>CM077348.1:75094599-76406488 GCA_039655645.1 Ammopiptanthus mongolicus | reverse complement strand
TATGACATA
This sequence comes from Ammopiptanthus mongolicus, assembly GCA_039655645.1. Classification (NCBI taxonomy): domain Eukaryota; kingdom Viridiplantae; phylum Streptophyta; class Magnoliopsida; order Fabales; family Fabaceae; genus Ammopiptanthus; species Ammopiptanthus mongolicus. The sequence continues at coordinate 76,406,479 of CM077348.1, read as the reverse complement.
GAAAAATATAGGGGATAAGAGACAGCAATTCATCATAATAAATGGGAAAACAACTATGTAAAATAATTTATATAGATAGCAACACTCAACAACACAACAGAGTCAACCAATCAACTCCCATATAATTCTCTCTTAACTACTATCTCTCACACTCATGCAACTAACGACTATATGGACGCGATCACGACGCGACATCCCCAACAAATCAAGATGTCTCGTTCATCTCTGTGCCACCCCCCGTAATGCAAGGTTCGGCCAACAGCCCGCAGGCTCAACTCATCTCATGGGTACGACATATTCCCCCGCCCGCAGGCCAGGTCGGAATATTCGCCCATCAATAACGCAACTTACGGTAATGACATATCCCCCCAACCGTAGGCCAGGTCGGGACATTCGCCCGTCCGTTAACAACTAATGGGTAAGATCATCTCCCCGCAGGCAAGATCGGAATCGCCCATACGCCAACGCAGTGATGAACAACAACTATGCAACATGAACCTCACGGACCCATCTCGGATCAACACTTAGTGTCTCAACCACGACTTATAACAACCATGACCAACTTTCCTCCGGCTTAACCGGGTATCGACTTTATATCACAACATCAATAGATTAACTGTATCTCTAGGTTGAGCACTACAACATATATATATATATATATATATATATATATATATATATATATATATATATATATATATATATATATATATATATCCTCGACTTTCTCACCACACATTCATCTCCTAACTTATCAGAATTTACTGCCTATCTCTACTCAGGCATCAGCAATCACAACAACACATCAATAACAACCAGAAACAGATTCAACAATAATATCAACTCACAATATTTTCCTGAATGTATACGTGACACATACTCTGAGGATCAACTGACTGAACTGAAGGAAGAGTGGTGTCTCTATGTTGTTATGAACTTTATCAATTAAAGGTATTGGTCATTTTAATGTAAATTTAAGCCGTACTAAATTCTAAAATGTGTGCTATGTGTTGTAAATTTAAGTTGTGTGTATCTTGTGCAGGGACAGCAGCAAGCTTGGATATGTGAAGCACAGAACCTGCAGCTAGCTAGTATGGTTTAGTGAAGCTATAGTATGTAGTGTAAGTGTTGCTAGTGAACCTGATAGTAGTGTTAGTGTAGTAGAAATTTTTTTTTTTAAAGCAAAAAATTGGTATGCAAAGGCATCACTGTAATGGAAATCATCCCAACTAGGTTGGCACCATAACCACTACCAATCATTTGCAGCATACCAAAAATTTATACATAAGAAAATAGGAAAAATACAAAGAAACATGGGGGGACATAGACTAGACCCATGAAAAGAAAGAACTACTTAAACCTAAAATTAGGCAGACTCCATCTATTACAGAAGAAGTTATACCTAATAAAATTTGGGATTAGATCCCACCAAGTATAGCATTTCGATCTTACCCCGAAATTGGCTAACTTATCAGCGCAATAATTTCCCTCCCTAAAAACATGAGAGATTCTAAAATCAAAATTTTTTGTAATCAAAATACAATTTTTCCAACCAACTCTACTTTTCCAAGGGACTATTTCTGGATTATGGAATGCTTGAACCACCAAAGAGGAGTCACATTCTAACCATACCTTTGTCCAATCCTTCTCAACAGCAACATAAATGGCAAACATTGCAGCATATAATTCAGCAGAAAAAGAATCTAATATACCATAATATTCAGCAAAACAACCCATAACTGCTCCACTTTTATCACGAAAAATTGCACCTCCAGCAGCATGCCCAGGTGATCCCTTGGCTGCACCATCTGTATTCACCTTGACCCAGTCACAAGAAGGAGGAATCCAATCAACTTGAATAACCAAAGAGGCCTTTTTTGGATGACCAGTGACACTAAACAACTTTAAAATTGCTAATTCCTCAATGGAATTAAACATAGTACGAGTAGTCAAATTACCAGTGAGAGAAGTAGAGGCCATTATTAAGCTAATTGTAGCTCTAACTGAAACTGTTTTATCGTCAAACTTATTTTTATTCCTTGAAAACCATATGAACCAGAAGCAATTGATAACAGCAACAACTATAATGTCTATTAATTGAGAACTCCAAGGCTTGTTGAAACAAACAGATGCAAACACTAAAAGGGGGGTTGAATGGTATTTGACAAATTTATGCGGAATTTAGAAACTTTTTCGCAAGCACAGACGGGTTATGATAGACGAGTAAACACAGACAGGTCAATCAGACTGATAACTAATCTGAAGGTTTTCACAGAAAATACACAATCATGCAAGATAAAAAAAGGTTTGATAAACACAATTATAAACCCCTTTAGTTAGATGATAGTTAAGACAAATAATCAAACTAAAGAGTTAAGGGAAAGAGAGATCACTCGGCAGGTTTTATCCTGGTTCACCCCTTAACAATGAGGCTACGTCCAGTCCTTGGCAGCACCAACTTTTCTCACTATAACTGATTTAGGTTACAGGACAGACAAGTATTATTTTCACACCTAGCCTCTTCAGGCTCCAGACGAGTATTGTTTTCACACCTAGCCTCTCCAGGCTCCAGACAAGTATTGTTTACACACTTAGCCTCTTTAGGCTCAGACGGGTTTGTTTGAGAGAAGTTGTAAAAAGATTACACTTTGCAAGTCTTTCACAAGCACTCAGACAAGTGTATTAAATGTGAAGATTTAAAAGACTGCATAATAACTTCAAATTATTGAAGAATAAATAATGAAATAATGAAGATATAAATGCACAGAGTAATTGCTCCTGATTGCTTTGATCGTTCTCTTGTCTACTTGGATCTTCAAAGTCTTCTTCATTAAATAGGCTTCAAGATTTTAAAGCCGTTAGACACAAAGTCTGAAGGCTTGGCTTCTTGCAGATCTTCAATAAATACAATAGAGTCGTTCTGATCAACCATTAAAGCATAGGAAACTTCGCTTGTTCTCTTTCTTCAGAGTGATACAGACTTCTGATTTGGTCTCAGCAGGTCTGTATACGTGCTTTTTGTTTGCAGAGGGAAGACTTTCCCTTTTAGTGTAAGATGCAGTTGTGTTCAGGCAAAGCACTTTGTTGAAGTTCCTTATCAGAGTCGAGACAGCTTTCATCCAATATATTCTTTAACGTTAGTCATTAGACGGATGAGTGACTTCATTAGACGGGTTGACTCTTTAACACAGAGATGACGTCAGTTGCAAAGTCTTTTAGACGGGTGAGTCTTCCTTTGATCAGACGGTTGAAGACTTCATTAGACGAGTGAACTTCTCTTAGTTCAGACGAGTGAACCTTAGCTAGTTCAGACGAGTGAACTTATCTCAGTTCAGACGAGTGAACTTTAGTTAGTTCAGACCTATGAACTTAAGTTAGTTCAGATGAGTGAACAGTTCATATAGACGCTTAATGTTTTAATCTGTACACTAAGTAGACGAGTTAAATACCACAGACGGGTTCAATTAAATCATTGAATAACTGTTTTAATCTCATCAAAACTAAGGTAAATGCACATCAGACATTTCGAGACTCAACACTTGTCACAAATAGAAAGAATGGATTGTGTGGATGAAACATCCACATAAAAATTGATAAAGAGCCAAGCCAATGCCAAATCTGTTTTGCAAACTCACATGTTAAGAATAAATGCTCAGAGGTTTCAGCAAAGGAATAGCATAGGCTATAAATAGATACAATAATGCACCCTTTTTTTTGCAGATTATCTTCAGTAGGAAGTCTATTGTGTATTAACCTCCAAGTCACAAAAGACCTCGAGGGAGGAATAAAACAGCTCCAAATTACCTTGGACCAATGACATTGAGGTTTGGCAGGACTAATGTAAAAGAGTAGTAGAAATTTTAAGAGCAAGCTTCTTTTTGTATATGCAAGTTTGCAACCTTACTTTTGTGTATACTGTCTAAAATGGACTTAGACAACGCTTCCTTAAGGAAGCGTTGTCTTAGTTACCCCCGAAGATGGCGCTTCTGAAATGCTACATTTGCCTTCCAACCTACCATAGCAGTTGCATGGATAAAGCCTGTAAGCGCTTTTGTAGGCCAAAAAAACGCTGTGTAATCCTTTTTCTGTTGTAGTGTCAACAATTTAATAAGAAATTGGAGGAGATTAAGGCTATAAATGATCTGCAGCAAAAGAATTTCAATGATGAAATTCAAAAGTAACGTGTGGTTTTCTTTAAACTGTTTAAATATTCTCATGATGCTTGTTTAACATTGTTTTGTTTTTATTTTGTTTTCAGTATAAAATGCAAATTAGCAGTCTTGAGATTTGGAAGATTATTGAAGACTACAACTTGATAGATGAAAAAAAGATGTACCAACTCATCAATCACTTATGAAGTGATGTTTGATTTCTATGTGCTTAGCCTTAGAATGTTGTATGGGATTCTTGGTTAAGCAAATAGCACTAGAATTATCACACCAGACAGGTTTATTATGCTCAAATATAGAGTAATATTCTAGTTGATATTTTACCCATAATAGCTGTGAGCAACAACTTGCAGCAGAGACATATTCTGCTTCTATAGTTGAGAATGCAATAGTCGTTTGTCTTTTTCTTGACCAGGAGACTAAGTTTGCTCCAATGAAGTGACATCCTCCACTGGTGCTTTTCCTTTCAAGTCTATCTCCAGCAAAGTCAGCATCACAAAAACCAACTAATCTGTTTGTGTTCTCAAATATATTAAACCAAGATTAGTGGTTCCAAGCAAATATCTAAAGATTCTTTTAACAGCCTTAAGATGAGATTCTTTGGGATCAGATTGGAATCTAGCACACATACAGACACTAAATTGAATATCAGGTCTGCTAGATGTTAAGTAAAGAAGAGATCCAATCATACCTCTGTAGACAGTTTGGTCTACCTTTTTACCTTCATCACCTTTGCTTAGATTAGCATTAGTTTGCATGGGAGTTTTCTTGATGTACTTTTGTTGATGGATGTAGATTCCATCACACGTCTGCTTGATTTGCAGTCCAAGGAAGAACTTCAATTCTCCCATCATGCTCATTTCAAATTTTACTTGCATCAACTTAGAGAATTCTTTGCACAATTTTTCATTAGTAGCTCCAAAAATAATATCATCAACATATATTTAAACTACTATGAAGTTATCTTTTGAGCATTTCTTAAACAAAGTTGTATCAACTTTTCCTCTTATAAAACCATTATTCATAAGAAAAGAACTAAGTCTATCATACCATGCTCTAGACGCTTGTTTTAAACCATATAAAGCCTTTTTAAGTTTGAAAACATAATCTGGTTTTTCATTATCTTCAAAACCAGGAGGCTGTTTAACATAAACTTCTTCTTCAATTATTCCATTTAAAAAAGTACTTTTTACATCCATTTGAAATAAAGTAATTTGATGTTGTGCAGCATATGGCATGAGTATGCAAATGGCTTCTATTCTAGCTACAGGTGCAAAAGTATCAGTATAGTCAATACCTTCTTGTTGGTTGTAGCCTTGAGCTACTAACCTTGCTTTGTTTCTGAAAACTTTGCCATTTTCATCTAGCATGTTTCTGAAAACCCATCTTGTTCCAATAACAGACTTGTCTCTTGGTTTGGAGACAAGTTTCCAAACATCATTCCTTTTGAACTGATTAAGTTCCTCTTGCATAGCAAGAATCCAACTTTCATCTTCAAGAGCTTCCTCAATATGCTTTGGTTCAATTTCAGATAGAAAAGCCATATTGCTTGACTCTCTTAAGACAGATTTGGTTCTAACACCTTCAGAGGGACTTCCAATGATAAGATCTTCAGGATGATGAGCTTTGAATTTCCAGTCTCTTCTGAGATCATCATTCTGATGTTGATTTGACTGATGACTCGTCTGCTCCACTTGTCTGACAGATTCCTCAGCAGACTCAGTTTTTGATACGTCTAGCTGTTGACTCGTCTGCTGGGTAAGATCAAGTCCTACTAGATCATCTTCTAGATCTGATAGTTCCCTATCAGTCTTTAGATTATCATTGAATTTTACATGAATAGATTCCTCAACAACAGAGGTTCTAGAGTTAAAAACTCTATATGCTTTAGACACTTCAGAATATCCAATGAAGATACCTTTGTCTACCTTGGAATCAAACTTTCCAAGTTGATCCTTGGTATTTAAGATGAAGCATTCACATCCAAATGCATGGAAATAAGATATGTTGGGTTTTCTACCTTTCCAAAATTCATAAGGAGTCTTCTTTAGGATAGACCTTATAAGTATTCTATTTTGCACATAACATGCAATGTTTACTGCTTCAGCCCACAAGTACTTAGGGAGATTATTTTCATTGAGCATTGATCTAGCCATCTCTTGCAGAGATCTGTTCTTTCTCTCAACCACTCCATTTTGATGTGGAGTTCTTGCTACAGAGAAGTTGTGAGAGATTCCATTCTCTTCACAGAACAGTTTGAATTGCTCATTTTCAAATTCTCCCCCATGATCACTTCTAAGGGTAGAAATATAGAAACCTTGCTCATTTTGTACTTTCTTATAGAATACAGAGAAGGCCTTAAAAGACTCATCCTTGTGGGTTAAGAAAAGTACCCAAGTAAATCTAGAATAGTCATCGATAATGACAAATCCATATTTCCTTCCAGCTAAACTGGCAACATTAACTGGTCCAAATAGATCCATGTGTAACAACTGAAGAGGTCTAGAGGTTGATACAAGGTTTTTTGATTTGAAACTTGATTTTACTTGTTTACCTCTCTAACATGCATCACATAAAACATCTTTCTTGAAACTAATATCAGGCAATCCTCTCACAAGGTTATCCTTTTTCAATTTCTAAATAAGTTTCATACTAGCATGTCCTAGTTTCTTATGCCATAACCATCTTTCATCCTCTTTAGACATCAGACAAGTTACATTTTGATCTGAGAATTCAGTTAGCTCAATCTTATAAAGATTTTGCTGTCTATTAGCTGAAAAGAGGGTCTTGCCACTCTTGTCTTTGACTATGCATTCGTTCTTAGTGAAGGAGACATCAAATCCACTATCACATAATTGACTTATGCTAAGTAAATTGTGTCTTAGTCCTTCAACCATAAGCACATTTGAGATAGAGGGAAGAGGGGGTTTACCACCAATTGTACCAACACCAATTACTCTTCCTTTTTGATTGCCTCCAAATGCAACAAATCCACCATTCTTAGACTGGAGGTCTTGGAACATAGACCTTTCTCCTGTCATATGTCGCGAGCAGCCACTGTCCAGGTACCAGTAAAGGCGTCTGCTTTGTCCTATTAAGGATGTCTGCAACAGAAATTATTTTATCTTTAGGTACCCATATTTTTCTAGGTCCTTTTCTGTTAGTTCTTGGAGTCTGTGAAGACTTCCTCTTCTTCTTGTGAAAACACTTAGACATAACATGTCCAGCCTTTCCACAGAAGTTACAGACGGGTCTAATTCTAACTGGAATGGGTTTAACATAGACAGTTGAAGATTTTGTTGATACTTTATAATCAGCTTGATGATCATATCCAATGCCTTCTTTGTTAAGAGAGTGTCTCTGACATCCTAGCAGTTTTGTCAGATTGTCTCTGCCATTAACAAATCTAGCAAGATCAGAAGTGAGCTCCTTCACTTTCTGTTGAAGTGTGACCACTTCTTCAGAAAGTGATGTTTCACTTGAGATCGAAGCTTCATCAGACTTTTCAGTCCTCAGCTGGCTATTCTCTTTGGCCAGCATCTCACACTCTTGAGATTTTTGTTTATGCTCACTGAGGAGTTTAACAAAATCTCTCGAGGGATTTGAAGGCCTTAGATAAGCCTTTGGATTCCTCTACCAGCTCATCATAAGTATCATGCAATTCCTCAAGTTCAGAATGTACCTCAGTTTCAGGTTCTGAATCTATATTGGCCATCAGACAGAGATTGGCTTCCTCTTCTGTCTTTTTTCCTTCATGTGTGACAGATAAGGAGTCCCACATTTCTTTAGCAGAATCACAAGCACATACCTTTTCAAACTCTTCTGGACTGAGAGCACAGATTATAGCATATCTGGCTTTATGGTTTAGATCCCATCTTGTCTTTTTTGCAGGTGTCCACTGAGCGTTAGGCTTGTTTGAGCCATCATTATTTTGAGGAGTGTAAGGACCATCAGTAATGACATCCCATACATCAGAATTTGTTGACAAGATGAACCAGTGAAACCTTTCTTTCCAGTAGTTATAATTTGAACCATTGAAAAAGGGAGGTCTGGTCATAGAGCCTCCTTCAGGTTGGGGGTTCCCACTTGAGCTTGCTCCAGAATAAATTGTCTATTCTTCAGGATCTTTTCTCTACGCTGTTAGGTGCTCAATCCAGAGGCTGAGCTCTGATAGCAACTGAAATAGACAGATGCAAACACTAGAAGGGGGTTGAATGGTGTTTGACAAATTTATGCGGAATTTAGAAACTTTTTCGCAAGCACAGACGGGTTATGATAGACGAGTAAACACAGACAGGTCAATCAGACTGATAACTAATCTGAAGGTTTTCACAGAAAATACACAATCATGCAAGATAAAAAAAGGTTTGATAAACACAATTATAAACCCCTTTAGTTAGATGATAGTTAAGACAAATAATCAAACTAAAGAGTTAAGGGAAAGAGAGATCACTCGGCAGGTTTTATCCTGGTTCACCCCTTAACAATGAGGCTACGTCCAGTCCTTGGCAGCATCAACTTTTCTCACTATAACTGATTTAGGTTACAGGACAGACAAGTATTATTTTCACACCTAGCCTCTTCAGGCTCCAGACGATTATTGTTTTCACACCTAGCCTCTCCAGGCTCCAGACAAGTATTGTTTGCACACTTAGCCTCTTGAGGCTCAGACGGATTTGTTTGAGAGAAGTTGTAAAAAGATTACACTTTGCAAGTCTTTCACAAGCACTCAGACGAGTGTATTAAATGTGAAGATTTAAAAGACTGCGTAATAATTTCAAATGATTGAAGAATAAATAATGAAAGAATGAAGATATAAATGCACAGAGTAATTGCTCTTGATTGCTTTGATCGTTCTCTTGTCTACTTGGATCTTCGAAGTCTTCTTCATTAAATAGGCTTCAAGATTTTAAAGCCGTTAGACACATAGTCTGAAGACTTGGCTTCTTGCAGATCTTCACTAAATGCAATAGAGTGTTCTGATCAGCCATTAAAGCATAGGGAACTTCACTTGTTCTCTTTCATCAGAGTGATACAGACTTCTGATATACCTTTGGTCTCAGCAGGTCTGTATACGTGCTTTTTGTTTGCAGAGGGAAGACTTTCCCTTTTGGTGTAAGATGCAGTTGTGTTCAGGCAAAGCACTTTGTTGAAGTTCCTTATCAGAGTCGAGACAGCTTTCATCCAATGTATTCTTTAACGTTAGTCATTAGACGGATGAGTGACTTCATTATACTGGTTGATTCTTTAACACAGAGATGACGTCAGTTGCAAAGTCTTTTAGACGGATGAGTCTTCCTTTGATCAGACGGTTGAAGACTTCATTAGACGAGTGAACTTCTCTTAGTTCAGACGAGTGAACTTTAGTTAGTTCAGACGAGTGAACAGTTCATATAGACGCTTAATGTTTTAATCTGCACACTAAGTAGACGAGTTAAATACCACAGACGGGTTCAATTAAATCATTGAATAACTGTTTTAATCTCATCAAAACTAAGGTAAATGCACATCAGACATTTGGAGACTCAACACTTGTCACAAATAGAAAGAATGGATTGTATGGATGAAACATCCACATAAGAATTGATAAAGAGCCAAGCCAATGCCAAATCTGTTTTGCAAACTCACATGTTAAGAATAAATGCTCAGAGGTTTCAGCAAAGGAATAGCATAGGCTACAAATAGATACAATAATGCACCCTTTTTTTTTGCAGATTATCTTCAGTAGGAAGTCTATTGTGTATTAACCTCCAAGTGACAAAAGACCTCGAAGGAGGAATAAAACAGCTCCAAATTACCTTGGACCAATGACATTGAGGTTTGGCAGGACTGATGTAAAAGAGTAGTAGAAATTTTAAGATCAAGCTTCTTTTTGTATATGCAAGTTTGCAACCTTACTTTTGTGTATACTGTCTAAAATGGACTTAGACAACGCTTCCTTAAGGAAGCGTTGTCTTAGTTACCCCCAAAGATGGCGCTTCTGAAATGCTACATTTGCCTTCCAACCTACCATAGCAGTTGCATGGATAAAGCCTATAAGCGCTTTTGTAGGCCAAAAAAACGCTGTGTAATCCTTTTTCTGTTGTAGTGTCAACAAGTTTATAAGAAATTGGAGGAGATTAAGGCTATAAATGATCTGCAGCAAAAGAATTTCAATGATGAAATTCAAAAGTAACGTGTGGTTTTCTTTAAACTGTTTAAATATTCTCATGATGCTTGTTTAACATTGTTTTGTGTTTATTTTGTTTTCAGTATAAAATGCAAATTAGCAGTCTTGAGATTTGGAAGATTGTTGAAGACTACAACTTGATAGATGAAAAAAAGATGTACCAACTCATCAATCACTTGACAAGAGTGTCATTGATGAGTTGAGGGCTATGAAACCAAGGATTGGGTGGAACTCAATTGATCCACCAATCATCAAACATGTGACACAGAAGAGTGGAACTTTCTTCTTGTCACTAGATTGGGTGGAACTCAGTTGGGCCTTGCTGCAAAACTGCATGCAACGACCTTAAGTAAAGAAATGTTCTTTTTCTTTTCTTTTGGTTAGCAGACATTAGACAAATACTTGATCCTTGTACGTAGGTTCTGATTCGGTTAGCATTTGTGGCTCTTAGCTCTATTATCATCAGCGAAGACAATATGTAATTGGAGTCAAAGAGAAGATAATATACTGAACCACTGATGTTTTTGTTCGTTTACACAGTAAACGACCTTTCGTTCTTTTGCACAAGTGTGTCTGTAACATTGTATTCAAATTTATTATTGTCTCTGTAACAATGTATTCGATTTTTAATTGTTAATGTAAACGCAACACCATGTATGTATGAATTTGAAACATATGAAATAAAATAGAAATCATGTTCTTTGAATTCTCTTTTATATAATGTTAAAAATGGATTTTCAAACTGAATCAACGCAATATAATCTGATAATGAAATATAGAAAAAAGTACCCGCTTGTAAAATTATAAGTTTTAGTGAAAAGAATGTTCTGCTCGCATTAAAAATTCAAAGCAAGGCAAAATAAATTATATTAAAAAAAAGAATTGAGATAGCGCATATTCAAAAACACGCTATTAAAGTATACAACTTTCCTCAATGCTTCTTTAAAAAATACGATGTAAATATATAATATTATTTTATTGTACAAGCGTTGTTAAAGATATTAGATATAACAACATTTTAATATGGAAGTGCAATCAATGATACAAGATACAACTATGCTACTTAAATAAAACGCTATCGTTTGCCCATTTTTAAAATTAAAATACTTTCTCTCTTTCCACTCTCTCATTCACCGCGAAAACCATAGCTCACCGCGAAAATCTCTCTCAAGAGGGTACTCCATCTCTAACTCTTTAAATGTGTTCAGCACCACGAGAGCGTTAAAGAAACTGCACTTCAAATATTTCTCTTACTTTCATTCCTTATAATTTAGGGTTTATGATGACTGTCATGTGTTGAGATGAAGTTCTGTTAGGTGTTCTAACTCTTTGAATGTGTTCCAAGTTCAACACCATGAGAGCATGAAAGGAACCACACTTAAGGTATTTCTCTTACTTCCATTCTTTAGTTTAGGGTTTACGGTGACTGTCATGTGTTGAGATGAGGCTCTGTTACTTTCATTCTTTAGTTCCAGTTCTCTTACTCTCATCCTTTAGTTGCTGTTCAAGTTTTCGAAGATGTTTGGACATTCTATGTACTCTAGGCTTTCAGGTATTTCTTTCTTTTTTCCATCTTCTTTTAGTTTAGGCTTTCATACATAATACATACTTGTTTTAATCCATAGATTGGGAAAGTATGGCTCGGAAGTGGATGGATGCAAGTCGTATGTCGAGGGAATATGAGGAGGGAGTCCATGAGTTTATTAGGGTTGCAGTTGAGCATGCAGGCAACCGTAGTAGAATCATATGCCCTTGTTTAAGGTGTTGTTATTCAAGGCGAATTAATGCAGACAATTTGGAAAATCAATTAGTCTGTCATGGAATTGATCAAAGTTATACATGTTGGACAATGCATGGTGAGACAAAAGTTGAGTCTAATGATATGAGGAGCAGTTCGAGATACGCATCAAATGATACTGACACAAATACAAATGGGGGTGACCGTTTTGTAGACATGACAGATGTGGTTGAAGAGGATCTTCATGATTGTCCTAAAATGTTTGAGAGGTTGGTAAGTGATACAGAGAAACCATCTTATCGTGGCTGTACTAAATTCAAAAGATTGCCAGTGGTGTTAAGGTTGTACAAACTGAAATCAGGCAATGGATAGACTAACAAGAGCTTTACACAGTTACTTACATTGCGTAAAGAAATGTTGCTAGAGGATAATGTGCTTCCTAGTCGAACATATGATCCCAATCACTTGAGATTAATCCAGATGGAGATGAATATGAGCTGTATACGAGGGATGGTCATGATTAGCGGATTTATGTCAAACCAACATTTAATTGTACCCATAAAGGACAGATAAGTCTCAATCTGACAAGGAAAAGGAAAAGATCTACTTAAACATGTATATTTTATTTATTTGGTTTGTATATCCTTCACTTATTATTGCCTAGTGACTTTTTACTTCTGTATTCTAATTTTGATGCAGGTAAATGTTAACAACCAGCAAGTTGGGAGATTCTAGTTGTTAGTATTGAAAAGGATGCAGGTAAATGTCTTTTGGTTTTGCATTATCATATCTATATTTAAGAACCAAAGTTTGATTATGATAGATTTTATTGATTGTTAAATGCTGTTTTTGGATCCCTGAATGTTGTTGTTTTATTGTTGAATCCAGGAAAATGTGCAGAAAGCAACGGATAAAAGGTGGAGGATAGACAGTGCTACTTTAAAATTACGCCATCGTTGTTCACCCTAGGATAGCGCTTTATTTTAAAGATGCTGTCAATTATTGGTATTTACGATAGTGAATAACTATTGACGTGCTATCTGTATTCTGACCCCATGTCAACACAACTGCTAGGATGCGCATTTTAGTGAAGACAATTATAGCGTTTCGTTGGACACATGCTATTTTAGTAAACTATACGACGGCGCTTCGGAAGCACCATCGTTGTTTACAACATAAAATGGCAGCCCAATAGATAGTACTTGAAAGCGCTATCACATGCCCTAAATACACGCTGTCAAATTCCGAATATGTTATAGTGTTTGATGTATTTTAGTGAGGTGGGTTGTGGCGAGAGATAGTGTCTAGGCAGTTAATTTTGGTTTAGCTTGTTATGTACCTTTGTTTTTCAAAGGATGTTATGACAACAGTGTGTTATTATGATGTGTATAAAACTTAGGTACTTATGCATGTGTGTATATATATTTTTTGCATGTTTTAAATATAGGTAATTAGGGTTAGTTAAAGAGGCAACATGACGTCTCATCACACGACGGATTCTTTTTTTTTTTCTTTTTTTAGTAGAAAAATATTTGGTTGTTTTCAATCTTCCTTTTATTGAGATTTGTAATATAGATTTTGAAGAAATTGATGTGAAATTTGTTGAGACTAAGATAGAATTTAATTAACATAGTGTTTGGTTGGAGGGGAGGGGAGGGATTTTTTTAAACATTTGTTGTTTGGTTCATTTTTTAGGAGGGGAGGGGAATAGAGGGGAGCAAAATCCCTACTCATCGAATTTTGGCTCCCCTCCAAAAGTGGAGGGATTTGGAAGGGAGAGGAGGGGATTTAAAACATTTTGAATGAAATGAGTAAAATATCCCTACTTATGTATTTGAAAATCTAAAATTATAAGGGTATAAAAGTAATTTAGTTTTAAAATCCTCCCCTTCTCTTGTGAACCAAACACAAATAATGTTATTTTCCCTCGCCTCCATTAAAATCCCTCCCTTCCCCTCCCCTCATTTGAACCTAACACACCCTAAAGGTTTATGTCTTAGTGCAGGTTGATTGATTGGTTGTTTTTCTGATATTTTTCTGTCTATAGTTGAAAGGATTTGTGTCAAGTTAATTGTGAGTCCTACGTCCCTAGGAGCTATAAGTGTTCTGTGCCAGCAATTTTCATATTTGCAAAAGGGAAATTTGCTGTTGATCCAGATAGCAGTTCCAAGAAGCAAGTCTCCGTCATCAATTTTTTTGTATGCAGTTAGTAGTTGTATTAATTCTGGGAAAAGATTAATTCAAGTTCTAATTGGAGTCTCAATTATTCTGTAGATGAGTAACTTCACAAAGGCCAATTTTTGCAGATGTTGGCATATTACAGGCGATGAAACTTTATATAAGCTCATGATTTTATTGATGGAAATATATATAAATCCCAATTACAAAAGATCAAGTAGATACAAGAGTATAACATGTTCTAATCAGATATATAAAGAGAATTAGATGATAGAATTTGTGTATCTGGTCAAGATTGAACCATTAAGTTTGTGGATGAATCGTTTGACTGAGTACTGGAATGAGAGCACAGTCCCCTCAATCACGATTGATTCATCAGGCCGTGTATTAACTATCTAATGGAATAACGATTAAGTAATCTATTGTATGAAGGCAGAGACCGCTCATTGGGCATCAATTGAATAGCTCAACCTATCACGGGCTATTTGGAACAAAAGCCCAATACAATGTTCATCAATTGTTTGGGTGCTATGATAATAACTAATGACCATAATTCATATATTAACAATCAAAAAAAAATTCCTAATAATTTATTAATGCTAATCCACGTAATTTATTAATTAAAAAATTAATCCAACATTCTCCCACTTGGATAGCATTAATCATTTATCAGAGTATAGGAATTTTAAGACTATAATATCAATTATGGTTAAAGCACACATCAACCAAAATGTTAAAGAAATATAAAGTCTTAACAATGCAAAAATATTATCGATAGGGACATAAATCATACATGCTAAGAAGCTTATATCTCACATAAACAATGATGGGTAAAAGCAAACATAATACTATTACTGATGAGAAATATGCAATCCCAAACAATGGCCCAAGCATTTTAAAATATTATAAGAGATATGATACTAAGAATGATGTTATTTTATACATATCTCATAATAATATAATTTCAGACTCCCACTAACCCAAAACACCATAAGACTTTAACTAAAACATATGAGTTGCAGTATTTCGATAAACTCCAAAAGTTAAGTCTTTGGTTAGCAGTTCTTCAAGCATGTTTTCTCTGAACAATATGCTCAATTCAAGTCTGAAATTTGTGAAGGTCAGAAATATAATCCACAGTGTCTAAGTGTTCATATGGACTAAATCAACAAATGCTCTATAATATTTGACATTCAACTAATCGAAGTGTCATTAAATAAGTGACTATGAAAATCCAGAAACAAATCGGAAATCCAAGAATCTCCTACTTGTACTAAGACAACCCCTCGTCGGAGGTCCCATTTAGTAACCTGAACTCAACTTCTAGCGTTACAGCGTAGCACGATTATATAACAATGCGAGACCAACATTGATACCACAACCATAGATAACATACATATAAAAGTACTGGCTCCATCAATAGAGCCTACAACAACACCAACTATCTCAGAATACGCAACTGACACCATATACATAAATAGAAGCATGATAACAAAGGAAACAAAGTAAAAATACATAAGACTTCCTCTCCTGGCCCCCAAAAATACATTTCACTCCACCCATGTACTAGTCATAACAAAACTAAGACTACTACCCCGGACACAACTCTAACGGGGATAACAGGAGATCCCCCCAAATGCTTGATGCCTCCGACGATAAGTCTGCAGCGCCTTGTACTCCGTCTCGCTATCGGACATCACGATCCAGCGATGACGGTACTCTCTCATCCTTCTCTCAGCACGACGATGTCGGCCTCGAGCCACAAAACCAGTCCTAAAGGATGCATGAGATTTCCAACCAGCATCTGAGTCATGATGACCTTCAAACTTTAGGATCGATCATCTCCCCGGACATTCGCCCGTTCACAACTAATGGGTACGATCATCTCCCCTCAGGCAAGATCGATCGCATGTACGTTAACACAGTGATGAACAACAACGATGCAGCAAGAACCTCACCAACTCATCTCGGGATCAACAACTTAGTGCCTCAACCGCAACTTGTACACAACTACGACCAACGTTCGTCGGCATAACTGGGTATCAACTTTATATCTCAACATAAATATATCAACATGATCTCTAGTTTGAGCACTAAAACATATTTGCATCCTCGAAATCTTCACCACATGTTCATCTCCCAAATTATCAGGAATTACTGCCTATCTCTACTCATACAACAGTAATCATAAATATCATATCATAAGCAACTATAATCTTATTAAACAATCATGTTCATCATATCTACTCATAGGCATATACTCAAGTAACCCCAAACATGTTACTAAGCATACATGCATATCAACAGGTATCATTTTAAGCATAACAACACACAAGCATACAACCTCGACATATCATAAAATCAACCTATCGGCAATAAACCTATAATGCCTAAAACTACATCGGTACCACCAACTAGTAGTCGCCAAAGTGAGTTAGATGTTGTCGGTTACTCGACCACTAGTAAGGTTTAGGTCACCCTACGAATATCAATATATATTATTTTATTCTTGCTTTCCCGACGATATTGTGGTTCTTTCTCTCACCTAATAGCAAACGTAGCAACGATCATGAACTCAACGAGCTCCATGAACTCTCCAAGGTCCCTCTCAGCCATAGCCTCCTTCTCCCAAAAGGATGACGAACGCAACTTCCAACCTTGCCCTAATCACGAAAACAACACGTAGACTATAGCATTAATCCTAGTATGAAGCTATAACTGTGAATAGAAGCTAGAAATAAAGGAAGAACATTGTATAACCACAATGTAGGTTGATATGGAACCTCGGCTTACCCTTGGCGGATCAAAGAAATAAACCAGTAGAATCGAAGTAGACGAAGAGCTGATCACGAAAACATGAACGAAACTGAAATCGAATCAACGAATGGATCACAAACTCGATTCAAAGCTCCAATCTCACTTCTGCCCTCTCAGCTTCGAGCTCTTAGTAACAAGAATGGAAGAGTGAAACTCTTCCCTCGATGAAAATGATGAAGTATATATAGGCAAAGGTTCCACTATCCACGCTTTAGCGTTGGAATTTTCCATGCTTTAGCGTTCCAGCGCTTGAGTGTTGGCTTCTCCCACGCTTGAGCGTTCACGTTTTCGCACCGTCAAGGCACCGCCCATCACGTGCCAGCTGCAACGCGTAACCGACACGTGTCACTTTATGTCCCATCACTGCCAGTCAACTGATCAGAGTGGCCACGCTTGAGCGTCCACCCTCTCCACGCTAAAGCGTTATCACGCTTGAGCGTTCCATTGCTCCACGCTCGAGCATTCTGCTCAAAGTCACACACACTCTTCACCCTTCTCTAATCCAATTTAACCCTAACTCTCAACATTCTTCCTAAGCATATTGTCAAGTCAAACATGCATTCACGTATTTAATTAAGGTGATGAAAATGAAGATGTTACATGTACGGCATAAACACTTAATTCAAATAAAACGATACTCTAGATTAATGTGGCCACAAGAATGTCAATGATGAGCAAACACTTTAAACTATTAGTCCAAACGTAAGATTTACAAGTATTCCAACAATGCAGAACATCATACTCGCCAGGAGTACTAACATTATACCTGCAAAATACTTATATATTTGTGACCTATCAGAATGTGGAATTTTGGTCAAAAGAAAAGCACATCATAATTGCATTCCAAGGAGATTAATGTGAAATTCGCAACAAATGGCATTGGCATCTACTCAAGATGGCTACTGAGATTCAACAGATTTATATATATATATATATATATATATATATATATATATATATATATATATATATATATATATATATATATATATATATATCAGTGCAATTGGACAAGACTAAATAACAATGTCCTTTTAGAATAGGCAAAATAGGTTGATTGGTCCTATACGTTTATTTAATTTTTCACATCGGTCCCAAAAGTTTTTTTTCAAATTGGTCTTACACATTATATTCCGTTTTCACGTTAGTCCTTTCCGTCAATTTCGACCTAACACCGTTAGTTTTGAGCTGACGTGACATGATATTAGTGCGACACGTGGCTCTTGATTTGACACCGTAAGGTCGAAATTGACGGAAAGGACTAACGTGAAAACGAAACATAACATGTGGGACCAATTTGAAAAAAAAAACTTATGGGACCGATGTGAAAAATTAAATAAACGTATAAGACTAATCAACCTATTTTGCCTTTAGAATATGCCATATGATCACAATATTCATGCATAAATATATAACAATATTGTGTACACCCTCACTAATCAAGTATACCTAAATAAAATTAGGATTTCCATTAGAGTACACTAGTATTAAAATACTCTAATGGTATAATATTTAATAGTGAGATCTTAACTCTGCAATATAATATCCAAAGTGAATCCAAGACTTATAAATTAGAGAGAAATAAATTAGCGTAGAATTATCACGAGATGGTTACATGATAAATTATGAAACCCAACATATAATTTATCAATGACAGATCTTTACAAAATTTGAGTTTCATAGTTAACCACATATTCTGCATATAAAATTAAGGAGATTATAATTTATCATGTTGTTGCTTCCAAAGGGCAAGTGTACCCTGTCGCAGAAGTAATATAGGAGGGAAGTCCAGATATTATATCCAAGAGATTAATTGTGATATGCAAGTGGTAAAGTAAGAGTGGAAAAGAGAAATCCTTATGTTATTTAGACTAAAGAAATACTAATAATAATAATAAGAAGAATAAGAAAATAATGTAGCAGTAGAAAAAATAGCAAAGAGAAGTAAAAGAGTTGAGAATTCAAGAGTAAAAGAGCCTAGAGTCGTGGTTTCACTTGTACTTTCGATACCCCCAAAATCCCAATTCTATTCAATTTCGCAGTTGCTTTTCAAATATCAATACCTCTATGAAAACTCTTAATTGTTTGTCAGGCAATCAATATTTTTTTCCCCAGATGAACCCAATGGTTGTCAGGCAAAGAGTTTAAATGATTAGAAAACATAAAGAGCGAAGAGGTTGAATGACTGAAAGGAGTAAATCACGTTTGGTCATGCTATAATTTAAACCCCAGTTATCCTATAGATCTACCAATTTAATTGGGCTTAATAGCCAAAATATCAATCACTTGATTAAGAGGATACAAAGGGTGCATAATCCTAGTATGGGATGAAGAACAACAAAATAACACTATTCAAATCACAACTTTGAAACCAAATAGAATTCAAATTAAAGGTAAGACATGGCAAAATGGGTTTCTACAAATACAATATCCATCACAACTCTATTGGTGAATTTAGCTACCGATAATAATAGATAAAACCAAGTTCAACAATGGAAAACGCATCCTGAAGAGTTAGAAGAAGAAATGTCTCCAACTTAACCCCCAGGTGCAAATCATACTCTAGAAATAAAAAATAAGAAAAGCTAAAAGCTATATACTAGAAAGCTATTACAAAAGAGTATGATAAAATATCAAGCATAAGATTGGATGTTCCAAGGATGAGATGAGATGTAGTGGCACAGAAGGCCTCTATATATAGGAAAATATGGGAACATGGCCCAAAAATTAGGTCTTTTGCGCAGCCAGCACGGGCATGCTAACCAGACAAAACGGTCGTGCTCTTTATTATGTCAAGCTGTGTTCAATTCTGCACGGCCGTACCAACTTCGTAAAACAATGTTGTAGTGCACAGGCTGCAGCACGGGCGTGCTTAATATTCTGCACGGCCGTGCTCTTCATTTGTAAGGTCGTGCTTGCTTCAATCAGGCCTTGCTTCTTTGAGTCAGGCATTGCTTCACTTTGGCACGGGTGTGCTGGTGTTTGGCACGGCCGTGCTAAATCTTCAGAGGTCAGCTTTAAGTCATTCTTATAAGGTTTTGTTTGGATGGATGGCTTAGAGGGCTTGCACGGGCGTGCTCATGCCTGGCACGGCCATGCTCGAGCTCAGAACTTCAGTATTCTCTTCATTTTAGCTCAAAAACCTTCATATTTCTTTATAAGTTCAACAAACTACCTCTAAACGTCAATTCTGTCAAAACTTAAGCAAAAAGGGTGAAATACAATTATAAGATAATGAAATGCATCAAAATTCACCCCAAATACCCCCAATAAAATACAGAGAATTGAGGTTTATCACATGCCAAAATTTCACCTTTTGCCCGTTTCTAACCTTCCTAGCCAAAGCATTCGTGAACCATCCAAAGGGCATCGAGCTGTCACATTCCACTTTCCCCAAGTCTTTCCACCAAACTAATTCAGATACCGCATTCCTACTTATAACACCCCGATTTTCGTGTTTTCTAATATCAGTTAATTATATAATTGAGTTTGTATTTTTATCTGAGGTTTAGAAAATGAATTAAAATAAATTGAGTCCATAGTCACGCTCTACGCTATCGTAAGGAGTTACGGTTAAATATTGGGTCGAAAACTCAGACGGAGCTCGGTCTGCGTTTTTCACTGACAATAGTATTTTACTACTCGAAAGACCTAATTTTGACTCGTAAACGAGACAGTTAGTCTTATAATTGGATTTCCTACATTTTTTCTAAAATTGGTTTCGCGCACTAAAAATCGGAATATAATAAACTATTCGGGCGAAATCTCAAACTAGGTGCAGAACGGAGCTGAATAGGGATTTATTGGGACCCACTAACGGATAATCATGAAGTCACATCAGGTCACATCACCTAGGAAGGCGTGCCTGCATCAAGATGACATTTGAAAATATTTGGACGCGAAAAGATCAAAATGCCCCTGATCTTTTTCACATTTACCATTTTGCCCTTATGTGAAACTACTCTTTTACCCTTAAGTGAATTTTGTAACCTCCTTATCCTTCCTTTTCACCTCTCCCATGCCTCCTTCTTCATCTTTCACTCTTCATTTTCTTTCTTCTGCTTCATCTTTCTCCTTCACTTTCTCTTCACTTTTCTTAAGAAATCTTCAAGATTTTTGGGAAACAAAGTTGATCACTTGATCACCCTTATCAGCAAGGAGATATGAACTTCATTCTTAACCTCTCAATCTTCCTTTTTCTCCATTGAATCTTGTAGCTTTCTCCATGATCAAGTTTATGACCTTAAACTTCAAAAATTCATAAGAAATTGTAGAAAAATCCTTTTAATGTCAAACCAATTTCTATGAGCTAGTTTCATTACCCTCTTTCATAATCCAAGAGCTTGTAACCAAAAGAGCTCTCTAACCCATATGGGTATGGAGAGGCCGAACCTATGATTTTTGGGGGAAAGATGAGTTTGCTTCAATTTTGTGAAATGGTTCTTGGTTTCACCTCTTTCATTCTATGATCATGGAATCGAAGTGATTAGAAAATCAAATCAAATTCTTGCCTATTTTATCCATGATGGCCGAACCCTACTTTGATTGGTTGGATGGGTTTTGGTTCAAATTTTTGACAAGTAATCATAGATTATGTCTTAATCATGCTTAAGGATCATTGATCCAAGAGTTGGTAGAATTTCAACACCTCTAGCCTATTTAAATAAATAGAGGCCGAACCCTAGTCATATGGACTAGAGGAATTTTGATTGAACTGTATTAATTTCTGGTTATGATCTGTTGTGAAGGATCTGACGGTGTTCGAACGTTCGAAAGCGCTTACGATTGACAGTTGCAGAGATGCAGTCGGAGTTGCATGGGAACACTATTCAGGTGGGGAGAAAGAACTAGTATCATCGGTAAGGCAAGCTTAGTATAGAATATATACATGTGTAGCGGAAACCTTAAATCCTACTAGAGGTTGAGCCCTAGACAAAGTACCTGGACCCTAGGTGTATGTACTTTTGGGCTATCACCACTAAAATGATAATCTAGAAGATGTAATTGATTGAGGTTGACATGTTGAACTGGGTATGTAATTATCTGTTGATTTGATATGTTGAACTGTCTACGTGATTAGCTATTTACCTGTCAAATTGATGATATCTGTATTGGCATATTTACTGTCGTGATATATTATTGTGATTGGCTAGATGGTTGTTGATGAGAGTATGGCGAGATTGCACTGTTGTTCGGATTGATACCGTCGTGGTCCTGACCATGGAGTTGTGGCTTGTGGACGCAAGACGTTGTGATGTTGATGTCGATGTGGATGTGGATGCAGTGCATCGTGACTGTGGCCGAGTGCTTAGGTGTGAGGTTCCGGTATCAATCTGTGTTGGATGTTTGTTGCATATCGTAGCATTTCATACCATAGCATATTTGGTCCCCAAGGGGGATGTCCAATTGGGGACGTGATGTTTTTATCCGTACGAGGATGTCCAATTGGGGACGTGATGTTATTAATCCCGATGGGGATGTCCAACTGGGGACGTGATGATATCGGTCGACATGCATATAGGAATGATGACATGCATATGGGAATTAGTACCCTTCGTAGAGGTTTGATATGAGAGAATGACTTTTGAGATGGTTGTGCTGTATGACTAGAGAGATGGTTGTTGGTGTGTTGTATGTTTTCTATGTGTTGTGTGCTGCATGTATATATGTGTTGTACTATTGCCTCTCTTCCATATTTGATGATGCATGTTTCTGGTCTCTCTGTCTCTTTCTCTGTATGTATCTTTTATTTTATGGAAGACCCCGTGGAGGAACCAGTTGCTGAGGAGCTGGATGATACTCCTTACGAGCCCGATGCCGGTGGATGAGCCACAAACCCTAATCCCGAGGGGTTTTGAGTGTTGGACCAGAAGAGTGGCTAGCCTAAGAGTTTCTCTTTATCTTTTGATGTTTTTATTTCGCTTACAGTCTGTACGGATATACCCTATATGTGTGTATTACTACTGTAACCCTACTGATAGGGCAACCGATGCATATATATATATATATATATATATATATATATATATATATATATATATATATATATATATATATCTTATATTTCATAACTGTGTACTTTGACATGCGGCGTGCCTTAATTTAGTTGAGTTTCCGCGTTTAATCTTTCCGCTTCGCTTCGTATTAATAAGGCGTGCTAACGTTTATAATAAGATTAAGGATAGTTATTATCTTAGGTTCTTCAATGGGATGGCGGGTCGTCTCACTACTCGTGTTTTGATCCTCCATCTCCAAAATACCATATCTATATTTCAAAATTTTGACCCACTCCGCCTTGTCTTGGACTAGAAATATCCATCTCCATTTAGCTAACAGACTTAGGTTAAAAAGATTCAAATTCTGTATACCTAGACCCCGCTCTCCTTTGGTAGGCACACCTTATCCCAGCTGATCCAAGCTATTTTATTGACTTCATCGCTTCCAGACCAAAGAAACCTTCTTTGAATTCTGATTAGGATAGAGAGAACTTTCTTTGGTATTTTAAAAAAAGTAGAGGAAATAGAGTGGCAAGATTGACATGACCAAATTGACCAGTATAATGTGACCTCCCATGGATAAATGCATGCTTTTCCACAAAGCCAGCCTCCTCTTCATAGCTTGAATTATCTGTTGCCAAGTTTCCACTTTCCTCGGATTTACATTAATGGGTAATCCAAGGAATTTAAAAGGCCAAGATGAGATGTTACAATGTAGAAAATTGGATGACGCTACCAGGAAACTTTGATCAACATTAATGCCTATAAAGCTACTCTTTTGAAAGTTAACCTTCAGCTCGAACACCACTTCAGAGCTTCTCAACATGCCTTTAACATCCACAGGTTAATCGATATTGCCTCAGCGACAAAAATAGTGTCATCAGTATATTGCAGAATATTAATTTGGGTCTCATCCCACCACTTTAAAACCTTTATATTTTCCAAGAGCAACGACTTTCCGCATAAGACCGCTCATCCCTTCTGCAACAATCAAGAAAAGGAAAGGGGCAAGAGGATCCCCTGTTTTAGTCCTCTATGCATTTGTATTTCCTTCGCATGGTATCCGTTTACTAGCACTGAGACCGAGCTTGAGCCCGAGAAAATGCATCCTTTAATCTAAGACCTCCAAGTATAGAAAAAGCCTATTCTTGTTATCGTGTAGTCCAGGAAATCCTAGTTGACCGAATCGTAAGTTTTTTCAAAGTCAACCTCTAGAATCATAGTTTCCTTTTTTCTCCTTTCTGTCCAGATCCACCACCTCATTTAATACCACAATACCATCCAAGATTTGCCTGTTGGCCAAAAAAGCAGATTGGCAAGGAGAGATGACCACATGTAGCACCTTTTTTAGTCTAGATGCCAAAAACTTAGATATGATCTTGTAAATACTTCCAATGAGTGAAATGGGTCTAAAGTCGGAGAGGTAATGTGGATGCTTCCTTTTTGGAATAAGAGCCACGAAAGATGTAGATACCACCTATGGAAGTTTACCTTTTTGCATAAATTCTTCAACAAGATCATGTGCTTCCAAATTGATCACCTCCATCGAATTCTTAAGAAATTGAGGTTAAAACCATCATGTACTATACTTTTGTTCCCATCACAGCTCCACGCTGCTTCCTTGATCTCATCCATACCTGCCTTAGAGGACAGAAAAACATTATTCTCTATTGATCCGTGCTAAAGGAACACCGTCTAGCATCGGTTTGTTCAAAACAGGTTCAACAAGGGCTTCCTTAAAATGCCTTCTAGCCTCCTCCCTATTAGCTACAACTCCTTCCACCAAAGAATCTCTTGATTTGATAGATAGAATTTGGTTTTGTCGCCTTCTGGATCTAGTACAAGCATGGAAGAAGGTCATGTTAGCATCTCCATCTTTCAACCATCTAACTCTAGATTTTTGGTAAATAAGGCTCTCCTTCATTCGTAACTTTTGCCAAAGCTCCGCTGTGACGTTTCTTCTTTGGGAAACTTTCGCAACTGACAAATATGAAAGCGTTGCCTTGTCATCCAGAAAATTCAAGTCATCCACCAAACTATCAATTACCAGATCCAGAGATCCAAAAACCTCCTTATTCCATCTTTTAAGCCTTTCCTTTAATAATTTCAATTTTTCTTAAAAGGAAAAAATTTTCCAGCCGACTACCTCAAAATCTTTCTAAGCGTCAGAAACAAATTTGTCATAGTCCGGGTGTTGAGCCCAACAAGTAATATACCTGAAGGGTTTAGGGCCCCAATTCAAACAACCACTCCTAAGTACTAAAGGGCAATGGTCAAAGACATCCCTTTTTCCCTACCCGCTGTTCAGTAATCATCCATTTAACAATCAAATCTTTCGATACAAGAAATCTGTCAATTCTGCTCATGACCGACCCGTCCGATCTAAACCAAGTATAACGCTTCCCTGTTAGAGGAACATATACTAGTTACTGATCGGATATGAATTCCTGAAATTTTTCGAGCTCCCTATTATTGACATTTTGATTTAAACCCCTCCTCTCGCTGCTAAAGGATACTACGTTGAAATCCCCTGTGATACACCAGAGGCTACCCCCAAACCCCTTTTTTGACATTCCAAGATCGTTCCACAACTTTCTTTTCCCAGACAATGAGAAAGGGGAATACACGTTTACTATGAAAATGAAGAACTATATTGTCCCTCTATAACACAGACACCAAGAAAATCGGTGCTAGAAAAGTTGCATACTAAGATAAGTTTATTAGCATTCCAAGATGTTAGTAATCCACCTGAGATACTTGAAGAAGAACTGAAAATCCACTTACATGGTGCTCCTCCCATAGACTATTGACTAGCCTGTCCTCCACCTGAGTCAGTTTGGTATCTTGTAACAAACACACATTCGCACTTTCCGATACAATCAAGGATCTGACTTTGTTTTTCTTAATCCTTCCACCAATCCCCCTCATATTAAAGGACACAATCTTCATGGATTTCTGCTATTTTCACCCCTGTTAGCCATCAAAATGTCATCTCTAACTTCGATTTGTTGAAAAAGCTCAACGATCACATCTTTGCGCTGCAATGTGACCCCAATTCCTTACTCAATGCCCATGTCTTCTCTACTACACCTCCAACTTGATTTTCCTGACTTGTACGAATTGGCATTAGAGATAAAACAATAGGGCTAAGATGAAAACCCTCCTGAGATCTCCCCTGTAGAAGATCTTCGTTGATCGGGCTGCTTCTGCTAACACTCTGAGCCATTGGCTCTTACATTGTCACCACTTAAGTCTCACTCACCTTAATTTCCTTTCCCCCGCTTCTTGATTCCAACGCAAAAGCTATTCCAAGAAATCTAAGGAGAAGTGATCCATCCTTTCTAAGAAGACTTTGAGGTGAAAACAACACACTAGATCCAACTGATCCCTGAAGATCACGAGTCAAAATAGAGCTAACCTCTGCGTAAGCCTTCGTATTTTTCCTTGGCCTTGCTCGAACGACGCACAAGCCCACAAGAGGGAAATTCGTCTTCACCAAGTATTGGTTCCAACCTATAACCCTCAATCCAATCCATGTTAAGAACCACCTCCTTTTCCTTTCCTGTAGCCACCCGCTCTATATACTTCAACTTGTGACCACTCAAGTCCACAGATAATTCGTTGATAGATCCATCGAGCCTATGCTCCGCCATATTTTCCATACTTAAAACACCCTCTATCTGATCAGGTGTCATTGAAGAACATCCTTTTACAGAGAGGCCGCTATGAGGACCCTTCTCAGCTATTTCCACTCTTTGTTTTCTTCTAACTCTCTTTAATTGTACTAACATATGCTTCCTTTCTCTTGTGATGACACTACCCAATCTCCTTGTTGTCGCAAATGAAACTGACCAGGATTTCTTTATGTAGATGAAGGGCCTTTTGTTTTTTGTAGGCCCAAAAGAGCTTAGTTTACAAATTTTATGGAGATGCCCCAACCTTTCAAGCCCAAAAACTTTTCTGGTCACTCTTTTTCTACTTTTTTTATCGCAAACTTGAAGCTGGACCGTTTTCAGAGGTTGCCTTTTTCTAGAGTGCCCACTACGACCCTGGTCAGCATAAGAGGCTTCCTTACTATTGGTCCTATCGCTAGCGGACCCAGAACGATCAACTGGTGGCGACCTATCATCCACAAGGGAGTTGGGGACACAGTCAAGGATACGGCTTCTATTTGAATTTGTCTTTACTAAACGCCTGTCCCCATTATATCCGTTGATGGCTAAATCCCTATTGTCTTGGGAAGAAGAGAAGGATGTGGCCTTAACATCCAACCCGTACGATGTCCTGCTGCATTCAGCTATAGCAGGTGTACTTTTGCTACTACCTACGTCTCTGCCATCAGGAAACGTCTCCAAGCCCAGGTTACCATTTGAAATTGCTTTGGCAGACTAACTCTCGTCCTCCTCCGGCCATATGCCACCATAAATCCCTAATTTCGAGGCCATTCGAAGCTATCTATGAACGAGCCAGAGTCATTTGAGTTTGTGTCCTCTCCAAACTAGGATTTCACCTCTAGGTTTAATTTGAAATTATTTTCACTAAACAGCTCTTCCACCATTCTAATGGGGAAAAAATCTTCATTAACTTTAACTTTAATAACCTTGTTGATAGCCTCTAGATTAGATGTAGATATAAGAACCCTGCTGAAGTCAAACCTAGCCTTAGATCTTGTAGACTCATCCACACAGATAAAACCGTTAACCAAGTTCACCATGGACTTAAAGAAATCCTCCCCCCAGACTTGAATAGGGACCCCCAGAGAACTTTAGCCAGACTAGCCTTTCTCTGGCTGCGAAAGTTGAACTCCAGGGTCGGATGTCAATGAACCAATTAGAAATAGTTGCTTCTTCTTCCTTCAGAGTTATACTGATCTCCATTTTGTCAGAAGGGCTCAAGAGAACCAGGTTTCCACCCATTGGTGCCACCTTAATGGAGAAGATTCCAGACTTTTGAAGCTTTTCTTGTATGGTAATCACTTCTTACATTTTAAAAATACTCTTGAGGAAGCTTCCTTGTAACCAAGCTAAGTCTTTCTTCTGCACATTAAAAGCAAGGTCTCTCAAATCATTTGCATTAACTTCCTTCCATTTCATTTTTGTGTATTTAATGCTCCTGTTTTTGGACCAAACCTTGTACCTTTTGTCACCGCTTGAGCATACGTGGTCCCATTCCTAACCACATTACTTACTGCATTTGATGTTGTTAAGACTGGACCGAAGGAAGTTTGCACCTTCTGTTTCTCCCTATTGTAGAGGGGGTGTTCACCTTCAATCTAGATGCTCCTATCCAGATTGCACCAAGACTAAACTCCAACTTCTTAGAATCCTTAATATCAGAGAATCTTACGAAACCATATTTTTCCTAAGGGAGACATATATATCTCATAGTCTACCCCATTTAGAGAAAACTTTCCACAAGTCTCCCTGATCAAGCACTACAAGAAATTTCGCTATTTCTGACGGCCTTTTACCCACGATCAAAAAGCCGTGTGTATTTTGTATTTTCCCATGGCCTCACCTGTGGGAAACGAGAAGATCTGTTTCCCTGACAAATTCCTAAGGCTATGACCCTCAGAAACGAAATCAGGAAAGTTTCTCACGAGTAAGGGATGGCGCAAAGTGGCGCGAAATGAGCCCGCCACATTTCCCTGGGATTTCCCATGGCTAGGCCGAAGGTAATTCTATTTCGATTTCCCACAGCCATGGCCATGTGTAATTAACGGTTTGTATTCTCAAGTTTCCCACGACTTTCACCGCGAATAAGGGTTTTTTGTAGTTTCCCACGGATTAGCCGTAAGAAAGCCGCGGGTAAGAGTTTCTAGTTTCCCACGGCCTTGACCGCAGGTAGGTGTTTTTTGTTTTCCTACAGCTAGGCCGTGGGAAAGGCCACTATATCTTTTTCAGAGGGTTAAACCCTATCATTCCCTATTCTGTAACTGCACCCTCACTCCCTCACTCCATATTCTGTAAATCCCGCGCCTCAACCAACCTACCACCGCTCACCGCAGTCCCTCCACCTCCTCTCCCACACCGCCCAGCACTCCGGCCACCGTTCCACTGTCAGCAGTTCCAGCCCACTGCTCAACCATAAGGTACTCTCTCTCTCTCTCTCTGTCAAAAGATTTTTTCATTTATTGGAAAGAACTCTGATTTCGTTACTGGAAATTTCTAGCTCATCAAAAGATTCAACAATGGGATACTACCATTTACTGGAAATCTCTGAAGATTCGACAATGGTTGTATAAGACTTGTTTGTTGCCTTGACGAAGAAGTGATTTGTTGCCTTTACTAGAAATCTCTGAAGATTTGAAGGTCCCCCCCCCCCCCCCCCCGACATGAACAAACAGAACTAACACACCACCTTCTCTATATGGTACCCTTTACATTCATCTCTTTTTTGACTCATTGGAATTAGGGCTTTCTGCCAAATCATCTAAAACATTTCTAAGTTTGTTGCAAAGTGTTAAAAAAGGAATAATAATTGCTATCTTAGAATTTGTAAAGGTAGCATTGATGCGCCACAAGTGCAACACTAGAAGAATTTCCCTGTTAATTATAGCATTCTTCTAACACGCAGATCATTATTCTCTTCCTTGTTTTACGGCTTTTAATTTTAAATTTTAATTTGTTGTTTGATGTGTATTGTTTAGTTAGTGTTTTTGGGTGAAGCTGCATGCTTTTTTCAGTTTTGTATGAGAAAATTTGGGAAGTCAGTTTGTAATATCGATAAAGGTTGAAGGAACAAGTGAATGAATGGTATGTGGTGAGGGGTTAATTTGAAAACCAAATACATCTTGTGACAGTGATGGTGTTGGTTAAGTTATAAGGTTTTTATTTTGGTTTGTATTGTGCACACCTTGTAAAAATTTGTGTTTTTGGATGACCTGCGATTTTGATCAGCTTCCGATTTTGTAAATAGGTTAAGGGATAAAAACATCTTAATTTGTAAAGGTAGCAATTAGATTACCAATATTTAGTTACAAATTATATATAAACTGCTGCATGGTTTCTGTTAACTATTTATGCTATAAATTATAAATATACATAATGAAATGAAATATCATAGAAGTTAGGTGGACTGGTTGATACGTACTAGCCTTTTGGTAGTTACTGTTTGATGTAGCACTTTGAAATAATTTTAGTAGGAATTGTAGTAGTTGCAAACTTTATTTCAATACTGTTGAATCTGTTTGAGTCTTCTGTCATATGCATCAAGTTTTTTGTTTTTGGTTGTGTTGGTCCTTTACTGTATTCATCTTTTTCTTTCTGCTTCTTTCTGCTTTTCCTTTTGAAATTTTACTGTATTTTGTTGTTTCCTCAGATGCTATCCATTGTTGAAAAGCTGCTGCAAGGGCTGTTCTTGATTTTTTTCTGGTGAAAAGCTGTCATTTGCTGACTATCTTGGTGAGTATTTTTTTGTGTGTTAATTCTGGGCTGTTCTTGATTTTTTTTCTGAGTAATTGGCGCATGTTGTTTTGCTATGTTTTGGAATTTAGTTATATTTAGTTATTATTGTAATTATAATATTAAATATATTATTATGATATAATTATTATACTGTAAATTGTGGTTATATAGTTATTATTTTTTGCCAGCTATTATAGTTGAATTTGAATATATACCGGATATTATTTGTTGCTAGCTAACATTAATTTTAAACTCTTGTCTAATGATGGCAGTGTCCAATGTGTGATAATATAATACTGAACATAAGACTTAATTTTAACAAATTTAAAAAAAATTATTTATTAAATTATAAAATAATAAAGTAAATAATGAAATATTATAGAAATAATTAATAGAATGCAAAATTTTCTTTACACTTATAACAAGTGTTAAGTCTTATAACACTGAAATAAAAAAATTATCAATAAAAATCATTGCTAATATGCGTGTTGACACTTAAAAGAAATGTGTTTGCTTGAACACAGAAGTTTCGTATGGTATCAGTTTGGCGGAACGTGCTGCAACTAGCTTAAACAAAAATAATTAAAATAATAATACTTAATAAGTTAAATAATTAAATAATATATAACTAAATACTAACACTTAATAACTAAATAATTAATATTTAAAAAAATATTTAATAGTTAATAATTAAAATTGAAATACATAAATAATTAAATAACCATATAAATTAATAACAAATTTTATCAATTTCTCTTAGCACTTATATCAGATGTTAAGCCTCATAATACGCAAAAAAAATATAAATAAATTTGTGAGTCCCTTATGGAATTTATCTATGTTGCTAAAGTAAGGGGATTTGAGTAATTATTGCTTTTACCTTATGAACTTGAATTTCAAGTACAAAGGGTATCTTGTAGGGTTAGATTTTATTTTATATAATACTTGAGCAAAACCTTAGCTTCCCGTTTGAGGTTCAATGTCATTGAGCATATGTACTCTTTCAAGGTACCGCTTTTTGTATTGAATCTTGAATTGTTCAAAGGGGACAGTTTGGGAAAAACTTTTTCTTCACTCGTATAATAGTTATTGTGTACTTCGTATGCCTTATATTTGATGAAATTGCGGTATGATACATTTCCTTTCGTTCTCTGGGTGCAAACTTGACCGTGGTCAAGTCATGTACCTAGAGACCAGTGAGAAATGCTGCCGAAATTTTGTCAAATATAAGGTATGTGAATTAAGCAATAACTTTTAATACTAGAATCGAGTGTTGGAAAAGTTTCTTCTCGAATGGGATATGGCCATACCAATTAATGAAAGGGAGTGTGATTTATCTCTAAGTTGGCATGTTGTCAAAATTTGATGTTTAATTTTATCTGGATTTTTTATGAACATGCAGAAGATGGATTGTTATCATTTGAATCGTAGTTGGATGTATGATAGGTTATATTCGAAGAGAGGGGGTCTGAAACGATCTTTTATAGATAGGGTTGAAGTGTTTGTTGCCCAAGCAAAGCAGCAGAAGTGTTTCATCGACGATGGATATCGAATTAGATGTCCTTGTGCTAAATGCCAATGTCGAAAGATTAAGGGCGATGACCTTGTGAAGACAGACTTGTATAAAAATGGGTTCCAGAACAATTACTGGATTTGGACCGATCATGGTGAAGAAGTGCCACATGATAATTTAGGGGTTGATGATGAGAATTGCATAGGTGCTTCAAGCAGTTGTGCAAATATGGGATATGGTGAACAGTTTGTGTCAAAGTAGGAGATGGTGTGTGACGCTCTCAGGGTGAATGAAGCGCACGATTAAGATAACACAAAAAAACTTTCGAATGAGGAAGCACAAGATTTATAATCTTTTGGTTGAGACAAAAAAGTCGTTGTATGAAGGGGCATCAGACTCTAAATTATCGATGTGCGTGAGACTGTTAGCTTGCAAGTCCAATTTTAATGTTTCTAACTTGTGTTTGGATCATTTTTCCAAAATGGTTTTGGACGTGACACCTATTAAAAGGGGTTTTACCAGATAATTATTATGGTGCGAAGAGGTTAGTGTCGAAGTTGGGATTGAAAGCCAAGAGGATTGATTGTTGCGTGAATGGATGTATGTTGTATCATATATGAGCTAATGTGTTTGGTCATGAATAACAGGAGGAGTTTGAGGCGAGGATGTCTCAGGCTAGGTCCTCTTCCTCATCCACTTCAGTTGACCCCGAGGAGGAGGACCGACTTGCATTGCGTATTTGGGCAGAGGTTGTTGACAGAAAGTATAAGGGCTGCCTGTACGATGCTGGAGATCTTGCCTGCAACTATCGGAAAGGGTCCTCGTGCATCTTGGATGTCCGTGCTGCGGCATCCAGTACTAGCCACAGTAGTCGTCCTCGGGAGTCCGCAGAGATTACTGAGTTGAGGCGAAGATTGGCCGCTTCCGAGGAGCGTGAGCAGCAAAGGAGCAGCAGCAGTCCACAGAGTAGCCCCCCACAGCAGCAGCAGCCTCCACAGCTTGGTCAGCCAATCCGGGGCACCTCGGAGGAAGACGATAACTCTTTTGACCAGTTTATTAAGGATCCTTATAGAGATGGGAATTATTAGATTATGTTGTTAGGTTTTGTATGAATTTTAGTTTTTATTGATTGTAAAAAATCATACATTACTTATGGTTTAAAATTATGATATGAATTTATGTGATTTGTATTTTTTTATATTGTCATATTTATTTACTTATCATTTTTAAATAATTAAAAAAATATAATCTTTGACCAAATGAAATTTTTTTATAAATATTTAATTATTAGAAAATATAATTATTTAACTAATATATACTATAATTTATTTAATTACGTAATTTTATTTATTATATTATTACAAATCTTTTTTAAAAAATAAATTAATATTTCCCAGGGCCAAAGCCGTGGGAAAAGCTTTGACATGGTACCCAGGGGTAAAGCCGTGGGAAATTTTCCTGGGCTGGACCG
Source organism: Ammopiptanthus mongolicus (assembly GCA_039655645.1). Classification (NCBI taxonomy): domain Eukaryota; kingdom Viridiplantae; phylum Streptophyta; class Magnoliopsida; order Fabales; family Fabaceae; genus Ammopiptanthus; species Ammopiptanthus mongolicus. Next base: position 76,373,022 of record CM077348.1, on the reverse strand, counting down.
TGCGTAAGTTCCCAGGGTGTAGTCGTGGGAAAATCCCTCGGTAAGTTAACAAGGGATTAGGCCGTGGGAAATGTCCCAAGGTTAAAGCCGTGGGTAATTTCCCAACCCTGGGACATTTCTCACAGTTTTTTGAAAAATGGTCGTGGGAAAACAATTCTGATGCCCATTTTTCCAACAGCTGTGGAGTCACGGCTTATCCATAGGAAAAGTGAGTTTTCCCACGGATTTTTGTCTTTTCGAAACAGCGAATTTTCTTGTCATGAAGATTATCTGGGAAATTTGAGAAGTAAAAAGATAATGAACCACTTTGATCAAAGTTGAACCTCCTCCTCCTCTCATGGACCCACTGATGATAAAACCTAACCAGACGTTCTTGTACACCAAGCTTCCTTACTCTTTCCTCTTCTCTATTTCCCTCCCTCACCCTATGTTTCTCTGCTCTCACCCTCTCTCTCCCTCTCATCTCTTTACAACATTCTCTTACATAATAACATTATATGATTCGTATATATAATTTCATCTAGTAAAAAAGACTTAAGTTGTTATTTTTTTTATAAACCAAATTATATTAAAGGATGTACAAAGCGGTACTCAAACGCATATACAAAAAAAACGAGAAAAGGTAAGAACTAGTGTCACTTACACATTGACCCTAACAAACCTAGAGATCAATATGACTATTACACATGCCTAACCTCAACTGAAACCCAAAACAACTGAATGACTGATTGGTATCACTACAAATTGCAGATACGGTCCAATCTATCACAAAAAACACCAAACAAACTGGAGGGAACTCCACTTCCCTTAACTATCTGCAGCATATTATATCAATAAAAACACACCCCAAAAACCCAATGTTGCCTCTAAAATTACACACAGTCATAAACCGTATTACACTACAAGAAAACAGTTCATTACCGACGGCCGGGCCGTCGGTAATCACCAAAAACCGTCGGTACCAGCACATTTCCGACGGATTTTCGACGGCCTATTATCCGTCGGAAAGAGGCTTGTCGGTAATTATTACCGACGGCGAGACCGTCGGTAAACATTACCTACGGCTAGACCGTCGATAATCGACGATCTAGCTGTCGGGAAAGTTACCGACAGCTAGACCGTGGTAATATGTTGATGATTTAAATTTTAATTGATTAATTAATTATTATTTAATTATATTTTATATTTATTAAATATTTTTCTTTGTTATTAATTATTTATAAATATTAATTAAATAAATAGTGCACATAAAATTAAAAATAACATTAAAAATTTAAAATTATATCCAAATAATAAATAACATATGTTCTTACATATGTTCTTATAATACATAGAAATATAAATAAAAAAACTAATATGAAAATCTAATAATCCTTATCATAATGATGAGGATACTGGATAAGATCATCAAAAGGGTCCTCATCATCGTCGGCCCTGATGCGACTGGTCGGCTGATTTGGATGGGGGGCTGCTGCCGAGGGGGCTGTTGGTGCATTTGTTGTATGCTAAGTAGCATCTGCTCCATCCGACGCTCACGCTCCTTTGCAAGCCGCTCACGCTCCTCGGCACGACGCTTGAACTCAGCCAGTCTCCGCCTCAGCTCAGCAATCTCCTGATCAACGTGGCGACTGGCTCCGGTGGATGCTATAGCGTTGATATCCAAGCTCAAAGACCCTTTCCGATAGTTATCGGATAGGTCTCCTGCACCGTAAAGACGACCTCTCTTCTTGTCGTCAACAACCTCAGCCCAAACATGCAATGCAAGCCGCTGCTGCTCCTCGGGCTCAAGTGGGGTGGAGGAAGATGCTGTTGCCTGAGACATCCTCTCCTGCAGAAGTAGCAGAGCAGATAGTGTAGTGTGTTTGCTTTTGCTGTTTGTGAATGAATGAATGAATACTCGATAGCGCTTCTCTCTCTATCTATCTTCCTCTCTATGTCTCTGTGGAGTGGACCCTAGTCTGGTCTCAAACAAACATCACCCTTTTCTTTTCTTTTTTCTTTTTTTTTCTAACACCATCGTAACCGTTATTGCAGTGAATGGCATGCCATATTGTCACAAGGTCTACTTACTATTTAGAGTGAGTTTTTAAATAACTTTTACGATTTTATTAGTATGCTGATAATATAAAGTCTTTTTACTCATTCAATCAATTATAAATTAGGGAATTAGAACAAAAAAAAAACCTAAACCTCAATTCAACCTAAACCCTACACAGAAGAACATATAATTTCACCAACACTATAGCAACCACCAACAATATCACATGCATTTTTATTTTAAACATCTAACATAAAACAAAATTAACAAATTAACACAAAACATGAATTTTTATTTTAATCATGTAACACAAAACAGATTATTACTCAAGCATTAATGAGACCTGAGAGCAAAGTAACTGGAAAGACAGTTGCTGATGGTCCGGTAGTGCTGCTGGTCCGATGGTGGTGCTACAAAAATAAAATAAAAAATGTCAAGGGAGAGGGACAGAGGGATAGAGAAGAGGGACATAGAGAGGGAGAGGGTTGGACTTACAGTGGTGCGGTTGGTGGTGGTGGGCAACGCGAAGAGGTGGTGCTGGGGGTGCGGCGAGGTGGTTGATGGTGGTGCGGTAAGGCGGTTTCTGGCGGTGCGGATGGTGGCGAACTTGGTGGTGGTTGATACAGAGGAGAGGAGAGGAGTGGAGAGGGATCGAGATGGTGGCGGTGGCAGTGGCTGGTCGTGGCTGGGACGGCGGAAAGGAGACCAGACGCGGAGGGGGAGGGAGGGGGAGGGGGAAGGGAAGCTTGGTCGCGGGAGAGGGACAGAAATGAGAGGGAGAAGGTGTGGGCCTCTGGTTAGTGAACATTTCAGACAGTTAGCCATCGGTAACGTTAAAATACCCTTGGAAACCTTGAAATGTGACCGTTAACGTGAGAAAGAGAAAACGTTTGAAGAACCCTTACCGACGGCCTAGGTCATTGGAAACCTTGAAATGTGACCATTAACTCGAGAAAGCGAAAAGACACTTACTGACGGTAAGTTTGAAGAACCCTTACCGACGGCCTTAGCTGTCGGTAAAGTTGAAGTACCATTACCGACGGCTTAAACCGTCGGAAATCCAGCGGGAAAATTTGGCCCCTAATGGCACCAAAATTAGCGACAGATGTACCGACGGTCATGTCCTCGGTAAAATTACCGACGGCTAGAGCTGTCTAGCTGTCGGTAAACTGGTTTCTCTTTTTATCGACGGTGTAGGCTGTCGGAAATTCCTGAATTACCGACGTTATTACGGCCGTTAGTAAAAAGCCATCGGTATTAACGGGTTTTCTTGTAGTGTTAGTATAAGGTATATTTTCATTGTATGAGAGTCTTCATCTAAATCAACCTTTTTGCATCTTGCAAGGCAGTATAAGAGAGAGGAGATGCAACCCAAAAATCAAACAGTACATGTCTTGTATATCCTGTATAATACCCTGATGTAGCTTGAAGATGTCTCTCCATGCCAATGAAATAAAAACCACAAAGAAGGCAAGAAAGATTAGAAGAAGAAACTGAAAAAAGTTCAAAACCAACCACCCAAAACTTAAGACATTGGCAACATCAAGATATAAAATCTCCAACCAACGTTGAAAATCAACAAAACATCATCAACATAAAAGCAGGAAAAATAAAAACACACCACCATTTTAAAAATAGATATCGACCACTCATCAACTTAAGTTGTTATTATTATTATTGTATATTTAATATATATGTTAAATTTTTACCCTTCAAAATTTTGGTTCAAGCTCTCTCGCTGTTGCTCATGGAAGTAGAAAAATCGTTTCAACATTAAAAACAACAAAAATTCGAGCAAACATATAATAACATATTCAAAATTGTAACCAATTAAGCATGTCTTTTTATTGTGTATTATCAATAATTTTCACAAGTAGTAAAATGATGTAGCGAGAGTTACATATCTGAAAATTTTGACACAAATAGACGTGTCCTGAGTTTCAGATGATGGCAAAACCTTCTTACCCAAATAGACGCATCCCAAATTCTAGAAGATGGCAAAACCTTATGATATTATTTGAGAATACATATTCTTGTTATACCCCAAAATTGTTTTTTAGAATCATTAATAAAAATAATCAAATGATTTTGTTAATACATTTAAGTAATTAAACGTTTTATAATTAGTAAACTAGATTTATTGTTAGGAAGATTCTATGGTACCCTTTGGATACCATACCCTTACTTATGTGGCCCAATCAAATGGTAAGAATTTAACCCTATGTGATATTCACATAACTCAATTAATTGAAGTGGTGCATTCTGATTGAACATAGGGTATCCAAACCCTTTAATTTCTATGGGTACCATAGCAACGTCCTGTTTGTTATAAGTTTTCCGAAAAAATATCCACTAAATACTATCCCTTTTCAAAAATCAGTGTTTGCAAATTAAAAAAAAAATATTTTTTAATTAATAAAAGTAAATGGCGACTCCATAAAATTATTTTAAACAAAATTCAATCGTCTCTTGTCCTCGTGGGGCCTTGTAGGTACATTGTGACATTATATATGCATGATTTCGTTCCTCACTAATTACTATAGGATAAAGTATAACGTATGCGAAGCACCAAAAAAAAATACAATGTATGCGTATGACAGATAATGATAAGTGTATGAATACATCTAATGTTATGAGGTGTTGTTTATGTTACAGCAGCAATTTTGCTGGTATAACTTGCACTTCTTTTTGTCAACCAATAACATGGTTGCATTGAGACACATGTGCCTTATGACTTCAAAGGTTGAATACTTGACTAGTTGGATTAAAGTTTTGTATTCTGACTTCATAATACATGTATTTGCTATTTGGTCCCTTATTCTTATGTATTATTATTTTTTTGTTCTAATATATGAATGCTTCACTGTCCGGTGCGGATTTGTGCCAGCGGAGTGGTGGTCCAAAGTGCTGCGTCTGGACGGAGGTCGTGAGTGGCGGCTCACAGTGTGTCTGTGTGGATCTGTGGTGGCAGAAACGCGACTAGACGGAGCTGGAATGATGGGGTGAGCGTGGTGGTCGCGAGATGGCGTATGGCAATGCTGCAGAGGAGCTCAAATCTGGCGGCCGTGCGGTGCAAACAGAGATGACGTTGAATGAAAGCTTGATCTGTATAGCTTTTGGAGCAATCTGATAGCTAGGAGTTTTGTTCGTGATTTGTAAATTGCTTAATCAGATCTTTATTCTTAGACGTTATGATGTGTGTTAACAGAAGTGGAGATATAGCAAGTCGACTGAACGAAGATGAAAAAAATGAATGAATAATTCAAGATCTTTTCAAACTTACACTTAATCGGAGATGTATTAATTGCAACAGCGTGGTAGGATGCTTCATTTCTTTGGTTCTTTCATCGCAATATTAGGAATTATGGAATTTATGGAATTATGTTAAACTTAAGAAATTAGGAGTCATAAAAGATAAAACTAAACTTCTACTGTTTTTTCTTCATATTGTTCTTGATTTTATGGAATTATGTGGAACATATGAAATTTAAGAGAATTTCTTAGACGATCGAAAGAAAAAAAGTATCATCTTTGACCATGTTTGACTTGGTCAAATATTCAAACAAAAAATTGCTGCCATATATATAACAATTTCATTGGTCCACATATTACTTACTTTATGGTGCATGATGCACCTCTTTTTAGAAGGTGCATCATAGAAGGCACCATGTTATGATCTAATATCTGTCATCTAGAAGTTGAATTAGTTAGTGAACTTACAATGAGTATCCAGAGCTGGAAGGCACTAAATTATCGTCCCTTGAAGGGACGAAATCTTTTTGGCTAAAAACTGTTTTCACAAATATCTCATTTAATGAAGATGTATAAAAAAATGTCCTAACCAATCCTAACATTTGAAACCAAATATGTTGCTTTTTAGCAATAAACATATTGATTACCGGTAATTGGCTCGATTTGTCATAACAAATTAAGTTGTCATGGCAGATGAAACTGACACTGGTTACCGTAATAGAGGTTCATGCTAAAATTGGAAAAACAATCTTAACAAGCCACAAAAACAAACCTGTGGCCAAAATACCTATTTAAGCACTGAAAATGTAGTGCAAGAGGAAACCTATTCTATATTCTATATGAACGTACACCTTTCTCTTATAGAACAAAAATGATGGGAAAACCTTTGTGTTTGATCTACTTGTTGGCCTTTTCTTTTATTGCATCTCATTCTAATTCTCTTCCCCTCTCAACCAACAAGAGATGGATAGTGGACGAGTCAGGGAAACGAATAAAGCTTCATTGCGTGAACTGGTCAAGTCACCTTGATGCAATGGTGGGGGAGGGTCTTGACGTGATACCCTTAGAAGATATTGTAGCTGAAATAAAGGAAATTGGCTTCAACTGTGTTCGCTTCACATGGGCAACGCACATGTTCACACGCTACGCCAACCACAAAGTTGGAGAAACGTTGGAGTTAAAGAAGTTGAGAGGTATTAGGTTAGGAATTAGACCTTACAACCCTTCTATGGAGAATATAACTCTCGTGGAAGCCTTTGATGCTGTGGTTGATGAGTTCGGGAAACAAGGTATGATGGTAGTAGCTGACAACCATGTTAGTGAACCTAAATGGTGCTGTGACAACAATGATGGGAACGGGTTCTTTGGAGATAAACACTTCAACCCTGAGGAATGGCTACAAGGGCTTTCCATGGTAGCAAATCGTGTCAAAGGAAAACCTCAGGTTTATAAAATTATTATATCATCATTATTCCTTCTCTAAAAAAAACCATAAAATAATAATACATGTACACATTTTTATAAAATAAAATAATAATTAAATTCACATACTATTGATTACACAAATCCTTTATCACTATTTTTCTCCCTTCTAACTTATTTTTTTGTCTTCTTTATATACATACCTTTTATAAATATATCATAAAATAAAGAGACAATCCCTTTTTTATATACATGAAAGCTTTTCCCTATATTATATGTCCATGAACAATTACTAACCCCATGCTAATTCTTTTCAACAGGTGGTGGCAATAGGTTTGAGAAATGAACTACGGGGTCCAAGTCAAAATCAAAACGATTGGCACAAGTACATGAGCCAAGGAGCAACAACTATTCACAAAGAAAATCCAAATGTTCTAGTGTTTGTTTCTGGCTTGAACTTCGACACTGATTTGAGCTTCTTGAAGACAAAGCCTTTAAATGTAAACGTGAGCAACAAGTTGGTGTATGAGGTACATTCATATGCATGGTCAGCAGGATCTCCAAGTGACTGGACCACGCAACCAGTGAACCAACTATGTGCAAGAATCATGAACGGTTTGAATGATCGAGCAGGCTTTCTTATGAGTGGTCAGAATCCAGCACCTCTGGTCATGAGTGAATTTGGAATCGACATGGGGAATACGGATGAGAAGAACCATAGATTTTTGTCTTGTATGTTGGCCTACCTTGCAGGGGTAGACTTGGATTGGGCATTGTGGGCTGCACAAGGAGGCTACTATACTAGAGAGCAAAAGAAGATTGTAGATGAGAGTTTTGGCATATGGATGTATGATTTTAGAACACTTAGATATCCAGAATTCCCTCAAAGGTTTCAGCTTGTGCAGAAGAAGCTTCTAGGTACGTATGGATCACTTTGATTTTGTGAAAGAAATCATACATATGCACACATAAAAGAAAAAAATATCCTTTATGACTTAATGTCTTTTATAATTTATCATTTTTTGGGGTATATTCATAATCAACTTTATAAACTTAATTCAAATTAAAAACTAAACATTTAAGCTTAATATAATTATGTAAATATAGTTAAATAAATTTAGCATATAGAATGAAAAAAATAGCATGGCACATATCTATATTGAGTATATACGTCAGCGTCGCAATTTTTGGACATGAAAATATTCAATTGCGACGAATTTATGCTTTTTCCATTACTGTGTTCTTCTGTTAAAAATATAAGATAATTTTAAGAATTTTAAGATAACTTTAAATTTAAATTGTGAACTTTCATACTTTTTGTTTCCTTGGAGTTTATATACACATCACATGCACACATATATCTTATTTGAGGAATGATCCGTTTACATTAATGTAAGTCATTTTTCGTTCATACTCAATCTTAATAGTTGATTTTATTTTCATTCAACGATGTAAAATATTCTCATCCAACAATAATTGTGATTTTAACTTTAGTAATAGTTTTATATCGTTGAATGAAATTAAAATCAACGGTTGAGATTGAGTGTAACCAAAAAATGACTTAAACTGATATAAACAGATTGCTCCTCATCTTATTTTTCAGAGTTTTGCATATCAAATAGTTTCTTGGGGAATATAATAAATCGACTATGCTACTTGGTAGAGATCAAATGATTTACGAAATTGAAACAACAAATAGGATCAAACAACAAAGTCAAAAAATGGAGGAATAGGTTTAGTAAATAAACAAAGCACTACATAAACTCCTTTGATACGGATGTAACATTTAGCATTACAGATAATAAATTACTTATAGATGAGTGCATGTTTTCTGAACTGCAGATCCAACTTCAAATGCGAGCAAGTCTTACATAATATATCACCCACTAAGTGGGCAATGTGTGAATGTAAACAAGAACCATGAACTTGAACTAGGTAATTGTGGGGGCCAAAGTAGGTGGAAACGTGAAGGCCAGCAAATCAAATTGGTGGGCAATGGTACTTGCATAAAGGCAATTGGTAATGGATCTGCAGCAAGTCTCTCAAATGATTGCAAGAGCAAGCGAAGTTCTTGGAATACTTTGTCTGTTTCCAATCTTCATTTGGGTACCGTAGATGGACAAGGCCAGAACTTATGCTTGCAAAGGGAATCTCCCACTTCGTCGAAGATTGTAACAAAGAGATGCATTTGTGTGGATGATAATCCATCTTGTTTGGATAGCCCTCAAAGCCAGTGGTTCCAGCTTGTTACAACAAATGTGTAATAGTTTTTAACTATAAGATTTATTGGAAGCAAGTCCAAGCTCAATCTTAGAAGCTTACAAAGTTATTTTTATGCATGCAAATCTGAGTTACAAACTATATTCAATTGTACTTCAATAAGATGAAATATTGCTTCATATTCATATTGCAGTGGCACGCAAACAAATGAAGAGATAGACAAAGCTCCACATGCATATATCATTGACGAGTAAATATCCAATTTAGTTCATAAAATTGTAAGGTCGTATCAATTTGGTTCCTGAAATTATAAGTTTCGCATCAACTTGATCCCCGACAATATTCCCCCGAATTCAACATTCAACATATCTCATATATTTCACTATCAAACTGAACATATTCTTAATTATACCTCGTGCAAACAACACCAAATTTTATGAAATAGAATCAATCAAACTTTTGTTCTTAAATATATAAATATAATCATGCAAAAAATATAGAATCTTCCGGGAATATACCAGAAAATCAAGAATTGTCTCACGACATGCACTAGCACATAAATATTTGAGATTTCAAAGAAAAGATATGTCATTTACCTACAACAAAATTAGAACACACAAGTAAGTGGACAATAAGAGCAGGATATACAGACAAAATAAATAAAAAAAGTGAAACGTCCCCTTGCCTCATTAAAGAACCTAGTTAACTAATCTTGATTATGTTATAAGCATTAGCGCGCTTAATAAACATACGAGGGTATTTAAAACTTAAAACGTACACACCGCATACATACTGTACATATAACACATAATTATCAGAGTGCACAAACTGAAAAGATGAAAGCATATATAAAGAAATACAGACGACTTCCTCTCCTCGCCCGAAAATACATTTAAAGAAAAAGACTCATGGGCCATACATACTAGAACACTAACACACTTCGCTCCTACGAACTCCATACTTATGCTCATCGTACAGCAACTCAGAACCTCCTAAGATTGGGATTTGTGGCTCTTCCACCGGCATCGGGCTCGTACGGAGTACCATCCATCTTTTCGTCAACTAGCTCCACTATCGGGTCTTCTCACAATATAAGAGAACATACGATATGGATAAAAAATAGAGGATAAGAACTACATCTCATTATAAAGTAGGGATAACAGTAAAGCAGCTAACATTGATAGCACAACCACACACAATCATCACAACAACCATCCTCAAGGTTCATTGAACTTAACTGCTCATCTCACAATCTCATTCACCTAGACCTTACATGAAGACGCGGCCACATTCCTACGTCACAACGTATCCCCTACCAAGAAGGATACTCAGTCCATACCAAGCAGGATGAGAGTCAAACGTCATCCAAGTAACAGAGTCTGTTACACTCACAAGTACATTACATACTCTACCAAGCAGGATGCTCACCCCCTACCAAGCATGGTGACACTATTCCCCATTCCCGATAGGAATAGCTGTCCTGGTGTCGGCATGCGCATCGGAGATCTCGGAATCCCATAGCAGACCTACCAATCATCTATCTATGGTTCCGGTTTGACCTAACGTAATCCCAGATCTACGCGGCTGTGACATCACCACACGATGCAATCTCGCATAAATCATTCCGATCAATATCTTAGTAACTCAACCTCCTCACGTGACATACTGAACACTAACACTCCCTACCAAGCAGAGTGTCCACGACTATCAACAGTCCTCAATCATTTCACCAGGTTGATTACAATAGCTTATTCCCACCAAATGATCTTATCTCACACATAATCCAATTCACAATGATCATCCCTTAGCTCTAGGCAGATCAACAATCAAATATGCAATATCATGTTATCTCACAACATATTATCATCATATCATCAAATGAGGCAATAAAGCATATTATCATAGTATCACCAATTAAGACAATAAAACACCTTATCACAATCATGATAAAACACATATCCACAATCATATCATAGCAATCATATGAGCATGTTAAACATATGACCTCAATCAACATAGTATCAATCTATGGTGATAAACCTACAATGCCTAACCCTACATTGGTACCACTTTTACGGTAATTGCCATTGTGGACTTAGGTGTTGTCGGTTACTCAAACAGTAGTAGGGTTTAGGATCCCTTACACATATCAATGTATTCTTCTCTACACTTGCCTCCCCGACGAGTGTGATTCTTTCCCTTACCTGAAATTGCTACGAACTGCTACACGCGTGCTTTCCCGACATAGCTCCGCAATCGGCACTTTAGCACGCTTTTCAACGAACACACCACACGGCTTCTCACACTGACAAAGATACCCCCAGCATGCACGTTGGTCCAACAATCGCCCCCGATTACACACACGGGGTCCAGAAACAACCAAAAACTCATAAACGGTCACGAAAATAACGATAAATGATCGCACAACAACGAATCAAGGGAATCAAGGATTTAACCACGAAAAGAGAGAGGGAATTTACCAAGAATAATGGTTGTCCCTCACCAAGGTAGATCCTTCACGTTCTTCTCATGCAACTCCTCGAACGATTGATCACGCAAAAACACCCGTAAAAGTCTAAAATGCACTGAAACGATGTCGGGATTAAGAATGAAGAAGAAATGGAATTGAATGAATAAAAGAAAGGTAAATGTCGGTAATTTCGACACCAAATTACCTCAAGGAAACTCACATACAAAGGTAGCAGTGCGAAGGAATCAAAACTACGAACCCGAATACGCGATCGGTTTAAAATTCTGAGGACCGAACTACTCGAACCGAGCTCTCCAAGTCTTCAACCATGGCTTCTTTGGAAGTGAAATTTCTTCACTTATATTTCTGGTACAGCGCAGAATGAAAGGGAGAAGATGAAGCAAACGTCTATTTTGCTTTCATTCTCTTGGTCACGTTAGCTTTAGATGTAGATATCGGCTTAGGTAAATTTTAGATGTTAGGTTAGATTAGGTGTCATTAAACTAGGTTAGTTAGCTAGATTAGTGGGCTAGGTGTCTTGTTAGATTAGGTGGTCACCTTGCTCATGACACGTGTCCAATCATTAACACGTGCCCTCTCTGGTGTTGCCCCGCTAGCACACTCGGGTGTTTTCTTCCGCATTTTCCCCCGTAATCCACTGTCAGAATATTTTATATATTTTTTTTAGGTTATTCCTAAAAACCTATTACACTCAAGCCCGACCAAATTTTAATATGCTAACCCTCCATTAATTAATTACTCACTCGGTTAGCGTTTCTCCTTGTTCTTGACTCGTTCTTCCATGTTTTTGCACTTTTTGTGCTCGTTCCAATGCCAAATTGTCTCAAACTTGGACCGTGGCTTGCTCAACATATAAGGAACATAATGAAAGTGAAACAGAGAAACACAAGAAGGGGGGTTGAATTGTGTTTCTTAACCGATTTTCGAAAACCCTTTTTTAAAACAAACGTTTAAAGCAGGAAGATGAAAGAACACACTAAAACGATTATAGGTGATTAAGATACTTTGTTTTCAATCCCCAAGTTAGTAATAAATAAAAAACTTAACGAGATAAGGATAAAAAGATTCACACAAAGATATATCCTGGTTCACTCTTTCAAAACAAAGAGCTACGTCCAGTCCTTTCCCCCAGAAGGTTTTTCCTTTAGGCACAGATCATTTGCCACTTGTTTTCCGTTATGTATTTGTCCTTTTAGAATGAGGAGGTAGTAGCAGCTTGAATGGTAACAGACTGATTTTGCTTTGATGGCCGACAAATGTTTTGCTCTACGTGATTCTTTACTCTACGTGATTTGCTTTGTACGACGTTCGTACCTTCTTTTGTCTTTATGTGAAAAAGATATTTCTTTCAAACCGTTTAAGACTTTTGAATAAGAGAGTGCCACGTCATCTACAAAAAGAAGTTAGTGGACGCACAGGCAAATATATAATTGGACGCACAAATAAATATACAATTGGACGCACAGATAATTATACAATTGGGCGCACAGATAATTGGACGCACAAGTGTTGTAGACAATTGGACGCATACGCATTGAAGACAATTGGATGCATAAGCATTGAAGACAATTGGACGCACAATACTATATGATCACGTTTTGTACATAAACCTTTACTACTTAGTTTCTTTAGACGAAGATATTGCAGTGAGTTTTTTGTCCTTTAAGAGCTAGGTGAAACTTTAGTTTTGGAGAACTATCTGAAATCAGAAACATACAAAGGTCTTTTGACCTTATGGACTAGCATAAACTTGACTTCGAGTATTTTCAATAAACATATAATAACTTTGTTAATCATTAAAACTTTTAGGGGTCATTAGTCATTACTGTTTTAGTTCTAACAATCTCCCCCTTTTTATGATGACAAACATTATTATGAAGCATGTTTTTGAAACAATATAGACAGTGTATCGTAAGTATAAAAGCTCCCCCTGAGATTATGCATTTATATATTGAAGGCATAACTCAGATTATGAAAGTATAAAGGCAGGATATATAACCAAACGTTCAATTCATTTCATATATTTAACAACTTTACACATTTCATTTCATATATTTTCTCCCCTTGTTTGTCATCAGACAAAAGGAATAAAAGGAGGATACAACATCATTGTCAGTAAAAAGAAATGAAAAGATTCGAAAGAGATGGAGGTGGAAAGTCAGGGAAGACGCGATGAAGATAAGAGAACAACTGAGCCATCTTTCGATCCAACTCTTCAGTGACCCTAGCTGAGATCCGATCTACTAAGTAGTCAGCAACTTCAGGAGTCAGACCAGGAGGTAGAGAAAGAGCCGAAGCTGGAGCAGGGCGAGCTTCTTCAGCTGTAGAAGAGTTGACATCTTCCTCATCAAGATGTAGTTCCACTGTGTTTCCAGACAGGGTGGAAGTAGCATCAAGACGTTCAGTGTGCTGAACCGAGCTGGCTTCCGTTTGGGAAAAAGGAACAGCAACTAAAGCAGGAGAAATATCCACTGGAACCTCTAAAGATGTGGCTTCTTCATTAGAGTACCATGGAAGCAGAAGAATACGAGGAGGAGAATATGATTCTGGGACCTGTGATGTAGGTACGGAGGGTGGGGCATCTTGAGGTGAGAGAGGTGGAGATGGGGATGGGGAAATGGATTTTTGTGGGGAGGGAATGGAGGGTTGAGGAGTCTGATATGAGGATTTTGGGTCGAGGTGGCCGTTGGGATACGGTTTTGATGCGCATTGGTTTTGGTGGAAGAGGGATGGACGCATAGAGTTTAGGATTGGGGTGAGGGATAGAAGATGGTTCTTCAGAAGGAGTGGAGGGTACAGAGGAGACAGAAGGGTTGGGTAAGGGTAAGGGTGAAGGAGAGACCTTAATTTTCTTTGTAAGAAGAAGAGCAATAGGAACATTGTCCTCATCATCTTCTTCGTCGTCTTCATCCACCAGAAGCTTTCTCTTTCTGTATCGAGGTTTAGAGGAACCAGTTTCTAGATCCGATTGAGAGGAAACATGAGCCTGCTGCTTTGAGCCTAAATCAGCCTTAAGCAAAGGTCCATGAATCTCTTCAACAAATGGAAGTACCACACCATTGAGCTTGATGAAATTTTCTCCATAGATGGTGTAAGCAATTCCTTCCATCATTGAGGCGAACTCTAGGCTCGGCTTTTCATCAAATTCTTCGAACACATTTTGAGACGAAGCTTGAGTGGATGGATTAGAGGAGAAAAGAGGAGGGTTTGCAACGTTTTGAGTTTGATGCTTCCTTCTCTTATGACTTTGAAGATCGTCCATGCATGGAGCTTGAGCAGAAGAGGTCTGAGCTTGACTGAAAGCCAGCATAGTTTTGAGTTGCATCTTGGAGAGGTTTGCCTTTCCAAACATAGGGCAACTTATTGTTTGATAGGAGGTTTTGATGCTAGGATGAACTTTTTGTAGCATCCGATAAACCCCTTGATTTTCAAAGATGCGGGAGAGAACGATTGCATATGTAATGGTCTTCACAAAGACGACATCAATGCATTTTTCTTTGAAACAGTCAAAGAGAAGAGAGGGAAGATTGACCTTTATACCATACAGCAGATGGTGAGTAGGAAGGAATGCACCTCAGAGATGGAGTCTTTGGATCCAGCTTTGTGCAGAACGGCTTTGTTCAAGATTTGATTAAGAACTCTAGCTTCATTCCTCATGATAGCAGCACGGAACAATGCATTCGGCTGAGCATTGGGATTTCTGAGGAAGTTAAAGACATTGTATTTTCCTCCAAACTTGTTGTGCCAAGATTTGAAATAGGTGGCACCGAGAGATAGACACCCAATAGCAGAAGCTATAGAGACTTTGGAGACTTCAACTTTGTGTGTCCCTAGAACAAACCCAGAAATAAGACCTTCTTTTTCAAGGTGAGTTGTCTTCCAAAACTCAGTGAGAAGTCTTGGACCAAGACTTTTGGATAGTTGATAAAGAAATGATCCCATCCAGCATCGACGATGTAGACCCTGACGTTTGCTCCCAATCTCGCTAGCATATTCAAGTCGATCTGGTGCTCAATATTGATCTGACAGTTATCAGGAATCTCACGAGTGGGATGGCCGAGCGGTGAAGTGGTCTCCTGTGGAATGCTGCTTCCTTCTCCAGTTGATCGCAGATTTCTTCCCATTTTTCAGAAGAGTGAAGAGAGAGAAGATAGAGAAGATGAATAGTTGAGAGAGAGAGAAGATTTCAAAGAAAGGACGTTTGGTGAGGTTTGAGCTCACGAGTTGAGGTTTATATAGAGAAGCAAAAAGTAACTGAAGCATCAGAGAAAGTAACCGTGGTTAAAAAAATGATGACTAGCGGTTACCGAGGGAGGCTACTTAAGAGTGAAGTAGCAGACGCACGCCGTTTGACGTGACCCGAGAGTGCTGAATCAGCATAGTATTTATGTGGAGGACATATGCAGAGATTTTAACAGAAAAATAATTATGACAAATAATAAATATCAAGGAATAACGACGTTAGCAGTAAATGGACGCAACCATTTTATGCACATGCTTTTTTGACACAAGCGTTTATTGGACACAAGGTCATTCAACAAAAAGCATGTTGAGCTGTTTTCTTATTAAAGAAAATCTATCCTCTACAAGAGGTTTTGTGAAGATATCTGCCCACTGGTGGTCAGTATCCACAAATTTTACATTAAACACACCTTTTTGAATGTAATCTCTAATAAATTGATGATTGATTTCTATATGCTTAGCCCTCGAGTGCAATATAGGATTTTTCGATAAATTAATTACAGCAGTATTATCACAATAAATTGGAATTTTGCTTTCATGAATATTGTAATCTTCTAGTTGATGTTTAATCCATAGAATTTGTGAGCAACAACTAGCCGCAGAGATATATTCAGGTTCAGAAGTTGATAAGGCTATGGTGCTTTGTCTTTTACTGGACCATGAGATAAGATTTGTTCCAAGATAATGACAGCCACCACTTGTACTTTTTCGTTCAATTCTATCTCCAGCATAGTCAGCATCACAATATCCCATTAATCTGTACTCAATGGTTTTCTCATAAAATAAACCCAAATTAGAAGTACCTTTTAGATATCTAAAAATTCTCTTGACAACAGTTAAATGATTTTCACATGGATCAGCTTGAAAACGTGCACAAAGACATACACTAAACATAATATCTGGTCTGGACGCGGTGAGATATAAAAGGGATCCGATCATACCTCTGTAAACCTTTTGACAGAATGGACGTTGGATGCATAGGTGTACTCATTGGCTTGCTATCGTCCATTTGAAATTTCTTCAAGAGATCTTTAGAGTACTTGGTCTGGTGAATGTACACACCCTTTGAGGTTTGTCTTACTTGCAGACCCAGAAAGAATTTGAGTTCTCCCATCATGTTCATTTCGAATTCTTTTGTCATAAGATCAGAAAATTCCTTACAAAGAGAATCATTAGCAGATCCAAAAATAATGTCATCAACATAGATTTGAAATATTATAAAATTATCTTTATTAGTTTTCTTAAACAAAGTCGTATCTACCTTTCAGATACAAAAACCATTTTCCATGAGGAAGGAGCTGAGTTTCTCATACCAAGCTCTAGGAGCTTGTTTGAGTCCATATAAAGCTTTCTGAAGCTTGTATACATACTCGGATTTATAGGCCAGCTTTGGTAATCCTCTTACGAGGTTATGCTTTTGTAGCTTTGAGATTAATCTCAGGCTTGCATGACCAAGTTTCTTGTGCCAAATCCATTGCTTATCATTCACAGACATTAGACATGATACATTTTGATTAGAGAGGTCTTCCAAGTCAATTTTATAAACATTGTTTTGCCTCTTACCAGTAAATAGAGTGGACTCATCAGCATATTTGACTATACATTTATCTTTGTTGAAAGACACTACAAACCTACTGTCACATAATTGACTTATGCTAAGCAGATTGTGTTTTAGCCCTTCAACTAGCAACACATTATTTATAGAGGGAGAATTATTCTTACCAATCTTACCAATACCTACAATCTTTCCTTTTTGATTGCCACCGAAAACAACTGATCCTTCAGACTTTGGCTTTAGGTCTAGGAACATAGACTTTTCTCCCATCACGTGTCATGAGCATCCACTCTCCAAGTACCAAGATTTGTGTTTTCTTTCTGTTGTCAAGCAAGTCTGCAACAAACATTATTTTATTTTTAGGTACCCAGATAGACTTGGGTCCTTTTTGGTTAGTTGCAGGTAACTTATAAGTTTTTCTTTTGTGTAAGCATCTGGACGCAGAGTGTTCATTTTTACCACAGATAGAGCAATACATTACTTTTTTGTCTCGAAAATTTTTGGGTTTTCTTTTTCATACCCAATGCCAGATTTATCATAAGGATATCTATATCTAAGAATTAAATTAAGATTTTTAGATCCATCAGTGAATTTTGATAGGCTAAAAGTTAAGTAAGTAATTTGATGCTCAAGTTTCTCAACTTCACAGGATGTATTGGACTTAGAGCTTGAGATTTCAGTTAGGCTGATTATCTCATCTCTTAGTTCTCCGTTCTCAACTCTGACTTTGTTAAAGTCTTTATTGAGTTTGGCAAATTTTCTCTTAAGGGCTTTATATTCAAAATAAATAGTGCATGATTCATTTAATAGCTCTTCATATGCATCTTTAGAGTAGTCAGATATATTTACCTCATCTTCTTCTATTTCTGTCTCAGAGGAAATACTTGCCATGAGACACATATCTGCTGTTGGGGATGAAGGTGGAGATCTTTCAAGAATATCCATTAGATTCATCATTCCCCAAGCAGTTGCCTCTTCAGCCAGGATATCTCTCCTTGCTCCATGTATACTCCGAAACAGAAAGGCCCTTGCCTCACAGTCAAGATCAACTCTTCTTCTTTCCTCAAAGGTGCAGCGATCTAAAGGTTTCATCATGTATTCTCCATTGATGATTATGATGGGACAGAAGGTTTCGTCAGTGAGAGTTTTCCAGTGTTCTTATGATCCTTGGGTTACAACAAAGGATCTGAAGTTCTCTTTCCAAGCTTCATATTCTGATTCTGA
Organism: Ammopiptanthus mongolicus; assembly: GCA_039655645.1. NCBI lineage: Eukaryota > Viridiplantae > Streptophyta > Magnoliopsida > Fabales > Fabaceae > Ammopiptanthus > Ammopiptanthus mongolicus. The sequence continues at coordinate 76,354,578 of CM077348.1, read as the reverse complement.
AGATTGATAAATAGGTGGTCCTTCAGAATGAGCAGGTCTCCTTCTTATAAAAAAGGTATCTAGCATGTCAAGCACTCTTTTAGCGATATCACAATACATCACCATGTTAACAGTTCTAGCGTCCAAGGCACATGTAAGAATGTAGACAGCTCTAGCATTGATTCTGACTCTTCTTTGTTCTTCTTCAGAACATTTAGCTCTTGGTTTGACTATGCGTTCACCATTGATAACAGTGGTAGGACAAAAGTTATCATCGGTGTAAGCTCTCCATAGGTCATCAACATTTTGTTCCAAGCTGAATCTCATGAATAGTTCTCTCCATATGGCATAGTCACCAGTTATATAAAACATAGGTGGTCCATTTATATAGAGGTTACTGAATTCTCTCAAAGACTCAGGATTTGAAGAGCTAGACTGTTCCTCTTCTTCAGAAGAATCTTCAGGGAGATGATTTTCAGACCAAAGACATAGGTTGGCTTCTTCTTCGTTTCCCTCTTCTTCAGAGGAGTCAAAGATCTTCCCATGTTGCCATGAGATTCTTGCTTTTATTTTTGAAAAACCTTTTCTTATCTTTCAGCTAAGGGCACTCAGCTTTGAAGTGACCTAGTTTCTTGCACTCATAGCAAACCTTTGGATTTTTATCCTTGGTTTCACCATGGTCTTTGACAATTTTCTTTGTAAATGGTCTTCTTCTCATATTTTTCTTTTTCAGAATACGTTCAAGTTTCTTTGATATGAGAGACAGTTCATCATCGGATTCTTCTTCTTCATTTTGATCATGGTCATCGCTAGAATCATCAGCTTTGCTAGATTTTTGACTTTTCAAGGCAATAATCTTGCCTTTCTTTGTAGGATTGTCCTGGTTGAGCTCCTGCTCATGAACTTAAAGGGTTCCCACAAGATCATCTAAGGTCAAGGTTGACAAATCCTTAGCTTGCGTGATTGCAGTGATGAGTGGTCTCCATTCCTTGGGTAAGCTCCTGAGGATCTTCGTAACATTCTCTTTTGTAGTGTAGACCTTTCTAAGAGACTTGAGATTGTTGATGATAGTTTGGAAATGACCAATCATAGCAACGATGGTTTATCCATTTTCCATAGTGAACATTTCATACTGACTCATAAGAATAATGATCTTTGAGTCCTTTATTTTGGATGTTCCTTTATGAACATTGGATAGAGTATCCCATATTTGTTTTGCTAATTCACATGCATGAATTTTTTGAACTTGTCTGGACTAAGAGCACACATCAGTGTGTATCTAGCTTTGTAGTTCTGCTCCTTCCTTCTTCTCTCATCTTCAGTCCACTGACTCATCTTTCTCAGTGCCATCAGGATTGTTGACTATGTGAGGACCGTTCATGATCAAAGGCCAGAGCGCAGAGCTGGTACTCAAGATGAATCCTTTGAATCTTTCCTTCCAGTAGAGGTAGTGAGTGCCATTGAAAAATGGAGGTCTGGTCAAGGAGGTACCTTCAAGAACAGGTTGACTCCCACTGGGCATCCTTTGCCCTACCATCGAGCTTTGGATCTTTTCCTCAAGCATGGCTAAATGCTCAACCCAGAGGCTGAGCTCTGATACCAACTGAAAGTGAAACAGGGAAACACAAGAAGGGGGTTAAATTGTGTTTCTTAACCGATTTTTGAAAACCCTTTTTTAAAACAAAAGTTTAAAGCAGAAAGATGAAGGAACACACTAAAACGATTATAGGTGATTAAGATACTTTGTTTTCAATCCCCAAGTTAGTAATAAATAAAAAATTTAACGAGATAGGGATAGAGAGATTCACACAAAGATATATTCTGGTTCACTCTTTCAAAACAAAGAGCTATGTCCAATCCCTTCCTCCAGAAGGTTTTTCCACTAAAACTCTTAGCACTTAATACAAGCTGTTTCCAATTCTCTCCAAGACTACAACTCCAAGTATTTTGCACCTCTCCAGGCAATAAGTATTCTTTTACAGACAAGCCTCTTCAGGCTCAACAAATCCTAAGATTTGAGAGGGGTTTTTCTGAGCTTTTTACAAACTCACAACAGTGAGAGTATTACACGATATAGCTCTTGACAATCTGTTTACAACTTTAAAATGAAAGAGTGAGAAAGTTTACAGATCAAAAACTGAGAGTGAAAGCTTTTAGGCTTTTTGTTTGCACAATGAAATCTCTTGAATATTTTCTTGCTCGTGTGTTCTCTATATTTTTTTGATCTTCAGAGGGTGGTCTTCTTATATCTTTTGTCTTGACCTTCTGATTTCAAAATATAGGGAGAACTTTTCCGTTTAGACTCAATCAAATATCCGTTAGGCACAGATCATTTGCCAGTTGTTTTCCGTTGTGTAATTGTCCTTTCAGAATGAGGAGGTAGTAGCATCTTGAATGGTAGCAAACTGATTTTGCTTTGATGGCCGACAAGCGTTTTGCTCTACATGATTCTTTGGTCTACGTGATTTGCTTTGTACGACGTTCGTACCTTCTTTTGTCTTTATATGAAAAAGATATTTCTTTCAAACCATTTAAGACTTTTGAATAAGAGAGTGCCACGTCATCTACAAAAGAAGTTAGTGGACGCACAGGCAAATATATAATTGGACGCACAGATAAATATACAATTGGACGCACAGATAATTATACAATTGGGCACACAGATAATTGGACGCACAAGTGTTGTAGACAATTGGACGCATACGCATTAAAGACAATTGGACGCACAATAGTTAAAAACAATTGGACGCATAAGCATTGAAGACAATTGGACGCACAATACTATATGATCACGTTTTGTACGTAAACCTTTACCACTTAGTTTCTTTGGACGAAGATGTTGCAGTGAGTTTTTTGTCCTTTAAGAGCTAGGTGAAACTTTGGTTTTGGGGAACTATCTGAAGTCAGAAACATACAAAGGTCTTTTGACCTTATGGATTGGCATAAACTTAACTTCGAGTATTTTCAATAAACATATAATAACTTTGTTAATCATTAAAACTTTTAGGGGTCATTAGTCATTACTGTTTTGGTTCTAACACATAATTAAGCCCTTACATATGCTTAACTTATACCCCACACACTAATCAAAAAAATGGGGTGTTACAAAAAGCGCTAAAGTTAAAATTAATTAGAACAAAAAATCTTACATGTTTAATTTAATATTTTCCTTTTCGTAAGCAGAATAAGACTTGTCTGTCGCTTACTGACACGAAAAGGTGGATTGACCCAAATCCCCATCATGATCATCTCTCATATTCAGATCATCTTCTCTATTTGAATTAGTCTCATATGATTGTGATGTCCCGAGAACAAAAGATCTTTATCAATGTTATTGACATTTATTTTGTTAGTCAAAAGAAAAATAGAACACTTCTTATCAGCGACATAAAACACTTGTTGAGCTTGAGATGCTAAATTAAAAGGCTTATCTTTATACCCAACCCAATTAAGATCCATCTGCATGAACCCAAACTAATTAATCTGAATACCGTTATTGTTGTCAACTCACTTATAATCGAACATAGGCACATCAGAACATTGTTTAATCCAAGTCTCATATGCATTCAATGACATCACAGTATGACATATTCACATATATGAGGTTTCTGACTATAGCACTTGACATATGCATAGATTGAGTTACAAGAGTCACACCATGATTTTGCATTGTACTCCAATCATCTTGTTCTGTAGTATATAATGCATATCCGTTAATTAGATAACCGGTGTAAGAGAAGGCATGTACACTTGGACCTTTTGCTAACCATCTAAACCTTTCTATAATTGAATGAGAATTTACAGCCAACTTTGCGAAAATGTGATCTCTTAGCCATATTATATAACAACTATGGTGTTCTATTGTCATTGTGATCCAAGTATGTCATTGTGTCTTTCAACATATGGCTCAGCCTCATAAGCATAGTGTAGAACATATATAAGTGTGCTTGCTTTCATTTTGTCCTTAGTATGGTCACTTTTTCAGTTCCAGTAATCTCTTCCCTTGTTTTTCTTCCCGTGTGACGAGACTTTAGAAGCCTTATGGAATCAACATTGGATAGGTATTCGGTACAGAATTCAACACCTTCTTCGAACATGTATCGTTCAATAATACAAACCTAGCCATGATCAGGTTTTCACATACCCTTTTAATATCTTCAAGTAACGCTCAATCGAGTACATCCATCTCATATAAGCTGACCCACATGGTTGTATCTTTCGAACCATGTAAATGGTTAGATGAACCATTACGTCAAAGAACAAAGGTGGAAAATACATCTCAAGCTCACACAAAGTCACAACAATTTCTCTTTACAATGCCGACAACTTCCCAAGGTCAAACACTTTGTTGCAAATCTTCTTGAAGAAGAAACATAGTTTATTTATGGACCTCGTATTTTTTTGGAAAAAATGGAGCGTATCACGATTGATAGGAAATGCTCTGTGAGAACATGGCAATCGTGAGACTTAAAACCCTTTCACTTGAGACCTTTCATCAATACGAGGTTCCTAATATTTGAAGAGTATCCCTCTGGAACTTTAACTTCACGAAGAAACTTACAAAAAACAATTTTATCGTTTTAGAGATATATGAGCCCCCAGAGGTAGATATGTATATTTTCCCTTCCCTACAGGTCTCAATTGTCTTCTTATTCGCATATTAACCAAGTCTGACCTTGCATTGATCTTATCTTTAGTCTTTCCTGGTACATTTAGTAACTTACCAATGACACTATCACCAATATTTTTGTCAACATGCATCATATCAAAGAAATGTCTTACCTATAATGACTTCCAATATGACAAGTCAAAGAAAATCGAAATTTTCTTCCACCCTCTTATGACAAGCTCTCCTACAAAAGGTTTACCAAATTTAATCAAATCCTTTACGTTTTCAAACAATTGGTCACTCATCAACGGCGAAGGAGCTCTTATTCGTGTAAGTTCCCATTTAATGCTTTTCTCCACCACTGGTAATGATGTTTTGGATGCAAAAATCTACGATACCCAAGAAAAACATCCTTCTTACAATTCCAACTGCATCTAATATGTACTCTTTTCACATATAGGACATGTACACTGACCTTTGACACTGTATGAAATGGTATAGAGTTATTAGAAGGGGTTGAATAGTGACCTTTTTTAAATTTGAATAATGAGCAGGAGACTAAGTTTGTAACAAACAAAGAGGGTTCAATATAAAACACATGAATTGCAACTGAGATAATCTTCAGTTCAAGAGTTGGTTTTTTATTACTCATGAAGGTTGATCAACAACCTTGATGAAGACTGCAATGTTTCAGGAGCTTCTTGAAAGAGGTATCAAGTTGATTTTCTGATTAAGAAGTATTTTTAAACAAACATCAAATACCACATACAGGTTTTGACGATGTTTTATAATAAGATGTGGTACTTGAAAAATACTTCAGAAACTAACTTTATAACTCAGTGAGATGTTCAGAAACTTGAACCAACAGTCAGAGGTTTCTGAACGATGAACAACCTTTCTGAGTACGAAGGTTTTCTATGAAAAACGATCGTAAAATGCACAAGATTTAATTTGAGGGGACTTATTAATCAAAATAGTTCCTTGAAAGCCTCAAACACTATTTTCATCTCTCTATTGTCAAATATTTTTATTGACCTAAAAGGTCGTTTAATCATATATACCGCTCGCAAATATTATTGTATGATTAATTGTTCCTGCAGAACAACCTATGAGTATACCACTCATGAATCTAAAGTATGCTAGAAGCGTTGTAGACCTATTAGTGCAAAGAATATTGTTCCTTAAGGGGAAAATAAAACTTCAAAGTGATTATCTAGAAGAGGTCATTGAGACTCTATAAGAGGTCAAACGCAATATAGATCAACAACCTCATATTTCAAGGGCAGCATCCCCAAAGGTGGTTCCGGTACTGATAAATCATGAGATCTCAATAAAATCTAGAAATATAGGGAAAGATATAATGTTGTTGTTGATAATATATCAGCATATGCAATAGCAATTGCTTCTGGAATTATTAATGAAACGAGCATGAAGCTCAAATTATAAAGGAATGTTGGCATTAGATTGATTGGCCAAAATGGAAAGAAATAATACAAGCTGAGCTAGATTTATTATCCAAACATAAATCTTTTGGACCAGTAGTCCAGACACATGTTGTCAACCCTTGTTATGAGTGCAATTACTTAACCCTTGTTATGAGTGCAATTACTTTGAGATTATTGATTAGTTTGACAGTCTATGAAGGACTTGACATACGTCTAATAGACGTAATGATAGTTTTGTTATATAGGTCATTGGATAATGACACACACACACACACACACACATATATGGAAGTCCCTAAAGGATTTATGATGCCTGAAGCATACCCTTGAAAGATTCATAATGCGTGAAGCATATCCTTGAAGGATTTAAGATGCTTGAAACATATCCCTGAAGGATTTAAGATATCTTAAATGTATAATTTAAAAATTTGACAGATGTATTCTTTTAAATTACAAAATGTGAGGACTTTAAGCCTATAGTTCGGGCCTTAAAATATGTTTTAATGGACCTGAAGGATTTATATTAAAAAATCCCGGAAGGATTAAAAAATTTCAAAAGACATTATTTGGATTTACATATACTGATAATTTATATTATGTTGTTTATCATCGTATTAAACATTTCATATTAGTAAGTGATGCTTGGTTTACATACATGGTGTTATTTCATGTAATTTTGGGTAAATTTATTTTAGATTTTTATTTTCTTATATATTTATATAGAGAAATTTGTAATTATGTTTAATATGATTGCTATTAATTTGGATTTTTTAAATATTATTTGAATGACTTGAAGTTGTTGCAAAATATAGAAAGTACAGAGAAATATATTCAAATGAAATGTTTTTGGAAGATAAAGTTTTGTCTTGGTCTGCATTTGGAACGTTTGGCAACAAAGAACCTTAGTTCTAAAGTACATATATCTTGTTGTCATTGAAGCACTTTTGTATCTTGCAAATAATATTAGACTTTATAGATTTTGCAATTAGCTTACTAAAAAGATCTAGCTCTGAACAAACTCAAAGACATCAAAATAAAGTGAAACATCTTTCTTGTTATCTTTGTCATTATTTACGTCTCCATATGTTGCAGTACTACTATCTCATGATGGTTTGTGAAGCAAACAATCATAGCTACCTTGTCAAACCATTTAGAAATATTGACTATTCATGCAGCAGGTCCTGAATGCACGTGGTTAAAAACTATGATCCAATACATTAAAGAAGCATCTGGAATGTTAATGGGAAATGACAAACCAACATTGTTGCATGAGAATAATATGCATCATGTATTGCTCAAATCAAAAGTGGCTACCTAGAGTGATGGAACAAAATATTTCACCAAGGTTCTTTTACACTCATGAACTCTAAAAGAAAGGTGATGCTGATATTTGCAAAGTTTGCTCAACCGACAAGACAAAATATATGTTTACAAAGGCATTGTCAATTTCAATTTTCAAGAAGCATGGTTATAGGATTGAAATGTGTCAATTGAAGAGCATTTCATAATTAATGTATTTTGAGGGGAAGTAATTAAGTTACTTATGAATACCGTACCTTTTTTTCCTTCGCTAAGTTTTGGTAAAATAGGTTGATTGGTCATATACGTTTTTTTTTTTTTACTTTTCACATCTATCTTATAAGTTTTATTTTTTCAAATTGGTCCTACACGTTATGTTCCGTTTCCATGTTAGTCTTTTTCATCAATTTCGACTTAACGCGGTCAATTTTAACCTAATGAGGCTATCATGTTAGTCCGACACGTGGCTTTTGATCTAACACCATAAGATCGAAATTGACGAAAAGGATTAACGTGGAAACGAAATATAACGTGTATGACCAATTTGCAAAAAAATAAAACTTATAGGACAAATGTGAAAAGTAAAAAAAAACGTATACGACCAATCAACCTATTTTGTCGCCGCTAAGTTTTTATCGCGTTGGGTTTTTCTTAGCAAAGCTTTAACATGACAGATTCATAGCGTATACTCATTCAAGGGAAAGTCTTGTAAATATGCATATTTTAATATATGATGAATGACTATCTTAATTAATTTGATATATGAAAATATCTCATAATATCTTTACCATATCTTGAAATACTTTGAAGTATTTTAGACAATATCTTTGAATCTACTCCTTATTTATATTTACTAATTTGTTTCAAAACTAAAAGTTTATTATCTGTGTAAATAAGACTATTTGGTTTGTCCTTATACATCCTTGATCAGATTATTAATATAAAGATTATAACTAATTCTCGAACAACTGCGCTTTGAATCCTAATTCCCAAAGAACCAGCCTTTGAGTTTATATTTCTATTGTCTCTATCTTTCTATTTTCATTTCTATTTACAATAAATTATTTATTAAATATATTTTCTTTTAATTTATTTTTTATATTTTTCTAAATTTAAAATTTAAAATTTAAAATACTTCATCCAGCAACGTCGAGATGTTTCAGGAGCCCTTCCAAAAATTCGAACGTAATCGAAGTTTCGAACCTGCGTGATAGCTCCACGCTCACTCCAACTGTTTTCTTTTCCTCTTCTTTTCTGATTACCCACGCAACGCACACTTCTCCATTCCATTCCAGTTCTCATCTTAATTTCCACTCTCAAAGTCTCACTCTTCCTTCAACACTAGGAAGTTGTAACTGATTAAGTCACTATTCCTCTCCCTTCACCGGGATGGCCTCTACGACATCGTTTTCAGCTCTCGTCCTTCCACACTCAGTTCCAATTTCTTGCAACCGTAACCATGCTCCTTTTTTTCAGCGTCAGCACCTCTCTCTTGCTTTTCCTGCAAAACCCATTTTAATAAATTCCCTCAAATCGCTCCCATTGAATAAAAGAGACATTTTTACAAACGGGCTGCGGAGAATTCGAAGAAATTCCTCACCTTTCTCTGTTCGCTGTGAAGCCTCTAATGGAAGGGTAGCACATGATACCATATTGCTTCAAAATTGATTCATTTTCCTTTCCTTTTGAAACTTTCAAATTGCAATTACCGTGTTTGTTAGCGGTTTTTAGTTGCAGCTAGTTAGTGTGCACGTTTAAATCTTCCCAATTACCAAATGGACAAAACTTACACGCAATTCAACATGTTTCTGTAGTGCGGTTTTCCAATGAAATTATGACATGTGCTATGAATGTTATGAGCAGTTACACATATCTTTTACTCATTCGAAAACAGCATCACAAGCACAGATAGAACTGCACTTAAGTTTTGTCCTTAACAAATCATGGTAGAGAGTAGAGAAAGTTGACATCATAGTTACTAGGAAGTGGTATGGGTCACTTTTTATGTTATTATTATTGGTGAACCTGTATGTAGTATGTGGAAAGGTGAATTCGGTATGTGGTACTCAAGGTTAATGAGAGAACCTGTTAACTATGATAGAGGTAGAAGTGATTAGAGGAGAAAGTAAAATTTATTGAATGGAGAAAACTGATTAGGATGGAGCCACAAAATGACTTGTATACTAGATTACTAGTAGAGGAATAACTAATCATCTAACTAGTTACCAACTAACTAACTAATCACTTACTAGCCAAACTCAACCAATTAACCACGTGTGTCGATTTTCTCAGCATATTTGCACTCTGAAATGATTTGTAAATTGGATTGTACATAATTTTTGTTATGCCTATTGAGTTTGATTGGAGGTTGTGAGTGAGGTGCAGTGTTTGATGTTGGGGTTATGATTAAATGGCAGATTACACAGCAAGAGTTCACAGAAATGGCATGGCAGGCAATAGTTTCGTCACCGGAGGTGGCCAAGGAGAACAAGCATCAGATTGTGGAGACAGAGCACTTGATGAAGGCTTTGTTGGAGCAGAAGAACGGGCTTGCTCGCCGGATCTTTTCCAAGGTTGGGGTCGATAACACTCGGCTTCTAGAAGCTACTGATAAGTACATTCAACGGCAACCCAAGGTGATTCACCAATTTGAACAAGTTTGGATTAATTTTGATATATCCTTTGGTGGTTATAGTTATTTAGTTATGTCTTTGGCTTGTGACAACAGTTTTCTTCATAGCATTCATCTTAGGTGTGAGATTTATTGGTTTGTTCTTGTTCTCTAACAACTTCGTTGGGGGGCATATGTTTTTATTTTCCCCCCATTTAGTCCTATTCTATTTAAGACTTAAATAGAAAATGGATGAAGTTTAAAACTTGACGGCAACGGAAAATTTGGAAGGAAATAATAAAAATGCAAGTTTGACTTGGAAGTTGGAAGGGAAGTAATCGGAGTAGAATATATGGAATGACTTAACATTAAGGTGAAACTGATATTGCACCTTCATAATTTTAATTTGAATCCCTGAATTCATTGTTTGATGTCATTGTATGGCTTTAAGCAAATGATATGGAGCAAACATAGGCACTGATTGTAACTTTTCAGATGCCTTTAAAATATGAGCACCTGTATTTTGTTGTCTGGTTGAGTTAACTACCACTCATTAGTGGAAAAGATAATTTTTTCCCCATTATATATGGTTCTATATTCTGTACCCCAAGAACCCAATTGTTTAACTCATGCTCAATTCTGTTAGGTTCTAGGGGAATCAGCTGGTTCAATGTTGGGGCGTGATTTGGAGGCTTTGATTCAGAGAGCCAGAGACTACAAGAAAGATTATGGGGATTCATTTGTTTCAGTTGAACACTTGGTTCTTGGATTTACCCAAGATCAACGATTTGGGAAGCAGTTCTTTAGAGATTTTCAAATATCTCAGCAGGCTCTAAAATCAGCAATAGAATCCATCAGAGGACGGCAGTCAGTTATTGACCAGGGTACATTTTCCATCTGTCTTCTTTTTATAACTTTAATGTATAATATATAGGAGGGTGAGCCTTGGTGTAAAGGAAAGGTTGCTATCTTGTGATCTGGAGGTCACGGGTTCAAATCCTAGAAATAATCTCTCCGCTTGCAGGGATAAGGCTGCGTACATCTATCCACCCCAGACTCCCGTCAGGTGGTAGCCTCCTGCATTAGGCTGCCCTTTAATATATAATATATAGCTTTGTGTTTTCTTCTTACCCCTTTTCTCTTGGGGGAGGGCTATAGCTAGAGTTGTTAATTTTGTCCTATCGAGGACTTAAGTATCTTTAGGGAGTATTGTGAATGGATTCAGGTTGTCCTTGACTTTTCCATGGGCTATTAGGAGCTGTACATTATATATCATTGTCAGCATTTTATATTGCTCATGCCTCATTTAAATTTGTTATTATAGATCCTGAAGGGAAGTATGAAGCCTTGGAAAAATATGGGAAAGATTTGACAGCAATGGCTAAAGCAGGAAAACTTGATCCTGTCATAGGAAGAGATGATGAAATACGTAGGTGCATCCAGATTCTCTCCAGGAGGACAAAGAACAATCCTGTGCTAATTGGTGAGCCTGGTGTTGGAAAGACTGCAATTTCTGAAGGGTAAGTACTTAGGTCTTCGTCCTAGCTGTTGCCTATAATTGGATTTCAATTTGTTGGAAGTTGGAACCACTGTTAAAATCTTTATGGATTAAATTTAACAAGCTGCCACCGCTATTGGTGGGCCTTAACCGCAATGTCTAACCTGCTTCGTAAATGCTGGTAATGGCACCTGTGGCACATGTTTATAAATAATACAAGTTTTATGTAAACATACAATGGTTTACATTTTTGGAAATACTTTTAAATATAAGCTTCTTAACAATAGGAATTGGTTTAAGTGGTTGTCCTAAGTGAATAATATAAAACTATTCAGGACAAAATGATCAGTTGTATGCTCAATACTAACTGAAAACATTGATGCATTTGAAATACGCGTTTAGCTAGAGGTTCAAGTTTTTCTCATAATTTTCTCAGAAAACAAGGAGGCTAAATAATTTGTTTTTGCTTGCACCTTATCTGGATGCTTTTGTGAGTATTCTTTAATCCTAACTATGTTCTGTGTATTGACCTAAATCTTCCTTTGATACAGACTTGCTCAGAGAATCGTGCAGGGAGATGTTCCTCAAGCTTTAATGAACCGTAGGGTATGTGCTTTATCCAAGTACTTAAGCTATTTATGATAGAGCTGAAAATGGATGAAAAATGGGGAAGGGGACTGTGGAGTGAAAGTAACTGGTTTTTAAGTTTCTGCTCTCATTTTCAATAACTATGACAACCAAAGCCTTTTCCCACTAGGTGGAGTCAACTTCTATTCCGATTTTCAAGTTCACTATTATGATCTCTATTCTATGCTCTACCGGCCTAGTTTTAATTCCATTTCTTCAAGAAAATGTAATATTTATTTTATTCTCCTGGAAGTTTGTCTACTGGCTTGGAGTTGTAAAATTGATCTTATACACTTGTCTCTTTTCAGCTTATATCCCTTGATATGGGTGCACTTATTGCTGGAGCAAAGTACCGAGGAGAATTTGAGGATAGGCTGAAAGCCGTTCTCAAAGAAGTAACAGAATCTGATGGTCAGACCATCCTTTTCATTGATGAGATCCATACAGTTGTTGGGGCAGGTAATAAGTTTGAAAGCTCTCCACTTTCAGACAGCTGATTTTGGGTATTCTGAAAGCTGCGTAGGGTCTGGACTCCTACGATTCTTTTAATTTCTGTTCTTCTTCTTCATACTCTTTGATGTAAATTGGTTTATATACCAAAATACTTTAGCGCGATGGAGATTCTGATCATTGAAGATGATTCATTTCCATTCATTATTTCTCCTTCTAAAATATGACTTCTATTTGTAGCTAATGCCAAATGGAGATTTGAAATTATCATGTGGATGTTGGATTTAATTGCAATTATAATTTATAATATGTTAGGTGCTACAAATGGTGCCATGGATGCTGGTAATCTCTTAAAGCCTATGCTTGGTCGGGGGGAGCTGCGATGTATTGGCGCAACAACACTAGATGAGTATCGCAAGTATATCGAAAAAGACCCAGCACTAGAGCGTCGTTTCCAGCAAGTTTATGTTGACCAACCTACAGTTGAAGATACCATTTCAATACTAAGGGGACTACGGGAAAGGTATGAGCTGCATCATGGAGTCCGAATTTCTGACAGTGCACTCGTGGAAGCTGCAATTCTCTCGGACCGATATATCAGTGGGAGATTTTTGCCTGACAAAGGTAATAATTACTTGCTGCAAACTCTTGGTGGCTGAATATTTTACACAAGGATTGAGAAGTTTCAGGAACATTCACATGGATTCTATTATGACACCTTACCTTACAAATTTTATATGAATGACATTTCAATTCTGGATTAGAACGTTTTCTGCTGAGTCATGCTTGCTTTGTGAGAATAAGTTAATTTAGTTTAGTGTTTATGAAAAATAATTAATTTACACATATTTGTTAGAGTAGAATACTATGCAGTTGTTCCTGAAACTATTGCTTAGATAATAGTATGTCATCTTTAAGACATAAATGATATAAAGCATTATTTGAAATCGTTTTATAGATTTTTAAATCTATAGCACTTGGCAGTTGCTGGGAACATACATGTGACCAGAGTCTACTAATTTTTTAAGGATTGGTTTTGGATGATCAAAATATTGTTTTGACTTACGTTTTCTATATCACACTTTCTAAGTTTTATTTTGTTCAAATTTCTTTGTGGACTGGCATCAATGAGGTTCATACAGGACTAACTGATAGCTGCTTCTGAATTGCAGCTATTGATCTAGTTGATGAAGCAGCTGCTAAACTGAAAATGGAAATTACTTCCAAACCTACTGCACTTGATGAGATCAATCGGTCGGTCTTGAAACTAGAGATGGAGAGACTCTCACTCATGAATGATACAGATAAGGCTTCTAAAGATAGGCTAAATCGTCTTGAGGCAGAGCTCTCTCTCTTAAAAGAAAAACAGGCTGAGCTGACCGAGCAATGGGAGCATGAAAAGTCTGTAATGACTCGCATTCAATCCATCAAAGAAGAGGTTTGGTTTTTATGTGCTTATTTTTTCATTGAAGGTTCTCTTTTTCATTTAAATATGAAAACGCTTAAAAGATCAGTAAGATGAATATGGCATTCTGTTGTGTTTTCATCACGTGGAACAACTAGTGAGTATCCCGGTTGAGTTGGCAATTGTAATTGAAATCATAAATTTAGAGCATGTATGGTACAGTTTTAATCTGTAATAAAAGCTGTTTCAAGTTTAATCTAATATGTTTGGCAAACCGAATTAAATTTTAAAAAAAATGTTTTAATGGTAAAAAAATTATTTTTTAGAAAAGCTAGAAGTTTGAAGTTTATTTAAAAAAGCTGTTGGGTTATATTTTAAATCTAATCACAATTTCCCATTCACCCCTGCAAAACTACTACCGAACAAATATTATTAAACTATAAAAACAATTCCATACATTTTTTTTAATTTATTGTATAAAGGTGATTTTTTCACGTAATCCAAACGAAATAGATTATTATCAAATTGCTTTTCCGCAAACACATCCAAACATCAACCTCATTCTATTATAATCATTTAAAATAATAATCGATTATCGATTATTGAAATAATCTATTTTTTGAAGCTAATCCAAACACACTTAATCATGTAAAAGATGATTTTATACTAATTGAAGATGAAAAGCAGATACTAATGATTTCTGTAATATATATGTAGATAGACAGGGTGAATCTTGAGATCCAGCAGGCTGAGCGGGAGTATGATCTTAATCGAGCTGCTGAATTGAAGTATGGCAGTCTAAACTCCTTGCAGCGACAACTTGATAGTGCAGAGAAGGAATTAGATGAATACATGAACTCTGGGAAGTCTATGCTGAGAGAAGAAGTTACAGGGAATGATATTGCTGAAATTGTAAGTAAGTGGACTGGCATCCCTGTTTCAAAACTTCAACAATCAGAGAGGGAGAAGTTGTTACATTTAGAGGAAGTCCTTCATAAGCGTATTGTAGGTCAAGACCCTGCTGTTAAGGCAGTAGCAGAGGCTATCCAACGTTCAAGAGCAGGTCTTTCAGATCCTCATCGTCCCATTGCTAGCTTCATGTTTATGGGACCTACGGGTGTAGGAAAGACCGAGCTGGCTAAGACCCTTGCTTCCTACTTGTTCAATACTGAAGAAGCACTTGTACGAATTGATATGAGTGAGTACATGGAAAAACATGCAGTTTCAAGATTGATTGGGGCTCCACCTGGATATGTTGGGTATGAAGAGGGAGGGCAACTTACTGAGACAGTTCGTCGTAGACCGTATGCTGTTATTTTGTTTGATGAGATTGAGAAGGCACACTCAGATGTTTTCAATGTATTCCTTCAAATTTTGGATGATGGAAGAGTAACTGACTCACAAGGTCGCACAGTGAGTTTTACTAACACTGTTATCATTATGACCTCAAACGTTGGATCACAGTACATTCTGAACACAGATGATGACACTGTACCCAAAGAGTTAGCTTATGAAACCATAAAACAACGGGTAATGGATGCCGCGAGATCCATCTTTCGCCCTGAGTTCATGAATAGAGTTGACGAGTACATTGTCTTCCAGCCTCTAGACCGTGACCAAATAAGTAGCATTGTAAGGTTACAGGTAATTGCTTGATTCTTATGTTCGTATTGATTGACGATTCTTGTTTGTGAACATTTAATGAGTTTAAGACGCATAGCTTAACTAGCATTTGTGAGAAACTAGGCTTGCATTTATTTGATTGACTGCCAAACATAGTGAAGCTTGAACTTAGACTACTAAATTCTCACCAAAACAAGACGCATTGTGTGGGCTTATTTTATTTGTATGCCTTACAATTAGAGGGTGTTTGGGTAAGGGTAAGATTTAATCTTACTCAAACAACTATTTTTCATGGTAATAGTTTTCTAGTAAAAGCTGGTGTGCTTGGATGAACTGATTAAATTGCAAAATAACTATTTTTATGAGAAAAAAGTTGTTTGTAGATAAGCTAGAAGTTTCAAGCTTATTTAAAAAGCTATTAGATTATTTTGAAACTAATAATATACTTCTCATTTCATTCCTTCAAAACTAACTACCAAACAAATATTATTAAATTATACATAACCAAACGAAATAGATTATCTTATAAGTGATTATTTACTATATATAAGTGATTATTTTACACAACCAAATGAAATAGATTATTTTATAATCGTTTTTCAACAGACACATCCAAACATAAATTGATTTTATTATTATCGATTATTACAATAATCGATTATACATATAATTGATTATTGAAATAATTCAATTTTCACAGTTTCGAAACACACACACACACCATGTGGACCTTTAGAGAGCACTGACAATTTACCTGTTATATGCTCATGTATCTCTTATTTTGATATTTGAAGTTCCCAGTAATAAATTGTCAACTTTATCAAGCCTTGCTAGATTTGAAAGGTAGTGTTACATGGTATTTCACATACCTAATTTCACTTTTTTGTTTGGTTTATTACAGTTGGAGCTCGTGCGCAAGAGGATTGCAGATCGCAAGATGAAAATTCACGTGACAGATGCTGCTATCCAACTTCTTGGAAGTTTGGGGTATGACCCGAACTATGGTGCTAGGCCAGTCAAGCGAGTGATTCAGCAGAATGTGGAGAATGAACTTGCCAAGGGTATTTTGAGAGGAGAATTTAAGGATGAGGATGCGATTTTAATTGATACAGAACTCACGGCATTTGCCAACGGTCAACTCCCTCAACAAAAGCTTGTTTTTAGGAAGCTTGAAGCTGATTACGAATCTACCACTCAAGATAGCTTGGAACCCTTTGCACAGACTCCCTGAATGCCTTATACAACTTATTTATCCACATGCTGGGTTTCACTCAAATGAGTATACATGACTTTCTTATACCAATTGAACTATTATCCTAGTATAGTTTGTTATGCAATATATTTTTTGATCAGTACAGACATCACCCTTGATAAAGTATGAAATTTGTCACTCTAAAGCAGTGTAAATATTTTCTCTTTTGAAAGAGTCATATTTGGCAGAAATAGATAAAATCATCCCATGTCACTAGTATGATAAATGAGCCAGGCCTCAGCTTACTTCCATTGTAGTGAGCTTGGATTAATTCTAAAATAAAAATTGATGTTTGGCACCATTTTGGTTCAGCATAATTGGTAGATAATTGGGTTATTTAAACATGTTAGGGGTTCGATTCCTATAGTATGTATGGAAAAAATGGTTGGGAGAGGTAAAACCTGTGTCGATGATCTTCTCGAAAGACAAAAAAGAGGTACTAAAATTTGCAAATCCTAAGGCCTCACATGAGTTCTCAAATTAGTTCTGAGTAGGGGTGCGAATAGGTTAGGTCGAGCTAGGTTCTGATAAGTTTGAGCCCGACTTGCGTTTCTATCTCAAGGTCTGAGTTTGGTCTATTAGCCTAATATAGATCAATTTTTAAGGTTTGGCTTGACCTACTTCAAAGTCTTGCCTGGTCAGGAAGTCTATTTAAAAGCCTGTTTTTTAACAAGACCTTTAAATATGTCTTCATCTATAAATAGGTCATAGGCCTTCACTTGTAAATAGGCTTGTAAGCCTCTAATGATCAAAAAATTGGTAGGCTTATACTAATAAATAGGTCGTTAGACCTTCACAAATAAATATACAAGTAGACCTTTATATTTAAATGGATTAATAGGCTTGTACTTTCAAATGTTATAAATATTATAAATAATATATTATAGCATTATATATTAAATTATATATTATATATGTGTACATATGTTAAACAGGCCAACCTGATAGGCCTAATAGGCTTTTTTTAAAACTTTAATCTGGCTTCTTTAGCTATATAGGCTTTTTAAAAAGTCTTGATCTGACTTTTTTGTTAAATAGGTTAGGTCAGACTAGACCTTAAATAGGTTAGGTCATAGATCCTCGATAAGCGGTCTGATCTATTTTCACCTCACGGTATGAGATTGTACCTTAGCACTCAGCTTAACACAATAGCACTGAGTAGGTATATCTAATTTGGATCAGAGATGGGCCCAAGCCTAGTAGAACCAAATCTGGGCCCGAGAAACTGATTAGCACTGTAGTTTGAGGACAATCATCATTTAATGCTTGTAATCTTACCAACAGGTAGGCATCTATCTATCCAATATATTTGAAACCCTCTTTAGTTACCATCTAATTTGAGCGTTTGAGTGTCATAATAGCTACACTTCCCCCTGGGGCCTCCGCACCAAAGGAGCTGACATAGGAGGCAACCACCATTACAACCTGTCTGAGGAAACCATCAGGTACACCCTCGTACATACCTCAGATAAAAAATATCAAAGTTTAACTGTATAAGTAAACTTATTTCATTTTTGCCTCCTTATTTTTAAAAAGGCTTAATTGCACTTTTGGTCCCCCAGGTATGATGATTGTGCAATTTTAGTCCCCCAGATTTTAATTGAGCCAATTGGATCTCTCACGTATCACGATTGTGTAATTTTGGTCCTCCAGTTTTCAATTGCACCAATTGGGTTCCTTAGGTATCACGATTGTTCAATTTTGGTCCCCCAAATATCACAATAGTGCATTTTTTAACGTCAGTAACCTACGTAGGACACGTGAGACTGATTTGATACTTAGTGAAGTCAACTTGATAGTTTACGGGACATTCTTATAAGATATCATTGACATCTTATACAATTTAATGGTCAAATGCATATCATTAAGTGTCACATAATAATGACACGTAAGCTGCCAAACTAGCCTCATTAAGTGCCAAATCAGTCGCATATGCGCTTCGTAGGCTATTGATGTTAAAAGTTGCACAATCGTGATACTTTGAGAACCAAAATTGCATAATCATGATACTTGGGGGACTAAAATTGCACAATCATGATACGTGGGGGATCCAATTAGCGCAATTGAAATTTAGGGGACCAAAATTGCACAATCGTGATACTTGGAGGACCCAATTGGCGCAATTAAAACCCGAGGGACCAAAATTGCACAATCGTGATACTTGGAGGACCCAATTGGCGCAATTAAAACCCGAGGGACCAAAATTGCACAATCGTGATACCTGAGGGACCAAAAGTGCAATTAAGCCTTTTAAAAAAGTTGGATTTTTAGTTTGGTAAAGTAAATTAAATGTATTGTTTCATAACTAATTTGTTGTGAAGTTATGTGGTTGGACTGATTTAGGTTGTCATATTATTTAGAATAAAATTGAGACAACGTTTCTTAAGGGAAATACATCAAGATTCTAACAATGTTGCATGTTTGCCTGCTCCACATTATTGATAAAGGGTAAACCCTCTTAAAGAAAATAAAAATAAAATCACACTATAAATTAGTTTCTTCATCATGTTCAAAATTAGTTTTAGTAATAATATATATAAGTTGGCATATAAAATTGGCCAAAAACAAACTTTTGCTACATACTGCTTAACACTACTGGTATCTTCTACCCTCTTAAATTTCCATCATAATGCCAATTGGATCCTTTTCTGTTATGGCCGTGTCGCTTTTTCTTTCTCCATAGCATGCATCTTAACGATGTGCTTTTTACCTTCAAGATGCTGCTTGAAGGCAAACTCATCAATGCACCATAACTTGCATAGTTCACACCATTTTTGCTTATTTGGATCCTCCCCTCCTTTCTTTCTAATTTCCAACTTCTGCAATTCCGCCTTATGCTTTCGACCTTCAAAGTGCTGCTTGAGCAATTCTTCATTCATACATGGAACTTTACACAGTTCACACCATTGCTTCTGATTGCTGCCTCCCTCTTTTCCATCTTTCTCACTGAATTCCAGCTTTTGCAATTTTTCCCTGTGCTTGTGACCTATCAAATGTTGCTTGAGATTGAACGGACTTGAGCAAGGTACTTGGCAGATTTTGCAGTACAAATTTTTTGTCTTAGCTTTGTGATTGAGACTGCCATGAAATAGTTGTTGATATTGCAGAGGTGGATGATGAGCACTGCATGTTAGTTCCATCCGCTTAGTTCCTGAAAGGCATGGACTTGAAGATGGCCTTGAAATTGGACCAGGCAATGGCATTGGGTGGGAAACTTTATATGATGGTTTAACCTGAAAAATAGAATTAGATTGGCATTTCATTTCATTAACAGAAAGTATGTCCCAGAAGTGTATCCTTCTGAGAGAACCAAATATACTACATAAGTTAAGACTGAATATGTATATTTTTGGCCAGTAACTAAGGGATGCAAGAGGAATTATTAAAAGTAATATTAACTTCCAATCTTTTCCCGAGAATTTTATCAAAATGTAAACATTTGTGCACAGCACGGTCTACAATAAGAACTTCAAATATAATATCAGGCAAGCAAAACCACGCCATGATGCCCCATTATATCTTCCAATGGTAAGTAAAGTAAAAAAGAAAAGATATATATATTTTTTATACAAAATAGAGAGGATATAGAGAAAGAGTTTGAGTAGGGGGAAAACTAATGGGAGCGCCCTTCATACAGTTAGCAGTAATGGTCTTCAAGGTTACCTACTAAACAATAATGCCATGCTACTGGCCATAGATGACAGGTTCAAAAGAAAATGAATTTAATTGATATATACTGAAAATATAAATATTTTTTATACTGTCAATCAATTATAAAATGTCATCATTAAAAAATGTTTGAATTTTATCTTAACTACCTTAAAAGTCACATACAGGATGATCCGTGATTGGTTTGACAATATATCAAAATTAAACTCAAAAAGTTACGTACTCACAAAACTATCTTCAACTTTGAGATACCAGAAAAGAGAAGAAAAACAAAGGGAAACCTATGAGTAGAAAGAACTGAAACAACAACTAAGATATCACCTGTAAAGAAAGAATCTCTTGAGTGGAATTAATGTTTGGGCGCAGTTGAAATGTTGCTACCTTCCTCCTATATGCCAGCTCCCTCTGGATTGCAAGCTCCACTGGCTTTGTGTTTTCCTCCTCCCTACTGGTGCCAGCCATCTCCTCAGCTTAGTTGTTCCCTCTGCAATGATTTTTGTGGCAAATCACATGTTTTGATATGTCAATGTTATGATGAGCAAAACATATACAATACTTTAAACGTTCTAGCTGACCAGTGCTATACAAGAAACTGGAACCAAATTTGTGGAAGTCCCTAGATAGTAAGAAATTCTAATGAAACCCAAAATTCACTCTCCCTAAAAAGAAGAAAGTGAATGAATCTAAACACTGTAAAGTGTTCAAATAAGTTCGTTTCTCCAATAAAAATGCATTTAAGTTAAATGAAGTATGTATCTAGCAGTCATTACTTGCAATAAAACTGGGTGATCATAGGTTTTTATCTCAAAAATAACACATATCAAACAGGGTTCTAAACTTCTCAGGGAGTATATGCACCTGAGAATTGAGACTGGAGAAGGATGGCGGCAATAAAAGCGACCCTTTTTAGCATTGGAATTTTGATAGGAATTTGGCTCCTCTAAAGTTAGTGAAACTCTAAAGTGAGAAAGTAAAGGGCTATCCATCCTTAAATTATATAGTAAGTTGAAATCTCTATGTAGTTAATCAAATCAATGGTGGATGACCCCTTAATAAAAGAGCAAATGTACTGTAACAAGAAAAAAAAAAAAAAAACTGCAAATGTACTGGGGGCTGGGGCTATTATTGTCAATGAATAACCTGTCCCTCCTCTGGTGAAAACAGCGTGACAGTAACCATTAGCCAATGCCAATGGTATGTTCCTATTGCTTGATTTTTTACTTTTAGTACTTGGTTTCACAACGTGCTAGGCGCCATGATAAGAGGCAACAAAAATTTATTGAAAAAAAGAAACAGAGAACGGCGCCAATAGTTTTTTAAAGAAAAACAATTGGGATTTTTTATTTATTTTGAAAATTGGTTTTTTAAAAGATAGATCAAGTTCGAGAGTCAATTTATGTACAAGAAAAAGTTGAAAACTTAACAATATTGCACCCCTAATGCATCCATGATAAGATGGGTTTACTCTAAAGTTAGTTATGCAAATTGATTAATAGCCATTAACCAATAATCACGACAATGTTTAACCCACTCTCTTTCTAAAGCGAGAAAACAAGAATTTGTGATTTACCCACAAAAATTCACTTATCCACGAGGTTTAAGTTAGTACTCCCTCCGTCCCATTATATATGGTACATTTATAAAAAAAATTTGTTTCAAAATATATGTCATTTTTTATTTTCAATGTAATATTAAATGCTTTCTTCCAATTGTATCCTTAAATACTTCACTTTACATTTATGACAATAATTAATACATCAATGATTAATAAGATTAATTTGGTAAAATTATCACTCTTTTTTTTTCGTTTATTGTTTTTTTTTTAAATTATATGATTTAGACAAATATGACATATAGAGAGGGAGTACTAACTACCAAGCTACTCAATAAACTCTTATGGTCCGAATTGCACTGAAGATAACCGTGGCTATCAAGTATCAACACCATAACTAGTCATTACATGGATTTACAAAAAGAGATCTGACTAAAGAGGACCAAAAAAAATATTTAAAGCAGAGGTGGGGCATAGTGACTAACAAAAAAAAACACTTGATACTAAGCAAAGAAATAAACAACTAAATTCATTAGCAAAAGAGCAAAATAATGAAACTATTTGAGAGTGCTGGTTTAGTTCTATTTACGAATGTCATCCCACGAAATTCGAGCATATTTCATTTTTTATTTTTTCTTGTTTTCTTAGTTCTATTTACGAAACTATTTTCCATGCTAGTTTTTTAACTAGTTTTTTTTATTTAAAAAGCTGTTTGGATATCCATTTTTTATAAAAAGACAAAAATAAAAACTTAAAGAGTCCATCTTTTTTTATAAATTATTATTTTTCATAAAAAAAAAACTACCAAAAAAAAAGAATGAAGTTTCTCTAAAGTAAATTTGTCTCTAAAGTGAAGGTAAGGTTGTTCTTGATTTTATAAAATATATAGAGATCTCAACTTACTAGGAGCAACTTCAATGTTAGAACCCAATTTGGTTCTTAAATCTCTTTCGGTGTGCCATACAATACCGCATAGGATTTA
Source organism: Ammopiptanthus mongolicus (assembly GCA_039655645.1). Taxonomy (NCBI): domain Eukaryota; kingdom Viridiplantae; phylum Streptophyta; class Magnoliopsida; order Fabales; family Fabaceae; genus Ammopiptanthus; species Ammopiptanthus mongolicus. The sequence goes on along the minus strand of CM077348.1, from coordinate 76,331,577 downwards.
AGAATCCCCACTAGTTTTCACTCCAATGCTAGATCCAAATTGGGTTCTTAACTTACTTTTAGTGGATCCCACAATTAACTCTCTTTGCATTGGTTCCAGTGTTGTCAAATTTTTTTTTGGTAAGAATCGTTCTTACAGAAGAATACACCTTGGCATCTATGTTAGCACTCTCAAATGGTGCAAATTGTAAGATCTTATTCTTACACACAAGAACAAGCATCGGAGATGGTCTAAATGATCCAAGGATGCATATCCCCTACTTGCTAACTTTCACGACAAACTCACTTTAGAGGTGTTTTTTCGGGAAAGAAACAAGCCTAGGACAACCCAATTCAAAATAAAAAATATTATTTAGTTATAATTGAATTTTCGATGTTTAAAGCACCATTGTGTTGCTGACAATAAATGCAAACTCACTAGCATCATTGTTTTATGCACAAGATAAAAATCTATCACAATAGGTATAAATTTAACAAACAGAACAATAAGCATGCTCACCCAAAAGGTATATGATACAATTCAAGATTAGTCGTGAACACAAGATTCCCCTTTCAACTCTAAGCTTCTCCAGACAAGGCAAATCTACCTCTACTTTCTGCATAACCACCAGCTTGTTGACTCACATCTACAGCCACAAGCTTGGGTTTATTCTCCTATTATTTCTTTTACAAAGCAAATAAAAATCTGGACAATGTCTATCCAGATCAACTAACAATGCTTGCAAAAGGCATTTTCTCTTGAAGAGAGATTACAGTTTCAAAGGCACCAACCAATGCTTTAACCTTGCTCTTCTGAGATTCAACCAGTTTACTTGCTGTTTCCTCAATTACATTATTAAACAATCTCTGTCCATCTTTCTTGCCTTGCACATCTAGATGTCTCAAAACAACCTTCTCTTGACCGGTTGTAGCACCAATGTTGTCAGCACCAACCTTAACATTAGTAGCATGGTCCCCCAACACTTTTCCTCTTCTGAATTTAAGCTTCCTAGGACTACTTTTCTCAATTTGAGTTTCTACCAATTTTCCACTTACCAACTTTAGTTTTAACATTTTGCAGTCCTTGTCTTCAAGACATACAATCCCATCCTTTTGAGGCTTGCCATTCTCCTCAACTTCCAAACTTTCTCCATTTTCCATGTATTCAGTTTCATGGTTTCCTGAAGAAGAATCCTCCTCAAATTCACTGGTTGCATATTCAAATTCTTCCTGGTCTTCTTGGGATGAGGATTGAAAATTTGAGGAGGATGAAAAATTGGATGATGACAAAGAATGAGAGAGGGATGATTCAACATCCTGGCTCACATTTTGATAAGATTGCAAAGTTTGGATTTCACTTTCCATCTTGATGACATACAAAGTCTTTTCCTCAACCTCATCATTGTGTTCCTTAGTTTCAACTATTGTAGGCTTGGGTTGATTCTTAAGATGTGACACAATTTTCAGGCTCTTGTTCTTTCTTGAATTAATACTTGCAGTTCTTCTGGGAGAAGGTTTGGATGACAACAAAGCTCTTAAATGAGAAGCTACTTTGCAGGAGGCTTCCCTCTTTTCCATCTTAATCTCACTATTCCTTTGGTCACTAAAGTTGGGATTCAAACAAATCACATGCTTTTCAGATAACTCCATTTCTTTAACTTTTAAAGAAGACAACTTTGATGAAGTTCCCATCTTCTGGGAAGTTGATTTTGACAAAGCTTTGACCATCTGAGAAGTTGATTTTGAATGAGTTTTCACCCTCCCAGAAGCCGATTTCGATGGAGTTTCCTCTTTCTTGGAAGTTGATTTTGACGCAGATTCCACCTTAGAAGTTGATGAAATATGGGAATTTGGAAAGAGTGATGGTTTGCCCTTAACCAATGATGTCTTGTTTCTGTTTACAAGAACTTCATTCCCTATTTGTTTTTGGCTGTCAAATGATTTTGTTGGGAGATCCAGCTTATCTGTTTCACAGGTGTAAGAAATCTGGAGTTCTGAATCAAACACCTTTGTTGGCTTGGAATCATCTGATGCTCTGAGCTTGGCAACTGATATCATTATCCCACCATCAATACTCTTGTCTGAACTTTGATGAAGTGGTTTTCTTAGAGCTCTCTTAGATATAGAACGTCTCTCATTTGCCTCAAATGCATGCTTCCTTCCATATTTACACAAATCATGACAGGAGCCAGTAGAAGCTCTGAGATAATGAGGAATAACTTTTTCTTCATTGTTTCCAGAACTTGCTTTTCCAGTGGAGTGCCTTCTTAATTCAACCCCAGAAGACTTGGTTACTTCAGAGGCCACCGGTATATCAACACTTTTCTCAGCCATCAGATGGGAAATGAGTTATTCTGAACAAGATTCAGAGCAACAATCCTGAGACCCAAAAGCAAAGCTAATTTAGATAAAGCTAAGAATAACACAGGATGGAAAGTTAAGTAATGAATGATTCATACAGCAAATGCAACACACTCTTCAAAATTTTAGTAGATGTACACAAATTATGGCAAACAATTAACACCTACAATTTTGATGTGGAAAGGAATGAAACTATATGATCGCCTCTTCAAATTAAACAGAAAAGAATGGCATATAAAGAATAATATTAGTCACCAAACATAATCTTTGAATGTTTCACAAATAAAGAAAATATTTTTAAAACTTCTCTCAATTAACATTTTCAGAACACTTAGCAAAATAAATGATTTTCTGATCTCTTCTGATTTGAGACCCAGATCGGTGTCTCTAAATGGAAATGTACAAAGATCTTTAGTGCACAAAATAACGAGGCAACAACTATAAGAAAATAGTAGGTCATCAGTTATACAAAATTCAACAGCATCAGAATTACTTGTTTTTCGTGTGATCTCCATTCAATCTAGATTAATACGCTCCCTGTCATCATTATACAAATAAGATAAATGAAACTATAAATGCAACAGGAAACAAGCATAAAGACAACGGAGAAAAAAACTAAGATGCTCAGTTTCACAAACTACAATAAACATGTTACAACAAACACTTGTACTGCAGGTATAGGTGTTTCAACTGTTCATCTCCAAGATTTAACTGACCCCAATTAAAAAGGCAGTTACCAGACAAGGTAACCAACCAATTGTCTAAGGAAATCAATTAAGAAGAAACACAACAAATTCAATCTGGAAGGTGAGAAATACAAGCAGCCACAGTTAAGGCCTGTTTGTTTAAGCATAAACAGTGATTTAAAATAGTCTAAAAAGGTGATTTTTGTTGTATAATTTTTATGTAAACCAAGAGGGTGAGCCTAGGCACAACAATAACGTTATTGCCTTGGATCACAGGTTCAAATCCTAGAAATTGCCTATCTGCTTATGAGGATAACGATGCGTACATTTATCCTCCTCAAATCCGATCTCGTGCACTGGACTGTCCTTTTTAAATTTTATGTAATTCAGAAGCTACTTTACATTTTGCTACAATTATAAAAAGTACTTTTAGTAAAATCATGAGTTTTTTGAGAAGGTAGAAAATATAACCTCTCATAAAAGCGATCTTTAGCTTTTTATGTAGCTTTTGCTTTTAGTAAAAATCTTCAACCAAACAAACATGTAAGTATCACAAAATTGATTTTTTTATTAAAAACAGCAAAAACCTTAAACAAAGAAACCTTCAGTTATTATCCACTTGAACTTATTACAACAAGTAATCAAGTGGAACAGAATATTCATCCAAAACTAATAAATTGTAAATATTCATATTCATGCCAACATAACATAATAAATTGTAAATATTCATATTCACAATTAAACCTCACCTTATGCTGATTCTTCAGGCTTCAGCATAAAATCCGTTGCAACCGTAATGGAGAAGAAAACTTCCCATGCATCACCAAAAAGATACACCCAAATGGAGGAACCAATGCAAGACAAGGCAACAGAGACAGAAAATCAGAGAAGGCTCTAAAAACTTATTTGGTTTTGGAAGAAAAGAAAAGGAACCCAAATGATAATATCGTAAGAAAAAGCTTTCTACGTAGAATCATTTGGGTTCATATTGCATGGAAGTAGCGTACCTTTGTTTTTATACTATGGTTTCAGAGAAAGCGTACTTCACCAGAAAGCGAAGAAAAAGCAACAGATTGTAACAAAGTGAACAGTGAGCCACTCCTTTTGAAGGGTTTTTCTGCTTTCAGATGAGAACGTGCGTGTAACAAAGCATCTGTTTTTGGTGTTCTTTTCTTCTGGTTCGTTAAGCTTGTTTCTTCACTGCGCGTTTGTTACAGAATCGAAAGTAAGAGAGAGAAATATATATAGAGAGATAGTTGAGTTTTTTTATTTTTTATTTTTAATTTTTTGGACTTTTTTATTTATAACTTAATCTGAAATTTTAATGGACCAATTTAACTCATCAAGGATTTTTTTTTTATATTTTTTACTGTATTGAAGAATATTTTGTTCAAATAGAATGGAATTGTTAAGAAAGTTTATTAATTTGGGTGTGGTCGGTCAAAAAGTGAAGATATTTTTCCTAATATTTGTTGATACGAAAATTAATTGTCTACATTGAAAATTTTTTCCCATGTTTTTAAATTTCAAATTTCGAAAAAGCATATTGCATTTTCTAATGAAAATTTTTTTAAAAAAAATTCAGGATCTCCTAGAATTAGAAATGTTTTTCAGTCAAAAAAAGAAATATTTCAAATTTGAAAGAAATGGATTAGGATGAGATTCTCGCACCCGAGGGCAGTTTTCATTCGTTTTTTTTTTTTTTTTTGTAAGAGTTTTCATTCAGTTCTATAATTTATTTATTTTATGTAAAATTTAAATAAACGTTACATTTAATGCCACGTTTTGTCAAAAATGGTAAAATGATATATTTGGACATTGATTATGACTTCATTAGGGACGTGTTATTTCAATTTGAAATTTATTTACAAAAAGTTTTTACACTTTTTTGCAATGGTTTTCATTTCCCAATCAAAGTATGTGAATGCATGCATTTTTCTCTCACTTGAAGTGCATGCATTGGCTAATAACACCAAAAAACAAAACTAGTGATTGTTATTGGTTGCTTAACCATCTATTGAACAACCTTCACATTACTATATTTAATTTAAAATTTAAAATGGCATATAAAAAGATGGAAAGCCTCAAACGGTGTCTTTTAAAGCAAAAATTCCAAACGGTATGTTTGTTTTTTTTTTTTTTTTTGACTGGAACGGTATGTCTGAGTATCTATTAGAATATAGAAATTTTGGGGTGAAAACATTTTACAATATAATATTGCTATAGATATTTTATAAGGTTAGTTTTTTTTCAAAAAAATGGAAAAGAAAACGTACCTCTCCCCTCTTTTTTGAACTTTTTTTTGTAAAAAAATAATTTATGTTTTTTTTTTTTGACAATAAATAATTTATGTTACTAATAATTTATATAACATGATTTATTTAAAAATTATAGTACAGCAGCTAATTTATTTTACTTTTAATATAAATTTTATATCAATAAACACTATAAGAAAAATCATCATTACCATCGGCAAAAAGCAGTGGACAATGGACAAAAGTCATTAAGATAAAATTTACTGGTAGATTATCAATGGTAAGGAATTAAACAATGGATAATACCCTCATTTGTAAGGAAAAAGTTCCTCTAAAGTGAGATATTTTTTAAATTGATCAATTAAAGGGATTTCGACCCTTCATTTGATAAAGTACATAGAAATTTGAACCCACTAAATCATCTAATGGTGAAAACTCTTTTACTTGTTCACTTTAAATAGTAACTCACTTTAAATGAATCTTATTCCATTGGTAATTGTTACTGAGCCCTCGTGAAAAGTGTAATATACCAAAACCCTACACTAGGCAATAATTAGGTTTTTGACTTTTAGAATATGAAATTCAGAAATATATGGGAGTTAGACATATCAAAGGAACATAGAAAGAAGTTTAATAGGTGAAAATCATATTTTAACATAAGCACGATTGTGCTCATGTTTAGCACGGTCGTGTTTGATGGTAGCGTATAGGTCTGTGCTGAAAAATCGTGTGGGAGCACAGATTTGCGTCGGAAATTTTCTGGACACGAGCGTCGGGCGCTTGGTTTGGACGTGCAGGGCGCCCAAACCGTTGGGCTTGAGCACGATCGTGCTCAATGTTAGTTGCTTTTTAGAAGCCTTGTATCACCTAAACTCATATAGAGATTGCTGAAGAGGATTCCAAGGCTTAGGAGGGAGAATTTGTGGAAGAAGGAGGCTAAGAAGAGAAGGAAAAGAAGGATTTCTTGGTCAACGCTAGGATTCACTCTTAGAAAACGTTTGGAACCTTTTGGAAGTCTTCAAAAGGTGAGTAAAAATATCTTTTTCTCACCCTTTTATAGTATAATTGATTTAGGGGTAAGGGTTTGAACGTTAACAAAGTGTTTTTAGGAGTTTCCAAAGCTATTGTGCATGTTGGGCAAAAACTTTTTTCTTCTTCTAAATTTGGGGCTTTTCTGCCAACTATCTTATGTTGTTATTAGGCTTGTCAAGCTAGGAGTACAAGGTTGTGCGACAGTCACGGCTTGGGTTTTCGGGTCGTGACACTTTCATTTATTATGCTTTGAGAAGTTATTATGCAGTCTTTCTAAGTTTCATATTTATTTTACTCTTTGAATGTTAGTAAAAGACTTGCAATTTGTATTAAACACTTTCTACTTACTTACTTCTAAAAGTTGTCGCGTCTATAGATGTTAAATGTGAAAATAATACTTGTAATAAGGTTTGGAGAAACTAAGTGTGAAAAAAAAAATACTTTGTAACACTTTCTATTAGTATAAAATCTAGATGGTAACCAGTGACTGAACATGACCCAAGTTGTTAAGATTGAACCAGGATAACTGCTATGCGTAATTTTCTTATCCCTTAACTCTAGTTATTGCTTTATTTGTCATCTTAAGCATTTAACAAGCCTTGTTAAACTTATACATACCAAATTGGTTTTTAAGTTTCTCTGTAAGGTTTTGAGATTAGAGTGATAGACCACTCATCTAGGCTTATCAGACGAACCCTTACAATCTCAGACGGCTCATGTGTCTAATAGCTTTTCAACCGTCTACTTACTCACTTTGCAAAAAGTTTTTCTGTTTGCGAAAATACTTCAGTAAACCCAATGCAACCCCTCTCATGTTTATCTTATTCTTTTCACAACCTTCAGTGCAATATAAGTTTCCAACCAGAGTGCGAGACCTTCCAGCAGCCAACCACGGGAAGATTACTAAGATGAAATAAAGCAGACAATACTTGCAAATTTACCAGACAAACAACTCCATTAACATATAATTACAATTTGCAAAAGTAAGAATATGAGCATAATTCAAAGGAATGTCTAAATGTGTCTATAAAACAAAACAAGAGCTTTTATAATATTGTTCCAATTGATAACTACATCAGGCGTGTTCTTCAGAAGCTCAAGTACTATAACAAAGCACCATTTTCCACCACAAAAAGGCACAATCAGTATTCATTACCCTATTCACTCCTTGGACTTGGTTGCCATCAAGATTGTCAATGCCAAAAACTGACATCATATCAGTCGATCAGCCAAGGTCTACCAGAGCTAAAACCAGAGCTAAAAGCAAGGCTTAAAAGCATACTGAGATTGTCTAGGGCTTTATATGGTAGGATAAATGACAGAGCTTGAAAATGGAGAAGTTGGTTAATTGCAAAGTAGAAGACATTATTATATAAAGGGAGCCACCAGGTGAGGCAAACTTACATTCTTAACGCTTTCAAAACATAAGACTATATTACCTCATAATCTCAAGTGAGGATTTCCCTGACAAGCCAATCCAAACTAGGATATGCAAAGTACAATATGAGAAATGATGGGAGAGCAAACAGAATGGTAACAAGAATATACAGAGCCAAAATGGCTGCACTGGCTGGTATTGCATATAAGACAATCAAAAGAAATATAATAATCAATGGGAACTTTGCTGTCAAGTGAACAAATAAAACCAGTGACTTCTGAAGAGAAGAATGCAGTCTTTCCATACTGAGGTAATTAACAGTGTTACCATGATAATGATTGGAACTTAATGGATAGCGAACTTGTCCCCTCCGAAGGTTGCCATGGTGGCTTACTTGGCTTCCAATGGTTAAATTGTCTTTAATTGGCCAAAGTGGTTTATGATCCTCACAGAGAGTTGAATGTGACTTCACTCTATCACCATTCATGCTCTCAACCATCCAAAGAAGAAAGTAGTTCTTGCGAGGGAATTTCAGATTTCCCCGATATACTAGACGGAAAGATAAAAGGTTGCACCATGGGCAGGAGATAAAAAGTGGAAGCTGAATTGGTAGTGTAGGAAATTTCACCACAGCCCATTGCAGTCCCAAGATGCAATTTTTACACAGGGTGTGGCCACACCATAAAACATAGGGCACGTTTTCAACAATGTTAAAAGATTCCCAGCATATTGGGCATTCCAGCCCTTCCTCTCTGCTCAGAATAGAAGTCTCGTCATCAGAACATTCCGAAGCAGAGTGAGTTGGCTTTGGAGAATCATTTTTCAGACCCACACTTCCAGCAAACCAACTTGATGCAAAGTTCCACATTCTGAATCACGATAGGTAAAAGAACCAAGCAAAAAGCATCATTTAGACGTCAATCTGATCATTAATGACTGACCCAAAGCATCAAGTCTGAAACATGTCAATTTGGAACAGGTTTAAACCAAAAAAAAGTGCCAGAACACTCCCTGTAACACCTTCACACAATAATGAGAAATCTTGTATTAACATTTAACAGGAATGAAATATTTCTTTGAAGTAAAATAATATACACATACCTAATATCATAATCATGTTCACTCATGTTAAACTTATACACGCACTTCATACACTTTCCATAAGATATATATGTACAATCAATCAGGAAATAAGGTTGAATGTAGATTCATGCTGCAATTCATTCAATACAAAACACTTACTTATTTTTTTTCCCTTGCTAATTCTCGTCACTCTCAAATTCATCTATAATGATACATCATGGTACATGCATTTAATAAATTTCTACAGCATCATCAATTACAAAATAAACTAATAAGTATAATCCATTTTGGTACTGTAAGTTATCAAACTACCGTCTTTCACTTTTTGCACCACTACTTAGGTATAAAAATATTACTGGATTTTGAAACCCAAACAAAATTTCAGGCCCAACTCAGTAAGTGCATATAGGATCAAGAAAGATATCAATAAGCTGCAAAGAGGTTATTATACAAATGCACAACAGTACCCAGTAACCAATAACATCCAATTAATTAAGTAAACCTCACCTTTGTTTGGGATCTTTTAAAAGTGGATAGGAAACAAGGGATTATCATTTAACCCTACAAAACCATCCCGCATTACTTTGTATTAACACTTAAAAATGGATTTAATTGGTATGGACTCTCAGCGTAAAGATTTTTTAAATTGTCAATCAATCATAAATTATCCCATCATTTACAATATTTGACTCTTATAGTACCTTGAAAATCACTCATGATTTGACAATGTGAGTGAATGCCTATCAAACTCTTCAAAAATTACCCCAATTTGGATGACTTTGAGGAATTTAAATATCAATAGAACTTATTAATTATCCTCTCATAATCCCCCCTTAATTTCCCTTCCCAACTCAACATAACATAACATCCAAATAACATAACATCCAATTAAGTATGAGTAATGATAACATCCAAATAAAAATTAAATAAAAAAGATTTACAAATGCGAAAACCAAACCCAGTCAAACTAAATGTAAATCAATTGCAAACCCAAATTGAAACAAAAAACAAATCAAAAACGCCAATAGAAACGAGGGCATGGAAGGGTGGGGGAAAATGTGAAATTAGATCTAAAGAATTGATGAAGCATAACTGTAAAAGCAAGCGGGTATAGAAAATCGTACCGAATGTTGGAAATGACTCAACGCAAAATTCACGTTCCCTCAGTCTCAATCTCTCTCTCTCTCTCTCTCTCTCTCTCTCGACACCCTTTTTTGTTATGGAGCAGCGTAGAGCCAGCTCTGTAGTTTAGATCCAAGTGGCACATGGAGGCAGTGGTCACCGAGAAATCCACCTTACTAACAGGACATTCTCTTAAGTTAAACCACGTGCAATGTTATTTATATTTATTTTAATATATTTCTCAATTTTATCAATTAAATATAATTTTATTTTTAATACTATTTTAATTTTGTATATTTTATAATCACATTATCAATTAATTGTTTGGCTCTTTTTTTTAATGATTGACTTATTTTTCAATAAAGCAAATCAAGATTCTATTTTAAACTTTTATTACTTAGAAGGGCTATAACTATATGAACATTTCTAATGTGGTTACTCATGGAGTTGTTAAATCTATGTGGTAAATAAAAAGTTATTATTTATTTTTTTCCATTGGAGTTGATCTATGTGACAACATGGATTGCTTAAAATAAAGCATGGTTGTTTATCTAAGGAACCCCAAGGATGGGTCGCTTATGAATAAAAAATTAATTTTTGCTCAAATTTTAAGGATAAGTTGCTATTTTAAATTAAAGCAAAATTAAATGCAAATAAAAAAATATAAAACTGTGGATTGCTTAAAGGTTGCTTAAATGGATATCAATGTAGTAAAAGTATGATGGATTGCTTAAATATGATATGACATAGTGTGGCACATTTAATGAGAGATAAGCAACTCAAAGTGGATAGCTTAAATATTACCTATCGGAGATGCTCTAATTATTGTTACCCGTAATCAATAGATCACATTCAATATATTGGAATATGTTACCTTCTTTTATCTTCAATAGAGCAAATCCTAATCGGGCATCAATTTTTTTTTTTTTTTCAAGGGAAGACTAATAGGAGACCTTAAATGGATAGAGGGTGAGACATCTCGTTGCCTCATTATGTATATGTAAAGAAAACAAAAGTACATAATAAGCTAAACCAAAACAACTAACAAGACATGCATTTTCTCGTCCCAGCCCACCTACCAAAATACATCAAAATATAAGCACTCAAAACCTGCTAAGACGCACTGGCCACTCACCTAAATCAATAAGGATGATATGGTGGTTGTAAGCTACCATCCCTCTCACCATATCTATGCTCGTAAACATGAGGCTCCCTCTGCAACGAAGAGCTCTGCGAGATCAACATACGCCTTCGGTGGCACATCTGTCGATAGCGCTCACTTCGAGCGCACAATCCTCTGTACACAAAATTGCATCGGCTTGTGCGACGTCCTCGGTGAGTCTAACGGTGTATGATATACAGGGGGTGGATACCACATCCTATCGAACGACAATCTCTGTAGGATCCAGAGAGGATTGATCCACATATAGTCTTTTTTTTAAAAAAAAGTAACATTTATATATTATACAAATTTAAATTCAAAAACACTTACCATCAATGTGTCTAGAATGTCAATGTCAATATAGGCTCTGTTTGATAAAAATAGCTAATAAGCTAATTTTTAGCTTATAGCTGATAGCTGAAAAACTGGCAGAATGAATTTGAAGCATTTGATAAAATTAGTTGTTGAATTAGCTTATAAATATAAAAATACATAAAAGTCATGGTTATATGAATCTTTTAAATTTTAACTAAAGCTTTATAATTAGAACACTATTTTTTTATTTTTTTATATATTTTTATTAAATAATATAAATGAAATGACATGTTTATATGATTTTTTTACATAAATTTTATTTTATGAGGTAAGGGTCGGGTAAAGTAAAAATTTCGTTAAAATAATAAGGGTAAAAATGAGAGAAAAGTTAATAAGTTATAAGCTATAAGTTAAATAAAGTAGCTTATGAAAAAAACTATAAGCTAATGAGATAAACTTGTTTCTCAAACATCTCTACTTTCGTCAACCAAGCTTATAAGCTAGTCAAATAAAGTATAATCTAACTTATTGAACTTGTCAAACAGAGCCATAGAGTTTTTTTCTTCATAAATGTTGATGTGGGTGACATGTAAAATGTATATCTATGACAGTTAATAGGGTGTTCATGGGATGGGTTGAGACGAAATTGATTTGACCTAAAGGTTTCCTGAAAGTCTTTACTTGAATTATGATTTATACACTTGGACCACGTTTTGTATTCTAACAAAAGACGTTGTCGTTGAAAAGAAATAATGTGTTATTATACATTCAAGCATTTTTATGTTACTGTCCAAAGAATAATAGCTTCTATAGCTATTTAAGCTTAGGTCATTCAAGGTGTAGCAATAAAAGTATTACATTTTGCAAAATTTCCCCAAAAAAATCTTATTAACACATGTGATTTTACAGGTTCGCCCCAGCCACTAAATATTAAATAATATAAATGAAATGACATGTTTATATGATTTTTTTATATAAATTTTATTTTATGAGGTAAGGGTCGGGTAAAGTAAAAATTTCGTTAAAATAATAAGGGTAAAAATGAGAGAAAAGTTAATAAGTTATAAGGTATAAGTTAAATAAAGTAGCTTATGAAAAAAACTATAAGCTAATGAGATAAACTTGTTTCTCAAACATCTCTACTTCGTCAACCAAGCTTATAAGCTAGTCAAATAAAGTATAATCTAACTTATTGAACTTGTCAAACAGAGCCAGAGTTTTTTTCGTCATAAATGTTGATGTGGGTGACATGTAAAATGTATATCTATGACAGTTAATAAGGTGTTCATGGGATGGGTTGAAACGAAATTGATTTGACCTAAAGGTTTCCTGAAAGTCTTTACTTGAATTATGATTTATACACTTGGACCACGTTTTGTATTCTAACAAAAGACGTTGTCGTTGAAAAGAAATAATGTGTTATTATACATTCAAGCATTTTTATGTTAGTGTCCAAACAGAATAATAGCTTCTATAGCTATTTAAGCTTAGGTCATTCAAGGTGTAGCAATAAAAGTATTACATTTTGCAAAATTTCCCCAAAAAAATCTTATTAACACATGTGATTTTATAGGTTCACCCCAACCACTACATTCCTTTTATATATAAAGATTAGTGGATAATACTCAACTCCAAATTTAAGTATAGTTTTGAAAGGAAGAAAAAACATTAATATTTAGTGATAGATTCGGAAAGTGTGGGTATAGATTACATCGTACGGTTCGATCACTAAACATATAAGAATATTTAAATTAATTAAGCATTTATTTTCTTTATAATTTTTCTTTTAATGTTAATTTTTATATTTTATCTAATTGCCAAAACTATTTGATTGGTTCATTAAGTTTATTTCTTTTTTTTATCTGGTCCCCTAAGTTTATTTCATGTCAAATAGATCCCTTAAGTTAGATTCGGATGACAAACTTAGACTTTTTTTACTCTTGCTCCTGAATCTATCATCTCCTGACTTACATGGCACTCCAAACCTACTTAGCATTGTTGACGTGGCAATAAATATGATAATTTAATAATTTAAAAAAGAAATAATTAATAAATAAAATTTATTGCTTTTTTTTAATAATCTCTCCTCTCCTCAATGGACACCACCAAATCCACCACCATCCCATTCCACCCCGAAATCCAGCAAGAGTGCTAACCAATATCTCGAAATGAAACAAATGATCACCACCCATCTCAAAAGGATCATCCTGATCCGTATAGGCCATTCACAAATTAGACATCAGAGTAGCATTTGCATACTCCAAATTTGCAAGGATGCCAATTCAAGTGCATCCTCTCTTCTTTATCCTCAGCAACCTTATAATGGAACAATTCAAGCTTCTAGCGTGGTCCCTAACAGAACATCAACCGATTTTACCTCCTCAATCATCTTCTGCCTAAGCTTACAAAATCTCCCCAACAACTTATTAAACGACAAATATCCAGGTAAATATAAAGGACATATATCCCTAGCCTTATGCAGAGGCAAACCCAATTGCCTTACAAGAACACCAAGAGGGTTCCCATTGATTCCAGTTAGCACACTTCCACCGAAATCCGCTGCGATCATGACAACATCACCCCTCATCTTCCTCGTGTTGACGCGGCCACCAATTGTCTTGCAGCAACCAACCCAGCAAGCTCAACACCCACAACAATCACAGTTCCATTTTCACATCCATCAATTGAACTCGAGGCGGTGGCGTTGAGCTCCTTGAATAACTGGAGGGGTTGTGGTGGATTTAAGGTGTCGAATGAGGAGGGGTGAAAATATTAAAAAAAACTATTTATTAATTATTTTTTAAATTATTAAATTATTATATTTATTATCACGTTAGAAGTGTCAAGTAGGTTTGGAATGGTAAAAAAGCCTAAGTTTATCACCCGAACCTAACTTAAGGGACCTACTTGACATGAAATAAACTTACAGGATTATATCAAAAAAAGAAATAAATTTAAGGGACCAATCAAATAGTTTTGCCTACCTAATTTTATTTTTGTTGATCCTTAAACCTAATATTAAATTTTTACCTAATTTATTTAGCTTGTCTTTCTTTTTTACACAAGAATCATTGTCATTCATCAAACTTTTTTTAAGAAATTAAATAAATTATTTAAAAATTTGAAACTAAAAATAAAATTTATGATAAAAATTGAAAAAAATGTATCTAGAATAATGAAATTAAAGAATGAAAGAAAATAAAAAATAAAACTCAAAGAAGAAATTTTAAAAATTATTTTTTAATTTTTTATTCCTCTTTGTCTCGTGCAAAAGTTTTTTTTATTCCTTTCCTTGCTAAAGTTAACCAAATAAGTTTTTAATTACCAAATGCACCAAATGCTTGGAAAAACCTTTCCACTCCTTAACCCTAATACCTCCTTTCTCTGCCATTTGGCAAATTGCATTCCCCCCATTCCATTCACTTTCTCCAACTAATAAAATATTGAAAAGAAAAAAAATGGAAAAGTCTCCTCAAAGCGGCGGAAAAACTAAAAGCATTCACCAAGTCTATTGTTTCATGAGATACAGGGTAAGTGTCTTAGGTTTTCAACTTTCAACTCGCCCCTGCTCCCAGTTACATTGATTGATTGATTACATTCTTCGTTGCAATTCCATCTGCATGAACTAGATCTAGCCCCGATTCCTCATTTTCGAATTGGGGCGTCAAATCTTCTGCCTTCCGCCTCTTCTTCCAGATCAGACCTACCGTCATCTCTGTATACCTTCTACGCTTTGCTCCACTTTCTCATTCTTTTCAATGCATTTGTTGTCCTATCCTTTCATAAACATTTTCAGTTTCAATTTTTTTTGTCCTTTTTTTTTTTTCCAATTTAGCTTCGATTCGGGTTTAATTATGGATTTAACTTGCATAATTTCTTAGTATGTTTTTAAATTTTAATCCATTGATGTTGTCTGCTTGTTTTTTTTTTTTTTTTAAATATAGAACAACTTAGCACATTTTTCTTGGGGTTAAATGCTTGCTATGATTGACTGAGACTGTAAATGTATCTGCATTGTATATAAGACAACTTATTTGAGGTGCCACTTGGTTTTTACGGTATTTAGGATAGCTTATCTTGTTTTGATAAGCTGCCCTAAATACCGAAAAACTAAGCGACATCTCAAATAAGCTTCCTTATATATAATGTAGCTACATCTACATCTATAGTCTCAACCAATCTTAGCAAGCATTTACCCCAAAAAAAATGTGGTAAGTTGTTCTATATTACTAGGCTGACAACATCGATGGATTAAAAACAAAGCAATACAAGTTAAAGACATAATAAGACCGAATCGACGCCAAATTGGAAACAAAAGACAAAAAAAATTGGAACCGGAAATGTTTATGAAATGGTAGGGCAATGAATGCATTGAAAAGAACAAGAAAGTGGAGCAAAGCATAGAAGGTATACAAAGAGGATGAAGGTAGGGTCTGATTTGGAAGAAGAGGCGGAAGGCGAAGGCGGAGTACTCGACGGCATTGGCGGTGCAAATGTCGGGCCCGATTCGGAAATGGGGAATCATATCTAGATCTGATTCATGCAGATGGAATTGTGGCAAAGAATGTAATCAATCAATCAATGTAACTAGGATCGGGGGCGAGTTAAAAGTTGAAACCCTAAGACACTTCTTCTCTAACTCATGAAACAACAAATTTGGGGAATGCTTTCATATGTTGGAGAAAGCGAATGGAACAAGGGGAACGTGACTAATTTTCTTCGCATTTTTCTGACTGGCCCACAACCTTCATATTAATGAGGATTTCTAACATGCATTTTCCTGTGCTGCAGCGGGATACAAAGTTGTTGTTTTGGCATTACAAACATGATTTTGCTGAGTCTCTCTGCACGATATACGTGAATGAGGACTTCATATTAGTGTGCTACTTAGTCTGTAATAAGAGAGACGGGAGTAAAAAAATTGATATTGAAGTGGATGCAAAAAGTGTCATAACTTCTTTTTGGTTATAGAGACTAGACCATAAACCGAGTATGGTTATGGTTATGAACAATATTTTCCATCAGTGATTATGGTTTGTAATACCGAAAACAGTGAAATGTTGTGAGGAATAAAATGGTAGCACATGTTTTTAGCATCTGTCATTATTTTATTAGGCTACAACTTGGATAAAGAATGATAAAGTCTGGATTCTTTTCTAATGATTATCCTAATTTACTTAATTAATGCACTATTTTGCTACACAAGATCATATAATACCATTCTCATGGGTACTAAGCTATTCTAGATAGATGATAAAGTGTGACATCCCTTGGATTAGCTAGTCTCCAATACGCAGGTCATGTAGGGATGATAATGAGTAGGGTATGGATAGGGTACCATAGTACCCATCCCCGTACCCGGACCCATATCCTCGTGGGTAGTAACTTCAATACCCGTATCCTTATCCTCTGGATACCTAAGTATCCGTACCCGCACACATTACCCGCACTTTAATATAAGAAATTTTAAATAAACAATAAAATGCCTAAACTCTTGTAAACTCTTACATTCCAAACTAAAAAAATGAAATCTATGGATCTAATAATCAATTTGTGAACATGAAATCCAACTGTTTTAATACAAAATATTCAATAATCAATCTCCAAAACATCAAGTAAATATTACAATAAACTTCTAAGAACAATAATTCATAAACTTGGCTCTCCTAAGCTGCTCGCACTCTCCAAAATCTGTTAAAAAAGATTCATTACACTAATTAAGTGTAATTGTAAAGATACTCATTAATAATATATCGTAAAGTACGTAAACAATGATACATTACCTCATCATCTAAATCAGAGTCCCCAAAAGACTGCAAATGCTTATCTTTCAAATATAAATATTGTTTTGGTCCAATGATGTCAATAGAAGCTAGAACATAACAAGAAAGTAAATGATTAGTCTAACCAATTAAAAGTAACAAACACAAATTTAATTAAGGACCACAAGGTGCAGTGATACTGAATCAGCGACACCAATGACAATGATATTAGGAGAGTGAAAATGAAATAGGTTAGGATAGAGGTTTCTTACTTTAATTTTTTAAATTAATATCAGATATCAGATATTCAAATTATGTATGTGTGTGTATGTGTTTATATATATATATATATATATATATATATATATATACACATATACGAGTATGGGGCGGGATGGGTACTAAAGTACCTGTACCCGCACCCATCCCCATTAGTTTTTACGGGTAATTACCCGGATCCGAACCCATACCCAATTAGCGGATAATTATCTTATCCATAACGGGTAAATTTTGCGGGTACCCAGCGAGTCCAGTATCCATTTCCATCGCTAAGGTCATGAGAGTGAAACTAAATATGAATTAGTAAAGTAGTAGACTGAGGAGTTAAGGGGAAAATTGATGATTCTGAGGGAACTAATGACAGGCTTGTATATCTAAAAATTGAAATGATATTATAAAAAATATATTAATAACTTCTATTAACTAAATTTCATGTAATAATAAAAACAAAATGTAATTAATTTAACAACATTAGATGACAAATGATGATTGTGGGTATAAACGTATTTCTTTTTACCAATATTAGCTTTTTACCCAACGTTAGAAACCATTGTTATAGGACAATGATTTTTACTTACACCCACAATAGACTATAGTTGAGAGTTATAGTGATAGTAGAATGCAACTATAGGAAAAAGTATATTGATCGTATGTAGAGCTTATAGTGACAATTATGTGACCGTTGATATATATTCACCGTTCATAATTCACGGGATCAATATCATTTTTATATATATCTACAGATTTTAAATATATAGTGACAAATTTTGTTTGTCATTAAAAATCAAATTTCTTGTAGTGGTTACGTTTTAATTAATAAAATTAATCAATGTAATTTATTATTGGGAATATAATTATATTAATAAATTACTCTTATTTTTACATCGTAATTTATCAGTAGAAAGCATAATATCAATATAAATAGGAATGAAATATTTAAATAAAATTATATCAATATCTTCATTCATGGTTATTGTAACTTAAAAATAATAATTCAATTGAAATATTTTCTATTATTCAGAAACTAACTTAGTTAAAGATTTTTTATAATTAGTTTTATTTGAAAATGTGTTTATATTGTTCTATAATATTTTTAAATTTAATTATTTTTATATTGTACTTGGCGCGGAGTGGAAGTTTTATATCCAAACATAAAAACATTGATTAATTGTAACTTATTATTGGGAAATTAACTTAATTAATTATTTTTAATTGTAAAATTATTGTGCACATATTGGTAGCTCTATGCGTAATTTTAAAATAGATCTAACTAGAATTTGGATAATACAATACTATTTTCACCGAATTATTGTTAAATATTTAATTGCACACATATTATGTATTTTATGTAGTGAAAATTTTACAATAATACATAATAATTTAACTTAATTTTTTATCTATTGTGATTGGTGAAAATATTATATGATACAATACCGATGAAATCTTTACATTATGACAATCAAATTTTTATATTTATTCATCACATAAAATTATTATAGAATTTTTGTTATAGTTTTGCATTATTTACCGTTTTTCATCTTTTTCATACATCCAGTCAAAAAAAATCTTTTTCATACATTGCGCGGATGATAACAAATCTCTGCATTGCACGGAAAATAACTAATGAATTAGTCTAAATTATATCTTCATAAGTGATACTGCTGACTAATAAAATAGGAAAGGATCCAGTCAAAATAAAAAATAAAATAGGAAAGCCCCCTTCAAAATAAATAAATAAATAGGAAAGCAAAGAAACTTCTTCTCTGGATTGTTCATTTACAACCGAGGGGTTGGAATGCAAGGTTCACCCACACTTTTAGTGAAGAGAATAGATGTGCAGACTATTTAGCGAATCATAGTCTTCAGAACCAGTCATATGATCTACATGTTATGGAACTGCTTGGTAGAGACTTAAATTCCATTTATTTGATGATTTTAGGAATTTGGAATTTGATGATTTTAGGGTGGGAAAGACACCATACATTTCCATTATTTTAGAACGTTAGTTCTATCAAACACTCCAGAAGATGCTATGTGTCCTATGCTTTGTTTTTTTAAAAAAATAGAGATGACATGGGCCTTCTCTTCCTCTGCTATCACCATCTAAATATGGAGTAAAGGTGTACAATTCATTAGTGTGAATAACTATTTTTTTTTAAAGAAAAAAACTAGGAGACGTGGTATCTTTTGGAGCATCTAATCTATCCAACAGTCTAAAATAATGGAAAGGCATAGTGTCTATCTCGCGTTAAAGGTAGAGAATCTAAATCCTGATTTTAGTGGCTTTGCTATGATTCAGAGTATGTTAGTTAGAGTTTAGTTTTTGTTGTTTTGTCTGCTTTCCTTCGGGCTTTGGCCTTCTTTATTCACACAAAAAAAGTAATTAATTATGTTTATATACTAAATATGTATATATACATAAATTTATTCTCATTATTAAATTAATTGATATATTCAAAATATGGATTTAAATACTTTATTATCAACCCCTGCATCGGTCATAAAACTAGTTTATTGTAACAGAAGAGGACAGGTTCGTTTGTTTTAGATTGTGATAGAATTGATTTTGAAAGAATTGATGTTAAAAGAATTGATTTAAAAAAAAATCGAGATTAAAACAATTGATTTGCGTTTGTTAACGATATTTTAAAAGTGAGTTTAAAAGAATTATTTTTGTTTGAATAAAATGAAGTAGAATCACTTATAGACATAAAATTACTAAAAAGGACATGAATTATATATTGAAGAAAAATATGTAAAGCAATCACTAAACTTGCGTCTAACAATCAAATCTAATGCAGAGCAAATTAGGATAACAATGTTGTTCTGACTTCTGCACATATGTAACAATTCGCCTATTTCACTACTAAATTTGAGATACTTCAGGAAGAACAATCTTAAGTTATCATTTCTAGCAACATGTTTACGGCAAACGAAATTCCATCTAGCTAGTAATCCATTCACATCACCAGCCACCTCAAACAACCCGACTCCAATTATCTACCATGAACATCCATAGGGACATTAGACATCAACCCATTCAACCCATTTGCCACATCTACTCTATACTGTTGACAACAGGCACATGAACACAGCTATGTGGGTTTCTTTATTAGAACTCTAGAACAGAACAAAAGACAAAGATGTGACGACTTGGATCATACCGTCTCAGCCATCTCTCTGCCAAGTTGGGGGCTTGGGTGACACCCTCCTCGCCACTCTCCAATGGAATCCAATTTTAATCCCAAAGCAACAACAACAAGAAAAGCAAAGATGTACCATGGGCATTGCAAAGATCAAGTTCTGGTAAGAAGAAGAACGATGGCGGTTAGATTGGTGAGTAAAGAGAGAGAAATAAATTACCAGGGTAGGGTACTTAATTAGGTAAAACACATTTCACATTTGTAAAAGCAAAAGAGAAAGCTACCCTCTCCTTGCTTCCAGAAAAATCATTTTTTCTCCCATTTCAAACACACTTTGTTTCACCTTGAATTTTATCCAAAAAGAATTCACATTGGAAAAATAATATGACCGCAAAACAAAACTTTCAGCCTCAAAAATCTGAAAGAAACAGGCACTACATGTATTGCCTTTATAGTTGGGCCATATAATTACATGGACTACTAGTATAAGGAGCTTGAATAGACAGGTGGTCTTCAATCCATGGCTGGGCCATACGTGTTTTACAATTAACAGACCATCTTCATTGTTGGGCCGAATAAAATGTTAACTACATATAATTATCAATAATAAAAAGTGGCCGATTTTTAAATTCAAATGATACACATATTGCCTCTTTCATTTTAAATTTTATAAACCATTACAAAGTAATATTACCAATTTACCAAAATAAGGAATAAATCTTCAATTTGGTCTCTGAAATTGGAACATAGTCCGTAACATTAACGAAATTCCAAAAACGTATAGGATGTTGTCGAACGTTAATCAATCTAACTCTCATCCTCAATTAATTTAGTCCCTGACATTATTAACGGAGGGAGTAGATTGATTAACTTTTGATAACTTCATGGATATTTTTGGAAGTTCGTTAATATTACGGATGAGGTTAATACAGTATTATAATTTGAGGGATTAAATTATGAATTTACTCTCAAAATAAGTTATCCGATGTGAAAGAGAAACATGAACAACTGTTGAGATATAATATTTCTAGGAATGTTTTGTAAAGTTCGCCCAAAAAATGAATGTTGGGTAAATTTTTGTAGGCCGCCTTTGATTCATGATTAAAATGTGTGGCATTATGATGAGAGAAATAATACTTACGATGGTTTTGAAGTATATAACTACAATCATAGATCAATAAATTTCAAAAGCCACAAGAGAAAGTAGCCGTAGGCAACCCTGAAGAGTTAAGGAAACAACTAGATCAATATGGACCACCTGTAACAATTCTAGAACATCCTTAAGAACCAATTTTAAATGGGGACAAAAATACAAAGAGGTTGGACAAGAAATCGGTTCTATTGAGAGCACATTACAGGATAGAGAGGCTGATACAGCTGTTCAAGATGAGAAATTAGCTGCTACAGTGCTACTTATTTCTTTCAAATGATAAAAAACGGGGATGTGTTATTTGATGATTACTCTACTTTGTGCTTCCACTGTTTTGCTGATAAATTGAACTTAATGAGTTTAACCAAGGCCCTAAACACTTGGCTCAGCACCTACAACGTTTTTTATCTCTAACCAACTCTCAATAATGAATTTAACAATGAAAGAGTGGCCAATTCCAACAAAAAATATGTCATATACTCTTGAATATTTTGATTGTCGTCATGTACAAGTTGGGGGCAATTGCTTCATTTCTGCTTCAACAATTGAGAGCGAGAGGCACGACATTTAAAATTTGTACGGAAGTACGAAGATGACTGCACTCATTATTGAAAGGTCCCACAAAGATAAGGAATTTGTTGTTTTCCAATTATTCGAGGCATTTAGACTAGTGCTTATGTCGGTCTGTCTCTCGTCCATAAGTGATTCTCGACCTCAAAGTCCAAAAACAAATGTGGTTGATTGCCAAAGTTTGAATTTGACTTTTTAAAATGAGTGTATATTTAAAATAAAAAAATAAAAAAATATTTATTATTGATTTAATTAAGTATATAACGATCTTAACCTATTAAATAATTTAAGGATAAACGATCTCTTAATTTCTCACTTTAGAGATTTGGTCTTTAGAGCTTCACTCACTTTAATGAAGCCAAATCTCTAAAGTTTACACGTCATGCAAAGAAGAGATACCTGTTGGTGAAAATCATAACTAACAGAAGCAGGATTCTACTTTTATAACTGTTATGTTATTTGAACATAACATTTATGTTATTATAACTGTTATATTATTTGAATATTAAATTTTGCTCATTATATATGATATACTAATATTTATTTTTATTTTGTATTTATTTTTTATTTTCTTTATATATATGCAATTCAAAAATATATTAAAAAGTATAATTTAATTGATATATATAACCAATATAAAATTTTTTATATAATTAATCAATTAAAAACCATGATTTATCAATTTCTGTATAAAAAATATTTATATTAATAATAGATAGTAATTAAATCCATAAAAAATAAAGCGAACCCATATGATTTTCCAATCATTTCTCTTTTAATAAATATCACAACCTTGTTTTAGACGTTAAAGATAATCATCACATCTTTTCTTTTTGAAACTTCCGAAGACGTCGTTTTGTTCACATTCAAACGTGGTGGGTCGTACCAAGTTTAGCAAACACTGGCTCTTTTGGTGCCTAAAAGAAAATATCATTGCATTGGAAATGAAGAAATATGGTACAATGATTTAGCAATCTGACATGTTCACCAATACTAGGGAAGATTTCATAAATTATATATTTCGTTTGATGCTTATTATAATTAAAAAAGTTTTAAATTTTTTAATAAAATATATAAATAAATTTTAATTATTTTTATTTTATTTAATAATATTATTTATAAAATATCCTTTAATTAATATTAATTTTGTGTTTCTAATAACTCAATATAAGATGTATTTAATAAAAATTGAAATTTTTTATGAAAATTACTTTAAATTTATACTTAATTATTTAATAATCTTAAATGAGATTAATCAACTTTTTTAATATCTGTATTTCATTTAAACTTTGTTTATAATAGATATCGGAGTAGAGTAGTATGCTTGATTGATTCATCACAAAGAACATATACACAGCAATAATGATTGATCTTTTTGTACAGATACAATTTTTAATAAATAATTTTGTAGTGTTTAAGATGATTTTTATAAATCAGGGTTTTCTTTCATGAGTCCAACAAACTAATTTCTAATTTATACTATTGTTTGACCGTAATAAATATGTCTGATAAATAAGTTTATCTTATTAATTTATATAATTTTTTCATAAATTATTTTATTTAGCTTATAGCTTATTGAATTTTATCTTATTTTTACTCTCATTTATTTAATAAAATTTTTACTTTATTATATTTGTCATAAATATGTTCTTTTATGTCATTTTATATTTATAAATTAGTTCAACAGTTAATTTTATCAAATACTTCAAATTCAATCGATAGCTAACTTTTTAATTATCAACTAAAATTTAGCTTATTAACTATAATTTAGCTTATCAATCAATTTTAGGGAAGAAAGTCTAGATCTGGATGGTTACCGCCAAAGATTTTAAATGTGGGAGTTCTCAAGTTTATAATCTTTTATGAATAATAATCTAACCAAATTTAAACTTCCACAAATAAAATAACTTAATAAACGATCAGAAGCAACAAAGTAATTGACTATTAATTAAAGATACAAGAAATAAAAGCAAAATGTAAATTTAACAAGCGACATAAATATGAAAGTAACTTCGAAAAAAAATATAAATGACAAATTAAAATACAATGAAACGTAAATAGGGATGACAAAATTATCCGTTCCCACGGATACCCGCACGAATTATCTACGATGGATAGTAAATGAATACCTATTGGATGGAGATCAGGATCATAGTACTCGTCCCATGGATACCCGCATATTCATAATAAATATTTTTATTAATATATAATATATATTATAACAACTTTTATCACTTTGAGATGTAATAAACTTTATTTTCTTTATTGTTTCATACTTTTTAGTGGTTAAACTCATAATAATATTTTTTTTAAATACATATAGTATATAATATAATGTTAATAGAATATATTAATGCTATATTATATTGTATAAATTTATTTATTTTCTTTTATTTTAAACTCTTAAATATCCATGGATATTCATGGATATCCGTTACCTGCACAAATATCCATGAATATTGATGAGAATGAATGTGGGGAAGCACTACCCGCACCCATCCCGTCCCATTGTCATCCCTAAACGGAAAGACCAAAAATCCAAAGAAAGCAATTAAATTGCAACGCACGTAATCGTTAAAAGAAAAATCAGAGTAAATTTCAGAAATGTAAAAAACGAATGAAGTAAATGAATTGAAGGAACAAAAACATTGAATTAAACTCGCAGAAATTGATAGGATTAATCAACTTTTTAATCCCAATAAACATAGATACTTTTGGTTTTGATTCGTATCAATTTTTTCCTTAGGTTTTGGTGTTTTTAACTTTTAAAATTTTGTAATTTGTTTCTGCCGTCAAGATGCATCGTTAAGTGCTGATATGACATACAGATTGCCACATTAGCACTGCCACGTGTCATTAAAAAATATATATAATGCACGTGGCATATAGAAAAAAATATTTAAATTTTTTTAGCTTTGGTCCTTATAATTTTTTCTACGTAGATTTTGGTCTCTCCAAATTCAAAAACGGAATTAATTTTTGTATGTCATGTTGGATTAAAAAGTCAATATACATAAAAACATTCAAAATATACTTTAGCTCAAAATTTTATTAATTTTTGTATGTCATGTTGAAATAAATCTGTATATTATATTATTATTGAGAATGGAAATGGAAAATAGCCGCAGCGGATTATTTATATTTTTAAAATTTTATGATTATTAATATTATTATTTATTATATATAATTATTAAAATATTTTATTTTTATTATAATATTATTATTTGTTTTTTTTATACGACATGGCGCAAGACTTCACGGAGTGGCACCATATGGCACATGCTCGAGTTTTAATCCTTAGTGGTTGTTATTACAAAAGTTTATTGTTTACTTTAGCTTATCAAATCTCTTTATGCTAAGTTTCGATATAGTTTTGCACAACTAATAACACATTCAGAACATACAAAATTGTTCATTTATAATAATATAAATAATAATATAAACTATTATAAATTATTAAAATATATAAATAGTATTTTTTTAATCCAATATGACATAAAAAATTCGTGACAGTGTTGATGTGGGGACCGTTAGCCACATTAGCACTGAATAAAAGCAAAGACAAATTTCAATGTTTTTGAACTTGTAGGAACCAAAACCTAAAGAGAAAAAAATATAGGGACTAAAACTATATATATATATATATATATATATATATATATATATATATATATATATATATATATATATATATATATGCCACATGGCATTAAAAAATTATATTTAATGTCATGTGGTAGTACTGATGTAACAATCTGTTAGCTACGTCAGCACTTAACGGTGTATTTAGATGGCAGGGACCAATTCCAAAATTTTAAAAGTTAAAAACACCAAAACCTAAGGAAAAAAGATAGGGACCATAACCAAAAGTGCCTATATTGGTAGGGACTAAAAAGTTGATTAAGCCAAATTGATAAAGGGAAGACATACTTGATGCGATCCGTCACTCCATGAGTGTCAGTGTGACTTTGGACATTGAAGTGGCAGAGAGTTTTTTTTTATAAGACAACAATATATTAACAAGAGTATAAAGAGTACTCTAACCCATATACAAGAGAGGTCCAGAAAAAATCAAAAGTAACATGCAAGAGCATCACAAAGAGGAAAGGTTGAATTGTGACCAGGGACAAATTTATGTGTACCTTGGGGCCTTAGTCCCCCTAACTTTTTTTTAATGTAAAAATTACTAATATGTGTTGAGTCTCCAAATGTTTGGTATTGTTTTTTAACCCTAAGTTTTGATGAACCCAAAAATTTATAGAATGATTAAAATGAACCATATGAAATCTTCTAATGAATCTGTTTAAGTGTACAATTATCTTTTGAAAGACAGAAATTCATATGGCAAAAGATGCGTTTTCTCAAAGAACGTGTCTATCCAAGAAGTCTTGAACGCATCTGTGTTAGAATCCATGATGCTCAAATGTGTTAAGAAACACTCCAAGCATCTACTTCAAAGATCGTATCGCACAAGTCAAGCGTGTTAAACGCTCCAAGCGTCCAATACATTGTCAGCTGAAGTATCGTCTTAACCAAGCATCTTGACTCTTCTCTCATAAAGGACTGATCAGAAGAACCATTAAATATGAAATGGGCATATTTAATAAGGTTATTAAAGACTTCAAGATATATGAGGATAAACTCCTCTAAGTCAAAAGGAATAAAGCAACTTCTCTGAATCATAGTGCATGACACAAATGCCTTTAGTACACAACAAAGTTACTTTACAACTGCCGAACCTGACTGATTGCACTAAATTGGTAATCTGTGTTGCACAAGACTCTAATGATGTCTGAACACTTTGCTACTCTGTTAAAGATGTTGGTATCAATACAGAGAGTACCTTCAACGTTCTCCAAACCATTCAATGCTCCATCAGAACGACTCTCTTGCATTAATGGTCTCTCAAAAGTTTTGAAGAAAAAATAGTGTGAAGAAAGAATGTCTCACAACGGATTCATTGCTGTGAAGACTATAAATAGAAGACCTTGAAGAATTGAAGACAACTTTATCGATCTGAACAACTCTCATTTATTGATGATGCTTTATTGAGTTCATAAGCCTTCATTCTTCATTCTTTCATTTACTTCTCAATCATTTATAATCATAAAGAGAAGTTATTGTGCAATCATACCCTCTTGATTTTATATTCACTCTTTGAGTATAATCTGGTTGGCTTGCCTTGTATTCTAAAGCAGTTGTTTCAAAACAAATCCTTTCCTTTGTGAAGCCTGAAGAGGCTAACTGAAGAATACTTGTTGTGTCTAGAGAGACCAGGTGTGCAAACAACTCTCATGTTGTTGAGCCTGAAGAGGCTAGGTGAGCAAAAAATTCTTGAGTCTGTAACCTAATCAGTTATAGTGGAACTCTTGGTTTAGCTAAGGACTGGACATAATCCAAGGTTGAGGGTGAACCGGTATAATTGCTTTGTGTGATTATCTCTTTCCCTAAACTCTTAAATATCGCTTTAATAGTTTACTTGTTATCTAATCAGGGGTTAAATTTGTTTATATAAACAAGTCTTTGTTTTATTCAAAGTTGTTTTTATCTTTGTGTTTCAAACACTTGTCCCAAACAAGGTGTAAAAATCTTCAGACGATTCCAAGCGTCTGTAAGCCGCTTTCTGTCGTCTGCTCTTTTATCTCTTTGATAAAAAAATCCGTTTTTGGAAAAGCTTTAGGTAAACACCATTAAACCCCCCTTATGTGTTGACTTTGGTTATTTCAGTTGGTATCAAAGCTCAGCCTCTAGGTTGAGCACCTTAACAATTGTTGTGGAAAAGTTCCTGGACAAACAAAACCAAATATGGATGGACAAGCTGCTGGATATCTGGGATGAGCACCCATAGCAAAAGGAACTTGCATGACCAGGCCACCATTCTTCAATGGATCAAATTATCTTTATTAGAAAGAAAGATTCCATTGGTTTATCATGAACACAAACTCCAGATGCTGGGCTTTAATGAATGGGCCTTATACCCCTCTTCTTGACAATGGTCAACCAAAGCCAGAAGACAACTATACCGATTTTGAAAGAAGTAAGTGGGATCTGAACCACAAAGCTAAATATGCACTTATCTGTGCTCCGAGTCAAGAAGAATTTGAAAAAGTTAGTGCTTACGATTCCGTTAAAGAAATGTGGGATACCTAAGCTAATCTTCATGAGGAAACTAGCAAAGTAAAAGAAACCAAGATTAGTATCTTGGTGAGACAAAGCTATTCACTATTGAAGATAGTGAATCTATCCTCAAAATGATAGGAAGATTTCAAACCATCACTAATAATCTCAAGTCTCTTGGAAAGATGTGTACTACACAAGAGAATGTTTCCAAAGTTCTTAGGAGTCTTCCAAAGCTGTGGAGACCCCTTGTCACTACTATTACTCAAGCAAAAGATCTGTCAATATTGTCTATGGATGATTTGATAGGGACATTAAAAGTTCATGAGCAGGAGCTGAATCAAGATAATCCAAGCAAAAAAAAAAAGAAGTCTATTGCTCTAAAAGCAGAGAAGAAAAGCTACAAGGAAATGCTAAAAGCTTTAAAGGCTGATGAGCTATCTGAAGACTCAGAAGACTCTAATGATGATTCTGTTAATGGGGAATATCCCTCCTCACCAGAAAATGAAGAAGCTATGGAAATAGAAAAGCTTCAGAAAAGAAAGACCCTAAAGACGTTTTCAGAAAGATAAAAGCTACAAAGAAAGTGGGAATGATGTAAGAAACTGGCCACATGAAGTCTGAGTGTCCTCAACTAAAAGGTCAACCTCAAAAGAAGTTATTCAGAAATAAGAAAAAGGGGATGATGGCCATATGGGAGGATTTATACGATAGTTCAGCTGAAAGTGATGTTGAAGCTGAAGAAGAAGCAAATCTCTGCCTTATGGTATACGCTGATTCAGACACTGAGGTAATTTATGAACTTGAGGACTTACAAGATTCTTATGATGAGTTAGTGGAAGAATCCTTTAGTTTTACTATTCACTATTGAAGATAGTGAATCTATCCTCAAAATGATAGGAAGATTTCAAACCATCACTAATAATCTCAAGTCTCTTGGAAAGATGTGTACTACGCAAGAGAATGTTTCCAAAGTTCTTAGGAGTCTTCCAAAGCCGTGGAGACCCCTTGTCACTACTATTACTCAAGCAAAAGATCTGTCAATATTGTCTATGGATGATTTGATAGGGACATTAAAAGTTCATGAGCAGGAGCTGAATCATGATAATCCAAGCAAAAAAAAAGAAGTCTATTGCTCTAAAAGCAGAGAAGAAAAGCTACAAGGAAATGCTAAAAGCTTTAAAGGCTGATGAGTTATCTGAAGACTCAGAAGACTCTAATGATGATTCTGTTAATGGGGAATATCCCTGCTCACCAGAAAATGAAGAAGCTATGGAAATAGAAAAGCTTCAGAAAAGGAAGACCCTAAAGACGTTTTCAGAAAGATAAAAGCTACAAAGAAAGTGGGAATGAATGTAAGAAACTGGCCGCATGAAGTTTGAATGTCCTCAACTAAAAGGTCAACGTCAAAAGAAGTTCTTCAGAAAGAAGAAAAAGGGGATGATGGCCATATGGGAGGATTTAGACGATAGTTCAACTGAAAGTGATGTTGAAGCTGAAGAAGAAGCAAATCTCTACCTTATGGTATACGCTGATTCAGACATTGAGGTAATTTATGAACTTGAGGACTTACAAGATTCTTATGATGAGTTAGTGGAAGAATCCTTTAGTTTTACTAAGGCTTTCAAAGCACTAAAAAGGTAGTATTTCAAGCTCTTAACCGAGATTCTTATGATGAGTGTGACGCCCCCAAGTTCCACTTGAGGAAATCCCATTATTTTAGAACCCACCATACTATTAACTGTAACTTAGCGATATTATTACGCGCTTATTAAAACAACGATAACATATGGTCAATTTAAAAGCGCACGACATTAGAGTAAACGTAGCAGCATAAACGAAAACACATATAGTACTGATATATATACATACATACATGGTGGCCCCATCAGTAGGTCTAAGTAATAATACAGACAAAAGTACATGAAAATCGAAAATACAACATAAACATGAAAAGGGACTCAACTCGAACTCATAGGCTCTACCCATCCCCTCTCAAAATACATCAAAAGACCTCACCTCATATTCTATGACTGATGCACTGGCGACATCATGCCCTCCATGACGTGAAAGTCAAGAGCTACCCTGTCCTTCCCCATATATGCGCCCATAAACCTACGGGGGCACATAATCTGAGGAAGAACTAGACAAAACCATCCGCCTACGCCTGGCGGCTCTCAGATACCGCTCTGACCTCCAACGCTGTCCTTTCAGCATAAAGCCTCTGCGACTCATCACGTGAGATGATGTTGGAGAAACCCACATAAAGTCCTGCTCTCGCGGCCTGGGTGGGTGCCACATCTGGGAAAACAGAAGAAACTGGACCACTCTGTACGGTCCCATCATGTCTGCTTGTGGTGGAGTACAGCCTCGAAACAGTAAGCTCACTGGTACGGTATACACGGTCAGGAATGTAGAGGGGTCCACCTGCCACCCCTGCTCGTCGTGGTAGCTGATCTCAAGCTCGCCCAGCATCGGGATCCCCAGTGCTGCTTGGAGGAAGGGATGCATCCTTGGGTCCATAGTCAGCTCCAACTAACTCATCGTCTACTCACAGATCGAAAGCATAACATACAAGAAAAATATAGGGAGATAAGATATGCAGCATATCTATGACAGGGATGATGCAATGCAGAACATATAGCAAACGCAATCATCTCTCAATATCACGACACTACGGTCATTCCCTAGCTAGATGTACACATACTCTTTCTATACATGCCGGTCGGTACTAAACATTCTACTAAGTACAACATCATGTCCGCATATCGGACAACAACTTGGTTCATTCCGGTAATTCGTTTCACTCGCAGTGACCCATAAGAGTGCATCACCGCTCAACTGTCCCAGACAAAGAGGGTTAACTGGGCCTCCTCGAAAGATTTACCGGCAACTGGAAAGACTCAGGGCTGTAGTCGGGATAACCATACTTAGCCAGGATAGCCACGACACGATAGGAGCTACCATACCGGTCTCATGTGGGTATACCTGCGTCCAGTACATCCCCAAGGTCTCTCAGACCTTCCTTTCCGTCTTTCGCATCCGCACTCGGTGCAACAACGTCATATGCTTCTCGACATACGGCTCGCCACTTGGCATCAAATGCATATGCTATGCATGTCATCCATCTTTCTTGAGCTGATATCGCAACACATTCAAACTTGCTCTTAGCAACATGAGCTCCAAGCTCCATAGGTACACATAAGAGCTACAAGCTCCACTGGAATTGTACGAGCTCCAAGCTCCACTTGTAAACATATGATCTCCAAGCTCCCATCATGATCTTATGAGCTCCAAGCTCCACTAAACCTCAATCTCACTATAAGCCTAACGTCCACAACAGGGTTAAAGCCCTAATCATACTAAACCTCCGAATCTCATTCATACATGCATGTCTAGATATAATGCAATAGCTCATCAATTATCAACATGTTCCATAAAGCAATAAATAGCATAACATGCTAACATATCATTGTCATCAATACCTCATGCATCTCTTGCAAATATCAATTATCATAAATAGCAGGTACGCATATATCAGCACATAGCCCATTTTATCATGCATCACAAATCTGCTATCTTAGGGTATCAAATATAACGTGATAGCCCAAAGTAGGCTAAACCTAAGGTTTAGGTACTTTGTCAGGGATCAACCTCACATAGGGTTTAGGGTTCCCCTACACACATAAAAAGATACAACAAAGCTATATGGACTACTCTTGCCTCCCCGACGTGTGTAACTCTTTCTCCCCACCTGATGGCAAAAGTGGTGATAATCATGAACACAACGAGCACTTCCTTTTTCCCCTCTAAGCCTCCACAACTGCGACCTTCTTGCTCCAAAAGGGTTCCGCACGTAACTTCCAAACTTACCCTAATCACGGAAATAGCACGTAGACTATTGCATTAACCCTAATACGAAGTTAAAACCCTGAAAAGAAGCTTAAACCAAAAGAGAACATTGTATAGGTACAATGTAGGTAGATACGAAACATTGGCTTACCCTTGACGGATCACGAAAGCAAACCGATAGAATTAGAGTAGGAGTCACGCTGATCACGAAAACACGATCGGAACTGGAATCAAATCAACGAATGGATTACAAACCTAAGATCAAAGTTTCAACCCATTTCTGGTCTATCTCAAGCTCTCTGGAACATCTGGAGTTTGCCAAAATTTCTTCCATGGTGAAAATGAACAAGTATTTATAGAGGTGAAACTCTACTGACAACGCTTTAGCGTTCTGGAACTCCACGCTTCAGCGTTCCAACACTTGAGCGTTGGTTCCTCCCACGCTTGAGCGTTGATGTTTTCTCACCGCCAAGGCACCGCCCGTCACGTGCCAATCGCGACGCATAACCGACACGTGTCACTTTACGTCCCATCACTGCCAGTCACTGGTCAGAGGGTCCACGCTTGAGCGTCCAAAACTCTCCACGCTTGATTGTCAGCACACTTGAGCGTTCTGCTCCTGATCCTTTGTTCTTTATTCTTCTCTCATCCAATTCATCCCTACTCTTAACATAATCTCTAAACACACTTTTAAGCCATGACAATAATTATCAATAACCATGTACATACTCAATCCAAGCAATCTATCGCAATTAAGGTTTCCGAAAACTGGGATGTTACAATGAGTTAGTGGAAGAATCCTTTAGTTTTACTAAGGCTTTCAAAGAGCTAAAAGGTAGTATTTCAAGCTCTTAACCAGGCTTGAACATAAAAGCCAAGGATGTGCTAGATTGGCTAAAGAAAACTATGATCTAAAGGCTAGAAATTCTAATGCTAAGATCATAAATGACAAGCTACAGTTTGAAGAAGTTTTAAAATTTCAACAAAAGTAGATGAGCTCACCTTTGATCTTGCCAGATTTGTTAATGTTAGAGAAAATTTGACAAAGCTTCTTGGCTGTCAAAGACATTCACTAAACAAATCAAGAATAGGATTTGAGGAACAAACACACCATAAAAAAATATGTTAAAGCCTCAGTACAGACTGCTAAACCATCTTATCAAAAGGTTAAACCTGTATTTAATTAAACTAGACCTATTTGTAACTTCTATTGAAAAATTGGACATAACACGTCTAAATGCTTTCATTTGAGGAAAAAGTCTTCACAGACGAGTAGAACTAACAGAAAAGGACTCAAGAAAAATATGGGTACCTAAAGTGTTTTAGCAAACTTTATTAGTTTTTAAATTAGTAAAGTTAACCATTTGAGCAAAAGCTTTTTGAGAAACGTGATTTTCAAGTTATTTTGTTTTATCCAAGAAAAAGGTTTTTTTTTTTTTTTTACAAGTTGTATTTTAAGGTTTGTGTTTTACCGAAAAATGACGAAAGGAAAAGAAATGGTCTTTAGACCAAGTTTTGTTTTATGGAAAACCGATCCTGAGGACTTTGTGTAAGTGGCGGAGATTTGGGTTTTGGTTTCTGAGTTTTTGAGAAAAATGGGTTTTAACCTTAGAAACTAGAAGCCGAGACGTCGGGGATCTAGGGTTCTGCAGAAACACGTGGATCAGGGATTCGTGTTAGTTGTGGTGCTGTCGGCTTAGGGACGATCTTTGTGCTCCTATAAGCTTGAGGATGTTTTTATGCTCTTGAATCCAAAATTCTAGACTGGTGCATCGGTTAGGGATGTTTGGATTTGAGCTGTTTTGGACTAGATGTCCTGTTTTGATAAAAATGTTTTTGAGGCTTAAAGGGTCTAAGACATTGTGGTGGTTATTAGCGTTGATGCTACAAAGAGAAAATATTGATATGACAAAGATTAATTATCGGAAACTAAATAGTTTCTCATGCATTTATGTGTTGGGAAGACATGCCGTGAAAATGGGGCACCTTGATGGCAAGGAGAACCTGAGATGACTTATTGTCAATGTAACATTGTGCCTTGATGGACAATGATGTCATACGTGCCATGGGAGAGCATATTGTGCCCAGTGAAGAGGACAATATAGCATGACTTATATATCGTGAGTACCACTAACATGCACGCCCATATATTATTTCTTGGGAGGTTACATGCTAACGTTTTGCCGAATTTTAATTCTGGCATTTGTCATTGTTGCTTATGGGGCAATGACGTTGAGTCTGATCAACTCGTTGTTTTATCGTGATGGGGTTTCCGGAAATCTAGATTGAATAATAGTTGAGATATATGGGAGTGCCATGCATACGTTTAGATAATAACGTTGATTGTGGGGTACGAAACCCTTGTGTTTTTATTGTTAGTACACATGTATATATATATATATATATATATATATATATATATATATATATATATATATATATATATATATATGTTGTACTATGTGATGTATGATAATGTTCATTGAGATATACTGTATGAATCTGATGTTTGCGATTGGGCATGTAGTTTCTGTTTTTGGATTCATATATTGGTTTCTCACCCTTGCATATTTTCTGAATTATTCTATTTCTGGTTGTATATATATATATATACACACTATATGTACAGTTGAGCTTAGGGAGCGAAGGATTGGCGCACACGAGAGTCTGCTCCCTCACCTTTGATCATAGAGAGGACCTTGCCGCCTGGGTCATACATCTCGGGGCTACCAGCGCAGCTTATACAGGCCCAATTTGAACCCTAAGAGGGAACTTTGAGGTGGGACCTCAGGAGAGGGTACACACAGTCGAGACTGTCCAGATCCTGTTGCCACCGGTTTGGATGATGCTACAGTACTTGATGGATCACTCGGAGTTACAGCACCTTATCCTAGCCGCCCAGCAGCCACAGCAGCAGCCTGCCGTATCCCCACTACCTCCGTTTGTCTTGGTGCCCATGGGGCCAGAAGGGGAGGAGGAGGAGGATCCTGAGGAGGATCCCGAGGAGGAGGAGTTCGTTGCGACTCCTGAGTATCATCCTCCGGAAAATGGGGATACTCCGGCTGAGGGAGCCGGGGATGCAGGGTTGGTCAATAGGGATGTAGTTTCCCCCGACCACTCTTCTGATGGACCTGTTGGACCCTCCTTTGGGGAATTATCCAACGGATTCCACTAGATTGACCAGCTTAGGGTGTAGACCTTTCTTTTGAGGCAACGATTTTTGGGTATTCTGTTAGCGGCTACTGATGGCCATGGGTTTTAAAGATATGGTTTCAGACTATCGCTGCCTAGTTCTTAGCTTTTTATCAGCTTACTTTTCTAGTTTCTTTTGAAAAGGGACATGTTGTCCATAGGTCGTCTGTATATGACCAATTGATGATGTGTGTGTGTGTATATATATATATATATATATATATATATATATATATATATATATATATATATATATATATAGAGAGAGAGAGAGAGAGAGAGAGAGAGAGAGAGAGAGAGAGAGTATTCTGCTATCACTCTGAGTTGTGGTTATGAATGCTTGATAGATAAGAAAAAATTTATCACGATTTTTAGGACTTAATAAGATATATTAAATAAACCGTTTTTGCCAAAGTAAAACCAGCAAGTTTTATTTAACATTTTAATTGGTGTTTTGGGTTACAAATGTGATACCGGTTTGAGGGTGTCACATTAGTGGTATCAGAGTTGGTCGAGTCTTTCGGGAATCTTTGGGAATAGGTCTATTGTGTTGATGTTGTGTGATCTCTGACTAAGATCTGATTTGATTACTTCCAAGAAGTAATGTATGTTGTTAACTGCTTAGCTGCTTTAATTTCTAGTTATTGTTTGACTGAGTTCAATCTTGTAGGTCAGAATGGAACTAGAAATTGGAGCTGAGGTAGGACGTGGACGTGGACATGGTCGCGGAAGGGGAGCCGGTGTCCAAGCTTAAGAAGTTACTGGAGCAACCGGAATAGATTTTGCTGCTCAGGCAATGGCAAACATGGCTGCAGCTATTGCTGTCCAGACTGTAACCATGAATGCCCACAATGCTCAGGAACAACTCCGTGCTGACTAGGCCGCTGAGGGCTGAAGATTGACTACATTCAGGCGTCAAAATCCGCCACAGTTTGCTGGTGACGTGGATCTGGAGAAAGCTGATCTGTGGATCCACGAGATCGATAAAATCTTCGAGCTGATACACAGCCCCGAAGAAGTAAAGGTGCCATATGCCACATTCCTACTAATGGGAGATGCAGAATATTGGTGGACGGGAACCAAACAACTGCTGGAAGCAAACCATGAAGTGATTTCGTGGGGATTTTTCATGGATCATTTCTTAGGAAAGTATTTTCCCCAGAGTGCAAGAGCTGAGAAGGAGCAGGAATTCTTGTGACTACAACATCGAGATATGTCAGTCAGAGAATATGTGGCCAAGTTTGAGTCGTTAGCCAAGTACTTTCGATTCTTCTAGAATAACCCTGAGGAGGATTGGAAGTACGAAGCTTTCGAAAGAGGACTGAGGTATGAGATTAAAGAGTCAGTGCTGCCGCAGGGAATCAGAAATTTCCAGGCACTTGTTGAGAAGAGTAGGCAGATTGAGTTGATGAAGCGTGGGAAAGACAATAGAGGAAGCGTCGGAGGAGCTTCTCGATTCAAGGGACAATATCATGATCAGAAGGGGAAGCAAAGTCATAAGAAACCATATTCTCGACCCCCTGGGAATTTTCAGAAGCAACCATACCGACCTGTTGCTCGTGCATCAAGCAGTGGATGCCAAGGAGGTCAAGGCCAAGAGAAAAAGTGCTTCAAGTACGGAGATCCGTCACATTTGGCAAACAACTGCACCGTGAGGAATGACGGTTGTTACCATTGTGGAAAACCGAGACATATTGCCAAGAACTGTAAGGCATAGAATCCAGTCCAAGCTGCGGACAAGAATGGTGGAGCCAAACGACTGACGACAAAGGGAAGAGTTTATACCCTAAGTGGTGCTGAGGCTTCGAACTCCGAAGATCTGATACAGGGTGCGTGCGACATAGACGGTAATCTCTTATCAGTTCTTTTTGATTCAGGTGCAACACAATCATTCATTTCCATGGATTGTATGAAACATTTAGAGTTATCAGTTTCTTCCTTGTCTTTTGATTTAATTGTTTCTACACCAACTGCTGAACCTGTTGTTGTGAATTCTATATGCCTGAACTGTCCTATTGTTATTCAGGATAAACATTTTCTTGTTGATTTAATATGCTTGCCTTTAATACAATTAGATGTAATTTTGGGCATGGAATGGTTATCTTCCAACCTTATCCTATTAGATTGTGCACATAAAACTTTAGTTTTTCCTAATACTGAGATTTTTGGAATTTTAACCGCCAATCGCATAAGAACTTCTTCGAAAGAGGGAGATCTAAAATACGTACTTTTATCCAACTTAGAAGTCGAGGGGAAGATCGAGCTGAGTAAGATGCCAATTGCGAGAGATTTTCCTGAGGTGTTTCCAGACGATGTTCCAGGTTTGCTGCCTGTGAGGGACATAGAATTCTCCATCGATTTGATTCCAGGAGCTAGACCGATATCGATTGTTGTGTATCGGATGTCACTTACTGAGCTTGCTGAGTTGAAAATTCAAGTCGAGGACCTGTTGTCAAAGCAGTTCATTAGACCAAGTGTTTCGCCATGGGGAGCGCCAGTTCTTTTGGTAAGAAAGAAAGGCGGAGGTTCGAGACTTTGCGTGGACTTTCGTCAGCTGAACAAAGTTATGATCAAGAACAAGTATCGGTTTCCAAGGATTGAAGACCTGACGGATCAACTGCGAGGAGCTGCTGTCTTCTTGAAGATCGACTTAAGGACGGGATACCATCAGATTCGAGTGAAAACGGAAGATATATCGTAGACCGCTTTTAGAATTCGTTACACACATTACGAATACCTCGTGATGCCTTTTGGAGTAACGAACGCACCTGCTGTTTTCATGGACTACATGAATTGGATTTTTCGTCTGTTTCTTGATAAGTTCGTCATAGTGTTCATCGACGATATTCTTATTTATTCTAAGAATCGTGAGGAACACGAAGAGCATTTGAGACAAGTTCTTCAAGTTTTGCGTGAGAAAACGCTGTATGCAAAGCTCTCTAAGTGTGAGTTTTGGCAAGAGGAAGTCGGATTTTTGGGTCATGTTATAACGAAGAAAGGAATTGCTGTGGACCCTGCTAAAGTGGAAGCTGTACTTTCTTGGGAAAAGCCAAAGACCGTAAGGAAATATATCGGAGATTTATTGAAGGATTTTCCAAGATTGTATTACCATTGACTCAACTGACGAGAAAAGATCAACCTTTTATTTGGACTGACCAGTATGAAGAAAGTTTTCAAAAGATTAAGGAACTTTTGACAACTTCACCGATGTCAATACTTAGAGAACCGAGCGAACCTTACGAAGTATACTGTGATGCTTCGCATCAAGGTTTAGGTTGTGTGCTGATGCAACACCGCAAGGTGGTGGCGTATGCATCAAGGCAATTAAAGATTCATGAGAAGAACTATCCCACACATGACCTGGAGTTAGCTGCTGTAGTTTTTGCACTAAAGATATGGAAACATCATCTATATGGTGCTAAGTTTAACGTCTTTAGTGACCACAAGAGTTTAAAATATCTGTTCGACCAGAAGGAGCTCAACATGAGGCAGAGACGATGGATGGAGTTTTTAAAGGATTATGACTTTACGTTGCAATACCATCCAGGAAAGGCAAACGTCGTAGCAGATGCATTGAGCCGGAAAGTCATTCATATTTCAACTATGATGGTAAGAAAATTGAAACTGATTGAAGTGTTCAGTGATCTCAATTTGGGAGTGGAGATAAGTTCAAAGAAGCTAAGTTTTGGAATGCTCAAGATCTCCAATGGATTAATGGAAGAGATCCGTGAACAACAAGCTACTGATGAACATCTTCAAGAGAAGAAGAAGTTGATGGAACAAGGGAAAGCTGATGAATTCAGTTTGGAAAAAGACGGAATTCTAAAAGGTAATGGACGAGTTTGTGTACCCAACCACCCTGAGATGAGAAAGATGATCCTTGAGGAATCCCATAAAAGTGGATTAAGCATTCATCCTGGTGCATCCAAGATGTATCAGGACATGAAACAGAGATTTTGGTGGCCAGGCATGAAGAAACAAGTTGCAAAATACGTTGCATCGTGTCTGACTTGTCAGAAAGAAAAGGTGGAACATCAGAGACCTGGAGGGATGCTGCAATCCCTAGACATACCAGAATGGAAATGAGAGAGTATCTCAATGGATTTCGTGGTAAGTTTACCCCAAACACCAAGGAATTTTGATTCGATTTGGGTAATAGTTGATAGGTTAACAAAATCGGCACATTTCTTACCTATCAAGATGAACTACGCAGTAGCGAAACTGACCGAGGTGTACATTAGAGAAGTGATTAGACTGTATAGGATACCCTCAAGTATTGTTTCGGACAGAGACCCGAAGTTTACTTCACGTTTTTGGAAAAGTTTACACCAAGCTTTAGGAACCAAGCTACGCCTAAGTTCTGCATATCATCCTCAAACGGATGGACAAACCGAAAGGACGATTCAATCGTTAGAAAATTTACTGAGAGCGTGTGTCTTGGATAACCGAGGAAGCTGGGATGAACTGTTGCCGCTAATAGAGTCTACATACAACAACAGTTATCACTCTAGCGTAGGGATGGCACCCTATGAGGCACTTTATGGGAGGAAATGTCAAACTCCTCTTTGTTGGTATCATGATGGAGAGAGTACAATTCTAGGCTCCGAGGTTGTGCAACAGATGACCGATAAAGTCAAGCAGATTCGTGAAAGGATGAAGACATCTCAGAGCAGGCAGAAGAGTTACTCGGATCGGCGGAGACGACCTTTTGAATTTCAAGAAGGCGATCATGTATTTCTGAGAGTAAATCCAACGACTGGGGTAGGTAGGGTAATGAAATCCTGAAAACTCATTCCTAAATTCATTGGACCATACAAAATTTTTTGGCGTATTGGTCCAGCAGCGTACCAAATTGCTTTACCTCCTTTTCTTTCAAACCTACACAATGTCTTTCATGTTTCACAATTAAGGAAGTATATTCCTGATCTATCTCATGTAATTGAACCTGATCAAGTACCTTTGAAAGAGAACCTGTCTTATGAGACTACACCTATAAGGATCGAGGACAACAGAGTTAGACAACTGAGGGGAAAACAAATCTCTTTAGTCAAGGTTATTTGGGATGATACAACTGGATAAGCAACTTGGGAAACTGAGGACATGATCAGAGAGCAATATCCTTATCTGTTCACAGGTACGT
Organism: Ammopiptanthus mongolicus; assembly: GCA_039655645.1. Lineage (NCBI taxonomy): Eukaryota > Viridiplantae > Streptophyta > Magnoliopsida > Fabales > Fabaceae > Ammopiptanthus > Ammopiptanthus mongolicus. The sequence goes on along the minus strand of CM077348.1, from coordinate 76,291,000 downwards.
AATTTCGAGGACGAAATTATTTTAAGGGGGATAGTAATGTAACACCCCGATTTTTCGTGCTTTCTATGAACAATAAGCTCAATTAATGAGTTTATATTTTTATATATACGTTATAAAATGATTTTGTGAAAACTAAAATCATATTCATGCTTGATATGATTGTAGGAGCCTACGGTTAAATTTTGGGCCGAAAACTCAAACGGAGCCCGATCTACGTCTTACGGATGATAGTGTTTTGCTACTATCAAGACCTAATCTTGACTAACAGACGAGACCATTAGCCTTAGAATTCAATCCTTTATCTTTTTGCTAAAATGCGTCCTGACGTCTGAAAATAAAAATAATATATTATATTCGGACCGATAATCGATGTGGGAGACGATTCGAGCCGTGTAAGGGTTTTACCAAACCGACGAATGGATAATCTTCATGTCAAGACTGTGTCAAGTCATCTGAGGACTCATACCAGTGTCGTGATGATTTCAAAATGTCGAAACGTTAATTGACCAAATTGCCCTTGGTTAGTTTTTACTGATTACCTTTTACCATTTTACCTTAACTTCACTATTAAGCAAGCTTAATAAATATCTCTCAATTTCACTCATCCTCACCCTCACTCTCGGCCAACCTCATCCAAACCTCTTCTTCACTCTTTTCTCTTCTTTTTCACTTTCTCTCCAATGAACTCCATTTTTGGAGCTTGAAGTTTGAGTTTTTGTGAAGCAATCTTCACTTGTTTTTTAAGGGGATCCTTCTAGGAGGTAGTTCATCATCCCTATCTCTCCCAATGTCTCCTTTGTCTCCTCAATTTTTCTATGATCATAGAAGTTAGGGTTTTGTCCCTAAAATTTCAAAAATCCATGAAAAATCATAGAAAAATCCTTTTAATACCAAACTAATTTCTATGGCCTAGGTTCATGACATACTTGTATGATCCAAGAGCTTAGAGCCAAGAAATCTCTCTAGCTATTTTTTTTAGAGAGAGGTTGAGACCCCTCTTAAGTGTAGGGTAGGGTTTTTGGTTGGTTTTTGATATTTTGAGTTGATATCTAGGGTTATCTCACGTAGTTAGGGTGTTATCCAAGAAATGAGAATTTTTGGAGCTCCCTAGCTATTTTTAAGGTCAAAGGCCGAACCCTAGGGGTATTGCAATAGGAGAAATCTTTGTATTTTTGAGTTAATGCCTTTATTGATTGTGTGTATGTAGTCACCGGCAGCTAGTCGAGCAAGTTTCCGGATCGATCGGGTGTTTGCTGCTTACCCTTGGAACTTCAAGAGGTAAGGGGATAAACCTGAGGAATTCCAATTCCGACGGCTATATGCTACATTGGTGTGTTTGTAATGTAAATGAATGTCTGTATCTGATTATTGGTGGAGTGTTTTATTTACTTTTGTTGATTTGACTATACATGATATAACTGCCGATGTATGTGGATACATGCTATAATTGTTGAATAAATGTATGGATGTATCGTGTGCCATGCTGTGGGATTTAAGGCATTAGAGGACCTAATATTGATTAGGATCCGACATCGTATAACATAAAAGCTTTAAAAGCTTGAGATGTGGAATGGAGAAGAATAATAATATTTTATTGTTTTTTTTCAAAGTTAATTTAAGAGTAAATAATTAAATATCTCTTTTGGAATAAAATAATAATAAATAGCTGTTTTTAAGAAAAAATTAACTTAAAAAGGGCGAAATTGTGAAAATATATTTTTAATAACTAAAAACGATGTTTTTAAGATAAATAGTGTTTTAGAAAACTTTATTAGTTTTTAAATTAGTAAAGTTAACCGTTTGAGCAAAAGCGTTTTGAGAAACGTGATTTTCAAGTTATTTGGTTTTATCCAAGAAAAAGGCTTTTTTTTACAAGTTGTATTCCAAGGTTTGTGTTTTACCGAAAAACGACGAAAGGAAAAGAAATGGTCTTTAGACCAAGTTTTGTTTTATGGAAAACCGATCCTGAGGACTTTGTGTAAATGTCGGAGATTTGGGTTTTGGTTTGTGAGTTTTTGAGAAAAAGTGGGTTTTAAGCTTAGAAACTAGAAGCCGAGACGTCGGGGTTCTAGGGTTCTGCAGAAACACGTGGATCAGAGATTCATGTTAGTTGTGGTCCTGTCGGTTTAGGAACGATCTTTGTGCTCCTGTAAACTTGAGGATGTTTTTATGCTCTTGAATCCAAAATTCTAAACTGGTGCATCGGTTAGGGATGTTTGGGTTCGAGCTGTTTTGGACTAGATGTCCTGTTTTGAGAAACATATTTTTGAGGCTTAAAGAGTCTAAGACATTGTAGTGGTTGTTAGCGTTGATGCTATAATGAGGAAATATTGATACGACAAAGATCAATTATCGGAAACTAAATAGTTTCTCATGCATTTATGTGTTGGGCAGACGTGCCGTGAAAACGGGGGACCTTGATGGCAAGGAGAACCATAGATGACTTATTGTCATTATGTAACATTGTGCCTTGCTAGACAATGATGTCATACGTGCCATAGGAGAGCATATTGTGCCCAGTGAAGAGGACAATATAGTATGACTTATACTTCGTGAGTACCGCTAACATGCGCGCCCATATATTATTTCCTGGGAGGTTACGTGTTCACGTTTTGCCGAATTTTAATTTTGGCATTTGTCATTGTTGCCTGTGGGACAATGACGATGAGTCTGATCAACTCTTTGTTTTATGGTGATGGGGTTTTCGGAAATCGAGATTGAATATTAGTTGAGATAAATGGAAGTGCTATGCATACGGTTAGAGAATAACGTTGATTGTGGGGTACAAAACCCTTTTGTTTTTACTGTTAGTACATGTGTATATATATATATGTTGCACTATGTGATGTATGACCATGTTCATTGAGATATACTGTATGAATCTGCTGTTTGCTATTGGGCATGTAGTTGTCGTTTTTGGATTCATATATTGCTTTCTCACCCTTACATATTTTCTGGATTATTCTGTTTCTGCTTATATATATATATATATAAATATGTACAGATGAGCTGGGGGAGAGAAGGATTGGCACACACGAGAGTCCATTCCCTCACCTTTGATCATAGAGAAGACCCTGCCGCCTGGGTCATACATCTCGGGGCTATCGGCATGGCGTATACAGGCCCAGTTTGCACCCTGAGAAGGAACTTTGAGGTGGGATCTCAGGAGAGGGTACACACGGTCGAGACTGTCCAGATCCCGTTGCAACCGATTTGGATGATGCTGCAGTACTTGATGGATCAAGGGGATTTACAGCACCATATCCTAGCTGCCCAGCAGCCACAGCAGTAGCCTCCCTTATCCCCTCCACCTCCGTTTGTCTTGGTGCCCATGGGGCCAGAGGGGGAGGAGGAGGAGGAGGAGTTCGTTGCGACTCTTGGGTATCATCCTCTGGAAAACGGGGATGCTCCGGCCGAGGGAGCCGGGGATGCGGGGTTGGTCAATGGGGATGTAGTTACCCCCAACCACTCTTCTGATGGACCTGTTGGACCCTCCTTTGGGGGATTATCTAACGGCTGCCACTAGATTGACCAGCTTAGGGTGTAGACCTTTCGTTTGAGGCAATGATTTTTGGGTAGTCTGTTAGTGGCTACTGATGGCCATGAGTTTTAGAGATATGGTTCCAGACTATCGCTGCCTAGTTCTTAGCTTTTTATCAGCTTACTTTTCTCGCTTCTTTTGAAAAGGGACATGTTGTCCATAAGTCGTCTGTATATGACTAGTTTGATGATGTATATATATATATATATATATATATATATATATATATATATATATATATATATCACTCTGAGTTGTGGTTATGTATGGTTGATAAATAAGAAAAAAATTTATCATGATTTTTAGGACTTAATAAGATATATTAAATAGGCCATTTTTCCGAAAGTAAAACCAGTAAGTTTTATTGAACGTTTTAATTGGTGTTTTGTGTTACAAATGTGATACCCGTGTGAGGGTGTCACAAGAAACATCAAAATCTGAACCAATAGAAGAGTTTGAAAGACCTTTTGATCAGACACCACCTCAAACGTTTGATAACAACAATCTCAAGGGATTGAAGATTCGAAACGCATCATCCTGAAGATCTAATTGTTGGAAATCTTTCTCATGGAGTTAGGACCAGATCAAACTTCAGAGAGAGCAATAATATGGCATTCTTATCAGAATTAGAGCCAAAGAGTATCAAGGAAGCCCTTGAAGATGAAATCTGGATTCTAGTAATGCAAGATGAGCTGAATCAGTTGAAAAGGAATGATGTTTGGACCCTTGTACCAAGACAAGAAAACAAATCTATCATTGGAATAAGATGGGTTTTTAGAAACAAGATGGATGAAGAAGGCAAGGTGATCATAAACAAAGCAAGGTTGGTAACCCAAGGGTATAACTAGCAAGAAGGTATTGACTTCACTGAAACCTTTGCTCCAGTAGCAAGATTAGAAACTATTAGAATCTTAATGTCATATGATTCACAACATAAGATACCTCTTTTTAAAATGGAAGTTAAGAGTGTTTTTTAAAATGGAATAATAGAAGAAGAAGTATATGTTAAATAACCTCCAGGTTCAGAAGATCCTAATCATTTTTTTAAGCTTAAGAAAGCTCTATATGAATTAAAACAAGCTCCTAGAGTATGATATGATAGATTAAGTTCTTTCCTAATGGAAAATAATTTCATAAGAGGTAAGGTAGACACTACCTTTTTTAAAAAGGGATTTAAAGATAATTCCTTAGTAGTACAAATCTATGTTGATAATATTATTTTCGGTGCTACTAATGAAAAGCTCTGCAAAGAGTTCTCTTAGATGATGCAGAATGAATTTGAGATGAGTATGATGGGAAAGCTGAAGTTCTTTTTTGGTTTGCAAATCAAACAAACTAATAATTTATTACATCCCCAAAATCTTATATCTGTCATTTTAGCCGTTTGTGTGAATAACTTAACTTAGAACACAATTCAATTAATTATAATTATAAAAATAGTTAATAATTGAAACTTCATATTTGAATTTCAATTATGAGTTTAATAATCATAAAATGTTGTTTTAAACCCGACGTGCTATTTTTGGTCAGAACCGATAAAAATATTATTATTTTAATCGAGACCACTTTACCTTGGGACACATGCCAGGGTCGGGAAGTTGTTTTGGACCAGAGCCGGGAGTAGTTCATGACCGCTTTTCACGCTTCACGAGTCTTTGTCACCTCTTAATCAAATCATGTCAACTTGTCACCTTTATGTCAACCATCCATCACCTTTTTCTTCCTTTTAACCAATGGATTAATTTCCTATTTTCCACGAAACCATTTCATCCTTACCATAAAGGGAAAAAGGCAAACAACCTACAAATGGTTAATCTCTACTACTTTTAATGAGAGATCAACACCTATGTACTTGACTAAATCCTAGCTATTGATTTTCTTACACTTGATCACATCAACATGTCATGAACACTTGGCTAATTTTTGGTCCTAAACACCTAAGGCCATTTGGCCACTTAGTGTTATAAAACATTAGACACATTCATTTCCTCCATTTTTATGAATCACACCAAGTTTCTTCAAGAACATTCAACATTTCCTCTCTTCTCTCTCCTCTCCATACATAACGGTTTCCCTCTCAAATTCATCACCCAAACTTCATTTTTAGATTCTAAGACCATAGTGCTTCTAGTCCTGGTCTCTAGATCATCTTTCGTGAAGGAAGTTTTCCATTTGGAGATACTTCGTTCTTCACACTCAAGAACACCAAGAACATCATCCTTTTTGTTTTAAGTTCATACGTCAAGAGTAAGTGTTCTAAAACTTTTCCTCTTCATTTCTAGTCTTAAAAACATGACCATATCTTCTTAGTTCTTGATAGCCAAATATAAAGCTTCAAGCTTTCATGTTGTTTTCTCTACGGTTTCGGATTTCTTCACTTTTGGAGGAAGTTTGTTCTTGAACCTCAAGAACACCAAACTTATCTTCAAAGTGTTTTCCCTTGGATAAACCTTGATCTTCATTTTCTCATCACTTCCTTACTTTAAATCATGAGTGAACTTCGTCTAGTTCATGATCTTTACAAAACAAGTTTCAAAACCTTGTTCTTTTCTTCCTATAGGATTTGGCTACTCCTTTGTTCTAAGGCTTGGAGTTTTCTCTTTCACAAAAGAACCTTGTTTAAGGTAATGGCGGGGTGAACCACATCACACCATATTGGTCGTTGTGAGAATGGTTTATGTGTTTGGTTTGGGAAAAATCCTAAACTAAGTGTTTTCTACTTTGTCTATTTGGTTCTCTTTGAGAACAATGTTGTAATATTTATTTGTTGCTTCATTTGTGTTCATTAATGTGTTTGAATGATTGAAAATGGGTTTTATGTGTGGGAAAACCCTAACCTAGGGTTACTCCATTTATTTGTTGAAAAGAGTTTATGAAAATGTGATTTCAGATCTGACCTTATGTGAGTAATTTCTATTTTTCTCTGAACCTAGTCCTCGGATTTCAAAACGTGTTTTTGATCCTAAAACTAGACATCTTGGACTTCACTTTGATCACAAATTTCGTTTGGTTTCATGGATAACCGATTTGGTTACTTTTGGTTACTTTTTTTGAAAACTAATATGGTATACAAAAATTATATAGCCCAAGATTTCATATAAATCCTCATTTGCTTAAATCCGAGTTCGTTTGGTCTATCAAATGCTTGACACAAGTTGGTGCTTGTATTGCTGAAAATTTGTGTATGCGGGTTTTAGCTTTGTTTTTGAAGTGAATGTATTATTATTGTACATTTGGATTCATTGATTATCATGCCTGATTTCAGATTAGTTTAGTGAAGCAAAATCTTAACTTTAACTATAGAGGCGAATTCGGTCTTGAGAGTGAAAGTGAGGGAGGAAATGTTCTTTTGAAAGCTTATACGTTTTAAGTTATTAATTCAAGAAAAACTTTGAACTAAAAATCTATCCTAAGTGAGTAGTAAGTTCGGTTTTATATAGCTTACTCACTTAGAAATTTTTTTTTATTTTCAATCAAGGTAATTCTTAAGTTAAAATGGTATTTGGAAATCAAGTAGTGTAAGTTTTCATGAAACAAAACTCACCCCAAAGGATGTACTCTCAATTCGGGTTTCATAAGTGTAATTGGATAAGAAAATATTTTCTATACTTTGTTCACTAATTAATTGACTTCGAATGAGGCACAAATCAATTAGATCAAATGATTTTTGAAAAGTATTAAACTTATAACAAATTTTAGTCCCTAAACTTTATTTAGTGACACTAGTGCAGAAAACACTTTTAACATCGGTTAAAAATGACTTTTAAAATTGGTTGTTTCGGCGATGTTAATACATGCGATGTTCAAAGTGTGACTTTTAACATTAGTTATTGACCGATGTCAAAAGGCACTTTTAACATCGATTATAAACGTAACCGATATTAAAGGTGGACTTTTGACATTGGTTGAAGGCCACAACCGATGTTAAAAGTCCACTTTTAACATCGGTTGCCTTTACAACTAATGTCAAAAGTATAATGTTTAACATCTGTTCTGTGAACAACCGATGTTAAAAGTGTACTTTTAACATCGGTTGAAAGTGTACTTTTAACATCGGTTGAGTCTAGAACCTATGTCAAAAGATAATTTTTTTTTATAAATCTAGTTTTATTTCATAATTCCTTTCCCTCCCTGCTGTAACACCCCACTTTAGGGGTCACATTTATTTAACACAAGACGAAAATAAAACGCGGAAATATAAAGAGCATACCGAAAATATGGGGTTTTTTTTTTCCTTCTTTGCAAGGTCTGAAAAACATTTGTATCCGTGTGTGTGTATATATATATACCCACATGCAGGGGCAGAAAAAGCAACAACTCTTCATATATAAAAACATAGTTCTGATCTGAAACAATATAACTTAAAAAGATACAACAGAAAGGTACAAGAAACAACCCTAACTACAGGAGACACAGCTCCATAAAAGAAAAGGGGAAGTGATACATCATAAACTTACAGACACAGGGGACACTAGAGACTAGCCGTAACAAAGCATAGTACTACTCGTCGGAGTAGTACTCCTCCGGGTTCTCCTCCTCCATGGCCTCCTCCTCCTCGTCCCTGGTTGTAACACCCCGATTTTTCAGGTTTTTCCTAATTAAACAGTATTTATGAATTTGTATTTTATTGGAGGGTCTAGAGGGTGAAATAAAATAAACTGAGACCATAGTTAAGCTCTACACTATCATAGGAAACTATGGTTAAATTTTGGTCAAAAAATCAAACGGAGCCCGTCTGCGTTTTACTCTGATAGTATGATTTTACTACTCAGACGACCAAATTTTGACTCGTGAACAAAACAGTTAGGGTTTAAATAAAATTACGAACAATATTGGCGATTTTGAAAAAAAATTTCAAAATGAATGAATTCTCACGACTTCCTTGGGTGAAAACCCTAAATCGGGAAATCGACGGAATCGCAAGCGGGCGCGAGGGGACAAAATCGGACACCAGATGAGGGACATGAGTCACCACCATGACTCACCAATGTCATCATTGCGATTCTACAAATATCTGAGATTTTTAGGGCGAGAAAAGACCGTTTTGCCCCTAGGAATTTATGGAACTACACTTGTGCCACATGACACATCACCTTATCATCACCATCATTACTTACCCTCATCATCATTACTCCTAACAAATATCTAGATATTTGTTGTGGTTTTAGAGGTAAATTTATAAAAATGCCATAACATCTTCTAAATGACATTTTTGTCCCCAAAGGAAAATACCATTTTGCCATTAAGTGATAAACTTATGGACATCCTTGTCCTCTTCCCTTGCCCCACGCCTCACCCCCTCATGAAACCATTCTCTCACTTCTTCTTACAAACTTCATCTTTCTCCCAAGTTTTCTCTCTTTTTTCAAGTGAAGTCTTAGCCTTTTTAGGGAGAAAAAGTGTTGAATCTTTGCTTTGTTCTTCATTCAAGAGGTAGGATTACCTTCTTTGATCCATAAACTTCAAGTTCTTCTCTTATTTCTTGTTTGAAAAACCACGAATCCATGAGTTCCAACATCTAGAACCAATCTTCAAAAATTTCTAGAAAATTGTAGAAAAATCCTATGATCATGAAACTAATTTCTATGAACCCATCATGATGTGTACTTTGAGTGTCTAGAAGCATGAACCCAAAAGAAAATTTCTCCCTATTCTTCTATGGGAGGGCCGAATCCTAAGAATGGTGAAAGGATGGGTTTTGTTGCAATTTTTGGCTATATAGCGCTTGTTCTAGCTTACTTGATGTCTTTGAACACTAAACCCAAGAGCAAAAAATCAACCAAAGCTCCTAACCTATTTCTCCTCTTCATGGCCGAAACATATAGGGTGTAGAACCATGAGTTTTGTCTCAAATTTTTGGGTCATAGGACTTGATTTAGTGTTAATCATGCTTAAGGACCAACCATCCAAAAGATTGGAACCAAATGAAACCCCAAGCCCTTTTTATTTTCTTTTGGCCGAACCTTGGATCTTTTGGGGGAGAGAAAAAATTGTGTTTTGATGTTGTAATTTGATGTTGATTGTTGTTTGAATTGACTTATGTTCGATTGTTTTAGGCGACGTGGACGAAACCAGAATCGGGACCGAGAACCGTTCGGGATTTTGATTAAGGAATCTAGAGAGGTAAAGGGAGGTAGTCATTTGAGTTTGATAGCTGCATGGTATATGACTTGTTATATGAGATGTAGTATTGTTAATTGATGATTGGTAGCTGTGAATGATTGACTTATGTACTTGATGGAGTTTGTACTTGAGTATTTGATTTAGAATTGTGGCATGGATGTCTTTGATGAATATTATTGTGATTATGGACTTTTTAATATATATATATATATATATATATATATATATATATATATATATATATATATATATATATATATATATATGCATATATTTATATCCTGGATGAGCATAGGACTGGCTATGTCTAGAAAATTATTAAAAGACTCGAAATCGAAACCAAAGTTTTGAAAACCGTGTTTTGGAATCAAAAAGTGGTTTTTGGAAAACGTGTTGCTTTTCAAGAAAAGTTAAGTTTCCTTTTAGAAAAGTATGTTGTTTTGAAAAGTCAAAAGTGATTTTGTGAAAAGTCGTGCAAAATGTGTTTTGTTTCAGCAAAGCGTTTTAAAAAGGTGTGAAACCTTAGAAAATGGTTTTTGTTTTCAAGAAAGGTGTTTTTCCCCGGAAAATGTTCCCTTGATCAAAAAGATGTTTTGTTTCAAGAAAACCAAAGTGTGTTTTGTTTTCCAAAGTGTTTTAAGAAAATGAAACCAAAAGAAAATGATGAACCTTTGAGATGAACCCATACCTAGTGGTCGAGACGTCGGGGCTAGTGTTTTGTGGATTGAGCACTCGGACCTAGTGTCCTGTGTTTTTGATTTGAGTGGACTTAATGCCTTTCGAAATGAATAGTGGACTTTATGTCTCGACATTTGAAAGAATGAACGCAAAGAAAATAGAAAACTCTCTGTGTACATGCATGAACCGGCAGATGTGCCATTTGAGATGGAGCTACAACTTTCGTACTTGAGAATGGAACCGGTAAGACCATTAGGTCTGTAGGGGCATTCTGTGTGTCGAGACTCCACAAGTGGCCAGTGGCATCGCGACCCCGTGCCGTGTTAAGTTGACTACCCAGCACGAATGAACTTGATCAGGGACTGGACTGTTCAGGATATGGTGAGACGTGGTACCCTAGAACAATTGGAGTGCGGACCTAAATAGAGAGTCCGACTCATGAGGACAATTGTGTTACTGGTGTTACTACGGCCTCTCGCTCGATGTTGGGAAGTTAGAATCTCCGGAGTACATGAATTAGAAAGATGATATTGAAGTCTCATGCATTATTATAACTCATGATAGTGTTTGAGAATATTATGGTGTTATATAGATAACTGCTCATATATCTGTAATTATCTGTAGATGTTTATACTGCTATTTGTCGCCTGTCCGACTATCGTGATAAACTTTATATGACTATCTCACCTTTGCCTATACATGTTGGACACCCTGTTGTGTTTTTGGAACACATGTATAAATGTTGATCATAGGTCCCCACAGAGACATGAAGACTCTGATGACGGAGCGTTCTGATGGAGTTGATATTGGGTTGTATTCCAATGGCTACTTTTAGCCGACCAGCTTAGGAGTCTTTCATTTTGAGCAGTCTTATATTATACTACTGCACGTATGTTGTTCTTATTTCTAAGTTTGTAATATGTTATATACTAGACCAGGTTTTATGTTATGTTTATGCTTTATGAACAGTGAATACTGATGCGTTGTAAGGAGTTTATTTCTTCGTCTTGAGTTTGTTTTGCCTATGCATGTAGAAAATTTTTAAAATCGCGTTTTCGAACATAGTTATTTAATTATATTATCTTCCGAAAGAAACCAGTATTTTATTCTCTTGATTTATTCCGCATTAGAGTCCGAGTATGTAGCACCCGCAAGGGGGGTGTTACCTCGGTAGACTCCAGAGACTGCATATTGTACCCACTCATGATCTGCTCCACATACCGTAGCAACTCCTCGTCAGTCCTACACCACCAAGCATCTTGACTCATGCTGGCGGGGGCAGCCTCAGGCGCATCTTCTGGTACATACTCTGGAAGCTCCTCCTTCCCCCTCATCATCCATCTCCTCATCATCCAATGAGAGACAAACAAGTGGGATGGAAAAGGCTACCCTAGTATGGGCTGCTGTGCTCTTACGAGCAGTCACTCTCATGTTCGCCCGCTGGCGAGGAACCTGAGGGTGCAACTCGGAAGGCATAAAGGCTGGCCCCGGGAGTGGGACTGTAGAAACAGACAGACCGACAGAAGGTGCGGGTAAGACGGATGTAGATGGTGTGGTAGATGGTGGTCGCATAGAAGAAGGATCCACGTACACGTCCCTAGGCTCAGCTGGGAGTATTGTACGATGGATGTTCGTCAGACGTGGCTGATCGGTAGATGGTGGTGGTGGCTGGCTCACCCCAGAGCTGCCTGCCCCACTAATACGTGGGGTACAAACCTACCTCATCAAGGACATCATCATATACGGTGACTCCCTCTGGCTAGTGAGGCTCACACCCCCGGTGTACGTGCGGTGTCCGTCAGGTTGGATCGTCCAGGCATCATATATTTCATGGAGAACTAAGTCCATGATCAGCGGTGAAGGTGAGTTGCCCGCCATAACTACTCATAAGAACAAGACGAAACCATGTGAGCAGCGTAACAGCAAAAGTAATGAGGTGAGATTCCGCAGATCACACAGCCAGAATAGCAGTGATAAAAGCCACACACACAACCAAACAACATATAGTATATAGGCACCCACGATATTGTAATTCAACTTATAGCATCGCAGTTAATATGTTAATTAACAACAATATGGCCAATCATCATCTCAAGTTTGCAATGACACAATATGCAACATGACTCAGACCCTTACTCCATGGAGCTAAACATAACTGGAATGAGAACGTTGTTTGCGTTAACTCAGCCCCACTGTGCCTCATCAACAAGATCGCAATTGCTATAAAGGCTCATGCCGGTCGTTCTTTACCCAAATCATGATTTTCTTGGTGTCAAGTCAGGACGTCAATGTTTTGCGATGGGTACTCACGACACAGAGGAGCTACTGTCTAGCCACATATGTTCTTCCCAATCCCAACGCCCTTAAGATCCTCAAGATCATAACCTTCGACAATCTCACCTGCAAAAAGGTGTAACTCAACTCCCGGGCACAACACCGACTCATGCACAGATGCGTATGCATGTCAAGATAGCAACACAATACTAGTAATACATAATTACTGTAGCACAATGTTTATCTTCTTGATAAACCACAGGGCACCACTATGGGACCCACTTTCACACGACTCGCTATTGGTCGCCCATTCTTGGTCCCGTTCCTTGCGTTCACGTACAACTCCGTCGTTTGGAAAATGATGTTCAAGTCTTATGATATATTATTCCATATCCTAAACGTATTTTGGAAAACAGAATCCACAAGGATTCCTTCATCATATCTTCTCACTTATCTGTCAAAGGAGTCATTACTTATTTTGTATAAGTAATTCTTAGTGGTTAAGCATTATGGATCCTTAAATGACCTAAATCATCAAGGGTGTGAGACATGGTTTTCCATGACCACAAGGTGTAGGTACATATCTTTTATTTGCTCTTTGTGAGTGCATTATGGAACTCATTGAGTTTCCTTTAGAAGATAATATGTATTTACGCCATTATAGTAAAATCTTCAAAATACTTTCCTTGGTGGTAAACTGGTTTACAAAATCCTCCTTATCAAATATAGTTTGAAAGCTTCATACATATGTTCATAAGATATCCAAAACCCCAACAGATGTAGTATCTTGTCTTTTATAAATTTAGCATAAAACTCCTTTTAAAATGATTCATATTTCTTTTACTTAACGTAAAAAGGAAAATGTATCTTGCTTCAAGTCACCCTCTTAGTTTCAAATGAAAGCAATAACTCATTTATTTTGTGAGATCCCAAATCGATAAGAGTAGTGTAAAAGACTCATTGTTTTAAAGAAACACTTACAAGAATTTTTATTTATCTTTAAAGTCGGTGTACTAACCAAATCTTTGAGAAACAACATGGACTATCTAGAAAACTCTTTGTTCTTGAAAATATTTCCCTTAAAACAATATGTTAGAATAGGTGGTTGATCAACATCAAACCTTCATATTCTTAAAATACTTTTCATATAAATCCAAAGATACTCATTTTCCAACACTTGGTCTTTGGAACCCAAACTTGATTTCTTAGAAAACTTTGTAATTTTTATTCCTTTTATCCCTTATTGTAACATGTTTAACCCCTTAAGATTAACATTTTAAGTTCCTAACCCTAATTACTATGGTATGGCCGAATGCCTCCATGTAAATAAGGTAGGTATTTTTAATTTATTTTGTCTTCTTGGAACCATTTAAGTCCATTACACCATCACTTGAATATAAAAGCTTTGGCTTCCCTTTTTCATCCATCAAGGCCGAACCATATATAGAAAAATTTTAACAAAATATATGCCATCGAACAACATTTTAGCATCATGAAAATCCTCTCAACATATAGTCATTTCATCAAGTATTGGAAGCATGAACAAGTTCATCATTCAAAAATCCTATCCTTAGGTTTTGAACCTAAGAATAGTTTTTCACCTTGCCAAAATGATTTTTAACACTAACACATAAACACAACAATCACACCAACACCATAACATATACATCATAACAACAAAGTAAAGAACTTTATAAGGAAACCCTAGATCTATGGTTTTCCTTAAACAAAACTAGGAGGCCTTTATCACCACCATTAAGGTGTGATATGGTTCACTCCCCCATTACCTTTATGAAGCTCCCTTGAAGAGAATGAGAAGAAAACTTGGTCACTAACAAACACTAGAAATCGTGACCTATAGGAAGGTAAACAAGTTCAAAAACTTGATTTTTCAACATGATAAACTTTGTAACACAAAGGTTTTCTCAAGAGTATAAAAGTAAAGGAACTAAGCTAGAAATTTACCCTTGAATGAAAGGTTCAAAGGCAATTTGAAGAAGCTTGGAGTGTTCTTGAAGATCCTTGAATAACTTAGTATAAACAACTTCAAATGAAGAAATTCAAAAGATGAAAGTTGTTTAGATGGTGAAGATGAACAAGGAAATACTCACCAAACTTGGCCGAATAGAGAAGAGAAGTGTGATAAGTGAGAAAACTTGGAACTTTTGGTTTTTGAGTGATAAGTGTTAAATGAATGGAATAGTAAAAATTAGGGTGTTTTCCCCTAAATGGTTGAATTCCCTCTCCCTTGTGGACATCAAAGCTTTGTTCAAAGTTGTTAAATGAAATTTCAGGGTCAAGATATAAAGGACTGGTTTGTTGTTGCACGAAGAATGCTTAAGGACAAGATTAACTAGAAATGACTAAAACACTTTTTCCATTTAAGGTTAGTGTCATAACCTTTTTCTTGGAAGATGATACAGGGATATTTTAACTCTTCCCCAAGCAACATGGCCGAATGGCCTCTTTATTTAACTAGGATAGTTACATTTTTTTCCGTTTTGTTAGGAATTAAGTGTTTAAGATTTTTACCAAAAATGGATAATCGATTTTTACCACGTTTGATAAATTTTTGGATTTCATGAAAACTAATTCTCTTCAATAAGAATAATCAAGAAGGTAATGAAAAATGTAATTCAACATTACATCTTACTCAATTCCCCGATTCTTGGCCTCCGACTTGCGAAACTAGAAATTATCCGATACCGGTTAAAACATAACTTTTAACGGTTTCGTCTCAAAACGACAAAAGGAAAAATTTTCACAACAATTAACATGGATATAAAATCATCAAGGAAATCATTCATATATATATATATATATATCATAAAGTCATACATAGCGTAAAAAGATAGAAATCACATTGTCAAAGGTGATTACAATAGATACAGAAAAACGAGGGTGTTACATCTGCAAAATCAAAACACACTATACATATATTCAGAAGTCCAGAAATCAGTACAACAAGTCCAGAAGTGCAGAATTCAACAATATATAAACATGAACTATATATATCATATATAAATCCAGAACTCAACAAAACATAAATCCTAATTCCAGAAACTCATATACAAACATAAATCATAAACCCTAAACATGTAATAAACTATATATCTAATCTAAGTGGTATTTACAATAGTCATAAAAGAATTTTGCCCAACGCTCTCTCACATCTTGAATTTCCTCTTTAGAGAGTGGAGCTGGATTGTTGAAAGCCTGCACAAGTTCAAATAAACTAAACATTAGCTCATCAAGTAAAATAAAATATAATTTAACTAACTTGTTAAAAATTCTGTTAATTACTTGATCACATCGTTCGGTAATACTCACAGAAACAATGTTCCACATAAAACTACTTACACATGGGAAAATCCATTCAGGCTTTCTTTTTGACTTGGCTGGCCTACTTTTACCACCTGCGCATGCCATACTATTTGCCTGCATAGATCTATGATAAAAAAAATATTCATGTGAATTATGTTGAACAAAGTAATAAAAATAAAATCAAATGTATTTCAAATAAAATAAAAACTTACATATAAATTGCATCCTTGAATGCAGTATCCGATGGCTTATACATCGAACACAAGAAGACGACGAGATGCTGGCTAGGACAAAGTATCACCAATTGCCAATATTGATCCTTGAGAAGTGGTGCTAGATAAAACTCTTTTTTGATTTCACCAAGCGTGGATTTCAAGTTTCAAAAATGGATTTCAAAACTTAAATGAATGAAAGGTGACACCATGGTTTAGGCTTTGAATGACTTCACTTAAATAAGGTACTTTTTGTTAAATTTCCACGTGACATTCACTGGTTGACAGTTGTTGGTCCACAAGAGTTCTATCATATGCAGTTTTAAGAGTCATGAAACGGAGTTAAACCTTTAGAACTTTTCTTTTACTTTAAGGAAAGAATTCAATTTCAAACTCCTAGTACTAAGGTAGTTAGGGTGATGTATTTACAAAACAAAGGATTTAAATATTTGGTTTACAAGTAAAAGGATTTTGCACTCAAAACAAATGTTTACCTCAAAAACCTAAGTCAAAGGTTAGGACTTAGAGTTAAAAGATAAGGAATAATTAAGTCTGAAATATAGTGGAATAAGACTATATCTTCATACCCTAGATGATTTTATCATCCAAAGATACATACGACTTAATTACCAAGAGAATCCTAAGAGTCGCTTGCTCGGCAAGTGATTGCGTTTCGGCAAGGATCCAAAGATTGCTAATGATTGGTGGAAAGTAGACCAATCTTCATAATGCACTAAATCATTTGAAACTTTGACGGTCCAATGATGGGTGATTCCCAATAATTCGGTACTATCTACCTTGCATCTAGAATGGCATTTGATTTCCAAAGGAAATCTTGAAGTTTATCCGATGGATAAATATAAATGCACACGCCTTGTTAGGTTTAACCTATGTGCATGAAATTGTTAGTAAGGCTGTTGAGCTTAGGAAGTCAAGCTTACATCTTGTGTGGGTGCGGATTGCTTAGTGACGATCTTGAATGGTCTTGGAGATGTTAGGGTCGGAAAGTACACTTATGACCAGTTGGTCATTCTTCATGGTCGTGGCGTTTTGTTCACTACACTAACATTTACAACTAGATGCTAACCAATCACGACTTGTAGAGTGTTTACACAAGCAGCCTAAGCTCACATGTGACTATGAATGTTGTACACACTTATATGCCCAAGGCTGGCATACTGAAACATATAATATCTACCACTCCTTCCAAATGTCCTATTAGCTCCGGAGTAGGGGTTTGAGTCATCTTGGTTGCATGTTAGGATTGCACTTGAGTCGTACTAGTTGCATGTTGGATTGCATCATGATATCATACCGAATGGCTTGGATTTGAATGGTTGATTGATATAAGTTATTTGTTTGATAACTACCATATTGTCTGACTTAGGCATGGACTATTGTTGATATGTACTGTTTGTTGTGATATGTACTATATCGTTGATAACTTGTTTATATGTGTATATGGGTGTATGTATATACCTTAATTTTGTGTTCTGCCTATGAATAGTATAACTGTTATTTAATTATGTGCTTGATATCATGCTATCTATCGATCCATACTTGTGGGTCTCTCCGTTCTCAGCTCCTACCATATGTTATGCTTCTCTGTTGTCTTCTGAGAAGATTGTGATGCCGAGACTTCACCCGGTGTTACGGATGTGCCTCTCCATTGAGTTTCCCAATGGTTCTGACGTTTGGACATCTAGCCATGATGGGCGCCTAGTAAGCACATGGGAAGAGCTACACTCACCATCTGCAAGGGTCGCAGAGGAAGGGTTCTTAATCGCTTCACCGTTTGTCTTCATGTCATCTGCCGCCAAAGCTGTCGTCGTAAGTGGAATGCTAAGTGGATCTTTCCACTGGTGTGTTTAGTGCCTTCTCCTTCTCTAAAGGATAAGCTGCTTGTTAGCAGAGTTGCTTCTGAGTCAACTCCTGTGACGTCTTCCATAGGAATGCCAGCCGTAATCCATGCTGGGGTTCCTGTTAGGCCTCGTTTGATAGTTCCTGTTTAGAAGGCGAAAAGTGAGAAGATTAGGAGGGAGGTAATCTATCCACACCCTCCTATTCCTTTCGCTTGTCTCTCCATAAAGGAGGAGTTAAAGGAAGGATCCAACGGTTGATTCGAACGATGTCTTCTTGGGTAGTCTGTTGTCGGCCAGTGTTGGTTGTCAGAGCGTCTGTAACTTTTTTTTATCTTTTGCGGAGTTGTGTCTCCAAGTATCTTATGTATAGGAGTCGCGCCTCCAATTTTTTATGTCGAGTTATATCTTTCTGTAGTCGGGTTGGGTTTTTATGTAAATCCTTTATGAACTTATGACCTTATATTTTGAAATGCTTTCTCTTTTACCTCGCACGTATAAACGGTTACAAGCTTTTATATACATGTCTTATGAAAAGGAATAATTTATCCCATCTATCTTAAATGATTTTAATTATCCTGTTTTTTGGCCTTATAGTTTTATAAAATATCTGTATATGTGATGCCCCCGAAAAGAGTGTTACATGATGGAATCTACATTAATCAACAAAAATACACCAAGGAACTTCTCAAGAATTTTTTGTATGTTATCCAATCATAGTTTGTTGTGGGTTAAAAAAAAAGAATTTTTTTTTTTGAGAAAGAAATAATTGTGGGAAGTTTTGCAAAATTTTTTAAATGTCCCCTATTTTTGAACTAAAATTTAAAATCTGAAAAGATAGGAGGGCACGGCCGTGCTCCATGTTAGCACGGTTGTGCCACTCGCACAGCTGTTTAGAATATAAGAAGGGACTAGAGCACGGGCAGAGCACTGCCCTTGGTCACCTAGTGCTCCCTCTATTGTGCAGATTCTTCAAATTTTTGCATCCTTCCTTGCTTAATTCACTTCTCTAAGGTAAAAATCTCACTTCTTGCTCTTTAATTTCTATGGTTTGGTATTATGATAGGTTAGTTTTAAGGTTGTTTTATTCCCCTTTTGATTTTATGCATATTAGTTGCTATTTTGTTGCTTTTTAGTGATGATTACTATTAGGAACTGTTAGTTTAGTGTTAGTATAGATATTCTGTATGTTTTGGCTATGTTTTATGGGGCATATTGAGTTCTACGTGTGGCACGGGCAATAACACGGCCGTGCTGATCTAAGAACAGGTCGTGCCACTCCTATTTCTGAATTTTTGTATGTGCACGGGCCCTAGCATGGTCGTTTTGTTCCAAGAACAGGACGTGATGTTCGTATAATGTTACAATCTGGAAACTGCACTCAGCACGGCCGTGCCCCCTGCTGTTAGCACGGCCGTGCCAATTTAAAATTTCTGGAAAATATTTTCAGTTTGGCCATGCCAGTCACATAATGCTTAAACAGAATTATTTGTCTGGATTTGAACCCATCTATCCTATGCCTATGCTAAATACTTATGTTTTGTATATTTTATGATTAATTTTGATACTAATGATTTTTTACAGGACTATGGCACCCAAAAGAAGCCGTATAGAGCATGGCAGTTCTTCCCGGCCTAGGGGTGACGAGCTGCTGACTTTCACAGATGCTGGTCATCAGGCCAGATTCTCTCATCTAGGTGCCTACGAGATTCTGGCCCAAAGATACCCCAATATGGATATTTTGGTCACATATGGACTCACTGCTCCGGCTATTCATCTACTTCAGAACATCGAATAGGAGTGGGTAGCCGCCATTCGATGCCTAGCATACCGGGAGCCCACCTTGGAGTTCATCTCTAGTTGCCGCTATTTTGAGTCTGACATTGCGGGAGAGGAGCCTAAGGTCTCATTTCAACTGAACGGCCGCATCTGGTGGATGTCATTGGCAGACTTCAATGTCCTGCTGGGTTTCGAGACAACGGAGTCAGTCCGCTTAGAGAGGTATCAGACAACACTGTTGGGTATGCCCGTTGATTTTTCTGAAGGGGCATTATGGGCTGAGATCACAAGGGGCGAAGCCGAGCCATATAACCCTCGCTTGGCGAAGTCCTCTACCTTTTTTGAAATACCACTCTGCGTTTTGCATTGGTGGCTGCTCCTTTCTATCACCACTAATCACTCTACCGCCAACGGGGTCTCCTGATTTGATCTTTTCATTCTATGGTGCATGGATCAGACCCAGCTGCTGAACATCAACTATGTCTTGATGCAGACATGCATCCATATGGGTACAGCCTTAGATCAAGGCAGAAGGGCTTCATACTTGTGGGTTCCTTCCTATCCCAATTAGCCTGTAGCATGCAGCAGTTACATCCACAGGCCCAACAGTTGAGTCTGATGATAGCGATTGACTAAAGGATGCTACTCTCGATGAGCATGCTAATATGTGGGCCATGTGGAGAGTTGGGATTAGTTGGAGTAGAGACCGCTGCAGACTCAGACTCCGAATCTGACCAGGAGGATCAACATCAGGGCCAGGAATCACATCTAGAGATTAACAGAGATGGCCCGCCTGCTCCACCTGTCCCACTCGTGCATGAGGATGACTATCAGAGGCTTTTCGATCGGTTTGATCAGTTAGAGATGGGGGTCTATGCTCGGTTGGATTCTCAGGAGTAGACCTTCCACCAGTTTTCAGCGGACGTCTTTCAGAGGATTGATAGTCAAGACCACCAGATGCTGCAGATGATGCTAAGACATTTCGACTATCTGTCTCCACCTCACTGATCCGTCGTTGTGATACTTTAAGCGTCCATGCTATTGTATCAGGGGTTGTATTGTAAAAATTTCTCTTCTTCCTGCCCTCTCCACCTGTGTTTCATGATTATATGTATGCATTGAGGATACTGAATAAGTCAACTGTGGGACGGGAAAATATCTTCATATTTTTTTACTCTGCTGCATCCAATTATTTGGCTTAAAACTTTTAAAGTTAAGAAAGCCCCCCACAAAAAAAAATATATTTTTTTTTGAAAAATTGCTTTGATAGTCTCATAAGTATATTTGAAAAGTTAATCCTTTGAAAAAATGATAATTCACAGATAAATTCTTTAATTTAAAACTCTTCATTAGACTTAAATCCTAAAATATGAGGTTTGGCCTTTTATGGGGTTAAGTTACATTGCCAAATATTCTGATATTAACTCTTTTTCTTTGATGAGTGTGATTCTCAGGTATTATATATTCTAGAACTTGTCTTGAGACCATCTCAAGGCAAATTTGATTTATGCATGTGGAACTCTGATTGGGGCATTCTTAGGTATTCTTTCTGGCCTATATATTTTGTTAAAACACTTCTCCCCTAGTTGCCCAATTTTGAGCCTTTCCTGAAAATTCTCTTCTTGGTCCCTATTCTGAAAAAATAAAAATAAAATTATTTTTAGTGACCCTTTGGAAGTATAATGGAGCAACAAGAGAAATATATGGTGATGGTTCCCTTTCCAAAATTAGAAATGTTAAAAATAGGCTGGCAAGAAAAAGAAAAATATATCGCCTCTTTCTCCTCAAAAAGAAAAAGAAAAAGAAAAAGAAAAAGAAAAATAAAATATGAATATAGAAAAAAGATTAGAGAGAAGGCAAGGAAAAAAGAGAGCTTATAGCTAAAGAAAGATAGGAAAAGTTGAAGAAAAAGTAGCAGATCCTTAAAAAAAATTATATCTTGTGAAAAATGTGTCAATGCAGTTTTTGTTCTTTTATGCTTCTAAGGGTCATTACTTTGTTTATTGATTTAGCCTTTTGATTATCTCTTTTCTTTCTCTACCTTACCTAACATTAATACCTTGGCCCTATTACAATCCATGAAAGACTTTAACCTTCTTCTGTATGCATATGGTTCATATTGTGGAGATTTGGTTTATGAACAAACCTATGGTAATGTATTTATTTGAGAATCTTGTGTATCTTCATATCTTTACCCAATACACTAAGAGATTGTGAGAAGAGCGACCTTTGGTGAGACGACCCGTCGTCCCATCATTAAAACCTAAGATATTAACTAGTCGTAATCGCATAATAAACTTTAGCGGGCCTTATTAATACGAAGCGAAGCGGAAAATTTAGCGCAGAATAAAAACAATACACTCAGCAAGCCACGCTTTAGAGTACACAGCTTAAAATATAAAGAAATATATCACATACATCATTGCCCTATCAGTAGGGCTACAGTAGTAAAGTAGTACATACAGAGTATAATGTTACAAACCAAAATAACAGTATGAAAGATAGGCCGAGAAACAGCTCTCCGGCTAATCGTGATCACTGCCCAAGCTCTCGAGGTTAGGGTCCGTAGCCCGTCCTCCGGCGTCAGGCTCGTACGGAATGCCGTCTAGTTCCTCAGCAGCTGGTTCCTATTCAGGATCTTCCCATTAAATAAAGTAACACATAGAGAAAAATAAAGGGAGATAAGAAATGTAATTCATCAATATGGGAGAGGGGCATCAGTACAGCATATATATATATATATACACACACACATATATAGACACCATCCAACACAGATAACATATACAACACAACATCACCCATCTCTTAAGTCACCCATCACAATCATCTCAAACATCATTTTCTCAAATAAGCCTATACGAGGGATACTAGTCCCTATGTATATGCTGCCTTCCCTATATGTATGTCGGCCGAAACATCACGTCTCCAATTGGATATCCCTGTCGGGATTACATCACATCACATCACATCATATCCCGCCTCGGGATTTTACGTAACGTCCCCAATTGGACATCCCCCTTTGGGACTAAATGCTGTGGTATGAAATATTATGAAAATGCGACAAACATCCATCGCAGGTTGATATCGGAACCTCACACCTAAACACTCGTCCACGACCACGACACATCGCATCACATCAACGTCAACATCAATCATCAACATCAACATCACATTATCGTCAACATCACATCAACATCAGCATCACAACGCCTTGCGTCTACGAGCCATAGCTCCATGATCGGGATCACAACGATATCAACCCGAACAACATCACACTCACCATTCTCTCATCAACACTCAACCACCAGTCAAACCACAATAACATTACAACAGTAATTCACTCCAAGGCAGATATCATCATAAAAATCGAATAGCAGCAAATCACACAGGCAGTTCAACACAACAATTAAACAGATAATCAATTAAATAAATCAACATAGCAGCCTCGATCAATCACATTATTTATAATATCAACTTAGTGGTGATAGCCCAAAAGTACCTACACCCAGGGTCCAGGCACTTTATCCAAGGCTCAACCTCTAGTAGGGTTTAAGGGTTCCTCTACACAGATATATATATACATACATATATATATATATATATATATATATATATATATATATATATATATATATATATATATATATATACTAAGCTTGCCTTCCCGACGATATTAGTTCTTTATCCCCACCTTAGTGATTTCCTTGTGCAGCTCCGGCTACGACTCCGCAACTGTCAGTTAGGTGCGCTGTCGGATGTTCGAATCCTGTCCGATTCTATACAAAAAAACACAACCAGAAATCAATACAGTTAAATCAAAACTGCCCTATCCTTAGGACTAGGCTGCTGCCCCTATTTTTAAAATAGGCTAGGGATATCGAAATTCTACCAACTCTTGGATCAATGATCCTTAAGCATACCTAATACATAATCAATTATCAATTATCAAAGATTTGAACCAAAACCCCTTAAACCAACAAGGTAGGGTTTCAGCCATCACCATGAAAAATAGGTGAGAGTTTGATTTGGCCTCCTAATCACTTGGATTACATGATTAAGGGATGAAACATGTGAAATCAAGAACAAAGAACAAAACCCTATTTTCCCCCCAAAAACCCATACATTCGGCCCTTAAATGATAAATAGGCTAGAGATTTTATTTCATTACAAGCTCTTGGATTATGATATTAGGGGATGATACTAGCTCATAGGAATTGGTTTGGTCTCAAAATGATTTTTCTACAATTTTCTAGAGATTTTTGAAGTTTAGATCTAGAAATTAAAACTCATGAAAATAAATGGAGAAAATAAAGATTGAGAGCTCAAGGATGAAATCTATACCTTCTAGGTGGTAGAGGAGGATGAGAGGAGAAACTTTGCTTCACAAACTTTCTTGAAAAAGCTTGAGGAAGCTTGAGAAAAATGAAGATGAAGAAAAATGGAAGAAAATGGAGAAGGAAGAAGAAAGGAAGAAGAAGAAGAAGATGAAGGTGAGAGAAGAGAGAGAGAGCTCGAAAATAAGAGAGAGAAAGTGAGGGTGATCATAAAAACTTAGATATTTTCTTAAGTTTTCTTAGGAGTTAAGAAAAGTAAAAAGGGTAAAAAGGTAATTTAGTAAAAAGACCAAGGGCAATTTGGTCATTTCGCGTCCCGATATTTTGAAAATCCTCACGACACTAGTAGGAGTCCCCAAATAATTTATCATAACCCTGGTATGAAAATTATTGCCTCAAGGTTCTTGAAAAACCCTAAGATAGCTCGAATCGTCTCTCAGAACGATTATCGGCTCGAATATAATATATTATTTTCATTTTCGAATGTCAGGATGAATTTTTTCAAAAATATAGGAAACGTGATTCTAAGACTAACTGTCTCGTTCACGGGTCCAAATTAGGTTTCGATAGTAGTAAAGCACTACTATCAAGGAAAAGTGCAGATCAGGCTCCATCTGAGTTTTCGACCCAAAACTTAACCATAGCTTCCTACGATAGCGTAGAGCGTGACTATGGCCTCGGAATAATTAATTTAATTTTCTAAACTCTCAAATAAAATACAATTACTTAATTACTGATTAAGTAAAAGATTAAGAAAATCGGAGTGTTACATTACTACCCCCTTAAAAAGAATTTTGTCCTCGAAATTCGACGTACCTTGAATAGATGTGGGTATTGCTGTTGCATATCCTCTTCGCATTCCCATGTGGCATCTCCTGTTGTAGCATCCCATATGACTTTGACTAGGGGAATCTGCTTTCCGCGGAGTTCTTTCACCCTCGTGTCGTCAATCCGTACAGGCAACGCTTCATATTCTAAGTTTTCCCTTACCTGGATTGATTCGGGCTCTATTACGTGTGATGGATCAGGATGGTATTTTCTGAGGTGGGATACATGGAATACATTATGAATGTTGGATAGGTTGGGAGGCAAAGCAATTTGGTAGGCAACTGGACCAATTCGGAGAAGAATTTGAAATGGTCCAATGAATCTAGGTGTAAGCTTTCTGGATTTGATTGCCCTGCCGATTCCACTTCTTGGAGTGACTCTCATCAAGACTTGATCGCCTTCTTGGAACTCCAAAGGTCTCCTCCTCTTGTCACTGTAGCTCTTCTGCCGATCCCGTGCGACTTTCATCTTTTCCCGAATTTTCTTAACTTGCTTCGTCGTTCGCTGTACCATCTCTGGGCCTATCAATTGATTCTCCCCGATCTCATACCAACAGAGCCGTGTTCTGCACTTTCGTCCATATAGTGCCTCGTATGGCGCCATGCCGATACTCGAGTGGAAACTATTATTGTATGTGAACTTAATCAATGGAAGGAATTCGTCCCAACTTCCCGTGTTTTCCAAAACACATGCTCTTAAAAGATCTTCCAACGATTGGATCGTCCTTTCAGACTGACCATCCGTCTATAGATGATAAGTTGAACTCATTATGAGCTTAGTTCCCAATGCACCATTTAGACGCTGCCAAATCCTGGAAGTAAATCTCGGATCCCAGTCCGAAATTATACTCAAAGGTACTCCATGTAATCTCACTACTTCCTTGATGTAAATCTGGGTTAATCTTTCCAAAGAATACCTTTGGTTGATCGGCAAGAAATGAGCACATTTCGTAAGCCTGTCAATGATTACCCAAACTGCGTCGCATCTCTTTTGCGTCCTCGGTAATCCGAAAACAAAATCCATTGCAATGCTATCACATTTCCATTCTGGGACGTCCAGTGATTGCAATAAACCTGCTGGTTTCTGGCGTTCAATCTTTGCCTTTTGACACACCAGATAGGATTGGACATATTCTGCTACTTTCTTCTTCATCCCCGGCCACAAAAATATTCCCTTTAGGTCCTGGTACATCTTTGTAAATCCGGGATGAAAACTTAGCTTACTCTTGTGTGCTTCTTCCAAGATCATGTTCCTAACTTCGCTATCCTTAGGCACACATATCCTGTCTCCAAACTTTAGAATTCCATCAGTACCCTTCTTGAACTCTGAAATCTTTCCTTCTTCTACCATCCGGTTCTTTTCCTGTAGGTACTGATCTTCTCCTTGCTTCTTCCAGATCAAGTTCAGAAAATCACTAGTGATAGTGACCATTCCTAAACTTATCTTGTCCCTGGATAACTCCACATCCAGGTTCAGATCTCTGAATTGTTCCAGCAGTTCCAGTTCCTTCACCATCATAGCGGACACTGCCTCCCGTGTAAGCCGATGCACCACTATCTACGATCTGATTCCTTTATCCGATTGTGCTCCTCTCCTGGAATTTAGAAACATTGGCAAAAAATGCATCTAGTTGCGCTTTGATATGATCTGTTATCCACTTCCCGGGAGTCCTACCTCTTCGAAAAGCGCTCAATGAACCTTCTAGGATGCACATACCCCTATGGTGAAAGGTCTTCTTCACGAAGACGTTGTCCCGAGGGTCCCATGTACACTTTTCCTGCCCGGAATGAACATATATATTTAATTAGGCAACAAAAACATACATAATACGTACAAAATATAATGTAAAACTAAATATATCTCAAAACTTTAATTTACCCAAAACTCTTCCCACTAGCTCTTCTTCACGTCATCGTCAACAGCGCTGTAAGTGGGCCATGCTTTGCCAAATTTCTGCTTGATGATTTTTGAAATGACATTAGTAGTTTTTCTCGATGGAGTAAACCTGTGATTAAAAACAATCATTATATAAACAATGTTATAAAATATAATTATTAAAAGGAAATTTTAACTAATATTAAACTATCATGTTATAAAATTTAGCTATTAAAATAACTTACTCCCATTGGCCGGGCCCTAGCCTGATCTGCAATCTCTGTTTAGGCGGAGCTCCGATATTTGCTCGCGAAGATGACGGACCGGGAACAAATGGTGGTGATGGTGCTGGTGTAGATGATGAGGGACCTAGTAATGATGATGGTGGGGTAGTGACCACCAATGGAACACTAGGTACAGTCGCCTGGTGTAACATCCCAAAATTCTTATATCTGTCTTTTAACTGTTGTGTGAATAACTAGACTAATAACACAATCTAATTAATAATAATTTGTTATACCTGTATATTTTAATAATTTAATGATAAGATTCAAATATTGTTATGTCTTGCAAGTTTAAAAAAAGAAAAATCCTCGTATAAAAGTTGCAGGGTACTTTTTCTAAATTATGTTATAATCTAAAAAGTGCTCTATTGTATGACATGAATAGAGTAGCTAATAATTGGACATACTCTTAATAATTATAATTAGACTTATTAGTAAGTTAGTGTTAAAGTATGAGTGTCCTATATGCCCTTAGAGACAAGAACATTTTAGCCCAAGCCCAAATTGTTTTAAGAGAGGGATTTCCCCTCTTCCTCCCTCATTTCTTCACCACCACAAGAAAACCTAGAAAGAAATAGAAAGTGAGAGAGGGAGCTTGGAGCTTGAAGGGAGACTAAAGGAAGGAGCTTGGAGTTTTCTTCTTCCCTCTTTTCAACTCTTTTTCGTTTGGGTCATCAAGAGCTCAACAAGTTCATGCCTTAAGGTGAGGGATTTTTGGTGTGCATTGTTTGTTTGATTATTGATTTTGGGGATTTAGATTTCTTTCCATGGGGATTTTAGATTTGGATCCTTGGCGATGAAATTGACCTTAAACCTTGTGTTTTATAATGTTTATATGTGTGTTTTTCCTGTTGCTCAAGATTTTGGCTTAGATACATGTTTAGATATGAGTTTATGGAGCTGGATGTTTTTTTTAGAAGAACATGCTTTTGTTTGAATTTACTGGGAATTTTTGAGACATGATATTGACATGGGATAACTTGGAGACTGTTTATATATGTGTTAGGTTCTTGCATATTAAATTTGGTGAATATTCGTTGAGTTTTTGTTAATTATTTGCTTTTGGACTGCATTACGTGGCTCTGTTTATCTTTATCTTTTATTGTTTTAATTTTTATTTTAGTCAATTAGTGGTTGCTAAACTTTAGGAGCAAGTAGTCAGTTATCCCACTATCCCACGTTCCTATTTTGGTGGTAATGTGGCAGTAGTTTGTTTTGCTTTTGTAAACACTATAAGTGTATCTTTGCTGTTATGATTTAAAAGAATTGAATTCCCAGTTTCTCAATCTCTCTGCTATAATAAAACCAACAATTGGTATCAGAGCTTTCTTCTTACGGGGCCTGTGAAAATGGAAGGTGAAGCAAGTCTCTCACAAATTGCTCCGCCCACCTTTGATGGAGACAACTATGACCTTTGGGCAGTAAAAATGGAGTCTTATTTGGAGGCGTTGGACCTTTGGGAAGCCGTGGAAGAGGATTATGAAATTCCTCCGCTGCCAAACAATCCTACCATGGCTCAAATAAAATTGCACAAGGAGAAAAAAACCAAGAAGGCATAGGCAAGATCATGTCTCTTTACTGGTGTTTCATCAATAATCTTCACCAGAATCATGACTCTCAAAACACCAAAAGCAATTTGGGATTACTTAAAGGAAGAATACGCAAGGGATGAGAGGATTCGAGGCATGCAAGTGCGTAACTTGATGAGGGAATTCGAGATGCAGAGAATGAAAGATTCTGAGACAATCAAAGAATACTCTGACAGGTTGCTTTCCATTGCAAACAAGGTTAGATTACTCCGCACTGAATTCACCGATTCCAGAATTGTAGAAAAAATTCTGGTTACAGTGCCAGAGAGATATGAAGCATCAATAACTACCTTGGAGAATACAAAGGATCTGTCCAAAATCACCGTAGCAGGAGTGTTACATGCCTTGCAGGCCCAAGAGCAGCGAAGGCTTATGAGACAAGATCACGTGGTTGAAGGTGCTTTACCAGCCAAGCATCATGAAGTTGGAAGTAGTCAAAGCAGCCAAAGCAAAGACAAAGGTAAAAGGAAAAATTACCCACCTTGTGAGCATTGTGGCAAAATGGGTCACCCACCGTTTAGATGTTGGAGAAGACCAGACGCAAAGTGCAACAAGTGCAATCAGCTTGGACATGAAGCTGTAATTTGCAAAGGCAAATTTCAACAACATGAAGCCAATGCCAAGTTTGTAGAGCAAGATGAAGAAGATCAAATTTTTGTGGCAAAATGCTTCTCAGCAAGGAGTATTTCTGAATGCTGGCTGATTGATAGTGGTTGTACAAACCACAGGACATATGATAAAACTCTCTTCAAGGATTTGAAGCTTGCTAAATTCTCAAAAGTCAGAATTGGGAATGGTGACTATATTTCTGCAAAAGGAAAAGGAACTGTTGTAATTTCAACCAGCTCAGGTATGAAAACAATCTCAGATGTTCTTTATGTGCCTGACATTGACCAAAATCTGCTTAGTGTGGGTCAATTGTTAGAAAAGGGATTTAAAGTTCTTTTCGAAAATCAACATTGTCTTATCTTTGACACCATCGGTCGGGAGATTTTAAGGGTTAAAATGAGAGGCAAAAGCTTCTCATTTGATCCAATTGTGGAGGAGCAGACAGCTTACATCACTCAAGTCAGTCCCACTGAACTCTGGCATAAGCGACTTGGTCACTGTCATATTCAAAGAATGCTGAACATGAAGAGGAAAGATATGATTAAAGGTCTACTAATACTTTCTGATCATTTGCCAAATTGTAATGCTTGTCAATTTGGTAAACAAAACAGAGTGCCATTTCCCAAAACAGCTTGGAGTGCCTCTTAGAAGCTACAACTCATTCACACTGATGTGGCAGGACCTCAAAGAACTCCATCGTTGCAAGGTAGTCTATACTTTATTCTATTCATAGATGATTTTACAAGAATGTGCTGGATTTTTTTTGAAATTCAAGCATGAAGTGGCTGGAGTCTTTGTAAAGTTCAAGAATATGGTGGAAACTCAAAGTGGTTGCAAGATTCAATTTCTAAGGTCCGATAATGGGAAGGAGTACACTTCAACACAATTTAATTTATTTTGTGAAGAAGCTGGAATTGTACATCAACTCACAACTCCATACACTCCTGAGCAAAATGGAGTTAGTGAAAGGAGAAATAGATCCATAATGGAGATGGCCAGATGCATGCTGCATGGGAAGGAGTTGCCTAAACAGTTTTGGGCTGAAGTCGTCAACAAAGCAGTTAGCACACCGATGAACCAAAAGGAGAAGTTGAGAAAGGAAGATGGTGCTGATAAAGTTGATGAAGGCTATTACAGGAGCTTGATTAGATGTTTAATGTATCTCACTGCAACGAGGCCAGACATTCTATTTGCTGTAAGTCTCCTATCTCGGTTTATGCATTGTGCCAGTGAAATGCATTTAAGGGCAGCAAAAAGAGTACTGAGGTATATTAAAGGCACTACTGAGTATGGTGTCAAATTTGAGAAGTGTCAAGAATTCAAGGTTTATGGATTTTCTGATAGTGACTGGGCTGGGTCCATTGATGACATGAAGAGTACTTCAGGATATTGTTTCAGCCTTGGTTCAGGAGTTTTCTCATGGTGCACAAAGAAGCAGGAAATTGTAGCACAATCCACTGCAGAAGCTGAATATGTAGCTGCAACAGCTGCTGCAAATCAAGTTGTGTGGATAAAAAAGATTCTATGTGATTTGCATATGCAACAGAATTATAGCACCGAAATTTTTGTTGACAACCAGGCTGCAATTGCAATTTCAAAGAATCCAGTGTATCATGGAAAGACTAAACATTTTAACATCAAGCTCTCCCTCTTAAGAGAGATGCAGCAAAATGGAGAAGTGACATTAGTGTATTGCAAGTCAGAAGATCAATTGGCAGATTTGTTTACAAAGCCTCTTCCTGTTAGCAAGTTTGAGATTTTAAGGCAGAAGATTGGAGTTTGCAGATCCTAAAGCATGGAGGAGTGTTAATTATTTGCTTTTGGACTGCATTACGTGGCTCTGTTTATCTTTATCTTTTATTGTTTTAATTTTTATTTTAGTCAATTAGTGGTTGCTAAACTTTAGGAGCAAGTAGTCAGTTATCCCACTATCCCACGTTCCTATTTTGGTGGTAATGTGGCAGCAGTTTGTTTTGCTTTTGTAAACACTATAAGTGTATCTTTGCTGTTATGATTTAAAAGAATCGAATTCCCAGTTTCTCAATCTCTCTGCTATAATAAAACCAACAGTTTTGACCCTCCTATGACACTGTATATCACAAATAGTGCTTGCTGGAAATTTCTGGGCAGAATCCAAATTTTACTTGATTTGTTTATATTAATTGATAATGGTTTTTGAGCATATAAAATTATGGCTATGAACATCTGCATGTCAAGGATCTACATATTAATTTTGAGGCAAAACCGAGTTCGTTTGATAGGGTAGAAAAATCGTTACTTTTAATAGCTCAATAATTGGTAGATTTTGAACTTTCTGTGCATGTTTCGGTTTTGAATTTATTTGAGGACTGGATAAGTTATTTATGAGTAATAAAAATTAGTTTTAGAGTATTAACGTGTTATATGATGAGCTAGAAGTTATTTAGAATTTTTTTAACCCTGGAGATATTTTTAAAATTTCATGGAAGTTACGGTTGCATATGCTTGTTCATGTTGTTTGTGGTAGATGTTCATGTTAAAATTGTGTGTGATCTTTGATGTGCGAAACTTACAAAAAAAAAAAATGGAGTTTTAGCTACGGGAATAACCAAATTACGAGCATTTTGATGTAATTATGAATATGTGGATACGATGGTAATTGTTACTCTTGTTTATTTTGATAAATTGAAGGATGTGAATATGTGTGTATGTTCACTTTATGTTAATGTCAGCTTGGAAAGTATCGATAAAGTTGTGATATAGAATAGAATATTTGTGAACAATTGAGGTTTATATATTTGGCATTTATGATTATGATATTATGCTTATGATTGTGATAGTGTTGGATATTATGGTGATATGGTTATGGAATTTGTTGAGTGTGATTTTTGTTAAGGTGATGAATATGCAAGTTGAGTTAAAGTTTCTTTATTAATTTGATGTTTTGTGATGATTGTTCTCTTAGTTTGATTTTAAATGCTTGGAACTATATATATTATATGTATTTTTAAGTGGTGAGTTATGCAATGGGTTGGCTTATGTGTATTC
Organism: Ammopiptanthus mongolicus; assembly: GCA_039655645.1. Classification (NCBI taxonomy): domain Eukaryota; kingdom Viridiplantae; phylum Streptophyta; class Magnoliopsida; order Fabales; family Fabaceae; genus Ammopiptanthus; species Ammopiptanthus mongolicus. The sequence goes on along the minus strand of CM077348.1, from coordinate 76,258,661 downwards.
ATCTATATATTTTTATTGTCTGGAGTTGTGTGACCTTGAATAGTCATTTATGAAGCTCGTTTGATTTCTACTATCGTTAGTTTTGGAATCATAAATTGATGATGGTTGAAGTATTGGATGACTATATGATTGTGATGTTTGTGATTGTGGCTGAAAGCTTCTGGATAGTACTTGATGTAAAGAGGTGCCAAGGAAAGATCATGAATCTTTGGGTAGGCCAACCGGGGAGCGGGAGGCTCCCGTATATAAATATCACCGTCGGGGACGAGGGGACCCCATTAGATACCCCGGGCGTTAGGAGGGGTGTTGGTGGTTGCAGAAGGGTACGGTGTCTCTGGGGTAGGAAATCAAAAACCGTCGTGGCAGGGGATACTCAGTGAAAACACCTCCTAGGATACCCATAGACTCGATGATATTATGATACGAGATATGTATACATGAGAAATGTATTGATCCCTTGTGAGAGACTTAAGATATGAGAAATAAAAGAAGTGCAACACATTCCACAAGTACTTGACGAATGGTCGAGATGTTCTCTTGAGCTATGTTTACTGTATAAATGTTTCTATGTGTTACTGTTGCGCTATCTGTTGAGATGGATTATGTGTGGATATGAGCGAGTGCTTGTGTGACTGTGTGTTTGTGCTTTATTCTCATTTTGCATGACTGCATATGTTTGGAGGAAACTCCCACACTGAGTCAGTGGACTCACCCGACGTTTAACAATTCAGTTGCAGGTATCTGCGAAGCTGCTTGAAGCCTTGGATGCCATGTGGACAATTTGAGGAGTTGTACCCTGAGTTTTACAGTTGTTTCTAGTTTAAAGCATGACTTTGTAATTTATGTGTTGTTAATTACTCTTATGTATTATATTCGTTATATTGTTAATGAATATAATCGTTTACTTTGGATGAAACAAATTTATGTATGCTTGTGAGGCTGCGAAAGGAAAAGGGAAGACTTTTCCCTTCGGCCGGTCATGACTACGAAATTCGAGTCATGACATAATCGTAAAAATAGTTAATAATTGGAAATTCATATTTCAATTTCAATTTCAATCATAAGATACTGTTTTGAGTTTGTTATTTTGTTTTGATTCGGAACCGGTAAAAATATTATTATTTTAATCGGGATCGCTTTACCTTAGGAAGCATGCCAAGGCCGGGGAGTGATCGGGCCCGAGTCCGAGAGGTTACTCTGGCCCAGATTCAGGAGAAGTTTATGTCTACTTATCATGTTTCACGAGGAGATGTCACCTTTTTGTCAAGTCATGACAACCTTTCAACTTTGTCAACTTTTCCTTTTATGGAAAAAAAAGCTAAAATACCTAGTTTTGGTTAATTTCTACAATTTTTGCTATAGAAGCAACACATGTGTACCTTCCTCCATCTTAACCCTTCGTTTTCTTACACCGATTTCCATCACACACTAAGCAAGATTTTGGTCATAACACAATAGGCCATTCGACCATTAAACTCCATAAACACTCCACCATTTCCATTTTACTCATCCAAAGGATCAAACACACCATTTCTTAAGTTTTTGAAAAATTCTCTCTTCTCTCTCTTCACCATACATTCGGCCATCACCCTTAAATCACCAACCAAATTTCTTTCTTCAATTCTATGATCATATTTTACCTTGTCTTGGTCTAAGGATCAACTTTGTTGAAGGAAGTTTCTTGATTTGGAGATGTTTGTTCTTCAACCTCGAGAACATCACCCAAACCTTGAAATTGTTCTTGTGTTGGTGAGCTTCCAAATCCTTTTTCTTTTCATTTCCTTACTTATTACCTTGAGTAATCATTTTCTAGTTCTTCATTTTCATGAAAACAAGTTCACGATCTCACCTTTTTCTCTCCTCTAGGTTCGACCAACTCTTTGTTTTGAGGGCTTGGAGTTTCCTTTCACTTAAACCTCTTCACTAAAGGTATGTGGGAGTGAACCTCATTACACCAAAATTGGTGGACGATGCAAAATTGTTGTTTATGTTTTGTTTAGGTGAAACCCTAGCTTGGGTTCACTACTTTGTTAGTGAAATTCTCTATGAGAACATGTTTGTAATAAGGTTTCTATGCTTGTTATGTGTTTATGGTGATATATGCTTTGTTGGAAAAAAAAATTTCATGTATATTGAAAACCATGCTTTGATTTCTAGATCAAGTAAGTATTTTTATGCTTGTTTATGGTTGAAGGATGTATGATTTGTGACACCCTCAAAACCGGTGCCACTTTTTGTAACCCAAAACACCAATTAAACGATAAATAAAACTTGCTGGTTTTACTTTCGGAAAACGGTTCATTTAATATATCTTATTAAGTCTTGAAAATCGTGATAAAATTTTTTCTTGTTTAATACCCATGAAACTACCACTCAGAATAATAAACAGAGTACTCATACATAAGTATATATATATCTACATCGTCAACTAGAACAATGGACAACATGTCCTTTTACAAAAGCACTATAAAAGATAAACTTCTAAAAAGCTAAAAACTAGGCAGTGACAGTCTGAAAACATATCTCTAAAACTCATGGCCATCAGTAGCCGTTAACAGACTCGTCAAAAATCGCTGCCTCAAAAGAAAGGTTTACACCGTAAGCTGGTCCATCTAGTGGAAACCATTGGACAATCCCCCAAAGGAGGGTCTAACTGGTCCGTCAAAAGAGTGGTTAGGGGAAGATACGTCCCTGTTGACCATCCCTACATCTCCGGCTCCCTCAGCCGGAGCATCCCCGTTTTGTAGAGGATGGTACTCAGGAGTCGCAATGAGCTCCTCCTCCTCGGGATCCTCCTTTTCCTCCTCTTCTGGCCCCATGGGTACCAAGACAAATGGAGGTGGAGGGGATAAGGGAGCCTGCTTCTGGGGCAGCTGGGCGACTGGGATGTGGTGATGCAGCTCCCCATGATCTATCAAAAACTGCAGCATCAGCCAGACCGGTGGTAACGGAATCTGAACTGTTTCAACCGTGTGTACCCTCTCTTGAGGTCCCACCTCGAGGTTCCTCTAAGGGTGCAAACTGGGCCCATATATGCTGCACTGGTAGCCCCGGGATGTATGACCCAGGTGGCAGGGTCCTCTCTATGCTCGAAAGTGAGGGAGCGGACTCCGGTGTGCGCCAACCCCTCGCTCCCCAAGCTCATCTGTACATAATATATATATATATATACCAGAAACAGAGTAGTCCAGAAACATGCAAGGGTGAGAAACCAATATATGAATCCAAAAACGACAACTATATGCCCAATCCAAACAGCAGATTCATATAATATAACTCACTCAAATCATCATGCATCACATAGTACAACATATATAATCAAGTACTAATAGCAGTAAAGGCACAAGGGCTTCGTACCCGACAATCAACGTTATTCTCTAAACGTATGCATGACACTTCCATATATCTCAACTAATATTCAATCTAGATTTTCGGAAACCCCATCACCATAAACACGAGTTGATCAGACTCAATGTCATTGCCCCATAGGCAACAATGACAAACACTAGAATTAAAATTCGGCCAAACGTGAGCACGTAACCTTCCAGGAAATAATATATGGACGCGCATGTCAGTGGTACGCACGATGTATAAGTCATACTATATTGTCCTTTTCACTGGGCACAATATGCTCTCCCTGGCACGTATGACATCATTGTCCATCAAGGCACAATGTTACATAATGACATTAAGTCATCTCAGGTTCCCCTTGCCTATCAAGGTCCCCCGTTTCATGACATGTCTGCCTAACACACAAATGCATGAGAAACTATTATCTTTGTCGCATCGATATTTTCTCGTTGTAGCATCAATGCTAACAACCACCATAATGTTTTTGACTCTTTAAGCCTCAAAAACATTTTCTCAAAACAGGACATTTAGTCCAAAAACAACTTAAATCCAAACATCCCTAACCGATGTACCAGTCTAGAATTTTGGATTCAAGATCATAAAAACATCCTCAAGCCTACAGGACCACGAAGATCGTCCCTAAGCCGACAGGATTACAACTAACACGGATCCTTGATCCACGTGTTTCTGCAGAACCCTAGAACCCCGACGTCTCAGTTTCTAGTTTCTAAGCTTTAAAACCACTTTTCTTGAAAACTCAAGAACCAAAAACCCAAATCTCCGATACTTACACAAAGTCATCGGGATCGGTTTTCCATAAAACAAAACTTGGTCTAAAGACCATTTCTTTTTCTTTTGTTGTTTTTCGGTAAAACACAAACTTAAAACAAAGCTTGTAGAATCCTTTTTCTTAGATAAAACCAATAAATTTTGTAAATCACGTTTATTAAAACGGTTTTGCTCAAACGTTTAACTTTATTAATTTAAAACTAATAAAGGTTTCAACGTCCTATTTAATTTAAAAACATCATTTTTCGTTATTAAAAACCACATTTTCACAACTTTGCTCCTTTAAGTTGATTTTCCTTCAAAGCAGTTGTTAATTATATTTTATTTCAAAAGAGATAATTTCACTTAATTTTTCTTAAATTAAATTGAGAAAGGCCACAAAACATCTTTATTTCCTCGATTTAACATTTCAGACTTTTAAAACTTTTAAGTTACACAATGTCGGATCCTAATCAAAATTAGGTCCTCTAATGCCTTAAATCCCACAGCAGGGTACACAATAAATCCATATAATTATTTAACAATTATAGCATGTATTCAAATATGTCAGCAGTTATATCATGCATACTCAAATCAACAGCTGTAAACCAAACAATCAATCAACAATCAGATACATAATATTTAATTACAATACAAACACCGATGCAGCACATAGCTGTCGAAAATGAAGTTCCTCGGGTTTATTCCCTTACCTCTTGTAGTCTCAAGTTAGGTTGCGAACACCCGATCAACTTGACAACTGGCTCAGCAAGCTGCCGATCACTACATACACACAATCCATAAAGGCATTAAATCAAAAAAACAAAGATTTCTTCTACTCGACCACCCCTAGGGTTCGGCCCTATTACACTAAAAATAGCTAGGGAGCTCCAAAATTTCTCATTTCTTGGATAACACCCTAACTAAGTGTGATAACCCTAGATATGAGCTCAAAACATCAAAAACCAACCAAAACCCTACCCTACACACATAGGGGGTTTCGGCCTCCTCATAGAAAATATATCTAGGGAGATTTCTTGGCTCTAAGCTCTTGGACCATGCAAGTATGTCATGAACCTAGGCCATAGAAATTGGTTTGGTACCGAAACGATTTTCCTACAATTTTTCATGGATTTTTGAAGATTTTAGGGACAAAATCCTAACACCTTTGATCATGAAAATTTGAGGAGAGATTGGGAGAGATAGAGATGGAATACTACCTCCTATGATGACCTACTCCAAGATTGATGAAGATTGCTTCGAGAAATATCAAACTTAAGGTCTCCAAAAATGGAGTTTTGAAGAAGAAAAGAGAAAGAAGAGAAAATGGGTGTGAGGGAGAGAGTGGCCGAGAGAGAGAGAGAAGAGGATAGGAGTGAATGAGAGATATTTTCTTAAATTAGAAACTTAAGAGTTAAGTAATGGAAAGGTAACTAGTAATAAAAATTAACCAAGGGCAATTTGGTCAATTCACGTCCCGATATTTGAAATCATCAGGGCCCTGACATGAGTCCTCAAATAACTTGACACAATTCTGGCATGAAAAACATCTGATCGTGGGTCTCGAAAAACCCTAAGACAGCTCGAATCGTCTCCCCGATCGATTATCGGCCCGAATATAAAATATTATTTATATTTTTTGGACGTCGGGACACATTTTAAGAAAAGGATAGAGGATCAAATTCTAAGACTAATGGTCTCGTCCGTTAGTCAAAAAGAGGTCTTGATAATAGAAAAATACTATTATCCGAAAAACATATATCGGGCTTCGGTTGAGTTTTCAGACCAAAACTTAATCGTAGGCTCCTACAATTATATGAATCATGAATATGATTTTAGTTTTCCCAAAATCATTTTCTAAAGCATAGATAAAAATATAAACTCATTAATTGAGTTTATCATCCTTAGAAAGCACGAAAAATCGGGGTGTTACATGATTATTGTTCATCATTGTATTGTGAGTATTTTGAGCTGTTATTTAAAATGTTGGTGAAGCAAAATCTTCACACCATTATTAGTGGTAGGATTCAGCCACTATGGTAAGAAGAGGAAGAACATGAGTTTGTTCTTGAACTTCAATGTTTTTGAAAGCTAATAAGTGTTTAAAAAATAAACAAGAAGTGGTTTTGCTTCAAAGATCAACTAGGGTTTCGGCCTTTTATGTTTTTAAATAAGGTAAAAATGTGTTTTACTTTAGTCATAGTTAATCAATTAAATAAGAGTTTTAAAATAAAATGATAAAAGGAATTTCATGAAAGTAAAATTAATATCAACTTACCTTAGGTTTAATATGATGTCACATTCATTTTAAAACTAAGTTAACATTCAACCTTCAAAGTATAATGAGGACTTCGTCCTAAAGTTTTGATTTAATTGAATCATAGTTTGAAAACTAAGTGGAATTCCCTTTCTTTTACGCTAACTTAGATCACGGTTTTACACTAAGTAGAAAGGAAACCCTTTTTAAAAAATTAACTGAATCGCTTTACTCCCAGTGAATTGCTAAGTTCTTACAAATCAAATGAGTTTTCATTTAGAAGGGTTTTGATTTACAAAGTCTTTAACAAAGAGTTTTCAACCTAATCGTACAGTGTTACGCACGAAAAACCTAACTTAAGTAATTAACTTAGAGGAAAAGGAAAGAGATAACTAAGTATAGGATATGGTGGAACAAAACCATACACTATACCACTGATGACTTAGTTTATCAATGACTTCATAAGACTTAAGTGAATCAAGACTCATTTCACAAATTGAAACTTAAAGAATCTCTAACTTGGAATGGATCAAAGACTTATCTAACAGGATTCTCAATCCTTCTTCATAACAATTAGGACTTGAGAAATAAATTCATAAGACACCAACGCAAACATGAAACGTTTTGGGTTGACACCGTAGTTTGATAACGAACCAATGATTCGGATTCAAGAAAGTCGTTCAACTGTTTTAGTCTTGTGATGACTCGATCCCGAAGGGATCACGAGATTTACCCGGTGGGTAAAAGTTTACAACAATGATAACGTGATTAGTTCCTAATTAAGGAAGAGACACTTAGAGAATTTGGAAGTTTATCCGGTCGATAGGCATTGCTTTATCGCATCTGCTTTGTGTCAGCATTGCCATTATGTTGCATGAGTCTATAAAGCCTTGAGCTTAGGAGTTGAGCTTACACCTTGATGTGGGTGCGAATCTTACGGTGACATTTTAAATAGTCTTAGAGGTATCAGGTTGGAAAAACTGGCATGTGATCAGTTGGTAGCTCTTCTGTGCGTGGCGACTCCGAGCAATACATTGATATCCTCAACTAGATGCCGTACTTTTCATGTTTGGTGTAGAGTGTTTCCGTAAAAGGCCAGATACGTGCACGTTTCGAATGTTGTAGCATCTTGCCCAAGGCTAGCGTACACGGAACATGTCCTCCCATTCACTCTCTCCAATGTTTTGTTAGCTCAACGGAGTAGGGGTCAGAGTTTTACCCTTGCGGCATATGGCATTGAGTCATGCACATCGCATTGCATTGCATGACTGTTGATGATTACATTTAACTATTATACATCATTATCCAGTTTTTGGAGATGTCTTATGCTGCTAATTGATTAATATGATATATTGCGATGTCTGGTATACATGATTGGTATGTTGTTACCTGGTGTATCGTCCCGATTTTACTTCTGTTGTTTTGCTGTGTTGATGATTGGGAATCTCACCCATATCTGTATGTCTTCCCTGCTTGTGTTGTTGTTTCTGCTTGAGAAGATGGGCATGACGATGACTTGGCTCAACGTGCACCTTGAGTCCGGACCCCTTATTGTTTTGTTTTGGCCAGGCAGTGTCCCGCTGTCAGTTATACCTTTTGAGGAGCTGTGACTCCTAGTACTTATTTATGTATTTAAATTTTATAATTAGGCTTGGACCTATGTCTGTATTCCGTGCTTTTCTATTTCTTCACTTTACTTCTGTATGAATTCTAGAAATGCAAGGTGAACCTAAGTTTATTTATTATTACTCATTTTGTAAATCTCATTTCATCATTACGAATAGAAAAAAAAGTGAAAACCCGAGTTTTCCGCATTAATTTTATTTTCGGCCTTATAATTGAATGGGAATGTGACACTCTGAAAAAGGTGTTACATTATTTGGTATCTAAGCTGGTCAAGTCTTTCGGGTTTGTGGTTTTGGTCTGTCTTGTTTGTGCTGTGTGTTATCTGTGTGTTTCTCTGTTATTATGTCTGCAAGGAAGATAATATTGTTTGTTTAGGTTGTGTTGTGGTCCCCTGAGCTTGACAATTCCGATTTTGTAGGTAGCAATGGTTGCTCAAAACTTGAATGTTGCTCTGAATGCCATATGAGAGATGGCTGCTGTGATGGTTCAATGTGGTGACAAAGCTGCTGGGGGTAGAGGACTGGATGAATTCCTCTTTAGAAACCCACCTCAGCTCAAGGGTGAGTTCGATCCCGAGCAAGCTGTGCGTTAGATCCAGAATTTTGAGAAGATCTTTGGAGCTTTGAGGTGTACAGAGGAAGTTTCTCTATTATAGACTGGAATGCTTTCAAGGGGAAGTTTCTGGAAAATTACTTTCCTGCAAGTACGAGGCACGCGAAGGAGGTGGATTTCCTCCAGCTGAAACAAGGAGGAATGTTTGTAGATGAGTACGGGGCCAAGTTTGAGAATTTGGCGAAGTTCTTAACCTACTTCTTATACAACCCAACAGAGGAGTGGAAATGCAGGAAGTTCGAAGGGGGTCTGAGGTTCGAGTTGAAAAGGGTTGTGGTTCCTCTGGAGATTTCTGTGTTTCCTAAGCTAATGGAGAAGTGTCGCCTGATCGAGAGCTTGGAGCCTAGCAAGGACAAGCGAGCACAAAGTTCTGGACTGACTAGGTTCCACAGAGTCAACAGTGGTCGTGACAATAGATCTCGATGGAAACCCTATCCGAGGCAGCAGGATCAGCAACAATGTTCTGTAGGAGGAAGCAGTGGGGGTTTCAGTCAGTCTGGAAATGCCCCAACCCTAGTGTATGAAGTGTGGGAATAATCATACCACAAAAGAGTGCTCGATCAAGGGGATAATATGCATCAAGTGTGGGAAACTGAGGCATATCTCCCGCGACTGTGTGCAACCAAAAGCTGAACCTATTGTCAACAACGTGCAAGCAGCAAGGCCTAAGGCAAAGGGCAGAGTTTATATTGTGAGTGGTTCTGAGGCTTCTCAGAATGAAGACTTGATCCAAGATCAGTGCGTCATGGAAGGTAAAACTTTAACTGTTCTGTTTGATTCAAGTGCAACGCATTCCTTTATTGCGTATGACTGTGTGAACCTTTTGGGATTGCCTATGGCTTCTTTAACTTTTGACTTAGTGATTTTTACACCTACTGCAAAGCATGTTATAATTGCTAAAATTTTCTTGAATTGTTCTATTTCTTTAGAAAATGGGACGTTCTTGATTGATTTGATTTGTTTGCCTTTTTCGCAAATGGATGTAATCTTAGGAATGGATTGGTTATCTTCTAACCATATTTTGTTAGACTGTTCAAACAAAACCCTACTCTTTCCTAGTACTGATAATTCTGGATTTTTGACTGCCAACCAAATAAAGGCTTCTTTCAGATAAGGAGCTCATGGATAGATGTTTCTATCTTCTTTGGAGGTCAAGAGCGAGCTAGTCTTATAGCATGTACCTGTCGTGAATGAGTTACCGGAAGTCTTTCCTGAACATGTATCTGGTTTGCCGCCAGTTCGGGACATCGAGTTTTCGATTGATCTTGTACCAGGAACAAGACCCGTGTCTATGGCACCGTATCGTATGGCACCTGCAGAGTTGGAAACCTTGAAGGAACAGTTAGGGAAGCAGTTTGTTAGAGCCAGTGTGTCGCCTTGGGGAGCTCCAGTGCTGTTAATGAAAAAGAAGGATGGAACTTCTCGCTTGTGTGTGGATTATCGCCAGTTGAACAAGGTTACTATTAAGAACAAGTATCCTCTCCCGAGGATAGATGACTTGATGGATCAGTCGAGGGGAGTGTCAATTTTCTCCAAGATCGATCTGCGATCGGGTTATCACCAGATTCGTGTAAAGGCAGAGGATGTACCAAAGATAGCGTTTCGAACACGCTATGGGCACTACGAATACCTTGTGATGCCTTTTGGGGTGACGAATGCTCCAGCCATATTCATGGATCACATGAATAGGATCTTTCGTCCCTACCTAGATAAGTTTGTTGTTGTCTTTATAGACGACATACTCATCTATTCCCGAGGCCAGGAAGAACACGCTGAACATCTTAGTGAGGTTCTTCGGATTCTGAAGGAGAAACAGTTGTATGCGAAGCTATCTAAGTGTGAGTTTTGCCTCGACGAAGTGCATTTTTTGGGTCACGTGATTTCAAAGCAATGAATTGCAGTGGATCTGTCAAAAGTTGAAGCAGTTCATGAATGGGAGAAACCCACAACAATGACTGCGATACGCTGTTTTGTGGGCTTGGTTGGGTATTATCGGAGATTCGTCGAGGGATTTTATAAGATCGTAGGACCCTTTACCCAGTTGACGAGAAATGCCAAAGCTTTTGAATGGACTGAAGCCTGTGAGCAAATTTTTCAGGAGTTGAATAAGAGGCTGACTACTTCGCCAGTGTTGGTGTTACCAGACCTAATTGAACCTTTTGAATTGTACTGTGATGCCTCATGCCAGGGGTTAGGCTATGTTCTGATGCAAAATCAGAAAGTGGAATCTTATGCTTCGAGGCAGTTGAAAGTGCATGAAAAGAACTACCCTACCCATGATGTGAAGTTAGTAGGGGTGGTCTTTGCGTTGAAGATTTGGAGGCACTACTTGTATGGTTCTATGTTCAATGTCTTCAGTGATCATAAGAGTATGAAATACTTGTTCGATCAGAAAGTGCTCAACATGAGGCAGAGACAATGGCTGGAATTTCTGAAGACTGTGACTTCTAGTTACAGTGTCATTCGGGGAAGGCTAATGTGGTAGCAGACGCTCTGAGTAGGAAAGTGTTACATGTGTCTACCATGATGGTTAAGGAACATGAGTTGTTGGAACAGTTCAGAGATATGCATCTATCAATGGTCAATATGCCCGAGAAGCTTTGTGTAGGCATTGTTACAGTGTCATGCGATCTGATAGATCGGATTCGGGAAAAACAAGTGTACGATTAGTACCTAGCAGAAGAGCGAGAGATTCTGAATAAAGGGATGACATCTGAGTACAAGGAAGGAGCAGATGGAATTCTGAGATGAGGAGAACGGATTTGTGTGCCAAACAACCCAGAGCTAAGGAGGTTAATTCTGGACGAAGCTCATAGGAGTAAGTTGAGTATGCATCCAGGATCTACCAAGATGTACCAAGACTGAAGCGGTTGTTTTGGTGGCAAGGCATGAAACGAGATGTGGTTGACTATGTGGCGTCTTGCTTCGTGTGTCGAAAAGCAAAGGTTGAACATCAAAGGCCAACGGGAATGTTATTTCTGTTGGATATCCCAAAGTGGAAATCGGATGGCATAGCAATGGATTTTGTGACGTGTTTACCAAAGGCACCTAAGGGGTGTGATTCCATTTGGGTGATAGTTGATATATAGGCTTACGATGTCAGCTCACTTACTACCTATCAATATCAAATATTTCATGGAGAAACTGACTCAGATTTATATCAGTGAGATTGTGAGACCACATGGGGTTCCTTCAAGCATCATATCAGATAGAGACTTGCGTTTTACTTCGCGGTTTTGGAAGAATTTACATGAGACCTTGGGAACAAAACTACGGTTGAGTTCGGCTTATCATCCTCAAACAGACGGTCAGTCAGAAAGGAGGATACAATCTTTAGAGAATCTGTTAAGGGCGTGTGTGTTGGAACATGCCGGGAGTTGGGAGAGTTTTCTATCGTTGATAGAGTTCAGCTACAATAACAATTATCATTCAAGTATAGGGATGGCACCCTATGAAGCTTTATACAAATGACGATGTAGAACACCTTTATGTTGCTATCAGGATGGAGAAAGTGTTTCGTTAGGACCTGAACTAGTGCAACAAGCAACTAAGAAGGTGAAACTGATTCAAGAAAAGACGAGGACAACTCAGAGCCGACAGAAAAGCTATGCAGATAAAAGACGTGGGCCCCTTGAGTTCGAAGAAGGTGATCATGTGCTTTTGAGACTCACACCAATAACTGGGGTTGGCAGAGTCCTTAAGTCCAGAAAACTCACTCCAAAATTCATCGGATCTTATCAAATTCTTCGTCGGATAGGTCAAGTAGCTTACCAAATAGCTTTGCCACCTTTGCTATCCAATCTCCATAATGTCTTTCGTGTTTCGCAATTGCGAAAATACATTCCGGATTCCAGTCATATTATAAAGCCTGATTCAGTATAGCTAAAGGATAACCTGACCTATGAAGCACTGCCCGTCAAGATTGAAGACAGAAGAGTAAAGCAACTACGAGGAAAGGAGACATCTTTGGTCAAGGTTATCTGGAACGAGACTTCAGGTGATGCCTCCTAGGAGTTGGAAGATAGGATGAGGGAATAGTTTAAGCACCTCTTCTAAGTTAAATTTCGAGGAAGAAATTTCATTTTGGATGGTAGTGTTGTAACATCCCAAAATTCATATATTTGTCTTTTAACTGTTGTGTGAATAACTTGATTGAGAACACAATCTGATTAATAATAATCGTAAAAATGGTTAATAATTGGAAATTCATATTTGAATTTCAATTATGAGCTTAATGATCATAAGATATTTGTTTTGAGCCTGTTATGCTGTTTTGAGTCGGAACCGATAAAAATATTATTATTTTAATCGGGGCCGCTTTACCTAGGAAGCGTGCCAGGGCCGGGGAGTGATCGGGCCCGGGGTCGGGAGGTTACTCTCGCCCAGATTCGGTAGAAATTTATGTCTGCTTATCATGTTTCACGAGGAGATATCACCTTTTTGTCAATTCATGACAACCTTTCAACTTTGTCAACTTTTCCTTTTATGGAAAAAAGCTAAACTACCTAGTTTTGGTTAATCTTTACAACTTTTGCTATGGAAGCAACACATGTGTACCTTCCTCCATCTTAACCCTTGTAACACCCCTGTTTTCTGTAACTGGTTATAATCACTTTAACATTGTCATTGCTACCTTTATGATGTGAATGACCTTGTTATATATATGTGAATGTTTTACATGATGGTCTTATATCCATGATATTGTGGTGATAAAGTTTTCTTTTGTCGTTTTGAGACGAAAACCGATAAAAGTTCTGTTTTAACCGGTATCGGCCAATTTCTCGTTTCGCGTGCCGGAGGCCGGGAAACGGGTAATTGAGTGAGATGTAATGTTGAATTACATTTTCCATTACCTTGTTAATTATTCCTAATGAAGAGAATTAATTTTCATAAAATCCAAAAATTTGCCAAAAGTAGGAAAACCGCTTTTTCATTTTTGGTAAAAATCCTAAACACCTAATTCCTAACCAAGTGGAAAAATGTAACTATCCAAATTACATGGAAAGGACATTCGGCCATTTTGACTTGGGAGAAGACAAAATCTCCCTTTACCATCATCCAAGAAAAGGTTATGACACTAACTCTTAATGAAAAAAGTGTTTTAGCCATTTTTAGTTAATCTTGTACTTAAGGTCTCTACAAGTAACAACACATCCACCTCTTTACATCTTGGCCTTCCATTCTCTATGACCAAAATTGAATAAAAATTTGGTGTTCAGAAGGCCAAGCCATTCGTCCATGTAAGGGAAAAATACCCTAACATTACACTATTCCATTCATTCTAATTTCTCACTCAAAAACCTAAAGCTCTCAAGTTTTCTCTCTTCTCTTTCTCCTTCTCCTAGCTTCGGCCAGCCTTGGTGAGTGCTCACACTCATTTTATTTCATCATTTTAACTTCATATTCTTGTTCATCTCATCCATCTAAACAACTTTCATCTTTTGAATTTCTTTATTTGAAGTTGTTTACTTAAAGTTATTCAAGGATCATTCAAGGAGGTTTCAAGCTTATTGAACTTATTGAGAACCTTTCTTTGAAGAAGTAAGTTCCTAAACTTATTCCTTCATGTCTTTACTCTAAGGGAAGACTTTATCTTATCATGTTTGATGTTGAAAATCAAGGTTTTGAACTTGTTTCTTTTCTTTCTAGGCTACGGTTTTAGCCTTCTTTTGGTGACCAAGTTTTCTCTTCATCTTCTCCAAAAGAACTTCAAAGAGGTAATGGGGGAGTGGACCATATCACACCTTAATGGTGGGATCAAGGCCTCCAAGCTTTGTTGAAGGAAAACCCTAGATCTAAGGTTTCCTTATAAAGTTCATTACTTTGTTGTCATGATGTTTTATGTTGTTGTGTTGTTATGATGATTGTGTTTGTATGTGTTAGTAGAAAATCATTTTGGCATGGCGAAACACTATTCTTAGGTCCAAAGACCTAAGGGTAGGATTTTGGGAATGAAGAGCTAGTTTGTGTTCTAAGTTGCCTTGATAATATATTTATGTGTTGGTATGATTTTCTAGTCACTTTGGATGTTGTTGGATGGCTCCATTTTGGTTGAAAAAGAGCATGTTAGGTTCAACCATATGTTGATTAATGAGGGAAGCCAATGCTTCCACGTTCAAGTGATGATGTAATGGACTTAAAATGGTTCCAAGAAGGCAAAATATTTAAAAGAAACCTACCCTTGTTACATGGGGGCATTCGGTCTTGTCTTGCTAAATAGGGTTAGGAACTTAAAATATTTATGTTAAGAGGTTTAATGTGTTCATACTAAAGTATAAGAGTTATATAAATCGAAAAGGTTTCCAGAGAAATCAAGTTTTGGTTCCAAAGAACCAAGTGTTGTTAATTAAGTGTTTTGACTCCATATGAAAACTATTTTAAGAATAGGATGGTTTGATGTTGATCCACCACTTATTCAAGTATGTTGTTTTTAAGGAAAAAAATTTTAAGGACCAAGAGCTTCATAGTTAGTCAAGATGTTTTTCAAGTATTTTGGTTAGTAAGCCTACTTTGAGAAAAATAGGATTCTTGCAAGTCTTTCTCTAAAAACAAAAAGTTTTTACACTACTATTACCTTTTAGAACCTTACGGAATGAAATGGTGATTTCAAGTCAGTTGTGTATTCCTTTTTACACTAAGTAATAGGACTAGGAAACTATTTCAAAGAGTTTTTACACTAATTAGATGACTTATGGGTATTTTGTATAGAGTTTTCAAAGTATACTTAATAAACGAGATTTCATCAACTACTTTACTACAAGGATAGTACTTTGAAGCTTTTTATTATAATAGCATAAACACGTGTTATCTCTTAAGAGAAATTACATGAGTTCCACAAAGAACTCACAAAGATTAAGTAAAAGGCATGCACTAATATCTTGTGGTCATGACAAAATCATGTCCCACACCCTTGATGATTTAAATCATCTAAGGAATCCATAACATTTAATCACAAAGAGTTACTTATATAGAATATGTAACGTTTCTTTGATAGATAAGTGAGAAGATATGATGAAGGGGATCCTTATGGATCCTGTTTTCCATAATGCATTTAGGTTATGGAATAATATATCATAAGACATGAACATCATTTTAGTAACAATGAGGTGGTACGTGATTGCAAGGAACGGAACCAAGAACGGGCGACTAATGGCAAGTCGTGTGAAAGTGGGTCTCGTAGGGGTGCCCTGTGGTTTATCAAGAGATAAATGTGGTGCTACAGTGGCAGTGTAGTATGTTTTGTGTTTTAGCATTTCTTGACATGCATACGCATCTGTGCATAAGTTGGGCGTTGTGCCCGAGAGTTGAGCTTATACCATTGTGCGGGTGTGTTTGTTAGAGGTGACGATCGTGGATATCTTGAGGGCGTTGGGGTTGGGATGATCACATGTGGCCAGAGAGTAGCTCCTCTGTGTCGTGGGTACCTGTCAAAAAACGCTGACGGCTTGACTGGACAACGGACAAATCATGATTTTGGTAAAGAACGTCTGGCGTGAGCCGTTATAATGATTGCAATCTTTGGATATGGCACTATGGGGCTGAGATAACGCAGACAACGTTCTCCCAATCACTCACTCTTGTTATGTTTAGCTCCATGGAGTAGGGGTCTGGGTCATGTTGCATATTATGTCATTGCATACTCTATTGATGTCTGACCCATATCGTTATTCGTGATGCTATGTAATTAGTTGTTATGTTGTGAATGCCCATGCGCTGTATGCAGATTGGGTGCGTGTGTGCGTGACTTTTATCACTGCTGTTCTGGTTGTGTAATGTGCGAAATCTCACCTCATTACTTTTGTTGTTACGCTACTCACGTGGTTTCACCTTGCTCTGTGAGTGTTATGGCGAGCGATCCATCATCTTGGCTGACATTAGACTCGAATCTCCACGACGGAGAGGATGCCTGGAATATCCACCCAGATGGACGTCGTACATACACAAGAGCTGCGAGTCTCACTAGTAGGATGGAGTCACCTTTTTCCATGACGAGCTTATCTGAGAGAGTCTACACCCTGCGTGTCAGTGGCGGGGGTAGCTTGGGGATCACCCAGCTACCAGCACCACTTGCTGATCGTCCACACCTGCCTAGTGCCCAGCTTGTAGTTCACCAGGAGGAGCCCAGAGACGTTTACGTTGAGCCTTCTTCGTGCCATCTCCACCTACGGCACCGTCTACTTCTGCCTTAGTTGTACCTGCTGTCGGACCGTCTGTCTCCATAGTCCCACCCCCAGGGCCTACCTATATTCCTTCCGAGCTACACCCTCAGATTCCTAGCCAGCTGGCGAATTTGAGGATGACTGCTCCTAAGAGCACACCAGCTCATACCAGGGTATTCTTTTACACTCCCCTTGTTATCCTCCCGTCTGATGATGAGGAGATGGAGGAGGAGGAGGAGGAAGTGCCAGAGTATGTACCAGAGGACGTACCTGAGGTAGCCCCTGCCAGCGCGAGTCAGGATGCGTGGTGGATGAGGACTGATGAGGATTTGCTACGGTACGCAGAGCAAATCATGAGCAGGCATGACATGCAGCCCTTGGAGGAGGATGAGTATGAGGAGGAGGAGGCCATGGAGGAGGACGAGGAGGAGGATCCAAAGGAGTACTACTCCGATGAGTAGTGCAGCATTTTCATTTTGGCCAGTCTCTAGTGTCTTCCCAGCGTTTGTATATTTATCATGTACCCCCTTCCCCTTTTCAGTTGTGGAGCTGCGTCTCCAGTAGTGTAGGATGAGTTTGTCCTCATATTGGTTACTTTCTTCTGTAGTCATATGTTGAGAACTAATATCTATATATATGTTTTGTGGGAAGCTTTTATTATTTCAATGTTGCTTATGATTATCTATATTTATCCTTATGAGTACAAGTATACTTATATGTTTTCGAAACTTGAGTATAAAGAAAAAAAAAAACCCATATTTTCAGTAAGCTCTTTATATTGTATATGTTTTCCGCATTTCATTTTCATCGTGTTAAATAATCGTGACCCTAAAAGTGGAGTGTTACAACCCTTCATTTTCTTACACCAATTTTATTCACACACTAACCAAGATTTTGGACATAACACAATAGGCCATTCGGCCATTAAACTCCATAAACACTCCACCATTTCCATTTTACTCATCCAAAGGATCAAACACATCATTTCTTAAATTTTTGAAAAATTCTCTCTTCTCTCTCTTCACCATACATTCGGCCATCACCCTTAAATCAGTAACCAAATTTCTTTCTTCGATTTATTGTTCATCATAGTAATGTGAGTATTTTGAGCTATTATTTAACATGTTGGTAAAGCAAAATCTTCACACCCTTGTCAGTGGTAGGATTTGGCCACTATGGTAAGAAAAGGAAGAACATTAGCTTATTCTTGAACTTCAATGTTTTTGAAAGCTAGTAAGTGTTTTATTAACTTGTATTTCAAAAACAAACAAGAAGTTGTTTTGATCCAAATATCAACTAGGGTTTCGGCCCTTTGTGATTTTAACTAAGGTAAAAATGTGTTTTACTTTAGTCATAGCTTAATCAATTAAATAAGCGTTTTAAAAATAAAATGATAAAAGAAATTTCATGAAAGTAAAATTAATATGAATTTACCTTAGGTTTAATATGATGTCACATTCATTTTAAAACTAAGTTAACATTCAACCTTCAAATTATAGTGATGACTTTGTCCTAAAGTTTTGATTTAAATGAATCATAGTTTGAAAACTAAGTGGAATTCCCTTTCTTTTACGCTAACTTAGATCACGGTTTTACATTAAGCAGAAAGGAAACCGTTTTTCAAAAATTAACTGAATCGCTTTACTCCAAATGAGTAGCTAAGTTCTTACAAATCAAATGAGTTTTCATTTAGAAAGGTTTTGGTTTACAAAGTCTTTAACAAAGAGTTTTCAACTCAATCGTAAAGTGTTATGCACGAAAAACCTAAGTTAAGTAGTTAACTTAGAGGAAAAGGAAAGAGATAACTAAGTATAGGATATGGTGGAAGAAGACCATACACTATACCATTGATGACTTAGCTCATCAATGACTTCATAAGACTTAAGTGAATCAGGACTCATTTCACAAATTGAAACTCAAGGAATATCTAACTTAGAAAGGATCAAAGACTTATCTAAGAGGATTCTCAATCCTTCTTCATAACACTTAGGACTTGAGAAATAAAATAAGATACCAACGTAAACATTAAACGTTTTTGGTTGAAACAGTAGTTCGATGACGAA
This sequence comes from Ammopiptanthus mongolicus, assembly GCA_039655645.1. Classification (NCBI taxonomy): domain Eukaryota; kingdom Viridiplantae; phylum Streptophyta; class Magnoliopsida; order Fabales; family Fabaceae; genus Ammopiptanthus; species Ammopiptanthus mongolicus. The sequence continues at coordinate 76,239,825 of CM077348.1, read as the reverse complement.
CCGTTGATTCGGATTCAAGAAAGTCGTTCAACTGTTTTAGTCTTGTGATGACTCGATCCCGGAGGGATCACGAGCTTTATCCGGTGGGTAAAAGTTTACAACAATGATAACGTGATTAGTTCCTAAGGAAGAGACCCTTAGAGAATTTAGAGGTTTATTCAGTAGATAGACATTGCTTTATCGGATCTGCTTTATGTAAGCATTGACATTATGTTGCATGAGTCTGTAAGGCCTTGAGCCTAGGAGTTGAGCTTACACCTTGATGTGGGTGCAATTCTTGCGGTGAAGTTTCAAATAGTCTTAGAGGTATTAGGGTTGGAAACGCTGACATGTGACCAGTTGGTAGCTCTTCTATGTCGTGGCGACTCCGAGCAATACACTGATATCCTCGAATAGATGTCGTACTTTTCATGTTTGGTGTAGAGTGTTTCCGTAAAAGCCAGATACGTGCACGTTACGAATGTTGTAGCATCTTGCCTAAGGCTGGCGTACACGGAACATGTCCTCTCATTCACTCTCTCCGATGTTTTGTTTGCTCCATGGGGTGGGAGTCAGAGTTTTACCCCTGTGGCATGTGGCATTGAGTCATGCACATCGCATTGTATTGCATGGCTGTTGATGATTAAATTTAACTATTATGCATCATTATCCTGTTTTTGGAGATGTCTTATGCCTCTAATTGGTTAATATGATATATTGAGATGTCTAGTATACATGATTGGTATGTTGTTACCTGGTGTGTTGTCCCGTTTTTACTTCTGTTGTTTTACTATGTTGATGATTGGGAATCTCACCCATATTTATATCTCTTCTCTGCTTGTGTTTTTGTTACTGCTTGAGAATATGGGTGCAACGATGACTCAACTCAACGTGCACCTTGAGTCCGGAGAGGGCTCCCTTTGTTGTTTTGTTTTGGCCAGGCTGTGTCCAGTTATCAGTTATACCTTTTGAGGAGTTGTGACTCCTAGTACTTATTTATGTATTTAATTTTACAGTTAGGCTTAGACCTATGTCTATATTCCGTACTTTTCTATTTCTGCACTTTACTTCTATATGAATTCTAGAAATGCATGGTGACCCTAAGTTTATTTATTATTACTCATTTTACAAATCTCATTTCATCATTACGAATAGAAGAAAAAAAAAGAGAAAACCCGAGCTTTCCGCATGAATTTTATTTTCGGCCTTATAATTGTTCGGGAATGTGACACTTGGGAAAAGGTGTCACATCTGGTCAGAACTAGGCAAGTCGGTAGTGGGAGTACCTCTCCCAGCACGACCTTTGCCACGAAAAGGTGAGCTGGCATCCGACCACTACGACCTCTACCCCTACATCTGTTACCATCTACCATCTGTATGAAAACAATCAATATTACTTTTTAAGTTGACCATATTACAATTAACAAAGACTATAGAAAAACAATGAATACAAGTTTAATTAACTAACTTTAAGAAAACAATCAATATAACCAATCAACATTATTTACCTAATTAGACGTATCTGAATCAATAAATTCACCCTCACTATCACTTAACATATATGTATCCTTGTCTGGTTTGTCCGATTCATCTGAGTCAGACTGAGTCGGTACTTGAATGCCTTGATTTTACCCACCCACAAGTTGATCATGAAACCATGATAATTTGGGGTTTTAAAAAAATTTGGAAAAATAAAGAATAAAAAAGCAGAAAAAGAAAAATTAGGAAACATACTTTATGTTATTCTTGATGGGTGAGGGGCTTGTGTTGCCTAAAAGCACGACGAAAAAATAAGCAGCGATGGTGAAAAGTGAGGGCAGAGCAACTGGAGGCGTTGGTAGAGAGAGGGAGGTGCACGATGGTGTTGGCAGAGAGGGGGCTTCGCGAGAAAGAGGGAAACAGGCAGTGGTGATTGCGAGCGGCCGGAGCGGCTGTCGAGAGGGGGAGAGGCACGAGATTGCAGAGGGTTTGAGAAAGGAAAAGGAAAGAAAGAGGAAAAGAGAAAGAAGAGCCCGCGTTGTGTAATAAGTTTTTGAAATTTGTGACCGAATAGTAATCGGCCGCAAAATCGGTCTGAAAATATTAAAAACTGGATGTTGCGACCGATTTTGTAACGGTGGCAAAATATTACCATTATGCGATCGCAAAATCAGTGGCAAAATAGACAACTCAATTGACTTTTCATCTCTTTTATGTTCTCAACCGATTTTCCTAGCGATTTGACAAAACATAAATAGCCACTGATTAATCAGTCGCAAAATCCGTCACAATGTGTATTTTTCATCTTATTTTTTGCTAACTGAACAACAGTCACAAATGCTACATATTACGACGGGCTTGGATCAGTCGCAAAATTTCGGTGACAAAAAGCCTTTTTTTGTAGTGGTTATAGAATTGGCCAATCATGCAAGTAGACTAAGTTGTACATGTAGAGTAGGTGGTGATCCCTAGTTAGTGTGGTTCTGAGGTTGACTGTTGTGGTGATCTCAAGAGATGGTTGTGGTTGTTGGTTGTGCGTGTTAACATGTTAGGTTCTATGTCTTTCCCTATACATGATAGTAGTAGAGTTTCTTACCTCTCGTGCATGTCTTTCTTGTGTTTTCTTTATATGGTTATTCAGGTCGTGGTCCGAAGACAAAGACGTTGGTTGGTTAGCGAGAATGTTGAAGCAGACGATGCTGAATCGAGCAGAAATTCATCTTCTACAATGATGTTGATGTTGGTGCTTCTCGAGTAAAGAGAGACCTCGGAGATACCGTCGAGTCTCCAGTAGTGTTTGTACCACGGCAAGTAGGGCGTCTTTCTATGAGTATATTGTATACGTCATGGCATCTGGTGAAACTCTAATGTGGTGTTTTGAGTTGCTATATATATGCTTATATGTTTAATTTTAAAATAAAACTTTTCCGGTTATGCTTTTATGGTATCAGAAAGAGAAGAGTAAGTTTTGGGAGCGTCATAATTTTGTTACGTAAAAAGGTGGTTGTAGTTTTATGAGAACTGTAATAAGTGTGCTTATGTTTTGTAAAAGGGTGGAGGTGATGAAGGTCCGAATATATCAGTAAGTTATGCAGGGGCTGAAAAGTTTTATGTTCGATGTAAACAGTGGTGTACTGGTTTCTCCTCTAGCTTCAAGCACATGATAGAGTGTTACCTTTTCAACCCTTCCTAGAAGGTGGGGAGAATGATCTTCGTGATACTAAAGCTAGATGTTTTGAAAGAAATATTTTTAATTTTCAAAACAAAAATGTTTATCTACATATTTGAATTAAAGAAAAAAAATAAGAAAGAAGAGAAGTTATCTCATATCAAATTCAAAACATATTATAAATCTAATTATTAGCGGACGAAAAATATTTTTCATACACCAAAATATGACAGCTAGGTGGACACCTTCTTTGGATATAAGTAATAACTAGGTGTTGTCATGTGTATTATATATCAAGCTAGAACGATTGTACCTTAAGAAAATGTAATTGAAGTGTAATTTAAATATCATAATCTATGTATTCAAATAAAAAAATAACTCTTAGTTAAAAATACATAAATGAAGAACAACTCTGTTATTTTGACAACAAAAAGTCAACAACTAAGATATATATATATATATACCCACACACACGGTAGTTATTTTTCTATATCACAATTGCCAACAGAATGTAAAGATTATCAACTATTGCATTTGTAGTTATCAATAATATAACTATTATTAACAGTCTCTATCCTCACCACCCTCCGCCATTCACCACTGCCCACCACCGCTCGCCACAACTAATTGTATTTGTAATTATCAAGCATCTAACCATTGTTACCAATTAGCACAACCACCAACTTCTTCTCACCACCACTAAACCACCACAGATCTTCCATCCTCAGACACCACCACCAACTAACTATACCAACCACCAGCACAACTACTGGATAGCCAAAGATCCTCACCTCAACTTCACTCCCACCACACCTAGTCCCCCCCCCCCCCCCACTATGACCACCACCTTAACTCCATTTGACTCTGTTACTGTAGATAAGGAACATAAACAAAATCAACAAGCTGAGTCGCGGACTAGATCGCTCTCTTTAAGACATTTCGCGGCTCTGCCTAGAATGTGCAGCAGTGTACAGCCTCGTCGTCCCCAGGATAAAACAGCCTCACCAAAAAATATGGTTCTCCCTGCACAGAAGAAAACCACCAACACACACCCTCAAACAATATTGCTCAGAAACTGTAATTACTTACTTATATATATTTTGATGAATGACAAACACTGACAAAAGCCAAAAGGATATGTTGTTATAGTATGCAGGTATCAAGTGCATAAAGTCAAATTATTATGATGTTCCAGAATCTCAGATATCAAGACCAAAGGACCAAATGGGTAAAGTATTAAGTCTTAGATATTATTGTAAGAGATTGATTTTATTTAGTAATAATGTGGCTCAAGGTATTAATGATGACAAGTAAAATCTTTTCTCAATCAAGTATGATTATTTTTAAATGTATTTGAAATCTACATTCCTTAATAATATCTTTGAAATAGCGTTTGATATTGAATCCAAAATAAAATTTCTGGGTTAAAGTCCGTGTCCCTTTGAATTAAACAGTGATATAGCTATTGGATATGGAATTTATTTAAATCTCCAATCAATTTAATTTGTTTTACAAATCGATTACCAAAACCGATTTTCAAGATATTCAAATCGATTTTCAAAACAGATGGAACATGTTTCATCACTCTATTTTAGAAGCAAAATCGATTTGATCAATCGATTTATGAAACCGATTTAAACCACTGGAGAAACGATTTTCACTGTCTGGTAAGACCTTGTCCTTTCATTTCAATCGATTTCCTTCCACTACAATCGATTTTGTAAATCGATTTACACCAGGCTCAAATCGATTTACTCCTATGCTTCTCACATCTTATTCTTTATGAAAATCGATTGGCATATGTAAAAATCGATTTTTATGTGCCTTTAATGAAAAGAATCAAAATCATTGCACACTCCGTGGTTGCCATTCTTGGATTCAAACGATAAACTTTTCTTAAGCCTTATTAAAGGTCTTTTGCCTGGTTTCAGAAATACAACCGAGTATCATCATACAAGCATTTTTTTTTATAACACAAGTGTTATTTGCAAACCATTTCTGAAATCATTTTGAGCCATCTATTGCTCTTATTATTATCATTCTCATAGGACTTCAATTTGTATCCATCTACACTAGTGGAGTGTGTCATCTTATTCTTATTGGTGAAACCTTGTGAAGGGGTGAGGTATCCCTAGGTTGAGGGTGAGGTATCCCTCAGTGTATGTGAAAGGGTGAGGTATCCCTTATTTATTTGATTGAGGCTCCTATACGAGGGTGGGGTATCCCAAGTAAGGAGAGCTCTGGTTGTAACGGTTTTTCAAGCGCCTTGGAAGCTTGACTATAGTGGACAAAACTCGGAAACGTATTCTGGGGACTGGACTTAGGTCACCAACGGTGGTGAACTGAACCAGGATAAATCTTTGGTTTGCTCGTTCTTCTTCCCTTACACTCTTTATTTATTCATATTATTATAATCGTTGATTTAGCTTCTACAATTGAATTTGAGAAAAGTAATTTTCGAAAATTAAAGAAGAATTTTTTAGACTCAATTCACCCCTCCCCTCTTGAGTCGAAGCCACCTATTCCAACAAGTGGCATCAGAGCTAGACTCTTGCACAAAGAGCTCAGCAGCTTCAAGAGAAATGGCTTCAGATAGTGACTTCCTTCCGGAAGGAGCCTCCTTTGGCAAACCCCCTGCCTTTAGTGGACAAGAATATGCTTATTGGAAAGAACGTATGATTATGTTTATTCAGCTATTGATTGGAATGTCTGGGATGCTGTGGAAAATGGACCTTACGTTCCTAAGAAAGATGTAGAAGGAAAACTAGTAGATAAAGTTAGAAGTGAATACACCGAAGATGATTATAAGAAAGCTCAATACAATTACGTGCACGCAATATAATAACATCTGCTCTGAGTAGAGGAGAGTTTTTCAGGGTATCAAATTGCAAGACTGCTAAGGAGATATGGGATACGCTGCAAGTCACCCATGAAGGGACAAGCGACGTCAAGCGTGCCAGAATGAACAAGATGATTGGAGAATATGAGTTGTTCATGATGCAGCAAGGAGAATCAATTCAGGACATGGCCAAACGTTTCCAGCACATTGTTAACCAGCTTGCTGGTCTAGGTAAGGAATTTAAAAATGAGGATTTAATTAACAAAGTCTTACGCTGTCTAAGCAGGGATTGGCAGCCGAAGGTAACAGCAATTGCAGAATCTAGAAACCTTGAAACTATGGACTTGGCCACACTATTTGGGAAGCTGCAAGAGCATGAACAACAATTGGCCCGCCTGACTAAACATGAAGAACAAGAAAAGAAAAAGAAAAGCTTAGCACTGAAAGCATCCTCTTCTAAAATAGAAATTGAAAGTCAAGAGGATCTCGAGGAAGATGAAAATTCAGAAGGTGAGATGGGACTTTTGGTTAGAAAATTCAAGCGATTCATGAAGAAAAGCAACCAAAGAAAACCCGGATTCTCCTTCTCAAAAAGGTTCCTTAGAAAAGATGGCCCAAGCTCCACTCCCACATGCTATGAATGTGGTAAGACCGGTCACATAAAGTACGAATGTCCAAAATTGCAGAACAAAGACAAGTTTGAAAGAAAAGAAAAGAAAGACGGCAGGCCAAGAAAAGCATATATCGCTTGGGATGATAATGACATGGACTCATCAGACAACTCAGAAAATGAAGAAGCTAATCTGTGTCTTATGGCTAATCATGACAGCGATGATGAGGTAACATCTATTACTTCTGTCCCTGCATATGATGAATTGCATGATGCCTTTCTTGAATTACACAATGACTCTATGAGGCTGGCCAAAGCATTAGAAAAATCCAAGAAAATAATTGAACATCTGCAAATCTAAGTAATCGCCTTAAGCAAAGAAAAATTAGAACTGAAAAGAGAAAATTATAGCATTGGGCATTTTCAAGCAAATTATGCATGCAAAAATTGTAGTGAGTATGAAAAACAAATAAATGATTTAGAGAACACTCTTGCTAAGTTTACTAATGGTAGAGACAACTTAAATGTGTTGTTAGGTAAACAAAAAGGTGTGTATGATAAAGCTGGCTTAGGATATAAACCCAAGGATCATGAAAAATCATTTTTAAAGAAAATGTTTGTGCCTGCTCATACATCTATCAGCCCTTTTATCAAATGCTATTATTGTTCTAGAAAAGGACATTCTGCATCTACTTGTAACATGAGAAGGGCAAATGAAAAAACTCTATGGGTTCCCAGGGGAATATTATCTGGCACTAACAACCAAGGACCCAAGAAAATTTGGGTACCTAAGAACAAAGCATAAATGTCTTTCTTGTAGGTGTGCTTAAAAGGCAAGATCACAAACTGGTACTTAGACAGCGGTTGCTCTAAACACATGACAGGAGACATCAGCAAATTCACTTCCTTCACACCAAAAGTTAGTGGACATGTAACATATGGTGACAATAACAAAGGTCGAATTCTTGGCATTGGAAGTGTTGGCAAAAGTCCAGAAATGACAATTGATAACGTACTTTTTGTGGAAGGGCTAAAGCACAACCTTCTAAGCATAAGTTAACTATGTGACAAAGGTAACAAAGTTATTTTTGACTCAAAATCTTGCTTAATTGAAAACATGCAAGATAAAAATAAGAAATTAATTGGACATAGGATTAACAATATTTATATGATAGATTTAGATGATATGTCTTCAAATGATGTATGCTGTCTTGTCTCTAGAGAAGAAGACAGTTTTCTTTGGCATCGTAGGATTGCACACATTCACACCGAGCACTTGAACAAACTTATTTCAAAAGAACTTGTGATTGGAGTACCAAAAATGAAATTTAAAAGGGATGGTTTATGTGATGCATGTCAAAAGGGCAAACAAACAAAAGTTTCTTTCAAACCAATCAATATAGTTTCAACAAATAGGCCATTACAACTCCTACATATGGACCTTTTTGGGCCTTCTAGAACTAAAAGTATTGGGGGGAATTTTTATGCATTAGTCATTGTAGATGATTACTCTAGGTTCACGTGGACTTTATTTCTTGCACACAAAAGTGACAATTTTAGAGCATTTAAGAAATTGGCCAAAGTAATTCAAAACGAAAAGGATTTAAAAATTGTCCAAATTAAAAGTGATCATGGCGGGGAATTTGAAAATGAAGCGTTTGAAAATTTTTGTGAAGAAAATGGAATACAACATAATTTCTCTGCGCCTAGGACCCCTCAACAAAATGGGGTAGTAGAAAGAAAAAATAGGGCTTTAGAGGAACTAGCTAGAACACTTCTAAATGATGTAAGTCTCCCAAAATATTTTTGGGCAGATGCAGTTAGCACTGCTTGCTATGTTCTCAATCGTGTCTTAATTAGATCAATCTTAAAGTGAACCCCATACGAGTTATACAAAGGAAGAAAACCTAATATCTCTCATTTTCGTGTGTTTGGATGCAAATGCTTTGTGCTTAACAATGGTAAAAATAATCTAGGAAAATTTGATGCCAAAGCTGATGAAGGGATATTCATAGGTTATTCATCATCTAGTAAAGCCTTTAGGGTATATAATAAAAGAACTTTAACTGTTGAAGAATCAGTGCAAGTTTCTTTTGATGAGACTAACCCCAAAAGGATGGGAAAGAATACTCTTGATGATCTTGCAGATTCCATAGAACATCTCCACTTGGATGATAAGAGAAATATAGGAAACAAAGAAAGCAATATTGATGAGATCAAAGAGGAGGAAGAAGCACATGAAGATTTTCCAAAAGAGTGGAGAGCTTCCAAAGATCATCCCTTAGATAACATTATTGGTGATATTTCAAAAGGGGTAATTACTAGAAACTCAATTAGAACTGCATGTAATCACATGGCATTTGTTTCTCAAGTAGAACCTAAAATTTTAGATGATGCTATCTGTGATGAATTCTGGTTGTTGGCCATGCAGGAGGAATTGAATCAATTTGAAAGGAACCAAGTTTGGGAACTAGTCCTAAGACCATCTAACAATCAGATAATTGGTACCAAATGGGTATTTAGAAATAAACTAGATGAAAATGGAATTATTGTTAGAAATAAGGCTAGACTTATAGCCAAAGGGTACAATCAAGAAGAAGGTATAGACTATGAGGAGACGTATGCACCCGTAGCTAGACTTGAGGCCATTCGCATGTTACTTGCATTTGTTTGCATCATGAATTTTAAATTATACCAAATGGATGTAAAAAGTGCGTTTTTAAATGGCTTTATACAAGAAGAGGTGTATGTAAGTCAACCTCCCAGTTTTGAAAACTTTGAATTACCACATCATGTATTTCAACTAAAGAAAGCACTCTGGCTTAAAACAAGCTCCTAGTGCTTGGTATGAACGCCTCAGTAAGTTTCTCCTGGAAAAAGGTTTTTCTCGAGGGAAAGTTGATACAACCTTATTTATTAAAAGAAAAACACATGACATTCTTCTTGTACAAGTTTATGTAGACGATATAATCTTTGGTGCTACTAATGAGCTTCTTTGCAAAGAATTTGCCAAACATATGCAGGAAGAATTTGAAATGTCAATGATGGGTGAGTTAACTTTCTTCCTTGGACTCCAAATCAAACAAACAAACCATGGCATTTTATCAATCAATCGAAGTATTGTCGTGAACTCTTAAAGCGATTTGGAATGGAAAGCGCCAAAGAAATATCTACTCCAATGGGCACATCATGCTCCTTAGAGAAAGATGAAAATGGTAAGCCTGTTGAGTTGACAAAATATCGAGGTATGATCGGTTCTCTCTTGTACCTTACTGCAAGTAGGCCTGACATCATGTTCAGTGTCTGCATGTGTGCTAGATATCAGGCTAGTCCTAGAGAGTCCCACCTTGCTGCTGTTAAATGCATAATGAGATACTTAACAGGAACCAAAAATATGGGCTTGTGGTTCCCCAAAGGCGCCACATGAAACTTAGTTGGGTATTCCGATTCTGACTTTGTAGGATGTAAGTTAGATAGGAAAAGTACCAGTGGGACATGTCATTTTCTAGGTAGTGCCCTAGTTTCTTGGTTTAGCAAAAAACAAGCTAGTGTGGCATTGTCTACTGCTGAGGCAGAATATGTGGCCGCAGGCAGTTGTTGTGCCCAAATCCTCTGGATGAAACAACAACTGTTGGATTATGGTGTCCAGCTTGATCACATTCCGATTCGTTGTGATAACACTAGTGCTATAAACTTGACTAAGAACCCCATTCAACACTCTAGGACAAAGCATATTGAGATTAGACACCATTTCATACCATTTCATTCGGGATCATGTGCAAAATGGGGATTGTGTTCTAGAATATGTGGACACCACTAAGCAATTAGCTGACATTCTTACTAAACCTCTTAACAAGGAAAGCTTCTTCTACATTCGACAAGAATTAGGCATTTTGGATTCATCTTGCATAAGCTAAATTCATTCTTTTCCTTCTTTCTTTGCTTTGATTTTGGGCTTTCACGCTCAAAAGGCTTCCAGAATCAATTTCCACCACCTTGCCAATCGATTTCTCAAATCTATTTCATCAATCGATTCCCCTATGTCATAATGGATTTTATCATTTCATTTTCAGCATCATTGTCATAATGGGTTTCGTCAATCGATTGTCCCACGTTCACAATCGATTGACCTTCCCCAGAATCCATTTTCCGAATCGATTTTCCACATCGATTTCTCCACTCAAAACCACCCGTCTACCTTTCATCCTTCACCCGTCTACCCTTCATCCTTCACCCGTCTACCCTTCATCACTGACCACACCACGCGTCCACAATCGATTGACCTTCCCAGAATCGCTTTCTCAAATCGATTGCTAAGCTCCTGAAATCCATTCTTCAAATCAATTTTCCCCATCTCAGAATCGATTTGGGCCTCGTTGGACCCTTCATCTCTCACCAAACCTATTCCTCTTCACGCCTATCTTCTTCCCTTTCCATAAAACCTTCCACCCTATCTCCTATTCCTCCTCTTCCCTACCTAACGCCTCCTTGTCCTCCCATCATCATGGCCAGAACCAAAAATGCCGGTAACTTTTCACCCCCCACCTCCATCCCACTGCCTCCTCCAGCCGTCCCTCCACTGCCTCTTCCAGCCAGAGCACTCCTCGCGACACTGAGGCCACCAGTGCTCAACCCCAACGCACTGGCCACCGCCCTCCCAATCCCAAATGCCTTTATTTTCGTACTGCCTCCCACAAGTCCAGATTCTACAAACACTTTCGGGATCGCAAGCTTCTCAATGCTAGGATCATCGACTTCACCTTCTTTCAAACCAAGCGCTTCTCCTTCCACCAGATTTTTGAGCGGTATGACTTGAACACCTTCCTCACCTACCGTGATGATGTCTACCTGGTTCTTACCCACCTCTTCTACTCCAACCTTGCTTTTGACGGCGAACGGGTCACCTCTGAGGTTAAGGGTGTTCGCATCTCTATGACTCTTGCACGCTTCAGCCAGATTGCCGGTGTCCCCTTTCATGGTCCTGTTGAATTTCCAGTTGAGGATGATGACGATGAGGCCGCTGATGAAGATGCCATCGAAGAGGACGAGGACGAATCCGTCAAATCAGTTGCCTGGTTCACAGCTTTTAAACCCGAGGCCCTGGAGGACTTGCTTGGGCCTCACGCACGTCGCGAACGCACCACCTACGCCACCACCTACGCCACTGATTTGCCTCCAGAAACTCGGCTAGTACACTATGTTCTCTGCCGCATTTTGTTTCCTAGAGGTAAAAATTTTTTCGTTGTTCAGCACGATGATGTTCTTCCTCTTTGGGCACTCATGCATGAGAAAAAGACCAGCTGGGGCTACTGTTTAGTGCAGCACATGGTTTGCTGCCAGCAGCGTGGGGGACTTCCTTATCCCGCTTTAGTCACACGTATCCTCCGCACCTTTCGTGTCCCATTTGATTCTGAGGAATGCCTTGCGGATCGTGCTATCACTCGTATCATGGCTTAGACTGCTGTATCCCAAATGGGGATCAAGCGAGACCAGGGCCGTTGGATTTACTCCTACTATCCTACTGCCAACAACCAGGCTGAGGCTCCCCATCCTGCTCCACCACCTACACCCGCACCTGTCTCGACCCCCTCTCGTCCATCTTCGGAGGCTCTCTTGGAGCAGATTTTGGCTCAAAATGCTCACATGATAACCACTCTCCGGCGCCATGAGCGACAGCTTACTGCTATCAGGCACTCCCTTCATATTCCTACACCTCCCGACTCGCCTGCCACCTCTCACACTGACATCCTTCAGGCGGCGCTTGATGAGGCTGCTAATGCCGAGCTACCCCATTCTGATGATTAGATAGTCTAGGCTTTCACTATGTATTGCGTGCAATCTCTTGTACTTCCCCATCTTATTTTGGTGTTTTCTGTTTCCTCTTAAGTTTTCAATATTTTGATGAATGAAAACTATCCTTTCAGTATTTTCAAAGACTGCCTTCGGTCCTTCATTTTTTTTTATCATGCCAAAAAGGGAGAAATATTGCACCATTCTAGATGCATAACATTGAATCATTCAAGGGGAGCACATAATTCTCAATGCATAAATGTTGAATCATTCAGGGGGAGCATATCAAAAATACCTACATTGCTTTATAATTTGATTTTGTGCCTTCTAAAAATCTATAAATGCATCTATTAAGTAATGTGATTTTAGAAAGGGGGAGATCCATCCCACGCTCATAAGCTGCTGATATAACTCTGACACTACATTACTCAGGTAAGAAGGTAAGGTTTGTCATAATCAAAAAGGGGGAGTATGTAATTACTTACTTATATATATTTTGATGAATGACAAACACTGACAAAAACCAAAAGGATATGTTGTTATAGTATGCAGGTATCAAGTGCATAAAGTCAAATTATTATGATGTACCAGAATCTCAGATATCAAGACCAAAGGATCAAATGGATAAAGTATTAAGTCTTAGATATTATTGTAAGGGATTGATTTTATTTAGTAATAATGTGGCTCAAGGTATTAATGATGACAAGTAAAATCTTTTCTCAATCAAGTATGATTATTTTTAAATGTATTTGAAATCTACATTCCTTAATAATATCTATGAAATAGCGTTTGATATTAAATCCAAAATAAAATTTTTGGGTTAAAGTTCGTATCCCTTTGAATTAAACAGTGATATAGCTATTGAATATGGAATTTATTTAAATCTCCAATCGATTTAATTTGTTTTACGAATCGATTACCAAAACCGATTTTCAAGATATTCAAATCGATTTTCAAAACAGATGGAACATGTTTCATCACTCTATTTTAGAAGCAAAATCGATTTGGTCAATCGATTTATGAAACCGATTTAAACCACTGGAGAATCGATTTTCACTGTCTGGTAAGACCTTGTCCTTTCATTTCAATCGATTTCCTTCCACTACAATCGATTTTGTAAATCGATTTACACAAGGCTCAAATCGATTTACTCCTGTGCTTCTCACGTCTTATTCTTTATGAAAATCGATTGGCATATGTAAAAATCGATTTTTATGTGCCTTTAATGAAAAAAATCAAAATCATTGCACACTCCGTGGTTGCCATTCTTGGATTCAAACGGTAAACTTTTCTTAAGCCTTATAAAAGGTCTTTTGCCTGGTTTCAGAAATACAACCGAGTATCATCATACAAGCATTTTTTTTTTTTATAACACAAGTGTTATTTGCAAACCATTTCTGAAATCACTTTGAGCCATCTATTGTTCTTATTATTATCTATCTCATAGGACTTCAATTTGTATCCATCTACACTAGTGGAGTGTGTCATCTTATTCTTATTGGTGAAACCTTGTGAAGGAGTGAGGTATCCCTAGGTTGAGGGTGAGGTATCCCTCAGTGTATGTGAAAGGGTGAGGTATCCCTTATTTATTTGATTGAGGCTCCTATACGAGGGTGGGGTATCCCAAGTAAGGAGAGCTCTGGTTGTAACGATTTTTCAAGCGCCTTGGAAGCTTGACTATAGTGGACAAAACTCGGAAACGTATTCTGGGGACTGGACGTAGGTCACCAATGGTGGTGAACTGAACCAGGATAAATCTTTGGTTTGCTCGTTCTTCTTCCCTTACACTTTTTATTTATTCATATTATTATAATCGTTGGTTTAGCTTCTACAATTGAATTTGAGAAAAGTAATTTTCGAAAATTAAAGAAGAATTTTTTAGACTCAATTCACCCCTCCCCTATTGAGTCGAAGCCACCTATTCCAACAGAAACAAGTGAAAACGGTATTCTCAGAGTATTTGGAAGAAAACTCTCAGGTGTATAAAAACTTATGTAACAAACATTTTCCAAAACTCCATTATATAGCCAAAAACACCAGAAACCCGTTGGAGATGAAAATATAACGTTATCAAAGAATTAATCTTGGTTTGATGAGCTAAAACGGCTCAAAAACGGACAGAAAATGAAATTTTCCACGTTTACATCGATTTACTAATAGAGTACATCGATTTATTTAAATGTTTTTCACCAAAAACGCATTTTAAAAACTATACATCGATATATTTAACATGTACATCGATGTACTAACTTATTTTTGACTAACAGGTGTTATTACATCGTTATACTCATAAGATACATTAATGTATTCAAAAACCTTTTTCTTACATCGATGTATTTTCCAAATACATTGATGTACCCATTCCTTTTTTAATAAAACACTCAACAATCCCCAACTTGTTTTATTTAAAAAACATCTCATCGAGCAATAAAGCATAACAAAATAAGATTGAGCATAAATAATGGTGTCCGTAGACTTGAACCATTACATAGTGATGATGCTTCAAAATATACAAGAGTGACACGTAGCCTTGAACTCTATCTCTGACAACATTACACACTCAACCTTTCAGGGTGTAGTCTATAAGCTCGTGCATTACGGCCATACATGTATATCCCAGTATAGTGAATGCTCTAGAGAATTTTGTCCCAAAGTTCCATAGGAAGCAGCCTCACTTCCACATTCACATAGGTGATTCTATCAAGAGTACTTCTGGCTAGGTACCCTACTCCATATAGAATATAGAACTCATTAAGAATCAAACATTGATTTAACCTTTCAACACTACATGATGTCATGCTCTAAACATATGAATGAGACTTTATAATATTTTTATCATAGCATGATTCTCACATTTCCTTATAAGTTGTTAATACCCTTTGAACCTATTTTTTGGGATCTCCAGTCTATAGGTTGGCTTACCCTTATAAGAGACAATTTAATCTATGGGCATAAGTCCCATTCCTTTAGAGGTTTTAAAAACCTTTTCTCTTGCTAATCCTTTCGTCAAAGGATCAGCCAAATTTTCCTCAAACCTCACATGATCCAACCTCGCAGCTCCAATAGAGAGAAACTCTCTAACTGTGCTATGCTTGTGACGTATTTATCGCCTCTTACCATTATAATAACGATTCTGAATCTTTGCAATAGTTGTGGTACTATCACAATGGATCAATATGGCTGGAATCGATATATCACACATCGGGATATCTACAACAGGTTTCTCAACCATGCTGCCTCCTCACTAGCAGTTGCCAGCGCAATCATCTCAAACTCTATGGTAGATTGTGCTAATATGGTCTGTTTCGTAGATTTCCATGAAATAGCCCCTAGCTAAGCTAAAAATATAGCCACCGGTCACCTTGGAGTCATCTGAAAGGGTATTCCAATCAGCATCGTTGTATCCTTCTAGGGACTGCGGGAAACCTTTAATAATGTACCTCATGACCCTCTCGATAGCACTACAGTGCTCATTACTATGACTGCTAGAAAACCTATATAGTGACCCCACATCATAAGCTATATCAGGCCTAGTGCAATCAGTAGCATACCGAAGACTGCCAATGATGCTCGCATACTCAGATTGTTTAACACTATCACCAGTGTTCTTGAACAACTTGACACTAGGATCATAAGGGGTACATGCTGGTTTACAATCAAAGTAATTATATTTCTTTAAAACTTTCTCAATATAATGAGACTGATTTAAAGAAATTCTCTTTTCAGTTCTAGTAATTTTTATTCCAAGAATTACAATTACTTCACCAAAGTCCTTAATGTAAAAATTTTCACAAAGCATATTTTTGACATTTTTCACAATGTGAAAATTAGAACCAAAGATAAGCAAGTTGAGACGACCCGTCGTCCCATTGGAGAACCTATGATATTAACTAACCTTAATCGCATTATAATCGTTAGCGGGCCTTATTAATACGAAGCGATGGGGAAAATTGAGCGCAGAAGCAAAAAAAATTACTGCACGCATCACCTCGGAGTACACAGCTTTAAAATATAAAGAAATATATCACATACATCACTTGCCCCGTCATTAGGGCTACAATATCAAAGTAATTATACTTACAGAGTATACTAATATAACCCAAAATGATAGTGCGAAAATAGGCCGAGAGACAACTCTCCGGCTAACCACAATCACTGCCCAACCTCTCGAGGCTAGGGTCCGTGACACGTCCTCCGGCGCCAGGCTCGTAAGGAATGTCGTCCAGCTCCTCAGCAACTGGTTCCTCCTCGGGGTCTTCCCATCAAATAAAAGTAACAAATACAGAAAAATACGGGAGATAAGAAACATATAGCATCAATATGGGAGAGGGGCATCAATACATCATATACACATGCATCACACAACATAGATAAAATATACAACACAACATCACCCATATCTTAAGTCATAAAGTACAATCATCTCAAACATCATTCTCTCAGATAAGCCTATAACAGGGATACTAGTCCTTCTGTATATGCTGACTTCCTTATATGCATGTCGGCCAATACATCACGTCCCCAATTGGACATCCCCGTCGGGATTACACCACATCACATCCCCCATTGGACATCCCGCCTCGGGATTAAAACATCTCGTCCCCAATTGGACATCCCCCTTTAGGACAAAAGGCTGTGGTCTGAAATGACATGAAGATGCAACAAACATCCATCGCAGGTTGATACCGGGACCTCACAACTAAGCACTCATCCACGACCACGACACACCGCATCACATCAACATCAGCATCACGACGCCTTGCGTCTACGAGCCACAGGTCCATGGTCAGGACCATAACGATATCAACCCGAACAACATCAACACTCACCACACTCTCATCAACACTCAACCACCCAAATCACAATAGAGTATCACGACAGAAATTCCACCAGCACAGATATAATCAAAATGCTAGACAGCAGTTCATCACACAGGTAGTTCAACAAATAAAACAACAGATAATCAAACAAATAGTTCAACACATCAATCTCAATCAACCACATCAGCCATTTTATCAACTTAGTGGTGATAACCCAAAAGTACCTACACGTAGGGGCCAGGCACTTTATCCAGAGCTCAACCTCTAGTAGGTTTTAAGGGTTCCTTTACACACATATATACATTCTATACTAAGCTTGCCTTCTCGACGATATCAGTTCTTTCTCCCCACCTTAGTGATGTTCCCGAGAGATTCTGAATGCGGCTCCGCAACTGTCAATCGGGTGCGCGATCGATTGTTCGTTCGAGTCCTGTCCGATTCTATACAACAAAACACAACTAGAAATTAAAACAGTTAAATCACAAACCCCCTAATCCTTAGGATTAGCTACTACCCTATTTAATTAATTAGGCTAAGGATGTTGAAATTCTACCAACTTTTGGATCAATGATCCTTAAGCATACCTAAGACATAATCCATGATCAATTATCAAAGATTTGAATCAAAACCCCTTAAACCCAAATCCTAGGGTTTCGGACATCACCATGAAAAATAGGTGACAGCTTGATTTGGCTTCCTAATCACTTGGATTACATGATTAAGAAATGAAATAGGTAAAATCAAGAATCATTTCACATAAATTGAAGAAAAACCCATTTCTTCCAAATTCCTACGTACATTAGGCCCCTAAAAGATAAATATTCTATAGGGCTTATTTGATTTCAAGATCTTGGGTTATGATAGTAGGGGATGATACTAGATCATAGAAATTGGTTTGGTATTAAAAGGATTTTTCTACAATTTTCTAGAGATTTTTGAAGTTTAGATCTAAAAACTTGAAATCATGAATTTTAATGGAGAAAATGGAGATTGAGAGCTCAAGGATGAAATCTATACCTCTTAGGTGGCAAAGGAGGATGAGAGGATCAACTTTGCTTCACAAATTTGGCTGAAAATCCTTGAGGAAGTTGACGAAAAATGGAGGTGAAGGTTGGAGGAAAAATGGAGAAATGAAGAAGACAGGATGAAGAAGAAGAACAAGAGAGAGATAGAGAGAGAAAAGTCAGCGCAGATGAGAGAAAGAGTGGGCGACAACTTTTTAGATATTTTAGGGACGTAAACGTCCTTTAGGAAAAAGACCAGGGGCATTTTGGTCTTTCACGTTCAGATATTTTCTAATTTCATATCGCCGATATTGTTCGCAATTTTATTTAAAACCTATTTGTTTCGTTCACGACTCAAAATTAGGTCGTTTGAGCAGTAAAATAATACTGTCAGTGTAAAACGTAGACCAGGCTCCGTCTGAGTTTTCGACAGAAATTTAACCATAGCTTCCTACAATAGCGTAGAGCGTGACTATGGTCTCAGAATAATTTATTTCACTCTCTAGACCCTTCAATAAAATACAAACACACAATTACTATTTAATTAAGAAAATCTTGAAAATCGAGACGTTACATAAGTCATCCACATATAAACATATAATAGTGCAAACATTATTTTCTAACTTATAATATGTGCACTTATCACTTTCATTAATTTTAAATCCATGTGAGATAACTAGATTTTCAAATTTCTCATGCCACTGCTTAGGTGCTTGTTTCAAGTCATACAAGGATTTATTTAATTTGCAAACTTTATTTTCATGGCCAGAAACAACAAAATCATCAGGTTGATCCATATTAATCTCTTCTTCTAAATCACCATTTAGAAAAGCAGTTTTTACAGCCATTTGATGTACAACCATATCATGCACCCCTACAAGAGATAATAAAACACGAATAGACTTAAGTCTAGATACAGGTGAAAACGTGTCAAAGAAATCTATGTTTTCTCTTTGCCTATATCCTTTAGCTACTAATCTAGCTTTAAACTTATCTATTGTTCCATCAGGTTTTAATTTCTTTTTAAGAATCCATTTACATCCTATAGCCTTGCACCCAAAAGGTAAATCTACGAATTCCCAAGTTCCATTAGACTTAAGAGAGTCTATTTTGTCATTTATAGCTTCTTGCCAAAAATTGGCATCAATAGAGGACAAAGCCTCCTGAATAGAGGAAGTATCCTCTTCAACATTATAGGCATAAAAATCAGGACCAAAGTCCTTAGCCACATGTGCCTTTTTACTTCTTCTAGGTTCAACTAGAAATTCATTAATAGAATTACTTGTTCTAATAGGTGCATTATTAGAAGTTGAGTCCCCACGATAACGGTCTTCATAAAAATCAGCGTCATTAGATTCAATAACAACCTTTTCATTTAAATCAAAAAACCTATAGGCTTTGCTATTAACCACATAGCTTATGAAAACACATTCATATGCTCTACCTGCTAATTTCTTTCTTTTAGGATTAGGAATCCTAACATAAGCCAAACAACCGCATGTTCTAATATAGGAAAATTTTGGTTTCTTATTTTTAAACATTTCATAAGGAGAAATTTTAATATTTGATTTAGGTACTCTATTAAGCACATAACAAACATTTAGCAAAATTTCACCCCACCAATAAGATGCAGCACCAGAATGAATCAAAATAGCAACAACAGATTCAGCAAAAGTTCTATTTTTTGTTTCAGCTTTCTCATTCATTTCAGGAGAATAAGGTGCAGTTTTCTCATGCATTATTCCATGAGAATTGTAAAATTCATTAAAAATTTCATAATTATATTCCGTTCCTCTATCACTTCAAAATCTTTTTATTTTCTTATTTAGTTGATTTTCAACTTCAGAAACAAATGATTTAAACATTTCAAAGGCATCACTCTTATTTTTCATAAGGTATACATATTTGAAATTAGAGCTATCATCAATAAAAGTGATAAAATATCTTTTATCATTTCTAGTTAACACTCCATCAAATTCACATATATCAGAATGTATTAAATCAAGATTTTAGTTTCTCTAGTTATTGACTTATAAGGAGTCTTAGCAATTTTAGCTTGGCTACAAAATTCACATTTTTCAATATCATTTCTAAATAATTTAGGAATTAATTCCTTATCGCTCATATTTTTAACAATGAGTTTATTAACATGATAGAGTCTAGAATGCCAAATATTAAAGGAATACAGCATATAAGAAGAAATAATTTTATTCATCTCAATGTTCAACTTAAACATACCATCAGTAGCATAACCCTTTCCCACAAAGACATTATTCTTTGTAAAAGTATACAAATCAGCCCCAATGGTCTAAGTAAACCCAACTTGTTAAGGAGATAGCCCCAAATCAAATTCTTTCTCATCTCTAGAGTATGCATAACATTCTTAAGAACTACAGTCTTTCCAAAGGTAAAGTTTAATTCCACATCTCCTGTCTCAGTGTAACACCCCGATTTCCACTGCCTTTATAAATCAGTAAGTTTTATAATTAAGTTTGTATTTTATTCGAGATTTTAGAAAATGAAACAAAATAAACCGAGACCATATTCACGTTTAATGCTATCGTAGGAAGTTACGATTAAATTTTGGGCTAAAAACTCAGACGGAGCCTGGTCTGCGTTTTTCACTGACAGTAGTATTTGACTACTATAAAGACCTAATTTTGACTTGTGGATGAGGCAGTTAGGTTTAGAATTCCATTCCCTACAATTTTGCTAAAATTAGTTCTTCACCTTAAAAAGTGAAAACAATATAAACTATTCGGGCGAAAACTCGAACCGGGAGGCGAATGGAGCTGTAAATAGATTTATTGAGACCCGCTAACAGATAAACTTGATGTCACATCAAGTCAAATCACATTGGGATGCGTGCCGGAGTCATGATGGTTTTAGAAAATATCTAGACGCAAAATGACCAAAATACCTCCAATCTTTTTCT
This sequence comes from Ammopiptanthus mongolicus, assembly GCA_039655645.1. Lineage (NCBI taxonomy): Eukaryota > Viridiplantae > Streptophyta > Magnoliopsida > Fabales > Fabaceae > Ammopiptanthus > Ammopiptanthus mongolicus. The sequence continues at coordinate 76,218,700 of CM077348.1, read as the reverse complement.
TAATGACATTTTTGTCCTAAGGTGAAAAGAACATTTTGCCCTTAAGTGAACAAAATTTGGACTTTTAAGCCCTTCCTTCCCCAAGAAGTAGACCAGCCAAGACAGGCCCATCCACCATTTTTTCTGCTAACACCATTTTCTTCTAAACTTTCTCTCCATTATCAAGCTTGATCCTTAACCAATTTTGGTGATTCAAGTGAGGATTCTTGCTCATTTTCATCACTCCAAGAGGTAAGATCACTTCTTTGATCCTTAAAACTCATGAATCTTCTCTTAATTCATGTTTGAAACCCATGATTCAAGTAGATTTCAAGTTCTAGGTTCAAACTTCAAAAATCTCTAGAAAATTGTAGAAAAATCCTTTTAATGTCAAACCAATTTCTTTGAGGTAGATTCATTATCTTCTTTCATAATCCAAGAGACTGAAACCAAAAGAGCTCTCTAGCTCAAATGGGTATTATGGCCGAATCCTCCATTGTTGGGTGAGGAGAGTTTTGTTTGAAGTTTTAGTGTAATAAGCTTTGATTTAACCTTATCACACTTAGTGAATAATGAATCCAAGAGAGAGAAATTTTTGGAGCTCCCTAGCTAATTTTCATAGCTTATGGCCGAACCAACCATTTGGGGAAAACATAAGATTTTGATTCAAGTTTCAAAATTGAGACTTGATATGGTGTTAAGGTTACCTAGGGATCCTTCCTCCGAGATATAGGAATTTTAGACATTCCTAGCTATTTTGGGACCCTATGGCCGAACCTAGCTTCTAAGGGATTAGGGGAAATATATTGTTAAATGTTGATGATTGGATTGGTTGTGTGTTTGTAGTTGTTGTCGGGTATTCGGACGGGAAATCAGGAGAGTTCTTGGACAGATAGAGCGACTTTTCATCCGGATGATACTTCAAGAGGTAAGGGAAGATTAACTCCAATAAGTTTGATAGCCTCATGATATTTTTGTTGGATGATTGTAACTATGATGTTATATTGATGATTTTCCTGGTTGATGCATTATATGACTCATATGCTTGATTGATCTAGTGATTGTGTGATTGATGCTTGAAGATATGTTATGAGTGGTGTATGTTCTTGATTTATTTTATGAAGTATATACTTGGATATTTGAATATAAATTGTGGCATGGATGCCTTGGATGATTTAGCCTTGTGATGTTGAATGGAGACTTGATATGTGTGTGTGTGTGTGTACATATATATATATATATCCTGGATTGGTTAAGAGCATAGCATTGGCTATAGCTCAATAATGAAGATTAATCTACTTAAAAGTCTTAATCAACGATTTGGAAATGTTTTGGTTTGAGATATGAGAAGCTTTTAAGTTAAATGGCATAATGGTCAATTTTACTAAAAAGCCACTAAGCTAAGAACTCAAGAGGAATTTCGAACAAGCCTTAAGAAATTGAGAATTAGTGAGGAAAATAGTGAAAAGTTGTCTTATCATTATTTTCTAAACATATTGTACAAAGAAAGAAAAAATTGAAAAATATCTAGTTTTTCAAAGAAAGAATCTTATGAAAGTATTTGACTTTCCAAAATGAAAAAGTTTCTTCATGAAAGTTTTCTCCGATAACAATCTTTAGAAAAATGTTTTAAAACGATGGAACCTTTAGAAAAGGCATTTAAAGCGAAAATCCTTTGAAAATGAATCTTTAGGACTTGAGTCTTTGAGAATGGTTTGTAAACAGATGTTTTTATGCAAAACAAATTTTAGAGCGAAAACGAGTTTTGCTTTATACCAAAAAGATTCTGAGTTTCGTTTTTAAGATTTGAACTACAAAAACAAAATTTGATAAAATTGGTGATTACCCCTTCACGCATGTGAACCACGTGAACCTAGTGACCGAGACATCAGGCTAGTGTTCTGTGAATTCGTGAATTAAGAACTTGGACCACATGTCCGAAATTTGAATGAACGGGCTATATGTCCTTTAAACGAGTCATGAGCTATGTGCCTTGACAGAAAAAGAAAGAATCGAACGAAAAAGAAAATAGAAAACTCTCTGCATGCATACATGATTCGACCGACGATCCATTTGAACCGAGCTACAATCCAAGTGGTTAAGAATATGAGCCAGTTAAGACCATTAGGTCTATAGGGGCATTCTGTGTTCAAAACTCCACAAGTGGACAGAGGCATCACGACCTCGTGCCGTGGTAAATCGTCTGCCCAACACGGATGGACTCGATCAGAGACTGGACTATTCATGATATGGTTGGACGTGGTACCCCGAAACAATTGGAGTTCAGACCTAAATTAAGAGGCCGACTCATGAGAACAATTGTGTTATGGGAGTATTCGTGGCCTATCGCTCGATGAAGGGAAGTTAGGAATCTCCGGAGAACATGAATTAGAAAGTTGAATTGAAGTCTCATGCATTCTTTTGATTTATCTTGATGAATGAGTGTGATCCCACAGAGTGAGATTATCTTGTTATGATATGATTTTGATTATTGATAATCTATAGCATGACTGTGTTGTATATCGATGTATTATTGTATGCTGTTTTACTTGTGTGGCTATTACGATAAAATTGTGAACGAGTATCTCACCATTGCCTGTACATGTTTGACACCCTGTTGTGTTTTTGAAACATGTACAGATATTTTCCAACGATCCTCTAGGTCACTGCGAAACCCTGTAGCTGAGTTCCTTGCTGTTGATGACGAATACGGGTGGACTGTTGATGACAAGGCCCGATCTCATTGGGGCGATGCATGCTAGGTAGTATGTTTTATTGTTCTTAGAGTTTTATTAAATCAGCTCTTAGGATTTTTGACGTTTAAGTCAGGTCTTTTGACCGTGACTCAGTATGATATGTATTAAGAGATTGAAGTGATATACGCCTTATGGCGAAGTTGAATGAGTTTTATATATGATGAGTTTGAATTTGTTTTTTAGCTATTATTAAACTTTTCAATTGGTATCAGATTTCCGCAACTAGTCTAATGAGTATTTTCGAAAAGGTTTTAATTAATCGAAAAAGAAAATTTGGGGTACGAACTGTGACACCGAGAGGGGGTGTTACACCTAACAACAACAGTGGTGTGTGAATCACCTAACAGTACTTTCTGGTTTTCAACAACAGAATAAGACTTAAACAAAGACCTATCATAGTAGACATGGCGTGTTGCGCCGGTGTCTACCCACCACCCCTCGGATCCACCAACAACATTGATATCACAAATCATAACAATGAGTTGGTCCTCAGTAAGGTTCACCTGCAGGGCAGGACGACCCTTAAGGCGGCAGTTTCTAGCCAAATGGCTAGGCTTACCACAAATATAATAGCTAAGCTATTCTAAAGGGGTTCTACCCATTCTATTGTTGACTGCCATTTTTATTGTTGTGCTTATGAAATTTAAATTTCATAGTTTTACCTTTCGGTTTCAGAACAGCAGAAGTGGATTTAACCACAGCAAGAACCTCTTTTTTCTGGTCTTGTTTCATGGCTTCCTCCTCTATATACAACCGGGTTATCAAGCTCTCCAGTGAGAACTCTTTGGTTTTATGCCTGAGGATGTTCTTAAAATATTTCCAACTAGGTGGCAGCTTATCAATTATTACAGCTACTTAAAATTGGTCATCTAAAGTCATACCTTCAGAGACGATTTCATGTGCAATCTTCTGGAGTTCATGGGATTGAGCTTCAACAGATTTGTCATCAGTCATTTGAAACTTCAAGTAGCGGCTGACAACATACTTCTTGGTTCCAGCCTATTCATTGTCATAGTTCTTCTGTGGCCCATCTCAAACCTCCTATGCAGCAGTGTTATTACTGTAATAATCATAATGATCATCAGATAAACCATTTAAAATAAAAATTTTACATAAAAAAATCATTCTCATTCCAATTTTCCAGATTCTTCTGTTGCTCTTCAGTCAGGTTCTCTGGAAGAACTGCTTGTCAGTGTTGAGCATTGAGGCTACTTTGCACACTGTCAATAAGAAGATTATCTTCTGCTTCCATCTTTTATAGTGAGCACCTTCAAAACGAAAAGGCTTGTTGAGACCAGCAGAAACAGTGTCGTGTTCAGAAGACATGGCAGATGAACGTCTTAAAATTGTTACTGCAGATAAGGAACACAAACAAAATTAACAGAATGAGTCATGGACTAGATCGCTCTCTTTAAGATGTTTCGCATCTCTGCCTAGAATATGAAGCAGTGTACAGCCTCGTCGTCCCTAAGATAAAACATTCTCACCAGAAAATATGATTCTCCCTGCATAGAAGAGAACCACCAACACATACCCTCACATGCAAGATTGCTCGGAAACTAAGTAAGAAGAGGATTCTCAGAGTATTAGGAAGAAAACTCTCAAGTGTATAAAAAATTGTGTAATAAACCTTTTCCAAAACTCCATTGTATAGCCAAAAACACCAGAAACCCGTTGGAGATGAAAAGGTAAAGTTATTAGAGAATTAATCTTGGATTGGTGAGCTAAAACGACTCAAAAACGGGCAGAAAACGAAATTTTTCACGTGTACATTGATGTAATAATAGAGTACATCGATGTATTTAAATGTTTTTCACCAAAAACGAGTTTTAAAAATTGTACATCGATGTATTTAACATGTACATCGATGTACTAATTTATTTTTGGTTAACAGGTGTTATTATTCAAAAACTTTTTCTGTGTATTTACCAAACCGTTACTTTTTAAATAAAACACTCAACACACTCTCAACAACCATGGCCATCTCAAAACCCTCAAGTTTTAAACGCGAGCCATCGTGTCATTATTCTTGCCTTAGATTCACCACTATGATACTTACTGTGTGACCCACCACTCGTCCATTGTTAACTCTCTGATGACCAAAACTGCAAAGTCGGAGAGGAGAAAAAGTGAAGTGTGATGGGGAGGGGAGGGCAGGGTGAAAATGAAGTAGAAAGGATACAAAAAAGTGAAAGACAAGGGTAAGAAGTATTAGGGGAGGGAAAACGCAAAGTAGGAAAAAAGAGAGAAATGGAAAATAACAAAAAAAAGACCCTAAATGTAACCTTTGTTGTGAATTAATTTGATTATAGCCAAAATGTTATGAATCAAAGAAATTGAGTACAAATTAAATCTGCAATAATTTGCTTATAGTTTAATTGAATTCAATTGTGAGTGATGTTATCCAAATCTAAGAGTGTGTTTGGATTAGCTACGAAAAATGGATTATTTCAATAATAGATAATATATATAATCGATTATTGTTATAATTGATTATAATTGTAAAATAACTAGACTCACAATAGTTGAAATACTTCTCATCTGAACTTTCACATTAATCAATAAGAGTGTATATTGTGCCTTTACAAAGAGCTGCCTACTATCTATATATAGGCAAGCGCTTAATATTCTGTTATGGATACTGATATAACAGAAATAACTAAAAACCAACTGTAACAGAAAACTAACTTTACAGACGGGTGATTATAGACGGGTGATCATAGACGAGTGATCTCATAGACGGGTGAGCATAGACGTGTGATCATAGACGGGTGATCATAGACGGGTTCCTTCACTCCCCCTCAAGTTGGTGCATCTATATTTTTAATGCCCAACTTGCTAACCAAGAAGTCAAATCTGTCCCTGCCTAGTGGTTTAGTGAAAACATCTGCCACCTGAGCTTTTGTGCCAATCTTCAAAGCTTCAATGTCTCCTGACTGAATCCTCTCTCTTACAAAATAGCACTCCACTTCTAAATGTTTTGTTCTTTCATGATAGACTAGATTCATTGCTATATGCACGGCAGCTTGGTTGTCACAAAACATGCGAGTTGGCTCCGCCTGCGATGCGCCTAATTCACTCAGCAGCCACCTTAACCAGATTAATTCACTCACTGTGACTGCCATAGATCGATACTCTGCCTCTGTTGAGGACTTTGCCACAACTGATTGCCTTTTGGTCCTCCAAGAAATGGGTGAGTCTCCCAGCATAATGAAGTAGCCTGTACATGATCTTCGAGTAAGAGGGCAGCCACCCCAGTCTGCATAACAATAGGCTTGCAATATCAAGTCATCATTGCTTGTTAGTAAGATTCCTTGTTCAGGCGTAGTTTTCAGGTATCGAAGGACTCTTTCCATAGCATCCATGTGAACTTGCTTGGGTGTATTCAAGAATTGGCAGAGAGTATTCACTGCATATGTAATATCGGGCCTGGTGATGGTTAAATACAAAAGCTTTCCTAACAGTCTTCAATACTATGAAGCATCAGTGTCAGGATCATTCTCATTCACCCGGAGATTACAGTTTTGCTGAAAGATTGATCAAGAAATGTCTTAAATTCTGTCATGAATTCAAAGTTGTCTCCTGCTAATATGACATCATCTACATAGATGAGTGCCATGAGAAAAACTCCTTTTGCCTTGTAGATAAAAAGAGAATGATCTGCCTTTGATTGGGTGAAGCCAATGGAATAAAGGGCTGTGGTAAACTTCTGATACCAGTTCCTAGAGGCTTGTTTCAAGCCATAGAGGGACTTTCGTCGTTTACAAACTCTAGTTTCTCCCTTCTTTGCAAACCCTTGAGGAATCTTCATGTAGATTTCTTCAGTTAAATCTCCATGAAGAAATGCATTATTCACATCTAATTGGTGAATAATCCATCCCTTCTTTGCTGCAACAGTCAACAGGCACCTTATAGTGATAGGCTTGGCAACTGATGCAAAAGTCTCATGAAAATCGTCTCCCTCTTTCTGGGTAAAGCCCTTTGCAACTAGTCTTGCCTTATACCTTTCTATGTCTCCATTTGGTTTGTACTTTATCTTGTAAATCCATTTTTAATCTACAATATTTTTGCCTTTAGGTAAAGATGCTAAGGTCCAAGTTTCATTGCTTTCTAAGGCTTGGATCTCCCTCTGCATTGCATCCCTCCAATGATTTTGTGTCATGGCCTGTTTAAAGGATTTTGGCTCATCTTTTGCAGAGATGGCAGCTAGAAAAGCTTGGTGAGAATGTGACAGTTTATCATAGGTAAGGTAATTAGATATAGGATATAAAACTGAGTTTCCTAAGGAACAATTGGATGTGGGCAGCATAATAGAAGTGGGAAAATCAAGTTTATAATCATTCAAATGCCTAGGTAATTGTCTCACTCTCTCACTGCGCCTTTGATTATCTTGAATACAATCTTCCAAATTTTGAACCCTATCATTATCAGCAGTCAGTTCTACAGTATCATGAGTCTGAAGATCCTGATTACATGGGTTTCGTTGATCTGTGTCATTATTGCCTGTTATGTAATCTGTAGTATCTTCCCAAAAAATATTGTCTTTATTCAAATTTTGATTAGTCTCACGCATTTGCTTGAAAGGGAAATTATTTTCAGCATAGATAACATCTCTAGACACAAAAACTTCCTTGTTTATGGTATCATAAACCTTGTAGCCTTTCTGTCCGGCAGGGTATCCTAGAAATACACAAGCTCTCCCCCTCTCATCAAACTTCCCTTGTCTCCTACTTTTTAAAGCATAGACAGGCAACCAAATACTCTTAAGTGATCATAACTTGGCTTTCTTCCAAAAATGATCTCATAAGGTGTTTTGTTTCTAATGACCTTAGAGGGAAGTCTATTGATGGTGTGTACAACAGTCTGCACACAATCACCCCCGAATTGAATAGGAAGTCCAGAGTGGAATCTAATGGCTCTAGCTATTTCTAGGATATGCATATGCTTTCTCTCCACAACCCCATTTTGTTGTAGAGTGTAGGTGCATAAGAGTTCCATTAAAATTCCCTTTTATTCATAAAATCTTTGCATATTGTTGGCAGTGAACTCAAGGCCATTATCAAATCTTATTTTCTTAACTCTCTTATTAAATTGAGTCTCAATCATACAGATAAAGGTTTGTAGACAATGATCTACCTCAGACTTATGCTTCATGAGGTACACCCACACGCCTCTACTAAAATCATTAACTATGGATAGAAAATAATGAGCTCTTGTGGTGGAACCAGCTGCATACCTCCCCCATATATCACAATGCAATAACTCAAAACAAGAACTAGATTTGATAGAACTTAAAGGAAAAGGTAGCCTTGTTTGTTTGGCCCTCAGATAAGAATCACAAGGGACACTATCATTATTACTTACAACAACAGGTATAGATCCTATGCTACTCAATTTTGCAGTAGAGGTGTGTCCTAGCCTAGAGTGCCACAGTTTCAAATCAGTTGGTTTTCCAACCTTCATAGCCATTCCTCCATCACCAGTGGAGACAAGAAGGTAAAGGCCATCCTAATGTCTACCTATTCCAATCTCCTTCCTCGAGGGTAAGTCCTGTATAGAACAAGATTCACTCACATAGGTTATGGCACAATTGTATTATTTTGCTAACAGAAAGAAAATTGCAATGGAACTCAGGGATATATAGAACATTATTAATGTTCATTCCATTGGAAAGAACAGTTTTTCCCATTCCCTTGATAGGCACACTAGTGCCATTTGTAATCTTAATAGATTGTTGATTGCAAATCACAATCTCTTTTAGCATAGTTTTATCACAAGTAATATGCTCAATTGCCCAGGTATCAATGATCCGGGGCTTGGCATTATTAAAGTTACCTGCCATGTTTACTGTTGGTGCGGGTTTGTGTTTCCCAATAGTTGGTTCTGTATCTCCTTGCAATTGCAGCATCAGTTTTTCATACTGCTTCAAGGAAAGGCCTGGAATGGGAATCTCTTTTGTATTCACGTGAGATGCTTTGGATCTTGATTTCTTGCTAGTCCAAGATGCATTCTTTTCTCTCCTTTCGCGAGCTGGCTTCCTCCAATCTTGAGGGTAGCCAATAATTTCCCAGCACTCTTCCTTGACATGTCCTATCTTTTGGCAATTGTCACATGTAGGTCTGTCTTTCTTGTATGCCCTGCGATCACTTTGAGACTGAAAAGCAGAAAACTCAGCTATTGGCTTGTGCATAGCAGAAATTAGTCTCTGCTGCTCATCCTCAGCTACCAAATGATATGCATGCCCGAGAGTCAAAGTTGGTGCCATGCTTAGAATTTGAGTCTTGACTGTGTTGAAGACTTCATCAAGACCCTTGGGAAAATCATACAAATGCTCCCTTTCACGCATTTGTGCAAACTACTTCTGTGCATCACACTTGCAGCCATCACATTTGCATTCGGGCCAGGGTGAAATTGATTGAATTTCATCTCACAGCCCTTTAAGCTTTGTGTAGTATGTGTGTAATATCCCGATTTTCTTAATCTTTTATTTAACTAGTATTTAAATAATTGTATTTTCTTAGAGGGTCTAGAAAATTAAATAAATTATTCCGAGGCCATAGTCACGCTCTACGCTATCGTAGGAAGCTATGGTTAAGTTTTGGGTCGAAAACTTAGACGGAGCCCGGTCTGCATTTTTCCTTGACAGTAGTGTTTTACTACTATCGAGACCTAATTTGGACCCGTGAACGAGACAGTTAGTCTTAGAATCACGTTTCTATATTTTTCGAAAAAGTTCATCCTGACGTTCGAAAATGAAAATAATATTATTATATTCAGGCCGATAATCGTTCTAGGAGACGATTCGAGCTATCTTAGGGTTTTTCGAGAACCTTGAGCCAATAATTTTCATACCAGGGCTATGGTAAATTATTTGGGGACTCCTACAAGTGTCGTGAGGATTTTCAAAATGTCGGGACATGAAATGACCAAATTGCCCTTGGTTATTTTTACTAATTACCTTTTTACCCTTTTTACCTTTCTTAACTCTTAAGAAAACTTAAGAAAATATCTAAATTTTCATAATCACCCTCACTTTCTCTCTCTTATTTTCGAGCTCTCTCTCTCCTCTATCACCTCCATCTTCTTCTTCTTCCTTCTTTCTTCTTCTCCTCCATTTCTCTTTTCTTCCTCCATTTTCAACTTCATTTTTCTCAAGCTTCCTCAAGCTTTTTCAAGAAAGTTTGTGAAGCAAAGTTGCTCCTCTCATCCTCCTCTACCACCTAGAAGGTATAGATTTCATCCTTGAGCTCTCAATCTTTATTTTCTCCATTTATTTTCATGAATTCCAATTTCTAGATCTAAACTTCAAAAATCTCTAGAAAATTGTAGAAAAATCATTTTGAGACCAAACCAATTCCTATGAGCTAGTATCATCCCCTACTATCACAATTCAAGAGCTTGTAATGAAATAAAATCTCTACCCTATTTTTCTAGGGAATGCCGAATGAGTTATTTTTGGGGGGGGAAATGGGTTTTTGTTCTTTATTCTTGCTTTCACCTATTTCAACCCTTAATCATGTAATCCAAGTGATTAGGAGGCCAAATCAAACTCTCACCTATTTTTCATGGTGATGGCCGAAACCCTACTTTGTTGGTTTAAGGGGTTTTGGTTCAAATCTTTGATAATTGATCATTGATTATGTATTAGGTATGCTTAAGGGTCATTGATCCAAGAGTTGGTAGAATTTCAATATCCCTAGCCTATTTAATTAATTAAGGGCAGTAGCTAATCCTAGAGATTAGGTAGTTTATGGTTTCATTATTTTAATTTTTTGTTGTGTTTTACTGTATAGAATCCGACAGGACTCGAACGCTCGATCGCGCACTCGATTGACTGCTGCGGAGCCGCATTCGGAATCTCTCGAGAAAAATCACTAAGGTGGGGGAAAGAACCACAATATCATTAGGGAGGCAAGCTTTAAATAATATATATTGATATGCGTAGGGCGACCCAAACCCTACTAGAGGTCGTTTGACCGTTAGGTTGATTTTACTGCATATTGAGGTTGTTTGTGCGGTGATTGGATATTTGATATATTATATGTGATATGTGTATGATGTCTATTATATGCTATAATTGATTAAATGTTATTTATTTGTAAGTTGACTTTACTGTTGAAAATATATTCTGACTGTTGTTGATGTCTGTTGTGACCGCTGATGTCTGAGTAGAACTAGGCATGGATTTCTGATAAACCGGGTGATGAATGTGTGGTGAGAAAGTCGAGGTTATATATATATATATATATATATATATATATATATATATATATATATATATATATATATGTCGTAGTACTCAACCTAGTGATATAGTTGATCAGTTTGTTGTTGTGATGTGAGTTGATACCCGGTTAAGCCGGATGAAAGTTGGTCGTGGTTGTATATAAGTCATGGTTGAGGCACTAAGTGTTGATCCTGAGATGAATCAGTGAGATTCATGTTGCATAGTTTTTATTCATCACTGTGTTGGCATACGGGCGATTTCGATCTTACCTGCGGGGAGATGGTAGTACCGATTAGTTTGGCATAGGGGCGATTTTGATCTTACCTGCGGGGAGGTGGTCGTACCCATTAGTCGAATTGTAGACGGACGGGCGCATATCTCGACCTAGCCTGCGGGCGGGGGGATATGTCGTTACCGAAAGTTGAGTTGTTAACGAACGGGCGAATGCTCCGACCTAGCTTGCGGGCGGGGGAACATGTCGTTACCGTAAGTTGCGTTGTTGACGAGCGACTATTCCGACCTGGCTTGCGGGCGGAGGAATATGTCGTATCCATGAGACGATTTGGGCCTGCGGGCTTTAGACCGAACCCTACCTTTATGGGGGTGGCATAGTGATGATTGGGACACCTTGATCCGTTGGGGATGTCGCATCATGATCGCGTCCATATAGTCGTTAGTTGCATGAGTGTGAGGGACAGTAGTTAAGGGAAAAATTGTTCGAAAGTCGTTTGGTTGTAACTATCATGTTTGTGAGTGTGCTATCTATATAGATTATTTATATCGTTGTTTTCCCATGTATGGCATATTACTGTTTCTTATCCCATGTACTTTCCTATGTTGTATTTCTTTGTTCTCGACGGTACGAGAAGACCCTGATGAGGAGTTTCCAGAGGAGATTGATGGAATACCTGTCGAGCCTGATGCCGGCGGGACCTTGAGCGCCAAGAGATGAAGTCGGAGTGCATTTTGTTCTGATGTTATGTTTTTAGTTTTTATTTATTTCGTGCTCTGAAGTATTTTATATTTGATATCAGTGTTGTAGGCTCTACTGATGGAGCCAATACTATTATGTATATATATACTTTTATTATGGTATCAGTATGTATTGTATATTTTAATATTTCCTCAAATTTTAAACTACTACGCTACGCTATAACTCTAATAATTATAAGTGTGGTCACCAATGGGACCTCCTAGGAAGGGGTTGTCTCAATGTGGAGATTGACTGCTTATCTTGTCTAAGATGTGTGATTGCCTTGCGTAATTCATAAACTCTTAGAGCACTCCCCTTGGCGAATCTTTCTTTTAATTCCTTCCAGATCTCCCTGGCTGTGAGGTGCATATCGAACACTTCCTCTAATTTCTTTGTCCATAGCATTCTTCAGTCAGCCTTTAACCATGGCATTACAACGCATCCGGTGAGCCAAGTTTGGTGAATCCACTTCTGGCATGGGAATCGTGCCATCTACAAAGCCAATCTTGTTCTTGGCATATAGGGCATTACTCATATCCGCTACCCATTCACCATAGTTTCCATCGTTGAGAAGCTCACTCACGAACAGTTGACCTGGTTGATCTGAAGCATAGAGAAAGAAAGGTGACATAATGTCAATGACTCCATCATTATCTTTCTTCTTTGGGGATGATGATGAATCACGATCTTTGCCTTTCTTCTTCTCAGGTGATGATTCTTCATTCTTGTTGGTAGAGCTTTCATCATCTTTGGCCATGATTGAGAATAGTTACCAGGAAAAAGATTTCCAGGTTTTGGCTCTAGATACCATGTAAAATAACTAGACTCACAATAGTTGAAATACTTCTCATCTGAACTTTCCCATTAATCAATAAGAGTGTATATTGTGCCTTTACAAAGAGCTACCTAATATCTATATATAGGCAAGCACTTAAGATTCTATTATGGATACTGATATAATAGAAATAACTAACTACAACCAACTGTAACAGAAAACTAACTTTACAGACGGGTGATTATAGACAGATGATCATAGACGAGTGAGTATAGACGTGTGATCATAGACGGGTTACTTCAATAATAGAATCAGCTTTATGTTTAGATGTGTTTCATGAAAATCAATTTTGAAGATAATATATTTCGTTTGATTGTATAATTTAATATTATTTATTTGGTAGTTAATTTTACAAGAGTGAAATGAGAATTGAATAATTTATTGTAAACTTCAAATTTCTAGTTTCTCTATCATTTTTCTTTCTCATAAAAACACAATTTTATTGTAATTTAATCGGGTTTGTGAGAAATAATCTTTTCGGAACACGTATGGAGCTAGGGATAGCAATGGGGCGGGACAGGCACGCGCAGTAATCCACCACCACCCGTCCCGCCGAGTGAAAGTGTGGCTCGTATCCACACGGGTATCCGTTAGTTGGGTTTTTAGCGAAATTTATGAATATATGAAGGTATCCACGGATATCCATGAATATTTATTAAAATCATTTAAAAGGGCATTTCTATAAAAAAAAAATTGTTTTTTTTCACAAAAAAAACTTAAACAAACAAGAGAACTTAATCAACCAAGAATATGTTCTACATTTATTAGGTGATTACTAGCTGTGGTTGGTCCAGAACTTTTTTAAATACTACAAATGGTTAGGAATATATATATATATATATATATATATATATAAACATTACAAAAGTTTCTCACTTGACACTTTGCACTGCTGGTTAGGAAAATCTCAAGAACTTGTTGAGGCCATTAATTTCATCTCAACCCTTGAAATATAGTAACTTGTCACAGATTAGCATTTGCATCGTGATAACTAAGAACAAATTATTTTGCAAAACCATGTCTTTTACCAATCACTGCAGAAGACTATAGAAAGTAACAGTAACAGTAACAATAAACGAAAAATCTCGCCTACGCATACCTAGAGAAATCCTCAAAATCAAAACAGTAACAAAAGACCCATATGGATGAGAAAGCAACATAACTGGTAGAACAAAGAAGAGAGGAGGGTTAGACCCATATGGATGAGAAAGCAACATAACTGGTGACCCATATGGATGAGAAAGCAACATAACTGGTAGAACAAAGAAGAGAGGAGGGTTAGACCCATATGGATGAGAAAGCAACATAACTGGTAGAACAAAGAAGAGAGGAGGGTATTTTAGGGTTCCCTATAAATATTAAAAGGTATTTAAGTAATTTTATTATCCGGTTCGATTATCATGGTACAGATATCTTAATATCCTCCCCCACCTCATTACCTGTATTGCGATCATTGTAGGTTTTATCCGGATATATGGATAAAATTGTCATCCTCCTTTGAGATACTCAATCATACTCAAAACATGATAAATGATATTCGATTGTTGTGTTCATGATAAGAGCGAGAGAGAGAGAGATTGTAATAAGAGAACAAATAGCCAAGCAATAAAAAAAAAAAAAAAAAAAGAGAATGGTGGTCCCCTAGGTTGACAGAAAACGGCAAAGAAGGAACAAGAGGGGCAAACGTCATAGACACACATACACTGAGGCACGAACCCCACCACTCCCCTCTCCGGACATCAACGTTGCGTAACCGTAATCTCCAAACTCTTCTTCACACATTTGCCAACTTCCCTGTCCTTCACTTCATTTCCATGTTCTTCCTATTATACGTCTTAACACCATGTGCTCCAGCTGACACACCCTAACCCCATCCCACCTCTCCCTTTTCTCCTTCACCATCACCATCAGTACCACCATATATTTATCTCTTTATCTTCCTTGTTATTCTCTTTCTTCAACACCATAATCATCCTTCTCTCCCATGGTTCCTCTCCATCATCAACCATGCCCAGCTTCTCTTCTCTCCCTGGGTACATTCACTTCTCTTTAATTACTTACTTTTACCAATCCCATCTATTTGAAACTCTAACCTAATTAAGCATTTTAGTTTGAACATAAAATTGTAACTTGCTATTAATTTTCAATTCATGTCAGCTAATCTTGTCTACACTATAAACAACGACCCTTGTAATCTATATATCATAATTAAATTATGATAATTAACAAAGATGCGTCAGCAATTACCCTTGCAATGCCATTATTAGTTTTTTTGACTAATCTCCACTCTTCTTCACAGGTGGATTGGTCGACAGTTTCCGGTAAGGAATCCACAGAGCACAACCAGCAATGGCGGAGACAGCGGCAGCGACACTGTCGTCGTGGACGACAGCCCAATTATCAACACAGTGGAGTGTTACGCCTGCACGCAGGTCGGCGTGCCGGTGTTTCACTCCACCCGTTGTGACAGCTGGCAGCAACCTCAATGGGAGGCATCTGCCGGCTCCTCTTTAGTCCCGATCCGAAACCAGTCCAACAAGGGTCCGGTTGTTCGGGTCGGACCCCATATCAAATCGGGTCCTTTCGGGAGGGTTCTGGATCCGAGGAGCAAGCGCGTGAAGGTCTGGAACCGTGCGTTGCTGCTGGCGCGTGGGGTGGCTCTGGCTATTGACCCGCTGTTCTTCTACGCGCTGTCCATCGGGAGGGAAGGGACGCCGTGTTTGTACATGGACGGAGGACTGGCGGCGATGGTGACGGTGGCGCGTACGTGTGTGGATGCGGTGCACCTGTTCCACCTGTGGCTGCAGTTTAAGATGGCTTACGTGTCGAGGGAGTCGCTGGTTGTTGGGTGCGGGAAGCTCGTGTGGGACGCACGTACCATTGCATCACATTACCTTCGATCCCTTAAGGGGTTCTGGTTCGACGTGTTTGTCATCCTCCCCGTTCCTCAGGTTAGAATTTTTTCTTACTTATCTCTTGCACACTCACACTACTCTCTGTCACAGATCTTGATCAAAAAAACTACTCTGTCACAGATGCATACGGCACTGTTCAAAGTCACTGATATTTTTGTCCACGTGTTGCCTGCTAAGGCTGCTCCGCATTTTTTAGGACAATTTATATATATTGTAAAAATATATACTTGCACTGTACATTTTTTTTTTTTTTTATAGTCTTCAAAATTTTCTTCCTACCCTAAATTTTTAAGAAAAAGACATCCAAAATTAGTTTCTGTGTAATGTAAAGTGAATTGAGATTTTTGTATATTTTATTAAATTAAAGATGAATATATTCTCCCTTATTTATTTTACAAACGAATTCACTTTTTTTTCGGATGAATTGTTAATAACTTGTAACCTAAATAATAGATTTAATATTTAATTTTAATATATTATTCATATAAATTAAAATTCTAAATCAATATTGCTTTATATAATTGAAGGATTAAATTCATGTTTATTTTATTTTAAAAACCAATTTCATATTACTTTTACTATGGAGATACTAAATCGATCATAACTTACTTTAAATAAACAAATTGATGTGACTGGTATGTTTAAAATACTAAAATCATGTTTAGAGTGTGTTTGGATTGATATTGGTTCAATCATCACAATGCAAATGCAACATTCAATGTGATTTTTCAAAATTATTCCAGGTTGTTATTGGCATTGGATTATTGTTGAACCCATGACATCATGTAAAAACATTATTCCCATACTTGGTGTTTATATTTTTTTTATATTAACCTTTTATGCTAAAAAGAAATATCAGTAACTCACATTTTTGTTTTTAATTTAATCTTTTTTTCCCATGAAAAATAATTATAGAAGCAAAGTATAAAAAGACAAAGTATACTAATAACATTGTTGTTACGTACTTTGGGATTGTATATATATATATATATATATATAAGTCCTTTGAACAACTTTATGACTAAAAGTAATGAAATAATAAATCAAATCAAAATATATTCAAATAATTCCATTCATTCTTTAATACTTTTTTCTATATTTTAGCAAAAAAATCTATATTTTGTAAACATTTAAAACATACATGTTGTATAAACCTTAGAACAATATATTTTTGAAAATAGCTAAGGAGTCATTATTTATTGTGAAGAACAACATTCAGATCGTAAAATATGTAATTTACGTTGACAATATTGTGTGATTATTTTTTTAAACTCAATTTTTAAGTACCCAATTAATAAAACTTGAATTGCTTTCATTTAATAAGATATTAAATTCAATTTTTAAATCTTTTGAAATGAATTATTGTGATGAGAAATGAATTATAACATAAAACACGAGAAGAATATGACACATGTTAAAATTTTGATGAGAAATTAGCATTATAAACTAAAGCTATCTCTTGGCAGAGTTTTACAAACTTGTTTTTCTTTTTATATATGATATTGATGAATGATTGAGTTGTTGGTGTCAATTATTTTAAAATTGATTACCATTGTTATTGTAAAGATAATGGAAGAGAATATCTCACATAAAACCTCGCATATATGCTAAATATCACATAATAAGATAATTATAGTGATGATTTAGTTTATTTCCATTTAATTTCGTAATATACCACTCTCACAGAAGAGGGATTTTTAGTTGTTCTTAAAGTTAAGAGAATGTTTGTATCATTTGAATTATTCAAGTTAACATTTTATATTTATAGTATTATATATAGCTGATACATGTTAAAGAAAAAATTCTTACTTCTAGAGGTCTGAAGAATTTTTCATAGCAAAATGTGAGAGTCGCAACTTTTTTATGAATTTTTTTGTCAAAATAATGTGGTATGTTTGTTATATTCTGAATAGGTGAGTGGTCTCTATACTCTAACAGCTATCCTTATATTTTATTTATCTTGATTCTACACATATATATATGGATATACTATGTAGCATTATTGCTGTTCGGAAAAATCTATTCTAAAGTAAATAAGTAAATTTCTCTTTAAGTTGAAGAGGTAAGAATATTAATGTATTTACTATTAAATAATTTAGTTGATTAAAATATTAATGTCTTATCTTAGCAGAAGCCATTATATCTCCTACTTATATTTTTTATTGGACCACACAATCAATTTAATTCAGTTCAATTAATTTGATAGCGGCAGTGGGTTCATCGTTGACATAAAAACATCCATGAATCACTGGAAAATTCACATATGCTCATTGGCCCTTTCTGTATCCGCCTGTTTATGTGAAATCAGCTGTCTTTTGACTATATGTTTTCCTTCTGTTTGCAGGCTGTGTTTTGGTTAATAGTACCAAAATTGATAAGAGAAGAGCGAATTAAAATCATTATGACCATAATGCTACTAATTTTTTTGTTCCAATTTCTCCCCAAGGTTTACCATAGCATCTGCATGATGAGAAGAATGCAAAAAGTCACAGGCTACATCTTTGGCACTATTTGGTGGGGCTTTGGTCTCAATCTCATAGCTTATTTCATTGCTTCTCATGTAAGCAAATCCCACAACTGAAATTTGAGCCTGTCAATTACCAAGTTGTCATCATAAATTGAATGTTCTTTTTTACTTTTCCCTCATGGTTAATTTATAGGTTGCTGGAGGGTGCTGGTATGTCCTTGCAATTCAACGCGTTGCATCATGCCTCCGGCAGCAGTGTGAAAGAACTCATGGATGCAATCTCTCCCTGTCATGCTCAGAGGAGGTATGCTACCAGTTTCTGTTACCAGCTGGAACAGTAGGAGATCCATGTGGTGGAAACTCAACAGTAGTGGTAAGAAAGCCTTTGTGTTTAGATGTTGGAGGACCTTTCAAATTTGGGATCTACCAATGGGCACTTCCAGTCATATCAAGCAACTCGTTGGCTGTCAAGATTCTTTATCCTATTTTTTGGGGGTTGATGACCCTCAGGTAAATTGTTCAATAAACAAACTCTTAGTTGTTACTATTTCTTAAGTTAAAAAGTTTATGCTTCTACAAGTTAGTGTATTATATATCAAAACATTATAACTCAATAAACATCTATATGGGGTTGGCTAGCTTATGCATCTTTTTCAGACCTGAAAACATTTGATAACTTCTGCTTTTCCTTAACCGCCAAAAACACAAACAAGATCAGAATAACTCAATAAACATCTATATGGGGTTGGCTTATGCATCTTTTTCAGACCTGAAAACATTTGATAACTTCTGCTTTTCCTTAACCGCCAAAAACACAAACAAGATCAGAGTGGGTGGTCATGAACCGATTAAAATTATATTCTTTACCTCCGTGGAAACTAGAAACGAAATTGATTAACTGATGAAAACCTAAAAATCTTTTTTTATTTTCAATTTCACCTTATCTGGTATTGCTTTCATAGTTTCATTTGCAGTTCCTGTGGATATGTCCTAAAAGCCTTACAAATTTGCAAATTATTATATATTTATAATTGTAATGTAATGAATTAAGAAAATGGACTACACTTTGGCTTCATGCAAAAAATGTTCCTCGATGTGCTTGATTGAGGTGTGTTTAAATATTATTTTAGATAACATAAGTCTCACGTCTGTTTGATTGTGTATCCATGTTTTTCTCAATCCCTACAAATTCTTGCAGCACTTTTGGCAATGATCTTGAACCCACAAGTAATTGGCTAGAAGTGATTTTCAGCATATGTATCGTACTCAGTGGACTACTGCTTTTCACTTTGTTGATTGGTAACATCCAGGTAACCAAAGTACATTATTATTGTGAGCAAACATTTAAAGATGCTTAATATTCTTACACTTCTTGAAGAACTGTTTCATACTAACTCAAACATTGTCTAACAACGAGGATCATTCCTACTGTGAAGGTATTCTTACATGCAGTCATGGCAAAGAAGAGAAAGATGCAGCTCAGATGTCGTGACATGGAATGGTGGATGAGGAGAAGGCAGCTCCCATCCCGATTAAAAAAAAGAGTTCGTCATTTTGAACGTCAGAGATGGGCAGCCATGGGGGGAGAAGATGAGATGGAATTGATCAAAGACTTGCCTGAGGGGCTGAGAAGGGACATCAAACGCTACCTTTGCCTGGACCTCATTAAAAAGGTAAGAAATGTCCAACCCTGCAAATGAAAGAAATGGGATAGTAAAGTGCCTCAATAAGTTGGATAGTTTCTTAGATAATAAGCTCATATATAAATAATTGAGACTCTTTTTTGTGTGTGTATATATAGTTAGAGGAGTTTTTATTATAAGAGAGTGAATCTTGACAATATAGTCATATATGTATGAACAAGATTAAAAATTATTTAAAGGTCAGCTGACCAACTCGAAAACTCACATGCATTTATGTTCAAATTTTAATAATTCATATAAGATTTGATAGTCTAAATTTAATCCTCCCATTGTCTCACATCTTTTGATAAACACTCTTCTCACTTGTGTGATGCGCAAATAACAATATTCACACCATTTCAGCAACCTCTCCTAATGTAGTTATCTCTGTTTCCTAGGTACCTCTGTTCCACAACTTGGATGATCTTATTCTTGACAACATCTGTGACAGGGTTAGGCCCCTAGTCTTCTCTAAAGATGAAAAGGTATTATTGATCATATAAACAATTTGCATCTGAGACACACCAATTTTTTGTTCAACCAATCTTGACTAACTCGTTAACGCCCTTTGTTAAACAGATAATTAGAGAAGGTGACCCTGTACCAAGGATGGTATTCATTGTTCGTGGACGCATAAAACGCAACCAAAGCCTCAGCAAAGGCATGGTAGCCTCTAGTATCCTTGAACCAGGAGGGTTTTTAGGTGATGAGTTACTTTCCTGGTGCCTTCGCCGTCCATTTATGGACAGACTTCCAGCCTCATCAGCCACATTTATATGTCTTGAATCAGCTGAAGCCTTTGGTCTTGATGCTGATCACTTAAAATACGTCACTGATCACTTCCGCTACAAATTTGCCAATGAGAGGTTAAAGAGAACAGCAAGATACTACTCATCTAATTGGAGAACTTGGGCTGCTGTCAACATTCAAATTGCTTGGAGACGTTACAGGCAGAGGACTAGAGGTCCGGTGACCCCTGTAAGGGACAATGGAGGCACTGAGCGAAGGCTCCTGCAGTATGCTGCAATGTTCATGTCAATAAGGCCACATGACCATCTTGAATGAAAGCTAGTAATGTCCATGTTTGTTTTTGTTCTATTTAATTCAGATCATAAATAAAATTTTGTCTTGTCAAGTCCATCAGACCTTTGAAATTGGCATGGAAGTCATGGAATTATTCATGAAATGTAAAAAAGAGAAATAAAAAAAAAAAAAAAAGAGCAACTGCAATTAAAAATCAGTTATACCACCACAACCCATTTAACCGCGGTATGAAGGTAAGGGTGGGAGTAGATCAGGCCGCTCGTCAGGACTTATGGCCTAGCCTATTTAAGGTCTAGTCTGGCCTAGCCTATTTAACAAAAAGATCAGGTCAAGACTTTTTAAAAAACCTATATAGCTAAAGAGGTCAGGCTAAGGCTTTAAAAAAAGCCTATTAAGCCTATCAGGCCGACCTATTTAACACACACACATATATAATATATTATTTGTAATATTTATAACATTTGAAAGTAAAGACCTATTGACTCATTTAAATATAGAAGTCTACTAACATATTTATTTGTAAAGGCCTAACGGCCTATTTATCAATACAGGCCTACCAACCTCTTTATCATTAGAGGCTTACAAGCTTATGTACAAGTGAAGGCCTATGACCTATTTATAGGTAGAGGCATATTTAAAGGTCTTGTTGAAAAGTAAACTTTTAAATAGGTTTTCATGCTAGACCAGACTTTGAGGTATGACAGGTCAGACCTTAAAAATTGACCTATATCAGGCTAATATGCCAGACTCAAACCTATCAGGACCTAGCTCGGCCTAGCCTATTCCCACCCTTATCTGCAAGGCATAAACAGGATACCCCTTTCTTTTTCTTCTTAATTTCACTTTTAGTCCCCCCACCCCCCAACAATTTTTCTTCTTAATTTTACTTGTATGATTTTAGCCCCCCGCCCCAATATTTTTCTGAAGACATTTGGTCCTCAAACTTTTGAAAAGTCATGTTAGTCCCTCCACGATAGTCAATAATCTAACGGAATACTCCTACGCGACTAACATTTTGCCACGTAGGGGTGACAAAGTGGGTTGTGACCCGTGGGTCAATTCGCCATTAGGGTTCTTAACTCATCAATCTGATTTGACCCGTCCCGCATAACCCACCCGAAAACGGGTCAGTGGCGGGTTGGCGGGCCAACAGCTAGATTAAAAAAGAAAAAAATTTATTTTTAATTTATGAATTATTTAACATTATTTAATTAAATTTAATTATTGCTTGGAATTATTTCATACTCAAAAAAATAGTGTTTTTACTATTGCAAAACGAATTGTATGACATAAGATAAGATTATTCCAATTTTTTAATAATAATTTAAGAAAGGCTATGAAGATTGCCCCAAAAAAAAAAGAAATTTTATATGATTTTTTTATTTTTTATTTTTTAGTAGGCTAACCCGCCAACCTAATTTACGTTTTTATATGTTTGGCGGGCCAACCCGCCATCCTACCAACCCACCATTTGGCGGGGTGGGTTGGGGGGTTCAACCCATACCACTAAAACGGGTTGGCCCGCCCCCGCCCCATTTTGGGTGGGTTAATGGTGGGGCGGGGTGGGGCGGGTTGGCCCGGTTTGCCATCCCTACGTAGTATGCCTCTTGCTGGAGAGGTTGAACACGAACAAAAAGCAAAGGCTGAGTCGCGGACTAGGTCGCTCTCTTTAAAACGTTTCGCGGATCTGCCTAGAATGTGCAGCAGTGTACAACCTCGTCGTCCCCAGGATTAAACAACCTCACCAGAAAATATGGTTCTCCTTACACAGAAGAGAACCACCAACACACACCCTTGCACACAATATTGCTCGAAAACTGAGTGAAAAAGGGTTCTCAGAATTCTATGGAAGAAATCTCTAAATGTGAAAAACTTGTGTGTTGCAAAACCTTTTCCAAAACTGATTATATAGCCAAAAAGGAGTAAAACTCGTACCTGAGGAAAGAAAAATGTGTTCCAGAGAATTAAACCAGTTTTATGAACTAAAACGACTCAAAAACGGGCAGAAATCCAACGATCACATGTGTACATCGATGTATTTAAATATTTTCATAAAAAACACGTTTTAAAACCTGCACTCGATGTATTTAACAGGTACATCGATGTACTAATGTATTTTTGGCTAACAGGTGTTATTACATCGATGTATTCGAAAACAAATCAAATATGTCGATGTATGTAAACGAAAACATATGACAATCCCCCACTTATTTTATTTAAAATACATCTCATCGAGCAATAAAGCATAACAAAATAAGATTGAACATAAATAATGGTGTCCGTAGACTTGAACCATTACATAGTGATAATGCTTTAGAATATATTAGAGTGACACATAGTCTTGAACTCTATCTCTGACAACATTACACACTCAACCTTTCAGAGTGTAGTCTATAAGCCTGTGCATTACGATCATACACGTATATCCCAGTATAGTGAATGCTCTAGAGAATTTTGGCCCAAAATTCCATAGGAAGCGGCCTCACTTCCACATTCATATAGGTGAGTCTATCAAGAGTACTCATGTAGCTAGGTACCCTACTCATATAGAACTCATTAAGAATCAAACATTGATTCAACCTTTCAGCACAACAGAATGTCATGCTCTAAACATATGAATGAGACCTTTTAATATTTTTATCATAACATGATTCTCACATCTCCTTATAAGTTGTTATTACCCTTTGAAACCTATTTCTTGGGATCTCCAGTCTATAGGTTGAGTTACCCTTATAAGAGACAATTTAATCTATAGGCATAAGTCCCATTCTTTAGAGGTTTTAAAAACTTTTTCTCTTGCTAATCCTTTCGTCAAAGGATCAGTCAAATTTTCTTCAAACCTCACATGATCCATTCTCACAGCTCCAGTAGAGAGAAACTCTCGAACTGTGCTATGCTTGCGACGTATTTCTCACCTCTTACCGTTATAATAACGATTCTGAATCTTTGCAATAGCTGCGGTACTATCACAATGGATCAATATTGATGGAATCGGTTTATCACACCTAGGGATATCTAACAGCAGGTTTCTCAACCATGCTGTTTCCTCACTAGCAGTTGCCAGTGCAATCATCTCTGACTCCATGGTAGATTGTGCTAAAATTGTCTATATCTTAGATTTCTAAGAAACAGCCCCCCAGCTAAGCTAAAAATATAGCCACTGGTCGCCTTAGAGTCATCTGAAAGGGTATTCCAATTAGCTTCGCTGTATCCTTCTAGGACAGCGGGAAACCTTTGATAATTTAATCATAGGTTCATGGTCCTCTTAAGGTACCTCATGGCCCTCTCAATCGCACACCAGTGCTCATTACTAGGACTGCTAGTAAACCTGCATAGTAACCCCACATCATAAGCTATATCAGGCCTAGTGTAATCAGCAACAGACCGAAGGCTGCCAATGATGCTCGCATACTCAGATTGTTTAACACTGTCACCAGTGTTCTTGAACAACTTGACACTAGGATCATAAGAGGTACATACTGGTTTACAATCAAAGTAATTATATTTCTTTAAGACTTTCTAAATATAATGAGACTGATCTAAAGAAATTCCCTTTTCAGTTCTAGTAATATTTATTCCAAGAATTACATTTATATCACCAAGGTCCTTCATGTCAAAATTTTCACAAAACATATTTTTGACATTTTTCACAACGTGAAAATTAGAACCAAAGATAAGCAAGTCATCCACATATAAACAAATAATAGTGCAAACATGATTTTCTGATTTATAATATATGCACTTATCACTTTCATTAATTTTAAATTCATGTGAGATAATGTTATGATTTTGGCTAGCGTACCAAATGATCGAAGTTTACAATGATGAGAAGGGTTGTCGTATCCTCAGGGAATCGTGTGATACTTGATTAATTCACAATCATACTAGTTAAGTCCAAATAAAACTATGTACATTTCTATTCACAATACATTCCATGTTGCTGATATATGAGCTTCAAAGATGCAGGTTACGGTTTTTGATGAAAATAAACATTAGTAAGTAAAATTGATTGCTAACAGTATTAAAAGAAGTTGGGAATGGATTTCATCTAACTTTACTACTAATGAAATTCAATACTCATAGATGACTATTTTTCTTACCAAAGATATTACAAACGATATTTACTCAATTACCAATTCCTTAGTAAAAGAGATTCTAAGATCCTTCCGTTAAATAACAATTCCTTGATTATCAAAAGAACGACCTTGCTTTAAGATTATCATTCAAAAGTAACTAATGAATCAAGCTCGATTCCTAGCAATATGACCCATTAGGTGATTTCATTCAATCTAGAATTAGAGAGTATTTTCCAATCAAACTCTAAATCATAAATCAAGATATGAATAATCAAGACATATCAAGCATTAAGAACAGAATTAGATCACTATTAATAATAAGAAAAGATAGCATATATTCATAAAGAAATTACATAAGAGTTTGGTTGATTACATCCAATTACCAACTACAAAAGAGATTAGCTACTCATTGTCATGAGAGCCACTCAAAAAACACCATAAGAAATGAGAGATGAAAGATGGAATCCTGTCTTCCTTCCTTCCTCCCCAAGGTTCTGATCTTCTAAATCTCCTCTAACAAGTCTCACTTTCAGAAATGACTCCTTTTTCCTTTTATATCAGCTCCTTTGGCAAAAACAGGGGTTCTGCCGCCTAAAGGATCGCTTAGCTCAAGTAAATCGCTTAGCTAAAGCAAAATTCTTCATGCTGAAGAAACACCATTCGCTTAGCGCAGGTATTCTCCCTAAGTGATTCCAGGTTGGCCAAAAGATGAAATTCTGGGACAATTTCGCTTAGCGAAATCCAAGCGCTAAGCGATTTTCTGCCATATTTTCTCCCTTTATTCTGGAACAATTTCGTTTAGCGAAATCCAAGCGCTAAGCGATTCCTGCCATGAATACTTTCCTGTCTTCAACCATCTTCATTTCAACCTAAACACAAAATACAGGGAATTTTAGATGAAATCTAACAAGATAAAAATCATATTACTCTAATAAAATATCTATAAATGCTAACTTGAGGTAAGAAAACATCTTTCAATTCAAACAATTGAGTTAATAAATGCCCTGTCAAGCTCCAGAAAAGTAAGTAAAATTGGCACTTATCAGATAACTAGATTATTAAATTTCTCATGCCACTGCTTAGATGCTTGTTTCAAGCCATATAAGGATTTATTAAATTTAAAAACTTTATTTTCATGGTCAGAAAAAACAAAACCATCAGGTTGATCCATATAAATCTCTTCTTCTAAATCACCATTCAGAAAAGTAGATTTTACATCCATTTGATGTTCAACCATATCATGCATAGCAGCAAAAGATAATAAAACGCAAATAGACGGAAGTCTAGATACAGGTGAAAGCGTATCAAAGAAATCTATGTTTTCTCTTTGCCTATATACTTTGGCTACTAATCTAGCTTTAAACTTAGCTATCGTTCCATCAGGTTTTAATTTCTTTTTGAGAATCCATTTACATCTTATAGCCTTGCACCCAGGAGGTAAATCTACTAATTCCCAAGTTCTATTAGACTCAAGAGAGTACATTTCGTCATTTATAGCTTCTTGCCAAAAATTGGCATCAATAGAGGACAAAGCCTCCTGAATAGAGGAAAGATCCTCCTCAACATTATAGGCATAAAAATCAGGACCAAAGTCCTTAGCCACATGTGCCCTTTTACTTCTTCTGGTTTCATCTAGAAATTCATTGTTAGAATTATTTGGTCTAATAGGTGCATAATTAGAAGTTGAGCCCCAATATTTTTCAATTTAAACGGAAAACGATCTTCATAAAAATCAGTGTCATTAGATTTAATAACAATTTTTTCATTAAATAAGAAAACCTATAGGTTTTTCTATTAACCGTATATCCTATGAAAACACATTCATATGCTCTACTTGCTAACTTCTTTCTTTTAGTATCAACAATCCTAACATAAGCCAAACAACCCCATGTTCTAATATAGGATAAATTTGGTTTCTTATTTTTAAACATTTCATACGAAGAAATTTTACTAGTTGATTTAGGTACTCTATTAAGCACATAACATACATTTAGCAAAATTTCACCCCACCAATAATATGCAGCACCAGAATGAAGCAAAATAGCAACAACAGATTTAGCAAAAGTTCTATTTTTTTTTTCAGCTTTCCCATTCATTTCAGGAGAATAAGGTGCAGTTTTCTCATGAATTATTCCATGGGAATTGTAAAAATAATTAAAAAATTTAGAATCATATTCTGTTCTTCTATCACTTCGAAATCTTTTTATTTTCTTATTTAGTTGATTTTCAACTTCAGAAACAAATGATTTAAACATTTCAAAAGCATCGCTCTTATTTTTCATAAGGTATGCATATGTGAAATTAGAGCTATTATCAATAAAAGTGATAAAATATCTTTTACCATTTCTAGTTAACACTCCATCAAATTCATATATATCAGAATGTATTAAATCAAGAGTTTCAATTTCTCTAATTACGGACTTATGAGGAGTCTTAGTAATTTTAGCTTGGCTACAAAATTCGCATTTTTCAAAATCATTTATAGATAGTTTAGGAATTAATTCCAAATCGCTCATATTTTTAACAAGCGTTGATCAACATGACAAAGTCTAGAATGCCAAATATTAAAAGAACACATCATATAAGAAGAAATAATTTTATTCATCTCAATTTTCAACTTAAACATGCCATCAGTAGTATCACCCTTTCCTACAAAGGCATTGTTCTTTGTAAGAGTATACAAATCAGCCCCAATGGTCTGAGTAAACCCAACTTTGTTAAGGAGATTGCCCGAAACCTAATTCTTTCTCATCTCTGGAGTATGCATAACATCCTTAAGAATCACATTCTTTCCAGAGGTAAACTTTATTTCACATCTCCTGTCCCAACAACAATAGTGGTGTGTGAATCACCCAATAGCACTTTCTGGTTTTCAGCAGTAGAATAAAACTTAAACAGAGACTTACCATGGCAGACATGGCTTGTTGCGCCAGTGTCTACCCACCACCTCTCGAATCCACGAACAACATTGATTTCAGAAATCGTAGCAATGAGTTGGTCCTCAGTAAGGTTCGTCTGCGGGGCAGGTCGACCCTTGATGTAGCAGTTTCTAGCCAAATGGTTAGGCTTACCACAATTATAATAGCTAAACTGTCCTGAGGGGGGTTTCTACCCATTCTGTTGCTGACTACCATTTTTATTGTTGTGCTTATGAAATTTAAATTTCATAGTTTTACCTTTCGGTTTCAAGGCAGCAGAAATGGATTTGACCACAGGAAGAACCTCTTCTTTCTGGTCTTGTTTTCGGGCTTCCTCCTCTATACGCAACCGAGTTATCAAGCTCTCCAATGAGAACTCTTTGGTTTTATGCCTGAGGATGTTCTTAAAATCTTTCCAACTAGGTGGCAGCTTATCAATTATTACAACTACTTGAAATTGGTCATCTAAAGTCATATCTTCAGAGACGATTTCATGTGCAATCTTCTGGAGTTCATGGGATTGAGCTTCTACAGATTTGTCATCAGTCATCTGATATTTGAGGTAGTGGCTGACAACATACTTCTTTCCAGCCTCTTCAATGTCATACTTTTTCTGTAGCGCCTCCCAAACCTCCTTAGCAATGGTATTGTTACTGTAATAATCATAAAGATAGTCACACAATCCATTTAAAATAAAATTCTTACACAAAAAATCATTCTCATTCCAAATTTCCATATTCTTTTGTTGCTCTTTAGTCGGATTCTCTAGCAGAATTGGCTTGTCAGTGTTGAGCACTGAGGCTACTTTGCGCACAGTCAAGAAGAACATCATTTTCTGCTTCCATCTTTTATAGTGAGCACCTTCAAAACAAAAGGGCTTGCTGAGATCAGCAGGAATAGTGTCGTGTTCAGAAGACATAGCAGATGAACGTCTTAAAATTGTTGCTGCAAAGGTTGAACACGAACAAAAAACAAAGGCTGAGTCGCGGACTAGGTCGCTCCCTTTAAGACGTTTCGCGACTATGCCTAGAATGTGCAGCAGTGTACAGCCTCGTCGTCCCCAGGATAAAACAGCCTCCCCAGAAAATATGATTCTCCCTGCACAGAAGAGAACCACCAACACACACCCTTACACACTATATTGCTCGAAAATTGAGTAAACGGGGATTCTCATAATTCTTTGGAAGAAATCTCTCAATGTGAAAAACTTGTGTGTTGCAAAACCTTTTCCAAAACTGATTATATAGCCAAAAAAGAGTACAACTCGTACTTGATGAAAGAAAAACGTGTTCCAAAGAATTAAAGTAGTTTTAATGAGCTAAAATGGCTCAAGAACGGGCAGAAATCCAACGATTACATGTGTACATCGATGCACTTATAGAGTACATCGATGTATTTAAATATTTTCATCAAAAATGCGTTTTAAAACCTGTATATCGATGTATTTAACATGTACATCGATGTACTAGTTTATTTTTGGCTAACAGGTGTTATTACATCGATGTACTCGTAAGATACATCGATGTATTCGAAAACAAATCAAATACATCGATGTACTTACTTTATACACCGATGTACTATGTTTTTTTACGAAAACATATAACAATGCCCAGTTGGCATTTATTTATTTAAAATATTAATTGATAAAAAAAGGCTTAATTCGATTTTAGTCTCTCAGCTTTAGCACTTGTGTAATTTTAGTCCCTCGATTTGGGGAACTGAAAGTGAAATTATGCACCCACAAAAAAAAAAAAAAATTTGGATTAGTTGGTCACGTGTTATAGCACGTGACCCTTACAATAACTCTCCTCTAGCATCTTCATCTTGTGCTCCATCTTCCTCATCTGGGCGTCGTCAAACCTCCATTGCGCGTTGTCTTTTCATGATTTCGACGATCGTTCCAGCGGGATCGATCTGTCGGAGCCGAACGATGGGGAGGATAGTTATATTTATATTTCGAAAATCAGTGGGATGATTGTGCCTATATTTATATTTTGCACTAATTTGATTCAATGATATTAGCTTGCATTGTGTTCTCATGCCCTAATCAGAAACATATAGTGATTTCCACATCTGATACTGTTGCAATCAATCAGATCAACGAGTATTATTCATGTTCTTATCTTTTTTTTTTTTTTGAACTTTTTTTAGTTTTTATGGGAGCACCTGAATACGCAATTCTTATTATGATAGTTTTATACAATGTGAGCGTGATTCCGTCTTAATTTAGTGCTTAGACCTGGAAATTCCTGAGTTAAATCTACAGTGGCTAAATGATTTCTAGTGTGATTCCAGATTTATAGATTGACGTTTAGCGTTGATCTATGGGGGAGGAAGAGCTATTGTAAGGGTTATCTGCATAACGAGTGACCAACTAATCATAATTTCTTTTTTTTTTTCTAACTTAATTGCACTTTTAGTGCCCCAAAAATCGAGGGACTAAAATAATACAAGTGTTAAACTTGAGGGACTAAAAGTGAAATTAAGCATTTTTATTTTATTAATTAAATATATTAATATTTTAATTAAATAAATGGCAACTGGCATGCTACGTGGCAAAACGTTAGCCACGTAGGACTGTTCCGTTAGATTACTGACGGCTGGTTGATGGAGGGACTAACATTGCAACTTTTCAAAAATTCAAGGACCTAATGTACTTAAAAAAATCAAATGACTAAAATCACACATGTGCCAAAGTTGAGAGACTAAAAGTGCAATTAAGCCTATTAATAAATATATTCATCATAGTTAACCAACAACAAAAGGATTACATAGTCTTGAAATACAAACTAAGGGTTTGTAAAGTTACATATACACAAATTACATACATTCCCTCACCTTGAGTTGGAGTTCTTGAGCCCTTAAGGTAAAAAATGAAAAATAAAAAGAAAAGTGATGTTGAAGCACCTCAAGCTCTCCTCTTTGGCCTTCTCCTCCAATCAGATCTCTCTCTCTCTCTCTCTATTTATCTCTCTCACTCTCTAGCTTAAGGTTTCTGATTTCTTTTTCTTTTTTTTTTTGACAAAAATGAGAGGAAGGGGTGAAACCCCTATTTATAATGAGTTTTTAAAATTGGATGACAATACCTTTGGCCCTAAGGGTATTATGGGGAAAGGCCACAAACTAACATTAAATTATTAAGAAAGAAAGATAATTATACCTATTAAGGGTATGTCAAATTATATGCTACCATATTTATTGCAGTGATATATATATATATATATATATATATATATATATATATATATATATATATATATATATATATATATATATATATACTTAAATGAGAGGGGTATGTTATTGTGAAAGTGAGAGGACAAATCCGGATCATTAAACCATACATGGATGGTCAGGATTAGAAGTTAGTTGGTGGTCATGTGATCACTTAAAAAATTCACATAATTTTATGTTCTAATGTTGACCATTCATGTGCGATCTAAAGATCCAGATTTACTCATCTCATCTCTCACAATAACACACTCCTCTCACTTGAGTCACTCCCTATATATATAGTCACTAGAAGGCTATTGAATAGTGACCTTTCGGATTTTTTCACCTGGAGAAACAATACACCTCTGATTTTCTGCTCAAGATGTAGCTTGGCACTCGGAAGGTTTCAAAAACTTATCAGCAACTTACTCAGAAAGATGACCTTTATGTGAATACAATAAAATGGAATAAAAGATAAGTTAGTTTCTGAATGATTAATAAGATTCAAGGTAATCTTTCTGAGTGGTAGATAAAGTACTTTACTTATACAAAAAACAATGATAAATATTACAAGCTTGGTTCTGAGATATTGATAAGTTAGTATAATAATTTGAAAAAAAAAAACTAAGAAGCTTGTTTTACTACTCATAAAGTGTTCAGAAGCTTGAACGCAGAAATTAGTTATCAACAACAAAAAATTTAAAGTGTAGAATGTAAAGAGTTTGAGAGATAGAGATAATACACAGCTGATTTACCCTGATTCACACTAGTATTCTTCACACAGCCTCTGCAGGCCTTATAGTATTCTTTCACAACAAGCCTCTGCAGGCTTAAAACCAATCTCAAACCAACTCTAGTCTCTCTAAATAGCTTGGGAGAACACAGCAAGAGTTTACAAATTAAATGGTGGGTAAAACCCTTTGGACAACTTTTACAATACTCAATGAGTGGATAATGTGACGCTCCCAAACTGTAACACTCTCTTTTTGATACCAAAAACACAACAGGAAAAGTTTCAAAATTAAACATATATTCAAATATAAGGAAACTCATACGACATCAGAGTTTCGCCTGGAAGTCGTGACATAAACAACATACTCATAAAAAAAGACACCTCACTGTCCGTGATACAATACACTACAGGAGCCTCGACGGTATCTCCGAGGGTCTCTCAACTTGAGAAGCACCGGCGTTAGCATCATCTTGAAAGATAACTCCCACCTCGACCAGTACCAACCTCTTCGGCAATCTCGTCAAACAGCAAGCATCTCAGTCTTCGGACCACGACCCGAATAACACCAAAGGAACATCTGTCTCTCAAGATCACCACGGCGATCAACCTCGGAACCACACCAACTAGAGATCACCACCTACACTACATGTACAACTGATTCTACATGCATGTTGGCCAATCTTCAACACCATCCTTACCCTTGGGAATTGTTGTCCTTCAACTGTGAGAGTAGTCATTTCCCAAGGTAGGAATGCTGCCCTCCAACTATAAGGACATCGAGTCGGTAGTCCAGGTTACTGATTCCCTTGTTCCCAACAAAGTTCAACAGTGGTTCCTCAAACTGTGAGTAAGCACTGCCTCCCCGAGCCCCTCCAGATGTGAGAAAGCCCGAGAAGTTCTCCAACTGTGAGAAAGCACCTGCGTCCCTCCAACTGTAAAATCAACTATCTTGGTCACTCCGAAACATCCACCTTAACCTCGTGTGATAATTCCTCAAATTGCTATTGCAACTGTACACACAACTCCCTATACACAACCATTCAAACTGCTGTTGCAGCTGTATACATGTATCGGCTTGTATGATAACCACTCAAATTGTTGTTGTAGCTATTCATACAGCCCCTTGTGACAACCACTCAAACTGTTGTTGCAGTTGGGCACAAGTCTCGATCTCGCGTGATAACTGCTCAAATGACTGGGGCAACTATTCACACTGCTTTTCACCACAACAATGCAAATGATATGAGCATGCACCCATCACCAGTTTATATGTTATCAGCATTTGCACCTAGTATCTCAACGATACCTCAACAACAACAGGACCAACATCCTAGAGATCCATACCCTCTAGCTGTAAGGATGTTTACTCTTTAACTGTGAGAACCTCAACCAACTTAGATCAACTCTACTTAATCTACTCATCAAATATCCTAGGCTACTATATCATCCTAAGGTCGCATCAACCATCTCCCAACACAATCAGTATCAGAGCATTCATAATATCATCATATACAACATGCATATCATCATTTCAGGCATATTAAAGCATTAATTGAACATATTACCACAACAAGCATACTATAGCATTATCACCTAGCATGTTATCAAGCATCATAAAATCAACATCATCATATAATTACATAAGCAAGTACCATATAGGCATACATCCCCGATCAACATATATCATGGTTTATCCTATCAGTGATAAACCTACAATGCCTTAACCTTAGATTGGTACCACTCCACGGTAGTCGCAAATGTAAGTTAGGTGTTGTCGGTTACATAACCACTAGTAGGATTTGACGATCCCTACACATGTTAACAGTTCTATACTATGCCCATTTTCCCGATAATTAAGGTTTCGTCCTCCTCACCTGGTATAGGATATACGTAAACTCTTGAGCTAACGAACAACCTTGACCCTCGATCACAGCTCCGCGATTGGAACAACGTGGGAACTCTTTTCAACAATGCCACCAAACTGCCAACGATACCCTCGCCATGTGCATTGAACCAAAAATTGGCCCGAGCACATGCACGGGTTTCAAAAATAGCCAGAAACAATAACAGAATCAACATAGGGTTCCAATTAATGAACCAGATTAAATCAAGACACAAAACTGAAGGAAAATCTTATGAGAACAGCGACTGGACTTAGGCGAAGTCAGATTCGAAAGTGAGCTCAAAAATCTAGGGAAAAGGTACCAAAATAGGCTACTGTACAAGCTCTATATCTCCAGTTATAGACCTCCACTCACAAATCCGAACGGTGCAAACGAAGAACTACACGTCCTATACCTGATGACAAAATTTCAGCTCGATCCAATGGTGACTGAATCTTCGACGTTGATTTTACGGTGATAGGGTAGGTTATACAGGATGAGTTTCTCATACTCTAGGCCCACGGTGTAAGCTTAATATCTCCCACTCTGGATCTCAAACCGAAAATCCAAATGGTGAAAATTAAGAATCAAGTGTTCGGAACCTTCTTTCCAAGTTTCAGCATGATCCAACAGTAGATGACTCTCCGACGATGATTTTCCGATAACACTCCCACCAAGCTCTAAAGCTCTTTCAACAATGGCTTCCCACACTTATCTTCTTCTTGTTCTCTTTGTCTGTGTATGTCTTTGTTTTCTCCTCCCAAAATCACACAGCCGATCAACATTTTGTTTTAGTTTTACTAGTTTAAGTCCACTAGGTTAGCATTAGGTGTCATGGTGTAGTTTAGGTGTCATTTAGGTGCTTAGTTAGGATTACTTAGTGGAATCCATGTGTCACCTTGGTGGAGCCTCTTTGCCACCTTCTCCTCCTTATGACATGTGTCCAATTATGACACGTGTCACCCACATGTGTGGCCGCGTGTTGCCCCGCCTGCACTCCCGGGTGTTTTTTCTCGCACTTTCCCGCGCACCCTTCTGCTGGGATAATTTGTTTCCTGATTTCTTCCAACTTCTGCACCAATACAAAGCCCTCTTCAACCATTCTTTTAAACACATGATAACACATAACTAAGCTTCATTAATCACTTGATTACCCTTAACTAAGACCTAGAAAAATCGGGATGTTACAGATAACCTTTTCGCCACAAGTTGTAAATCACTCCTCTTAACCTTTACAGATTTAAGAACATAATATTGGAGTGAAATGAAATAAAAGAGATGAACCGAGATGACTCATAAACTTTACTGCACTTTGTGCAGAATTTATGTGCTTGATGCGCTCTTTGGTTTCTTATATTCTAAGTTAGATCTTCTGCTATCAAATGATATATATAGGAATCCTTTCTCAAAATAGCCATTTCTAACCGTTTAGAGAGGATTTCGAACTTGTCTTTCCAGCTTTAGCATGTCATTTGTCCTTTTTCTTCTTTTTGCAGCAACTTTGACTTTTTGACCTTTCTGACGAAGCTTCTAATGATCCTTTCTTATGATGCTTCTGATAGTCAAGGAGTTGCTTTCTAAATGTGATAAAAAACTTCAAGTCATATAAGTGTGTTGCATAGAGCTGTATGAGGATAATGGTTTATCATTCTTCTAGTTGCATGATGTTCAGAAGCTTGTTTGCATATAACCCTCAACAGCTTCCGATGAACTTTTTTATAGACTTATGATGAAGCTTCTAATAATCAAGTCCAAAATTCAGAAGCTGGAATGAAACTTCTGAGAATTTACTCATGCTTCCGGTTTATTCTTCTTAATAAGAGATGACTCTACACATCTTGTTTTGATCATATGATTGTACAGAAAGTTGATTGCCTTTTAGTCAGTTTATTGACCTTTCTGAGGAAGTGAGCTTCTGACGTCTTTAACCTTTCTGAGCACAGAGACTCCCTTTATGATTCAATCAACTCATTCATGTGCTTATATGACACATCTCAAGTGCAACCATTAGTCTTTCTCATGTCAGAAACAATTAAATTTTTTTCAGAAAGTTTGTTACATTAAAATCTAAGTTCAAGAGGATATTTGTCTCGTATTAGAAACATTTAAGTTTGTTTCAGAAAGTTTGTTACAATTTTATATGGATGAATCTTATCCATTAAGCTCCGCATTGGTTGTTCGTTCTCTTGATTTGAAAAGAGATATTTTTCGTCCACGAGAGGATGATGAAGACATTCTTGCTCTTGAAGTACCGTATCTTAGATTCATTGGATCACTTTTGTATCTAGTAAATAACACTAGACCATATATAAATTTTGCAGTCAATTTACAAGCAAGATTTAGTTTTGCACCAACTCGAAGATATTGGAATTGAATTGAAACATGTTCTTCGTTATCTCCATGGTACATCTGATATGAACTTGTATTACCCAAAGGGAGTAAAATCATAATTGGTAGGATATGATGATATTGGATATCTTCTGATCCTTATAAAGCTCGATCACAAACAAATTATGTCTTCATATGAGGCGGTACGACTATCTCGTGTTGGTAAGTGAAGCAAACAATCACGGCTACCTCGTCAAACCATTCAAAAATATTGGCTATTCATGAAGCAGGTTGCCAATGCATGTCGTTAAGAACTATGTTCCAACACATTAGAGGAGCATGTGGATAATTAATGAAAAATTACAAACCAACAATATTGCATGAAGAAAATGCAACATGTATTGCACAAATCAAAGGTGACTACATAAGGGTGATAGAACGAAACATATTTCATCAAAGTTCTTTTTATACTCACGAACTCCAAAAGAAAGATGATGTTGATATTTGCAAAATTCGCTCAATCGACAACCTAGTAGACCTGTTCACAAAGACATTGTCAGCTTCTATTTCAAGAAGCATGTGCATAGCATTGGAATACATTAATTGAAGGATATTTTATAATTGATGGATTTTGAGGGGAAGTTACTTATGAATATTGTACTCTTTCTTTTTCACTAAGTTTTTATCTCACTGTGTTTTTCTTAGCAATGTTTTTAACAAGACATATTTATAGTGCATAATCATCCAAGAGAAAATGCTATAAAAGAGGCAGATTTTGCATGTGATGAATGACTATAAAATTAACAGTTCCATTAGCAAGGATTTAAGGGTGCCTTAAGGGTGATTTATTTCTTTGTAATTATTGCACTTATTTTATATCCATTGCATGAAATGATGCATTGTATCGAGAGGTGTTACACAACTCTCCTTATTTATGTTTAATGTCTTATATAAGGACATGCTTTTCTATGAAGAAATTTGAAAAAGTGAGACTTAACTTTATTCTATAATTCTTTTCTTTCTCTATCTCCTATTTCCTCTATTTTACAACAAATTACACTGTTAACACCAATTTTTAATTGCTATTTTAGTTTTTAAAGAGGAAATTAACTTGTAGAGAAAGAGATAACAGAAACAAAAGTAACATATATAAGTCAAGCCAAGGCATCAAGGCTGTCAGGCAGTGTGATTTCCTGCCTGCTTAAAGCCAACAGAGCAGAAATCCAAATAAGCAAGAACAGACCCTTTCCTATGTCGTCGGTTCTGTTGTGTCCAAATTTGGAGATGTGGTTGGAAGTGAGGTTATCATTCCCTCCAAATATGGCAAACTATTTCTGCCAATCCCACTCCCATTTTTTTCTCTCTCTATTTTTCTTACCAACCTATCACAACATGGGTCATGGGGGTCCTTACATCACCTCTCATTTCATCCTCCCACTGGCTTTGTCTAGGGTCTCCCAAATTCCTTTGGAACCCTAGATGTGGCTGGTTTCTGTTCCTTTCAATTTGAGAGCTATTGCATCTGCAGCTACATGTTCAGCTTAATTAGGTACCACATTTGATCCCTCTATCATTCTGTGAGTATGTGTCTTTTGTTTTTCTTTGTTTTGTAAATTGACGATGAAAATTTAAATATTTGTTAATTGCAGTGATGCAGGAAGGTAATGATAATAATACCAATTTTTTTTTTTTTAAATAAAAGAAAATCTTAGAACCGAAAAAAGTACAAAGTTGATATACTTTTACCAACCCTTTTGTTCATCTTCTACCAAGTGGGTATAATAAATTCAATTTTTGATTGATTCTTTGAATGTTGTAATCTCTTATTGATGCTGTCAAACTAATGTTGAAAAAATTTGCCTGTAAAATGGCTAATCTAAGGATCAGCATTCATTTATATAAGAAGTTACTTGAAAAGGGAACAAACAAAGTGAATACTTTTATGCTTGCTTGTTGTTATTTCTTTGAATTAGATGAGAATGACATTTTTTTTCTATTTCTATTAAGCTTTTGTTAATATGATTTGATTAGCCAAAATGGGTGTAACAGCTGTTTCTCCTTCAAAGCTGTGGGTTATTGCACATCTTTATGAATGCTTGTTACGCTGTGCACTATTCGATGGAGTAGAATATATATTATAAAGCTTGATGAATGAAATGGTTTAATAAATTTATAATGTGTCAAGCTTCTCAACGACATTTTTGTTTTGTGGTTGTCTTCCTCGAACTATTATAGAGATTAGCCTCCTTTGAAATTTTATTATACTCCTTGAACTTCTCCTCTCTTTAATGTTTTTGTGCCACCACTTCTGTGGCTCTAGCAATCACATATTCTATAACTATAATTCTATTGCTGACATTCTGTCACTAAACTGATTTTTTTTAGCATTCCAATTATGCAAACATCTTATTTTTGTCACAGGTACCTTGTCATCAGTGTGGAACCTGACATATCAACCAAATGGGGTTGAAATTTACAAAGCAAGGACCACCCAAAATTAATAATAGCCAATGTTTACATCATCATATGATAAATTACCTTACCAAGAATTTTATTCGTAATTTGGTATCTAAGCAACGGAGGAGAATGCTCATTGCTGGCTATGATCTTGATATGTCATATATCACAGACCGGGTATTAGCAATGTCATTTCCTGCAGAGCGTATGCGAGCAATGTATCGAAATCCTCTTTGGCAAGTCAAATCTGTGTTAGACATGAGACATCATGAGCATTATAAGGTGCACCTTCAATCCATGGTCATTTATAGTGTATACTATCATCTTATTTACCCTGAATGTGGTTGTTTGCTTTTCCTTTAGTTCTGGATCAATTTGATCCTTTTTATTCTTTCAGTTTTCTATAAAGAACTATATACTTCAATATTGATTTAGCAGAATGACAATAATGACAGATACAATCAAAATGCCCCCCCCCTTTGGGTGGTTGTGAGGATATATATATATATATATATATATATATATATATATATATATATATATATATATATATATCAGGAGTTATCATGATTATCCATACTTGTAGTTCTTCCCTAAAGTATGTCTACTGAACTATTGTTCTTGGAAATCATTTGCTAATCAATGATTTAAAGTCTTTTTTTAAATCCTGAAATTTTGTTCGCTTTGACTTTGTTATTAATCTAGTATTGAACATGATAAAGGTCGGTGTCTTGTACCAATCTTTAAAGATACAGTAATACCTTGCTCATTTGAAGAAAAAACTAGAATCATCTCCTGCAGGCTCATGTCCATTACTTTTGTTACTTGTGTTACTTACAGGTTACTTGTGGGTTTATTATCATTTATTTTATTTTGGCAGTAGTTTCTACTGATATTTAGTTTTCTTCAGCCATCCGATGTGACTTATATCTTCATAAAAGTGGATGACACTGTTATTACCTGATTGTGTGTTTGTCAAAATTTATCCTGTTTGGTCTTCGGACTACATAGTAATGTTGACAAATGGAAGTTGTAGAGTATGTTGCTTGGACCTATCATTCTACCTTTCGTCACTCACTGTCATGCATATAAATTATAGCTAAAGCATACTGCTTTTAAAATTTCAGATCTATAATCTGTGTATAGAAGAAAATTATGATCCAGCGCACTTTTACGGACGTGTGGAAGCATACCCTTTCGATGACAACCATGTGCCGTCTCTTGAAATGATCAAAGCTTTCTGTGAAAGTGTGGATTCATGGCTGTCAAGTGACCCAAAAAATATTGCTGTTATACATTGCATGGTATGAGAGGTCGCACTTCCAATTAGATCTGAAACAATTTCGTAATGAAGTGTTTTAGAATTTATTACATTTATAACTATTCATTTTTTAATATGTTCATGTTTTATTTTTAGATATAAATAACTCAATAAATCGCATGATAAACCATCAACATCTAATAAGTAGCAAAAGGTTTATACTTTCTTATTTGTCTGAACCCACAAGAGATGCCAGATAAGGTTTGAATTGTACGGTGAACAGCTTCAAACTTGTCTTTACAATGATGCCTCGGCATCATTATGACTTTTAGAGTTGTCTACTGGGTTGCCTCAAGTTTTTGTGGCTATGTACTCTTAGTGATCCTAGATGCTCATATTTCAAATAGATTTATGTAAAGTTCTTATACTTGAAGTAGTGCATAAAATTGGACTCTCTAGGGTATGCATGACCAATGCACTTGTACAATCTTGTAAGTAAACCTTTGGTTGGATGCTTCTGAGATTCATTTCTTTGCTACAAAGAAAGGAATCCTTTAGAAGTTGAAAATGTGTGTAAAACAGTTTTTACTCTAGTATATTTAAATTCAGCTAGTTACATTTTTCTCATTTGTATGCAGGCAGGGAAGGGTAGAACTGGCTTAATGGTGTCTGCATACCTAACTTATTGTGGCATGTCAGCAGATGAGGCTCTTCAATTGTATGCAGATAGACGGACAACCAATAATGAAGGAGTAAGTTACATTAGGTATAATCCCAACAATTTGAAATATAATTTTGTTTTCACCAGCACACGAGTTTGGATATTACCACCTATAATTATATTTTTCAGAAAAAATGATTATATGGTGGATGGTAAAGTAATAAGGATGTAACGTCTGAGTATATAAAAATTACATGTTTGTTTTTTCCGACAGAGAAAATTACATGTTTGTCCACTGTGGTTGGTACCATATCCTCCATTTTCTACCTTTTCTTCTTTCCCTCTTATTGAATTACATCAAGGGCATTAAAAATGAAAGAATTGAAATCAAACACTTTTTGTGCCTTTGTGGGATCAGGTATCAATACCAAGCCAACGTCGTTATGTGGGGTATTGGGGAAGTGTGCTCTCTATCCCTAGGGGCGCTGGAAATGGACCACCGAGAGTAAACTTGCCTCAATCATGTAGCAGAGAATTGAGGCGAATCCGGCTTTATGATACAGTTAACATTGACACTATATTCTTTGTGATCTCCGAGCTACAGGAGGTCAGTTCTCACCCATTTGCGATACAAAAAATATTGGAAAACATGTTGCTGAATTGTCTTTCTGGCAGTGGTTTATGGAGTCTACATTATATTTTTAAGTTATTTTCTTTTAATGTTGTTGTTTGCACATGCTGAGGAGAGTGCTGGCATATTTGGGTTCTTTTTATGTTGGGAGTCTTATTGGTCCAGGCTTGTACTAATTGTATTATACTAGTTCTTGACCTAATTATTAGTTATCTGTATTTGGTTAACGTTTTGCAGAACATCTCACATCAATATTTTTATTATTTAATTTCGTCTTTTCCATCTATTCCTATAATTTCACTTATTGTTTCCTGCAATTATGATCTCCTCTCATAATTATGTATGTATGACATATGAGCAATTGAGAACATCCTTAAATAATGAGTTAGCTGCTAGATTTCCTTCTATATATATCAAGATTGTTGTTCCTGTTTATTTACAGGTTCCTAATGAGGTATACCGTCCACCAGTGGAAGTTTCCCGGAGCTGCTGCAGACAGGTTAAGAAAGGCTATCAGAGAACCAATAGTCCTCGCTATTATATTTCTTATATTGAAGGTGCTGAAGATGGAAAGCAATCAGAACCAGAAGAACCTCATATTGTAGTCCAAATGGACACAGAGAGTCCTATAATATACCAAAAATCCTGTCTGGACCATTATTTTGATAAACCTATACAAGTAAGTAATCAGTAACCTTATATTTAATATTACATGCTGTATTTGCCAAAAACTTATCTTTTTTTTTTTTTTTTTTTTTTTTGACAAATCACTTGAGTCAACTCTGTTCTTATGAAAAAAACTTCGGAATCCCTCTACTATTTTGCCTATTTATGAAATTGTGAAAAATTAGGGAAGAGCACAGCAACGCAAAAAAATTTGCTGATGGATTTCTTCTATCTAATATCCATTTCCACTTCTACCTGCAAATGTTAAGACCAAAGCTGAATTGTTGGACAGGTAACTGGAGATGTACGTGTCATTTTCTATGAGAAAATGATAGGAGGCCGTCTTTTCTACTGCTGTTTTAATACAGCTTTTATTAGGAACAGCTTACTACAGGTAATCTCATCCTTCTTTCGGGGCATTATTAACTTTGTTTGCTGCTTTATTAGATGGAAGGGATTTAAGCCCTTCAATATTATTACAAAACAACTAGAAGGGCAAATAATATGTCCCTAGCCATGGAAATCTCTTCATGGTGAAGCTTACTGTTATGACTTAAGCCCATGAGGATAGCACAACCTAAAAGACTAGTCCACTAGGTGAGAGAGCCTCATGGTTTAAGTACCACATTGAGCTTTCTTATGTACTCAATGTGGGACTCAACACTTTCTTAACATAAATTTCACTCTTCAGTCTATTTGAAGTTTTTGTTCAGGTAGTCTAGTCTATCATTGAAATAGTTAGGAATTTGTAGCATTTGCAATAATGGATATAAAAAAATGCTGAGAAAGAAGAAATTAACTTAAGAGACAAAACCAACAAAGTTGTGGTGATTTTAAACTACATTATATTATTTTAAAAGTGCAGCTGTGAAAGTGAAATGCCGCAGTCCGTTGATCATAGCATGTCATTTGGTTCAATAAGATTTCCAGGTTGAGTAGTTGTTCTTAAAGGTTATATCTAAGATGTAATATAGTGATATTTGAATCAATTAAAATGCGCCACCAAAAGATATAATAGAAACAATAGAAGCCTTCATGAAAATTAGTGAGTAACTAAGTTCAGGTTTGGCCGGAAAAAATATTTAAGAGGATTGGAGAAAGCTATTTCAGGTCAGAAATGATGAGGATTTTCTGTTCTTTTGCTGTGTGTGACATTTACAATTAAATAGGACATGATAATAGAATGCACACTGTGTTTGATTGTGTTCTCTTTGGTAACTAATGTTTTGTAGCTCACAATACGGGACTTGGACAAAGTTGGGAAGAAAGGAAGATCAATCTGTGGCCCCGCCTTCTGCCTAGAATTACTGTTTGGCCCTGCAAATACAGGACATTCATCATCAAGTATA
The DNA here is from genome assembly GCA_039655645.1 of Ammopiptanthus mongolicus. NCBI lineage: Eukaryota > Viridiplantae > Streptophyta > Magnoliopsida > Fabales > Fabaceae > Ammopiptanthus > Ammopiptanthus mongolicus. The sequence goes on along the minus strand of CM077348.1, from coordinate 76,175,646 downwards.
TCCATTGGTGACAGTTTTAGTGATGATTTATTCTAATAATATTTCCACGGATCTATGCAAAGACAATATGAAAGGCCATGTCCAATTCTTTACACTACCTGCTGTAAAATATATCGTGCAAAATTATCCCAACAATGAGTCCCTTGCTGTGTTTTGTTGTAGTGCACGGATTCCTCCAACTGTCTTGCCGTCTAATTTTTAATTGGCGGAAGGCATGAGGAGTAAGTGCAATTTTTGTATTGTTTTAGCAATTGAGTAGTATTAAAACGCAGAGGATGAAGTTGAGAGCATTATAATGCAAAAGTTCTTCAGTTTTCTCATGGAATTTAATTTTTTTCATGTGTAAAAATTTTAGGACATATTGGTCTACAATGGACCAGTGTATCCTTTTTAGGTTGGGAGTTGTTACGTGCACCACCCTGCATCTCTTTTAAATTTTATTTTAGTACAAAAATACCCTTAGAATTATAACATGCCCTCACCCTTCTCACTTTCCGGTAAATTCCTCCCCCACCCCATCTTCTCCCTCTCCCTGATCACATTCTCCTCATTTTGCGAGCGTTCTTCTCTAGCATTGGTTCTCCGTCACGCAAATACCTCGGTTGGCGATCGTGCCTATTTTTTTTTTCGTGATTTCGAGTTCTTCCGGCAACTAATTGTCGGAATACAAAAAAAATGTATTCCGATAATTAATTTTTGGAATGCATGTTGTATTCCGGCAATTAGTTGTCGGATTGTATCATTTTATGTATAAAATTTGTTTTGTATGTGTTAGATCATGGACAATCTTATGATTATATCTGACGAACTGGACATGCCGACTACCAAATCAGTGGATTTTACTGATACATTCATCATTGATGAGGTAATTTTGAATGGTAAATTAATAATACAAAGTTATGTGTGCCAATTATAACCTAATTTTTTATTCATATTTTTAGGTATTTCTTACTCGTGATGATTGCATAAATCGGGCTTGAGATGTTGGGAGATAGAATGGAATTGTTGTTGTCATTATGAGGTCAGATATCGAGACAGGATGGAATGCTCGTACATGTAAGTGAGTGTAGAAGCACCCCATGCAAAGGTACCGCAAGTACCCAAATTTCGGAAATGCTCCAATAATGCAACATCAACATACATGACATTCTTGTTCGCAAAGAGTGTCCGCCCAACCAGTTGAAGCAAAAATGCTCGCTGCATAATCCCATTGTTGCTGCTCATACAGGTCGCAGTAGGTCTCCCGCAACCAGCTCAATCGAAAATGTACTACCCTGGTGGCCTCACACTCCCTCGTTGCATAGACCCTGTCCACCGCTAACAGCCCATGCAAACACTCAGCCGCTATATCCCTAATCGGTATGTCCACCCCTAACAGCCCATGCAAACACTCAGCCGCTATATCCCTAATCGGTATGTGCAGTATGGAGGATACATCATCTAATGTTATAGTCATCTCTCCAAAGAGCAAGTGGAAGCTATTGGTTTCTTGATGCAACCTCTCAGCAATGCAGACAAGAGTCCCCTGTCTACCATGGTGTAGCTGCAACGTAAAAGTGGTGACAACCCAGATTACCCCACTTTGGTCTATACCTCATCGTACTGGATCACAAAATCTCTCATCTTCTTCCCATGGGTGATAATTTTCAGCTCGCCACGATCCTGCAACAATTAAAGTTTTGTATGTTCGAATGTAATGATTTTATTTTCTTAAAAAAATTCCAAGCAAGAGGTTTCTTACATCATTGATCCACAATCTAGTAGCAACATGATCCGCAAAAGACCTAAGGACTGACGTATCCTCAGGACCTCCCGGAAACGACTTTGCTGATGCGGGTGTTGATGTATCAGGACCTCCCGGTAACTCAGCTGGCTGATGTTCCTCCCCCTCAAGTGCATGACCTTCTGCACGTTCTCTACATGCAAAAGTTGTCGGTCGTCGGCGTCCGACAGTAGCACCAACATGACCACCTCTGACTCGTACCATATCTGTAACTCAAAACAGTTCAAAAAAAAAAAAAAACTAAAGTTGGTAAAAGTAACCTAAGAGTTTTTATAGAAAATTTACCTATCGATAATAAGATGTCGGAATATAATTTTATAATTTTCAAGGTATCGACAATTAGTTTCTGGAATACATTATAATATATTCTGGTCAATAATTGTTGGAATATATATATATATTCTAGTTTTTTGCTACCGACAATTAGTTTCTGCAATACATTATAATATATTCTGGGCACTAATTGCTGGAATAAATATTTCTGAGTTTATAATGTATTCCGACAACTAATTCCCGGTATGTCAATAAAGTTGGAAATATATATTTCGGCAGCTAGTTGCCAAAATACATTATATCCCGACAAATAATTATCGGTAGATTAAAAAACTATAAATTTATAATCCGACAAATAATTCTCGGTAGTTAAAAAAATTATAAAATTATAATCCGACGTCTAATTGCTGGTAGGTAAACTAAAAATTCCCAAAACAAATTCCGACAGTTAATTCCCGGAATAGATTATAATGTATTCCGACAATTAATTGTCGTAGACAACCTAAAATTTGAAGAAAAAAATAGGCAGCGTTGGGAACTTACCTCACAAGATGGGGGGAGGATGACAGTGAGAGCAGTCTGAAAAGGAAGGAGAAGACCAAGAGAGGGATCAGAAACGAGGAAGAAAGGGAGACGACCGGAGAAACTGGGAGAACTGCTCCAATTGAAGAAGAAAAATGTGTGGTGGTGCAGGTAGAGGAAGAAACGAGGAATAGAATAGAAGGGGGAAATCCGGAAGTGAGAAAGAAGATGAAAGGGATGGAGGTGTTTTTAAAGTGTTAGGGACATTTATGTCTTTTCATGCGTAAAGTTTAAAATTGGGGTGATGTAGGTAGCACTTGCCTTTAAGGTTTGAGCCACCAAACCCATCTTGGTCCAATATTATAAAGTCAGGTATGATTAAATCCTAAATTAGTAAATGGTACTTATATGTTGTAGCTTATACACCTCGGCACTTGATATTTTCACCCCATCGGCTACAAAGTTAGGAGGTTGTCGATTGGTATGCCTTACTATGGCCAAGTCTAACAACTTGTATATGAGCCACCACCTAAAGCTTATGAGTCTCACCCTCTATATAAGCACACAGTCATGTTAGTTCATTTTCTCTACCTATTACTCTTTTTTACTTTTTGATTTTAAGACTAACTTGAGCTTCAAAGTGTCTTTTACAATTTCTCTACTTATTACTCTTTTTTCCTTTTTTGCCTTGGACCACCCGCTTAGGTAGAAAATTGAACAATATTCTGTGTTGACATTTTAGCGAAAATGTCACTGTAAGAGAGTCCTATAAGCGGCTAAAATATTTAAATATTGATAAAATAAAATAAAAATGACCTGAATATATGTGATGCTAGTCTTTGTGTGACACCCTTAACTCATAACCGACTAACTTAAATTTAATGATGTATTTCTCATCAAAATAATATTTTATTAAGGGAAATAACAGTAATAAAAGAAACTAACATATGAAAATTTAAACCATAGAGAGAATAAAGTTCCATTTACTATCGAGTTAAGAGTCACATGTCAAAACCTCTTCTATTTGAAGGTACTACACACCAAGCCAAAACATAAACTAAAAGAAAATATCTCATAAGTGTTCCATGTTCTGTCGAAAAGGAACTCTCAAAAGAAATCATGCCGGTAGGAGCCATCACTCGAAACCACTAGAATCACGAACCACGGTAAGACTTGACTGAATATGAACATCGATGGAAACTGAGGTTGTACAGGATAGGTGAACTGAGACTCCAAGTGTCCATGAAACCCTGTGGCCTGAATCCTTTCCTCAGATTCACGGAAAACACTCTCAATCATCCTTGAATCGGCTGGGTTATAGTTGTAACACCACGTTTTTTTGTTTTTAATTAATTAATCAGTATTTTTGTGTTTGTATTTTATTGGAGGGTCTAGAGAGCGAAATAAAATAAACCAAAACCATAGTCAAGCTCTACGATATCGTAGGAAGCTATGGTTAAATTTTGGGTCGAAAACTCAGACGGAGCCCAGTTTACGTTTTTCATTGATAGTAGTGTTTTATTACTATCAAGATCTAATTTGGACTCGTGAACAAGACAGTTAGTCTTAGAATCACGTTTCCTACATTTTCGAAAAAATGGGTCCTGACCTTCAAAAATAAAAATAATATAAACTATTCGAGCGACAATTCGAACCGAGAGCCAAACAAAGTTGTAAAGGGATTTACCGGGACCCGCTAATGGATAAACTTGATGTCACATCAAGTCACATCACCCCGAGAAGCGTGCCATAACTCGACATTGTCATAATGACAAACGAAAATATCTGAACGCGAAAAGACCAAAATGCCCCAGGTCTTTTTCCTCAAGGACATCCAAGTCCCTAAAATATCTAAAAAGTGACCTCACCTTACCCTCTCTCTCTCTTCATCATCGGTGCTCTCTCTTTCTCTCTCCCTTTCACTTTCTTCTTCTTCTTCCTTTCTTTCTCATCTTCCTCCATTTTCTCATTTTTCCTCCATTTTTCTTAAGCTTCCACAAGGATTTTCAAGAAAATTTGTGAAGTAAAGTTGATCATCTCATCCTTCTCTATCATCTAAGAGGTATAGACTTCTCTCTTAAGCTCTCAATCTTCATTTTTCTTCATTGAAAGTTCATAGTTCAAAGTTTTTCTTCAAACTTCAAAAATCTCTAGAAAATTGTAGAAAAATCTTTTTAATACCAAACCAATTTCTTTGAGCTAGATTCATTGTCATCTATCGTAATACAAGATATTGAAACCAAAAGAGCTCTCTAGCTCAAATGGGTCAAAAGTGAGACGACCTGCCGTCCCATTGGAAAACCTAAGATATTAACTAACCTTAATCGCATTATAATCGTTAGCGCACCTTATTAATACGAAGCGAAGCGGAAAATTGAGCGCGGAAGCAATTAAATATACGGCACGCAACGCTTCAGAGTACACGGCTTTAAAATATAAAGAAATATATCACATACATCATTTGCCCCATTAGTAGTGCTACAGTATTAAAGTAATACATACAGAGTATATTAGTACAAACTGAAATAAAAGTACGAAAATAGGCCGAGAGACAACTCTCCGGCTAACCACGATCATTGCCCAACCTCTCGAAGCTAGGGTCCGTGGCACGTCCTCCGGCGTCAGGCTCCTACGAAATGCCATCCAACTCCTCAGCAACTGGTTCTCCCTCGGGGTCTTCCCATAAAATAAAAGTAACACATACAGAAAAATAATGCGGGAGATAAGAAACACATATCACCATATATGAGAGAGGGGCATCAGTACAACATATATACATGCATCACACAACACAGATAAAACATACAACACAACATCACCCATCTGTTAAGTCATACAGTACAATCATCTCAAACATCATTCTCTCGGATAAGCCTATAAGAGGGATATTAGTCCCTATATATATGCTGACTTCCCTATATGCATGTCGGCCGATACATCACGTCTCCAGTTGAACATCACAGTCGGGATAACATCGCATCACATCACATCACATCACGTCCCCCATTGGACATCCCGCCTCGGGATTTAAAGTATCACATCCCCAATTGGACATCCCCCTTTGGGACAAAATGCTGTTGTATGAAATGATATGCTATGCAACAAACATCCATCGCAGGTTGAAACCAGTACCTCACGCTTACGCACTCGACCACGACCACGACACATCAACATCAACATCACCATCAGCATCACGGCGCCTTGCGCCTACGAGCCACAGCTCCATGGTCGGGACCACAACGGTATCAACCCGGACAACATCATCACTCACCATACTCTCATCAACACTTAACCATGCAAATCACAATAACATTACAACAGTAATTTCACCAGTACAGTTATCATCATAAAGTCAGACAACAGTTCATCACACAGGCAGTTCAACAAAATAAAACTAGCAGATAAGCAAATAAACAGTTCAACACATCAACCTCAATCAATCACATCATCTATACTATCAACTTAGTGGTGATAGCCCAAAAGTACCTACACCTAGGGTTTAGACATTTTATCCAGGGCTCAACCTCTAGTAGGGTTTAAGGGTTCCCCTACACACATATATATACTCTATACTAAGCTTGCCTTCCCGACGATATCGGTTCTTTCTCCCCACCTTAGTGATTCTCACGTGCAGCTCCGGCTACGACTCCGCAACTGTCAATCGGGTGCGTGGTCGAACGTCCGAGTCTTGTCTGATTCTATACCACAAAACACAACCAGAAATTAATACAGTTAAATCAAAAACTCCCCTAACCTTAGTACTAGGCTGCTGCCCCTATTTAATTAAATAGGCTAGGGATGTTGAAATTCTACCAACTCTTGGATGAATGATCCTCAAGTATGCAAAACATTAGGGTAAGTCTTTTTACACAAAAACTTGAAGCAAAACTCATAGCTCACACACAAGCTAGGTTCGGCCCCTATTTTTAAAATAGGCTAGAGATGTCTAAAAATTCCTAACTCTTGGATCAATGATCCTTAAGTATACACAACACTAGAGTAAGTCTCTTTACTCAAAAATGGAATCAAAAACTCAAGTTTTACCCACACATAGGATTCGGCCCTTTTATACCCATATGAGCTAGAGAGATCTTTTGCTTACAAGATCTTGGATTATGAAAGAGGGTAAAGAATCTAGCTCATAGAAATTGGTTTGGTATTAAAAGGATATTTCTTCAATTTTCTATGGATTATTGAAGTTTGAAGCATAAACTTGAACTATGAACTTTTAATGAAGAAAAATGAAGATTGAGAGCTCAAGGATGAAATCTATACCTCTTAGGTGATAGAGGAGGATGAGATGATCAACTTTGCTTCACAAACTTTCTTGAAAAACCTTGTGGAAGCTTGAGAAAAATGGAGTTGAAGTTATGGAGGAAAAAGAGAAAATGGAGGAAGAAGAAGAAGAACAAGAAGAGAATGGAGGGGGGAGAGAGAGAGAAAGGGATCGAAATTGAAGAGAGATAAAGAGGGGTGAGGTCACTTTTTTAGATATTTTAGGGACGTAAACATCCTTTAAGAAAAAGATCATGGGCATTTTGGTCTTTTCGCGTTCAGATATTTTCTAACGTCATAAATATCTAGATATTTTCAGAAAAGCAAGGATGATAGTAGTGAGTCACAGGCACGCCTTCCTAGGCGATGTGACTTCATGTTCATCCGTTTTTAGCTCCGTTACTTACGCGATTTACCATTTCGCCCAAGAAAGTCGTGAGAACTTATATATTTTGAAAATTTTCAAAATCGCCGATATTGTTCGCAATTTTATTTAAAACCTATTTGTTTCGTTCAAGAGTCAAAATTAGGTCGTCTGAGCAGTAAAATCATACTGTCAGTGTAAAATGCAGACCGGACTCCATCTGAGTTTTTGACCAAAATTTAACCATAGCTTTCTACGATAGCGTAGAGCGTGACTATAGTCTCGGATTAATTTATTTCACTCTTTAGACCCTTTAATAAAATACAAACATACAAATACTAATTAATTAAAATCAGAAAGCTTTTTAAAAAGAACGGGGTGTTACAAAAAGGGCCGAACCCTATGTGTGTTGAAATCCTAGATTTTGATTCCATTTTTGAGTGAAAAGACTTACTCTAGTGCTGTGTATACTTAAGGATCATTGATACAAGAGTTAGGAATTTTTAGACATCTCTAGCCTATTTTAAAAATAGGGGCCGAATCTAGCTTGTGTGTGAGCTATGAGTTTTGCTTCAAGTTTTTGTGTAATAAGACTTACCCTAGTATTGTCCATACTTGAAGATCATTCATCCAAGTGTTGGTAGAATTTCGACACCCCTAACCTATTTAACTAAATAGGGGCAACAACCTAGTCTTAGGAATTAAGGGGTTTTTAATTAAGCTATATTGATTTCTGGTTGTATTTTGTTGTATAGAATCAGACAGGACTCAAAAGTTCGACCGCGCACCTGAGTGACAGTTGCCGAGCCGCATCCGGAGTCTCATGGAAACATCACTAAGGTGGGGAGAAAGAACTTTAAAGGGGAACCCTTAAACCCTACTAGAGGTTGAGCTCTGGATAAAGTGCCTGGACCCTAGGCGTAGGTACTTTTGGGTTATCACCACTAAGTTGATAATATGGATGATGTGATTGATTGAGGTTGACGTGTTGAATTATTTAATAGATTATCTGTTTACATGTTATATTGAACTGCATGTGTGATATCTGTACTGGTAAAATATTTGTTGTGAGATTTTATTGTGATTTGGCTGGTTGAGTGTTGATGAGAGTATGTTGAGTGATGATGTTGTTCGGGTTGATACCGTCGTGGTCCCGATCATGGAGCTGTGGCTCGTAGACGCAAGGCGTCGTGATGCTGATATTGATGTTGATGTTGATGATGATGTTGATGTGGATGCGGTGCGTTGTGGTCGTGGTTGAGTGCGTAGGTGTGAGGTCCCGGTATCAACCTGCGATGGATTTGTATTGCATATCATATCATTTCATACCACAATATATTTGTCCCAAAGGGGGATGTCCAATTGGGGACGTGATGTTTTTAATCTCGAGGCGGGATGTCCAATTGGGGACGTGATGTGATGTTATCCCGACGGGGATGTCCAGCTGGGGAGATGTATCGACCGACATGCATATAGGGAAGTCAACATATACATAGGGACTAGTATCCCTCTTATAGGTTTATCTGAGAGAATGTCCTTTGAGATGGTTGTGGAATATGACTTCAGAGATGGGTGATGTGTTGTATAGTTTATATGTGTTGTGTGATGCATGTATATATATATATGCTGTACTGATGCCCCTCTCCCATATTAATGATATATGTTTCTTATCTCTAGTTATTTTCTATATGTGTTATTTTATTTTATGGGAAGACCCCATAGAGGAACCACTTGCTGAGGAACTGGACGACACTCCGTATGAGCCAAATGCCAGTAGACGAGCCCATGATCCTAACCTCGAGGGATTGGGAAATGATCGTGGTTAACCAGAGAAGTGTCTCTCGGCTTATTTCCCTATTTTTATTTTGGTCGATATTAATATACTTTGTACGTATAAACTAAAACTGTAGCCCTACTGACGGGGCAATGATGTATGTAAGTATTTATTTATATTTTAAAAGTTGTGCACTCTAAGACGTTGAGTGCCGTAATTTGTTTTGCTTCTGCGCTCAATTTTTCGCTTCGCTTCGCTTCGTATTAATAAGGTACGCTAACGATTATAATACGATTAAGGTTAGTTAATATCTTAGGTTCTCCAATGGGATGGCGAGTCGTCTCAATAGTTGGAAATGAGAAGTGCGCACAACTCATGGTCTGATTCCCCAAAGGTAACTTTCGAACCCGACCTGTGGTCTAAATCTCATTTTATCACCGCGCGATCCCATTTCTTGTTACTATTCATTTGGTAAAATCAATTCCATGTTGATGTATGCATGCATGCATGCAAGCATGCATGGCCAAAATCATATTCACATTTCCTCGAGTATAACCCTTCTTGTGGTCATCGCTACATCACAAATATCCATTCACAACCTAAATTTGCTCTCAATTTAATCAGTGCCACAAATCTCTTCGGCATTTACTTTTGGTATACATGTCATGCATATACTCATTCAATCATGCCTTATCTAATGAACCATGCCTAACTTCTCATTATAATGTAATAATCAGAGTTTATTTGAGAGTTTTGGATACTTTCATATTTATTTATTACTTAGTTACTAATTATTAATTATTTATTAGTTATTTTATAATTATTAATTAATTATTAATTATTAATTTCTCAATTGTTAATTAGTTATTAATTATTAATTATTAAATAATTATTATTTATTTATGATTTATTTATTATCTATTAATTAATAATTATCTATTGATTTAATTATTATTATTTTGTTATTTATTTATTTGTTCCTTTATTTATTGTCTATTAATTATTTAATTATTATTTTTATTTATAAAATTATTTCATTTCTCTGTCACCATTAATTATTTCACTTTTTTTTTGAAGCAACTTGTGTATGTAAACCAAGGTAGCAGCATACTTGACCAATCATAATTTGAAGCAACTTGTTTTCCCATAAGATCTTACGATATCTTTTTATTTACTTGTTGAACACTCAAGCACATGCTACATTTGAAGTAAACAAGTGAAACAAAAGAAAGAGAATTGAATTGTATTTCTTAACTTGTTATAAAACTTTTTCACAACACAGGTATACTTAAACAGAGCGTATAAGCTTGGACGAAAGGATTTGGATGCAAAGAGCGCATCTAGGAGAAACATTAGACGCATGTTAAAAACACTTGACAAAACCTTGTAACAAAGTCAAGTATTAACAATTGCAATCCTCAATTTAAAGATAAATAAAATGATCACAGAGATAAGGGATAGAAGAAGCACACAAGAGATTTATCCTAGCTCATTCTTAACCCAAGAGCTATGTCCAGTCCCTTCGAATTGAAGGCTTTTCCACTAAAACACTTAGCAATTACAAGTATTCTAAACCTCTTCAAGAAACAGGTATTTTAAACCTCTTCAAGTTTCACAAGTATTCTTTTTCATACAAGCCTTTTCAGGCTCAACTCAGAATATTAAAAGAGTTTTTGAAATCTAAATATTCAACTCATTATGTGCGAGAATATGAAGATTAAGCTTAATCGGAAAAACTTTACGCAGAGAGTAATATGAAGTATGTAAAGCTCAATGAGATTTATAGAAAGAAATGCTTGAAAGATTTGAAAGCTCGTAAGATCGTTTCTTGTGAGTGTTCGTCTATATCTTTCTCTAGAAACTTCAAGTATTAATGCCTTCAGCTTTTGAGACATGTCTTTAAAAATCTTTTTCACAAAGCTAATAAATGTATCCATTTTGATGAAGCATTTAATGCATAAGTCCATTGAAACATGTTTGGTCTGATAACTTGTTCTACATCTTCTGAAAAGCAACGTAGATTATCAGATAGGTGAGAGTATAAGTGTCTTGACTGTTGTACCCTAAAGTTGTCTTTGGTCTTTTCTTTCTTGGTAGAGTCAACTTGATTGAAGCAGACTTGGGTCAAGAACAAGCATACTTTTATTCGCTCGATGGTACTATGATCATACAATAAAAGGCTTGTACGAAGAAAATTTGCACATCGCGTTTATCGTTTTGACGCTGAGCTTTCTTTTATGTATGGACGGTCCATTCTCATAAGTGAAACTTATTGCATATTGGTCGCATACTTTTAAAACATATTGATTGGATGCTTATAAAAAACATTACAAGACTTAAACTCGGTCCAATAGTCTAAAGTTCATTAATCGTAAAATGAGTTACGATAGACTATAAAACTAGAAAGTCATTGGACTTTCGTTCCTGCGCACTTAAACAAGATACGTTAGATAACAACTAAACTCATTCATCTAATTTAATATTTTTGTTAACACCAGAACACTGAGGGGTCATAAACCATAACCGCTTTGGTTCCAACAACATTAGTGTGTCATCATTATCCTATCATCCTATGTAGCCAATCACATTTCATGCATTAGGAATTACCCTACCATCCTATCTAGCCAATCAAATTTCGTGAATGTAGACTTTATGAAAAGTCGTGATTACTTTTCCATCAATAAATTTTCAAGCACGTGGCTTTGTAAGAAGGCCATCATGACCAAGAATTCCTCTTGGATTTTATCTTTTTATTTTATTCATAATGTTGTCTTTTAGTATTGTCTTTTAGTATAAGGAGGAAGACTAAATCTCCACCCTCCATCTTGATCTTATCATCCTATGATGACCCAATGGCCTATATTCCTTCTTACTTTTAATTCTTTTAAAATTTATTCAAATTGAATATTCTTCTTAATAATTAATTTAAATTTCACAAACACCTCAACCACTCAAAATTAGGGCTTTTAAGATCAAACACCTATTTTTGTATGTGTTATGCATGAACTTTTGTGAACTCTGAGAAGGTTTTCATACAAAATCATGGACTTATACTTCAAAATCTTCAAGTTTTGATGTCAGATCTTTGATTTTTATGATCATCAAGTGAATCCTACCAAGGATTCAACCTATTTGGCTCATTAGAGCACAACAAGTTCACATCCGAATTCATCTAGGCCTCACGACCAAATAATGACAAAAAGGCATAACATGTTCAATCCATAAAATCTCATCAAAATTCATGTCAAATCAAACACAAATCATCATATACCCGTAGGAATGATTTAAATCAACATGTTTTTGAAGTGCATCTCATCATTCAAAAACAAGAATCTCACGACCAAGTCAAGTAAACTCATCAAAATATTCTCTTTCATACTCAAATGAAGTTCAATTGTGAATAAGTAAGAACATCATGAAAAACCCAACATGTATCCGATTTCCCCTTGGCCGATACAAGTAGAAAAAGAGAAGCCAATACTTTTTCATAAAACAAGCAAAACTCAAACCCATTTTCTCATTCAATCCTAGAAAAGAAGAAGAAAATCTCCCCCACCTCTCCTCCAAGCTAAATCTGGGACCTTCAGGGATGATGTGTGCTCCCAAGCTTCCTTCTTTTCAAGCAAACACCCACGTCCTTTGTAGATCTAGAAGAGAGGAACATCTTCCTTTAGAAAGTTGGTTGAAAAGATGAAGCGAAGAACGCCAAACAAGGCCAAAGAGTGAAGGATCTTACTTTCTTCCTCCTAGCTTTCACCGAGTATTAGGATTAAAATTAAATTACAATTTCCAATACGACGAAGAAAAGAAGGCTTTTCGATGACTATGAAGTAATGATGCTACAATTGAAGAAATTTCCAAGTGTTGGGCGACAAATTTTGGATTGTCGAGTCATGGTCTTGTCGAGGGGACCTATTGTAGAGTTAAAACAGTAGTTAGTACATTTTGAGTTAGGTAACTAGTGTCAAATAAGATGGCATAACTGCCACATACGTGTCTTGTTACTAGGAACCCGTTATTTCCTTATTTTCCCGATAAATACTAGTACAAACGATGTAAAAGGGGTTGGTTTTTTTGATCAAAATCATAAACATCTCACTCAAGCAGATTGGTGGATTAACATCAAGTATGCCTTCCACTTTCATTTCAAGTTATTTATATTAATGCAATTTTTCATTAAACTTCCTTTATTTTCCACTCTCGTTCTTTGAATTCTTTTACTTTCCCATTCTTTATTTCTTGTATTTACTTTAACTATTTCTTTAGTTTCTTTAAACTTTTGTGGAACTTTATTGCTTTCCTTTACTTTCTTGCACCTCTACTTTCAGTCTTTTAAATCTATTTTACAAAGTTATTTTATAACTTTTAGTTCAAACCTTTTAATACTCTTCTTCTTTTGACTAAAGACATTTTCAAACGAGATTACCATATAAATTGGCACTCACTTTCGACTGAAAATAAAATATTTGTAGATGGAAATCAACTTCACCAAATTTCTCCATAACACCGAGACTTCAAGGAGAGTAACAAGATTCAAAGACTCCTCCTTTTCTAACAATACTAAGTCCTTCATGTAGCCTCAAGAAAAAGAAGCAATGTTTGTTTAGAAATTTTCATGGAAAGATAAGGATAAGAATACCATACAAGACCATGAAAGGAAAGGACCTACCTTTCTTATTCTTCCTTTGTTTTTGGACGAATTCCTTGGCATGGATTGATCTCCCGTGACTCCACCTTTCCTCTCCATAAGTGATACCAAGGTGAAGCTTTAGGTGATAGGAAGCGAAGTTATGAAGGACTCGACCAAAAGATGAGGGAAAGATGGACATGCAAGGCTTAGAAGGTCAAGAACTCACTTGCTTCTTCTCCCTTCCTTCCTTATTTCTTTTTCACGACCAACTCTTTCAAAAATGACTAAGTTTGAGTTGTTTTTAGTGTGGGGTAAAAGAGTAACTACTTTAGGTTCAAGGATATTTATAGTGAGGGGTAGTTTTGCTTTTAAATCCTCATTCTCTTCATATTGCAAGTTAATCCTTACTTACCTTACACCTTAATCCTTGGTCTCTTAGCATATGATGAATTAGTCCCTAAACTTAAGGTTATCATGCCTAACTTAGGTTTTTGCATAAAAAGGATTATTTTTTTATTTTTCCAATTTACTTACTTAATTTCATTTCAAAATTTTTAAATCCCTAAAATTCACTAGTTTAAGAACTTTCAAGTTATGTTATCATCATTTTGTTCGGCAAGGAAATTTCGTATTATTTAGGTGGATTATTAACACTCAAGTTACCTACTAGGGTAAATTTTGGGATGCAACATTTTGAAATTGGATCGTAGAGTCATAGGTAGATTTTCTAGGAAATAAATCCTTAGAATGCTTATATTATAAGTTTAGAAACGTTTGGAGGTCATTAAGTGACTTGAAAGAAGAGTAAATAAGTATTTTTTTCAGTAATTTAGGCTTAATTTCACATAAAAGACCTCCTATGACCCGACACCCAACTTAAATTGGTTATTTCCTAGTCAGTACGAGCTCTTTCGGAATCGATATCTTCATAAGAACATGTCTCTGTCTCTTAGCTTTTCATAGAAACCAATTTTATCCTAATTGGATTCTTGTAGCTTGAATTATGGGCCAATATGTAGAAGTTGTTTAGGTTCTAGTGTCAGCACCACTACTTCTGACTTTTATCCCAATTTGGACCCATTAGACGTTTGTTTTAGCTTTTACAATGTGCATGAAAGTTGTAGAGCGTTATTTTAGGTTTCCAGTGATATGAAGTTCATAACTTTTAGATGTCTATAACCCAAGAAATGTGAGAAATACAGTGTGATGCGCTGGGTAAGTGAGCCTAGATGCATTTGATGTGTTTTGGGCTTTGGATGGAGAAATCATAGAAAAATGAGAAGAGAAGAGGAAGGAAAAGGAGACTGTATGCACGATGAAGGGGAAGTCAAAGAGGGCTTTCTTAGAGCTTTTTTAACATGAAACTGAAGGTCTTCAAGAGGTGAGTAAAACACATTTTTCTCACCCTTCCATGGTATAAGTTATTTAGGGGCATTGCTTTGGAATTAATCAAAGATTTTGGAAGATTTAAAGATAAGATTCCGAGATTTTCTATGTTAGGTTTCATGACGGTAAGAAAACAATTTTTCAAATTTGGGTTTTGTGTAAAAAAGAAATTAATATTAAATTGAGGGTTAATTGTTATGAATTGGATGATTGTATGCTTGATTGGTATGAATTATTGTTATTTGATATGATCTTTTGTGATATGTGATGATTTAGTGTTGTTTTGACATGAAATTGACCATTATTATTGAAGCATGAGGCATTATGCTATGCTTGGGTGCCATTTGGAATGACCATATGGTAATATGCATGTGTTTGGTTATCTCCTTTGGAAGGAGATGACGGTTGAGATACCTCCTCTTGGAAAGAGAATGGCATATACCTCCTTCTAGGAAGGGGATGACAGATACCTCTTCTTGTAGAGGAGATGGCAGATACCTCCTTCTGGGAAGTGGGTGACTATTTATGGATACCTCCTCTTGGAGAGAGGAAGGCAGTGAGACATTATTGCATTGATATGAGCTCATAGACCTTAAAAGAGTGATTTTGGGAATCATAGTGTCTTAAAAGAGTGATTCTTGGAATCATACTGTCCTGAAAGAGTAATTTTGGGAATCACAGTGCATCCATGAACGATTTGAATTTATTTTTGGAATAGTCAAGTGGTAATGTTCCTTAAATTGGTAGTTTGTTATGTTCTGTTTATAATATTATTTGCTATATGATGCAGTGGCTTTGGATGTTTATTAAATAAATACAATTTTTTTTACTATTTAAAGCATTTTGAAAAATAGCATGTATCATGGTTGTTTTTTTCGGTTACTGCACCAGCCAAAAACAACTTCTTTTTGAACTATTTTGTAACTGTATTTATTCACTGGGATTTCTAATCTCATTAATGGTATCGTTTTCAGAACACAAAGAGAATCTCGCCAATAACGAGGAGACTTGAGAAGATTGAGTTTATAGCATTCAAATTACTATATAATTTATTTGACAGATTTAGAGTTTATTTTCAGTTGTGTATGTTTATTGGATTTATTGGAGTTATTTCTATTAGGATATTAGGTTTAGTAGTCGTTCTGTTTTGAGACAAGAATTTATTATGAAACTGATGTATGAATTTTATTTATTAATGATATTAAAGAGTATTATTCAGTTAAATGTATAATTTTATTAAGTAATTTTATTATCCTATTTAGAATAGTAATGCGAGACGTTATATGGGATGTGACATATCCTCCTCACTTAAAGGAATTTCATCCCCGTAATTCACATACCTTATGCCAATAATTAAGGATAGGATATTCCCTCTCGTCTTTTGACTTCTAATGATTTCCACTGCTTCTTTATCGTCTTTATCTACATTTACCTCATCTCTCATAGATCTCACTTGCTCACTATTATTTGACATGAATAACACCAATTCTTACTTGCAGTGACAACTTACCATTTTAATTTATAGATTATGTTATCTCTTTCACCCTACTCATTAAATTAATCCCTAGAAATACTTTCCTCTCCATATACCTCAAAACATCATTTGTATCCGGTGACAAATTTTGTCATTCTTTCTTATTCCATTTAGGTATTGACTAAACCTATAATATGACCAACTTCTTAATCTCTTTATTCTCACTAACCAGATTTCCATAATTTCCAACATATTCCACTTGGTGCTTTGGGGAAATCCCTATGGTGGAAAGATTTTATCCTTTAAATTCAACTATCTTTTTCATTTTCTCAACCATCATAACAATGTTATACCAACAATTTCCTACCTACGACATCTAGAACTTCATTAGCCTATCCAGAGTGAAGCTTCGATCTCAAAATCAGAATTGGGTTTTCGGCTCCAAGTTTGCTACCAAACTCGACGTCGGTGTCGGTTTAGATAGATTGAGCTAACGCTGATTAAAATAATAATAGTTTATCAATGTTGATTTCTTTGTATTTTGGACTCCGGACACATTGCCCAACGCCTAAATACATTTTCAACCCAATATATTCGGTCAAGTTCCAATAAATTTTTTGTCTCCGTTATTTTTTCTAACAGTATCGGTTTATACTGTCAGCGCGGAACCCAAACTGAGCCAAAAATCAAACTTTTTTACACCAAAATTTTTCTTTAATTTTGTCTTTTATATATATATATATATATATATATATATATATATATATATATATATATATATATATTATTTTAAATTTTTATCAATTGTATTAATTTTAGGGTGTTACAATTTGGCTCATTAGAACACAACAAGCTCATATCCAAATTCATCTAGGCCTCACAGCCAAACAATGACAAAAAGGCAAAGCATGTTCAGTCCATCAAGTTCATCAAAATTCATAGCAAATCAAAGACATATCAACATATACTCATAGAAATGATTTAAATCAAAATATTCATGAAGTTCATCCCATCATTCAAAAACAAACATCTCACGACTAAGTCAAGTAAAATCATCAAAATAATTTCTTTCATACTCAAGATGAAGACCAATCAAGAACTAGGAAGAACATCATGAAAAACCAAACATGCATCTTATACCCTTCTGGCCGAGCCATATAGAAAAAGTGAATCCAATCCTTTTTCATTAAACAAGCAAATCCCAAACCCATTTTCCCCTAGGCTCCTAGAGAAGAAGAAGAAGAAAGTCTCCCCCTACCTCTCCTCCAAGCTAAAACTATGGCATTCAAGGATGATGTTTGCTCCCAACCTTCCTCATTATCAAGAAAACACCCACATCCCATGTAGATCTAAAAGAGAGGAACAACTTTTCCTTAGAAATCTGGTTGAAAAGGTGAAGGGAAGAAGGTCATACAAGGCCAAAAATTGAAGGAGCTTAACTTCTTCCTCCTAGCTTTGGCTGAGACTTCGAGGAGCGGAACAAGATCCAAAGATTCCTCTACTCATAATGAAGGAACCTGTTTAAAAAACAAGAAGGGGGTTGAATTATGTTTCTTACGTTTTTAAAAACTTTTGCAAGCAAATATATAAGTTTTCACAAAGGTTGGACGTTAAAACAGTAACGGACGCAAGGATCGTTTTCGAACACCAGTTCGACGCTTACTTAGAAGGATTAGGATAAAAGAAACAAGCACGATAAGAAAGCAAGTCAATCCCAAGGAGTTAGTCAGAAAATAAACTAAAGCGAAAGCAAGGGAAAGAAAAAGAACACAGAGATGTTATATTAGTTCACTCTTCACCAAAGAGCTACGTCTAGTCCTCTCTACTTGAGATCTTTCTCCACTATAACAAAAACCCTTTGTTACAAGTATTCAACACCTCTTCAAGCAAGTATTCTACACCTCTTCAGACACGCTAAGTATTCTTTTACAGACAAGCCTCTTCAGGCTTAACCAACTAAGGTTTTGAAAAAGGTTTGTTCTACTAACTCACTAAGTATGAGAGTTTGAAACTAAAGTTTAGAACTCTAGACAATACTCTTCGCAGAGAGTGATATAAAAGTTAAGAACAGAGTAAGCTTGAAAACTTTGATTTTTCTCTTGATAACTTGTTTTCTTGTATGCTTGTATTTTTCTCAAGTTTTGGTGACTTTGCATCTTCAAAGGAGAAGGTATTTATAGCCTTCTAGTTTTGATCAATCTTCAGTTTTCAACGGTTGAAAAATGATTCGTCATGATCATACAATAAATGCATTGGACCGTTGAGTCTGATAACTTGTTAAGGCTTCTGATCAGCAAAGTAGACTATCAGGCTTGATAGCTAAAAGAAGAGCTGACACCTTTTCCTTGAACTCGAAAATTGCCTTTTGTCTTTCCTTTTGGAGATAGTCAAATCCTTTTGTGTCAGAGACAGACTGGCTTCAGCTTTCGATGGTACGAAGATTACAAAGAATGTTTTTCCAAAAGATACTAGCTTTTAAACAAAGAATAATAAATTCAAAAGATTCACATATGTGTTCTCGCTAAAACTATCAAAAGACATTGGACTTAATAAAGAGAATTTGTATATGAAAGAATCTTTGGACACAGATAAAAGATTTATGGTCCGGCCGAAATGAGAGCCAAGGACTTTGGATGTATTGTGAGTCTTTGGACTTAGCTAGTCTTTCGACTTAGATTTTCCTGCATACTTAAGATAAAGCATTAATCCATAGCTAATCTATGTTCTCTATAATTAATCTTGTTAACATCAAAACTTAAGAGATTAGTGGACCATAACTACTTTGGACTAAACTTGGGAATGTGCGAGTCTTCCTCTTTTCTTCGTATGATAAACCAGACGTGGACGCTTCCCGAGCACACATCTCTGGATGACGTTTTCCCAATAAATGCGAGCGTCTGGATCAAATCTCGCAGAAGGATCCTTTTGCCACGCGTGGGATAGTTCTTGTGAGTCGTCTCTTGGTTTGGTCTAGAACAAGGGATCAGAGGCAATTCTATAAGGCAACGTCCATCTTTCGAGCCTTTTTCTTCCATCTTTAGTTATGTTAGGGTCCAACATCGGGATCCTTGGACAAATTTGAGGAGGGACAACTCCAACTCGTGTTAGTTGTTCTTCTCAAGAAGTTTTTGGTAGGTTGTGATGAATCTTGGCTTCTCTTGACATGTCGCATCCCTTTCTGATAGCATAGTAAGGTAAAAAGTCCCTTACATCAGAGTATTCTTTCCAGTCAGATGGGTAGCTAGGAATGAAGCTCACATCATGATTAAAGATGAAATTCTTAAAGCCAAAGGATCTAGATCTCCTTTCTTCAATCCTTTTGCAACCTTTCTTTTCTTCATTAAGGGGTATCACATGTCTGGCGACGTTGTAGTGACACCATTGAAATGTTTTGTCCTTAATGAGATTAGGATAGAGCTTCTTTGGAAGGAACATCTTTTGCTCAAGATGGACTAGCAAGGGTCTGTGAGCATTGTAGAGTTGGGTTGGCAATGGTCCAAAGGGAGTGTAAGGAATGGGATATAGCCATGTTCAGGAGGTGGTCCAGAGGGGTTTTGTGGTGGAGGAGAAGGTGTTTCGTATTGATATTCTGGTGGAGGGATTAGACCTTTTGGATGTTGGGAAGTGGAGGGAGGTGTGTGTTTAAGAAAAAGGGCGAGGAATCTTCTTTTAACGTCAGCCTAGTTAGAGCTTTCGTTGGCAAAGATGATTCTGGGTATGCGTTTATATTTCCTTTTTGGGGTAGAGTATTTTGGGAAAAAGTGCTCCACATGGTCTAAAAGGTTCAAGTGTAGATGGGGTCGAGGATGGTCTTTGTGATGAAGGGATGGCTTGTGTTTGAGGTGAGGTGGGGGGTGAAAAGCCTATGGACGGTTAAGAGTCTATTGTCAAATCTTCAACCACAATAGGTAGCTCTACAATAGGAGTAATAACTAAACTAGATTGAGGTTCAGTATTACCTTGAGTCTTGGACCTAGTGGTCCTTGGCCTTGTTCTAGCAGGCTTAGGCCGAGAGGCTTCAGAAGTAGACTCCCTTCTAGGACCTTTGATCACCCTAGAAATAGGTTGATCGTCCTCATCTTCTTCAACAACAGAAGCTAGAACCAGCTTCCTTTTTCTTGTGGGTTGGGCAGAGGTTGTCGTTGGATGACTAGAAGATGATTTGGCTTTTGGACGAGCAGGCTCAATCGAGTGTCCAGCAGGGGCTTGTTGGTGAGACGCTTCATCATCACCTTGCGTCTGAACACCTTTTAGCTTGCCTTCTTTCTTGGACTTTTCAATATAGTCCAACTTCATCATCATCAAGCTTTGTTTACCGAACTCTGGTTGAAGCACACGATCTATTCCATGAACTCCAGCATATTTGAGTTTCTGTTCTAGAGTCAGAAACTTGAGATCATCATAAACCAGATGTTTCTCAAACATTCTTGAGAGGTAGCAGCATAGATGATGGCAATATTCTTCCCAGAGCCTTTAATAGTGCATTTGAAGCACGTGAAGAGAAGGTGTGGGAGATTTACTTGCCTCTCCATAATCAGATACACTAGGCAGAATGGATGAGCCTTTGAAACGGAGTCCTTCGAGCCAGCTTTATGAAGGATGAAGTTGTTTAGCATCTGATGAAGAACCCTAGCCTTGTCAGTCATTCTCGAGACTATTAGTTTGTCAGATAGATTCTTCAGTAAGCATTCCTTGATGGTGTCCATACCACCCAATTCTTCTTCACATTTATCGTCACAAGTAATTCCATATTGGGCACACCCAATGGCATTGGAAATGGTTGCTTCAGATACGATCACTTCGGTGTTGAGTACCTTGTTTCTGATTTCCCTTTCCAAGATGGTAGGGTTGGTCCAAAACTCCCTTACGAGTGCTGGGTAGATGACAGTAGTACCCTCAAAGAAGCTTGATCAACCAGTAGCTTGAATGTTTGGGGAAACATCTATCCCGTGATCAACGAAGAACTTCAAACTAAACTTGAACTCAACCAGAACTTCAGCAGTCTTAACATCAAGAGCCTTTCCTTTGCCCTTAGCAGCAGCGGTCATGGAGGATGAAGAAGCCATTATTTCAGAGAGAGAACCATTTTTTTCGCCAAATAACTTATCAAAGAGAGTGAGAGATTAAAATGAAGAGATTGTAAAGGTTGCACCTTTAACAAATACGGTTTTATAGGAGAGAAAATGGTTCGCATTTTTCAAATTAAAACTTTAAAAGAAAAGAGATGAAGGGACGTGCATTAAATGCCTGACGCACGTTCCAGATGTTGAAACAGTAAAAAGCAGTTTTGCAATTATGAAAAACGGAACTGACTCAGTTAGGGAATGAGAAATAAATTTGCCTTCGACAAAGATTTAGTTCAATTAATGCAATGGACGAACCAATCGACATATATACTGGACACACATGTATTGGACTAAAGCAAGTATAGGACGCATGCATTGGACTTATAATCAATCAATGAAATGCATGTTCAAATATTTTCTTATGAAGGTGAACCTATCTTCACCTAAAGGTTTGGTGAAGATATCTGCCCATTGATGGTCAATATCAACAAATTAAATATCAATTATTCCTTTTTGCACATAATCTCTAATGAAATGATGCTTGATTTCTATATGATTATCTCTAGAATGCAATATGGGCTTTTTAGACAAATTAATAGCAGCTGTATTGTCACACATTATTGGAATATTACTTACAAATACGTTGTAGTCTTCCAACTGATGTTTGGTCCATAGAAGTTGTGAGCAATAGCTTGCAGCAACAATGTATTCAGCTTCAGCAGTTGATAAGACAATTGTGCTTTCCCTTTTGCTGGACCATGAGACTAAATTGGCTCTAATGAAGTGACAGCCTCCAGTGGTGCTTTTTCTTTCTATTCTATCTCCATCATAGTCAGCATCGCAAAATCCAAATAATCTGTATTCATCAAATTTCTTATACAACAGATCTAGATTAGTAGAACCTTTGAGATATCTAAAGATTCTTTTAACTGCTAAGAGATGAGAGTCTCTTGGATCAGATTGAAATCGAGCATGTAGAGAAACACTAAACATGATATCAAGTCTGGACGCAGTTAGATATAAGAAGGAACTAATCATACCTCTATATACGCTTTGGTCTACCTTTTTATCTTTGTCATCCTTGTTTAGTACGGATGTTCGATGCATTGGGGTATTCATTGGTTTGCAGTCATCTAACTTGAAGCGTTTCAGAAGCTCCTTTGTATATTTCGTCTGATGAATATACACTTCGTCTGATGTTTGTTTGACTTGAAGTCCAAGGAAGAATTTCAGTTCTCACATCATACTCATTTCAAATTCTTTCTGCATAAGCTCAGAAAACTCTTAACAAAGAGATTCATCAGTTGCACCAAATATTATATCATCAATGTAAATTTGTGTAACAATAAAATCTTTTTTACTTGTTTTTTTACAAAGGGTTTTGTCCACTTGTCCTTCTGAGAAACCATTCTCTATTAAGAATGTGCTGAGTCTCTCATACCAAGCTCTAGAAGCTTGTTTGAGTTCGTATTAAGCCTTCTTAAGCTTATATACATGCTCAGGGTGGTTTTAATCCTCAAAACCAGGTGGTTGTACAACATAAACTTCTTCATTAATGAAATCATTCAAGAAAGCACTTTTTACATCCATTTGATAAAGCATGGTGTTATGATGTGCAGCATAAGAGAGTAATATGCGTATGGCTCCTAGTCTAGCTACTGGAGCAAAGGTTTTAGTATAATCAATACCTTTCTCTTGTGGGTAGCCTTGAGTAACTAACCTTGCTTTATTCCTTACAACTTTGCCATCTTCGTGCAACTTGTTTCGATAGACCCACTTGGTTCCAATGACTGACTTCTTGGCAAGGAGACCAGCGTCTAAACGTCACTTCGTTGAAACTGGTTAAGCTCCTCTTGCACAGCGAGGATCCAACTTTCATCAATTAAAGCTTCATCCACTGACTTTGCTTTCAATTCAGAGATGAAGGCTGAATCAGCTTGTTCTCTGAAATTTGACCTTGTCCGGACCCTATTATTTGGTTTGCCAATGATTTGATCCTCAGGGTGGTACATCCTAAATTGCCACGAACGAGGGGTGTTAGTAACTTGCTGAGACGTTGATGCATCCTGAGGTGCGTCTGATACTCCATCTTCTTTAAGCGTTGGATCTTCTATATCATTCAGATTCATATCTGTAAAAGATTCATCTAACTCTGATAATCTCTTATCAAGCTCTTTATCATCAAACTTAAAATGGATGGATTCTTCAACAAGTAAAATCCTAGAGTTACAAACTCTAAAAGCTTTGGACGTTTCAGAATATATCCTAACAATATTCCATTGTCTACTTTGGCATCAAACTTACCAAGTTGATCCTTAGTATTTAAAATAAAACATTGACATCCAAAATGGTGGAAATAAGAAATGTTGGGTTTGCGTCCTTTCGACAGTTCATAAGGAGTCTTATTCAAGATAGGTCTTATGTATATTCTGTTTTGAATGTAGCAGGCAGTATTTACAGCTTTAGCCCAGAAGTGTTTGGAAACATAATTATCACTGAGCATTGCCCTAGCCATATCTTGAAGATTCGGTTCTTTCTCTCAGCAACACCATTCTGTTGTGGTGTTCTAGGGGCAGAGAAATTGTGATGAACACTCCTTTCATCACAGAACCTTTGGAAAAGCTCATTTTCAAATTCGCCTCCATGGTCACTTCTGATTGAGCTTATACATATGCTTTTTTCATTCTGGACTCACTTATAGAATATATTAAAGACCTTGATAGACTCATTCTTATGAGAAAGGAACTTAACCCATGTCCATCTTGTGTAGTCATCTACAATGACAAGCCCATATTTCTTACCACTAACAAAAGCAGTCATAGTTGGACCAAACAAATAAAGATGCAACAGCTTTAGTGGCCTTGAATTACTAACAACGTTCTTGGACTCAAAAGTGCTCGTAACTTGTTTTTCTTTTTGGCACGCATCATAGAGAGTGTCTGATCTATACACAATCTTTGGTAAACCTCTTACGAGGTTATGCTTGTTTAGTCTTGAGATTAATCTCATACTTGCATGACCAAGTCTTTTGTGCTAGATCCATCGCTCATCTTCAACAGACACTAGGCATGATATAGTTTGATTTGAGAGTTCCCCCAAGTTAATCTTATAAAGATTGTTTTGCCTCTTGGCAATGAATAAGATGGACTCATCAGGATTCTTGACTATACACTCACCTTTATTGAAGGAAAGATCAGACCCACTGTCACATAATTGACTTATGCTAAGCAAGTTATGCTTTAATCCTTCAACCAACAGAACATTATTAATAAAAGGAAAAGGGTGCTTACCAATCTTACCAATTCCAACTATTTTTCCTTTCTGGTTGCCTACAAAGGTGACCCATCCTCCAGTCTTTTCACGTAGGTCTTGGAATGTAGACTTTTCTCCCGTCATGTGACGTGAGCATCCATTGTCCAAGTACCAGGACTGGGGTCTTCTTTGTGTTGCTAAGCAAGTCTGCAATAAGGATTATCATGTTTTTAGGTACCCAGATAGACTTGGGATCTTTTTGGTTAGTCTGTCGTCTTCGTCCATGCACAACGTTTTTCTTTTTATGTATGCATGTTGGGAAGGTGTGACCACTTTTCCCACATAGATTGCAATAAACATTAGATGCATGTTGTCCGGTTTCTTTTTGCTTTCTATGAAATTTCGAAACCTTATGATTAGGTCTTGATATTTTGTGAGAAGCTTCTTATTTCTCAGAGTTATAGCCTAAGCCGGATTTATCGTGAGGTGATCTTGAATACCTCAATATCAAGTTTAGCTTCTCTGAACCTCCAACAAGCTTTTATATGCTTTTGGTCAGGTCAGATACCTCTTGTTTGAGTCTGGTTACCTCGTGAGGTTCACTAGACTCAGAGGTGAGTTTATCAGTTAGACTGATATTCTTAGCTTCCAGCTTTTTGTTTTCTTCAATGAGATGCTTATTTTTCTTGCTGGTATCTTCCAGTTCTTTGTTATTTTGAAAACTTTCTTTTAAGCATGATATATTGATGATGCAGTAAGGAGGAATCATTAAGCAGTTCATCATATGCTTCGTGAAGAGAATTATAAATAGATACCTCATCTTCCTCTGAATCATCATCTGATGAAGTATTTGCCATCAGGCAGAGGTTTGAAGCAGGAGGACTCAAAGGTCTAAACAACTTCTCTAAGGTGTCCAACTTCTCTTTAGCGGTTTGGAATTGTAAGACCATCTCCAATCTCAGTTGATTAAGAGCATTGATGAGACACTAGTTGATGCGAGCATTTAGCGAGTATTGTCTGATATCTTCATTCATCCAGTCAGCTTCAGGCTTGGATGTTGTTGAGTCGTCCTCGAGAGTGATTGTTAGACGATGATCTCCATCGGTGAATACGTTCCACAACTCAAATTCTTGAGCTTGGACGTATATTTGAAATACAGATCTCCAATAAGGATAGTCTGTTCCATTGAAAATGGGTGGAACATTCTATCCTCTTTCAGAGGTTGCTTCCTGAGTTCTTTCTTTGGGAACAACGAGTTATTCATTATTCGAAGAGTCTTCATTTTGAGCATTGGACCATAGACAAAGGTTAGCTTCCTCATTTGCTTCTTCTTCTTCCTCAAAAGACTCAAGGTCTTCCCAAGTTGCCATGAAGTTGTTTTTCTTCTTTTTAAAGAACTTCTTCTTGTCTTTTAACATAGGATAGTCAGCCTTAAAGTGGCCTGACTTTTTGCACTCGAAACAGACCAGCTGACTTTTGTCCTTGGACTCAGCATGATCCTTGAAGTTTTTCTTTTGACATGGCCTTCTTTTTAATCCATTTTTCTTTCTTCACATGTTTTGGATTTTTCTGGAGATGAAAGATAACTCATCATCGTCTGATACTTCATTTTCAGATTGATCAGCATCATCACTAAACTCATCAGCTTTTAGAGTTTTTGAGTTGTTGGACTTTTGAGCTTTTAAGGCAATCCCTTTGTTTTTATTTCTAGGATTATCAAGCTGAAGCTCCTGGTCATTCCTACTAGATCATCCAAGGTCAAAATTAGAAAGATCTTTGGCCTGGGTGATTGCAGTAACAAGTGGCCTCCATTCCTTAGGCAAGCTCCTAATGATTTTAGTGACATTTTCCTTGGTGGTGTAAACTTTTCCAAGGGACTTTAGGTTGTTGATGATCGTCTGAAAACGACCCATCATATCCAGGATGGACTCTCCTTCGGCCATGGTGAACATTTCATACTGGCCAACCAGTATGATAATTTTTGAATCTTTTACCTTGGTAGTCCCCTCATGGAGATTTGACAAGGTGTCTCATATTTGCTTTACTGATTCACATGCGTGAAGTGTGAATCTTTTGAAACTCATCATGACTAAGAGCACAGATCAAGGTATATCTTGCTTTGTGATTTTGTTCCAGCTTAGCTCATTCAGCATCAGTCCAGTCTTCTTCAGCTTTTTCTGTCCAATCAGCATTGAGACACACATTTGGACCATTCATTATTCTGGCCCAGAGAGCAAAGTTTGTACTTAGAATAAAGCCTTTGAATCTCTCCTTCCAGTACAAGTAGTGGGTTCCGTTGAAGAAGGGATGTCTGGTCATGGAAGTGCCTTCCATAACAGGTTGACTCCCGCTTGGCATGCCTTGTTCTGCCATATCTGTTGTAGGATCGTTTCCTCTACACGGCCAAGTGCTCAACCCAGAGGCTTAGCTCTGATTTTAATTGAAGGAACCTGTTTGAAACATAAGAAGGAGGTTGAATTGTGTTTCTTACGTTTTTAAAACAGATATATAAGTTTTCGCAAAGGTTGGACTTTAAAACGGTAACGGACGCAAGGAGCATTTCCAAACACCAGTTGGACGCTTACTCAGAAGGATTAGGATAAAAGAAACAAGCGCGATAAGAAAGTAATTCAATCCCAAGGATTTAGTCAGAAAATAAACTAAAGCGAAAGCAAGGGACAGAAAAAGAACACAAAGATGTTATCTTGGTTCATTCTTCATCAAAGAGCTACGTCCAGTCCTCTCTACTCGAGAGCTTTCTCCACTATAACAAAAACCCTTTGTTACAAGTATTCAACACCTCTTCAGGCAAGTATTCTACACCTCTTCCGGCAAGCTAAGTATTCTTTTACAGACAAGCCTCTTCAGGCTCAACCAACTAAGGTTTTGAAAAGGGTTTGTTCTACTAACTCACTAAGTGTGAGGGTTTGAAACTAAAGCTTAGAACTCTAGACAATACTCTTCGCAGAGAGTGATATGAAAGTTAAGAACAGAGTAAGCTTGAAAACTTTGATTTTTCTCTTGATAGCCTGTTGTCTTGTATGCTTGTATTTTTCTCAAGTTTCGGTGACTTTGCATCTTCAAAGGAGAAGGTATTTATAGCCTTCTGGTCTTGATCAATCTTCAGTTTTCAATGGTTGAAAAAGGATCCGTTCTGATCATATATTAAATGCGTTGGACCGTTGAGTCTGATAACTTGTTGAGGCTTCTGATCAGCAAAGTAGACTATCAAGCTTGATAGCTAAAAGAAGTGCCGACACCTTTTTCTTGTACTCGAAAGTTGCCTTTTGTCTTTCCTTTTGGAGATAGTCAAATCCTTTTGTGTCAGGGACAGACTGGCTTCAGCTTTCAATGGTACGAAGATTACAAAGAATGTTTGTCCAAAAGATACTAGCTTTTACACAAAGAATAATAAATTCAAAAGATTTACATATGTGTTCGCGCTAAAACTATCAAAAGACATTGGACTTAATAAAGAGAACTTATATATGAAAGAGTCTTTGGACTCAAATAAAAGATTTATGGTCCAGACGAAACGAGAGCCAAGGACTTTGGACGTATTATAAGTCTTTGGATTTAGATTTTCCTGCACACTTAAGATAAAACATTAGTCCATATCTAATCTTTGTTCTCTATAATTAATCTTTTGTTAACATTAAAACTTAGGGTATTAGTGGACCATAACTACTTTGGTTCCAACAAATAATACTTTGTCCTTCTTGTAGCCTCAAGAAAAAGAAGCAATTTTCATTTAGAAATTTTCATGGAAAGATAATATGGAGAAGAACATGAATGGAAAAGACCTACCTTTCATATTCTTCCTTGGTTTTTGGCCGAATTTCTTGGCACAGATTGATCTCCCAAGACTCCACCTTTCCTCTCCAAAAAATGGTACCAATGTGAAGCTCTAGGTGAGAGGAAGAGAAGTTGTGAAAGACTAAGACCAAAAGATGAGGGAAAGATGGCTATGCAAGGCCTAGAAGGTCAAGAACTCACCTTGCTTCTTCTTTGTTCCTTCCTTCTTTCTTTCTCACGGCTAACTCTTCAAAAATGTCTAAGTATGAGTTGTTTTTAGTTTAGGATAAAAGAGTAACTAGGTTATGTTCATGGGTATTTATAATGAGGGATAGTTTTGCTTTTAAATCCCCCTTCTCTTCCTTTTTACAAGTTAATTCTTCCTTACCTTACACCTTAATCCTTGGTCTCTGAGCTTATTATGAATTAGTCCCTTACTTTATCATGCCTAACTTAGGTTTTTGATTAAAAATGAATATTTCATTATTTTCCCAATTTACTTAATTTCATTTCAAAATGTTTAAATCCCTAAAATTCACTACTTTAGTAACTTGCTAGTTAAATGATCATCATTTTGTTTACAAAGGAAATTTATTATTATTTGGACCAACTTCCCACCTGTTACCTTTTTTTTTTGTACAAAAGAAGTTAGTTTTTTGTGAATCAACTTCTCAACGGAACCCTTTTTTTAAAGTTGAGAAGTCGGTTTGCAAAAAACCGACTTCTTTTATACCAAAAAAATCACCGGTGGAAAGTTGGTTCCCCAACTGACCTCCGAAAGAGCCAAATTCAAAAATCAGAATTTGGTAAATAAACAAGCAAGAAAAAATCAATTTTTTTTATTTGCATTATTTTAATATTTTTAACTTCTATGACCATGAGTTTAAAATAAAATTTAAAATGTTAAAATAGATATTAGGGTAGGACTTTGGGATTAGGTGACTTTAGCGTAGTGTTATCTTATCACAAGGTTTGAGTGAGCAAATCTTATTCCTCGGAAATACACATCCTAAATAGTAATTAAGAAATTCACTATATCTTCCCCTCTCCATTCGCCACCCTTCTTCTTCGGTGCTCTCTTCTATCCCATGCTATCTTCATTTTTTCTCGTTTCATCACGTGAACTCATGGCTGTTGATCTAATGCAATGGTCTAATTGCAAAGTGCATATCATCAAAATGCAGAATAAGTTCTACAACGCTTGGAGATCTATAAGATCTTTGAATCCAGGAGCGCCACTAGGCATGCCAAAAAGATGGTTCAAAAATTAAAGCTTCTGTCGATGAAGCAAAAAAAGAATTTAACACTTCCATCGTTGTCCCAATATAGACTAAGTTTCGCCTTAGAAAACTCCTAAAGTGGAAAACTATGACCTTCGATATGGGTTCTTGAGATAACTAAAGAAATCCCTTAACTATATATTCCAAGTAAAATACACTTGCAAATGTAAAATAAACTTAATGGTCAGAGATCTTTTCTTAGTGCCTAGAGCTGCGAAAACTATTGCTTTAGTGAACTATTAAGACTCAACATATATCTTCCTTAATTTTAGGAGCTATGTTCTTACCAACTTGATAACTTTTGGGCACGATCAGGTTGTGGGTTGTCCATGATGAATATCCAACCTGCTTCAACCCCTTAAACTGCCAATAAGAAACCATTGTTGCACCTCCTCCACGTTTGAAGCTGGAGCGTAGACATTAAAATCTTCCACTCCTAAATGGGAGTGTCCTTATCTCCCTCAACTGTCCAAGTGTTAAACTTGATCAAACCCAATCAAATTCTGTTTTCTGTTGTAGTTAATTCAAAATAGTTTGTTAGTTTGTTAGTTAAAAAGGGGTTAGCTAGTTAGTAACTGACTTAGTGATGTAAATCACTATAAAAGATAGAGTGCTTATGTGTAATGCGTATCAATCAATAAAATTTTCGTTCATTCAGTTTTCATTACTTTCCATTCTCTCGATTCTAAAATTGTGTGTGTGTAAGTGTGTCATTCCCAACAAATTGGTATGTAGAGCTATTACGATTCTGGGTCAAAGAGAGATATGTGAGGTATGTAGAGAGTGTGAAAACCACGATTTTACTGCACCCATGGCTAGAAATGGAGGATTCCCCTGCAAATTCACCAATTTTTTATTTAACATTCCCAAATTCCTATATCTGTCATTTGAACTGTTTGTATGAATAACTTGAATTATAATTGAAAATTCATATTTTAATTTCAATTATGAACTTAATAATCATAAAATGTTGTTTTGAGTCGGAACCGATAAAAATATTATTATTTTAATCGGGACTACTTTAACTCGGGATGTGTGCTAGAGCCAAGAAATAATTTGGCACGGGGGCCGAGAAGTTACTCTGCCCTAGAGCCGGGAGAGTTTATGACTGTTTTTTACGTTTCTCGAGACGTTGTCACCTTTTTAATCAAATCATGTCATTATGTCATTCTTACCTGTTATGAAAAAAGCTAATTAACCTATTTTTGGTAAATCTTAGCTACTTTTAATGTGAGATCAACAAGTATCATACTCTTCAAATCTTGACCATTCACTTATACTTACACAAATTTCCATCAACTTGTCATTAGCATTTGAATTAATTTTTTCTCCTAAATCCTAACGGGCCTCACAGCCATTTAATGTTAAGAAACACTAATTTTGTTTCATTTTCTTTCTTCAAAGATCAAGAAACCAAAACTCTCATGAAACTCATTTTCCTCTCTTCTCTCTCTTACTCTCTCTATTCGGTTCTCTCTAGAACACCATCATTCAAATTTCTTTTTCAATTTCTAAGACCATCGTTGTTCTTGTCTTGATTTTCTATACACCTTTGATGAAGAAATTTTTTCATTTGAAGCAATTTGGTTCTTGACCTTCAAGAACACCATCTTGACCTTCAAAGTGTTCTTCACTAAGTAAGCTTCTAATCTTATTTTCTCTTCATTTCCTTTCTTTAAATCAAGAGTAAACACCTTCTAGTTCATGATTCTTCAAAACAAATCAAAACCTTGTTGTTTTTCTATACATAGATTCGGCCACACCTTTTCTTTTGGCTTGGAGTTCTCTAATTCACAAAGGATCTTCATTAAGGTAATGGGGGAGTGAACCACATCACACCAAATTGGTGGTTGTGAAAATGGTTTATGGGTTTGGTTTGGGGAAAACCCTGAACCAAGGGTTTTGCTACTTTGTCTATTTGGTTCTCTAAGAGAACAATGTTATAATAATTATATATTGCTTGATTTGTGTTCATTGATGTGTTTGAATGGTTGAAAATGGCTTTTATATGTTGGAAAACCCTAACCAAGGGTTCCTCCAATTATTTGTTGAAAAGAGTTTATGAAAATGTGATTTTTGGATCTGATCTTGTGTGAGTCATTTATGTTTTTCTCTCAACCTAGACCTTGAATTTCAAAACTTGTTTGTGATCCTAAAACTAGACATCTTGGGCTTCATTTTGGGCACAAATTTCTTTTGGTTTCATGAAGATTTGATCCTTGAAAATCTATTTGAATCTAAGCATAAAATTATGTTTTGGATTCTGACCACAGTGGCGTTTTTCGTAAAACTGTATTAATGTGTTAACTGTTTGTGAAAACAAATTTCATAGCCAAAAAGTAGACATCTTAAGCTTTCATATAGTCCTCATTTGCTCAAATTAACCCGAGTTTGTTTGGTCAATCAAATGTTTGTCACAATTTGGTGTTTGAATGTTGAAAAATTCTGTATACGGGTTTGATGTTGATTTTTGGAATTGGATGTTATGTTGTTGTTAATCTTGATGTATTGATAATCAAAATTGATTGTGGAATGATTTGGAGAAACAAAATCTTAACATACACCAAATATACAATTGGGCCAAAGCCTAAAGAAATAAAAAGTTGAACTTCAAACTTTGAAACTTAAGTGATTTTAGAACCCTTAAGTAATTTATTGAACATAGAAACAAGTATTTTCAAAAACAAACAACCTTGAATCATATTGGCCTTTGGCCATGAGTAGGTTTTTAACATAAAACCAACCTTTGATTTTCAATACAATGTTTTGAACATTAAAAATGTGTTTTGAATCAAGTAGGATTCATAGATAAAAAGGAAGAAAACTTATCTTTTACACTCTAAGAGTAATATAGTCTTAAAATGATGGTTGTGAAAACTCTTTTGAAATTACTCTAAGTGCTTTCTTCACTCAATTTCAAGTTTATGTATGAACGATTTCAAGTTAAAAAGGATTTGGACTTACGAAGATTTATCTTCTTTAGTTAGAACAAATGAGTTTTAAACTCCAACTTCCAACTTTAAGTTGAATTAAAGTTACAAAGCTTTTTGAAATAATACTTTCAAAGTATAAGACTTTGAATCAAAGGTACTAAGGCACTTTGCCAAGATATCAAATAAATGAGTTTATGTACTCACCATTTTATAAGGAGTTTATATACTAATCTATTTTCAACTAAAGCAATGGTACATTCCAATTGAGTCTGTGAATGAATTAAGGTATTTAAAAGGGAAAGGCTTTTAAGTCATCATAAGTGTTTAAAACACTTATGATGGGGTCTCATAAAGTTAATGGATGTTTTTAACTTAAATGGATTTGAATTTATCAAACAAAAGACAAGAGAGTTTTGAACTCAAACTAAGGATCTTCCTAACTGTAAAACCCTAAGTTGAGTAATTAACTTAGAGTGAAAGAAAGAGATAAGAAAGTATAGGACATGGTGAAACAAGACCATATGTTATACCATTGATGATTCATTCATCAATTCAATTCATATGACTTAAGTGAATCAAGATGTATTTCATTACTTGAAAGACATGTACCTTCTAACTTAGAAAGGATCTAAGACTTAACTGGAGGATTCTCAATCCTTCTTCATAAGATATTTAAGACTTGAGAAATATATCATAAGGCATAAACACAAACATGCAACATTTTGGTTTGGAACACTAGTTCGATGACGGGCCGGTGAGTTGGATCCGAGAACATCGTCTAACTGTATAGTCTTGTGATGACTCGATCCCGAAGGGATCACGAGATTTATCCAGCGGATAAAATTTTAAAACACTTAAATGGTGAAATACCTATATGAGAAGATTCTTGTGGAATCACGAGGTTTATCCGGTGGATAGGCATTTTATCGTATTTGCTTTGCATAAGCATTAGCACTGTGTTGCATAAGTCTGTAAGGCCTTGAGCCTAGGAGTTAACCTTACACCTTGATGCAGGTACGAATCTTACGGTGATGTTTTAAATAGTTTTGGAGGTATGAGGGTTGGAAAGGCTTACATGTGACCAGTTGGTAGCTCTTTTGTGTCGTGGCAACTCCAAGCAATACACTGATATCCTCGACTAAATGTCGTACTTTTCATGTTTGGTATAGTGTTTCCGTAAAAGCCAAATACACGTGCATTACGAATGTTGTAGCATTAGCCCATGGCTGGCGTACACAGAACATGTCCTCCTATTGACTCTCTCTGACAATTGTTAGCTCCATGGAGTAGGGTCAGAGTTTTACCCTTGTGGCATATGGCATGGGTCGTGTACATTGCATTGCATTACATGACTTTTAGTGGGCTTACATATATGTGTTCTTTATTGTTATTCTTCACTTAATGACATTCTTATGTTTTTGGCATGGAATAACATGAAATATATGAGATAAATGTTTGCCTGATATGTATATATATTGTATGTGTCATATCATTTTTACTTTTGTCATGTGTTGTGTTGATGAATGGGAAGCTCACCTCATTACTTTGTATTGCATCGTTGTGTGCTTCTCTAGTGGTCGCTTGAAAAGGTCGTGATACCGATACTTCAGCTAGCGCTTCGGATGCATCTCTCTGCTAAGTTTCCAAGTGGTTCCAGAGTTTGGACATCTAGCCATGATGGGCTTCTAGCAAAGTATATGAGAAGAGCCACACTCACCATTCGCAAGGGTCGTAGAGGAAGAGTTCTTAACCGCTTTATCGTTTGTCTTCGTGTCGTCGTCAAGGCTGTGGTTGTAAGTGGAATGCCAGGTGGACTTCCCACCAGGGCATTCAGTGCCTTCTCCCTCTCTTAGGGATGGGCCGCTTGTTAGCAGAGTTGCGTCTAAGGAATCTCTTGTGATGTTTTCCATAGGAATGCCAGAAGTAGTCCCAGCTAGGGTTCCTGTTAGCCCTCATTTGACGGGTCCTAGTTGGAAAGCAATAAGTGAGAAGATTAGGAGGGAGGTGATCTATCCACATCTTCATATTCCTTTTGCTTGTCTCTCCATAAAGGTGGAGTTAGAGGAAGGATCCAGCGGTTGGTCCAAAGGATGTCTTCTTGTGTAGTTTGTTGTCGGCCAGTGTAGGGTGTCAGAGCGTCTGTACCTTTCTTTTATGCTTTATGGAACTGCGTCTCCAAGTATCTTTTGTTTAGGAGATGTGTCTCCAGTTTCTTATGTTAACTCTGTATCTTTTTGTTTTCTTTCTGTAGTCGGATTAGGTTTTTATGTAAGTCCTTTATGAACTTATGACCTTATATCATTAAATGTTTCCCTTTTACCTCGCACACATAAACGTTACAAGCTTTTATATTCATGTCTTGCGAAAAGGAAAAATTTACACCATCTTTCTTAAATGATTTTAATTAACCCATTTTTGGGCCTTATAGTTTTAATAAAATGTTCGTAAATGTGATGCCCCCGGAACGGGCGTTACATTTGATGGCAAGAACTGCGAAAGATGGTGTATTCAGATGAGAGCATTGTTTGGCTTCCAAGACGTTCTTGACATTGTCAAGGTGGGCTATCAGGAGCTGAGTGAAAGCCCTAACGATACCTAGAGAGCTACCTACAAAAAAGCTAAAAGGAAAGATTCCAAGGCATTGTTCTTGATACACCAATGCGTGGATGTGAGTAATTTTGAGAAGATTGATGCATCATCCACAGCCAAGGATGCATAGGAAACATTGGAAATGTTATATTGGTCAAGAAAAATCAGAAAGGTGCGGCTCTAATCTTTGAGAAGGTTGTATGTGTTGGAACCAAAGTGGTTATGGTCCACTAATCCCTTAAGTTTTGATGTTAACAAAAGACTAATTTTAGTGAACAAAGGTTAGCTATGGACTAACGCTTTATCTTAAGTGTGCAGGAAAATATAAGCCCAAATACTATTTGGGTCCAAAGACTTACATACGTCCAAAGTAAAAAGTTTCTCGCTTCATATGGATGATAATGCTTAAACAAATGTATCTGAGTCGAAAGACTCTTTATTTTGTATGCTACGTGTTGTTAAGTCCAATGAACTTCATAGTTTTAGCGCGAACACATATGTAAAGCTTTTGAATTCATTATTCAATGTGTAAATGCTTGTATCCTATGGACAAACATACTTTGTAATCTTCGTACTATCGAAAGCTGAAGCCAGTCTGGCCCTGACACAAAAGGATTTAACCTTCTCCAAAAAGAAAGACAAAAGGCAACTTTCGAGTACAAGGAAAAAGATGTCAGTCCTATTTCAAGCTATCAAACTTGATATTCTACTTTGCTGATCAGAAGCCTCAACAAGCTATAAGCTTCAACGGACTAACGCATTTAATGTTCAATCAGAATGGATTCTTTTCCAACCGTTGAAGACTGAAATGGATCAAGACCAGAAGGCTATATATATATATATATATATATATATATATATATATATATATATATATATATATGTATATCTTCTCTTGAAGATGAAAAGAGGTGATGCACAACTGAACTTGAGAAATATACAAGCATACAAGCTATCAAGAAAGAAATCTAAGCTTCCAAGCTTACTCTGATATTTAACTTTCATATCACTCTCTGGGAAGAGTTTTGCTTTAGAGTGCTAAGCTTAAGTTTCATACTCCCACTCTTAGTGAGTTAGGTGAACATCAAATATTTTCTAAACCTTAGTTGGTTGAGCCTGAAGAGGCTTATGTAGAAAGAATACTTGAGACTGAAGAGGCTTGTCCGTTTAAGAATACTTCGTGTGCCTGAAGAGGAGTAGAATACTTGCCTGAAGAGGTGTTGAATACTTGTAACAAAAGGTTTTTGTTATAGGGGAGAAAACACTCGAGTAGAGAGGATTGGACGTAGCTCTTTGGTGAAGAGTGAACCAGGATAACATCTTTGTGTTCTTTTATTTTCTTTATTTTTTCTTTAGTCTATCTTCTAATTAACTCTTTGGGATTGAATTGCTTTCTTAACGCGCTTGCTCTTTTATTATAATCCTTCTAAGTAAGCATCCAACTGGTGTTTGGAAACGCTATCCCCGTCCGTTGTTGTTTTATCGTCCAGCCATTGCGAAAATATATATTTGCTTACAAAAAGTTTTAAAAATGTAAGAAACAGAATTCAGCCCCCCTTCTTGTGTTTCAAACAGGTTCCTTCAATTGGTATCAGAGCTCGGCCTCTGAGTTGAGCTCTTAGCCATATTGAGGAAAAGATCCTACAACAGATATGGCAGGACAAGGTATGCCAAGCGGGAGTCTACCTGTTATGGAAGGCACTTCCACCACAAGACCTCCGTTCTTTAATGGAACCCATTACTTGTACTGGAAGGAGAGATTCAAAGGCTTTATCTTAAGTACAAACTCAGTTCTCTGGGCCAGAATCACGAATGGTCCAAATGTGTGTCTCAACTCTGATGGGACAGAAAAAGCTGAAGATGACTGGACTGATGCCGAAAGAGCCAAGATGGAACAAAATCATAAAGCCAGATATGCTTTAATGCGTGCTCTTAGTCCTGATGAATTTCAGAAACCTCATGCATGTGAATCAGCAAAGCAAATCTGGGATACCTTGTCAAATCTCCATGAGGGGACCACCAAGGTAAAAGATTCAAAAATTATCACACTGGTTGGCCAGTATGAATTGTTCACCATGGCCGAAGGAGAGTCCATCTTGGACATGATGGGTCATTTTCAGACGATCATCAACAACCTAAAGTCCCTCGGGAAAGTTTACACTACCAAGGAGAAAGTCACTAAAATTCTTAGAAGCTTGCCTATGAAATTGAGACCTCTTGTTACTGCAATCACCCATTCCAAAGATCGCTCTACTTTGACGTTGGATGATTTGGTAGGAACTCTGCAAGTGCATGAACAAGAGCTTGATCATGATAATCCTGGAAAGAAAAATAAAGGGATTGCCTTGAAAGCTCAAAAGTCCAACAACTCAAAAGCTCTAAAAGCTGATGAGTGTAGTGAAAATGCTGATCAATATGATAATGAAGTATCAGATGATGACAAGTTATCCTTCATCTCCAGAAAGATTCAAAACATGTGGAGAAAGAAAAATGGGATGAAAAGAAGGCCATTTCAAAAGAAAAACTTCAAGGACCATGCTAAGTCCAAAGACAAAAGCCAGCTTGTCTGTTTCGAATGCAACAAGTCTGGTCACTTCAAGGCTAACTGTCCCATGTTAAAAGACAAGAAGTTTTTCAAAAAGAAGAAAAAGAACTTCATGGACAAAAGAAGTTTTTCAAGAAAAAGAAGAAGAAGAAACAAATGAGGAAGCTAACCTCTGTCTCTGGTCCAATGCTCAAAATGAAGACTCTTTGGATGATGAGCAACTTGTTGTTCCCGAAGAAAGAACTCATGAAGCTACCTCTGAAAGAGAATGGAATGTTCCACCCATTTTCAATGGAACGGACTATCCTTACTGGAGATCTATTTTTCAAATATACGTCCAAGCTCAGAACTTTGAGTTATGGAATGTATTCACTGATGGAGATCATCGTCCAACAATCACCCTTGATGACAGCTCAATAGTATCCAAGCCTGAGGCTGATTGGACGAATGAAGAGATCAGACAGTACTCGCTAAATGCTCGTGCCAACTGGTGTCTCATCAATGCTCTTGATCAACCACGATTGGAGATGGTCTTACAGTTTCAAACGGCTAAGGAGAAGCTGGACACCTTAGAGCAATTCAGTCCAAGGAGCCCTTCTGCCTCAATCCTCTGTCTGATGGCAAACACTTCATCAGACGCTGAATCGGAAGAAGATGAGGTATCTATTCCTGACACTCTCCAAGAAGCATATAATGAATTGCTTAATGATTCCTCTTTATTGCATCATCAATCTATCTTGCTGAAAAGAAAGTTTTCAAAAGTAAACATAGATCTGGAAGATACCAGTAAGCAAAATGAGCAACTTATTGTAAAAAACAATAAGTTGAAAGTTGAGAATATCAGTCTAATTGACAAACTCACCTCTGAGTCTAGTGAACCTCACGAGGTAACCAGACTTAAACAAGAGGTATCTGATCAAATAAAAAGCGTATCAAAGCTTGTTCGAGGATCAGAAAAGCTAAAATTGATACTGAGGTATTCCAAATCACCTCATGATAAGTCTGGCTTATGCTATGACTCTAAGAAACAAGAAGCTTCTCACAAAGTATCAAGGACCAATCAATATCATAAGGTTTTTCAATCTCATGGGAATCAAAATGAAATCAAACAATATGC
This sequence comes from Ammopiptanthus mongolicus, assembly GCA_039655645.1. Classification (NCBI taxonomy): domain Eukaryota; kingdom Viridiplantae; phylum Streptophyta; class Magnoliopsida; order Fabales; family Fabaceae; genus Ammopiptanthus; species Ammopiptanthus mongolicus. Next base: position 76,136,588 of record CM077348.1, on the reverse strand, counting down.
ATCTAATGCTTATTGCAACCTATGTGGTAAAAATGGCCACCTCTTCTCAAAATGCATACATAAAAAGAAAAATAGTATGCATGGACGAAGACCACAGACTAACCAAAAAGGAGCCAAGTCTATCTGGGTACCTAAAAATATGATAATCCCTATTACAGATCTGCTTAGCAACACAAAGAAGACCCTAATCCTGGTATTTGGACAGTGGATGCTCCCGTCACATGACGGGAGAAAAGTCTATGTTCCAAGAACTACGTGAAAAGACTGGTGGATGGGTCACCTTTGGAGGCAACCAGAAAGGAAAAATAGTTGGAATTAGTAACATTTGTAAGCATCTTTTTCACTCTATTGATAATGTTCTGTTAGTTGAAGGATAAAAACACAACTTGCTTAGTATAAGTCAATTATGTGATAGTGGGTTTGATGTTTCCTTCAATAACGGTGAGTGTATGGTCAAGAATCCAAATGGGTCCATCTTATTCATTGCCAAGAGGCAAAATAATCTTTATAAGATTAACTTGGGCGAACTCTCAAATCATAGCGTATCATGCCTAGTGTCTGTTGAAGATGAGCGATGGATCTGGCACAAAAGACTTGGTCATGCGAATCTAAGATTAATCTCAAGACTAAACAAGCATAACCTCGTAAGAGTTCTACCAAAGATTGTGTATAGATCGGACACTCTCTATAATGCGTGCCAAAAAGGACAACAGGTTAAAAACTCTTTTGAGTCCAAGAACATTGTTAGTACTTCAAGGCCACTAGAACTGTTACATCTTGATTTGTTTGGTCCAACAAGGATTGCTTCTGTTAGTGGTAAGAAATACGGGTTTGTCATAGCAAATGACTATACTAGATGGACATGAGTTAAGTTCCTTGCTCACAAGTATGAGTCTAGCATGGTCTTTACTATATTCTGTAAGCGTGTTCAAAATGAAAAAGGCATATGTATAAGCTCAATTAAAAGTGACCATGGAGGCGAATTTGAAAATGAGCTTTTGCAAAGGTTCTTTGATGAAAATGGTATCCATCACAATTTCTCTGCTCCTAGAACACCACAACAAAATGGTGTTGTTGACAGAAAGAACCAATCTCTTCAAGAAATGGCTAGAGCAATGCTCAGTGATAATTCTGTTTCCAAACACTTCAAGGCTGAAGCTATAAATACTGCCTGCTATATTCAAAACAGAATATACATAAGACTTATCTTGAATAAGACTCCATATGAACTGTGGAAAGGACGCAAACTCAATATTTCTTATTTCCACCCTTTCGGATGTCAATGTTTTATTTTAAATACTAAGGATCAACTTGGTAAGTTTGATGCCAAAGCAGATAATGGAATATTGTTAGGATACTCTGAAACGTCCAAAGCTTTTAGAATCTATAACTCTAGAACTTTAGTTGTTGAAGAATCCATCCATGTTAAGTTTACTGACAAACAATCTGATAAGAGATTATCAGAGCTAGATGAATCTTTTGCAGATATGAATCTGAACGATACAGAAGAACGTCCAACACTTAGAGAAGATAGTGTATCAGCCGCAACTCAGGACACGTCATCATCTCAACAAGTAGCTAACACCCCTCGTTCGTGGCAATTTAGCACTTACCATCCTGAGGATCAAATCATTGGTAAACCAAATGATAAAGTAAGAACAAGGTCAACCTTCAGAGAACAAGCTGACTCAGCCTTCATCTCCGAATTGGAACCAAAGTCAGTGGATGAAGCTCTGGTGGATGAATGTTGGATCCTCGCTATGCAAGAAGAGCTTAACCAGTTTCAACGAAGTGACGTTTGGACTCTGGTTTCCTTACCAAGGGATAAGTCTGTCATTGGAACCAAGTGGGTCTATAGGAACAAGCTGGACGAATATGGCAAAGTTGTAAGGAATAAAGCAAGGTTAGTTGCACAAGGCTACTCACAAGAGGAAGGTATTGATTATACCAAAACTTTCACTCCTATAGCTAGACTAGAAGCCATACGTATATTACTTTCATATGCTGCACATCATAACATTATTCTCTATCAAATGGATGTAAAAAGTGCTTTCTTAAATGGTTTCATTAATGAATAAGTCTACATTGTACAACCACCTGGTTTTGAAGATCAAAATCACCCTGAGCATGTATATAAGCTTAAGAAGGCATTATACGGACTCAAACAAGCTCCCAGAGCTTGGTATGAGAGACTCAGCACATTCCTAATGGAGAATGGATTCTCAAAAGGAAAAGTGGATACAACCTTTTATAGAAAATCAAATGAAGAGGATTTTATTGTTGCTCAAATTTACGTTGATAATATAATATTTGGTGCAACTGATGAATCTCTTTGTCAGGAGTTTTCTGAGCTAATGCAGAAAGAATTTGAAATGGGTACGATGGGAGAGCTAAAATTCTTCCTCGGACTTCAAGTCAAGCAAACACCGGACGGAGTGTACATTCACCAGACGAAGTACACAAAGGAGATTCTGAAATGCTTCAAGTTAGATGATTGCAAACCAATGAATACCCCAATGCATCCAACATCCATACTAAACAAAGATGACAAAGATAAAAAGGTAGACCAAAAGATTTATAGAGGTATGATTGGATCCCTCTTTTATCTAACTACGTCCAGACCTGACATCATGTTTAGTGTTTGCTTATGTGCTCGATTTCAATCCGATCCAAGAGAGTCTCATCTCTCAGCAGTTAAAAGAATCTTTAGATATCTCAAAAGTTCTACTAATCTGGGTCTGTTGTATAAGAAATTTGATGAATACAGATTAGTTGGATTCTATGATGCTGACTATGCTAGAGACAAAATTGAAAGAAAAAACACCAGTGAAGGTTGTCACTTCATTGGAGCCAATCCTGTCTCATGGTCAAGCAAAAGGCAAAGCACAATTGCCTTATCAACTGATGAAGCTGAGTACATTGCTGCTTCAAGTTGCTGCTCACAACTTCTTTGGATTAAACATTTGTTGGAAGACTACAACGTGTTTGTAAGTAATATTCCAATAATGTGTGATAATACTGCTGCTATTAATTTTTCAAAAAATCTCATACTGCATTCTAGAGCAAAGCATATAGAAATCAAGCATCATTTCATTAGAGATTATGTGCAAAAAGGAATAATTGATATTCAATTCGTTGATACTGACCATCAATGGGCAGTTATCTTCGCTGAAGATAGATTTTCTTTCATAAGAAAATATTTAAACATGCATTTCATTGATTGATTATGAGTCCAATGCATGCGCCTAATATTTGCATGAGTCCAACACATGCTGAGTCCGATATATATGTTGATTGATTCGTCCGTTACATTAATTAAGCTAAATCTTTGTCGAAGGAAAATTTATGTCTCATTCCCTAACTAAGTCAGTTCCGTTTTCCATAATTACGAAAATGCTTTTTACGATTTCAAAGTCTGGAACGTGTGTCAGGCATTTAATGCATGTCGCCTCACCTTTCCCTCATTTTTTTTATTTTTTTTGAATGGTTTGGGCCTATATATAAAAACTCTCTCTTTAAAGGAACAACCTTTACAAACTCCTCATCTTCAACCTCTCTTTCTTTCTGAAAAACTCTGTTGCGAAATCTCTCTCTCTCTCTGAAACTATGGCCACTTCTTCATCTGCTGCAACTAAGGGAAAAGGGAAAGCCCTCAATGTGGACAATGCTGAAATCACGGTCGAATCCAAATTTGACTTATCCTTCTTTGCTGAGAATGGAGTTGATATCGCTCCCTTCATTCGAGCCGCTGGGTGGCTAAGCTTCTTTGAGGGATCTCTTGTCATCTATCCTGCTTTGATTAGAAATTTCTGGAAAAACCTATCTATTTCTGCCAGAGAAATCAAGAACATTGTTCTTGATACAGAAGTCATTGTCTCTGAGGCCACCATCTCAAATGCCACAGGGTGTCCTCAAAGTGGAATGACAACTGAGGATGATTGGGAAGAAGCTATAGGAGGAAGTGAAGCTATTAAAGGATGTTTGTTGAAAAATCTGTCTGGGAAGCTAATAGCCTAAAAAATGACTGATCAGGCTAGGGTTTTGCATCAGATTCTCAACAAGTCCATCATTCACAAGGCTGGCTCAAGGGACTCTGCGTCTAAGTTAGGTCAATTCTGTTTAGTGCATCTTCTGTTAGAGAGACTAGTAAATCTGCCTCAGCTACTGTTTTCAAACTTCAAGAATTATATTCAAGGGTCTGGCAAGAACACCCCTATACCCTTTGCTGTTTTGCTCTCAAGAATCTTCGAGCAACATCAGGTGCACGAAAGTTTGCTCACTCTCAGACCTGAATAGAAGGTGAGGTATTTTGAGTACACGGGATTGAACGTCTGATTCAACCTGTGTATGGAAAACAGAGTCTAGTGAAGATGGATCTGGATTGTTTCGAAGAGTCCAAGAAGGAAAACATGCAAAAGGGCGTACAAAAAGATCAGACGCATCTAGCTGAAGAAACGTCTGATCAGATTCACTCAACTGAACATGTTGATCGTCCAACAGCTGAACTAAGCTCTATTCGTGCCTCTGCTCCCTCAGCTTAGTCTAGAAGAAAAAGGAAATTAATTCTTTAGACTGTTGAAGAAGATGATGTTAACCTACCCCTTGCCAAGGCCATCAAAAGCAAGGCCGATGAACCTCGGTCCAAGCCACCTATGAGAAGAACAAGGTCCACATGATCCAGGACACAAGGTAATACTGAACCTCAAATTCGTTCAGTTATTCTATCTGGATTATTTAATCCTCCATCCCCAACTTCTCTAACCCAAACACAAATATCACCCTCACCTTCTGAACCTCAAGACTGGTTCACACCAAGGAGAAATCATCCCTTTAAACCTTATGGTGCACCTTACCCCAACCCTCTCTACAAAAGACAAACTTTCCCATACATTGATCCCACACCCTTCATCTGAAACAACAAACCTTTAACCTACACTGACACGTGCTTTGTCTGGCCAGTCCTATCTCTTGATTTTGATGATGGTGTCACCACAACGATATCCACTCGCCCAAGCTATCCCTATCCAAAATATGACCATGAACCAACTCTACCTCCCTCTCCTAGCTACACACCTCACCCCAACACTCCATCCAACCCTCTTCCTAGCGAATGCTTTACTTCTCTTGGACCCCTTCTCACGGATCTTGGCCAAAAGAGGTTCCCTCCAAGAAAGATCTATCACAACCTCATCACGGACAAGAAGTTCCAGTGGTGTCACTATAATGTGGGTAGCCACATTATCCTTCCAAATGAGGAGAAACCAAAATGGGATACCATTGAGCAGAAAAGGTCCAGAACCTTTGGTCTGAAAAATTTCATCCTGGACAGAGACGTCAAGTTCATTCCCAGCCATCCGTCTAACTGGAAAGAATAATCAGACATCAGAGATCTCATTCCTTACTACACCATAAAGAAGGAATGTGAGATGCCTCGTCAAGTGAAAATTCTACACAACCTTCCTAGAAGATGTCTGAAGCTGAAGGCAGCTACCATTGTCGGGTCTGTCCCTCGAAGATTTTGTCCCATAATTCCCATGCTTGACCTGAACAAGAACAAAGATGCTCGAAAACATCTAAACAAGGTTTTAATGCCAACTCCAACTTCCTTTGATCCTATGTTCTGGAAGAGACCAAGGGACGATGAAGATGTTCTTAAAAGTTGCTTGAAGCAACTTGTTTGGCAAAATGGAGATAATGATGCCCGTATTGTTTGGGAAATCACCATCTGGAAGTGCACAGCAAAAGCATCCTCATATGGTTTATCTGAAGAAGAGAAATCAGATACCCCTATGGTCCATGGGAAATACAAGATCTCAGATGTCACCTCCATGATTTTGGGTGATGACGTCTTTGGGATTCCTTTGTATCCCATTGACATCATTGGAGAGGATGGTGCTCCCTGGATTGAGCCAACGGTTGAAGAATCTCAAGCCAATCCTGCTCCAGCTCCTTCGGAAGATTCTGAAAACATTGAAGTTGTCTTTGTTGATCCTGAGCCAGAAGCGAATGCTGAGCAAGTTGCAGATTCAGAGAACAACCGATCTCAGTCTCAACCGATCCCTCTCTCGGTCGTCCATCCTATTGATCCATCTCTATCTCAAGCACTGAGTGTCACTCCTGATCAGAGAAATCCTGAGGCAACAAAGGCCACTGCTGAAAGTTCAATCACTATTGTTCCTCCGAAATTTCAAGAGTTCCTCTAATGGTCCATTGAAGTAAATAATGCAGTGCTGCTTCAACAGATTGCAATCATGTTTTAGAACTTTCTTCTGAAACCTCCTCCTCCTACACCTTCTTAAATAAATCTTTTTGCCTTTCAGTCTTTATTTTATTTTACCTGACTATGATGGTTTTTCCTCGCTTTTGTCTGATGACAAAAGGGGGGAGAAAGGGAATTTGATTGGTTTCAATTTCATTAATTTTATCTATTGCATATGACTTTACATCCTCTCTCATCACGTACATCGATATGTTTAATTTTATCCTATATCTGAATTTTATTGGACTTTAGTCTTATATGCTTTAACTGCTTATAGTCTTTGTCTTAGGGGGAGCTTCTCATCTCTCTAGGAAACTTTGTTCAATCAAATTAATATGTTTTGTCATCATCAAAAAGAGGGAGATTGTTAGAACCAAAGTGGTTATGGTCCATTAATCCCTTAAGTTTTGATGTTAACGAAAGACTAATTTTAGTGAACAAAGGTTAGCTATGGACTAACGTTTTATCTTGAGTGTGCAGGAAAATATAAGTCCAAAGACTATTTGGGTCCAAAGACTTACATTCGTCCAAAGTAAAAAGTTTCTCGCTTCATGTGGATGATAGTGCTTAACCAAACGTATCTGAGTCGAAAGACTCTTTATTTTGTATGCTATGTGTTGTTAAGTCCAATGAACTTCATAGTTTTAGCGCGAACACATATGTAAAGCTTTTGAATTCATTATTCAATGTGTAAATGCTTGTATCCTATGGACAAACATACTTTGTAATCTTCGTACCATCGAAAGCTGAAGCCAGTCTGGCCCTGACACAAAGGATTTGACTTTCTCCAAAAGGAAAGACAAAAGACAACTTTCGAGTACAAGGAAAAAGATGGCAGTCCTATTTCAAGCTATCAAACCTGATATTCTACTTTGCTGATCAGAAGCCACAACAAGCTATCATACTCAACGGACTAACGCATTTAATGCTCAATCAGAACGGATTCTTTTCCAACCGTTGAAGACTGAAATTGATCAAGACCAGAAGGATATATATATATATATATATATATATATATATATATATATATATATATATATATATATATATATATATATATATATATATATATATATATATCTTCTCTTGAAGATGAAAAGAGGTGATGCACAACTGAACTTGAGAAATATACAAGCATACAAGTTTACTCTGATATTTAAATTTCATATCACTCTCTGGGAAGTGTTTTGCTTTAGAGTTCTAAGCTTAAGTTTCATACTCTCACTCTTAGTGAGTTAGGCGAACATCAAATCTTTTCTAAACCTTAGTTGGTTGAGCCTGAAGAGGCTTGTGTAGAAAGAATACTTGAGACTGAAGAGGCTTGTCTTTAAAAGAATACTTCGTGTGCCTGAAGAGGTGTAGAATACTTGCCTGAAGAGGTGTTGAATACTTGAAACAAAAGGTTTTTGTTATAGTGGAGAAAGCTCTCAAGTAAAGAGGACTGGACGTAGCTCTTTGGTGAATAGTGAACCAGGATAACATCTTTGTGTTCTTTTCTTTCCTTTATTTTTGTTTTAGTCTATCTTCTAACTAACTCTTTGGGATTGAACTGCTTTCTTAACGCGCTTGTTCTTTTATTATAATCCTTCTAAGTAAGCGTCCAACTGGTGTTTGCAAACACTCTCCCTGTCCGTTGTTGTTTTATCGTCCAACCTTTGAGAAAATATATATCTACTTACGAAAAGTTTTAAAAACGTAAGAAACACAATTCAACCCCTTTTCTTGTGTTTCAAATAGGTTCCTTCAGTATGTGTTACTGGAGATAAAGAATGTAGAGAAAGTGGCTGATTACTTTATAAGGGTGTTGAGTCTCACAAATCTCATGAAAGGGTGTGGTGTGAAAATCACAAATCAAATGGTAATTGAGAAGACTATGCGCACTCTGACTTCTCAAATTGACTATATAGTGGTGGCTATAGAGGAGTCCAAGAATGTGGAGAATATTAAAATTGAAGAGCTCCAAGGATCTGTGGAGGCACACGAGCTTAGGCTGATTGAAAAAGGTGCTAAGAGGTCTGCAGAACAAGCACTACAAGCTCGGGTGGTCAAGAAAAGGGGTGTTGATAAAGGAAAATGGAGATTCAATAAGGGAGGTTGGTCTTACAATAAAGACAAGACAAAGGTTGAAGACAAGCCTGAATCCTCAAATAAAAGAGGAGGAGGGTCTGCCAACAACCATGGAAGAAGAAGAGGGCAAGACGAAAGGACGATTCAATGTTTTAATTGTGAGAAATGGGGTCACTGTGCTAATGAATGCTATTATGGAAAAGGGAAGCATATCAAAAGCAATGAAGAGGAGGCAAATGTGGTTCATGATGATTCAGATTCAGATCCTGTTCTTTTGATGGTTATAACTAGTAATGGAACCCCTCATTCAGAGGCTTAGTACCTAGATATTGGATGTTCAAACCATATGATAGGTTGCTAGGAGTGGTTGATTGATTTTGACACAAACAGGAGGACTAAGATCCAGTTTGCAGAAAGTAGAACCTTAGCAGCTAAAGGTGTGGGAAACATTGAGATAAAAAGGAAAGATGGCAAGGAAGCACTTATTGAAAATGTGTTGTTTGTGCCTGGGATGAAATGTAACTTGATCAGTGTTGGAAAGCTAGTTGAAAAAGGTTTCTCTGCGATTATAAAGCACGATTCTCGGTAATTATTTGATCCAAGTCAGAGATTGGTCTTAAGATGTCCTCTTTCAAAGAATAGAACTTTTCATGCTAACAAAAAGATAATGGAGGTGCAATGTCTTACAGCTACTGTGATTGACCAAGATAGTTAGCTATAGCATTTGAGGTTTGGTCATTTAAATTTCAGAAGTTTAAATCAATATGTAGCTAAAGAAATGGTGATAGGACTCCCCAAAATTGTTGTTCCCGACAAAGTATGTGAAGTGTGTCTTGTTGGTAAACCACCTAGATATGATTTTAATTCTCTTCTACCAATGATGGCTTCAAATGTGCTAAATGTGGTACATTCTAATGTTTGTGGTCTTTTTGAGGTGCCTTCACTAGAAGCAAACAATTACTTTACCTCCTTTGTCGATGAATACATTATAATGATGTGATTATACTTAATCAAATCAAAAAGTGAACTGTTTGGAGTCTTCCAAAACTTTAAGGCTATGGCTAAAAGACAAAGTGGTAAAGTCATCAAGGTACTATGAACAGATGGAGGAGAGGAGTACACCTCAAATAAATTTGAGTCATTTTGTGAGAAGCTTGACATTCAACACAAAGTGACAGCTCCTTATACTCCTCAACACAATGGATTGGCAGAGAAGAGGAATAGAACTATACTCAACATGGCTAGGAGCATGATGAAGCAGAAGAATTTACGACATTCCTTCAGAGGTGAGGCAGTTACCACAACAACTTATTTTCTCAATAGATGTTCTACTAAGAGGCTCAAGCAGAAGATACCCGAGGAGTATTGGACTGATAGAAAACCAATGGTGAGTCACTTGAGAATTTTTGGTTATTTATGTTTTAAACATGTGCCTGATGCAAAGAGGAAGAAATTCGAAGACAAGAGTGAGCCTATGATTCTAGTTGGCTATCATGCCACTGGAGCATATAGACTTTTTAATCCCCCAAAGCAGAAAATTGAAGTGAGCAGAGATGTGATGGTGAGTGAATCTAAATCATAGGATTAGAATAACCAGAGGAACAGCCTCAAATCAATAACTCTAGTACTGATTGGAGGTGAACAAAATGAAGGTGAAGAGGGTGCAACAGCTAAAGTAACTCAGGTTCTGAGACCACAGAGGCATAGGCAATTACCACTCAGATTTGCAGACTATAAGCTACTTCCTGACAGTGCGGTAACACTAGAAGGAGAATTGGTGCATTTTGCTTTATTGGCAGATGCAGAACCAATTGATTATGAAGAGGCTATGAAGGACCAAGTTTAAAATGCAACAATGGTGGAGGAATTAAGAGCCATTGAAAAGAATCAAACTTGGAAGTTAGCAGAGTCGCTGTCAAATAAGAAGCCAATTGATGTTAAATGGGTGTTTAAGCTGAACCTGAATCCTAATGGATCTATTGTTAAACGAAACGCAAGATTGGTGGCTAGAGGATTCTTGTAGAAGCCTGCTGTAGACTATAAGAAGTCTTTGCACAACTGGCTAGACTTGAGACAATAAGTGTGACACCCACTACCCCGTTCATGATAATTAATACAAAAGGTCATACAAGTCTTTAAATTAAAAACATGTTAAAATAAAAACTTGTTTAAAGAGTAGCAAGTATCACATTATCCAAAACAATTAACCGTATAAACTAAATAAGTTTTAAAACATTTAAAACTCAACAACTGCGGAAATAAACTAAACCCGAAACCCGATGTCACATATCAGAACTGGTATACAATACACCGATAATACATCGGATAAAACGGAAATAAATTAGCAGACTAGCAACCTAACTACGAGCAAGCGATCTCCTCGGGATCACTCCACAGCAGCTGGCTCACTTTCCTCTGCATAAACAAGGTAATATATCATGTTAAAGAATGTGTGCAATGCTATGCAACATCACTACTCCATGCACATGTGGATCCATCAACTCTAACTCTGGAAATACGACTAGGAGTACATATATGTTTAACCAACAGGGACGCATCACCATACCAGATGATCACCACAGATACTCTCACTAATCCTGAAAAAGTACAGTGGCTCGTCAGGGTAGTCAAGTTGTCAATAGGACGCTCCGGCTATAGGTTGCAAGTCCATGCCATAAGGAACCCCCTTACCCAACTCTACCCTCAAGGTCGGGATAGCACCCATCGTGGCCACCACCATCGTGATTCATCGTTTGCTTTCCACCCATCAGACATCTTCTATGCAATGATGCGTGCAATGTCGAACAAACATGCAATCATTGTTGAGTCTCCAAATGTCTGATGTGTATTTACCTCAATTTTGATGAGATTAAAACAATTATTTAATGATTTAACTGAACCCGTCTGTGGTATTTAACTCGTCTACTTAGTGTGCAATTTAAAACATTAAGTGTCTATATGAACTGTTCACACGTCAGAACTTAGATAAGTTCACCCGTCTGAACTAACTTAAGTTCACACGTCTGAACTAACTAAAAGTTCACTCGTCTGAACTGAGATAAGTTCACTCGTCTGAACTAGCTAAGGTTCACTCGTCTGAACTAAGAGAAGTTCACTCGTCTAATGAAGTCTTCAACCGTCTGATCAAAGGAAGACTCACTCGTCTAAAAGACTTTGCAACTGACGTCATCTCTTTGTTAAAGAGTCAACCCGTCTAATGAAGCTACTCATCCGTCTAATGACTAACGTTAAAGAATACATTGGATGAAAGCTGTCTCGACTCTGATAAGGAACTTCAACAAAGTGCTTTGCCTGAACACAACTGCATCTTACACCAAAAGGGAAAGTCTCCCCTCCGCAAACAAAAAGCACGTATACAGACCTGCTGAGACCAAAGGTATATCAGAAGTCTGCATCACTCTGATGAAAGAGAACAAGCGAAGTACCCTATGCTTTAATGGCTGATCAGAACGACTCTATTGCATTTATTGAAGATCTGCAAGAAGCCAAACCTTCAGACTTTGTGTCTAACGGCATTAAAATCTTGAACCCTATTTAATGAAGAAGACTTCGAAGATTCAAGTACACACAAGAGAATGATAAAAGCAATCAAAGAGCAATTACTCTGTACATTTATATCTTCATTCTTTCACTATTTATTCTTTAATCATTTGAAGTTAATACGCAGTCTTTTAGAACTTCACATTTAATACACTCGTCTGAGTGCTTGTGAAAGACTTGCAAATTGTAATCATTTTACAACTTCTCTCAAACAAACCCATCTGAGCCTGAAGAGGCTAAGTGTGCAAATAATACTTGTCTGGAGCCTGGAGAGGCTAGGTGGGAAAACAATACTCGTCTGGAGCCTGACGAGGCTAGGTGTGAAAATAATACTTGTCTGTCCTGTAACCTAAATCAGTTATAGTGAGAAAACTTGGTGCTGCTAAGGACTGAACGTAGCCTCATTGTTAAGGGGTGAACCAAGATAAAACCTGCTGAGTGATCTCTCTTTCCCTTAACTCTTTAGTTTGATTATTTGTCTTAACTATCATCTAACTAAAAGGGTTTATAATTGTGTTTATCAAAACTTTTCTTATCTTGCATGATTGTGTGTTTTCTGTGAAATCCTTCAGACGAGTTATCAGTCTGATTGACCTGTCTGTGTTTACTCGTCTATTACAACCCGTTTGTGCTTGTGAAAAAGTTTCTATATTCCGCATAAATTTGTCAAACACCATTCAACCCCCCTTCTAGTGTTTGCATCTGTCTATTTCAGTTGGTATCAGAGCTCAGCCTCTGGGTTGAGCACCTAACAGTGTAGAGAAAAGATCCTGAAGAATAGACAATGTATTATGGAGCAAGCTCAAGTGGGAACCCCCAACCTGAAGGAGGCTCTATGACCAGACCCCCTTTCTTCAATGGTGTAAACTATAACTACTGGAAAGAAAGGTTTCACTGTTTCATCTTGCCAACAAACTCTGATGTATGGGATGTCATCACCGATGGTCCTTACACTCCTCGCAATGATGATGGCTCAGACAAGCCTAAGGCTCAGTGGACACCTGCAGAAAAGACAAGATGGGATCTAAACCATAAAGCCAGATATGCTATAATCTGTGCTCTTAGTCCAGAAGAGTTTGAAAAGGTATGTGCCTGTGATTCTGCTAAAGAAATGTGGGACTCCTTATCTGTCACACATGAAGGTACTGCAAAAGTAAAAGAATCTAAAATTTCTATTCTTGTTAGAACATATGAATTGTTCACCATGGATGAAGGTGAATCTGTTGCTCAAATGATTGGTAGATTCCAAACTATTACTAATGGTTTGAAATCTCTAGGTAAAACATATACAAATGCTGAGAAAGTTGCTAAGATTCTCAGAAGTCTTCCAAGGCAGTGGACACCTCTTGTCACTGCTATTTCTCAAGCTAAGGATCTCACCTCCTTTACTATGGATGAACTTCTTGGCACACTCACTGTTCATGAGCAAGAGCTCAATGAAGATGTGTCAATCAAAAAGAGCAAAGCCATTGCTCTAAAAGTTGATCTAAAGGCAGCTAAAGCCTTAAAAGCTTCAAAGGCAGACGAGTCTGACTGTGACATAGACGAGTCTGAGGATGAGGATTCTGATGATGATGAAGAGACTTCTCTCATGACCAGAAAGATGAAAAAGCTCTGGAGAAAGAAGAAGTTCAGAAAGGAGAAGCCTTTCAGAAAATCTCACAAAGAATCCACATTAACAGACAAGAGTTCAGTTGTCTGCTATGAGTGCAAGAAGCCTGGTCACATCAAACCTGAATGCCCTCTTTTGAAGAAAGCTTCCAAAAATAAGTTCTTTAGAAAGAAGAAGAAAGGAATGATGGCCACATGGGAATAACCAGCTGAGATGTTGGCCAAAGAGAATAACCAGCTGAGGACTTAAAAGTCTGATGAAGCTTCGATCTCAAGTGAAACATCACATTCTGAAGATGTGGTCACACTTCAACAGAAAGTGAAGGAGCTTACTTCTGATCTTGCTAGATTTGTTAATGGCAGAGATAATCTGACAAAACTGCTAGGCTGTCAGAGACACTCTCTTAACAAAGAAGGCATTGGATATGATCATCAAGCTGATCATAAAGTATCAACAAAATCTTCAACTATTTATGTTAAACCCATTCCAGTTAGGATTAGACCCGTCTGTAACCTATGTGGAAAGGCTGGACATGTTATGTCTAAGTGTTTTCACAAGAAGAAGAGGAAGTCTTCACAGACTCCTTGAACAAACAGAAAAGGACCCAGAAAAATATGGGTACCTAAAGATAAAATCATTTCTGTTGCAGACATCCTTAATAGGACAAAGCAAACGCCTCTGCTGGTACCTGGACAGTGGTTGCTCGCGACATATGACAGGAGAAAGGTCTATGTTCCAAGACCTCCAGTCTAAGAATGGTGGATTTGTTGCCTTTGGAGGCAATCAAAAAGGAAGAGTTACTGGTGTTGGTACTACTGGTGGTAAACCCCCTCTTCCGAGATCTCAAATGTACTTATGGTTGAAGGACTAAGACACAATTTACTTAGCATAAGTCAATTATGTGATAGTGGATTTGATGTCTCCTTCACTAAGAATGAATGCATAGTCAAAGACAAGAGTGGCAAGACCCTCTTTTCAGCTAATAGACAGCAAAATCTTTATAAGATTGAGCTAACTGAACTCTCAGATCAAAGTGTAACCTGTCTGATGTCTAAAGAGGATGAAAGATGGTTGTGGCATAAGAAACTAGGACATGCTAGTACGAAACTTATTTCGAAATTGAAAAAGGATAACCTTGTGAGAGGATTGCCTGACATTAGCTTCAAGAAAGATGTTTTATGTGATACATGTCAGAGAGGTAAACAAGTAAAATCAAGTTTAAATCAAAAAACCTTGTATCAACCTCTAGACCTCTTCAGTTGTTACACATGGATCTGTTTGGACCAGTTAGTGTTGCCAGTTTAGCTGGAAGGAAATATGGATTTGTCATTGTTGATGACTATTCTAGATTTGCTTGGGTACTTTTCTTAACCCACAAGGATGAGTCTTTTAAGGTCTTCTCTGTATTCTGTAAGAAAGTACAAAAAGAGCAAGGTTTCTGTATTTCTACCCTTAGAAGTGATCATGGGGGAGAATTTGAAAATGAGCAATTCAAACTGTTCTGTGAAGAGAATGGAATCTCTCACAACTTCTCTGCACCTAGAACTCCACAGCAAAATGGAGTGGTTGAGAGAAAGAACAGATCTCTGCAAGAGATAGCTAGATCAATGCTCAATGAAAATAATCTCCCTAAGTACTTCTGGGCTGAAGTAGTAAACACTGCATATTATATGCAAAATAGAATACTTATAAGGTCTATCCTAAAGAAGACTCCTTATGAATTGTGGAAAGGTAGAAAACCTAACATATCTTATTTCCATGCATTTGGATGTGAATGCTTCATCTTAAATACCAAGGATCAACTTGGAAAGTTTGATTCCAAGGTAGACAAAGGTATCTTCATTGGATATTCTGAAGTGTCTAAAGCATATAGAGTTTTTAACTCTAGAACCTCTGCTGTTGAGGAATCCATTCATGTAAAATTCAATGATAATCTAAAGACTGATAGGGAACTATCAGATCTAGAAGATGATCTTGCAGGACTTGATCATACCCAGCAGACGAGTCAACAGCCAGACGTATCAAAAATTGAATCTGCTGAGGAATCTGTCAGACAAGTGGAGCAGAAGAGTCATCAGTCTAATCAACATCAAAATGATGATCTCAGAAGAGACTGGAAGTTCAAAGCTCATCATCCTGAAGATCTTATCATTGGAAGTCCCTCTGAAGGTGTTAGAACCAGATCTGTCTTAAGAGAGTCAAGCAATATGGCCTTTTTATCTGAAATTGAACCAAGGCATATTGAGGAAGCTCTTGAAGATGAAAGCTGGATTCTTGCTATGCAAGAGGAACTTAATCAGTTCAAAAGGAATGATGTCTGGAAACTTGTCTCCAAACCAACAGACAAGTTTGTTATTGGAACAAGATGGGTTTTCAGAAACAAGCTAGATGAAGATGGCAAAGTTGTCAGAAACAAAGCAATGTTAGTAGCTCAAGGCTACAACCAACAAGAAGGTATTGACTATACTGAGACTTTTGCACCTGTAGCTAGAATAGAAGCTATTCGCATACTCATGTCATATGCTGCACAACATCAAATTACTTTATTTCAAATGGATGTAAAAAGTGCTTTTTTAAATGGAATAATTGATGAAGAAGTTTATGTTAAACAACCTCCTGGTTTTGAAGATAATGAAAAACCAGATTATGTTTTCAAACTTAAAAAGGCTTTATATGGTTTAAAACAAGCGCCTAGAGCATGGTATGATAGACTTAGTTCTTTTCTTATGAATAATGGTTTTATAAGAGGAAAAGTTGATACAACTTTGTTTAAGAAATGCTCAAAAGATAACTTCATAGTAGTTCAAATATATGTTGATGATATTATTTTTGGAGCTACTAATGAAAAATTGTGCAAAGAATTCTCTAAGTTGATGCAAGCAGAATTTGAAATGAGCATGATGGGAGAATTGAAGTTCTTCCTTGGACTGCAAATCAAGCAGACGTGTGATGGAATCTACATCCATCAACAAAAGTATGTCAAGGAGATTCTAAAGAAGTACAAAATGGATAGCTCAAAGATCATGAAAACTCCAATGCAAACTAATGCGAATCTAAGCAAAGATGATGAAGGTAAAAAGGTAGACCAAATTGTCTACAAAGGTATGATTGGATCTCTTCTTTAATTAACATCTAGCAGACCTGATATTCCATGTAGTGTCTGTATGTGTGCTAGATTCCAATCTGATCCCAAAGAATCTCATCTTAAGGTTGTTAAGAGAATCTTTAGATATTTGCTTGGAACCACTAATCTTGATTTAATGTATTTGAGAACACAAGATTACAGATTAGTTGGTTTTTGTGATGCTGACTTTGCTGGAGATAGACTTGAAAGGAAAAGCACCAGTGGAGGTTGTCACTTCATTGGAGCAAACTTAGTCTCCTGGTCAAGCAAAAGACAGACGACTATCACACTCTCAACTGCAGAAGTAGAATATGTCTCTGCTGCAAGTTGCTGCTCACAGCTATTATGGGTAAAACATCAACTAGAAGATTACTCTATATTTGAGCATAATATACCTGTCTGGTGTGATAATTCTAGTGCTATTTGCTTAATTAAGAATCCCATACAACATTCTAAGGCTAAGCACATAGAAATCAAATATCACTTCATAAGAGATTATGTTCAAAAAGGTGTATTTGATGTTAAGTTTGTTAAAACTGAAAATCAATGGGCTGATATCTTTACAAAACCTTTAGCTGAGGATAGGTTTAAGTTTATAAGAGACAACTTGAATATACATTGCTTTGCTGAATAACCTGTCTGATGAGTGTTTATGATACCCGTCTATGTTTAATCGTCTGACCGTATGAGTCATTCGCTCTTCTTTTAAAAATTCTTTTTAAAATGGCTATTTTCTTTTAAGTGTCTTTTCATTATCTGAGACAAAATATGTACGTGGATTTTTTTTATTTTAAATCTGAACCGTTCTTTTTTCTTTTAAAATCTCCATCCGTACGTTTTTCAAAGTCACTTTCTTTATTTCACTCTCATTTCGTCTTCTTCCCTCTTCACTTACTCTCTGACTCCCAAACTTCTCTAACCCTATCTTCTCTGAAATGGCACCCCCAAAGCAACTCTCTGCTGATGTCATTGCTAAGCGTTACAACCTCGATGTTGAAGCTGTTCACAAAATCATCTCAGGGAAACTTATTGACCTTTCGGCTCTAAGTCGGTCGGGTTTAGATGTGCTTGAAGAGCTCAACTACTCCAACTGGACTCCTTTCTTCGACTTGAAGGAGCCTGTGCACCCCAAGTTGGTCGCTGACTTCTGGACCAACGCCGTCGTTCTTCACTCTCCAAGTGGCTTTCCCACGAAGATTCAAGCTCGTATTTCCAACCAATGCTTCTCCTTCTCACTTAACACTCTGGAACTGGTAACTGGATGCCCTAGACATGGTGTTGGTTATACAGACAACTGGGTAGATTCAGTAAGCCAGAGTGATATCAACATCGCCCTTTTTGGTAACCCTAACCCTACAAATCTCAAATCGAGTAACCTTGTTCCCAAATGCCGCTTCTTGCTCAAGCTTTTGCAAGAATGTGTGCTACCTAGGAAGGGCTCAAGAGACTACATCTTTAAGATGGATTCATTTGCCCTCTTTCATCTCATTCACAAAATCAAGGTAGACATCAATGACCTCATTTTCAAACATTTCGTGTCATTGATTAAGAGACCTAGCTCTCCTACATATCCATATGGCATGCTTCTGACCAAGCTCTTTAGAATCAAAATCTTTGTCCCTGAAGAAGTCACATTTGTGGACATGGCTAGACCTTTAGCCAAACAGACTATCTCTTTAATGAGGCTCTCAACCCCTGCTCCATCCTCTTCAAATCAAGCATCTGAGGATCAGAAGGGTCAAACTCTTGCTGAATCAACCGATGAGTCTGAGACCTCTGCATCTGAACATATTTGCAAATCCTCTGGAAAGATTGCAAGCCAAAGCCAGCCCCTTTCTTCAGAAGAAAGTGCTCCTATCCTCTCCTTGAAGAAGAGGAAGCTGACTCCCAAGAGACAAGCTCTTGTTGTGGTGGATTCTGATTCTGCCCCTTCTCAAGTTATACTGAGTGAGACTGTCTCCAGTGAAGAGACTGCACCTACTCAGGGGGAGCAATTTCCAAAGCCTTTAGGACAAACCTTGGACCACCCAGCTTTTTGTCCTGGCACTATTCCTAAAAGGAAGAGATCTGGCATACCTATTGTAGCTGCTGCCATAGAAGCCCCTCATGTTAGCCAACCTGCCGTCTTTGTGGCTCCTAAACGCATCAAGCTCAGAATGTTTGAAAACTCTACTCTTGGCAAGTATTCACTCTCTTCCTCTTCATCTCATGATGAATCTCAGGCTTCACCAATTCAGGAAAACTCCTCTCTTTCCTCCTCTTTCATCATAGTATCTGATATGTGTCATGTTTCAAGGGATTTAACTCCTGACAAACCTGTTGGCAATTCTTCTTTTTTGTTCCAGTCTGATTTGCAACTTTTGATGTCTACCAGTGTCTCTAACCTCTCTGTTGTACCTCCTCCTCCATCTCACTTTACCATTACCTGTAGAGCTATGTGTGTTTTTGAACCTATTGTTATCATGTTTCATCACCCTGATCCTTACATAACCCATCCAAACTCTGTAGTTATTCTTCATAACTATTCAAAACCTTGTTTCATTCTGATTACTGGATCATATTCCTTCATGGAATATGTTGATCTATTAATCCCTGATTATCCCTCACTCTATGTTGAACCCTTACCCACATCTTTTCATCCATCTCTTCTCTCCATTCTGTCCTCTGTTTTTCCCTCACCTCCAGAAGATAACTCCTCTGATGATTCTTTCCATAAGATCACCTTTCTACCTTTTATCTTCTATCGCAATCTTCACTTATGCTTCTTTCCCCGGATTTCGGAAGCCTTCTCTATCCCTTCTGCACCACCTGTCTATGCTCTTCCCTGGCATTCTGATGACTCTGCTGATCACATTCCTGTGCCCAGACGAGATCTTCAAGCTTTGCTTTTTGAAGTAACATCTCTCAGGAACTTGGTAGAAGCTGCTCACCAAGATCTTGCTGCAGAAAGAAGAGCTAGAACTGTTTTAGAAGCTAGAGTAGATGCTCTTTTTGATCTTTTTAACACTTATTTGTAATTTTCTTTTTTTTTTCAAAAGTACCTTGTACACAGCCAATGATGGTCAAATACAATTACCTCCTCTGTTTCTCTTTTTTGAATATGACAAAAGGGGGATAAAGTTAAATGAAAAATGTTTCAATGTTACAACTGTCTGATATGAACAAATGTTTATCTAAATATGATGTATCTTTTCTTTCTTCTCTGTCTCTATTCTATTGCTTTTGATAATGTCAAAAGGGGGAGAAAATACTAAGATAAGACTAACATAAAAAGTTAAATGCTTATCTGTCTGAGTATGTTATAATTATAGAACAATGTTTTTAATCTATGTGATCATATACATGACTGATTTATGTGAATTTTCTTAAGTTCATTAAATCATTTAACATGTTTTGTCATCATCAAAAAGGGGGAGATTGTTGAGTCTCCAAATGTCTGATGTGCATTTACCTTAGTTTTGATGAGATTAAAACAGTTATTCAATGATTTAATTGAACCCGTCTGTGGTATTTAACTCGTCTACTTAGTGTGCAGATTAAAACATTAAGTGTCTATATGAACTGTTCACTCGTCTGAACTTAGATAAGTTCACCCATCTGAACTAACTTAAGTTCACACGTCTGAACTAACTAAAAGTTCACTCGTCTGAACTGAGATAAGTTCACTCATCTGAACTAGCTAAGGTTCACTCGTCTGAACTAAGAGAAGTTCACTCGTCTAATGAAGTCTTCAACCGTCTGATCAAAGGAAGACTCACTCGTCTAAAAGACTTTGCAACTGACGTCATCTCTTTGTTAAAGAGTCAACCCGTCTAATGAAGCTACTCATCCGTCTAATGACTAACGTTAAATAATACATTGGATAAAAGCTGTCTCGACTCTGATAAGGAACTTCAACAAAGTGCTTTGCCTGAACACAACTGCATCTTACACCAAAAGGGAAAGTCTTCCCTCTGCAAACAAAAAGCACGCATACAGACCTGCTGAGACCAAAGGTATATCAGAAGTCTGCATCACTCTGATGAAAGAGAACAAGCGAAGTTCCCTATGCTTTAATGGCTGATCAGAACGACTCTATTGCATTTATTGAAGATCTGCAAGAAGCCAAACCTTCAGACTTTATGTCTAACGCCTTTAAAATCTTGAATCCTATTTAATGAAGAAGACTTCGAAGATTCAAGTACACACAAGAGAACAATAAAAGCAATCAAAGAGCAATTACTCTGTACATTTATATCTTCATTCTTTCATTATTTATTCATCAATCATTTGAAGTTAATACGCAGTCTTTTAGAACTTCACATTTAATACACTCGTCTGAGTGCTTGTGAAAGACTTGAAAATTGTAATCATTTTACAACTTCTCTCAAACAAACCCGTCTGAGCCTGAAGAGGCTAAGTGTGCAAATAATACTTGTCTGGAGCCTGGAGAGACTAGGTGTGAAAACAATACTCGTCTGGAGCCTGAAGAGGCTAGGTGTGAAAATAATACTTGTCTGTCCTGTAACCTAAATCAGTTATAGTGAGAAAACTTGGTGCTGCCAAGGACTGGACGTAGCCTCATTGTTAAGGGGTGAACCAGGATAAAATCTGCTGAGTGATCTCTCTTTCCCTTAACTCTTTAGTTTAATTATTTGTCTTAACTATCATCTAACTAAAGGGTTTTATAATTGTGTTTATCAAAACTTTTCTTATCTTGCATGATTGTGTGTTTTTAGTGAAAACCTTCAGACGAGTTATCAGTCTAATTGACCTGTCTGTGTTTACTCATCTATTATAACCCGTCTGTGCTTGCGAAAAAGTTTCTAAATTCCGCATAAATTTGTCAAACACCATTCAACCCCCCTTCTAGTGTTTGCATCTGTCTATTTCAATTACATGTCCAACCATCCTTCATCGTAATCATTCACAATGATTAATAACCTTGACCATCTACGATGATCAAAATCAACATCTAACGATAACCCATCGTGACCGTCTTTATCAACACCACTAATAGTAACACATCGTTACTACTAGCATCATTATCTTTATTCAGTATTATCTGAGTTAACTAAGCCTCTATCCCTATTTTGCTTACCAATTTTCTCACTAATGTTCTCATCTTAATTTCGTTATTATCCTCAAACATATTCTTTAGATTATCACATTCTTCACTTACTTTCTTTATTTAGATATACAAGTTCATATAATTACATTCATGCCCGATAATCGAGTATTACCTATTATAATCAATCACTGCTAACTTAGTAATACATTATTGCTAACCTTAACCATTTCTAACACTCATAGATCAACACTTATGTTTTGGAACTATAATCCTTGGGTTATTATTCTCATATCTCATACCAACTCCATTTATTATGAACTTTTATGGACCTATAACTGGGTCTATAGTTTGGGATTAATTCAACATCCACAATCAAGGCTTAATCAACGTAGCCAGTCATCATAATTCATCATCATCAACATGAAACATGAATCAACGCATATAATTATGCCATAACAATAACAACTCACATTCTATAATCACAAAAATCAAGAATGTCATATAGTCATTTATCAACAGCCCGAGGCATAAATGAATACATAGATAACATTCAAAAATCATATGTCATATATCAACATTCAATTAGGGTCATGGGTTAACCCTTCATCTTACGCTACCCCTACACCTATATTCATATTGACCTTCTCCCCCCATACCTGATATGACAAAACGAAATCCGAGGAAGAAGAGAGTGCAAGATTCGTTCTTGGTTCCGTCTCAGGGCTCAAGCGCTTGGTTACAATACAACACAACGAAAGGAATAGATTCAATTCCTAATCCAATAGAAATTAAAGGAAAAAGGATGAACTTTAGGGTTGGTTATCTTACCTTGATCACAAACTAGAAGACTCAAACTAGAACAAAGGAGAGGAAGAGTTGCCTTGCCCTTGGTTCAATACACTTGCTGTATGATGGTGCCAAATAGAACCCAAAAACATTCATAATCAGTCCCCAAATCAAGAAAACTCAAGGAGAATTGGAGAAGAGACAAGGGTACACAAATTTACCTCAATCTTAACCTATTAAGGTTAACAAGAACAAGGAAGGACGGCTGCACAAAGGCTTCGTATCAACTGCGGTGATTTTCCAACGAAAACGGATAAAACGGTTTACGTTCTTGATGAATCTCAAAGGGATTAAGAGAGAACCCTAAAAGATTGAGGAAGGAGGTTTTCAGAGGTTTAGAGGCTACTAAACTAGGGCTTATTTCGTGCTCAAAGAGTTATAAAAGGATTTAAGACGAAATGGGCCGAAATAAGGATTGAAAACCCGTTTCTGCAGAAAAACGCAGTCATAATCGATTATGACTGTTCTGACTTGACAATTAGCGTTTGCGAATACCATAATCGATTATGGCTTCTCTGACTTGTTTTCTTAATTCATAATCGATTATCATAATCGATTACGACTGTTCTGACTTGTTTCGCTATTATTCATAATCGATTACCATAATCGATTATGAATGTTCTGAATTCTTTTCACTAACTCCCATAATCGATTATAAGGTCTGATTTGACAGCATATGCCCCCTTTTCAAGGCTAGGCCACCCAAAACAAATGCTTAAACATCCAACATTAAACTACGAACATAAATCAACATATAAACATATATTAATACATGTATAAACGAAAATTGGGATGTTACAATAAGGCTGGTTGTTGCCATAGCAAGTGGTAGTGGATGGCCTTTATTTCATTTAGATGTTATACGCATTTTTGAATGGCCCTCTTGAAGAAGTGGTGTGTATCACACAGCCACCAATTTTTGAAATTAAGGGGAGAAAGGACATGATGTACAAACTAAACAAGGCTTTATACAGCCATAAACAAGCCCCTCGAGCTTGGACCTCTTTCTTTGTCCGGCATGAATTTTCAAAGTGCTTAGTGGAGTACGGTGTGCATGTCAAGAAGAAAAAAGAGTCAAGTGTGTTGATGATTTGTCTCTATGTTTGTGACTTACTGGTTACTCGAAATGATCTCAAGGAAATTGAATGCTTTAAAGCATTAATGATGGCTAAGTTTAAAATGACAGACTTAGGCAAATTGGCATAATTTTTGGGCATGGAGTTTGTAACTACTTCATAGGGAATTGTGCTACATCAAAAGAAGTATACTACTAAGGTGTTAAGGAGGTTCAATATGGTGAATTGTAACCCTGCAGCCACTCCTGCAGAAGCAAATATCAAGCTGGAAAGCACAATTGAAGAAGAGAGAGTGGATCCAACATTGTTCAAGCAATTGGTTGGCTCTTTAACATACTTGTGCAATAGCAGACCTGACATTTGCTTTGCAGTTGGTTTAATCAGCAGATTTATGAATGAACCATGGAAGTCTCATTTGATGGCTGCCAAAAGAGTATTGAGGTATCGGAAAGAAACACTAAAGTATGGCGTGCTATTTCCTATTGAGACAGAACAGAAAATAATATGTATATAATATGCATAAGATTGAAGGCACACATAAATATGTTTATTTTAGGATAATACAAGTCAGCATCATAACCTCGTACATTTTGGATGAGGATGTTATTTTTCGGTCAAGGTAAAAATGTTCAAACTAGGAACCAAAAAACTGTCATCTAGACTCAATAATGCCCAAAAACTCGACACAAAGATAATACAGTTGCACTTTGATGACATCATTTCTCACTTGCAAGTGAATTGAACCAGTAAGCACATCGTTGAGGAAACATTCTACTGCCTAAACAGAAGCATGGTATTCTATGGTAAGGTCCCCATTGTAATTTGTCGTCTATGAGCCTTCAGTGCCATGCTTCAGCTAATGCAATGTTGCCTTTGCTTCGTTAGTTTGTAGGAATCAATCATACGGAGATAATTTAGTTTCTTGCCTGTCTCATTGTAAATGTCAACAAGAAGCAAACATACAATCAAAAGATGCTTGACTTCGTGTCAATGCTGTTAGGTCAATATAGCTGCCTTGCGCATTGCATAATCTTGAACAATACTAATTGCACTGTTGCTATGGCGCAGAGAAAATTCTGCAAGTAGAATTTGGCTTTCTTCTGCTGTCAGATCGCCATGATGCCCCTACAAATATTATGAAATTCAGCCAAATTTTATGTGTGATACAGAAAATAGTAACAAATCTTAAACACAGTCATGGATGAATTATTAAACCAGACTTGAGTTGATGTCATATAAACTGCTTTGCAATAGATCTCATTTAGGTCTTGATTCATAGACAACTAAAAAAAAGAAAGAAGTGCTATTCTAAATAACATAAGTAGGTGGGTTTGTTGGGATTGTTGATCCAAATTCCTAATTGGAAGATTGTAGGT
This sequence comes from Ammopiptanthus mongolicus, assembly GCA_039655645.1. Lineage (NCBI taxonomy): Eukaryota > Viridiplantae > Streptophyta > Magnoliopsida > Fabales > Fabaceae > Ammopiptanthus > Ammopiptanthus mongolicus. The sequence goes on along the minus strand of CM077348.1, from coordinate 76,111,617 downwards.
TATAGCATCCTATTTTATTGGTAGATTAATATCTTGTAATTAATACTAGGATTTTTAAAGGATGCGTGATAAATATGAATGATATATGGGATATAGGCAAGTGAGAGAGATTTGTTTTTAATATGAAACTCGGAAAATCATAAAGAGTGGACTATTTGTCAAGCAAACTCTTAGGGTTATAAATATTTGTATTGGGGAATTGTTTTGGTATGATAATGAGGGAGATGAAATTGTAAGTATGTTGCGGCAGAGGATATGCAACATTGTCCATAAAAATTGCAGTGAGGTTTTGCAACTTTGTTCAGATGCAAAAGTTGTATTGGAGAGGGTTTCTAGTTTTATCCGTGCAAAAATTGTATTGCAATATTGTTTATAGTGGATTTGATCTCCCTCTCATCTGTGGATGTAGAAATGTTGGGCCAAATCATGTTAAATTTGTGTATGATGTGTTTATTATGCTTTTCTCTAATTACTCATATTTATACAAGGTATTCCACAACAAGGTTTGTAGTTCGTACAGTAAAAAGAGATTGGAACATCCCATGGAGTGAAGGTATGCATATCTGTAGCAGTGCAGTGATGTGGATTATTATTATTATTATTATTATTATTATTAAAATAAGGCTGAATTAACTTTTCAACAGTGTTTGAAATATCTTTTTTTATTTTAGGAGTAAGAGTATATAACTAGTTTCTTCCATCCGGATACAAGTACTAGACTTCTGATTTTTTTGGTGTTCCTTCTTGTAAAGTCTTACTTGTTACTCATTTTTATAATAAGGGGAGAATCCTTCTTGGAAAGCACATTTCGAAGTTTAAAACTCCTGAAGTCAAGTATTTCTGAATGGACAACAGTTTTCATTAGGATTAATACAAAAAACATGCTGCAAATTCGCTTGTATCAGTGTTATGGGCAGATCTAGTTCCAAAATAGTTGCCCATTTAGCAGTACATTTCAAAGATTTTGGCTGACAAAGGGGGTCAAAATTTTATGGTAGCATGTGATCTATGCAGTCTCCTTAGAAGGTTAGTCAAGATCTTCCTTCAAGGAAATGGCCAGAACTATACTCAATGGGTGCAGTCAGTCAAGATCCTCCTCCAAGGAAGAAGGAAGGAAGGTTACATTACAGGAGACTCCAAGAGTCCTAAAAAAGGGGACCCAAAGCTCCAAAAACGGCACTTGGAAAACAGCCTAGTCATGTCATGGCTACTCAACACCATGAACAATGAAATTGGGGAAAACTTCATGTATTATGATACCGCCAAAGAAATGTGGGATGTGGTAAAGGAGACCTACTCCAACGTAGACAACCCTTCTGCCGTTTTCGAGATCAAAAGCATGCTCCGTGACCTACAACAAGGTGAGTCTTCAGTCACTGAGTATTTCAATGCACTCAATCGTCATTGGCAGCAACTGGACATATATGAGGACGTGGAATGGTGTTGTACAGAGGATAAGAAGAAGCACAAAGTCCTGGTGGAAAAAGACAGGATCTATACGTTCCTATTGAGGCTGAACAAGGATCTCGATGAAGTCCATGGAAGGATCCTTGGAACCAAACCACTCCCAAAAATCTGGGAAGTTTTTTCAGAAGTAAGGGAAGAGAGCAGAAGATAACTCATGCTGGGAAAGTCCATGGCAGCCCCATCTATTGAGAGTTCAGCAGTGGCAGCAAGCGGAAAGCCCCCTCAGCCGCCACAAAGGAAGAATCGCCCGTGGTGTGACCATTGCAAGAAACCAGGTCACACCAAGGACACATGTTGGATCATACAAGAACCTACAGAGGCCAAACAGATCAGAAACAGGGAAAGCCGAGGCAACACAGCGTAAAACCATCAGGAAACTGAGGTAAATTCTGACCCATCTCCATTCAGCAAGGAGCAAATGGAAGCCCTCCAAAAAATCCTGCAGCAGACTATGCTCACTGCAGGAAAAAGTGGTACAGTTACAGTTGCCCAAAAAGGTAATTTCTTGCATGCTCTAAATACTAGCAAGGAAAAACCTAGATCATGGATCATTGACTCGAGAGCCTCAATCACATGACTGGTGACATAACTGTGTTCAATAGCTATACTCCGTCCAAATAATTTCACAATTCGGATAGCCGATGGTACACTCTCTAAGGTCATGGGTGAAGGTTCAGTAATTATCTCACAAAATATCACACTGGATTCAGTCCTTTATGTGCCTAAACTTGACTGTAATTAGCTGTCCATTAGCAAACTGACAAGAGATTTGAAGTGTTACTAAATTTTTCCCTAACCGGTGTGAATTTCAGATTTTGGAGTCGAGGAAGACAATTGGCAATGCTGAAGAGTGTGCTGGACTCTACCTCCTTCAAGTTGAAGAGTCAAAGAGGGGACCCAAGGCAAATTCATGTGCAGTAGTTCCTCCAAGTAGTGAAAATTCTGTAATGTTGTGGCACTATAGGTTAGGCCACCCCAATTTTATGTACCTGGAGAAATTGTTCCCTTCATTATTCAATTAAAACCTAAAGCATTTTCGATGTGAAATCTGCCAATTATCCAAACACACTCGCGGCTCCTATCCACCTTAACCTTATAAACCCTACCAACCATTCTCCCTAATTCACAGTGATGTATGGGGTCCATCATGGGTCAGCAACATTACTGGCTCAAGATGGTTTGTCACTTTCATTAACAACGATCACACACGTTACCTGGGTGTTCCTAATGAAGGAAAAGTCAGAAGTTGGAAGAATATTTGAAACCTTTCATAACATGGAGCAAACACAAATTCAGAGCAAAATTAAGGTGCTCCGAACTGACAATGGCCGAGAATACTATCACTCTGCAGTAAATTCCTACCTTCAGCAACATGGAATTATCCACCAGAGTTCGTGTGTGGACACCCCTCAGCAAAATGGAGTCGCTGAGAGAAAGAATAGGCATCTTCTAGAAGTGACCAGATCACTCATGTTAGCTACAAATGTACCAAAACAGTTCTGGGAAAAGCTGTCCTCTCTGCAGCCTACCTCAAAAACAGAATGTCATCCCGTATCCTCAAGTTCGACACCCCTCACTCCAAAATCCAAACCTTTTTCCCAACCAGCAGAATCCTCACCTCCATTCCCTTGAGAATATTTGGATGTTCAGCCTTTATCCACAACCTAAATCCTCATCGCAGCAAACTTGACCCAAAATCCATCAATTGTATCTTCCTCGGCTATTCTCCTCACCAAAAAGGGTACAAATGTTATTCTCCCACAAACAAAAAATTTTTACCACACTATGGATGTGACATTCTGAGAATCAGCCCTATTACCCCAAAGTTGGCATTCAGGGAGAGCAGACCTATCCAACTAAAGTGGCAGAATCCCAACTTTTGGGATTTGAGTTGACTAAATCTGCCCCAAATGCAGAAACAGCCGAAACTGCACCTGAACCAGAGGAGACTGCAGCAGAAAATGAAGCAGAAACTGAACAAGAAATTGCTGAAATGCACCAACTGAGGCAAGGGAAAAGACTTCATCTCAGCAGAACCAAAGCCCTACTGCACAAGAAGACAACTGGAAGATATATTTAAGGAAGAGGAGAAAGGGAGTAGAGTCAAGCACAGCTCCAATGCAAAGCCATGAATCCAACCAGGCTCCAGAAAATGAAGTTTCCCAGGTAATGTCCCTAATTCTGAATTTGTTAATATGAGTACAGCTGATAATGATATTCCTATTGCCTTAAGAAAAGAGGTGAGAACTTGCACTCAACACCCCATTGAGAAGTATGTGTCCTATGGAAAATTGTCACAGGAGTACAGGACTTTTGTTGCAGCCCTTGACAGCACCCACATTCCAAGAAATGTTCAAGAAGCACTCCATCAACCTAAATGGGCAGCAGCCATAACAGAAGAGGTTCAGGCCCTAGTTAAAAATGGCACATGGGAGATCACACTCCCCTGCCGGAAGGGAAGAGGCTGGTTGGATGCAAGTGGATATTCTCCATCAAATACAATGTTGACAGTAGCATAAACTGGTACAAGGACCGGTTGGTGGCAAAGGGGTTTACCCAATCATATGGAATGGACTACGAGGAGACATTTGCACCAATGGCCAAACTCAATTCAGTTCGAGTCATACTATCATTAGCTGCAAACTTGGATTGGCCACTGCACCAACTAGACAAAAAGAATGCCTTCCTAAATGGTGAGTTAGAAGAGGAAGTCTACATGCAAATTCCTCCATGACTTGAATCATCCAACACCTCAAACATGGTGTGCAAGCTCAGGAAATCTCTATATGGCCTCAAGCAATCCCCGAGAGCGTTGTTTGATAGACTGACTCGAGTTGTCAAGGAAGATGGGTTCAGTCAATGCCAATCAGATCACACTATGTTTGTCAAACACTCTATGGAAGGGAAGGTAGCTTTATTCATTGTCTATGTTGATGACATTGTTATCACAGGAGATGATTGTGATCAAATCAAACACCTAAAGAGACTCTTGGCTAAGGTGTTTGATGTTAACGATTTGGGCCAGCTCAAATACTTTGTAGGGATAGAAGTCGCTTGGACAACGAATGGTATCTATGTGTCTCAAAGGAAGTATACCCTGGACCTCCTTCAAGAAACCGGAATGCTTGGATGCAAGGCAGCTAATACTCCCATAGAACCGGTAAAAAGAAGTGAAAAGGAAAGTCCACCAGCTGATAAAGATAGATATCAAAGCCTGGTTGGGAAGCTAATCTACCTAACTCACACTATGCCCGACATTGGGTTTGCTGTGAGCTTGGCCAGTCGCTACATGTCAAATCCAATCGAGGCCCACATAAGAACTTTGAACAGAATTCTTCAATATCTTAAGGGCATACCAGGTCGGGGCCTCTACTTCAAGAAAACCTCAAATAGAGGCATTGAAGTTTATATAGACTCGGATTGGGCAGGATGCTTCTCGGACAGAAATCAACTACAGGCTACTGTTCTTTTGTGTGGGGAGACACAGTGACTTGGAGAAGCAAGAAGCAGTTCGTGGTGGCAAGGAGTAGTGCAAAAGCTGAATTCAAAGCCATGGCTCAAGGTATTTGCAGTGTTGTCGAAAAGCGGTTATGGCGCCGCCATGGCGGAAATCGGTGGCCGAAATTGGAGAAACCGCCACAGGGAAGGCGTGGCGTGGCGGTTTTCATATGGCGGTCGAATGGCGGTGCCAATCCATGGCGGAAAAATGATAATAGCGGAAAGGCGGTCGAGTTGGAATATTTTTTGGGTTTTCGCGGGTCTGGGTTGCGCGACCGGACCCGATTTGCGACCCATTTGGGTTAGAAACCCTAAAGGTTTTTGGTATCTCATCCCTCGATCCCTTTCTTCTCGTATCCCTCGATCCCTTTCTTCTCACATCTCTCAAACCCTTCTCTGTTCATAAACCTGTCCGACGACCAGCAAGCGGCGACTATCTCTGTCCAACAACTCCTGTCTGATCAGCATCTCTCTTTTTCTTTCTTCTCCAACTAGTATCTCTTCTCCGACCATGGCTTCTGACCAAGCTTCATCGGGTGCTGCTTCACAGGTGACTTCCAGAACTGATCCCCATTGGAAATACTGCTTTCCAGTGCAAGAAGGAGATACCAATTCAGTTGTGTGCTCTTTTTGTTCAAAAGAGATGAAGGGAGGTATTTCTAGAGCCAAACAGCACTTAATGGGTAAGAAGGACAATGTGGCTCCATGCCCAAAGTGTCCAAAGGAGGTTAGAGAAGAGCTTTGGGCTCTTCTAAAAGAGAAAAAGAAGGGAGACAGCAATGATGCTCCAAATGTCAGAGCTGAAATGGATGACATACTGTATGTTGAAAGTGAAGATAAGGTTAAAGTGACACCTAGTAGTGCTACAAGGAAGAAAAATGTTGCTAAAGAGGGGCCTATGGATCTTTTTTGTAATGCTGCCAATGCAAAAAGAAAGGATAAAATGAGGCAAAAGGACATACAAGAGTGGTGTGACAAAAAAGCAATCCTTAGGATCCATCAAAAAATTGCTCGTTGGTGGTACCAAGCTGGTTTGTCATTCAATTGTATCAAGTTGAAAAGGTTTCAAGAAATGCTCACAACCAAATATTGTAGCTCCTCTTATCATGCTATTAGAGTTTCACTCCTAAACATGGAGATGGAATACAATGAGGAGTTGTTAAAAAATTACGAGGATAAATGGAGCAAACATGGTTGCTCTATTATGTCAGATGCATGGACCGATAGGAAGCAAAGATGCATAATTAACTTCTTGGTTAACTCTTCAGCTGGGACAAAATTTGTTAAGTCCATTGATGGTTCTAACTTTGTGAAAACCGGTGAAAAACTATTTGTGTTGCTTGATTCTCTTATAGAGGAGATTGAAGAGGAAAAAGTTGTTCAAATCATAACGGATAATGGAAGCAACTATGTTTTAGTCGGTAAGATGTTGGAAGAGAAAAGGAAGCATCTTTACTGGACCCCTTATGCAGCCCATTGCCTAGACTTGATGCTTGAAGACATTGGAAATATTCCTTCCATAAAGAAGACAATTCAAAGGGCAATAAGTCTTGTTGGTTTTATTTATAGCCATTCAGGTGCCTTGAGTTTGTTGAGACAATTCACAAACAAGAGGGAATTGATAAGGCATGCGGTTACAAGATTTGCTACATCCTTTCTATCATTAAAAAGGCTTTATGCAGAGAAAGCAAATTTGAGAAAGATGTTTACTTCTGATGATTGGAACAACAAGTTGTCTAAGGAAGCTAAGGGGAAGGAAGATCGAAGGTAGTTCTTATGCCTTCGTTTTGGAACCATGTGGTTTTTACTCTAAAAGTCATGGCTCCTCTTGTTCGAGTGCTTCGGCTTGTTGATGGGGAAAGAAAACCAGCTATGGGATATATCTATGAAGCAATGGACAAGGCAAAAGAAACAATTATGAAGTCCTTCAACAACATTGAAAGCAAATACAAAGATACATTTGCAATCATTGATGAGAGATGGAATTGCTAGCTTCATCGTCCATTGCATGCAGCTGATCACTTTTTAAACCCTGAGTTCTTCTATGCCAACACTGATTTGGAGTTTGATTTGGGTTACAAATGGCTTGTATGATTGCATCTCAAGGTTGGTGACAAGTAGCGATGTGCAACATAAGATACTAGCTGAATTGCCGATATATAAGAGTGTTAGTGGTCTCTTTGGTGGTGACTTTGCAATATCACAAAGAAAAACTATTGCTCCTGGTGAGAAACTAAGATCTCAACTTCTTTTAAATTCTTTTAAGTTTAATGTTTAAATTCTAAGTTATACTCTCTTGTTTTGTAGCTCAATGGTGGCGAATGTATGGCCACTCTGTTCCAAATTTGCAATAACTAGCTATCAAGATTTTGAGCTTGACATGTAGTGCATTTGGATGTAAGTGCAATTGGAGTGTATTTGAGCAAGTAAGTACCAAGTCTTTTGAGTTTATTTTATTTGATGGTCAAGCCTAATTAAGTATTAACACTTCTTCAATTACATTTATGTTTCAGATTCACACAAAAAAGAGAAATAAGCTTGACCATAAAAAGTTGCATGACTTGGTGTATGTCAAATATAACCAACAACTCCATCACAGACGTAGTCTTGGAAATGAAATTGACCCAATTACACTCAATGACATTGATGAGTGTAATGAGTGGTTAGTTGGAGAGATGGATGATAATAATGAAGATGCTAGGAATAAGTTGGTTTTTGATGATGATCGGACACTAAATTGGGCAACTGTTTATGAGGCTTCGGGGGTTGGAGAGCCTATAACACTTACTAGGCAGAAAACAAAGAAAAGAAAGGAAGGATCATCAAGTGGTGTTGCAACAGCTGCAAAAGCTTCTAAGAAAGGTCCAGGTGCAACTTCAACCTCTAGAGGGAAAGAGAAAGTAGTTGATCAAAGCGAAGAATTGGGAATTTGAGGATGATTCTGAGGCATCCGAAGAAGTAGAAGAGTTATTTGGTTTTGAGAAATCTGATGGAGAAGAGGAAGAAGGATATGCCCCAATAGATGACAAAGAAAATGATTATGTTGGGGTTGAGGAGGAGGACTAGACATTTACTTTGTGTTTGTATTGTTTTTATCATTTTATTGTTATTCGCATTTTAAGATCTTGAACTTGATGGTAATTAGCCTTGTTAGTAGCCTATGATAGGTGAATATGAGACTTATATGATATTTTCTATCCAATTAGTTATGGTTCTTGACATATGTTGTGGCTTGTTTTGGATTTTATATTTTTTCTGCATTTTTTTGTATATATATATATATATATATATATATATATATATATATATATATATATATATATATATATATATATATATATATATAATATTTTTATGTTGTCCGCCATGGCATCCGTCATATGGCCGCATCGCCATCCGCCATTTGTATGGCGTATTTTTGGCTTTCCGCCATGGACCGCCATCCACCATCGATAACACTGGGTATTTGTGAAGGAATCTGGCTTAAGCGGATGCTGGATGAAATCAGAATTCCTATCAACTATACTATGAGGATATTATGTGACAATGAAGCTGCTATAAGCATTGCAAAGAACCCAGTCTACCATGATAGGAAAAAACATGTGGAAATTGACCGACACTTCATTAAAGAGAAAATTGACCACAACATTATAAGTGTCGATCATGTTCCATCATGCACGCAGACAGTTGACATCTTAACAAAAGCTCTTCCAAGGAACACATATGAAAACATCATATCCAATCTGGGTATGTTAGATATCTACCACCTAGCTTGAGGGGAAGTGTTGAAGATTGACGTAAATCAATCAGAATCATGCGATTCTGATAGTACAGCCCACAATAGGATTTAATGTAAATAGAATCAGCTTTATTTCTATTCCCTTCCTTATTTAGTTATATCTTTTATGGGGAGAATTATTCCCCTGAATTTCAAGGCTAGATTAGTGCATGTCTTTATTTCCTTGTATCCTATTTATACCTCTCTGTTGTACCATCTTCAAAACTGTGAAATATAATCCATCTTTACGCAATATCAATAAAAAAAATCAGGTATCAGCTTCAGATTCATATGTACTTCTGTGCAACATAAAGTACATACTTAAAATCATTACCATACGAGATATTCTATCACAAACAGCATGGTGCATGAGGATTCCTGCAGCAACTGAAACATTGAAAGAGTCCACCATTCCTTTCATCGGAATACTGCAGTGCAAATCTGACAACTCCAAAGCCGCATCACTAATACCCCTGCAACAAGAACATCACCACTGTTGAATATATATAAAAATCTAAGCAGAAAAGTAGAATCTGGGTTGCAAAAAATAGAACAACTATTTAAAATTTAATTCAGTATCAAGACTGCCAGACATTCCCTGACTACTCATAGTCAGTAAACAAGAAAAAAGGCAGTTACATTGAGCTCACATTTGCATCTTCTTTTGGTTTTCCATCTTTCAAAAGTACCACGTGGAATTTTCTATGTCCAATTGCATATCAAAATAAGCATTGAACGTCAAAATTGAACTAAACCAGCTTTACTAATAAGAGAGATAAATATTTAGATAGACAAGAAACAAAAATGAAGGAAATAACCTATTCTCATTCCCGACTACAATTGCAGTTGGGCAGGACCAGTCTAAGTCATAAATAGAAACCTATAGACAGCAAGAAAAGGTCAGTCAATTCACTGTATGTCATTTGAAGATTTTGAACATTTTGGTTCAGGATTTATAATGAATGAAAAAAATATAACAGTTCAAGAGTGAAAAAATCTATTTACAAATGACTAAATTACACCAGTATATGATTACTGGTGGCACACACTTTCGCTGGATATTAACTAACAAAAAAATAGCAGCGTTAAACAATACCGCATCCATTCCAACATGAGTTGTGGCAATTCGATAACCACGTGATTTTAATATTTTAAAGCACTCCTTTGTAGAGTCCCAAAGTTCAATGTCCAACCATTTCTCCGCGCCCATGCTTACATGGCGATTATCTCTATACCTGAAACAAGGAAGGCGGGTTAAGCCAGGGAAATATTTCAATTAGTGTTCGATTAACTTAATTGATGGTTGACAACTGTCAAATTTGAAAGAAAAAGAAACACCCCTTTATAATCAATAGCCATGATAATAGAAGTTTCAGATGTCCAGATACTACAGTTCACAATAATGCCACAAAATGATGTGAATTTTGAATCAAGCATCCTTTTATAATCTCTCATATTGATGCGACTAAAATACAAAATCAAGGCTATTTCTACATTAAACTATAGAAATATAGTATATAATTTATTCACTGTAAAATATTTTACTAGTATTCAAGGAAGGTTATGATTATATCAATTCAAAATAAACCTATCTATAGTAGAACTGGCCTTAAATCGAAAATTGAGATTAAAGAAAGGGTTGGAACACTTTTTTTCCGTTCAATATAACATAACCATTATGATGGGTGCTAAAAACAGACCTGAAAAATCAAAATTGACAAAACCACCTTTCAGTCCCTAGATTTGTAAGCACCAGTTATATATTAATCTCTGATTTTAGAAAATTATCATTTAAGTACCTATTTGACTGATCGATTATAATGTAAGGAACTAATGTGACTGGTGCTAACAATTTTAGGGACTAAAATGATAATTTTCTAAAATCAGAGACTATTATAACGAGTGCATACAAATTCAAAGACTGAAATAACCATTCTGATGGGTGTTAAAAGCAGACCTGAAAATTGAAAAATAACAAAACCACCTTTCAGTCCCTAAATTTGTAAGCACCCTTTAAATTAATATATCTGATATTAGGAAATTATCATTTTAGTACCTATTTGACTGATGGATCATAATGTCAGGAACTAATGTGACTGGTGCTAACAATTTTAGGAATTTAAATGATAATTTTCTTAAACCAAAGACTTATATACCGAGTGCATAAAAATGGTGGTTTTGTCTTGAAAAATCAACACAAGCAATCAAATTTAAGCACAATGCCCAAAAATTCAACCAAAGCAGGGTACGTCACTGACTTCAAGAATCAAAACCAAGTCCTGTTCACCTCAACAGTCTTAAGTCTCAACACCTTTTGTTAGCATCAAAAGACACCACGTGAACAGACTGAACCCCAAGCGCATCAGCAGATCGAAACGTAGCAGAAACGTTCCCGAAATCACATAGCCCTTCCACCACCAAACAAACCGAGTAGCTTCGGTTCCTAACCACGTTCCTGATCCTCTCTTTCCTCACGTCCGATATACATGGGCTAACGGCGTCAACTATCTCACCGCTACTCATCAAATAACCGTTCCCACACCTGAACCTATCTAGGTAAGGGAACCACCGAGCCTGAGGTTCGGATTCCCCAAATTCACTTTCTAGAATAGGCTTCCGCTCCATTTTCATAAGTCTTGAAACTCCTTCGGTGCTCGTAAGGATGTGTTGTACGGTGTCCTTTGTTTTCTCTTCGTGAGGTTCTTCTTCTATGACTGCTGCTGCTTCCAGTGAAGTAGCAGTTTGAGATGACGTGCAACATCTCGAAGTAGTGGACCTTAGACCTGAAGGGTGAATATAGGCACAAAACAAAAAAATAAACATAAAAAGAGAGTAGAGAGAGAGAGAGAGAGAGAGAGAGAGGTAGTACCAGCGTGTGGGTGGTGATGAAGGAGGGAAGATAGAGAAAGTGAAACGGTCCGTGGAGAGAGATGAGGAGTGCATTTGAAGGAGGAGAGTGATGAACATAAAAGGGTTTTGCAAGCACTCATTTGCAGTTGTTACGGCAGCTGAGCTGCACAAAACCTTGAACTTGGATGAAGAAGGACCTTCGTTTGAGTTGATTGAAGATAGCAGAAAATTGGATTTTGTCTCAAATGGTACAGGTGATCCATGAAACTGTGGCGTTTTTCGGCTGCCGCATTTGCTACATACACCCCACCATTTCTTCATCCACCATCATATTTTTTTTTTCAATTTTTTTATTCTCAACATATCCCTATTTGGAATATACGTCTTTTTGAATGTGTTTCGACAATTAGTTTCCGGAATACAAAAAAATTGTGTTCCGACAACTAATTTTCGGAATACAAAAAAAATTGTATTCTGAAATTTTTCAAGTATTTTTACCTATCGACATTTAGTTTCCGGAATACAAAAAAAAAATGTATTCCGGCAATTAGTTGTTGGAATACAAAAAAATCGTGTTCCGAAATTTTTTAAGTTTTTTGACCTACTGGCATTTAGTTTTCGGAATATAAAAAAATTATGTTCCGGCAACTAATTTCCGGAATACAAAAAAAACATGTATGTATTCCGACAACTAATTTCCAGAACACAATTTTTTTTTGTATTCCGGCAACTAATTGCCGGAACATATTTGGAAAGGAGTTTTTGGTCATTTCATCTATAAAAACGAAAAAATGAGGGGTGGATGTTTAAATGTAGGGGTGTTGGTTACAATATCCTTCTACTGTTCCTCGGTTACAAATTATGAGTCAGAGGCCCAAAGCCCAAAAAGTAACCTGGAGTTTGCTTGACAAATGACAAGGGTGGATGGGCCGCAGGCAGGAGCTCGGTGTATTTACGTATCAAATGGGTCCATGATGGGTCAGCCGACTAACCACATATAAAGTAAGGATTTACTTTTCACACTCACACCCCTATTTTATTAAACATATCACCTTCTCCTTTTTTTTTTTTAATTTTTTCCCTAAAATATCCTCCCTTTCCAGAATTTAATTTTCAGATTTTATTTTGTTTTATGTTTGAATTTTGATAAGGTACCGAAAATTAATCTTCACAAGTGTTATATTTTATATCCAGAAACATAGTTCTAAAAACTCAATTACATTGAATTCAGGAATTTTATTACTAGAAATTAAAAATAACACTTTTGGATTTTATTTTCCGAGATATGTTTTTCCAAGCCTAGCTCAACACTGCAGAGCATGATCCACACTCTTGCATCTAAGCCTATTCACAGAACTTATGCAGTAGATGGACAATCCTTTATCAGTAATTTTCCCTCTTATCCTTTCTACTTCTCTCCATCTTCCTAACCCAGCATATATGTTTAAACTTGTATGCATCAAGCAAAGAAGCAAAAATAAATGCAGGGTCTCTACCAATTCTTACACCAGATCTTGAGCTTCATCCAACCGATCGAAACTATGCAGAAGGGGAGATGATGGAGGTTGGGGGGATCAGGGCAATGGTTCGGGTGTTTAATGGAGGTTAGGGGGGAGAGGGTGGTGGTGGTGTGCTTTTCCAAAATGGGGTGGTGTGCTGAGAGGGATGGGTGGTGTGGCGTTTGTAACATTAGGGTATTTTTGGAAGAAAAAAACAAAAATAGGATGGGTGGTGTGATTAGTACAAAAGGGTACTTTACAAAGTAATATAATATAAAGTATTAATTGAGTTTTAAAAATTCAAACTTGATACTATTTTGGTCTAATCTAGTCTGGCCCGAAATTAACTAGCCTCATACGAGCTGGACCAACCCGCTGGCCCGATTTTTATTTTTTTGCTTTTTTTTTGTATTTCTATTACTTAATGTTATCTTGATACGTACTATATTATAGCACTTAGTTATTTGACTTTGGATTATTCACTAGTGACAACATATAGATATAGTCATAGCTAGCAAATATATTTTATATCAGATGGACTTAGAAATGTGAACGTGAGCTTCTTTGGTTTATGTTAGACGAAATGCGTAATGTAATTTTATATTATAACATTGGTGTATAAAAAAGAAAACGATGTTAAATATTTTTTTACAGGTTATTTATTTTATTTGTTTCATTTTATGATAGTTTTGAAGTAAATTTTCCAGAAAATAAAAATAAAGTGGTCAAATGGGCAGCCCGCTTGGACCGCAACTCATAAAGGGCTAGGCTAGGGGTAGCAAATCATCGGTCCACAACTAAATGGGTTCGACCCAACCCAACCCGAAAATTAATTAGTGCACAATAGTTGCTTGTCAACAATGGTTTAGCTCGCCCGATTTGATACCCTTACTTATAAAGCAACAGTCATGATTTATGTTGACTCCAAATGTGAGCATTTAGGTAGGATAATGATTGAAGCCTATACCAAAGAGTGACGTTATTTGTACATAAGAAAATGGAAAACATATAAGATATCATATTATTATACGATGACCCTATATTATTTTCATTATTTTCATTTTTTAATTTTTTCTTGTCTTCCTTCTCACCATTCCTTCTTCTCCCCCTCTGTCCCACGACCGCCATGGCCACCGTTGCTCCCTCTTTGTCCTATCACCATTGCCACCATAGTCGAACCACCACCACCACCACAAATATTCCATCGAACACGAGACAACTCCATTGGAGTGGTGGGCCATCTAAGGTCCTTGCCAGGCACGTCGTGACCTGCCACACACCTTTATCGGCCACCACTATGAAAATAGCAAAGCATAGAAAAGGATGAAGAAGAACAAAAATAAGGGGAAGGGGAAAAGCTAAACCTGCCATCCACCTTTATCGGCTACCACTATGAATATAGCCCCTTGCTTTAGGCCTCCACCCAAAAAACTTATTTACTATATTGATTATAGGCCCATTACTGTGCAGTCCTTACACCCTAAAGTTGTAGTGTAGTTGTTGATAGGTCCACTGTGTTGACTGTTGCACCCCCATTATTGACATGCACACCTTGCTGAATCATGGCCCACTTGCGAATAAAGGCTTGTATTTTTAATTGGCAGGTAAAAAAGCACAATTACATTCTAGACACTACGCCTATATACGTAGGTTATTTGTAATCAAGCCGTAGAGATTTCAAGATGTAGAGATTTTATTTGTAAGGGTAAAATATACTTTTGATCCTTTATCTTTTGGTCCAGATTCATTTTGGTCATTTATCTTTTAAAAAGTTTATTTTGGTCCTTTATCTCTCTAATGCTACACAAACTCATCTTATCCATCATCTCCCATACAAACAACTTTAGCATCAACTAACATGTCCGTTAAGTCTCCTTCTTGGCCTATGAGATGGCAAACTCTAACAACATGGCATGCACATGTCGACTTTACAGTTGGGGTTCATTTTCCCCCAAATTAAAGGCACCCATTCACCCCTAATTTTTCAATTTATGCTTATTCATCTCTCAATGAAAATTCCTCCTCGTTTTCGCACAAGTATAGGGCAAACATGGATTCTCAGAGTTCTTCCTTGAGCGGTGCAAACAACCGGCCTCTTATGCGAATTACGATGTTGCTCACTAGCGGCAAGACTAGGAACCCAGGGAGGAGGTTCTGGGGTTGTAGGCACTACATTGTAAGTTATTGTTTCTTTCACTTTCATCCCTTTTTCCTTCAGAGTCTCACTTATCATTCTTGAACTTTTTGTCATTGTAGAAAGGGGTAGAAGGCAGTGGATGTGGTTTCTTTAGTCGGCATACTGAAGAAAATGTGAAAAAGACATGATCATTATGAGACAGAGGAGAATGATTGTGATTTTGCATAACTCATTGAGCTACACTAGGAGATGGTTGAAGATGTTCATCATTTGTTCCCTTTTGATGTTTCTGATAAATGTAGCTTTGATGGGTCATTCAATTTACATGTATCTGAAGTAGTATCTGAAGCTGTGTTTATGTTATTCGATGGAGATGATTGAAGTAAGAGATGGTTAATGGTGTTCATTGTATGTTGTCTTTTGATGTTAGGGATAAATGTACAAGTTGCCTAAAATTGAAGATGTGTTTTGATGTTTAAAATTTATGACAATTTTGTTCTGTGTTGGTGACACATTTATAAGAACTTTAGTTTGTTTTATTTGTTCTTGTGTTGTACCTGTATTCCATGTTTATAGAAAAATGACAACTTGAATTGAAACATACTCATATTGATACTGATATAAGAACTTGAAATGAAACATAATCATTAATTCATGAACTCCATCAGTCACAACCAAAAAAACCTATACAAGATCAATTCCAAAGAAAAAAAGAATACAAGATGAATTCCAAAAAATCATTACAAGATCGATTCCAAAAAACCAATACATGGACCATAAGAAAACATTCAGTTTTGGCCAGTTGGTTTCACTGCCCTCCTGAAATTCAGTTTTTGTCTCATTACTCTTGTTGGATTTGCAAGTGGCTGAACTGATACTGGTGGCTGGCTTGAAGCAGTGAAAACAGGTTGGGGTTGGGTTGCTGGTTAGGGTTGGGAATGGGTTTGGGTTTGGGTTGGTGCAGGACCTAAAGGGCATGCTTTTTTGTTGTGTCCTTGTTACCCACACCTTCTACACTTACCACACATTCCTTTTCTGTTTACTCTGTTTGCACTGCTAGAAATCTCTCCAAGCTCCTTATTCCTTGCCTTTTGAGGCCTCCCTGACATCTTTTTCTTTGGATGTGGTTGCACATCCGTGTATTCAGTTGTGGTCCACAAGTTATGGCCATTTGTTGGGTAAGTTATGGGCTAGTAGCATCTTTCGTACCACTCTTTTTTGTAATAGGTTGGAATGTTAAGATTAATGAATTTCATGCAGGAAATGGCATGTGCACATGGAATGCCTGTAAGCATCCATTTCCCGTAACTTCATTCTTCGGATTGCAGGTTGACTGAGAATCTGTCACCAATCATGTTAATGTGTCTTATTTCATACCAATGAGAGCCCACCTTAACAAAATAACAAAAACATTAAAAACCAAGCTTTTGCAAAACATGAAGGCAGGAAGATATTGTGACATAATGTTAAATCACCTGTCAGCCAATAATCAATTGCAGCAGATTCCATGTCCAGTCTTTTCGTGAACCTTGGTAAGATACTTCCTTTATAGGTTGCAACCTTTTGTCTGTTAGCAGCCCACCTCTCCATCAAATATACATGTATCTCCTCAAGCATAGTCATTATAGGCTTCTGCCTTGGCCCTAGTCAGAGGCGGAGGGAGGGGGAGGCCTTTGGTTGCCATGGCCTCCCCCAAGTTTTCAAAAAAAATAAATAAATCTATATACCTATACATTTTTTTCAATTTATATATCAATGGATTTAATCATAATATAGTATGAATATTTTCTACACTCAACCAATCATATATTATTATATCATTAAAAATATTTGACTTCTAGGATGATTTGTGATTGATTGACAGTACAAAAATTCTTTACACTCACATTGCATATCAATTAAACCCTTTACATTTGTGGTGACATTAATTGGTTGACAATGTAAAAAACTTTACACTGACAATATATCTAAGTTAAACTCTAATTCTATATCCTCCTACTAATTCTCCTATCTACTAAACAAAGAAAATATTGAATTCTTTTTATATTTTCAAAACAATAAATAGATTACTTTTTCACTTAATTAATATTTTATTTATTTAGTAGTAGGAGGATTAATATGAACATTTGTTGGAAAATATAGTAAAACTCATCAAAATGTGAGGATGCATTAATGGTCGTAGATTTTAATTATTGCACCAACTTAATATTTTATTCAATTTCATATAATTTGCTTTTATATATTAGTTAATTTTTTATTGTTATTTATGTTATGTATAATTAATCTCGGCCCTCCTCATTAAAAATTCCTGGCTCCGCCCCTGGCCCTAGTATCAGGCTGTTGAATGCTTTAGACATATTATTCAACAATATGTCACACTTAGGGTTTGCGGTGAACCTTAACTTACTCAAATACCTTGGTGGAATTTGAATTAGGTACCTATAAGCCTCTTTATTTTCTCTTCTCATCTCCCTCATTCCTCGTTCCCAGGCTTGTGGGTATGTTGCTTTGGCAGCCTTCCACATAATCTGCTTGAGTGTCAGTCCAGGGTGTCTCTTCCCTGAAGTTGTTGTATAAGTGTCTGACATAAAATCTTTGGTCCACACTTGGGAGCAATTCATCAATTGCTGGCAATAATCCCTACAGGTAAGGACTATAATGAGTCTACTAAAAAAGATAAAGGACTATAATAAACACACTTAAAAGATATACATACCTTCTGTTGGTCTAATATTATGGTGTATGTCAGACACTGTGTCCTGCCACCCAAGTCATTTATCAACAACTCCAAGAACCACTGCCATGAGTCTCTATTCTCCCCTTCCACCACAGCAAATGCTATAGGTAGCATTTGGTCATTGGGGTCCCTTCCAACTGCTGCTAAGATTTTCCCACCATAATACCCATTTAGAAAGCACCCATCCAACCCAATGATGGGCCCGCATTTAAAAAACTTTGTTTGTATGCACTAAAACAGATATACAATCTTTGAAAAGTAGGGCTTAAGCACATATCAAGTTGCTCTAGATCCTCCTCATCACCTTGGTAAGCCTCCACAGTTAAATTTATAGTAGATCCCGTGTTGGATATCAGAAGGTCATGGAAATAATCATTCATGTGTGTGTACTGCTCCTTGAATGATCCATCAACAAGATCTCTTGCATAGTTCCTTGCTCTTACGGCCTTGGACTTTGAAATGCCAGAATTCCACTTCTCATGACATCTCTCTCTCTTGTGTCTGCAACCATTATTTTGGGGTTCTATCTGACACCAAAGAACAACCTCTTGCATAACCAGATGCATTTCAATAATTTAATTCTATATTCCTTGCTACAAGAATGTTCATCCACCAAAGTCCTTAACTGCCATGTCTCCTCATTTGGCAGCTTTGCACAATATGCTAACTACCCACATCCAACTTTGCAAACAATTCTCAACCTTGTTTTGTCATTCTTAACCAACCTTAAGTTCCTACCAGAGTGTACAACATATGTCACAACTGCCTCTTTAAAATCCTCCTTCTTTCCAAAATATGTACCCACTTCCCATTTGTAGTCAATCATCTTCTTTGGCAACACAAACACTAGATACTTGGACTTTGGAAGTGTGTGTCCACTGTCATCCGATTCAGCTCCACTATTCAACTCCTTAGAGTTGTATTCAGCATCTGAAAACCCATTTCCTACACTAATACCTTGTGGCTCCCTCACTGTATTACCTGCATGCAATGAGTCAATCTCTGACTCATCACTAATAGAGACTTGCTCATTGGTCTGTGGGGCAGGTATGTAGTAGGTTGTGCAAGGACTCTGGACCTTGGTCTCTGAGATGACCCGCCGTCCCATTAAAAAATCTAAGATATTTAACTAAGCATTAAACCGCATTATAAACTTTAACGCGTTTATTAAGACGAAAAGCAGCGGAAAGATTAAAACGCGAAAATGAAATTATATTAAGGCCATGCCAAAGCACTCATATACTAGAGTAACATAGTTTAAACGTAAAGTATACATACATGCATCGGTTGCCCCGTCAGTAGGGCTACAGTAGTAATGTATACATACAGAGTACATCAGTACAGACTATAAGTAAAAATACGTCAAAAGACAGAGAGAAGACTCTCAGGCTAACAGCGGTCGCCGCCCAACCTCTAGAAGCTAGGGTTCATGGCTCGTCCACCGGCATCAGGCTCGTAAGGAGTGTCATCCAACTCCTCAGCAATTGGTTCCTCCACAGGGTCTTCCCATAAAATAAAATAAACATACAGAGAAAATATAGGGAGATAAGAGACATGCATCATCAAATATGGGAGAGGGGCAATAGTACAACATATAAACATGTAGCACACAATACGTAGAAAACATATAACACGCCAACAACCATCTCTTGGGTCACACAACACAACCATCTCAAAGATCACTCTCTCAGATCAAACCTCTACGAAAGATACTAATCCATATGCATGTCATCATTCCTATATGCATGTCGGTCGATATCATCACATCCCCAGTTGGACATCTCCGTCGGGATTAATAACATCACGTCCCCAATTGGACATCCCACCTTGGGATTAAAAACATCACGTCTCCAATTGGACATCCCCCTTTGGGAACAAATATGCTATGGTATGAAATGCTATGATATGCAACAAACACCCATCGCAGATTGATACCAGAACCTCACACCTAAGCACTCAACCACAGCCATGATGCACTGCATCCACATCAACATCACGACGCCTTGCGTCCACGTGCCACAGCTCCATGGTCAGGACCACGACGGTATCAATCCGAACAACAGCACAATCTCACCATACTCTCATCAACAATCATCCAGCCAATCACAATAATAAAGTATCACAACTATAAATATGTCAATACAGATATCATCACATTGACAGATAAATAGCTAATCATATAGGCAGTTTAATATAACAGATCAACAGATAAGCACATAAGCAGTTCAACATATCAACCTCAATCAATCACATCATCTAGATTACCATCTTCGTGGTGATAGCCCAAAAGGTACCTACACCTAGGGTCCAGGTACTTTGTCCAGGGCTCAACCTCTAGTAGGGTTTAAGGTTTCCCCTGCACATGTATATATTCTATACTAAGCTTGTCTTCCCGACGATACTAGTTCTTTCTCCCCACCTGAAACTGCTACGCATGCTCGCCTTCTCGCACAAGCTCCTGAACACAGCTCCGCAACCGGCACTTTAGCACGCTTCAGGGCGATTGATCACAGTCTGATCCTTCACAACAAATCATAACTCTAATATTAACAAATATCATTTCTTTGTCTCCTAGGATCTAGATTCGGCCACCAAGGCTCAAAATAGCTTGAGATGCCTAAAAATTCCTAACTCTTGGATGGATGATCCTCAAGTATACACAACACTAGAGTAAGTTTTATTACACAAAAACTTGAAGTAAAACTTATAGTTCTCACACAAGCTAGGTTCGGCCATCATTGAGAAAAATAGGTTAGAGATGTCTAAAAATTCCTAACTCTTGGATCAATGATCCTTAAGCATATATTGTGAACACCCCATTTTGACCGGGTTCCTTTTGCTTTTCACTTAAATTTACCAAAAAATACCAAAAAATTAAAAAAATTAAAATCATAAAAATAATGTTGAATTTTGAGAAAAATCCGAAAAAGAGTGGAGTTTTATTTTGTTTCTTCATAAAAGTCCAAAAATGATAAAAGGAAAAATCACAAAAATATTTTGAGCTTCATTTATTTATTTTTGCTTGCATTTAAAATATAGAAAAAATCTAAAAATAAGATATAAATCACAAAAATATTTTAATTTCTTGTTAACGCAGTTTCTTTTATAGATGAAGAAATAAAAATGAAACATTTTGTTATTTTTAAGTTGTGTCTTGTTTATAAAAATAAAAAATAAAAATAAAAATAAAAATAAAAAAAATAAAAATAAAAATAAAAAAAGAAGAAAAAATGTCTTTGGGCCAATAAACCAAGTTTCAGCCCATAACCCGTCTATCTCCATAACCTGTCTACCTCCATAACCTGTCTATCTCCTCCATAACCCGTCTACCTCCATGACCTGTCTATCTCCATAACCCGTCTATCTCCTCCATACCCTGTCTATCTCCATAACCTGTCTATCTCCTCCATAACCCGTCTATCTCCTCCATAACCTGTCTACCTCCATGACCTGTCTATCTCCATAACCCGTCTATCTCCTCCATAACCCGTCTATCTCCTCCATAACCTGTCTATCTCCATAACCTGTCTATCTCCTCCATAACCCGTCTATCTCCTCCATAACCTGTCTACCTCCATGACCTGTCTATCTCCATAACCTGTCTATCTCCTCCATAACCTGTCTACCTCCATAACCTGTCTATCTCCATAACCTGTCTATCTCCTCCATAACCCGTCTATCTCCTCCATAACCTGTCTACCTCCATGACCTGTCTATCTCCATAACCCGTCTATCTCCTCCATAACCCGTCTATCTCCTCCCTCACCCATCAGAAACCCTAGCCTCCACCTCATTTTCGCTCTTCCCCTTACCCAAAAACACAGCCGCACACTAAACTCTTCCAGCTCCAGAAATCGCGCGCCACCAACAACCTTCATGACCAAATCGTGATTCTTGGCAACGTATCTGCCTCATCCCACAAATCTCGTTTCTTTGCTCCCTGTTTTTGTATTGCGTTCTTCATTAGCAACAAGTGCGTGATCACAGGATGGGATTTCATCCCTTTTTCGTGCTCAACAACGAGATTGTGCTTTCAATTTCTTGTCTGCAATCACGAAAAATCAGGAAAATGGAGTAATGAAGGGACACTTGTTTTCAGCTCCATAAAAGCCTAGAAAGAGCGCATACAGAAAGGAGGGGGACACCAGAGAGAAAGAAAAGCTAAAAAAAAAGCCAAAGGGAAAAAAAGAAAAAAAAGAAGGGGGGACTGATAGCAAACACCCATATTGTCATACACAAATTCAAACGAAAAGAGGAAATATGAACTAACGCAGAAGGCCGTAACGCACTGGCAAGACAAGCTCCATCATATACAGAGAAATACCCCCACAGACAACAAAAAGGGTCAACGAAGGAGGAGAAGAACCAAAGAACGCAAAGAGCATTGGAAGAGAGATACTCAGAGCAGTACAGGAAGCCATACACATAGAAGAAATTCACACGGCCAAACCAGAAGAACTCAAAACAGGGGAAGGTGTTATTGCTGAGTTGCCAACGAGTTCGAAGTAGAGATAGCAGCAAGAGGAAAATAATTGGTTTGAACTTCTATTTGATTTTATTGCTATTTGAATTCTCTATCAGAAGTTGTAATGAATTTGCCTATACTGTTGGTTTAATTCTTTGGGATGCATTTTCAGTCTTGCTTATTACACGTTTGATAAAATGATATGGCCAATGATGTTGAACTTGAGATGTGCTGCTGCTTTCCTTTTTTTTTTATCCTCTTCTGCGAAACACCTCCTAACCAAAGCTTTGAGTTTGAATGTGATTTATATATATGATTTCAGAAGTTCATCTTCTTAATTTGGTGGTCTACTTTTGATGGCACACTAAATATTTGAAAGAATGTCAAGAGGGATGAATGCCTTCTGTTATTTGTTTTAATAAATAAATTCTCTTGCAAATAGATCTTATTGCTTGGACTGGTGCGCCTGAATGCAGGTCACGTTGCTCTAATTTCTACTTCATGTACCCTTGCAAGTTCTGTCTTGGATTTATTATTGCACAGATAAATACTTTCAAGAAGAGTTTAAGAAAAGATGGTCTAAATGCTATTATCACAAGATTGTCTTCTTGGCCCCAAGATGTATGTGTTTAGGGTCTGATACAATTGCAAAATGCAATTTCACCTATGAAAAAAAGTGTTTATGCACGTACTAGTGCGTTCTCCAGTGAGTTTTCTTTTTTCTTTGTTATATGTTTTTGGGATTCCTTAACATGCTAAAAAAAAAACAAAACAACATAAGCGTACATACATGCTAACTAATTTATCTAGTCTTGCCATTGATTCTTTTTTTGGGTAAAATAAATATGTTGAAATCTTTTAAACATTTGCACAATTAATTTGGGTAACCGTTTTTTTAACGGGTACATTAGGGGTGTTGTGGGGTTAATTCTCTACCCTTCTCTATGTACAATCGACTCCCGAATTCGACTTGGTTCCAAAGACCATCTTGTTTTAAAGGTTTTCCAATTTTTCCTTAAATTAAATAAAATTGGTGGCGACTCTACATGTTTTTAATCTAATCTCTTTTTTTTCGTCGTCTTCCTTCGCGATTTCGGTCGCGACAGATGGCGACTCCACTGGGGACAGTTAGAGAGTCAAGCCCATTAAAATTAATTGTGCAAATTTTTAATGATTTTTAACTTATTTATTTTACCCCCATTTTTTTTGGCTTGTTTTGCTTTTTTTTTTTTTAAAGAGAAAAAGTAAGGAAAAAATGAAAAAATGTTGAAAAATATCATGTTTTTGTGTGTGAATTTATTTAGCTTTTTTTTCATTAGTTATTTGTTTATTTATTTATTTTTATTGTGTGCTTTATACATGATTTTTTACTTTCTACTTCAACCTTTGGGTAGATGACTTTGGATCCTTTTTCTTGCTATTTCAACTCTAGGGCAGATGACCTTGATTCTGTTTCCTGTATATATGGGTAGCTTTGTTTTTCAGGTGTGTTTTTTTAGTTTTTAGGATTATATGTACGGAGCCCTCCACACACGTCACCGTCATTTACTGCACACACTTTTCAGCTCTGTACCCGAGCTTGTGGAAAACCAAGGATTAGGAGGTGCCTCAGCATTGTCATTGAAAGGCCTTGTGCCCCTCTGATATTTGTTGTTTCACCACTCAGATTGTTATTGGTATCATGGACTAGTCATCCTGTAAGGGTTTATCCCTACTTGTGGCTAGGATCATGAGCCAACTCCTTGCCTTTCGAGACAGGGACAATCTGGGGACCATGACCTTTAGAAGTCTAGACCCACCTTGATGTCTGCACTGATAGATCGACTTAGTGGCTATCCCACTTAGAGTCATGACCCTAAGACCCTTGTATAGGTTGTTCCTTTTAGGACAAATGGGAGCATACTCTTTCCTCTTCTCTCTTGTTACTCTTTTTCTTTTTCTCCTTGCTTATCTTCTATTTTGGATCTTATAAAAAGAAGAAAAAGAGAAAAGGGGTAATTGGGATCCATAGTATTTCAGTGAAAAATTTCGCTTCGGGACTAAAAGATCTACTGGATAGATCACAAGGAGGGCCATTCATTAGAGGATCATCCATATCCTTTGGGTTTATGACCCTATAAGGACCCCTTTCCGTGTTGCTCTGTTTTTTGAATGTGTTAGGTGAATTCTGTTTATGAAGATGAGACTCCATTACCATTCGCGTAGCAAGAAATGGAAATGACTCTGTGATGAGAAGAAAGTTAAAAATGCAAGCAACTCGAAGATGGATATTAGGATTAATGTGAAAGTCAACAAGGTGAAAACTTTGATGGAAATAACCGATGCAAATCATTGAGGGAAAAATGCGCCCATTGATCGGTCATCATCCATGCATAACCTAAGGGGGACGTGCTCCTAGAGTTGGGCATGGGATGAAAATTTCTTCTTATAAAGACAAATTTTCCTTGATAAAAAGATTTCTTTAGTGTGAAGAAGGCGATCTTTCCCTGAATTGTTTTTCTCCTTCACTTGTTATTTACTTAAAAAAAACAAACCAAAACAAAAAAACCAAAAAGAAATAAAGAGTGCAGTAAGTTCGTCCTTATAATGTGGATAAATTGAACCGTTGTGCTTTCAAAAAAGTTGATACCAATCAAACCTTGTTTCTAAGGATGGAAGTTGATGGACAAAGAGTTAAAAGAACTTCAAGTCATGAGGTGGAGGAAATAAGAAAATAAATGAGCAAGATAGTAGAAGGGCAAACTAAGATTGAAGACATGTTGAGGACTTGCAGGCCCGTCAGAAAAGTTTGAGTCAAAATGTTAGAAAAGTAAGAAGGATCATACAATCTTAACACAATTGATGCTCGTGAGCATTATGGGATGACATAATCTTATAGCTCACCTATGTCATCTAAGAAGGAAAAAGCTACAAACCATATGATTGGGTAAAGTCAGAAGATGTTGATGAGCTATAATTGCCACATAAAGATTGCTGGATCGTATTGTTCCTGTGTTTGACTTATTCTGAAGCTTTATGGTAATCGACTTGCATGGATTGTTTTTATGTCCTCTATCTTTGAATAGAAGTTTGTGTCCTTTCATGATTGTGATGAACATGTATAGGAATTGGAAGAAGTTTCAAATCCCCTCTTCAAAAAAAAAAAAAAAAAAAAAAAAGAGAGAAGAAAATAATGAAAAGAAAAAAAAAAATAAATGGGAGCAAATAAATGAAGGTGTGGTTTTTACCGTGTATTAATTTTGTCTCAAGATTAATTTTTATGTGAGATGGGTAATCTGGATTTGAAATGAGGACTGGCCATCTTTCTCTACCCTTCATAAAAAATCATTTTCCCTTGTTACCCCTGTTGGGCCTTACAAATTCTTTCAAATAACCTTAGACCAGGATCACCCCTACGCTAGGGGTTGGCATTAGTTAAAGGTTGATTGAACCAACATCGCGTGAAGGAAAGGAGGGAAATGTGAAAGAGATGCCAAAAAAAAAAAAAAAAAGAAAAAAGAGAAGAAAAGAAAAAGGATGATAAGGATGGAGGAGATACTAAAAAAGAAAATTGAAGGATGAAACAAAAAGGGAGAAGAAATGATCAAAAAAGAAAAGAAGAAAAAGGAAGGACTTTTTGGGTTCAAGATAAAACAAGTAATGTCCTTGATGATGCGAAAGTAATCTTACCTTTGTAAGAAAGCCAAAGATCCTGGTTCTCATTCACCTTTAAACACTTGTTTGAGCCTCTTATACCTTTCTTTTCTTAAACCCCTAACCTTGGCCACGTTACAACCTTTAAAAATCCATTCTGATCAATGAGGGGTTACTCTTATTTTCATAAATCTTAATCTTGAGACAAAGACAAAGTAATTACACCTTTTTGAAGTATTTGTTTTTGCTCCATGAAAAAAAAAAGAAAAAAAAGAAAAGCCTGCTAGACCGAAAACCCGCAAGGGCGGTCTAAGCAAAAGTTAGGGCAAACAAAAAGGAAGAGGAAAAAAGAGGGATTTACGCAGGGACAACCTTCTCCATAGTTGAATCCAACCCTCTACTGGGGTAGATCTTTTGGTTGAATGTGGCCCTACACTGGGGCAAATTTTCGCGTTGTTAATTCTGCTCTACACTAAGGCAAGTTTCCGCGATGTTTAAGCAAGCCCTACACTGGGGCAAATTTCTGCGTCGTCTAATTCAGCCTCACATTGAGGTAAAATCTTGTGTTGATCAATTTCACCATAAACTGGGGCAAATTTTCTTTATTGATCAATTTGCCCAACACTGGAGAAAATTTTCGTGTTGCTCAACCGGCGTAAATTTTCAAATTCGAGTTAGTCTTGGACTAGGGCAAATTCCCCTTTGTTCAATTTCGCCCAACACTGGGGCAATTTTGTTTTACCCTTCAAAGGGTCACATGAGTCAGTAATTCTTGATTTGATTTCTTTTTTGTCCCGCCTTGTATGGTTATTCATTCATTGCACTCAAGCCTTCAAAGTCCTCAAGGAAGCTCTTTTAATTAATCTCCTTCATGAGTCACTTGTCGATCCATGGATATCCATTAGGTAATGCTTCAAGATAAGAAAACATAGGTTCAACAGTATGGTTCAACAATCTAATGGCAATCTCCCTAGGAATCATTCAAGCCACAAGAAGCTCAAAGATCTTAAATGGAGACGGTAGATGATATTCTCATGAAGGAATCATGATTATAAGGTAGCTTGATGAAGACAAGTGGTGCTTAAGATGTTACATCCCAAGGCAAAAGGAACAAGGTTTCACATAGATTCAACAAGACCTCGAGATAACTGAATAAGAGTTTGATTGGTCGACGCTTGTCAAGAAGCACCTGGTTCAATTTATCTGCAGGTTACTCTTCACACTCTTTGTTTCCCTTTTGCAAGTCGGTGTCGAGTTGGCCTGCCATTGCAAATGACCAAAATCTAAGTTTCCCTCTTGTGAGTCGGTGTCCAGTTGGCCCGCCAGCATATATGTTTAAGAAAAAAATGCAAGAAAGAAAAATCATGGCTCTAAGTCAAATTGACTCCAAGTTGAGACTTTGTTTTCAAAAATCTCGAGCCCATGTCTAGTTAACTTGCAAATAATAGGAAGAAAAAAGTGTAATTCTGTTGACTTTTGTGGCTCAAGGCCCATTGCTTTTTAAAGGCTCCATTTTCCAACTCATGGTTCACTTGCTTTAGCTCAAGGTCCATCGTATAAAATTATAAGGTCATAACCCAACTCATAAAAAAAAAAAATTCGACTCAAGGCCCTATTCTTATGGCTCATGGCTCACTCATTCTAGCTTAAGCCCCACTACATAAAGTTCTACCTTACTGCTCAATTCATAAAGTTTTTGGCTCAAGGCCACAACATAAAATCCTCGGGTCATAGCCCAATTCATAAAGAGTTTTGCTCATGGCCTAATTCATCATTCTTTGGCTCAAGGCCTATCTCAAAATTTTTTGGCTCATGGCCCAACTCAAGGCCAATTACATAATTCTTTTTCGAACTAGAAGGCTCCTGCATTCTCTTTCGAGCTAGGAGGCTCGTTGCGTTTAATTTTCAAGCTCAGAGGCTCATTGTAATTTAATTTTGGGATCAGAGGCCCACTGTCATTTAATTTTCGAGCTCAGAGGCTCATTGTCATTTAATTTTGGGATCAGAGGCCCACTGTCATTTAATTTTTGAGCTCAGAGGCTCACTATCATTTAATTTTGGGATCAGAGGCCCACTTTCATTCAATTTTCGAGCTCTGAAGCTCACTGTCATTTAATTTTTGAGCTCAGAGGCTCATTGCCATTTTATTTTTGGGATCAGAGGCCCATTGTAATTTAATTTTCGAGCTCAGGGGCTCATTGTCATTTAATTTTTGGGATCAGAGACCCACTGTCATTTAATTTTAGAGCTCTGAGGCTCATCGCAATTTATTTTTGGGATCAGAGGCCCATTGCACTTTTAATTTTCTATCATTTACTTTCGGGATCAGAGGCCCATCGCAATTTTAAATTCCTGCAATTTATCTTTTCGGGATCAGAGGCCCATCGTAATTTTAAATTCCTGCAATTTACCTTTTGGGATCAGAGGCCTATCGCACTTTTAAATTTCCGTCATTTAATTTTAGGGATTAGAGGCCCATCGCATTTTAAGTATCTGTCATTTGCTTTTGTGTCTACATCGTTTGCATTTAATCCTTTTGTATAGTGGCATGCATTTCCGGACAAAATGCGTGTTCTTTTTCTTTACTCGTCCCTTACTATGATCACATGAAGGGTCACGACCCTTCATGTCTTATAGGAAGCGACAAGTAAAGAGGGGCAACTGTGAACACCCCATTTTGACCGGGTTCCTTTTGCTTTTCACTTAAATTTACCAAAAAATACCAAAAAATTAAAAAAATTAAAATCATAAAAATAATGTTGAATTTTGAGAAAAATCCGAAAAAGAGTGGAGTTTTATTTTATTTCTTCATAAAAGTCCAAAAATGATAAAAGGAAAAATCACAAAAATATTTTGAGCTTCATTTATTTATTTTTGCTTGCATTTAAAATATAGAAAAAATCTAAAAATAAGATATAAATCACAAAAATATTTTAATTTCTTGTTAACGCAGTTTCTTTTATAGATGAAGAAATAAAAATGAAACATTTTGTTATTTTTAAGTTGTGTCTTGTTTATAAAAATAAAAATAAAAATAAAAATAAAAATAAAAAAAATAAAAATAAAAATAAAAAAAGAAGAAAAAATGTCTTTGGGCCAATAAACCAAGTTTCAGCCCATAAACATAACCGTCCATAATCTCCATAACCTGTCTACCTCCATAACCTGTCTATCTCCTCCATAACCCGTCTATCTCCATGACCTGTCTATCTCCATAACCCGTCTATCTCCTCCATACCCTGTCTATCTCCTCCATAACCTGTCTATCTCCATCCTGTCTATCTCCTCCATCACCCGTCTATCTCCTCCATAACCTGTCTACCTCCATGACCTGTCTATCTCCATAAACCCGTCTATCTCCTCCATAACCTGTCTATCTCCATAACCTGTCTATCTCCTCCATAACCCGTCTATCTCCTCCATAACCTGTCTACCTCCATGACCTGTCTATCTCCATAACCTGTCTATCTCCTCCATAACCTGTCTATCTCCATAACCTGTCTATCTCCTCCATAACCCGTCTATCTCCTCCATAACCTGTCTACCTCCATGACCTGTCTATCTCCATAACCCGTCTATCTCCTCCATAACCCGTCTGTCTCCTCCCTCACCCATCAGAAACCCTAGCCTCCACCTCATTTTCGCTCTTCCCCTTACCCAAAAACACAGCCGCACACTAAACTCTTCCAGCTCCAGAAATCGCGCGCCACCAACAACCTTCATGACCAAATCGTGATTCTTGGCAACGTATCTGCCTCATCCCACAAATCTCGTTTCTTTGCTCCCTGTTTTTGTATTGCGTTCTTCATTAGCAACAAGTGCGTGATCACAGGATGGGATTTCATCCCTTTTTCGTGCTCAACAACGAGATTGCGCTTTCAATTTCTTGTCTGCAATCACGAAAAATCAGGAAAATGGAGTAATGAAGGGACACTTGTTTTCAGCTCCATAAAAGCCTAGAAAGAGCGCATACAGAAAGGAGGGGGACACCAGAGAGAAAGAAAAGCTAAAAAAAAAAGCCAAAGGGAAAAAAAGAAAAAAAAGAAGGGGGGACTGATAGCAAACACCCATATTGTCATACACAAATTCAAACGAAAAGAGGAAATATGAACTAACGCAGAAGGCCGTAACGCACTGGCAAGACAAGCTCCATCATATACAGAGAAATACCCCCACAGACAACAAAAAGGGTCAACGAAGGAGGAGAAGAACCAAAGAACGCAAAGAGCATTGGAAGAGAGATACTCAGAGCAGTACAGGAAGCCATACACATAGAAGAAATTCACACGGCCAAACCAGAAGAACTCAAAACAGGGGAAGGTGTTATTGCTGAGTTGCCAACGAGTTCGAAGTAGAGATAGCAGCAAGAGGAAAATAATTGGTTTGAACTTCTATTTGATTTTATTGCTATTTGAATTCTCTATCAGAAGTTGTAATGAATTTGCCTATACTGTTGGTTTAATTCTTTGGGATGCGTTTTCAGTCTTGCTTATTACACGTTTGATAAAATGATATGGCCAATGATGTTGAACTTGAGATGTGCTGCTGCTTTCCTTTTTTTTTTATCCTCTTCTGCGAAACACCTCCTAACCAAAGCTTTGAGTTTGAATGTGATTTATATATATGATTTCAGAAGTTCATCTTCTTAATTTGGTGGTCTACTTTTGATGGCACACTAAATATTTGAAAGAATGTCAAGAGGGATGAATGCCTTCTGTTATTTGTTTTAATAAATAAATTCTCTTGCAAATAGATCTTATTGCTTGGACTGGTGCGCCTGAATGCAGGTCACGTTGCTCTAATTTCTACTTCATGTACCCTTGCAAGTTCTGTCTTGGATTTATTATTGCACAGATAAATACTTTCAAGAAGAGTTTAAGAAAAGATGGTCTAAATGCTATTATCACAAGATTGTCTTCTTGGCCCCAAGATGTATGTGTTTAGGGTCTGATACAATTGCAAAATGCAATTTCACCTATGAAAAAAAGTGTTTATGCACGTACTAGTGCGTTCTCCAATGAGTTTTCTTTTTTTCTTTGTTATATGTTTTTGGGATTCCTTAACATGCTAAAAAAAAAACAAAACAACATAAGCGTACATACATGCTAACTAATTTATCTAGTCTTGCCATTGATTCTTTTTTTGGGTAAAATAAATATGTTGAAATCTTTTAAACATTTGCACAATTAATTTGGGTAACCGTTTTTTTAACGGGTACATTAGGGGTGTTGTGGGGTTAATTCTCTACCCTTCTCTATGTACAATCGACTCCCGAATTCGACTTGGTTCCAAAGACCATCTTGTTTTAAAGGTTTTCCAATTTTTCCTTAAATTAAATAAAATTGGTGGCGACTCTACATGTTTTTAATCTAATCTCTTTTTTTTCGTCGTCTTCCTTCGCGATTTCGGTCGCGACATACATAACACTAGATCAAGTCTCATTATTCAAAACTTGAATAAAAAACTCAAACTTTTTCAACATATATGGTTCGGCCCTCCTATACCCATATGGGTTAGGGAACTCTTGGTTATATGCTCTTGGATAGTGATAGAAAATGATGAAACTAGATCATAGAAATTGATTTCACAGTAAAAGGATTTTTCTATAATTTTCGAGAGATTTTAGAAGTTTGAATCTAGAAGTTGAAGTATGGATTATCATGGATTGGAAACAAGATTTGAGTGAAGAAAAGTTGCTAAGATCATTTCGAGAAATGAGAGAAAGTTGAGAGAAAAGTCGAAGAAGTAGAAAAAGTGAGAAGATAGCCTTCATGAACTGTGTTTAGGCATGGGAAATTGGGAGGGGCAAAAGGGTCCAAAAAAAATTCACTTATGGGGCAAAATGGACATTTCACCTAGGGACAAAAATGTCATTTTGTGAAAAGTTAAGGGTATTTTGGTCTTTTTACCTCCAAATTCACAAAATATCTAGATATTTGTTGGATATCATGATGAGGGTGAGGGCAAAATTGTCTTTTCCTTTAGGGACAAAGATGTCATTTAGGAGAAAGTTCAGGGGCATTTTGGTCATTTCGCAGTGTGAACGCATTCAGATATTTTAGAACGTCATCATGACACTAGCACGCCTTTCCATGTGATTTGACTTGATGTGACTTCAAGTTTATCCGTTAGCGGGTCCCAGTAAATCCCTATTCAGCTCCGTTCTTCACTCGATTAAAGATTTCACCCGAATAACTTATATTATTTCGCTTTTTAGTGCAAAAAACCAATTTTATCAAAAAAAAATAGGAAATTTGATTCTAAGGCTAACTGTTTTGTTCACGAATCAAAATTAGGTCGTCTAAACAGTAAAATCATACTGTCAGTGAAAAATGTAGACCGGGCTCCGTCTGAGTTTTCGACCCAAAATTTAACTGTAACTTCCTACGATAGCGTAGAGTGTGACTATGGTTTTAGTTTCTTTAATTTCATTTTCTAAATCTCAGATAAAAATATAAACTCAATTATATAATTTATCGATTTTAGAAAGCATGAAAAATCGGGGTGTTACAGTCTCCCTGTTCTCTTCTTTGTGGTACTTTTCTCAGCTTCAATAGTCCTTGCTATCTTCCTTCCTGTAAGAGTGTCATTGAGTTCTCCATCAAAATCAGCAACATCATTTGTCTCTTCTTCCTCATCACTAAATCTTATCCCAGTTGCACTATCATCACTGTGTGCCGCAATGTCAATACCTGGCTATTGTACACATTCTAAGGTAGCTACCTTTTCTTCATTTACAAGATCATCATCCTCATAGTCAACACTGTCACTCATTAAATCATCAGCTACATAAGATGGATCTTCACTGTCAGTATCATTGCTAAAATCACATGTCTGTGCAGGCATGGTACTAGCAACTGGAACCTCTTCAGGTTATGCACTCTGAACCTGATCAGAATCACCATTAGAAGCATTCAAAGACACCTCAAGTTTTGCAGACTCAAGTTGGACATCCTCAACCACTTGATCAAAATCAGCATGCAAAACCTTCTCACTCTCACCTTGAGCCTCCCCATCAGCCTGAGCTTCACCAAATTCTAAAATTTCATCCAACCCAACCACGACTTCATCTTCAACATCCTCCTCAACTAAATCTGGACCCTCTGCCTCAACATGCTGTGCTTCTGGCACTGGAAGTGTCTCCAATATCTCAGGCTGGGAAACAGGGTGCAACACATGCAAATCAACCCTCCCATGACATCTTCCTATTATTGCAATTTCTAGTGCACCCTTATCATTGGTCAATTCCTTCAACCTGACATTCAAGTCCTTCCCACCACCAATCTTGTAACATAATGACTCAACAGAGGTGTAACCCATTTCCTTAAGGACGTCTAGAACCTCAAAATAAGACCACCCCTATCAGGATCACAATTCCATTCACTGTCCAACCCCACGCACTGCATTTTACCTTTTGTGACAAAACTACAAAAATGCAAAACCAAGAAATAAAACCCACCATTATGTCAGTAACCCAATAAAGAATGTTATGAATTGGACCACCAAACCCTAAATCAAAACCCAAAAATAGATACAAGCAGGGGACCACAACAACAGAGTCAAAATGCCCTTTTGCCCTACAAAAGAAACCCCACAAAGATAAAAAAAAAAAAAAAAAACAAGTAACCCCACCATTACCCACACAAAACCCCATTACGGTAACCACATACAACCAAAAAAATACAAAAAAACAAGAAGAAAAAAATACGCGAAAGTACCTTAACTGATGACCAAACAGAATGGACAAGCTCAACCTTTGTCTTCTTCCTTTCCTCTGCAATGGCCTTCTTCCTCTTTCCCTCCCTTTTGCAATGAAAACTGTTCAGCTTTTCCCCTTCAGACAATGTAAACCACAAGTAAAGATTTCGAAAATAAATTAAGGGGTTGGGTGGGCATTTCCAGACTGTTGTGAAACGACGTAGTTTCATTAAACACGCCACGTAGGATGAGTAAATAGAGTTACATGCCACATCAGAATTTTCTGTCAATAGATTTAATAGAGATGACGGAAAGGACGAGTTTGTGTAACGTTAGAGATATAAAGGACTAAAATGAACTTTTTAAAAGATAAAAGGACCAAAAAATCTTGACCAAAAGATAAAGGACCAAAAGTATATTTTAATCTATTTGTAATTAAGGCGTATAGATTTTATTTTAGTTTTGAATTTAGGTAATTATCTAAAAAAATTATGAGTATAAGTATGAGCATAAGATTTTCAGCTTACACTGACTTTTTGCTTTAGTAAATATTTTAGTAAAATTCATCATATATAAAATTTATTTAGTCTAAAATATCTTAGTAAAATTCATCTTATAGTAAATATTTTATTTATCTCATTTAGTTTAATTTTGTATCCCATTAATTCTAATTGAAACTCATATTTTGTATTATTTAATATTATAAATATTGAAACATACAAAACAATCAAAATGCAGACTTAAACATTATTTAATTATTAATATTGATTAATATTGAGCTTTTAAATGTTTTTTCTTTTTATATTTTAATATAAATCAATCTCATTCATTTAAAAATTTCACATACAGGTCGAACCTAATGCTGGCAAAAAGACCTAACCTATACTCTCTCCCATTTAAAGCAAAAAGGACCCACTCAAAGTTTGTGTTAGGCCTCATTCACTCTTGGCCGGCCTTGTAAAGAAATAAAAGAAAGATAAATACAGAAGGAGATAAGTGCCGTGAAGTTGTCTATTTTTTTAGGTACAAAAACTTTAGTTTATACAAAATAAGAGCATGAGTGACAACTGATCCAACGGGCAAATGAGGAAGGAAATCACTCATGGTTGCTTTAAGGCTATAACAAGGCATCGGATGGACGCACATCAAAGTCAGTTAAAGTTAAAGTCTGTTATCGTTTCATTTGCAGATTCATTTAGTTTTCATGCAATTTATAGTTCATTCTTTTAGGGTGGCGTCTAGGGTGAACCTGAAAGTGAAACAGGGCAACACAAGAAGGGGGGTTGAATTGTGTTTCTTAACCGATTTTCGAAAACCTTTTTGAAGCAAACGTTTAAGGCAGGTAAGACGAAAGAACACACCAAAACGGTTATAAGCATTTAAGATACTTTGTTTTCAATCCCCAAGTTAGTAATAAATAAAAACTTAACAAGATAGGGATAGAGAGATTCACACAAAGATATATCCTGGTTCACTCTTTCAAATCAAAGAGCTACGTCCAGTCCCTTCCCTTAGAAGGTTTTTCCACTAAAACTCTTAGGACTTTTCACAAGCTGTTTTCAAGTCTTTCCAAGACTATAACTCCAAGTATTCTACACCTCTCCGGGCTACAAGTATTCTTTTACAGACAAGTCTCTTCAGGCTCAACAAATCCTAAGATTTGAAAGGGATTTTTCTAAGCTTTTTACAAACTCACAACAGTGAGAGTATTACACGATATAGCTCTTGACAATCTGTTTACAACTTTACAATGAAAGAATGAGAAGGTTTACAGATAAAAAACTAGAGAGTGAAAGCTTTGAGGCTTTTTTTGTTTGCACAATGAATTCTCTTGAATATTTTCTTGCTCGTGTGTTCTCTCTTTGTTTCTTCAGAGGTGGGTCTTCTTATAGCTTTGTCTTGACCTTCTGATTTCAAAAATATTGGGAGAACTTTTCTGTTTAGACTCAATCAAATATCCGTTAGGCATAGATCATTTGCCAGTTGTTTTCTGTTTTGTAATTGTCCTTTCAGAATGTGGAGGTAGTAGCAGCTTGAATGGTAGCATACTTATTTTGCTTTTATGGCCGACAAGCGTTTTGCTCTACGTGATTCTTTGCTCTACGTGGTTTGCTTTGTACGACGTTCGTACCTTCTTTTGTCTTTATGTGAAAAAGATATTTCCTTAAAACTATTTAAGACTTTTGAATGAGAGAGAGTCACGTCATCTACAGAATGAAGTTAGTGGACGCACAAGCATATATAAAATTGGACGCACAATTTATTTAGACATTTGGACGCACAACTGTTGTAGATGATTGAACGTACAAGTATTGAAGACAATTGGACGTGCAAAATAGACAATTGGAAGCACAATAGTTATAAACAATTGGACGATAAAGCAGTGTAAACATTTGGACGCACAATACTATATGATCACGTTTTGTACGTGAACCTTTACCACTTAGTTTCTTTGGACGAAGATATTGCAGTGAGCTTTTTGTCCTTTAAGAGCTAGGTGAAACTTTGGTTTTGGAGAACCATCTGAAGTCAGAAACATACAAAGGTCTTTTGACCTTATGGATTAGCATAAACTTGACTTCGAGTATTTTCAATAAACATATTGACTTCGAGTATTTTCAATAAACATATAATAACTTTGTTAATCATTAAAACTTTTAGGGGTCATTAGTCGTTACTGTTATGGTTCTAACAATCTCCCCCCTTTTTATGATGACAAACATTATTATGAAGCATGTTTTTGAAACAATATAAACAGTGTATCGTAAGATAAAAAATATAAGCAATATAAACAGTCTCTTAAGAGTCCTTGGTAAGATGACCACAAACCCATCACAATATTATCCCATTTTCAATCTGGAATGTCCGACGTTTAAAGCATTCTCAATGAGTTTTGGTGCTCCATCTTAGACTTTGACAGTCTGAGTAGGCTACTACATATTTAGCTACGTCCATCTTTATGTTGGAATACTAATACATATTTTTAGGATCTGGATGCACTCTTGTCACTCTTAGCACAATCTCAATTTACCTTCATGGGCCTCTTCCAAAATCCTATTTTTGACCTCCTAGTCATTCGATACGCAACTTCTGTCTTTAAACCACAACACTTTGTCGGCATCCTCCTGCAAATGCGTGATTTTGTGTTACCCAATCAATTCATAATCTCTTTGAATATCCTGACGAACCTATTTGGTTCATCCTGAATTTGCTCTGTTAACTTACTAGTGACCGCAATCCTACTCAACCAAAGTCGGTCCATAGTCGATTCCAGTGACAGTCTCTGATTCCCATTTTTATATATTCAGACTATCTCTTTAGCCATCATGGTGGAAGCATAAAGTACCATTTTGCGAAGGGTGTTCTCTACCACGTTTTCCATTCCTAGATGACATAGAAACTCAACATCATGATCTCTTAGAATTCTACGCATCTTCGTTATCTCATCTTCAACTCCTTCTGTTTAAACGAATGTTTCAAATCTTTATGACCACAAACACATCAAACTCAACTCCATACCGGCGGTGCCCTCCAAACTTCATTGTAGACTCATTTACAGCTAACTCCATATCGTGAATTTGATAGCTTCTCCCATTAGACCCCAGTTGTGTTGAGGTATAGGCCACCACTTGACTGTCTTACATGAGCACATAACTCAATCCTTGATGCGAAGCATCCTGGTACTTTTCAAGACATCCATTCAATTTGGAAGCTCCAATACAATTGAAATAAATATTCTATCTTTCCACTCTCGAAAACTCTATCTACAATCTTCCTTCCTTGCATACACTTCACCCTTTTCTGTCAATTCAGCTATTGCCTTTGGTCAATCCTATTAAAACCCAACTTCCACATTCAAAGAATTCACTGAAATTTATTCCTTCAACTGCTTGTCCCAAACTTATCTTGTGTTTGGATTAGCTTACTTTGTGCTAAAAACGATTTATAATTAAAAGCTTTCTGAGAGAGCTTCTGAAAAACAAGCAATTATTTTTCATAATTGAAGCTGAACCAAACATACACTTAATTCCCTCAAACTAAACTCACGCTTGTCCCACTTGGCATACTACTATCCTTCTTACAAGACCTGAAAAATCATCTGTAGTCGTTCCACTTGCCCCTCCCAATCTCGTGAATGGAAGAGAAAGTCTTAAAGAAAGACATTAACGAATGACAAGGAAGAAGAAAATATATAAATGTCTCACGTTACAAAAGAAAATTGACCAAATTAAGGATATGAGAGGAGATCTAATACCTCGAAAAGGATCTCCAATAGGGTCCTCAGTGTGAGAATGCCCTGGTACATAATCACAATCACAACTCTACTAGAGTTCCTTCCTCCCAAGAGATCTTTTACCAATTTGACAATCAAAGTTTTCAATATTCTCAACTTTAGGAAAGTCAGAGTTTTACTAGAACGAACTAAAAGGACATGGTTGAAAGATAACAAATTCATATCCACAATAACATCCATATGAGACAAGGCCATCAAATGAGGAGGTTTTCACATCTTAGGAACATCAAAGCAATATCAAATCATTCCGATTTTTAAGGCGCGTAACCAATTTTAGCAAAAAGGTAGGAAACGTGATTATAAGACTAACTGACTCGTTCACGAGTCCAAATTAGGTCTTCGGAGTAGTAAAACACTACTGTCAGGAAAAAATGCAGACTGGATTCCGTCTGAGTTTTCGACCCAAAATTTAATCATAGCTTCCTACGATAGCGTAGAGCTTGACTATGGTCTCATTTTATTTTATTTTACTCTTTAGACCCTTCAATAAAATACAAACACATAAATACTGTTTAATTAATATTAGAAAGCTTTTAAAAAAACGGGGTGTTACACAAAACTTCATTTGTCCAAAAATTGTGGTATTTATGGGAGAATTAGTGGTTTTATTCATAGGGGAAGTAGGACATTTAAAATACCTACAAAATTATCATGTAATCTTTTTCATTTATAATAGTATTTTTAATACCAAACCACATTAATTTTTTATATTTATCCACTCTTTTAAATCTTTTGCTATCTGTCCTTTTGGGGTGCCTCTTTGTTGAGAAATTAAAGGATCCACATGAGACTCGGGATCTTTCTCACTCCATGGCATGACACCTTTCGCTCATCCATTCCGCTCACAACGGTTTGCTTCCAAAAAATTACTTGTACTTTTTTTATATTCACTAAAATATAATCCACTTACTTGTATGCTAAAATTATCTAATAATTCTTGTGAGCTTATATAAACTGCGGCATTTTAGTTTTTCTAAAACAAAGTCATGGTCCATAAGAGAATGCATTAATATCTCACCAACTTAAGTGATCCATTAATACGAGTTAGAGATTTGTTATTTTGATTAGTGTGGATGAAAGTGTACATTTTTATCAGACATTATGATCTCCACGCCATAAAAAATCAGACATTACGTTATCAGATAATCATAACTATAAGCTACCTGAACAAATGTAAATGGGTTACAGAAGAGTTCTTCACAAACTCACATTTTTATCACAACTATCCATTTTTTCTTTTTTTTAAACCTCTTCCACTTTTTCCATCACTTCCATGGCTAGCAATGGGCATTGTGAGGTTTTTGTAATGTTTGTTTATGTGAAACAAAACATTACCCAATGTAATTAAACAATTAAAAGATGATTCCATGATTCACATGCAGATAAGGACAAATCTTATTATAACTTTAGTATCCTTATAAAACGTAGTTAAACAAAACAAATACAATCTCCCTACATTGTTATAATTCAACTCTATGAACAGTATATTTCTCCCTATTAAGAGTAAAGGATGATACTACGACACTCAAGAAGAAATCGTACTTTTTGATATGATATCAAAGGATATTCCATTTTGCTGCAGTCTTTGCTGGAGATCAGTTGGGCCAAATATAATCCCTGGAGGGTAAGCTCCTCCTTTGGGTAGGTTGTTGCGTTGGCTGAGAAGAATGAGAGCACACTGAATAAGAATTATTGGGGTAGTTACATATCCAATTTCAGGTCCCATTACTCTTGTTATAATTTCCAGGTCAGGTTTTGTGTTTCCCTTAGAAGCAAGACTCTCATTACTAAAACCATGTCCAACAAACCACATCTTGAAGGAAGCGCTTTCCACCTCCTCTTCAGAAGGGCCCTTCTTACTGAACCAACCAAAGCTAAAGACGGAAGGAAAATTCAAAAGAAGCCACCTTCCAAAACCAATACTTCCTAAAAGACCAATGAACATTCCAACCATAATGATTCGGAAAATGCCGAACAAAGATTTTGAGCCTATTTTAACACCAAAATGAGCTGGCTTCACAGATGACCAGAAGGCTTCCCTTTTCTCAACCATCTCAACACAGTCATTCAACCCAGGGAGACCATGGGGTTTTTCTGTTAGAATAGCAAGTGTTCTTCGAACTACAATTGAATCTGCTGAAGGTAGCTTTACAGCCCAAAGGCCAATTTTCTTCTGCTTTTCTATAGTTTCTCCTTTTGAAGGAGGAGGCCCAGGAATCTACAACCATGAAAATAGAAGTCGATATAATGACACTTCCAAAAATATAAAAAAAAGGGAAGGAGAAAATGCAGCACAAGGTCAATAAACAACATATACACTAGTTTAAGTTAATCTCAGTCCAAGAGACTCTGAGCAAACAACAGAAGAAAGAGGAAGAAAGGAAAAGGGTGGGAGTGGGGTCAGGTAATTAAAATATGCCTGCTCCAAGAAAAGAAGCTGACAATTTTCTATCCAATATGAAGCATGCCTTCACATGACATCATACTTCCCCTTAACATGTATTTGTTCAGGTAACAACAATAAAAGGTATAACTTAAAAGACAGTATCTGCCATATTCTTATTGATATGTGCCGTAGACACCTCTTATAGGCACATTTTGAAATCTGATTTTGAATAATGAGAAGTACTTCCCTTGTTTTGAGAGTCTACATATATATGAGAAATTGTTACGTTCACAGCATATATTTGACTTTACATACTCTTCAGGAGTGTATGATGCCTTCAATGAATTAACTGTTGGCAAGGTTGTCAAAAATGAGATCCAATGTTGGATGGGGGGTTACTGAGATCGTTAGCTACTACCAAAAACATAAAGAGTCTCAGAATCACAATTGATATCAAATTAAAGACCATGTTAAGACTACAACTCGTAAGTCATAATGTGAGAATCCCTAAGATTCCATTGGACGGTGGAAATGGACGATGAAATTTAATAGGCAGTGTTGGTAGATGTAAAAATTAAATACATATTCATGTATATATTACTTCAGGGACATAAAAAGTAGCATTCATGAACTTAGGAGGCGGTACTCTTGTAATTTTTCCTTCTAATCATAAGATGTAATTATTTCAAAGTGTATATAAATATCAAACTTGCTGAGTGCCATTTCACTCAAGCAATTCATCATAAATATTCAGAAACTTTTATGGTATCAGAGCAGAGGTTTCTCTGCCTCTGCTCAAAAGTCTCTACTTCTAACTTCACGAACCAACGAAGATGAGTTCAAAGAAGGACAATGTTTCGTCACCTGTGGTCACACAGCCCTTTGGAGGGTTCTCGCTGCAGATCACCAATCACAAATCTACTATCCAACCGGTGTTCTCTTGAACAAAACATAGGTTAATGAGTGAAACGTGTTCCCTAAAGTGTGTGTTTGCTCCCACAGGTGAAGACAAGAGATTCAATATCTTGGTGAAGTCATACTGGATGGATGCATCTGTACTGTCACAGTCAACATAAACTACATAACATTCCCATCTAGAGGGGCTACAGAAAGTCGGGCCATGGGAATGTGAACAAACACTTACACATGCCCTTGATGCATTAAGAACCGGCAATCACAATACTGAAGGTGCATAAAATAAACAAAAGAAATCCTAATGCAATAATGAGATAACTAGTCTTCAAAGGGAATTCTGAATCTTCAAGTTCTAAGTTTGCATAGAGAAGCATTGCTTTTGTGCATAAAAGTTCTTCATGGGGCAGCAAAGGAACCCTGTTAAGAAGGGCATATCTCCAGCTAGTGATAGCCTTCAAAGGAAATCAATCACCAATTGCAAAATTCACCTCTTCTTCACAGTTGAAACCATGACTTTGGCAAAATACCATTCCTCCATTTTCTTAACAATTGCAGACAGGGGTGGAGGGTAGTTGCACTCCCCAATATTTTTCTAAAACAATTTTAAATGCAGTTTTTTTAAGAAATAATATAAATAGTTAGCTTGGCACCTCTAAATAAAGCGTCGTTCTCTTTAGCCCCCCCCCCCAAATATTTTTCTAAAACAATTTTAAATGCAGTTTTTTAAGAAATAATATAAATAGTTAGCTTGCCACCTTAAAGGACAACTCACTGCAATATATTCATCCAAAGAAACTAAGTGGTAAAGGTTTACGTCCAAATGTTTACACTACTTTATCGTCCAATTGTTTATAATTATTGTGCGTCCAATTGTCTTCAATGCTTATGCGTCCAATTGTTTTTAACTATTGTGCGTCCAATTGTCTTCAGATGCGTATGCATCCAATTGTCTACAACACTTGTGCGTCCAATTATATATTTGCATGTGCGTCCACTAACTTCTTTTTGTAGATGACGTGGCACTCTCTTATTCAAAAGTCTTAAATGGTTTTAAGGAAATATCTTTTTCACATAAAGACAAAAGAAGGTACGAACGTCGTACAAAGCAAATCACGTAGAGCAAAACGTTTGTCGGCCATCAAAGCAAAATCAGTCTGCTACCATTCAAGCTGCTACTACCTCCTCATTCTGAAAGGACAATTTCACAACGGAAAACAACTGGCAAATGATCTGTACCTAACGAATACTTGATTGAGTCTAAACGGAAAAGTTCTCCCTATATTTTGAAATCAGAAGGTCAAGACAAAAGATATAAGACAACCACCCTCTGAAGAACAAAAGATAGACAACACACGAGCAAGAAAATATTCAAGAGATTTCATTGTGCAAACAAAAAGCCAAAAAGCTTTCACTCTCAGTTTTTGATCTGTAAACCTTCTCATTCTTTCATTGTAAAGTTGTAAACAAATTGTCAAGAGCTATATCGCGTAATAATCTCACTATTGTAAGTTTGTAAAAAGCTTCGAAAAACCCCTCTTAAATCTTAGGATTTGTTGAGCCTGAAGATGCTTATCTGTAAAAGAATACTTGTTGCCTGGAGAGGTGCAGAATACTTGGAGTTATAGTCTTGGAGAGACTTGGAAACAGCTTTTATTAAATGCTAAGTGTTTTAGTGGGAAAACCTTCTGGAGGAAGGGACTGGACGTAGCTCTTTGTTTTGAAAGAGTGAACCAGGAGATATCTTTGTGTGAATCTCTCTTTCTCTATCTCGTTAAGTTTTTTATTTATTACTAACTTGGGGATTGAAAATAAAGTATCTTAATCACCTATAATCGTTTTAGTGTGTTCTTTCATCTTCCTGCTTTAAACGTTTGTTTTAAAAAAAGGATTTTCGAAAATCGGTTAAGAAACACAATTCAACCCTCGTTCTTGTATTTCCCTGTTTCACTTTCACCAATATCCCTTCACAATTAATAGCCAAGCTTTAGCTACTACATGTGTCTCACTTGGTTAAAAATATAGATATTAAGTATTATAGATAAAATATTTCATAATTCAATAAAGTGCAATGCATAACAAAATATCTACTACTTATCACTACGCACTATTTGGCTGGAACGGAATGCAGGGTAGGGATAAAAATCCCCTTGTTTGGTTCAGAAGTTTGAAAAGGAGGAACAGGGAAAAGAGAGGCTAAAATCCCTTCCCTCCAAACTTCGCACCCCCCAAAAATGAGGGGTTTTAGAGGGGAGAAAAATGAGTTCAAATTTGTAGACTGTGCTGACTAAGTTGTCCTCACTTATTTTCTTTAATTCCAAAACTATCTGTACTCTCATATTTCTTCCTCACTCTCATATTTAACAGGTATAATAGTAAATTACTTTTAATTTTCCTATCATCCTCTCCCCTTCCATCAAACCAAACAATGGAGGAATATTTTCTCCCTCT
Source organism: Ammopiptanthus mongolicus (assembly GCA_039655645.1). NCBI lineage: Eukaryota > Viridiplantae > Streptophyta > Magnoliopsida > Fabales > Fabaceae > Ammopiptanthus > Ammopiptanthus mongolicus. Next base: position 76,067,812 of record CM077348.1, on the reverse strand, counting down.
TTTAACAGTGCATAGGGGTACTGTACGGACTTGGATTACCTAGAGTCGAAGTTTCCTGTATTCACTAGCTCGGAATCCTTGGATGAAGAACGGACGGTTCATATTTTAAGCTTGGTAAATCAGATTTAAAAAGTAAAAACTGAATGTGAGTAGTCCTATTTTCATCTAACTCTCATAAAAAAAAGGGTACAAACAGAAACTCCCAAGAAAACTACAGAACATCACAGAAATCAAATGCACCAAACAAATTCAACTCGAAGAATTTCTCTTACCACAGGCTTAGCTCTTCTGGGTCTGGACCTTCTCAGCTCCTGCAACTTGTTGGCATTAGCCACGCCGAGAACCGCTGACTCATAGGTCCCAAAGTTACCCACAATCTTCCTCTCAGACTCCAAGCTCACAAACGCCTCAACCCGGTTAGGCACCGCCGGACCCACCCACTGCCTGGAATTAAACGCGAACCCTAACTCCGCAGGAACCGAATCAAACCCACAAGCCGAAACCACCAGCGAACCGGTTTCCACGGCCCTGTCATGGTAATTAGCCTCCATCCGCTCCATGAATTCCGGCTCACCACAGATGTCCAAATAATCGCACCCCGTTTCGGCACAGGCGGCGACGACAGGCTCGCCGTGGAGGCGGAAGGGGCCGACACAGTTGAGGATGAGGGAGGTTTGGGCACAGAGGGCGCGGAGGGATGAGGGGTCATTGGTGTCGGCGGTGAGAATTGAGAGAGGGGGAGGAGGGTTGGGTTGAGCTGCCCATTGGAGGGTTTGGGTGAGTTTTGTGGGGTTGCGACCTGCGAGGGCTATGGATTTGAGTGGGGATGATGGTGTATTGAGGAATTTGAGAGCTTCTTTGACAACGTATTTGCCTGTGAAACCTGAGGCGCCAAGGATTATGACATCGAAACGAGGGGAATTGGTATTCAGTTCCATGGGGTTTTAGAGATCAGAATAAATCTCTTGCACTTGCAGTAATTAAAGGGTCCTCAGTGTGCATGTATAGTGTATGTACAGATTCACTCAATTGACTGAAGTGGGATGGAAAATAAAAAATATATCATCCCATTCTTTGGTGTTTTAATAAAGAAATTGAGAGAAATCTCACTCTATTATTTGCACAGGGGAAGGGAGGGGGACCCTGCACCCTTGCAGGCCACAGTGCCCCCACATTTTCAACAAAAAAAAATTTAAAATCTACTTATATTTTTTTTTTTTAAATAAAATATAGAGACTCACGTCCAATTGGCCCAAAAACAATCCTATTCTATGAGACATAAAAAAATTATAACTTTTGTATGTATGTGCAGAAAAAATAGTGAGAATTGAGAAAGGCTAAAAATTACATTTGATGAAAGAAAACATGGGAATCGCTGACAAAGTTTTTTCAAGTTTTGAAACAAAAATCCCAAGATATTTCGAATGCCATGTAGTTGGTATCTAGCACAAAATTATTGATTCAGAAGTTAGAGATTGTGGTTGAGAAACTTTCTTTGAGAAAGTTAGTTCTTTTTGTACCATCCAAACTATTTAAATTTCTGATATGAGTGTTTCTTATTCTGACATTATTCGTTCTCATCGTAAAAAAGATGTTGTCATAGTTAAGCATCACTATCGTATAGATATATTGGGTCATGTACCCGTGGGTGTATCATGTTTTTCTATTTTTTTTGTTTGAATGTTTTTTTTTAAAAATATAGAAAGTAACACATTAAAAGATTAACGAATACATATTTGTGTTGTATTTGAATGGTTCGGGAGAGGAGTTTGTATGTTTGAGTCATTAAAGTTAAATCGTTGGGGAAATGTACTTTTGTGAATAATTCTTAAGACGATATTATGGTTTGCAAATTATCATTCTCTTAGATGCTCATTTAGTTATCTTACTAATGTTGAAAGGTTGTTCTATCATTGTTGACATATTTGCTTCTTTATACAGACAAAAATTAGCATTAAAAATGATAAGATATAACCTTACTTTCCTATTTCTAATCATTGATAACTATCTATTCCGTGCAAATAAAAATACAAAACTTCAAAGGATATTCCAAAAAGGCGCAACTTGAACGCTCCCTTCTAATACTTGCATCTCCATTGGTGCAAAATCAACGGTCATCCTTGTAACACCCTAAGCTTAACAGGCACTAACCCCAATAGCAGTCAACAACAACAACAAATTTGACCAATGAAGTCAAACCCAAAAAAATCACTATCTTTTTTTTGCATAGAAAAATAAAATATTAACATATCATTATTTATAATCTCCACAGTCTTCGTTCTTTTGAAAATAATTTAAGACATGAACCAAACCACAAAAAAAGAATGTCGCCTAGTATATTGTTTTTTTACCATCTGTGCGACGCACGGATTGTAACATCCTAAAAAAATAAAACAAATAAAGATTATAATATGAGGATTATTGTAGAGTTTTTAAGAGGTTTAGAATATATGTTTTAAGCCCTTGAATTAAATAAAAGTATAAGAAAATTAAATCTTATCAAATAAAATTAATAAAGTGTTAGGGAGACCTAGAATGGTTGACTTTCAACCTTAAGGGTGGTGATTTGACCAAAAGAAGAAAAGAGTGAAGTTTTAAGTTGAAATCTATCACCGTAGCGTCGGCATACCCGTGCTTATATTCGGCAAACCCGTACTGAGTAGAGCACTGTCTGAGCCGCGTCATGCTAACTATTAGCACGGTCGTGTCGGAAAATGGATAAATTTGACGCTGTTTGGCACGCCCGTGCCAAAAGAGCACGGTCTGAGCCGCACCGTGCTAACTATTAGCACGGCTGTGTCAGAAACTTTGACGCTGATTGGCACGACCGTGCCAATCGAGAGCACACCCGTGCTCTATGTCAGGATACATTAAAAATAGGTTTAAAATAGGGAACCAGTGCAACACTATATATATACCATCTTATAACATCCTAGTGCAGCGAGAAACCCTTTTTGCACCCTAAAACACCTTAGTAACGGTTGTGGAACATCTTCATGCTTGGGAGATGGGGTTTGCAACAAGCAATGAGTTTGGAAGGAGAACAACAACAACAAGAGGAAGGAGAAGAAGATGAAGGAGAAGAAGAAGAGGATTCAAGACTGAGGAAGGAGACATCTAGGGTTCGCCATAGGATACGCTTGGAGATTCTTGGAAGTCTTCAAGAGGTGAGTAGAGATACTCTTTCTCACCCTTTCTATGGTGCAACTTGTCTTGGGGTTTGGGTTATGCTTTCAAAATACGTTTTTTTGGAAAATAATCCTGATTTGGTCAAATCCTGATTTTACAAATTTGGGGGTTTTCCTTCTAAGGTGTTCCTGCGGCCAATTAAATGTTTATTATTGAGATTGATGCTATGATATATATAATACATACGTGATTTGGTTGAATTGACATGCTATATATGCATTATTTGATGATATTTGTGATATTGGCATGATTCAACAACTGTTAATATGTTGATTGTTATCTGCTACAATACCGCCTATGATAGGGGTATCGAAAGTAACACTGTCAATAAATTGGGGTGTCAAAAATAACTGTTAATATGTTGAATGTTGTCTGCTGCAATACCGCCTACGGTAGGGGTATCGAAAGTAACACTACTAATGAATTGAGGTGTCAAAATATGAAATACCACCATGATGGGGTATCGAAAGTAACATCGTCACACGTTGGGATGTCGAAATGAGTAATACCACCAATGTACAATGGTTTGTTGAGTCTCCAAATGTCTGATGTGCATTTACCTTAGTTTTGATGAGATTAAAACAGTTAGTCAATGATTTAATTGAACCCGTCTGTGATATTTAACTCGTCTACTTAGTGTGCAGATTAAAACATTAAGCGTCTATATGAACTGTTCACTCGTCTGAACTTAGATAAGTTCACCCGTCTGAACTAACTTAAGTTCACACGTCTGAACTAACTAAAGTTCACTCGTCTGAACTAAGATAAGTTCACTAGTCTGAACTAGCTAAGTTCACTCGTCTGAACCAAGATAAGGTTCACTCGTCTGAACCAAGAGAAGTTCACTCGTCTAATGAAGTCTTCAACCGTCTGATCAAAGGAAGACTCACCCGTCTAAAAGATTTTGCAACTGACGTCATCTCTTTGTTAAAAAGTCAACCCGTCTAATGAAGCTACTCATCCGTCTAAAGACTAACGTTAAAAATACATTGGATGAAAGCTGTCTCGATCCTGATAAAGAACTTCAACAAAGTGCTTTGCCTGAACACAACTGCATCTTACACCAAAAGGGAAAGTCTTCCCTCTGCAAACAAAAAGCACGTATACAGACCTGCTGAGACCAAAGGTATATCAGAAGTCTGCATCACTCTGATGAAAGAGAACAAGCGAAGTTCCCTATGCTTTAATGGCTGATCAGAACGACTCTATTGCATTTATTGAAAATCTGCAAGAAGCCAAAGACTTCAGACTTTGTGTCCAACGGCTTTAAATTTTTGAAGCCTATTTAATGAAGAAGACTTCGAAGATTCAAGGATATAGACAAGAGAACAATAAAAGCAATCAAGAGCAATTACTCTATGCATTTATATCTTCATTCTTTCATTATTTATTCTTCAATCATTTTGAAGTTATTACGCAGTCTTTTAGAACTTCACATTTAATACACTCGTCTGAGTGCTTGTGAAAGACTTGCAAAGTGTAATCTTTTTACAACTTCTCTCAAACAAACCCGTCTGAGCCTGAAGAGGCTAAATGTGAAAATAATACTTGTCTGAAGCCTGGAGAGGCTAGGTGTGAAAACAATACTCGTCTGGAGCCTAAAGAGGCTAGGTGTGAAAATAATACTTGTCTGTCCTGTAACCTAAATCAGTTATAGTGAGAAAACTTGGTGCTGCCAAGGACTGGACGTAGCCTCATTGTTAAGGGGTGAACCAGGATAAAACCTGCTGAGTGATCTCTCTTTCCCTTAACTCTTTAATTTGACTTTGTGTCTTAACTATCATCTAACTAAAAGGGTTTATAATTGTGTTTATCAAAACTTTTCTTATCTTGCATGATTGTGTGTTTTCTGTGAAAACCTTCAGACGAGTTATCAGTCTGATTGACCTGTCTGTGTTTACTCGTCTATTACAACCCGTTTGTGCTTGCGAAAAAGTTTCTATATTCCGCATAAATTTGTCAAACACCATTCAACCCCCCTTCTAGTGTTTGCATCTGTCTATTTCAGTTGGTATCAGAGCTCAGCCTCTGGGTTGAGCACCTAACAGTGTAGAGAAAAGATCCTGAAGAATAGACAATGTATTCTGGAGCAAGCTCAAGTGGGAACCCCCAACCTGAAGGAGGCTCTATGACCAGACCCCCTTTCTTCAATGGTGTAAATTATAACTACTGGAAAGAAAGGTTTCACTGGTTCATCTTGCCAACAAACTCTGATGTATGGGATGTCATCACTGATGGTCCTTACACTCCTCGCAATGATGATGGCTCAGACAAGCCTAAGGCTCAGTGGACACCTGCAGAAAAGACAAGATGGGATCTAAACCATAAAGCCAGATATGCTATAATCTGTGCTCTTAGTCCAGAAGAGTTTGAAAAGGTATGTGCCTGTGATTCTGCTAAAGAAATGTGGGACTCCTTATCTGTCACACATGAAGGTACTGCAAAGGTAAAAGAATCTAAAATTTCTATTCTTGTTAGAACATATGAATTGTTCACCATGGATGAAGGTGAATCTGTTGCTCAAATGATTGGTAGATTCCAAACTATTACTAATGGTTTGAAATCTCTTGGTAAAACATATACAAATGCTGAGAAAGTTGCTAAGATTCTCATAAGTCTTCCAAGGCAGTGGAGACCTCTTGTCACTGCTATTTCTCAAGCTAAGGATCTCACCTCCTTTACTATGGATGAACTTCTTGGCACACTCACTGTTCATGAGCAAGAGCTCAATGAAGATGTGTCAATCAAAAAGAGCAAAGCCATTGCTCTAAAAGTTGATCTAAAGGCAGCTAAAGCCTTAAAAGCTTCAAAGGCAGACGAGTCTGACTGTGACATAGACGAGTCTGAGGATGAGGATTCTGATGATGATGAAGAGACTTCTCTCATGACCAGAAAGATGAAAAAGCTCTGGAGAAAGAAGAAGTTCAGAAAGGAGAAGCATTTCAGAAAATCTCACAAAGAATCCACATTAACAGACAAGAGTCCAGTTGTCTGCTATGAGTGCAAGAAGCCTGGTCACATCAAACCTGAATGCCCTCTTTTGAAGAAAGCTTCCAAAAAGAAGTTTTTCAGAAAGAAGAAGAAAGGAATGATGGCCACATGGGAAGATCTTGAATGCTCATCTTCTGAAGGAGAAGAGACAGAAGAGAAAGCCAATCTCTGTCTGATGGCCAATACAGATTCAGAACTTGAAACTGAGGTACATTCTGAACTTGAGGAATTGCATGATGCTTATGATGAGCTGGTAGAGGAATCCAAAGGCTTGTCTAAGGCCTTCAAATCCCTCAAGAGAGATTATGTTAAACTCCTTAGTGAGCATAAACAAAAATCTCAAGAGTGTGAGATGCTGGCCAAAGAGAATAGCCAGCTGAGGACTGAAAAGTCTGATGAAGCTTCGATCTCAAGTGAAACATCATATTCTAAAGAAGTGTTCACACTTCAACAGAAAGTGAAGGAGCTCACTTCTGATCTTGCTAGATTTGTTAATGGCAGAGATAATCTGACAAAACTGCTAGGATGTCAGAGACACTCTCTTAACAAAGAAGGCATTGGATATGATCATCAAGCTGATCATAAAGTATCAACAAAATCTTCAACTGTCTATGATAAACCCATTCCAGTTAGACTTAGACCCATCTGTAACTTCTGTGGAAAAGCTGGACATGTTATGTCTAAGTGTTTTCACAAGAAAAAGAGGAAGTCTTCACAGACTTCTAGAACTAACAGAAAAGGACCCAGAAAAATATGGGTACCTAAAGATAAAATAATTTCTGTTGCAGACATCCTTAATAGGACAAAGCAGACGCCTCTGCTGGTACCTGGACAGTGGCTGCTCGCGACATATGACAGGAGAAGGTCTATGTTCCAAGACCTCCAGTTTAAGAATGGTGGATTTGTTGCCTTTGGAGGCAATCAAAAAGGAAGAGTAATTGGTGTTGGCACAATTGGTGGTAAACCCCCTCTTCCCTCTATCTCAAATGTGCTTATGGTTGAAGGACTGAGACACAATTTACTTAGCATAAGTCAATTATGTGATAGTGGATTTGATGTCTCCTTCACTAAGAATGAATGCATAGTCAAAGACAAGAGTGGCAAGACCTTCTTCTCAGCTAATAGACAGCAAAATCTTTATAAGATTGAGCTAACTGAACTCTCAGATCAAAGTGTAACATGTCTGATGTCTAAAGAGGATGAAAGATGGTTATGGCATAAGAAACTAGGACATGCTAGTATGAAACTTATTTCGAAATTGAAAAAGGATAACCTTGTGAGAGGATTGCCTGATATTAGTTTCAAGAAAGATGTTTTATGTGATGCTTGTCAGAGAGGTAAACAAGTAAAATCAAGTTTCAAATCAAAAAACATTGTATCAACCTCTAGACCTCTTCAGTTGTTACACATGGATCTGTTTGGACCAGTTAGTGTTGCCAGTTTAGCTGGAAGGAAATATGGATTTGTCATTGTTGATGACTATTCTAGATTTACTTGGGTACTTTTCTTAACCCACAAGGATGAGTCTTTTAAGGCCTTCTCTGTATTCTGTAAGAAAGTACAAAATGAGCAAGGTTTCTGTATCTCTACCCTTAGAAGTGATCATGGGGGAGAATTTGAAAATGAGCAATTCAAACTGTTCTGTGAAGAGAATGGAATCTCTCACAACTTCTTTGCACCAAGAACTCCACAGCAAAATGGAGTGGTTGAGAGAAAGAACAGATCTCTGCAAGAGATGGCTAGATCAATGCTCAATGAAAATAATCTCCCTAAGTACTTTTGGGCTGAAGCAGTAAACATTGCATGTTATGTGCAAAATAGAATACTTATAAGGTCTATCCTAAAGAAGACTCCTTATGAATTGTGGAAAGGTAGAAAACCTAACATATCTTATTTCCATGCGTTTGGATGTGAATGCTTCATCTTAAATACTAAGGATCAACTTGGAAAGTTTGATTCCAAGGTAGACAAAGGCATCTTCATTGGATATTCTGAACTGTCTAAAGCATATAGAGTTTTTAACTCTAGGACCTCTGTTGTTGAGGAATCTATTCATGTAAAATTCAATGATAATCTAAAGACTGATAGGGAACTATCAGATCTAGGAGATGATCTTGCAGGACTTGATCTTATCCAGCAGACGAGTCAACAGCCAGACGTATCAAAAATTAAGTCTGCTGAGGAATCTCTCAGACAAGTGGAGCAGACGAGTCATCAGTCAGATCAACATCAAAATGATGATCTCAGAAGAGACTGGAAGTTCAAAGCTCATCATCCTGAAGATCTTATCATTGGAAGTCCCTCTGAAGGTGTTAGAACCAGATCTGTCTTAAGAGAGTCAAGCAATATGGCCTTTTTATCTGAAATTTAACCAAGGCATATTGAGGAAGCTCTCGAAGATGAAAGCTGGATTCTTGCCATGCAAGAAGAACTTAATCAGTTCAAAAGGAATGATGTCTGGAAACTTGTCTCCAAACCAATAGACAAGTCTGTTATTGGAACAAGATGGGTTTTCAGAAACAAGCTAGATGAAGATGGCAAAGTTGTCAGAAACAAAGCAAGGTTAGTAGCTCAAGGCTACAACCAACAAGAAGGTATTGACTATACTGAGACTTTTGCACCTGTAGCTAGAATAGAAGCTATTCGCATACTCATGTCATATGCTGCACAACATCAAATTACTTTATTTCAAATGGATGTAAAAAGTGCTTTTTTAAATGGAATAATTGAAGAAGAAGTTTATGTTAAACAACCTCCTGGTTTTGAAGATAATGAAAAACCAGATTATGTTTTCAAACTTAAAAAGGCTTTATATGGTTTAAAACAAGCGCCTAGAGCATGGTATGATAGACTTAGTACTTTTCTTATGAATAATGGCTTTATAAGAGGAAAAGTTGATACAACTTTGTTTAAGAAATGCTCAAAAGATAACTTCATAGTAGTTCAAATATATGTTGATGATATTATTTTTGGAGCTACTAATGAAAAATTGTGCAAAGAATTCTCTGAGTTGATGCAAGCAGAATTTGAAATGAGCATGACGGGAGAATTGAAGTTCTTCCTTGGACTGCAAATCAAGCAGACGTGTGATGGAATCTACATCCATCAACAAAAGTACATCAAGGAGATTCTAAATAAGTATAAAATGGATAGCTCAAAGATCATGAAAACTCCAATGCAAACTAATGCTAATCTAAGCAAAGATGATGAAGGTAAAAAGGTAGACCAAACTGTCTACAGAGGTATGATTGGATCTCTTCTTTACTTAACATCTAGCAGACCTAATATTTAATTCAGTGTATGTATGTGTGCCAGATTCCAATCTGATCCCAAAGAATCTCATCTTAAGGCTGTTAAAAGAATATTTAGATATTTGCTTGGAACCACTAATCTTGGTTTAATGTATTTGAGAACACAAGATTACAGATTAGTTGGTTTTTGTGATGCTGACTTTGCTGGAGATAGACTTGAAAGGAAAAGTACTAGTGGAGGATGTCACTTCATTGGAGCAAACTTAGTCTCCTGGTCAAGCAAAAGACAGACGACTATCGCCCTCTCAACTGCAGAAGCAGAATATGTCTCTGCTGCAAGTTGCTGCTCACATCTATTATGGGTAAAACATCAACTAGAAGATTACTCTATATTTGAGCATAATATACCTGTCTGGTGTGATAATTCTAGTACTATTTGCTTAACCAAGAATCCCATACAACACTCTAAGGCTAAGCACATAGAAATCAAACATCACTTCATAAGAGATTATGTTCAAAAAGGTGTATTTGATGTTAAGTTTGTTAAAACTGAAAATCAATGGGCTGATATCTTTACAAAACCTTTAGCTGAGGATAGGTTTAAGTTTATACGAGACAACTTGAATATACATTGCTTTGCTGAATAACCTGTTTGATGAGTTTTTATGATACCCGTCTATGTTTAATCGTCTGACCTTATGAGTCATTCGCTCTTCTTTTAAAAATTCTTTTTTAAATGGGTATTTCATTTTCTTCTAAGTGTCGTTTCATTATCTGAGGCAAAATGTGTACGTAGATGTTTTTGTCTTACCTTAAATCTGAACCGTTTTTTTTTTCTTTTTAAAATCTCCATCCGTACATTTTTTTTTTCAAATTACTCTCTTTATTTCACTCTCGTTTCGTCTTCTTCCCTCTTCACTCACTCTCTGACTCTCAAACTTCTCTAACCCTAACTTCTCTGAAATGGCACCTCCAAAACAACTCTCTGCCGATGTCATTGCTAAGCGTTACGACCTTGATGTTGAAGCTGTTCACAAAATCATCCCAGGGAAGCTTATTGACCTTTCGGCTCTAAGTCGGTCGGGTTTAGATGTGCTTGAAGAGCTCAACTACTCCAGCTGGACTCCTTTCTTCGACTTGAAGGAGCCTGTGCACCCCAAGTTGGTCACTGACTTCTGGACCAATGCCGTCGTTCTTCACTCTCCAAGTGGCTTTCCCACGGAGATTCAAGCTCGCATTTCCAACCAACGCTTCTCCTTCTCCCTCAACACTCTGGAACTGGTAACTAGATGCCCTAGACATGGTGCTGGTTATACAGACAACTGGGTAGATTCAGTAAGCCAGAGCGACATCAACATCGCCCTTTTTGGTAACCCTAACCCTACAAATCTCAAATCGAGTTGCCTTGTTCCCAAATGCCGCTTCTTGCTCAAGCTTTTGCAAGAATGTGTGCTACCTAGGAAGGGCTCAAGAGACTACATCTCTAAGATGAATTCGTTTGCCCTCTTTCATCTCATTCACAAAATCAAGGTAGACATCAATGACCTCATTTTCAATCATTTCGTGTCATTGATTAAGAGACCTAGCTCTCCTACATATCCCTATGGCATGCTTCTGACCAAGCTTTTTAGAATCAAAATCTTTGTCCCTGAAGAAGTCACCTTTGTGGACATGGCTAGACCTTTAGCCAAACAGACTGTCTCCTTGATGAGGTTCTTAACCCCTGTTCCATCCTCTTCAAATCAAGCATCTGAGGAGAAGAAGAGTAAAACTCATGCTGAATCAACCAATGAGTCTGAGGCCTCTGCATCTGAACATATTTGCAAACCCTCTGGAAAGATTGCAGGCCAAAGCCAGCCCCTTTCTTAAGAAGAAAGTGCTCCTATTCTCTCCTTGAAGAAGAGGAAGCTGACTCCCAAGAGACAAGTTCTTGTCGTGGTGGATTCTGATTCTGCCCCTTCTCAAGTTATACTGAGTGAGACTGTCTCCAGTGAAGAGACTGCACCTGCTCAGGGGGAGCAACTGCCAAAGCCTTTAGGACACACCTTGGACCACCCAGTTTTTTGTCCTGGCACTATTCCTAAAAGGAAGAGGTCTGGTATTCCTGTTGTAGCTGCTGCCATAGAAGCCCCTCAAGTTAGCCAACCTGCTGTCTTTGTGGCTCCTAAACGCATTAAGCTCAGAATGTCAGAAAACTCTACCCTTGGCAAGTATTCACCCTCTTCCTCCTCATCTCATGATGAACCTCAGGCTTCACCCTTTCGGGAAAACTCCACTCTTTCCTCCTCTTTCATCATTGTGTCTGAATTGTGTCATATTTCAAGGGATTCAACCCGTGACAAACCTGTTGGAAATTCTTTTTTGTTCAAGACTGATTTGCAACTTTTAATGTCTACCAGTGTCTCTAACCTCTCTGTTGTACCTCCTCCTCCATCTCACTTTACCAATACTTGTAGAGATATATGTGTTTTTGAACCTATTGTTATCATGTTTCGTCACCCTAATCCTTCCATCACCCATCCAAACTCTGTTGTTATTCTTCCTAACTATTCAACACCTTGTTTCATTCTCATTACTGGATCAAATTTCTTCATGGAATATCTTGATCTATTAATCCTTGATTATCCCTCACTTCCTGTTGCACCTTTACTCGCATCTTTTCATCCATCTCTCTCCATTCTGTCCTCTGTTTTTCCCTCACCTCCAGCAGATAACTCCTCTGATGATTCTTTCCATAAGATCACCTTTCTACCTTTTATCTTCTATCGCAATCTTCACTTACGTTTCTTTCCTCGGATTTCGGAAGCCTTCTCTATCCCTTCTGCACCACCTGTCTATGCTCTTCCCTGGCCTTCTACTGACTCTGCTGATCACATTCCTGTGCCCAGACGAGATCTTCAAGCTTTGCTCTTTGAAGTAGCATCTCTCAGGACCTTGGTAGAAGCTGCTCACCAAGATCTTGCTGCAGAAAGAAGAGCTAGAACTGTTTTAGAAGCTAGAGTAGAAGCTCTTTTTGATCTTTTTAACACTTATTTGTAATTTTCTTTTTAAAGGACCTTGTACACAGCCAATGATGGTCATATACCTCCTTTTCTCTTTTTTGATTATGACAAAAGGGGGAGAAAGTTAAATGAAACATGTCTTTATATTACAACTGTCTGATATGAACAAATGTTTACTTTTAATATGATGTATCTTTTCTTTTCTCTCTATATTATACTGCTTTTGATAATGTCAAAAGGGGGAGAAAATACTAAGATAAGGCTAAGATAAAAAGTTAAATGCTTCTGAGTATATTATAATCATGGAACAATGTTTTTAATCTGACTAATCATATACATGACTGATTTATGTGAATTTTCTTAAGTTCATTAAATCATTTAACATGTTTTGTCATCATCAAAAAGGGGGAGATTGTTGAGTCTCCAAATGTCTGATGTGCATTTACCTTAGTTTTGATGAGATTAAAACAGTTAGTCAATGATTTAATTGAACCTGTTTGTGGTATTTAACTCGTCTACTTAGTGTGCAGATTAAAACATTAAGCGTCTATATGAAATGTTCACCCGTCTGAACTTAGATAAGTTCACCCGTCTGAACTAACTTAAGTTCACACGTCTGAACTAACTAAAGTTCACTCGTCTGAACTAAGATAAGTTCACTCGTCTGAACTAGCTAAGTTCACTCGTCTGAACCAAGAGAAGTTCACTCGTCTAATGAAGTCTTCAACCGTCTGATCAAAGGAAGACTCACCCGTCTAAAAGATTTTGCAACTGACATCATCTCTTTGTTAAAGAGTCAACCCGTCTAATGAAGCTACTCATCCGTCTAAAGACTAACGTTAAAAATACATTGGATGAAAGCTATCTCGACCCTGATAAAGAACTTCAACAAAGTGTTTTGTTTGAACACAACTGCATCTTACACCAAAAGGGAAAGTTTTCCCTCTGCAAACAAAAAGCACGTATACAGACCTGCTAAGACCAAAGGTATATCAGAAGTCTGCATCACTCTGATGAAAGAGAACAAGCGAAGTTCCCTATGCTTTAATGGCTGATCAGAACGACTCTGTTGCATTTATTGAAGATCTGCAAGAAGCCAAAGACTTCAGACTTTGTGTCCAACGGCTTTAAATTTTTGAAGCCTATTTAATGAAGAAGACTTCGAAGATTCAAGGATACAGACAAGAGAACAATAAAAGCAATCAAGAGCAATTACTCTGTGCATTTATATCTTCATTCTTTCATTATTTATTCTTCAATCATTTTGAAGTTATTACGCAGTCTTTTAGAACTTCACATTTAATACACTCGTCTGAGTGCTTGTGAAAGACTTGCAAAGTGTAATCTTTTTACAACTTCTCTCAAACAAACCCGTCTGAGCCTGAAGAGGCTAAGTGTGAAAATAATACTTGTCTGGAGCCTGGAGAGGCTAGGTGTGAAAACAATACTCGTCTGGAGCCTGAAGAGGCTAGGTGTGAAAATAATACTTGTCTGTCCTGTAACCTAAATCAGTTATAGTGAGAAAACTTGGTGCTGCCAAGGACTGGACGTAGCCTCATTGTTAAGGGGTGAACCAGGATAAAACCTGCTGAGTGATCTCTCTTTCCCTTAACTCTTTAATTTGACTTTGTGTCTTAACTATCATCTAACTAAAGGGGTTTATAATTGTGTTTAGCAAAACTTTTCTTATCTTGCATGATTGTGTGTTTTCTGTGAAAACCTTCAGACGAGTTATCAGTCTAATTGACCTGTCTGTGTTTACTCGTCTATTACAACCCGTCTGTGCTTGCGAAAAAGTTTCTATATTCCGCATAAATTTGTCAAACACCATTCAACCCCCCTTCTAGTGTTTGCATCTGTCTATTTCATGGTTGGTATCGAAATGAGTAATGTCACTGAAGAGAAGGGGACATCGAAATACTTTCATGAATAAGGTAGGCAATGAGATGCCATTGTTATGTGCAATTTGAAATTCATATGACATAAGAGGATATTTGAGATTGTTTGATATATGAGATTTTGTCATATTTAATTTATGATGTGTTAATGATGACTGTTTCCTGTCAATAATAATTTTATATTATTATTATTATTATTATTATTATTATTATTGTTGTTACTATTATTATTATTATTATTATTATTATTGTTGTTACTATTATTATTATTATTATTATTATTGTTGTTACTATTATTATTATTATTATTATTATTATTATTATTATTGTTGTTACTATTATTATTATTATTATTATTATTATTATTATTATTATTTTACTATACATTATTTTGAAAATAGCGGGTACCATGGACAGTTTTTTCGGTTACCGCACTGGTTGAGAACAATAATTTTGTGAAAATCCTTTAAATTGTATTTGTGTTCACTGGGATTTTATATCTCATTAGTAGTACTGTTTTCAGAACCTGAGGACGTCCCTGTTGAGCAGCCAGACGTTTTGAAGACTATCTCTTTAGTTTTAAAGCTTGATTAGTATTGTACGGCATATGTCAGGAGGACCTTTATTATCTTTTAGTTATTTCCTTATGCGGGATGTTCTAAACGCCCTGTTTTAAGGTTTTGAAACTGATTATGTTATTTCAGTTTTGAATTAATGTAAACAATTATTTTGGATTAATATTATATTAAGTATTTATTTAAGAAAAACTTTATTTTCCTGATTTTATTTAAATTATTAATTTGGGTTACTAATGTAACAAAGGACGTTACATTTTTTGTATCAGAGCAGTTCAATCTTAAATTGAATTGTGGTTATTGGGTTTTTCAAAAATCAAAATTTGGTAGCATAGGATGCTTGTTAGAGTTGTAGATGCTGCATACTATACTTTGGATATTGAGCCTGACCAACTCAGTGTTTCATTGGTAGTGAGCAGATTTATGACGACTAATAGGCGAGGGACGAATGATGCCCTTGTAATAGCTATGAATCGTATGACCATAGATGTGCAAGAGTAGACAGAGACTCTCTGTCATACGAGAGGATATGGGGTGGTAGCATCCGAAGGACCTCAGTACGTGGGGTTACCGCTTTTTCGAAGGATGAACTGCCATCTTTCTTAGACAACTCAGATCCTGCAGCAGCTAGAGAAGCCGAAGAGGAATTGTGCTTATGACAATAAGTTATCATATTGTTTGATTCAGGAGCAATCATTCCTTCATACCACATGCTTGTGTGAAAATCTGTCTTTGTCTGTTTCTAAGATGCCTTTTGAACTACGTGTTTCTACTCCTACGAATGATGGAATTGTTACCTCTATTGTTTGTTTAAATTGTTCCCTGGGGCATCAAGACGTGTCTTATAATGTCAATTTTGTTTAGATGTCTATGTCTAGGATAAATGTCATTCTTGGTATGTTTTGATTATCTGAAATTATGTTGTTATAAACTATTGTGATAAAACCGTTTCTGGCAGATCATAATCTATGTCTATTTGAGTTCTGTTTCTGAAACTTCTGGTGTCAATTGTCCATCGTAATAAGTGCTCAAACATACATACTTCTCTTTTCTGCTAAGATAGAGGTTGAAACTAATGTAGCGACATTATCTGTTCTTAGTGAATTTCTAGACGTGTTCCCTGAACAGTTCTCTACCATACATCTAATATGGGAGTTGAGTGTAACATAGATCTAGTGCCTGAAAGTGGACCAGTGTCAGTACCGCCTTATGAAATGGAACCTCTAGAGTTAAGTGAACCTAAGTGACAATTAGAGGAGTAGTTAGAGAATGAGTTTTTACACGTGAATTTGTCTATTATTAAAAAAAATTTTGAAATTTTAAGATTGTTAATTCTTAACATTATATTCTTAAAATATACGTTTACGTCATTTGATGAATTTGTTTGGTAGATGTATGTTCCTTGTATTTTAAGAAAGAAAATAAAATAAAATAAAATAAAATAGTTTTACTTTTATTTATCATTTTGTGTGCATATTCTTCTTGATAGCAAAATTACTAAAGAAAGTTTCACTTGATTTGAATTCACGTTGTTAACTTCCATTTTCTTTAATGAAATTTCAACTTATAAATGGGAATATCCTTTTGTGCCAGTGTTTGTTTTTTTAAGTAAAACCATATTGATTTGGAATTAAAAACTTTCTTACCCTGATGTATCTTTTCACAATTTATTCGAAGTTGCTATTGTTTTTATTTCTATTATTTAGAATCTAATTCATTATTATTTGATTATAGTTTACATCAAATCCTACTCTAATTATTGGTAAGAAATATGTTTGATTTTCCGATAAGTTTTGAGTGCTTATAGTGGGAAAAAAAAAGTGGGAGTATGGACCTATATATGGACATTAGATAATTGAAGAAAATAACCATTAAGGATATATATCTTTTCCTATGATAAATGACCTTAGATCATTTGAGTAGAGTGGCGTTTGATTCAAGTAAAGTAGATGGTGATAGAATGAGAGCAGCCTAAGAAGTGACAGGTGTAAGAAGTTCCTGGAATTGAAAGCGTATTATATGAAGTTATAAATGGATTCTCTAGGCTAGCCTTACTTCTGATCAAGTTGACTAGGAAAGGAAAATATCTTATATGGAGTAAAATCTAAGTTTTTAATGATCATAAGAGCCTTAAATAATTGTTAGAAAAAAATAGAATTAAAAATAAGGCAAGGAAGATGAATGAAATTTCTTAAGGACTGTGAATTTGAGTTGAAGTACAGTTTAGGAAAAGCTAATGTAGTGGTGGAGGCTCTAAATGGAAAATCATTGCATATTAGTGCTAGAGATGAATATCTTAGAAGGGTTTATGGACATGAATTTCAATGGAGCCTTAAATGCATTAAGCTTGAAATTGAATAGGTTGGAATTTGTAATGATCTTAGAAAACAGATTAACCGAGAGCAGTTTTAGACGAGGAATGACAATCTCTTTAGGATCAAGAGAATTATGTGATGATAGTCTATTGTTGTTTAAGAATAGGATCGTTGTTTCTAAGGAGAGGAGTCTTAGAAAAAAAAAATGTTAAAAGAAACACATAAGGGAAAGTTTACCTTACATCCATGAATAACCAAGATGTAACAAGATCTTAAGAAAATTATTAATGGACGATAATAAAAACGAACATTATATTAAAGAAGTTGTACTTATATGCTCATATTTAATATTATGTTGCATTTTTGTATATTTTTAGACAATTATTTTCCTTGGAATTTCATATTGTTTCTCAAGTGAATATACTCTTTAGATTTGATTCCCATATAGATTACTGGCATGTCAAATCTTAACAAACTTACATTTCTTATCAAAGACCGAAAAGAAAAAAAAATGTTATTTCTTATTTGTAATTGCTTACTCAAAAATCAAAATGAATTGATTTCTTAGTTTTACTATGGTATTTATTGGTAAAGTTTGTTTTGAAGGTCGTATCTGCTCAATGACTGCACATTTTAATTGCAAGTTAACTAAATCTTTTTATGTTTTTGTTATCAAATTTTATTTTTAGTAAGACCATCTCTTAATAGAAAATGAAACTATTTCTTTTCTTATGAAATTATTAACTTGAACTAAATAAGACTTAGTATTTGGATGTCTCTACGGTTTCTCATTTCTTCTTTGTTTTATTTATTTGTTTAATTATTTATAAAAAATTCCTCTATGTTGTAAATAATATAATAGTTTTGGTGTGGAATATAAGAGACAATAAGATCTACGTATGAAATGTATAAAACTTTAATTTAATTTCTTTTGTGAATTATTTGTTATGAATCTTTTCTGAGAATGCTTATAATGATGGAATGCAAGTGAATATATTATGATTTTAATATGATGGACAGAAACAAACACTTAAGTGAATGATTTTAGTCTGTAATGTTATCATTGATTTTCTTGAAAATTATGTTTATAGTTAACGTGCCATGAATGTACGCTTAATATGTGGTGAAATAGTTAATGACTATATGTATATTGATGGTGTGATTAGGATATGTAGGTTCTCCTTATGATAGAGCAAGGTAGGTGAGATGATCTTGCTAGGACCGGATTTAATCCAAGAAACCACAGTTAGGATTTAGAGGGGAAAGATGCGCACTGCGCATAATAGTTAAAAAGTGTTGTGTCGACTAGAAAAGAAAGCCCTTAGAATTTTAGGAAGGAGAATATGTATTCTTGAGAGTCACTCCTGTAACACCCCGATTTTCTTACTCTTTTTATTTAACTAGTATTTAAGTAATTTTATTTTATTAGAGGGTCTAGAAAATTAAATAAATTATTCCGAGGCCATAGTCACGCTCTACACTATTGTAAGAAGTTATGGTTAAATTTTGGTCGAAAACTCAAACGAAGCCCGGTCTGCGTTTTACACTGACAGTATGATTTTACTGCTCAGATGACCTAATTTTGACTCGTGAACGAAAAAATTAGGCTTTACATAAAATTGCGAACGATATCGGCAATTTTGAAAAAGTTCAAAATAAATAGGTTATCACGACTTTCTTAGGCGAAATATTAAATCGCGTAAGAAACGGAGCTGCGTAGGGATTTAACGGGACCCGTTAACGGATAAGCATGAAGTCACCACCTAGGAGTGACTCACCAGTGTCATCATTACTTTTCTGGAAAATATCTAGATATTTATGAAATTAGAAAATATCTGAACGCGAAAAGACCAAAATACCCCTGATCTTTTTCCTAAAGGACGTTTACATCCCTAAAATATCTAAGATTTTGATGACCTCACCCTCCCTCTCTCTCTTATTTTCGTGCTTCTCTCTCTCCTCTCTCCCTTCACTTTCTTCTTCTTCTTCCTTTCTTTCTTCCATTTCTCCATTTCCACCATTTTTTCCTCCAACCTTCACCTCCATTTTTCTTCAACTTCCTCAAGGATTTTCAACCTTGTGAAGCAAAGTTGCTCCTCTCATCCTCCTCTATCACCTAGAAGGTATAGATTTCATCCTTGAGCTCTCAATCTTTATTTTCTCCATTTATTTTCATGAATTTCAATTTCTAGATCTAAACTTCAAAAATCTCTAGAAAATTGTAGAAAAATCATTTTGAGACCAAACCAATTCCTATGAGCTAATATCATCCCCTACTATTATAATCCAAGATCTTGTGATGAAATAAAATCTCTAGCCTATTTTTCTAGGGAAGGCCGAATGGGTTGTTTTAGGGGGAAAATGGGTTTTTGTTCTTTGTTCTTAATTCCACATGTTGCATCCCTTAATCATGTAATCCAAGTGATTAGGAGGCCAAATCAAACTCTCACCTATTTTTCATGGTGATGGCCGAAATCCTACTTTGTTGGTTTAAGGGGTTTTGGTTCAAATCTTTGATAATTGATCATTGATTATGCATTAGGTATGCTTAAGGATCATTGATCCAAGAGTTGGTAGAATTTCAATATCCCTAGCCTACTTAATTAATTAAGGGCAGTAGCTAATCCTAGAGATTAGGTAGTTTATGATTTCATTATTTTAATTTCTGGTTGTGTTTTACTGTATAGAATCCGACAGGACTCGAACGCTCGATCGCGCACTCGATTGACTGCTGCGGAGCCGCATTCGGAATCTCTCGGGAAAATCACAAAGGTGGGGGAAAGAACCACAATATCGTCAGGGAGGCAAGCTTTAAATAATATATATTGACATGCGTAGGGCGACCCAAACCCTACTAGAGGTCGTTTGACCGTTAGGTTGATTTTACTGCATATTCAGGATGCATGCTCTGTGATTGGTAGTCAATGTGATATACGTTATGCTTACTATATGCTCTTGATTGATTAAACATGATTTATCTGTAAACTGATCTTAATGTTGTGTATATGCTGTTGTGACTGTTGATGTCTGAGTAGAACTAGGCAGTGATTTATGAGAAATCAGGTGATGAATGTGTGGTGAGAAAGTCGAGGTTATATATATGTTGTAGTGCTCAACCGAGTGATATAGTTGATCTGTCGATGTCATGATGTGAGTTGATACCCGGTTAAGCCGGATGAAAGTTCATCGTGGTGGCATATAAGTCATGGTTGAGGCATTAAGTGTAAATCCTGAGATGAGTCAGTGAGATTCATGTTGCATAGTTGTTATTCATCACTGTGTTGGCATACGGGCGATTTCGATCTTACCTGCGGGGAGATGGTCGTACCTATTAGTTTGGCGTAGGGGCGATTTCGATCTTACCTGCGGGGAGGTGATCGTACCCGTTAGTCGAATTGTAGACGGACGGGAGCATATCTCGACCTAACCTGCGGGCGGGGGGATATGTTGTTACCGAAAGTTGAGTTGTTAACGAACGGGCGAATGCTCCGACCTAGCCTGCGGGCGGGGGAACATATCGTTACCGTAAGCTGCGTTGTTGACGGGCGAATATTCCGACCTGGCCTGCGGGCGGGGGAATATGTCGTATCCATGAGACGATTTGGGCCTGCGGGCTTTAGACCGAACCCTACCTTCGTGGGGTGGCATAGTGATGATTGGGACACCTTGATCCGTTGGGGATGTCGCGTCTTGATCGCGTCCATATAGTCGTGTGTTGCATGAGTGTGAGAGACAGTAGTTAAGGGAAAAATTATTCGGGAGTCGTTTGGTTGTCACTGTTGTGATTTGGTGTGTTGCTATCTATATACATTATTTATATCGCTGTTTTTCCATGTATAACATATTACTGTTTCTTATCCCCTGTACTTTTCTATGTTGTATTTCTTTGTTCTCGACTGTACGAGAAGACCCTGATGAGGAGTTTCCAGAGGAGATTGACGGAATACCTGTTGAGCCTGATGCCGGTGGAAGAGCCTCGGATCCCAATGCTGGGAGACCTTGAGCGCCAAGAGACGAAGTCGGAGTGCATTTTGTCCTGATGTTATGTTCTTAGTTTTTATTTATTTTGTACTCGGAAGTATTTTATATTTGGTATTAGTATTGCAGGCTCTACTGATGGAACCAATACTATTATCTATATATACTTTTATTATGGTATCTGTATGTATTGTATGTTTTAATATTTCCGCAAATTTTATACTACTACGCTACGCTACTCTAATAATTATAAGTGGGGTCACCAATGGGACCTCCTAGGAAGGGGTTGTCTCAACTCCTAAGTTTGAGATGATAAGATCAATGTCAGTCAGAAAACTAATTCTTTGTTTCTTGGGTCATTTTCAAATTCAAAAAAAAAAAATGTAGTCGGGCCTATTGTTTACCAATTGGCTTTTTCAATGTCGTTGTCAATCTTCATGATGTTTTCCATGTATCGCAGCTCAGAAAATATGTACATGATGAGTCTCATATAATAGCTCCCGAGTCAATACAATTGAGGGATAACTTAATCTTTAAGCCAAGCCTAGTCAAATCATCGATAAGAGCACTAAAACTCTGCGGAACAAGACAATTCCTTTGGTGAAGCTGGTTTGGGAAGGATTAACTCCTGAGGAAGTTGCTTGAGAACTTGAGGAGGATATCATGCGCTATATCCAGATCTTATCAGTCAAGATACTTTAAACTTTTTGCTCTGTGCATATGTAAAGTTTTAGGCGAGCCTGTATGAGGTTAATTTCGAGGACGAAATTCTTAAAGGAGGGGAGAAATGTAACATCCTAAAAAAATAAAATAAATAGAGATTATAATATGAGGATTATTATAGAGGTTTTAAGAGGTTTAGAATATATGTTTTAAACCCTTGAATTAAATAAAAGTATAAGAGAATTAAACCTTAGCAAATAAAATTAATAAAGTGTTAGGGAGACCTAGAATGGTTGACTTTCAACCTTAAGGGTGGTGATTTGACCAAAAGAAGAAAAGAGAGAAGTTTTAAGTTGAAATCTGTCACCGTAGCGTCGGCACGCCCGTGTTTATATTCGACACGCCCGTGCTGAGTAGATGTTAGACCCGCCAAAAATGACATAAGGTTTAATTATAAATAAATAAATAAATAGAGATGAAAGTTTCAAAATTTGTTTGGCATGTTATTAATTATTTATAACATGAAAGTACATAAGAATACAAATAAAATTTGGTGGTTTTCAAGATAAAGATAGGGACATATTTCTCTTTTAGTCCAAGTGTCACTACAAGAAAACAGTCATTTAGCTGCAAAATTTAGCGTCGGCCACGACTCCGACGCTAATTTCGGGAGTTAGCGTCGGCCTCTTGGACGCTAAGCCGTCGCGAGGACGCGAAATTTTTTTTTAATTTTTTTAATGCTTTAGCGTCGGCCTGGCCGACGCTATAGGTCGACGCTAAATGAATTTATTATTCATAGCGTCGGCTGGCCGACGCTAGTTTCAAATAACCCACCTCCAGTGTCTGGATCAGCTCACTCTCACTCTCGCCGCCTCTCATCCTCCATCTCCCAAACCCACACACCCTTCTCTGGAAACCGCGACGGAGACTGAGACCGAGAAGGAGACCACCGCGACGCCGTCACGACGAGACCGAGCACCACGGCACGGACACGAACGACGCCTCAGTGACCACCTCTGCCGCCCAAACCCTCTCACTCGCACTCGCACTTGCACTCACCGCCGTCGCCTCACTCTCTCTCTCCGGTCGTTGGCCCCTCTTTCTCTCTCCATCGCTGTCTCACTCTCAAGCTCCGGGCCTCACTCTGGTAAGCTTCCATCTCTTAGTTAATTCCCACAATATGATTTCTTGGTGCTTGAGTTGAATAATGTCTTTTGAGATCTAGGATTTTATTTGTAATATGTTTCTTTTTTATTGATCTTTTTTTTTGATTGTTGAGTTTTTTAGAATGTAGTTGTAATGTTCTGAACAGTCGTTAATGGAAGATTTTCTTTGGAATGATTGTGTGATGTTTCTTTTTAGTTGTGTTGGTGGATGAATATTTGTTCTTGCGTTTTTTGGCAATGGAGTTTAGATAGATTGAACTCACGGGAGACATTATCTAGTTGATTCAAGTTGTAATCCACAGAGAACCACCCCCTGGTTGGAACAATGCCTAAAGAGGAAAGATATGTTGTAAAAGGCCTAAATTCTCCACCCCAATCCGATTGCACTGCTTTAATAGTTGTGGAAAACTGATTTTGAATGAGCTTGGTAAATTGTTGAAAAGCTTGCAGGGCACCAGGTTTGTGAGTTAGAAAATAGATCAAAGTAAATTTGGTGCATGCATCAACAAAGCTAATGTATTAGTTATAGCCACCTTGAGAGGTAAAGGGTGCAGGGCCCCACAAATCTGTGTGAACTAATTCAAAAGGATTGTTATGACAGTTGGGGGAGGGTGGGGCATACAATCTATAAGATTTTCCTTTGCATCAGGCAACACAGAATTCAACATCAGTTTTATTAGAGTAGGGTATATTACAAATGTACAACACAGTTTTGACAGCTTGAGTGTGTCCATGCCCTAATCGACTATGCCAAGTAGACAGAGCAGAAGAGTTACTTGGACTACAATTATTAGATGAAGGCAAAGCTGTATTGCTTGTATGTACAAAAGAATGAGCAGAAATGGTGGAACCAATGGAGTTGGAACTTGAACCAAGAGAGGCCTTGAGAAGTTGAAGATGCTTGAAGCAGTACAAGCCATCAGCACCAAGAGACCCTTCAAGTAAGACCTGCTTAGATGCCTGTGATTTGACAAAACAAGTGGTAGGATGAAATTCGAAAAACACATGATTATCTTTTGCAAATTTAGAAACTGAAAGCAGATTCTTTGTAATAGATGGCACATGCAATAGATTAAGCAAAGAAAGTGTAATTGAGGAATTAAAAGGGGATGAGAGTGTAGTGGAACCGATAGAGTGAATGTTAAGACCTTGACCATTTCCCATGTGTTTTAGTGCCGGGTTCAGAAGAAGATACCAATGCTATCAATAGGAACTGAAGAATAACTAGAGCGAGTACACGAGAGAGAGCCATGAAGTGCCACATCGATTTCTTATCTTACCAAAAAAATCCTTATCTAGGATTTAATGATTTTCAGGAGGTACAAACTTGTGAGAATTGTGTAGTTCTCAGAAAGAAAACCAAAAAAGAATGCCTTTAATTAGTAGAACTTAGCTACTATGATGAAGTTCAGCTGTTCTTCTAGAGGAATCCTAGACATAGGATACCCTTATCTCAACCTTCATGTCTACTTCGAAGACAAGTCAACCATATAGCCATTTTCCCAGTAAGTGATGCCTGGTTTATCCAGTTATATATGATCATGCGGATTTTGAAACTTCATGCAAATGGCCTCAACTTTACACGAAAGTTATAACTTAAAAGCTTTCCTCCAATTATCAAGATGGAAAAAAGAGGAAAGAGCCAGAAAGAACAACAATGGAAATTAGAAAAGGTGAGATAGAGAGGAAGATAATAGAAGGCTAGAGTCAGTTAACTTGTTATGTAATATGTAGTAGCACTGTTGCTGCTGCTAGCTAACATTTCTGCATTTATGTCCGCATTTATGTCTGCATTTAAGTATCATATTGCAGTGCAATTATCCTCTTTTAAACCAAATAAAGCAGATGCCAAAAGTTTATTCCAACTGCTTGTTTATGTTTTTTATAACTATTTTTATATATTTTGTAGTTATATTATATTTTAAAAGTTCTATTACCATGTTGTGTCTAAGTCAAATTATGAACATTTCTTTTTTTAGCTTTGGTCAACGTTTATTTTATATTCAGATCAACATGTTTTGTTATATGTTCTTTTATTTTTGGAATTTGGTCAAATTTTGTTTTTAAAAACGAATAAAAGGTTATATTAATGTATACCTATCATAAGAAATTTCTAGCTCACTGCATAAGGCCAATAAATTTAGATCTAGTTTATTAAGTTCTTCCTAACCTCATTCCATAATATCGCCGTATAATTTGGTGTTACCCAACTATGACCTGGTAGTGGTTTACTTCTTTAAAATCTCAAAAATCAAAATATTAAAATACTTTTTTATCTGAAGATATCTAATATAAAGATATGTGGGATTGACAGCTCGTGCTCAATAAAATATATGTTGGGCGGAATATATCAATGAACGGTCCTTTTGTATTATATGGATGGTTTTACAATATAATAATAAGGTACTAACTCGTTAGTATTTTGTAAGTGGCAGTAAGGATTAGAGATCAAATTCAGTTTTTTTTTTTTTTGAAATCAAAGGCTTACTGCATTTTATTAATAACCAAAAAAGTGATACAAAGAGGTACATAATGATAATCTATGAGACTAGCTGAGAATAGAGTCGCCTTTGCTAAATTATGGACTACACTATTAGCTTGTTACCTAACAAAACTCACACCCGAGTTTGTAAAAAAAGAGGAAAAAATAGAACAAGCATTTAAAATAGATCCAAACTCTGAGATGTCTTCCTTTGCTCTGTTAAAAGAGTCAGCCACTACTTTGCAGTCAATCTCAAAATAATTACAGTATAGGACAACTTAAACTCCCCTTAATGCTATGGCTATGCAAGAAAGAGTAAAGAGGCATACATCATTTGGTATCGAAAATGATGACAGCTGTAAATTTATCTCAGCACCTAATCAAATTCTTGTATAAATTTTGTAGATTGATGGTTCAGATAGTGAACAAATTATTAGTTTCAGTGTATGCCAGATTGGCTTCAATATGTTTGCGGTTTTGATGCCGTTATGATTATATCTATTGATTGGTATAAGGTATTTAGTTGATGAAGAAAGGTTTAAATTGTTTAATGCAGTTTACATGCAACAATCTGGAAATAAGCGGGGAAAGGAGTTAAAAGTGTAGTACAAGCTAGATTGAAAAACGAAAAAAAAATAAGAAATTTTTCTCCAAGTTAATTCTTTATACAATCTGCATGAAGTTCTAGTTGTGGCATAAAATCCTGTTGTCTACCGTGTTTTAGAGATATGGATAGAGATTAAGTAAAGGTAATATTTATTAGTTCTAAATTGAAAATAAACCACAGGCAAATATAGATCAAACAATTAAAGAATATATTACTCATTTACCTGTGTAATCCCCACTTGTACTGTATCACCAAAAAAGAAAAAAATAGTGGTACCAAATGAAAGTGTGGTAACATGCATCATACATATATATTGAAGATGTTTCTAACAACCACTTTTATCAAACCACCACCTTTTCCCGTTGTTCCTGCTTTCAATTGAAAGATTTCAAACCAAAACTATATCTGATCCCATCGCTCCCTTCCCATCCCACACTCTCATGTGACTCTTGCTTCCTTTGGGTGGCTATTTGCTACTGGCTTGAAGCAATTTTATAGATTATAATATTGAGTGAACATTATTCGCTTACAACTAGATCTCATTGTAACACACCAACATGCTTAGGTAAGATCTCTTTCTTTACTCTTATTTTTTCTTCTTCTCTTTTTTCTAAATAAATAATTTTTTTTTATAAATACTAATTTTCCTCTTTAACTGGTAAAATATTAAGCTAAGTTTAATTAATTATTTGTGGAAGAAAAACCACACTTTGGGTGTATTCACTATTTTGGTTTAGGATCAAGTTTTTTTCTCAGCATGAGAATATTAAAACGTGATATTGTATCTAGTAGTTAATAAGTTTCAACCAGCTTTGTGTACAATAACTGAGTGGTAGAGCAACTGTATTGTGATTCTATTTCGGCCTTTATTAAAATATTTTGATGATAAACAAATCTGGGATCATGATATGTAAGAAAAGCTGCTATTGTTTTATCCTGTATGGGAGGTAGGGGAGAATGCCCTTTAAGCTCTGGTTCTATTTATGCTGTATATTAACTTCACTTTGTTTATGTTTGATGCCCCCAAAGGAAGAGGGGGAAAGACATCCCTTCCCATCCTTTCTCTTTTTAGTGTGGTTTTATCCTAATTTTGTACATTGTTGCTGAATGAGGTAATGTGAGACAGGATAATTTCCTATTACTTGGCTTTTTTTTGTTAGTAACATCACTTCGGGTGTCAGTGATGAGTCGAGTGTCTAAGCATTTTATCTTTTTGGAATATATACTTCATAACCATGTGTTTAATTTTATTAAACGTCTGCCTCCATTGATATGAGAAACGGCTCAAAACTGGCTTCCTCATCCAAAAATAGAAAGCTGATCATTCCCTTTCTTTATTTTTATGTTACATTTTTTGTGCTGCAATATTGAGGTTTATGTGATAAGTTGATAATGCTAAATTGATAGTATCATTATGGTAGAAGAAGACGTCAAACATGTAGGTAACTTATGTGCTTCTAATTTTATTTTGGCAGGACTGTTCGTGACACTTGAAGATTACATTAGGAGTTTGAGGTGTGTAGGCCAAGTTTTTTTTTATTTAGCTATGTTTATGTAATGTGTTATATGAATTGATATGTTGTTTGTTAGTGGAGCATAAAGCTCAATAAGTGTGATTTTGTCTGAGATGTTGGATACCGGATTGTGAGCTGGTAATTTAGAAACTATGCATGTGTTTGTCTGATTGAATTGTTGTTTCCTAGTGGAGAGCAGAGCTCAATAGGATAAGTTGTTAATATAATGTTATTTTTATCATATATCCAATTTTATTTGATCTTATATATACTGTTATTTATACTAAATGGTTGATAATTATATGTTTGCCACATAGAAAATGGATCGTAGCTGGATGTATGATAGGGTCAATCCTGATAGGAGAGGTTTGAAAGATGATTTTGTTAGTGGAGTTGATGAGTTTGTCGAGAAGGCTAAGGAACAACCCTACTTTTTGTCTGAGGGAGGGATCAGGTGTCCTTGTGCAAAGTGTAAGTGCATGAAGCTATTGACTCCAAGCGAGGTGAAGGTTCACTTGTACAAGCGTGGGTTTAAACCAAATTATTGGATCTGGACTAGTCATGGAGAAGTGGAGCCAGATATTGATGAAGGGGGCCATTTAAGAAGTAGTGGACATATGGATAATGAAGACCACTTTGTGTCAATGCATCAGATGGTGTATGATGCTTTTAGGCCATTTCCCGATGTCCCGCATGTCAATGCTAACATAGAAAACGAGACATTAACTGAGGAACAAACACCCAATGAGGAGGCTCAACGATTTTATGATATGCTAATCTCTGCAAACCAGCCCATTTACGAAGGAGCTACCGAATCTAAGTTATCAATATCTGTTAAACTTTTGGCAGCTAGATCTAACTACCATGTTCCTGAAAAGTGTATAGATTATTTTGCACAAATGCTTGTTGATGTAGCTCCAACAAAACAATATTTACCCGGAAACTATTACCAAGCAACAAAGTTGGTGTCTAAATTAGGGTTGAAGGCTGAGAAGATTGATTGTTGTGTGAATGGTTGCATGTTATATAGAGAAGGTAACAAATCAAGAGAATGCAATTTTTGTCATGCTGCGAGATATGTTCCTCGAAAGAATGGGATGGGGAAATACAATGATGTTCCGGTGAAAAGAATGTTCTATTTACCTATCATTCCCAGGTTACAAAGATTATATGCATCAATGGAATCTGCGGCTCAAATGAGATGGCATCATGAGAATAGGAAGAATTCGAACGTCTTGCGCCATCCATCTGATGGGAAGGCATGGAAACACTTTGATGATGTTTATCCATATTTTGCCAGTGAGCCAAGAAATGTAAGACTGGGTCTATGTGCTGATGGGTTTACACCTTACATCCAAGCGTCTACTTCTCCATACTCATGTTGGCCGGTAATAGTTACGCCTTACAATCTTCCCCCTGAAATGTGCATGACCAAACCATACATGTTTTTGACTTGTGTCATACCTGGACCATCTAACCCGAAATCAAAGATAGATGTTTACTTGCAGCCCTTGATTGATGATTTGCAAAAATTGTGGAGTTATGGCGTTTTGACTTATGATATCTCCACGAAACAAAACTTTGTCATGAGAGCATGCTTAATGTGGACAATCAATGATTTTCCGGCCTACGGTATGTTATCTGGATGGGGAACACAGGGTAAATTGGCATGTCCTTATTGCATGGAAGACACAAAGGCTTTCACCCTGAAATATGGTGGAAAAAATTCTTGGTTTGATTGTCATCGTCGATTTCTACCAGCAGATCATTCTTTCAGAAGAAGTAAAAGGGGTTTTAAAAGAAACATGGATGAGAAGGATGGTCCACCTTACATGTTAACAGGGCAACAAATCTGGGAATTTGTTCGTGATTTTCCAAAAGTGACAGAGGTTGATTGGGGCAAATTGCAAGGGTATGGTGAGTTTCATAATTGGACCAAACAAAGTATATTTTGGGATTTGCCATACTGGAAGGACAACTTGTTAAGGCACAACCTTGATATGATGCATATAGAGAAGAATTTCTTTGATAATGTGTTTAACACTGTCATGAATGTTAAAGGTAAAACAAAGGACAATGAAAAGGCAAGAATGGATATATCTGTGTTCTGTGCACGCAGGGACTTGGAGATGCAAATCTTACCTAACGGAAAGATGGGAAAGCCAAAGGCAAACTACACTTTGTCACCAGAAGATGCAAAGTTAGTGTGTAAATGGATTACGGAACTGAAAATGCCGGATGGCTATGCTTCAAACCTTGCTAGGTGTGCCGATGTATCCAAGGGTAAGATGCAGGGGATGAAAAGCCATGACTGTCATGTATTCATGGAGTGTTTACTCCCAATTGCCTTTCGTTCCTTGCCAGAATGTGTATGGAAGCCACTGACTGAATTAAGTCGATTCTTCAAAGATCTATGTTGTAATACATTGAGGATGGACGACCTAGTTAGATTGGAGCAAAATATTCCCATCATCATATGCAAGTTGGAAAGGATTTTTCCACCGGGTTTCTTTGATTCAATGGAGCATCTCCCGATTCACCTTCCTATTGAAGCAATCCTTGGTGGTCCGGTTCAATATCGATGGATGTATCCATTTGAAAGGTAATTAAATTATTATTTTTTAAATATTCACATCTTGATTTATTAGAACTTGAGATGTATGGTCATTTTACAAGCAGATTCATGGGAGACTCAAAGCGGTCAGTGAAAAATAAGGCTAGAGTAGAAGGAAGCATATGCGCTTTTTACTTACACCGTGAGACAACCTATTTTTGCTCTCATTATTTCAAGACCTTCAGCTTGTTGCCAACCACAAGTTTTAGGAACGATCCTCGATCGGGACATGAGGGGGTCCACCCAACGTTGTCACTCTTGAACAAATCCGGTCGTCCTAGCGGGAAGCCTCAACCCTATTATCTGACAGATAATGAATGGAATTCCGCTCATATACATGTTCTGATCAATTGTCATGAGATTAAACCATATCTTGAGTAAGTAAAATTCGTATCACATCAAGTATGTGCTTGACGCATTGTATAGTGTAGAGTTACTTATCAATTATGTGCTTGATGTTAGTGCATTCTTGCAATATCACTGCAACGATGAACAAGATGCTTCTGGTCGTATACATGCCGAATTTGCCGAATGGTTGAAGGCATATGTAAGTATAATATACACGACTAATATAATTATTGATAACCACACTCTCTAAACATATTTGTATATTCTATATAGGTTCATGATGAGAGGAATAGGGTGATCAACACAGATATACGGGCATTAGCTTGGGGTCCTTTATCCAAGGCAATATCGTGGCACAAGTACTTTGTTAATGGGTATAAGTTTCACACTAATGCTTGGAGTGATGGTAAAAAAACCAAAAATTGTGGGGTGCACGTAAAAGGTCTTACCGAAGGAGGAGAAGATGATTTTTACGGCATCATCCAACATATCATGGAATTGGAATACCATGGTTTGAGTAATAAGATTGCTGTATTTTACTGTGAATGGTTTGATCCAACAAGGAATAGAGGCACACGGGTACATCCACAGTATAATATTGTTGATATTAAGATGAATAGACGGTATGGTCGGTATGATCCGTTCATCCTTGCAGAAAAAGCAAGACAGGTATATTATGTCCATTATCCAGAAATGTGTAAAGACCTACGTGGTTGGTCTGCAGCAATCACCACAAAACCACGGGGTCATGTGGAAGTTGAGGACATAGAGGATGAAGTGCCTTATCAGGCTGATGAGATGTCACCAGTTGCACCAATTACAGAAGTTGAACCATTACATGGCTTACTTGATGAAACCGTAAATGAGTTTGAACAGATAATTGATCTTAATAACGATCCAATGGACGAGGATGGTCAATCAGAATGTAGTGATGAAGATGTGCAGAATGGGGTGGATGAGGATCAGGGCAATTATGAGGATAGTGACGAGGATTAGTTTAGGTCAATTTTATAATATGTATTTGACTATTTTTTTGATAAAATGTATTTGAATATTTTAATATGTATCCTAATATGCACAAGTCAACTTTATATGTATGTTTAGAATATTATCTAACTATTTTAATGTGTATGATTATATTATATGTATGGTATGTGTGTCTATATGTTATATTTTGCACTACAGTAAATGGCAGGACAAGGTCGGGACAAGATGCCTGTCAAAAGACCAGGTCGAGGGAGGCTTATCAGACCTGGCGATCTTGCTGCATTGACAGAGCGCACGCGCCGCCAGAGACCAGTTCCACCACCACCTTCCCAGCCTACATCACCAGTGGTCCATCCTAACCCACCACAACTCCAGCCGAGCACGACACCACCACCGTCCCAGCCGACACCTCCAACAGTGCAGCCTACCACGGACGTCTTCACTATGGTGCCTACTCCGGGTTATGTGCCATCTGGACAGTTTGAGTTTGGTTCATCTTCATACCGCAGTCCACATGAGCCTGTGTTGCAGCAGCCTCCCCATGAGGAGGTAGACCGACAAGAGGAGGACCAAGAGGTCGACGAGGAGGTGGAGCAGGACAGGCATGACCCTCTTCATCAGGGTCTGAGGGAGTACCAGATGGACGCGGACGGGAAGATCATCATACGTCCTTTTGGTCGAGGGTACATTAGAACTCTCTTTGTTTCTATATATATGTGTTAAGCACTTAGTTTTATGTTTGCATTTGATTTGACATTTGTCATTGATCATGTAATTGTTTGTAGGTGGACTCCATCATCATTTGCTACTAACGCGATTAGGTGTGCCATTGAGGCACAATTTAGAGGTCCTCATCATTGCTGGACTGTGACCCCTATCGCAGTGAGGAACTTTTGGTGGGCTAGATTTAAGGTAAATTTTGTATATATAACGCACTAATAATGTATTCATGTTTTAAGCATTCTATATTGGGGGATGAAGTTGCATAACATGCATAGGTACATTGTAAACTGATAATGTATCATTTGGCTGTAGTATTTACAAGAAACTTGCTTAACTTGTTATGGTGCATTAGTTAGTGTTATGTTTTATAACTTTATATGTTGTTATCCTCTTTGGTCTCTCTTAGTCTTCAACACACTGGATTTGATGGATTGATTCCTTTATCTTTGTGGAACCTCACTCAACTCACATTTTTGGAACTCCATTACATCAAAACATGTTCTCTGTTTTTTCGTACCTATTGTATATATCAATACATTGAAGAGTGTTCTCGTTTATTGATTATGAGTATGATGAATCTGGTTTTCTTGTTGCAATTACTATACCCTTTGTTGTATTATGTTTATAGAACTTTATATGTCAACTTGTTATGGTGCATTAGTTTGGTGTGAAACTCTAATTTTTACATGTCTTCTTCCAATTAAGGGTCCTGTCTTGCTCATATATTCCTAATTAACTCATAAAGTAAAGCTATATCTGACTCACTATTTTGATTAATTGCAGGAAAAAGTTTCATGGGATCCTTGTCATCATGACACTATCTATAAGACATTTACACAGAAATGTGCAAAACGTCTTTCCGATATCCTCTCGAAGGCAAGGAAGGAGGGGAAGAAGCCTAGTTGGATGGGGGACGAGGCATGGGCTGGTCTTCTGGACTATTGGAGGAGTCCTGACTTCCAAAAGATTTCAACACAAAATAAGACCAACCGGGCTTCTACCAGAGGTGGAGCAGTCCACACGACAGGCCGCAGACCTCACCATGAGGTGGCGCTAGACATAGTATGTATTCATTCAACATTCTCCAGTCTATTATCATATATTGTGTGCTCTTTATAAATATGTGTTGGCTGTTTGGATAGGCTGAATCACATAGGGGGTCCGTGGATCCTGCTGAGTTCTTCAAGATCACCCACCAGAAAAAGACTGGCGAATGGGTCGATAGCCGCTCTCAAAGAGCATATGTAAGTTGTTGGTAATATATTATTTTTATATAACTTGGTTATCAAACAAAATATGTATCTGAGTAGGTTATGTTTTTTTTTTACTAGGAGGAGTATCGCGAACGTCTCAGCCAGATACAAACGCAGGTTGGTGAGGCCTCGGCGGGTGGGACGCAAGAGGTGGATGGGGAGAAGAAGCTTGACTTGTGGCGGGAGATTGCTGGTGGCAGGACCCGAGGCCGATGTTATGGCACTGCAGACTTGTCTTTGAATGTCCGTCGTGGTATATCTTCATTGACTCAGGAGTCTCGAGCACCATCTAGTCGCAGTAGCGAGTCTCATAACGACGAGGTCATTAGAGCCAGGGAGGAGGCTGCCAGAGCCACGGAGGCGGCTATCAGAGCTACGGAGGAGGCTGCGAGAGCAACGGACGAGGCCGCCAGAGCTAGGGAGCACAGCGCCAATATTGAGGGCCAGTTTCGGATTGTGATGGAACGCCTAGCAGCTTTGGAGCGCGGTAGTGGTCACCAGCACCGTCCACATCCCGATTATGATGATGATCTTGACGACCATTCGGTGGATGATGATTCGTCACATGGTCGACGCCGTTGATTTTGTTTTCACGTAGTATTGACTTTGATATGTACTTTTATGTACTTTGTGTAAAACACAACTTACTTTGATGTGTACTTTTCTCTGAAATATTATTATTAAAGTTAAATTTTATGTTGATTTCGTATTTAATGTCTGTGTTGAGGTTTATATTTTTATGTTACATTTCCAGGTTTTGTAATTCAACAGCTAATAATTTATTAATCTGTGTCAAAAAAAAAAAAAAAGTTAGCGTCGGCCTAGCCTTCGCTAAGTTTTGCATTGGTCTAGCCAGGCCTGCGCTACGTTTAGCGTCGGCTAAGCCTTCGCTAATATTAGCGTCGGCCCGGCCTTCGCTAATATTAGCGTCGGCCCGGCCTTCGCTAATTGTAGCGTCGGCCAGGCCTTCGCTAATTGTAGCGTCGGCTTTGCCTTCGCTAACCAGTTATGCCATAGCGTTGGTTTAGCGTCGGTGTTGGCCGACGCTAAGCTAGCGTCGGCCTTTTCTAGCTGCCAATTTGCGTCGGTTTAGCCGACGCTAAAATAGCGTCGGCCGTTTAGGCCCTCCGCTAAACGTATCGACGAACGAAAAAGCGTAGGCCACGACGCCGTCGCATAGCCGACGCTAAACTGTCAATTAGCGTCGGCTTTTTGCTTGTAGCGTGGGCTTTTGGCCGACGCTAATCTCTGTTTTTCTTGTAGTGTGTTAAGTTATGAGTTAACTTAACATCATGGGCTTTTCAGTAAAAGTAAGGAGGTATAAATAGTTAGATAAAAGAGGATGGGCAGCATTGACAACCCTAGCAGAAGAGAACAAATGATGGATAGAAGACGAAGAACAACAAGAAGAACAAGAAGGGAAGAATAAAGGGGGAAAAGAGAAAGAGAAGATAAAAGAGTAGCAACGGCATAGGAAGGAAGAAAATAGAGACTCAAGAACGTCAAACAAGGTGAGGGATTTAGATTTAAGGTTGGATTAGTGATGTATTTGGGGGGAAAATTGGTGGTATAATAATTTGGGATTTTAGGTTATGACACTGTGTGTTTTTGGCATGAAATTTGTTTTAAATCGGTTTGATATTGTTGATATATATGAGTAATGTTGTTTGGTTAGTCAAGTATAGTGATATACAGAGAGTTTTGAGTTTTTCTTCATGTATTCGAGTTATTTTTGTGCATTGAAATGGTTGGATTTCTGCAGAACTCGCGTCCCTGCGATTCTGTAGAAATCACGCCAGCGCTGGGCGCCAGGAACCCAGCGCTGGGCGCTGGGATGACAGAGAAGGACTGATATGCAGCGCTGAGCGCCCAAAAACCAGCGTTGAGCGCTGGAGCACCCGAGAGCAAGACCTGAAAACTCGACCCCTGCGCCCAGCGCCACTTTACTTGCGCTGAGCGCTAGTACCAGTCAGCAAAATAATTATTTAGGCATTTGTGTTTCTCTACTCTTGTACTTGAAGAGGTAAGGAATTACAATGGGTATAAACAAAGTAAATTAAATGTGAAGTACTATGATATCAAGGGAGGTTTATTAAAAACATGTTAGAAAAGATTATGGCGAAATTGGTGATAAAAGGAAAATTGTCATGAGGTGACATGTATGTAGAGATATAAACATGGATGATTTGAATTATAAAAATTGATGAACTATACGTTAAAGTTCTTTGTGGCATAGTGTGGGGTGACAAATAAGTTGATGAAATGTCGAACATATACATATGATGGGATAGTTATGATGTGCCAATAAAATGAGAGATTTGGGAGATAACATGATAATACTACTTTAGTGTTAATATAAGTAGGGTTAAGACATGTGTAATTAAGAGAAGTATAGCTGGTGTTGTCTTATAATCTTGAGTATGATTGATTAATGTGAGAATGTGTTTGAGGATCGTGAACGACTTATTTTTTAGTTGGTGTAAAGTAATAATATCAAAGGAGAGGAACATAATTGCGGACTATTTTATAGGACGTGAGATTACGAAACACAAAGGGATGAAGAGGAATGTATGAAAACTGGAATGAAGTTATATGATGGTGAAATAGACAAATGTAGTGGTAGGATTGTTATGTGTTACAAGTGTTTGTTTACAGTGGGATAGTCAATGTTTATTTTCTTGTTGAATCTAAGAATGGTTCTTCCTTATGATTAAGTTGGTTCTTATGAAAAGAAGAGAGTATAGTTGTGAGCGTTACTGAGTAACTGTGCTAAATACGATAAGGAACGTTAGTTAAGACGGTCAACGTACACAAGTATTATGAAAAAAGTAATTAAGTGAAAATGAAGTAGATGTATATGTGAATTATTGTTGTGTTCTATGTTTATGATGGTATATGGGCAATGGCCTTTTATTCACGTGTTTATTCAGTTATGAGGTTATTGTACTTTTTGTATATTGAGTTTTAAACTTCGAAAGCGAAACAAATGCTTGTTGTGGTGAACAAGGGTTGCCGTGAAATTATTAACAAATGTTAAGGTAAGGTCTATTGACTCAACTATGTATTTGCGTATGAAGCAAGTGTTGAAACTAATTGGTAAGATGCTTCTAATTTGGGAGTGAAATGACTATAATATTGTCTACATGTATTATTGATTGAGATCATTATAAAATTTATTGATTACCGTTGTAATGGTTATGTAAGCTGTGTTGAGGCACATATTGAAGATGTGATATTGTGAGTTGATTTGCCTGAACATGCCATGCATGTGAAAAGGGGTTTGGTTTTGGACATTGAGCAAGACTTGGTGTATCCAACCGATTAGCGGACACGACCGGGGTATAAATGTGACCGCTGGAGAAGGGGACTCTAGTGAACAACCCCGAAGTTTGGAGGGATGTTGTGTAGTGACCGAGGTCACTTGCCGGTCAACGGTTTCTACCGGGATAGAAATGCGACCGTCAGAGTGGGAGACTCTAGTGAACAACTCCAAGGGGATACACAAGCATCTTGCCCAATGCTAATTTGACATCATGGCAAGAAATGATCAGCTATGGATGGTTTCGTACGTTGTAATTTACATATTGGCATATGGTTATATGTTATACCATTTGATGTTATGTTTTGTTTATCCCTCACTGAGTTATGGGACTCACCCCCACCCTTTTTGGTCCAGATTCAGGTACTTCATAAAGGAAGTCATCTCAGGAAATCCTCGCACGTGTGTAGTGCTTGGGTAGCTGCTGCTGGTTCCTTTTGTTTGGTTTTGTCATATGGGAAACCTCCTTGTTTTAAAGTTTTCAATCTACTTATGGTTTGTAAACTCTTTTGGTTTGTTTCTTTTTTTTTTTTTAAACTTCGGTATTTTAACTCAGGGCCGCCATGGCTTATGTTTTGCATAATTGTTTACTCTGATAATCACTGCTGATATGTTACATATCTTGCTATGATGTGACTTATACATTCTTGAAAGGCCTTGGGAATGGAACAACGGAGTTCCATTCTGGCCGGTCAGGGGCGCCTAAGTTGGGTCTTGACAGTAGAGCACGGCCTGAGCCGTGCCGTGCTAACTATTAGCACGGCCGTGTCGAAAAATGGAGCACGCCCGTGCTAATGTTCGGCACGTCCGTGCCAAAAGAGCACGGTTTGAGCCGCACCGTGCTAACTATTAGCACGCTCGTGTCGGAAACTTTGACGCTGATTGGCACGGCCGTGCCAATCGAGAGCACGCCCGTGGTCTATGTCAGGATGCGTTAAAAATAGGTTTCAAATAGGGAACCAGTGCAACACTATATATATACCATCTTATAACGTCCTAGTGCGGCTAGAAACCCTTTTTGCACCCTAAAACACCTTAGTAACGACTGTGGAGCATCTTCATGCTTGGGAGATGGGGTTGCAACAAGTAATGAATTTTGAAGGAGAACAACAACAACAACAAGAGGAAGGAGAAGAAGATGAAGAAGAAGGAGAAAGAGAAGGGGATTCAATACCGAGGAAGAAGACATCTAGGATTCGCCATAGGGTACGCCTGGAGATTCTTGGAGGTCTTCAAGAGGTGAGTAGAAATACTCTTTCTCACGTTTTCCACGGTGCAAATTGTCTTAGGGTTTGGGTTATGCTTTCAAAATACGTTTTTTTGGAAAATAATCATGATTTGGTCAAATCCTGATTTTACAAATTTGAGGTTTTCCTTCTAAGGTGTTCCTGCTGTCAATTAAATGTTTATTATTGAGATTGATGCTATGATATATATGATACATACGTGATTTGGTTGAATTGACATGCTATATATGCATTATTTGATGATATTTGTGATATTGGCATGATTCAATAACTGTTAATATATTGATTGTTGTCTGTCGCAATACCGTCGATGATAGGGGTATCGAAAGTAACACTGTCAATGAATTGGGGTGTCAAAAATAATTGTTAATATGTTGAATGTAGTCTGCTGCAATACCGCCTATGATAGGGGTATTGAAAGTAACATTGCCAATGAATTGGGTGTCGAAATATGGAATACCAACATGATGGATATCGAAAGTAACATCGCCACACGTTGAGATGTCGAAATGAGTAATACCACCAGTATACAATTGTTGGTATCGAAATGAGTAATGTCAGTGAAGAGAAAGTGACATCAAAATACCTTCATGAGTAAGGTAGGCAATGGGACGCCATTGTTATTGCAGTTTGAAAGTCATATGACATATTAGGATATTTGAGATTGTTTGATATATAAGATTTTGTCATATTTGATTTATGATTTGTTAATGATTACTGTTTGCTGTCAATAATAATTTTATATTATTATTATTCTTTTACTATATATTATTTTGAAAATAGCGGGTAGCGTTGACAGTTTTTCCGGTTACCGCACCGGCTGAGAACAATGCTTTTGTGAAAATCTTTTAAACTGTATTTTTGTTCACCGGGATTTTATGTCTCATTAGTAGTATTATTTTCAGAGTCTTAGGACGTCCCTGTTGAGCAGCCAGACGTTTTGAAGACTATCTTTTTAGTTTTAGAGCTTGGTTAGTATTGTACGGCATATGCTAGGAGGACATTTATTATCTTTTAGTTATTTCCTTTTGCGAGATGTTATAGACGTTCTGTTTTGAGGTTTTGAAACTGATGATATTATTTCGGTTTTGAATTAATTTAAACAATTATTTTGGATTAATATTATATTAAGTATTTATTTAGTATTTATTTAAGAAAAACTTTATTTTCCTGCTTTTATTTAAATTATTAATTTGGGTTACTAATGTAATGAAGGACGTTATATGGATGCATCGTGTTTTTCTATTTTTTTTTGTTTGAATGTTTTTTTTAACGTATGAAGAAACACAATAAAAGATGAACGAATACATATTTGTGTTGTATTTGAATGGTTCAGGAGAGGGGTTAGTCTTTTGGAGTCAATAAAGTTAAATCGTTGGGGAAATGTACTTTTGTGAACAACTCTTAAGACGACATTACGGTTTGCAAATTTTCATTCTCTTAGATGCTCAATAAGTTATCCCACTGATGCTGAATGGTTGTTCTATCATTGTTGACATGTTTGCTTCTTTATACAAATTAAGAAAATTAACATAAAAAATTATAAGATATAAGCTTAGTTTCCTATTTCTAATCATTGAACTATCCATTCAGTGCAAATAAAAGTACAAAATTTCAAGGGATATTCCAAAAAGGCATAGTCTGAACAGTCCCTTCTAATACTTGCATCTCCATTGGTGCAAAATCAGCGGCCGTCCTTGTAACACCCTAAGCTTCACAGGGACCAACCCGAATAGCAGTCTACAACAACAACAACTTTGACCAATGAAGTTAAACCCAAAAAAATCACAATTTTTTTGCATAGAAAAATAAAATATTAACGTATCATTATTCATAATTTGTTGCTGCAGATAAAGAACACGAACAAAATCAAGATGGTTGAGTCGCGGACTAGGTCGCTCTCTTTAAGACGTTTCGCGGCTTTACCTAGAATGTGTAGCAGTGTACAGCCTCGTCGTCCCCAAGATAAAACAGCCTCCCCAGAAAATATGGTTCTCCCTGCACAGAAGAGAATCACCAACACACACCCTCACACACAATATTGCTCGAACACTCAGCAAGCGGATTCTCAGAAATTTTGGAAGAAAACTATATCATCAGATGATGAAATTGTGTCACAGAACCTTTTCCAAAACATGTTTATATAGCCAAAATGAAGAGAAACCGTGCCAGGACCATCAAAGCACGTCATAAAATGATTTTAACACCTTTAAATGGGCATAAAAACAACATTTTTCACGTGTACATTGATGTACTTAAATAGTATGTCGATCTATTTAAATATTTTCAGTAAAAACGCGTTTTGGGACGTGTACATCGATGTATTTTTAAATGTACATCGATGTACTAAAATATTTTTGGCTAGCAGGTGTTTTTATATCGATGTATACAAGATTACATCGATTTATCCAAAAAACATTTATGTACATCGATGTATTTTCTTTATACATCGATGTACCTATGCTTTTTTATAAAACATTCAACTCTCTATAGTCTTTGAGACGTCCCCTTGTCTCATTAGAGTAACTTAGTAGCTAATCTTAATTATCACATATTAAACGAATAAACGTTAGCGCGCTTATTAAAAACTTAAAGGAATTAAAACCAACACGCACATATACATAACCATTATGGATAAGCACACTAAGTCATAGGTACACACATAAGTCATAAGTTCTAAGGGCTCCCTCTGTAGAGCCTACTAAACTAGATACCACATAGAAGATAATATAGTACAAGCTATGACCAGTGGAAACAAGGTAAGAGAAAAAGAGTACATAAGACTTCCTCTCCTTACCCCCAAGATACATAGTCACTCGCAAGCCGCACAGGCCTAAAAAATACTAACATTTCAAACCTATATACTGTCAACCCCTACGAGGGTAACGAGAGCTACCAACAGACGCCCTCTGACGCCTACGAAAAACGTGCAACGGCTCGTACTCTATAGAGCTACTCGATAGTACTATTCTCCTGCGTCTGGCCTCAACTAACCTCCTCCGTTCTCGTGCATGTCTACCTCGGGGAACAAAACCCTGGCGAGAAGTAGCAAAAGATCGCCAGGCTGTGTCCGAATCATGATGATACTCGTAAGGACGCTGCCACAAGCGTTCCCAAGGCATCCTCTGAGTGATACGGAAGTCGGAAGTAAAAACAGCATGGGTTAAACCTCCCCAACGAAAGTAGATGGTGACTGGTCCAATATATACACGGATCATCCGGGAGTAGTCAAACTCCCAAAAACGATCATCGTAATTAAGCAGTACAATCTCAAGGTCTCCCAATATAAGGGTCGGCGGCCCGACCGCCAGCATTTGGCTCCAGGGGAATGCCATCAAGCTCCTCGATCTCCGGGTCTTCTCACCAGGTAGCATGCACAAAAATACCAAGATAGAGAAGAAAGGGATAAGAATTACATCTCATCATAGATAGGGATATGAGTAAAGCTGGTTACAACGATATCACAAGCACATGCAATCACTATGACAACCATCCTCAAGGTCACTCACTTTATATTTTTATCTCACTCTCACTCATGCACCTAAACTATACATGAAGACGCGACCACTTTCCTACGTCACAACGTATCCCCTGCCAAGCAGGATGAAAGTTAGACGTCCGAGCAGTGAGGTCCATTACACTCACAAGAGCATTAAATCCCCTACCAAGCAAAATGCTCACCCCCTACCAAGAAGGGTGACACTATTCCACCATTCCCGTTAAGGATAGCTGCCTCGGTGTCGGAGTCATGCATCAAGGATCTCGAAATCTCATAGTAGGCCTACCAAGCATCTAACAGTGATATCCGGTCTGACCTCGTGTAATCCCAGATCTACGCAGTTGTGAATCACACAATGCAATCTAGCATGAATCCTCACAACTTATACAGATCCATAGCCTAGTCACTCAACTTCTTAGCTTGACACACTGAACACCAACATTCCCTACCAAGCAGAGTGTTGCACGACTACTCATAATCCATTTCTGTCACCTTGTCAGGTTGAACATTATAACCTATATTTATCTCTAAGCACACATATGCTCTCTCGATCATATCATGTTATCAAATATGCATGTTAGCACACCACAATTAAACATACTCATAAGCATATTATCAATACCACTTAAAGCATGTGCATAGGCATATCATAGCATGTTACTATCTCACATCAAGCATACATTATTCAAGTATATCAGATCAATCAAACCAACATAGCATGTCATTAATCATGTTATCATTGTCTAACCTAGGGTATATTCTTAGCGGTGATAGCCCAAAGATACCTATACCGACGGTTTAGGTACTTTGTCAGGGCTCAACCTCTAGTAGGGTTTAGGTTCCCCTACACATATCAATGTATTATACTCTACTCTTGCCTCCCCGACGAGTGTGATGAAGGAACCTGTTTGAAACACAAGAAAGGGGGTTGAATTGTGTTTTAGACGATTTTAAATTCTTTTCGTAAGCAGATAAAGATTTTCGCAAGATTGGACGCTTAAAACGATTAAAAGCAAAGAGAGCTCTTCCAAACTCCAAGTTGGACGCTCACTTAGTTTTGACTAAGACAAGAAGACAGCGTAATGAAAGGCAATTCAATCCCAGTTAGTTTGTTAGACAAAAACTAAAGTAAGAGAAGGGAGAGAAAGGAACACAAAGATATTATCCTGGTTCACTCTTCACCAAAGAGCTACGTCCAGTCCTCTCTACTTGAGAGCTTTATCCACTATAACAAAAACCTTTTGTTACAAAGTATTCAACACCTCTTCAGGCAGTATTCTTAACCTCTTCAGGTTCTCTAAGTATTCTTTTACAGACAAGCCTCTTCAGGCTCAACCAAACTAAGGTTTTGAAAGAAGGTTGTTCTACTAACTCACTAAATGTGAGAATTCGCAACTAAAGCTTAGACTCTTGAAACAACTCTACACAGAGAGTAATATGAAAGTGAGGATCATAGTAGCTTTTCTAGCTTTGCAAGCTTGAGATTTTCTCTTTTATCTCTTGAGCTAATATTGGCTTGTATCTCTTGAAGGATTTTGAAATGCTAAGTGCTGCTTCACTTGTATTTTTGCTCAAGTTCGGTTCAGTTACTCGTTTTTCGTGTACTTGCACTTTCAAAAGATGAAGGTATATATAGCCTCTTTTCTTTGAGCAATATTCAGTCTTCAACGGATGGAAAAGGATCCGTTCTGATGAGCATTGAATGCATTTGATCCGTTGAGTCTGATAGCTTCTGAAGTTTCTGATCAGCAGAATAGACTATCAGGGTGATAGCTAAAAGTGGTGCTAACATATCCTCTGAGTAGAACGAAAGTTGCCTTTTGTTTATCCAAAACAAGAAGGTCAACTTCTTTAGGTGACAGAGACATTCTGGCTTATGCTTTACTTTTTGTACCAATATTACAAAGAATGTTTTGTCCCACGGGTATAAGCCTTTTACAGGGAATAATAAATTCAAATGCTTTTACATGATATTCGTGCTTGAAATTTGAAAGCATTTATTGGAATAGCTATTACAGAAGGTAACCAAAAGAGTCTTTGGACTCAAGGTTCTATAAATTACCGTCCAGTCGTAAACCAAGAACAAGTGTTGGACGAGATAAAGTCTTTGGACTATGTTGGACGAGATAACGTCTCTAGACTATGTTGGACGAGACAAAGTCTTTGGACTATGGATAGTCTTTGGACTCAATTTAGATTTGTCCTGCATACTTAATATAAAACGTTAGTCCATAACAAATCTTTGTTCATCTTAAATTAGTTCTTTGTTAACATCAAAACTTAAGGGATTATCTGGACCATGACCACTTTGGTTCCAACAATCTCTCCCTTTTTGATGATGACAAAACATACTAATTTTGATTGAACAAAGAGTCCTAGAGAGCTGAAGGGCTCCCCCTAAGACAAACATTCTAATCATTTAAATCATTTAAACATTGAAAGCATATAAGACAGATATGAGCACATATATCATTTAAAGCATATAAGACAGATATGAGCACATGTATCATTTAAAGATTCAATCAACCTTAAATATTAAATCTTCAATCAATCCATTTTCTCCCCCTTTTTGTCATCAGACAAAAAAGTGAGAAACACATCATAGTCAGTTTATTGGAAAACAAAGAAAACAAAATTTTTAAGAAGAGGGAGGAGGATTTGGAATGAAATCTTTGAACATGGCCTCAATCTGCTGAAGGAGCACCGCATTGTTGGCTTCGATGGTCTGTTGGACGAACTCTTGAAACTCAAGAGGAATAACCGAGGCGGAACTCTCAGCAGTGGCCCGTGTTGTGTCCACATCTCTTTGATCAGGAATAACACTGAGAGCCTGAGAGGGAGATGGATCAACAGGATGGACCATTGAGAGAGGGATAGGTTGAGACTTGGACTGAGCTGAGTCTGCAACTTGTTCCATTTCCTCATGATGAGTTTCAGACGAAGGGTCAGCATAGATGATTTCGGTGTCCCTAGTCTCTTCAGGAATAGCCGGCTTAGGAGGAAGAGGAGGAGGAACAGTAGGATAAATGATAGGTTGTGG
Organism: Ammopiptanthus mongolicus; assembly: GCA_039655645.1. Classification (NCBI taxonomy): domain Eukaryota; kingdom Viridiplantae; phylum Streptophyta; class Magnoliopsida; order Fabales; family Fabaceae; genus Ammopiptanthus; species Ammopiptanthus mongolicus. The sequence continues at coordinate 76,023,151 of CM077348.1, read as the reverse complement.
TGGACGCAGCACTTCAAGTATGATATCAGCATCATCATACTTGTTCTCACTCCATCTGATAGCAGGCATAGGCAAAACATCTCTAGGATAAAGAGGTATCCCAAAGATATCGTCTATGATCATGTAGTCTGCTTCATGGATTCGATATTGTCTCGGGTAGACGCTAATCTCTGCTTTCTCCTCATCAGATAATCCAGATGATGATGCTTCTTGGGAGCATCTCCAGATGTGGTTTTCCCAATAGATCCTAGCATCTGGGTCAAATCTGAATCGGGGATCTTTCTTCCAAATACTTTCTAGAGCCCCAGAATCATCTCGATGTTTTGTCCAAAACAGGGGATCAAAAGCATTTTTGTAAGGCAGCGTCCATGACTCAAGCCTTTTGCGAAGGTCCTTATCCTTGTTGGGATCTAAGATAGGGAGCCTTGGACAAGCTCGAGGAGGAACAACTCTTACGCTAGTGCGAGAAGACTTTGACCAAAATCTCTTTGGAAGGTTGTGATGGATCTTAGCTTCTCGAGTCATGTCACACTCCTTCCGCACAGCATAGTAAGGAAGAAAGTCCCAGACATCAGAATACTCCTTCCAAGCTGATGGATAGCTTGGAATGAAAGAAAGGTCGGGATCAAGAATAAAGTTGCTTAAGCCAAACGTCCGTGCCCTTCTTTCATACTCCGTCTTGTAACCTCTCTTGTCTTCATGACGAAGAACAACATGCCTCTTTATATTGTAGTGGCACCATTGGAATGCCTTGTCCTTGATGAGGTTGGGATAGACTTTCCTTGGAGGAAACGTCTTCTTCTCAAGGCAGGTAACCAAGGGTCCAAGGGCAGTGTATGTTTCAGAGGGCAGAGGTTTAGTTGAAGTGTATGGGATGGGGTGATAGCGAAGTTTAGGTGGTGAGGTGGGTGATGTGGAGGGTTGTTCAAATTCATACTCGGGTAATGGAAGAGGGCTTTTGGGGTGAGGTTCTGTAGTGGGGGGTGTATGTTTAAGGAATAGAACAGGAAATTTGCGTTTGACCTCAGCCCAAATTGAGCATTTGTTATTGTAGTCTACTCCAGGGAGGCGTCTATATTTGTTTTTGGGGTAGATCCGTTTGGGGTAGGGAGCACCATAGGGTTGGAAGGGGTGATCTCCCCAGGGCGTGAACCAGTCTTCGGGTTCATTTGGTGAGGTGAGAGTTTGAGTTTGTGGTAGGTTAATGGGTGAGAGAGGTAGGGAAGGTTCAAAGGTTAAGTCTTCTATCTCAGACGATTGGACGATAGGAGAAATAATAACTGAACTGGAGATAGGTTCAGTATTACCTTTCGTCTTTGCTCGAGATGACCTTGCCCTTGTTGACAAAGGTTTAAGCAGAGGTGCAGCAGACGAGGTTTCCAATCTTGGCCCTTTAACTACCCTGGAGATGGGTAGATTGTCCTCGTCATCCTCATCAGTTGGAGCTAGAACTAGCTTCCTTTTTCTGGATGGTTGGACGATGAGCTTTGGACGGGAAGAAGAAGTCTTAGCTATTGGACGAGCTCGTTCAGCAGAGCGTCCAGCAGTGACACATTGTTCAGACGCTTCTTCTGAGCCTTGCGTCTGAGCTCCTTTTTGTTTTCCTTCAAGTTTGGACTTTTTGAGGCAGTCCAACTGCATCATCACCAAACTCTGCCTGCTAAACTCAGGCTGATGCACACGTTCAATGCCGTGAACTTCGTAGTATTTGAACTTTCTTTCTGGAGCCAGGTTCTTTAGGTCATCGTAGACCATATGCTTTTCGAATATTTTTGAGAGAAGAGCACCATAGATGATTGCAGTATTCTTCCCAGAGCCTTCAATGGCATATTTGAAGAAGGAAAAGAGTAGGTGGGGAAGGTTTATTTGCCTTTCAAGAATCAAATGAACCAGACAAAATTGATGAGCCTTTGAAACATTATCCTTTGACCCAACCTTATGAAGGATAGCTTTGTTCAAGATTTGGTGAAGAACCCTAGCCTTGTCAGTCATTTTTGAGGCTATGAGTTTGTCACCTGAGTTCTTCAACAAACAATCTCTGATGGTGGAAGCATCACCAATCTCTTCTTCCCAGTCATCTTCAATAGTTATGCCCGATTGAGCGCACCCAGTCGCATTAGAGATGGTTGCTTCAGATACTATTACTTCAGTATCAAGCACTTTGTTGCGAATCTCTCTTGCAGAGACAATGGGGTTTGTCCAGAACTCCCTAACTAGAGTTGGGTAGATTACTGGAGAACCTTCAAAGTAGCTTGACCATCCAGCAGCATGGATGTTAGAGAAGATGTCAATCCCATTATCAGCCAGGAATTGTAGGTTAAACTTGCACTCGATCATGACATCAGCAGTCTGAGCGTTAAAGGTTTTTCCTTTACCCTTAGAGCCAGCAGCAGAAGAGGTTGCCATAGTTTCAGAGGGGATGTTTAGAGAAAAAGGGTTTTTCAGAAAGGGTCTTCCTTTTCGAAGAGCAAGAAGAAGGATTAAAGCTTTTTGTAAAGGTTTTATTTTTATCAAAACTTAGGTTTTAAAGGAAGGAGAAGAGAGAGCGAAAACCTTTCGTATTTTCAAAGAGAGAGAGAGAGCGAAACGACGTGCATTAAATGCCTGACACACGTTCAGACTTTGAAACCGTAAAAAGCATTTTTGGCAAATAAAGAAAACAAAAACTGACTCAGTTAAGGGAATGAAAGATAATAGTTCATTCGACAAAGATTGAGTTTCATTAATGCATTAGACGAGCATTCAGAGAGTACACTGGACGAGCATATATTGGACATAATGCAAATATTGGACGCATGCATTGGACTCTCAGTCAATCAATGAAATGCATGCTCAGATATTTTCTTATAAATATAAACCTATCTTCGGCTAATGGTTTAGTGAAGATATCTGCCCATTGATGGTCAGTATCAACAAATTGAATATCTATTGTTCCTTTTTGCACATAGTCCCTAATAAAATGATGTTTTATTTCTATATGCTTTGCTCTAGAATGCAGTATGGGGTTCTTTGACAAATTAATAGCAGCAGTGTTATTACACATGATAGGGATGTTGCTTACAAACACGTTGTAGTCTTCCAACTGATGTTTGATCCATAGCAGTTGTGAGCAGCAGCTGGCTGCAGCAATGTACTCAGCTTCAGCAGTTGATAGAGCAATTGTGCTTTGCCTTTTGCTTGACCATGAGACAAGATTAGCACCAATGAAGTGACACCCTCCACTTGTGCTTTTCCTTTCTATTCTGTCTCCAGTATAGTCAGCATCACAGAATCCAACTAATCTGTATTTATCAATTTTCTTATACAAAAGACCCAGATTAGTAGAACCTTTTCGGTATCTAAAGATTCTTTTTACTGCTGAGAGATGAGACTCTTTTGGATCAGATTGAAAACGAGCACATAAGCAAACACTAAACATGATATCAGGTCTGGACGCAGTTAGATATAAGAGGGAACCAATCATACCTCGATATACCTTTTGGTCTACCTTTTTATCTTTATCATCTTTGTTTAGCACGGATGTTGGATGCATTGGTGTATTCATAGGTTTACAATCGTCCAACTTGAAGCGTTTTAGAAGCTCCTTTGTGTACTTCGTCTGATGAATGTACACTCCGTCTGAAGTTTGCTTTACTTGAAGTCCGAGGAAGAATTTTAGTTCTTCCATCATGCTCATTTCAAACTCCCTTTGCATTACTTCAGAAAACTCTTGGCAAAGAGATTCGTCAGTTGCACCAAATATTACATCATCAACGTAAATTTGAGCAACAATAAATTCCTTTTTATTTACTTTTCTAAAAAGAGTTGTGTCCACTTTTCCTCTCGAGAAGCCATTCTCCATTAGGAAAGAGCTGAGTCTCTCATACCAAGCTCTAGGATCTTGCTTGAGTCCATATAGAGCTTTCTTAAGCTTATATACATGCTCAGGACGGTTCTGATCTTCAAAATCGGGTGGTTGAAGAACATATACTTCTTCATTAATTACACCATTTAGGAATGCACTTTTTACATCCATTTGATAAAGCATGATGTTATGATGTGCAGCATATGAGAGTAAGATGCGTATAGCTTCTAATCTAGCTACTGGAGCAAAAGTTTCAGTATAATCAATACCTTCCTCTTGTGAGTAGCCTTGGGCAACTAGCCTTGCTTTATTCCTTACCACCTTGCCATCCTCGTCCAGCTTGTTGCGATAGACCCACTTGGTTCCAATTATAGACTTATCCTTAGGCAGGGAGACCAGCGTCCAAACGTCACTACGTTGAAACTGGTTGAGCTCCTCTTGCATAGCGAGGATCCAGCAATCGTCCAATAAGGCTTCGTCCACAGACTTTGGTTCCATCTCAGAGATGAAGGCTGAGTCAGCTTGCTCTCTGAAGGTTGACCTTGTCCGGACGCTATCATTAGGTTTGCCAATGATTTGATCCTCGGGATGATAAGTTCTGAATTGCCACGAACGAGGAGTATTTACAACTTGCTGAGACGATGATGTGTCCTTCGTAGCGTCTGATGCCTCGTCTTTGTTGGTTGTTGGACGAGCATCTGAATCATTCAGATTCATATCTGCAAAAGAATCATCTAGCTCTGATAATCTCTTATCAGGTTGTTTGTCATCAAATTTAACATGAATGGATTCTTCAACAATCAAGTTCTAGAGTTATAGACTCTAAAAGCTTTGGACGTTTCAGAGTATCCTAACAATATTCCATTATCTACTTTGGCATCAAACTTTCCTAGTTGATCCTTAGTATTTAAAATAAAACATTGACATCCAAAGGGGTGGAAATAAGAAATGTTTGGTTTGCGTCCTTTCCACAATTCATAAGGAGTCTTATTCAAGATTGGTCTTATGTATATTCTATTTTGAATATAGCAGGCAGTATTTACAGCTTCAGCCCAGAAGTGCTTAGGGACAGAATTATCACTGAGCGTTGCCCTAGCCATCTCTTGAAGAGATCGGTTCTTCCTCTCAACAACACCGTTTTGTTGTGGAGTTCTAGGGGCAGAGAAATTGTGATGAATACCACTTTCATCACAGAACCTTTGAAAAAGCTCATTTTCAAATTCGCCTCCATAATCACTTCTGATCGAGCTGATGAATATGCCTTTTTCATTCTGAACTCGCTTACAGAATATAGAAAAGACCTTGATAGACTCATCCTTGTGAGCAAGGAACTTAACCCATGTCCATCTAGTATAGTCATCTACTATGACAAGTCCATATTTCTTACCACTGACAGAGGCCGTCCTTGTTGGACCAAACAAATCAATATGCAACAATTCCAGTGGTCTAGAAGTACTAACAATGTTTTTGGACTCAAACGAGTTCTTAACTTGTTTTCCTTTTTGACATGCGTCACAGAGAGCGTCTGATCTAAACACAATCTTTGGTAAGCCTCTTACAAGGTTATGCTTGTTTAGTTTAGAGATTAATCTCATACTAGCATGACCAAGTCTTTTGTGCCAGATCCATCGCTCATCTTCCACAGACACTAGACATGATACACTTTAAGTTGAAATTTCCCCCAAATTAATCTTGTACAGATTATTTTGCCTTTTGGCAGTGAATAAGATGGACCCATCAGGGTTCTTGACCAAACATTCACCTTTATTGAAGGAAACAATAGACCCACTGTCACATAATTGACTTATGCTAAGCAAGTTGTGTTTTAATCCTTCAACCAGAAGAACATTATCAATAGAGGGAAGAGGATGCTTACCAATCTTACCTATTCCTACTATCTTCCCCTTCTGGTTGCCTCCAAAGGTGACCCATCCACTAGACTTCTCACGGATTTCTTGGAACATACACCTTTCTCCCGTCATGTGACGTGAGCAACCACTGTCCAAGTACCAGGACTGGGGTCTTTTTTGTGTTGCTAAGCAGATCTGCAACAGGTATTATCATATTCTTAGGTACCCAGATAAACTTGGGTCCTTTTGGGTTAGTTGGTGGTCTTCGACCATGCATTTTGTTTTTGTTTTTGTAAATGCATTTTGAAAAGGTGTGACCACTCTTTCCACAAATCTTGCAGTAAGTTCTGGATGCATGCAATTTATTTTCTTTTTGCTTTCCATAGGAATGAAAAGCCTTGTGATTTTTGTTGGACCCTAATATTTTCTGAGACGCATTTTGTTTCTCAGAGTCATAGCCTAGGCCAGACTTATCATGAGGTGATCTAGTGTACCTCAATATCAGGTCTAGCTACTCTGATCCTCCAACAAGCTTAGTTACGCTTTTGGTGAGATCAGATACCTCTTGTTTTAGTCTAGTTACCTCATGAGGTTCACTGGACTCAGAGGTGAGTTTGTCAGTTAGACTGACATTCTCAGCTTTAAGCTTATTATTCTCTTCAACAAGCTGCTTATTTAGTTTTTTGGACTCTTCCAACTCCTTATTTACTTTTGACAATTTTCTCTTAAGCACGATGTATTGATGATGCAATATAGAAGAATCATTTAACAGTTCATCATATGCTTCTTGAAGAGAGTCAGAAACGGATACCTCGCCATCTTCTGATTCAGCGTCCGAAGAGCTTTTGGCCATCAGGCAGAGATTTGAGGTAGACGAGCTCCTTGGTCTAAACAGATGTTCCAGAGCGTCCAGCTTCTCCTTAGATGTTTGGAATTGCGAGACCATGTCCAGTCTTGGACGATCAAGAGCGTTGACAAGACACCAGTTAGCATTGGCATTTTGAGAACATCGTCTGATATCATCACTCGTCCAGTCTGTTTCATGTTTGGACGATGTTGAACCGTCCTCAAGGTTAATCGTTGGACGATAATCTCCGTTAGTGAAGATGTCCCACAACTCATAGTTTTGAGCTTGGACGTATAGTTGGAAAATTGATTTCCAATAAGTATAGTCTGTTCCCTTGAAGATGGGTGGAACATTCACATTCCATCCTCTTCCAGAGGTAGACTCCTGACTTCTTTCTCCGAGAACAACAAATTGTTCATCGTCCGAAGAGTCTTCATCTTGCTTGTTGGACCAGAGGCATAGATTAGCCTCTTCATTTGTTTCTTCTTCTACTTCTTCAGAAGAGTTCAAGTCCTCCCAACTTGCCATGAAGTTCTTTTTCTTCTTTTTGAAGAACTTCTTCTTGTCCTTTAGCGTAGGGCAATCAGCTTTGAAGTGTCCTGGTTTGTTACATTCAAAACAGACCAGCTGACTTTTATCCTTGGGTTCAGCATGATCCTTGAAGCTTTTATTTTGGAATGGCCTTCTCTTTATTCCATTTTTCTTTCTCCACATATTCTGAATCTTTCTGGAGATAAAGGATAGCTCGTCATCGTCTGATACATCATCATCAGACTGATCAGCTTCATCACTGGACTCATCAGCTTTTAAGGCTTTTGAGTTGTTGGACCTATGAGCTTTCAGGGCAATTCCCTTGTTCTTCTTTTCGGGATTGTCAAGATCAAGCTCCTGCTCATGAACTTGAAGCGTCCCTACAAGATCATCCAGAGTCAAAGTGGAGAGATCTTTGGCCTGGGTGATTGCAGTGACCAGAGGTCTCCATTTTTTAGGCAGACTCCTAAGAATCTTGGTGACATTCTCCTTGGTAGTGTAGACCTTTCCAAGGGATTTCAGATTGTTGATGATCGTCTGAAAGCGACCCATCATGTCAAGGATGGACTCTCCTTCAGCCATGGTGAACATTTCATACTGGCCGACCAGCATGATGATTTTAGAGTCCTTCACCTTGGTTGTCCCTTCATGGAGATTAGACAAGGTGTCCCATATTTGTTTGGCTGATTCACATGCGTGAATCTTCTGAAATTCGTCAGGACTGAGAGCACACATTAAAGCATATCTTGCTTTATGATTCTCTTCCATTCTAGCCCGTTCAGCATCTGTCCAATCGTCCTCTGCTTTGTCTGTCCCGTCAGAGTTGAGACAAACGTTAGGACCGTTTGTGATTCTAGCCCAGAGAGCTGAGTTTGTATTGAGGATGAAACCTTTGAATCTCTCCTTCCAGTACAGGTAGTGAGTACCATTGAAGAACGGCGGTCTGGTCATGGAAGTGCCTTCCATAACTGGTTGACTCCCGCTTGGCATACCTGGTCCAGACATATCTGCGGTAGGATCTTTTCCTCTACACGGCAAAGTGCTCAACCCAGAGGCTGAGCTCTGATACCAATTGAAGGAACCTGTTTGAAACACAAGAAGGGGGTTGAATTGTGTTTTAGACGATTTTAAATTCTTTTCGTAAGCAGATAATGATTTTCGCAAGATTGGACGCTTAAAACGATTAAAAGCAAAGAGAGCTCTTCCAAACTCCAAGTTGGACGCTCACTTAGTTTTGACTAAGACAAGAAGACAGCGTAATGAAAGGCAATTCAATCCCAGTTAGTTTGTTAGACAAAAACTAAAGTAAGAGAAGGGAGAGAAAGGAACACAAAGATATTATCCTGGTTCACTCTTCACCAAAGAGCTACGTCCAGTCCTCTCTACTTGAGAGCTTTATCCACTATAACAAAAACCTTTTGTTACAAAGTATTCAACACCTCTTCAGGCAGTATTCTTAACCTCTTCAGGTTCTCTAAGTATTCTTTTACAGACAAGCCTCTTCAGGCTCAACCAAACTAAGGTTTTGAAAGAAGGTTGTTCTACTAACTCACTAAATGTGAGAATTCGAAACTAAAGCTTAGACTCTTGAAACAACTCTACACAGAGAGTAATATGAAAGTGAGGATCAGATTAGCTTTTCTAGCTTTGCAAGCTTGAGATTTTCTCTTTTATCTCTTGAGCTAATATTGGCTTGTATCTCTTGAAGGATTTTGAAATGCTAAGTGCTGCTTCACTTGTATTTTTGCTCAAGTTCGGTTCAGTTATTCGTTTTTCGTGTACTTGCACTTTCAAAAGATGAAGGTATATATAGCCTCTTTTCTTTGAGCAATCTTCAGTCTTCAACGGATGGAAAAGGATCCGTTCTGATGAGCATTGAATGCATTTGATCCGTTGAGTCTGGTAGCTTCTGAAGTTTCTGATCAGCAGAATAGACTATCAGGGTGATAGCTAAAAGTGGTGCTAACATATCCTCTGAGTAGAACGAAAGTTGCCTTTTGTTTATCCAAAACAAGAAGGTCAACTTCTTTAGGTGACAGAGACATTCTGGCTTATGCTTTACTTTTTGTACCAATATTACAAAGAATGTTTTGTCCCACGGGTATAAGCCTTTTACAGGGAATAATAAATTCAAATGCTTTTACATGATATTCGCGCTTGAAATTTGAAAGCATTTATTGGAGTAGCTATTACAGAAGGTAACCAAAAGAGTCTTTGGACTCAAGGTTCTATAAATTACCGTCCAGTCGTAAACCAAGAACAAGTGTTGGACGAGATAAAGTCTTTGGACTATGTTGGACGAGATAACGTCTCTGGACTATGTTGGACGAGACAAAGTCTTTGGACTATGGATAGTCTTTGGACTCAATTTAGATTTGTCCTGCATACTTAATATAAAACGTTAGTCCATAACAAATCTTTGTTCATCTTAAATTAGTTCTTTGTTAACATCAAAACTTAAGGGATTATTTGGACCATGACCACTTTGGTTCCAACATGTGATTCTTTCCCCCACCTGAAAAACGGGTACCGGCACGAACTCAACCACCACGAGCAGCCACGAACCACCACTTTCTACCTTGGTTCCGATCTGCCCGGGCCCCAGAAATAACAAGCACTACGATGCTCCAAACTTAGTACTCCGATGATATAGAGAAATGATCGGTTAGAATCGAAGAGGAAGTTGCCACGAGTTCAACGGCACGATCGGAATTTGAAGCCGGCGAACGGATTGAACGAACGATCTCACGGAAGGTCAAGCTACACTCCTGGTGTTCTTCACGTTTTACAGGTCTAAAGCTTATAATTTAGAACCCAGTGAAAAGAACTTGCAAGTTTGGTCGTGATGGTATTTATGACCATCTTTATCTCTGGTTTGATCTTGTTGGACCATAAAAGTTATGGTTGTATGTTTTTGCTGTCTCTAACTCTCAATCATGGATTCACTAGTGTCTTATTGTCCTTCCTTTAATTGTGTCGTCACTTTTGTAAAATTCCTGTTTAGTGTCTAATCCGTTCTGTTAACAATTTAGTTCACTAAGTGTGAAATGTTCTTTATCTAAAGGTTGATTTTGTTCGAATTGTAGAGAATTCATTGTATGAACATTCATACTATCAATATCCTAATTGTACCCTGTGTAAATCAAAACACATAAATCAAATATTTTGAAAATACTTGGTTCAAGTGCAAAATGGAAATTTGTTTGCTGTCTTATGAACATAAATACTTGGTTCAAGTGCAAAATGAAAATTCTTTTGTTGTCTTATCAATATCCTAGTTGAACATAAATCACTTGGTTTCATGAAAATATATGTCTTATGTTGCCTCGTAGCATTTCTCAAACTATTTGTATGGACATTTATATGCCTTAATGAATATATGTAGGTTATGAATGATTGTATGGTATTCAAGAAACCTTTTGTTCAAGAATTTTTTACTCACCCTCCCCCTTCTATTTTCCTTTGAAGACATGAATTATGGTTATCTTTTGTCAGTCAGAACATAGACGTATAGTATTGTAGTTAAATGTTTTTTTTTCGTGTTTTATGATATATTTACTAATCCATTTTATTTTGCAGCCAAGAGAAAAAAGATGTTTAGTACTAATCACTTTAGAAGAAGAACTTTTAGGATTCCTTTTTGTTCTTAAGCAAAATGAAAATACTTGGTTCAAGTGCATGGGAAATGACTTTTACATCCCCTCTTAAATTCTAGTATCTTACTTATTGGCAACAGAGAGGATCGGTCAGAAGATGTGCACAGGGAAGTGACTGAAGAGGGAAGTCAAGAGACTTATTTCTTTGCTTTTAATGATGAAATAAGCAATAAGGGATTTGGTGACAGATATTTCCTCTGAGAAGAGTCGAAAGAGAAAATCCAAAGAAGTAAAAGAAAGCATCATTCAACAAATCAAAAGCATCTTTTAGCATATTTCTTATCTATTTGGGTCAGTACAAATATAAAACATATATTAATTACTTCACAATTTTAATCACGTTATTATTTTTGACTTACAAAAGCCTATTGTCTTTCCAAATGTTACATAACTATATTATATTCCCCACACATTATTGTCCGTACAGTTATAAAAGACTAATAATTAGATATTTTTATTATAATTAAAGCATAAAATATATAAAAAATAGACCTTTCCATATATATATTGAAATGTAAATTATTTGATAATGGTTACTATATAAAGATACACTAAAATAAGCATGAGTTTAATTGCTATACACTGTCAGTGTAAAGTTTTTTTACATCGACAACCAATCAGAAATCATGGTATGTGTGACTTTTAAGGTAGTTAGGATAAAAGTCAAACATTTTAGCTTATGTGATAAATTCTGATTGGTTGTCTGTGTAAAAAATCTTTACACTGACATTGTATACCAATTAAATCCAATAAGCATAACCTAAATCCTAAATTCTACAGAAAAATATACCTATGCATGATATACAATAAAGCTCTGCAATTGGACGAAAAAATATACTCAAATGTTTCTTACTTTTATATATCTTATGATACAATAAAAAAAAGAAAAAATATATAATTGATAATATATTAAAAAAATGCAAAATGTTAATTATGAAGAATGGATATATATATATATATATATATATATATATATATATATATATATATATAATAAAAAAATTGAATCTATGTAACATCAATTGTTGTTTCATGATATAAATTTTATAATGTATATTAATATGTTTACCATAAGTTTTATCAATTGTGATGTATCAAAAAAAATATGAAGTAATTTAAAATGTTCTAATCATAAAAACAATAATTAATTTAAAAGTCTCTTTTTTTATTAACTAAATATTTTCTTCATGAGGTATACTTTTATCTTGTAATATATGTTAATATTTTTTGTGTAGATTAAGTTATTACGTTTTATTTATATTTACTTTTATTGACTTCAAAATTAATGTGTTTTATGTAAATTTTCATTTCTATATGATGTAAGTATTTATCTCTAAATCTTAATAATTTTTTATATAAATATTTTATATCTTATAAATATTTTTCACATAAATTAAAATTAAGAAAAATTCTAATGAAATTTTTGAGAAACAAATATTAGATTTTATGATGAAACTGAGAAAATCTTTCTGATTAATGATTAGAAACTGTAATGCATCAATAGAAGTTAAAAAAATAAAGCACAATAAAGTAAGATCGTGAGATGAAAATATGAACTTTTAAAAATAAAATAATTTACTTAATAATATTGTTTATTCATTTATCTGTTTTGATAAAACACATTCAGGTTGATCAACTTGATTGTATTTTCTTGAGTGAGTATATTTTTTTTATAAGTAAAATTTCATTAAAATAAATAAAAGAGGAAAGTGAAAAAAAACACAAAATGTGTCAGGCATCGGCAACAAAGAAACGATACACTTTGAACAAAACAGAACTCATAGCAATTCCATAACACTACTTGTAATACACTAATTCCATAACAGCAAAACTAAAGCAGAAAAAGAAATGTCAAAACACTACAATTTCATAATGTCTATTTATTAAATCGTTTTTTTTTTTTTTACCAAAGGAAACTCATAGCATTTCATTCATAATTAAATCTGCAATACATTGGGGAACATCAAAAAAGTCACGTGGGCGGGCTAGCCATAGATGTAGCCACCCATGCTAAGATATGAGTAATTACATCAGCTTCCCTCCTAGAGAACTCTACCAAAGAGTTGTTAAAATGAGAGAGGAACAAATTACCACAATCATGAATAATAGCTCCAAAATCAGAAAGGTCTTCCATATTTATCAAATCGTTTTGTTTTTACATATTCTTGCATCTTTATATAAGTGTGTTAATATACAAAGAGCAATAACTCAACCCACTAACCCACCCCATCATGGAAGAGCAAATAAAAAATAAAAATAAATTATTAATATGGAAGATGAAACATTCAAGCCTTTTTTATTTTTGAATAAATAAAATGAAATTAAAATCAAACGAAAAATAAATAAAATAAAATATAAAAATGAAAAGTAAAATTTATAGTAAAAAAACGAAATTAAATTTAAAATCTAAAAATGACAATGAAAATAAAATTTGAATTGGAAATAAATTTAAAAATAAACATTAGAATGAAATGAAATTTTTTAATTAAAATTGAAACTAAAATTAAAAAATAAATTTAAAATTAAATTAAAATTACATATTGAAAAATAAATAAGACCCAAAAATGAGTGTTCACAACAATGAAGACCCATTAAGTTGTGACTTAAGGAGGCTCATTTTTAAGATAATTAAAAAAGAAATATAATAAAGAAACATATATACATAAATACCCTCTATTAGACAAAAAATATCAAATATATCCCAACCATTCTATAGTGATTTTACAAATACATCTCAGCCACTACTTTGCTTTTATATATAAAGATTTATTGCTGTGATAGATCATCACTTGAGAGAGTTGAATGGTAGATTCGATGCGCAAGCAACAAAGCTTCTTATATTGAGTACATCTTTAGATCCTAAAGATTGTTACAAGTCATTTAATGTTATTAACATCTGTAATCTTGTTGCGAAATTTTATTCTTCAGATGTTTCAGATCAAGAAAAGACCCAATTGCCATATGAATTGCAACATTATGAGCATGATGTGCTAAAAGATCCAAAGTTTCAGAATCTGTCTACTATTGCTGGCTTATGTCAAAAATTAGTAGAGACTAGCAAATCATATGTTTATCCTTTAATTGATAGATTGATTCGCCTTGTTTTGACTCTTCCTGTGTCAACAACAACTAGTGAGCGTGCTTTTTCAACTATGAAAATCATTAAAATAAGGCTTCGAAAATAAGATGGAAGATGATTTTCTGACTGATTATATGGTTGTTTACATTGAAAAGGAGATTGCTCAAAACTTTACAACTGATATGATAATTGATGATTTTTACTCCATGAAGCATCGTCATGCACTATTAAAGAAGGGAAGATTTTTAAGTATGTATTTAAGTTGACTAAAGATTTGTTTGAGTAATTTATATTATATTAAGTTGTTAATCATATATCATATTTGTTTCATATAGTTTGTTTCTATATACTAGTTAATAGTTTTTATTGTTATTTATTTTATCTTTAATTAGTCTTGGCCCCCTTCATAAGAAATTCTTGGCTCTGCCACTGATTATTTGGGAGTACAATGATAATTAATGGAGTAAAGTGAATTACATAGGTATGAAGTGGTTTACACCACGCCTTATCCCAAATCCCCAAATTGGAGGGCATGCAAATTTGAGTGGTATAGAGTTGTCTCATCCTTCACCATTCCATTTCCTTGAAAGATATTCAGTATATGTATAGATCCATCGTAAGTGTAGGTGTAGACAAGAAGAGTAAGAGTAGCATTCTATGAAATCCATATCAATATATCTATATTCATGTAGAATACAATTCCAACCTCATCCTACTGAATGAAAGTTTGGACAGCTGTCAGCACTACATTAAGAATGTGTGTTTGGGACAATGGATTAATTCCATTTCAGTTATTTTTTCCACTAAAAATTTGTTTCATAGATAATCTAATTAGTTTGACATTTTAGGTTAAATTTTTAAAAAAGCCTTTTTTTAAAAAAAAAAAACTATTTTTATCCATATGATGTCAAGAACGGTTCGATTGTCCCTTTACGCCTAACTTCTTCAACACTTTAGGACCATGCATGACTCGACATGCTACATGTCTTCGTGTATAACATGATTCCAAACACAATCACATACTATTAACCAAATATCAATACAATTATGTTTAAATCGGGCAATGATGTTCATATGTACGTTGCATCAATTTTAATCAAGCATTTCTCATTTAAGAGCAAGTAATGAACAATTATAATCAAATACTCATCGCTTAAGATCAAATATTACATTGGTGTAAAAAAAAAAAGGATCAAATATTACACATTGAAGGTCCAAGTAGCATATGTCCTTTGTCCACACTTAGCATTTATTCTATTGTGAATTTCTTACATACCATGATGGGCCAAACCATGTTGGGAGGCCCAACACCTTGATTGGGACCATTGTCCATTTATGAGTCCACCTTGAGTCAAGTATAAGTGATTTGGGCCTTGTAGGCCCATTTTTTAAGGACATCCTTAGATTGTTTAATTCTAATTGGGTTGTTACTAGATTCTTATGTAATGTTAATTTAGCACTTAAGTTTGTCTTTTTGACTAAAGATTATAGTTTATTTGTTTATTCCCTGTTTTGATTTTACTCTATCCATGACTTTACTTTGTAACCTAGTTTGCTTTACATCATGTTATTGATTCTAGTTGTTTTCCTAACAACCAAGTTTTATATCCTACATAAACAATTTAAATACTTACCTAATCATTATTTCTTAAGAGTCCGTTTGATTCGTTATAAAGGACACGACAGGCAGAATAGTACTGGACATGTAGTTGAAGCACATGACAACTTTTTGTATTTCATTGTTTGGTGGTCGATGCGCAACACAAACAATTTTGTGCAGTACCTTGTTTGATATGCTTATGTACTGGATATAACAATGTAAACTTTACTATAATATCCTTTGTACTGTGCAATATCTGGTTTGCATTAGGAAAAGACAAAAAACAAAATTTTGAAACTTTTTAAGTTGTTTTATTATTTAAAATAAAATTTATTATTATACTTCAGAATAAAGCTCTTGCACTTGCAATAATTAAAAAGGTCTTCAGTGTATATGCATAGTGTACGTATCGATCCATAATTGAGTGATTGAATGAAGTGGGATGGAAAGTAAAAAATATACCACTTTATTGTTTGGAGTTTTAATAAAGAAATTGAGGGAAATCTCACTTCATTATTTGGGAGTACAATGATAATTAATGGAGTAAAGTGAATTACATAGGTATCAAGTGGTTTACACTTGAGTGGTATAGAGTATGAAAATTTGAGTGGTATAGAGTTGTCTCATCTTTCACCATTCCACTTCCTTAAAAGGTATTCAGTGTATGTATAGATCCATCATAAGTGTAGGTGTAGACAAGAAGAGTAAGATTAGCATTCTATGAAATCCATATCTATATATCTATATTCATGTAGAATACAATTCCAACCTCATCCTACTGAATGAAAGTTTGGACAGCTATCAGCACTATATTAAGAATGTGTGTTTGGGACAATGGATTGATTCCATTTCATTTATTTTTTTCCCCTAAAAAGTTGTTTCATAGATAATCTAATTTGTTTGACATTTTAGGTTAAATTTTTAAAAAAGCCTTTTTTAAAATTAAAAAAAAACTATTTTTATCCCTATGATGTCAAGGGCGGTTCAATTCTCCCTTAACGCCTAACTTCTTCAACACTTTAGGACCATGCATGACTTGACATGCTACATGTCTTCGTGCATAACATGATTCCAAACACGATCATATACTATTAACCAAGTATCAATACAAATTATCTTTAAATCGAGCAATGATGTTCATATGTACGTAGCATCAGTTTTAATCAAGCATTTCTCATTTAAGAGCAAGTAGTGACAATTATAATCAAATACTCATCGCCTAAGATCAAATATTACATATTGATGGTCCAAGTAGCATATGTCCTTTGTCCAAACTTAGCATTTATTCTATTGTGAATTTCTTACATACCATCATGGGCGAAACCATGTTGGGAGGCCCAACACCTTGATTGGGACCATTATCCATTTATGAGTCCATCTTAAGTCAAGTATAAGTGATTTGGGCCTTGTAGGCCCATTTTTTAAGGATGTCCTTAGATTGTTTAATTCTAATTAGGTTGTTACTAGATTCTTACGTAATGATAATTTAGCACTTAAGTTTGTCTTATTTGTTTATTCTCTGTTATATGTTGATTTTACTCTGTCCATCACTTTACTTTGTAACCTAGTTTGTTTTACATCATGTTATTGATTCTAGTTGTTTTCCGAAAAACCAAGTTTTCTATCCTACATAAACAATTTAAATACTTACCTAATCACTATTTCTTAAGGGTCCGTTTGATTCGATATAAAGGACAGGACAAATAAAACAGTACTGGACAAGTAACTGAAGCACTTGAGAACTTTTTGTATTGTACGTTGTTTGGTGGTCGATGCACAACACAAGCAATTTTGTGCAGTACCTTGCTTGATATTGTTATGTATTGGACAGAATAATGTAAACTTTACTATAATACCCTTTGTACTGTGCAATGTTTGGTTTGCATTAGGAAACGACACAGAACAAAATTTTGAAACTTTTTAAATTGTTTTATTATTTAAAATAAAATTTATTATCATACTTTTCTTTTATTTATAATTAACAGTTAACAATGTGATATAATTTTAAGGATTATTTTATACTTATCATTTTAAAAAATAATAAAATTTATTAATTATGTTGATATATTTTTAACTATACCTATCGTATTATAAATTAAAAATAATTTAAAAGAAATTACTAAAATGCATAAATAAACTTATATGTTATAATTAAAAATATTTCACAATTATATATTACTTTATGCTATAAAAAAATGCTGTGGCAGTGGGTATATTAAGTTGGGGCAGGGGGTTTTTCACCTTTTTTTTTTTTGTTGGGCATTGGAAAGCTGAGAGTGTGGGATAGGAAAATTCGAAAAAACTAAGGACATGCGAAATTGAAAAGTCTGAAAATATAACGTTAATAATGTCTTTTTATTCTTCTTGGACACCGGACAAGTAGTTGTACCGGCCTACTGAGGTTTAGTGGGTTACAAGTTTTTTGGTATTTGTCCAGTCCTTCATTAGTTATTTTGTGCTTTCCCACGATCATTATTTAAATCAAACGTTGGACAAAATTATTTTTATCCATATGATGTCAAGGATGGTTCGATTGTCCCTTAACGTCTAACTTCTTCAACACTCTGGGACCATGCCTGACTCGACATGCTACATGTCTTCGTGCATAACATGATTCCAAGCATGATCACATACTATTAACAAAATATCAATACAATTATCTTTAAACTGAGCAATGATTCATATGTACATTGCATCAGTTTTAATCAAGCATTTCTCATTTAAGAGCAAGTAGTGAACAATTATAATCAAATACTTATCACTTAAGATCAAATATTACACATTGATAGTCCAAGTAGCATATGTCCTTTGCCCACACTTAGCATTTATTCTATTGTGATTTTCTTACATACCATGATGGGTCAAACCATGTTGGGAGGCCCCACACCATGATTAGGACCATTGTCCATTTATGAGTCCACTTTGAGTGTAGTATAAGTGATCTGGGGCTTGTAGGCCCATTGTTTAAAGATGTCCTTAGGTTGTTTAATTTTAATTAGGTTGTTACAGATTCTTACTTAATGTTAATTTAGCACTTAAGTTTGTCTTCTTGACTAAAGATTATAATTTATTTGTTTATTCTTATTATAAGTTGATTTTACTCTATCCATCACTTTGCTTTTGTAACCTAGTTTGTCTTACATCATGTTATGTATTTACTATATATGAAAACAAAGTCCTAAGAGGACATGTGTCACGTTGTTGATAAAAACTTTCCCGCTCATTTTGCCATTGCTTCTTTTTCTCAATAATAATTGCTTCTTTTTCTCACTTTTTTATTCTATTAATGAATTAATTCAATCATTTTTTGATACATTTCTATTCATTTTTTTTTTTCCATAACTGCTATCTCTGCTTGCTTCTGATGTCTGGTCAAATTATCTATTTACTATATATCTATTACTATATATGAAAACAAAGTCCTAAGAGAACATGTGTCGTGTTGTTGATAAAAACTTTCCCGCTCATTTTGCCATTGCTTCTTTTTCTCACTTTTTTATTCTATTAATTAATTAATTCATTCATTTTTTTGATACATTTCTATTCATTTTTTTATTCTTTCCATAACTGCTATCTCTGCCTGCTTCTGTTGTCTGGTCAAATTATCTATTTACTATATATCTACTACTATATATGAAAACAAAGTCGTAAGAGAACATGTGTCGTGTTGTTGATAAAAACTTTCCCCCTCTGTAATGAAACGTGTTCCACAAGTCACCAAGATTCAAGTTACAATGTCAGCAATCATGAAGAAACCAGCACCATGAGGGGTCATGTGATAGGTACAACCCGAATCAAGCACCCACTCATTGCAGCAATCATCAACAGTGACAGACAAGACATCTGCACTTTCATAACCATCAACCACACCAGCAACATCACTGCTATCTTTGTGCTTGCCATAACCTTTCTTCTTTCTTTTAGGGCAATCTTTTCGAAAATGACCTTCTTTGTGACAGAAGTAACAGCTTAGCTTACCTTTGGATTTGGACCTCCCCTTTTTCTTGCCTTTCCATTCTCTTTTCTCAGGTCTTCCTCTAGCAAACAAGGATTTAGAATCTCCACCATCACCCTTATTGTCTGTGATCTTCTTTTTTATTTCACGGGCAATAAGGTTTGCTTTGACTTCTTCAAGAGTAAGAGACTCTCTTCCAAACATCATTGTATCTACCAGATTCTCAAATGATGATGGAAGTGAGCATAACAGCATCACGGCTTGATCCTCCTCTTCAATTTTAACATCCACACTCTTCAAATCAAGAACAGCTTTAGTGAACTGCGAAACATGTTCTTTAATTGAGGAGCCTTCTTCCATTTTCAGTTGATGGAGTCTCTTCTTCAAGTATAGCTTGTTGGTCAATGACTTCGTCATATACAGACTTTCCAGCTTCAACCAAACACCAGCTGCAGTTTCCACCCCTGCCACTTCTCTAAGAACCGCATCACCCAAAGAAAGAATGATTGTGCTGTGAGCCTTGCTAATCATATCAGTCTTCTCTTTATCGGACATAGTTGCAAGCATCTTTGCACTTCCCAGCAGTGCACCTTCCAGCCCTTGATGAACAAGAAGGGCTTTCATCTTGATTCTCCATAGACTGAAGTCGTTGTCACCAGTGAACTTCTCTATGTCAAACTTCGCAGAACTCATCGCGGAATGCCCCAAGATTGCTCAAAGAAACTGAGCTCTAGATACCAATTGTAATGAAACGTGTTCCACAAGTCACCAAGATTCAAGTTACAATGTCAGCAATCATGAAGAAACCAGCACCAGTGATGATCAGCAATCAAACACAGATAAACGAGATAAGGGAAAGAAGAAAGAACACCAGCAATTATAGTGGTTCAGATAGCCTAATGCTATCCTACATCCACTCTATAGAGATACTTCACTTCTTGATTAGAAAACACAAAGTGCACCTCACCTACAATGACTCTCTGCACTCACGATTTTCCATCAACCAGAATCAATCTCTAATGATTCTGAATTACCCTCCCAATGATACAAGCTAAGGCTTTATATACCTAGTTACACAAATGAGTACCTACCCGATTACAACAGAAAACAGTTATAACAGAAAACTGCCTAACTAATTTACAACCAAAAGGATAAGATAACAAAACTAACAAGGTAACACTTAGCTTAGACAAATCTAACTAACTATAGGGAGAAAGGATTGATGATTCACCAGACTTCAACAAACCTTCACCTTGAATCTTCAAGCCTTGATCTAGATAGAAATGCCACAAGTCTCAGAATGAGACTTAAACTGTCAGTGTTCCAATGTTAACCAAATTTAAACAATGATTAAACTTGGCACTTGGAACAACTTTAGTCAACATATCAGCTGGATTGTCATGAGTAGAAACCTTCTTCACCTGCACAACACCTTCTGCAATTACATCTCGAATATAATGCATCCTTATATCTATGTGCTTTGTCCTCTCATGGAACATGGGGTTCTTTGAGAGACAAATGGCACTTTGACTGTCACACCAGATTGTAACCTCTGCAGCCTTGCCTTCCAGCTCTTTGACAAAACCTTTTAACCAAATAGCTTCCTTTATGGCTTCAGTGAGAGCAATATATTCGGATTCGGTGGTTGACAAAGCTACAATTGCTTGTAAATTGGCCTTCCAACTCACAATGCTTCCATGAAGAGAAAACATATAACCAGTAAGAGACCTTCTTTTGTCAATATCACCTGCAAAATCAGAATCTACAAAGCCTGTTAGACCTTCACTTTCACTACCTTGCTTACCATAAATGAGACCAACTGATTTGGTTCCTTGCAAATATCTCAGAATCCATTTCACACCCTGCCAATGTGCTTTTCCAGGGTTGCTCATGAATCTGCACACCATGCTAGCTGCATAGGCCAAATCAGGCCTAGTACACACCATAGCATACATTAAACTCCCAGTGGCATTGGAGTAAGGTATGCTGGTCATGAATTTGTATTCTTCATCAGTGCTAGGAGACTGATTTGCTGAGAACTTGAAATGTGCAGTAAGAGGAGTGGAGACAGATTTGGCATCTTGCATATTGAATCTCTTGAGCACCTTCTCAATATAATCACACTGATTAAGAAACAGAATTCCCTCAGCCCTTTTCATAACTATTTCCATACCCAGTATTTTTCTAGCAGTCCCTAAATCTTTCATTTCGAACTCAGATTTCAGTAGCTTCTTCAGTTTCTGAATTGCTGCCTTATCTGCACTTGCCAACAGCATGTCATCTACATATAAGAGGAGGTAGATGAGGTGACCAGAATCCTCTCTTTTGAAATAGACACAAGTATCAAAAGAGCTTCTCTTATAGCCATTTGAAGTCACAAAGGTGTCAAGCCTTATATACCACTGCCTAGGTGATTGCTTAAGCCCATATAATGATTTCTTCAACAAACACACCATCTGTTCTTTCCCTTTTACTTCAAATCCTTCAGGCTGCCTCGTATAGATCCTTTCTTCCAATTCACCATGTAGAAAAGCTGTTTTAACATCCATTTGATCCAATTCCAAGTTGTGAATTGCAACAAGAGTCAAAATCACCCGAATGCTAGTATGCTTAACCACAGGTGAGAAGATCTCCTTGAAATCAACTCCTTCCTTTTGAGTGAATCCCTTGGCAACAAGCCTAGCCTTATATCTATAACATTTGTCTCCTGTACCTTCAAATTTCTTTCTGAATACCCACTTACATCCCACAATTCTTTGCTTTGCTGGTCTGTCCACAAGTTCCCAAGTCCCATTCTTAGTCAATGATTCCATTTCATCATTCATAGCAACTCTCCACTTGTCTTTCTCTGCCCCAGTAACAGCTTCCTTGTAGGTAATAGGATCAGTGTCTTGAGCTTCAATCTCCACACTCAAAGCATATGCTATAAGATCAGCATAACCATATATTTGAGGAGGTTTAGTTTGCCTTCTCTCCCTGTCTCTAGCCAAATTCCAGGGTAGCTCTTCAGCATCAGATTGCTCAACTTCTTCTGTTTCAGATTGTACCAACTCCTCTGCTTCCCCTGTATCAAAATTCTTCACTTGCAGCTGAGTTTTCTGACTTGCCTTTTCTGTTTCTGCAACCTGTTTCTCTGCAGTCTCAGTTAAGGTTTCTTCTTGAAAAATAACATCTCTACTAACAATGGCTTTCCCAGTAGCTGACCCTCCTATCCAAACTTTGTAACCTTTTACACCTTTTGGATATCCAAGAAAAATTCCCTTCTTGGACCTTGGCTCAAGCTTCCCTTCATTTACATGTATGTAGGCAGTATAACCAAAAATCATCAAGTTTCCAAGGCTAGGAGCTTTACCAGTCCACATTTCATCGGGTGTTTTAAACCCTATTGCAGAGGATGGACTCCTGTTTATCAAATAAGCAGCTGTGTGGACAGCTTCTCCCCATAAATTTTTGGTTAATTTTGCATGGGATAGCATGCATCTTACCCTCTCCAAAATGGTCCTATTCATCCTTTCAGCAAGACCATTTTGTTGAGGAGTAAGTCTAATTGTCTTATGCCTTGCTATTCCATTGTCCTTGCAAAAAGTATCGAACTCTTCATTTATGTATTCAAGACCATTATCAGTTCTCAAGACTTTAATCTTTCTCCCAGTCTGATTTTCAACCAAAGCTTTCCATTGTTTGAAACTTTTGAATGCTTGATTTTTGTGTTTCAACAGATACACCCAAACTTTTCTAGATAAGTCATCTATAAAAGTTATAAAGTATCTAGCACCTCCTAATGATGAAACTTTAGTAGGTCCCCAAATGTCTGAATGCACATAGTCTAATATGCCTTTAGTAGTATGCATGCCACTAGGAAAACTCACCCTTTTATGTTTTCCATACACACAGTTTTCACAAAACTCAAGTTTCTCCAATTCACCATTTCCAAGCAAACCTTGTTTATGCAATTCTTCTATGCCTCTTGCACTTATATGAGCTAATCTATTATGCCATAATCTAGCAGATATGCACTTAACAGATTTTGTGACTACATTTGCTGAATTAACAATTGTATTACCTTGTAGTCGATACAGCCCATGCTTCTTGGTTGCTTTCATTATTTGGAGTGATCCTTTGCATATTTTCAGAACTCCACCATCTCCTTTGAATGTGCAGCCAGCTTGATCTAGCATTCCCAAGGAGATGAGATTCCTTTTAAGGTTAGGCACATGCTTAACATCAAAAAGAGTCTTGACAGACCCATCCAGCAGCTTGATCTTCACATTTCCAATGCCAACAATTTTACAAGCAATGTTGTTGCCCATTAGAACCTTGCCTCCATCAATTTCTTGATAGTTTTCAAACCAATCACGATGAGGGGTCATGTGATAGGTACAACCCGAATCAAGCACCCACTCATTGCAGCAATCATCAACAGTGACAGACAAGACATCTGCACTTTCATAACCATCAGCCACACCAGCAACATCACTGCTATCTTTGTGCTTGCCATAACCTTTCTTCTTTCTTTCAGGGCAATCTTTTCGAAAATGACCTTCTTTGTGACAGAAGTAACAGCTTAGCTTACCTTTGGATTTGGACCTCCCGTTTTTCTTGCCTTTCCATTCTCTTTTCTCAGGTCTTCCTCTAGCAAACAAGGATTCAGAATCTCCACCATCACCCTTATTGTCTGTGATCTTCTTTTTTATTTCACGAGCAATAAGGTTTGCTTTGACTTCTTCAAGAGTAAGAGACTCTCTTCCAAACATCATTGTATCTACCAGATTCTCAAATGATGATGGAAGTGAGCATAACAGCATCACGGCTTGATCCTCCTCTTCAATTTTAACATCCACACTCTTCAAATCAAGAACAGCTTTAGTGAACTGCGAAACATGTTCTTTAATTGAGGAGCCTTCTTCCATTTTCAGTTGATGGAGTCTCTTCTTCAAGTATAGCTTGTTGGTCAATGACTTCGTCATATACAGACTTTCCAGCTTCAACCAAACACCAGCTGCAGTTTCCACCCCTGCCACTTCTCTAAGAACCTCATCACCCAAAGAAAGAATGATTGTGCTGTGAGCCTTGCTAATCATATCAGTCTTCTCTTTATCGGACATAGTTGCAAGCATCTTTGCACTTCCTAGCAGTGCACCTTCCAGCCCTTGATGAACAAGAAGGGCTTTCATCTTGATTCTCCATAGACTGAAGTCGTTGTCACCAGTGAACTTCTCTATGTCAAACTTCGCAGAACTCATCGCGGAATGCCCCAAGATTGCTCAAAGAAACTGAGCTCTAGATACCAATTGTAATGAAACGTGTTCCACAAGTCACCAAGATTCAAGTTACAATGTCAGCAATCATGAAGAAACCAGCACCAGTGATGATCAGCAATCAAACACAGATAAACGAGATAAGGGAAAGAAGAAAGAACACCAGCAATTATAGTGGTTCAGATAGCCTAATGCTATCCTACATCCACTCTATAGAGATACTTCACTTCTTGATTAGAAAACACAAAGTGCACCTCACCTACAATGACTCTCTGCACTCACGATTTTCCATCAACCAGAATCAATCTCTAATGATTCTGAATTACCCTCCCAATGATACAAGCTAAGGCTTTATATACCTAGTTACACAAATGAGTACCTACCCGATTACAACAGAAAACAGTTATAACAGAAAATTGCCTAACTAATTTACAACCAAAAGGATAAGATAACAAAACTAACAAGGTAACACTTAGCTTAGGCAAATCTAACTAACTATAGGGAGAAAGGATTGATGATTCACCAGACTTCAACACCCTCATTTTGCCATTGCTTCTTTTTCTCACTTTTTTATTCTATTAATTAATTAATTAATTCATTTTTTTTTTGATACATTTCTATTCATTTTTTTATTCTTTTCATAACTGTTATCTTTGCCTGCTTCTGATGTCTGGTCAAATCATCCTGGGAGACTTCTATTACTATTTCCATTCAGCAAGTTAATAGTTTTTCAACTTGTCCTTTTTCAATTTCTACTCTGCATGTTAATAGCTTCTATCCTACTTTTTCAATTTCTTCTCTTTCTCCTTCCTTGAATGCTTCTCGGTGAGCCTTCTCTTGCCTGTAGCTGCATATTAGACTTCAATAAAGATCCACCACCAACGGCACTTTTTGACGCCCGCGATCCCCGGTTTTGCTTGATGAAAGTTTTTTAAAGACGACCTCTGATGTTTATGCATAAAGAGAGAGGGGGTGCGGGATTTTAGCACTTTGGACTACTCTATCTCTCCCTCTCTGGTAGCATTTTAGCACTTTGCCCTTTTCACTTCCAAAAAAATAGCAGCACAGGAAGAGCTCACTTGGGTGAGTAAGTTTTGTTATGTAATACTCTATTTAGTGAATGGTGCTATTAAGGTGCTTATTAATTGCTCTCTTTTCTTAAGTTGGGAACAAATTAGCATTTAACAACTACGGTTGACAAAATTTTATATATTCATGGTAGATATTGTTTTTTAATTGTTTAAGGCTATTGCATTGATAAATGCTAGGCACATTGGTTAGTCGGCAGATCACATAGTTACTTAGTATGCATATAAAGACTGAGCAGCGGTGTAGCTGCCCATTTTGTGTAGTTCACTTTCTTCAAATTATTTAATTAATCTAGAAATTAATTTTTTTTTGCTAGGGTTAATAGAAATTTTTTTGTAGTGTTTTGAAGGATTATGGCATTGACTTTGTTGACCATGATTAGGGATGGCAATTTTACTCGTACCCGCGGATACCTGTGGATAAAATCCGCAACGGGCACGGGGCGGGTAGTTAAACGGGTGCCCGCGGATAAAATAAACGGGTAATTTCAATACACGCTTATAAACGGGGAGGGGGCGGATATCACGCTACCCGTGCCCGCGGATATCCGCATCCATTACTTAAATTACTATAATACTCTTTATTATATATATCTACTAATTGCTAAACCTAATTTCCCATCCTTCCTTACTAAAGCTAATACTAATGGAAAAATAAGTACCTACTAATATTAATTATATTAAGTTGAGCTATTATTAAGTTAGGAGAAAACGTAATCCAAGGGTGTTTTAAGTCGATCCTAGCTTTTGTAACTTTTATTTTTATAGAAAACAAATATATTTGATTACTCTTGTTAGTAACTTTTGTAATTGGATAATGCTTTCGTAGTTTCGTAATATCTATTTGTATGAACATAGTTATTTTAATAGAAATTACGCATATTTTAACAATTTTTCAAGCAAAAATAACAATTTTTTTTCTAAAAAAATAATCCGTGGATATCCGCAAACCCGCGAATATCCGCGAAACCCACTGGATATCCGCTCGCAAGATACCTGTGCGGGTAACGGACAGGGATGGGTACGAATTTCACCCCGCGGATGCGGGGACGGGGGGAGTGCTACCCGTGCCCGCCCCGTCCTATTGCCATCCCTAACCATGATCATCCTGTCAAGTTGTTGCAGTGCAGATGTGGCAGTAAATTCTGCAGGAATATGAAGCGATCAAATTGTAAGTTTAATCTACCAGTTTTGAGTAATGCACAAAAATTTATTTTTACTTTTCATCACTAAGGTAGTAAGTTCAATCTACCAGTGTGCTTCCCTTTTATCCTTCAGTATATCAATTTCAATATTTCCTCTCAATCTCAAAATCATATGTCCTCTTTCTGTTAGTCAAGTGTTTGATGCAATTAAATAACTTGGGAATGGTGGGGTTGAGCACTGTGAAAGATTAGTATATTGGTCATTTGGTCAGTACCCTGTATATTGTGAGACACAATTTGCCAATTCATGTTGAATTCTTAACAAGGACATGATAAGGAGGCTCATATATGTCAATCTTTATTCTTGGAATAATGTATTTCCCCCTTCATTCCCCGACTCATTCACGGTTTGTTCAGATCTTATTATTTTTGGAAGAAAAATGGCTTTTATTTTTTTCTTTCTCAAAAGATTCTTTAGTAAGATTTCAGTTATTAGTTATTTTGAACAATAACCTAATCCAGACATGCACTCAAGCTAGATGAGACCACCATGATCGAAACCACTAAATGAGATCCACTTTCCTAGATCACTTGCCAAAGAAGGTGCAAATCATAGAGATTCTTTAGTGACTATCTTAGCATTTGTGTAAGAAATTGCATGGTTGTAGCATTATCTTATTGATATAATAATGTTTTTCGTCAATGAGTGCTGCTTCAGAATAACCGATATAAAAAATGAAGGGATTAGTTTATGACTATAGTGTAGTTAGGGTATGAGTGGGGTATCAATTAGCATGAGGCATTTCATTCTGTTTTTTTTATCATTTTTTACTAATACATTATCATCTCGACAAAATTTAATTTAATTTATTTTATTTTTCTAGACATGTCAGCAAAATTTTACAATTGGCTTGTGCTGTAGTTTCTTCTCATCTCTTTTGTCTAACTTTTCATCTCATCTCATCTCACCTCTTCTCTTCTCTTGGTTTAGTAAACGCGGCGATTTTATTTTTCTTTGATGATCATTCATGTTTTATGTCATGTGATCATTATGTGTTCCATTACCATGCGATTGTGTGTCTCATAAGAGTGTTGTTCTATTGTAGCTTGTGTAATGTCTCAATGTGGATCTCGATAAAGTAAGATGTGTAAGTTTAAGTGAGCAATAGTTGCACTAGGCTGATATAATTCATGAAAAAGAAATTGCTGGGTACTTAGTATAATTTTTGTGTTGACTTGCTCAGAATTTTTATTAAAGTCTAATATTTGCACTAGGCTGGTGGTTTTTTTATGAAGGTAAATGTTAGTATGTTAAATATTATATTAATTTTTTTTCTCCTTTGTCAAGGTTTGAACCTTGGACCTCCAACTCCTTATACCCTTAGCTCAAACCAGTTGAGCTATCCCACCCCCCATACACTAGGATGATGTTGACTTACCAGTTTTATTACAATCGCATTTGCTTGGATCATCAACATGATTGGTCTTAATGGAAGGTTATGGCTGCTAAGAGGTTGGTGAGTTGAATTAGCCATTGCTGAAATATTCTCTTCCAAGCTCAAGGAAATCAACATTGAGAAAATTTGATTGCAAGTTTCAATTTGCTTAATATTCTGTTAATTTTTTTTTTTTGGGATAATTACTTTGAATTCAAATGTCTCTTTTTGGAATTCTATTTCAATTTTCTTTTGTTTAATGTTTCCATTGTTAAACTGAATATATGTTGTGGCGTTTCTTTATGACAACTGTTAGTATACATGGATTTAGTATAAACGAATTTATTAGTATAGATTGTTTACGAACAGATCATTTCGAACATACATAAAAACGAAAATGACCCGTGCTAACGTACATGTACCTTACTAGTTGATTCTAGTTGTTTTTCTAACAACCAAGTTTTCTATCCTAAATAAATAATTTAAATACTTACCTAATCATTATTTTTTAAGTGTTTTACTAATTGAATATCAACTCGCCATTCTTTATCTACTCTAACACTTGTATGGTCCAAGAAACCTCATAAGCATTTGATTTGCACATTGAGGCCCATTTTAGGGTCTGTTTGGATTGGCTTATAAACAGTTTATTTTGGCTTATTTTCTGACATAAGTGCTTGTCTGAGTGTTTGGGAGAGCTTATGGAAACAGCTTATGATATGTCTATAAGCTGTTTTCAGCTTATTTTGATAAGCTTTCTAGGATAGTTTATGAAAACAGCTTATAACTTATATGAAAATAGTTTGATTATATTTTCTCTTTGATTATAGAAATAGCTTATACATAAGCGCTTATATGATAAGCGCTTATCCTATAAACGCTTAAATAAGTTGTTTTCCCAAACAGGGCCTTAATCAATGATGGCTGAATACTCATGGGCCAATGGGGTCAAATTGTTCAAGTCATTTTAGTCTGTTTGTCTTAGACTCTTAGTCAGCTACTTTTTCTTTCTCTAACACCTATTATTAACATTTTTTTGGGTGTGCACCAAGAAAATTCTCCAACCGAGAGTTGGAGACTAATCCCTTGCGAGGTATAGAGATCACCGAATTGAGTTTGTTGCTCTCAATAATTTTTTTTTCACACACATGTTAGAAATCGAACCCCTAACAAAATGCTTAAAGAACCCAAGTATCTATCGTTGTCTTAGAGCTTATTCATTATTGTTATTATTACTCACTTTACATATAAAGTCTTCTTAAATAATGTTGTCCAACCTAAAAAAAGTATTCATGAATTGAAGTATAATTTTTATTGACATATTTTAATAAAAAAGTAGT
Source organism: Ammopiptanthus mongolicus (assembly GCA_039655645.1). Taxonomy (NCBI): domain Eukaryota; kingdom Viridiplantae; phylum Streptophyta; class Magnoliopsida; order Fabales; family Fabaceae; genus Ammopiptanthus; species Ammopiptanthus mongolicus. Next base: position 75,993,522 of record CM077348.1, on the reverse strand, counting down.
TGCGAATTATATTTTTCATTTGGGTTAAATATGTTTTTAGTCCCTGTAAAATGAGCGAATTTTGGTTTTGGTTCCTGTAAAATTTTTTCTTTGGTTTTTGTCCCTCTAAACTCTAAAATCACTATTTTTGATTCCTACTATGATGTGATATCGATTAACTACTTATGTGTCTAACAGAAGGTTATATGGTAATCCCAAGTGACACCCAATGACTTCTGTGATCTAATGTTAGAATATGATTCCTCAAAATTTTTTCTTGAACTCTAAAATGAATTATATTTATCTATCCTAAAATGAATGTTAGAGACTAAAAACGGTGATATTAAATTTTAAAAGGATAAAAATCAAAGAAAAATAAATTACAGGGATCGAAAGCAAAAATTGCTCATTTTATAGGAACCAAAATTAATAATTTCATATTTTAGAGGGATGAAAACCAAAATTTTTTTTTTACAGGGACCAAAACCAAAATTCGTTCATTTTCTAGGAACCAATAACATGTTTAACCCTTTTCATTTTTTTTTTTTTTTACTTTTTATTTATTAATCTTAGAAATTTCTTTTAGTGAAATCAAAGACTACCTATTAATGAAAAAATAACAAAATATAAACCCAAATCATATTGTCATAAACGAAAGGTCGATTAGCATAGCCAACTAACGCATTCAATGTTGAATAATGTCATTTATAAGGCAGAGAAATGTAAGTTAAAGTATTGAAATTAAGCCACCAAATATGGGTTAATAATGAAGAATTAGGGTAGTTTAAATGAGATCTTAGATTCAAAGCTCATTGCCACCATTATAAAAAAAGTTCAAAGGAGAAGTGCTATTTTCCATTAAATATCAAAGTAAAAAAAATTAGGTTAAATATTACAATTTACAACTTTTACCACCTTTCCCTCTATGATCACTATTGTGCTTCACTTGACCTTCCTTCTGCCCATTAGCCCAAGAACTTCATCCCACAGTCCAACACTTCCAACACTCCCCAACCCAACAACACTTGGGCTACAAGCAGCCACAGTCCAATAACCAGCTCTTATTTCATCCTTCAATTGCTCTTTCTCCCACCCACAATACCCATCAAAGAACCTAAAATCTCCAAGCCCAACTACATTCCTCTTCACCATTTCAGCAGCACAACCCACACTTTCCTTTGTCCCATAATACAATCCCTTCATCACTTCCTCAAACACCCCACTCTTCCCCACCCCATCATCACCAGCACCCTCTTTTTGACTCACCAAAAACAAGCCTTCCTCCAAGGGTCCCCCAAAGAACAATTGACTATTAGAAAACGTGCCCTCAACATCCAAAGCTGTTGATCTTGTCTCCTTGATGGACATTAGGGATGGTCGATTGAGGATGATTCCTGATGGGCCTAATGGCCCAATAGATAGAAGAAGGATCACCGTCCGTTCAAAAATGTGGACCCCATCTAACTTTTCAGTGGCAATGAGTAAACAACCCCTTTCAGGCTCATGTATTATGTGGGCCCATTTCTCACCAATAGTAATCAGTGGAGGATGATCCACAACAGTGTCTGGATTGTTCACTGAAGTAGGCACCTCAGGTCTTACCAATTGTTCTCCGGCCACCAGTTTTGCACGGAAGGACCGCCAATCAGTATTTAGGGTAGGTTTGTCATCATCCAACGGTGATGAGGATGACATGTGGCAGCCTATGATTTGGTCACAAAGTTTTGAATATTAGAATAGTAGTTCAAGAGTAGGTAAAATAATTTCAAAAGTTTAATTTTAATACCTAAATTTTAGGAAAAACGATGGACTCAATAGAAGATATGCACTGTCAATTTTGATCATAGATTTTTACATCATTAGATAAAGTTTTGAATTTGTTTCTAACTATCTTGAAAAGTCATCAATATCATGATGTGTATCACAATTAAACTCAATAAATATTATTAAAATTAAATATTTGTAATAATTTGATAATAAATTTTTACACTTGACAATTAGATTCAAATTATATCCTACTTTCATAGGCTAGAAAATGAGAATAGTTCATAGTGTAAGTAGGAGAGGAAAGAGGAGAAAATACATGATACAGAAAATGGAATTCGAACTTTTCTGCACTGGAACTGTTGAGAAGATCTCCTGGGGAACGCTAGAGAGCCAGCTTTGATTTTGGGAATGAGTTGATGTGTGGTTTTGGTGAAGGAATTGTGGGGGAGAAAACAAGCTTCCATGTTATATTGACTTCTTTCTTTTTCCAGATGAGTGAGGCAGATAAGAATGAGGCGATAGGAGAGTTTGATGGAATATGTATAAATGTGCAATGAGGTTTAACCTGCACCACACAATGTGTTTTGAACCGCATTTCATCCAAGCCGGGTGTGTTAAATGTATGGGTTAGTGGATATACCTTGACACGCCACATATGAGAACAAACACGTCAGCAACCAATGCTACCCGGAACTTTATTTGTGGGTATCGGATGGATCAAAGCCCTTTTAGATGATGTGTGATGTGTCAAGTTCTATGCCACGTATCTATTCAGCAGTGGCTTCCAACACTTAAAAGGTTTCCAACTTGTGGATATTAGACATTACAGAGCAAGACACATGTCATTAGTATTAAAAAACAGCTGCAGCATTAAATTGCATTTTTTTGCTATAATTGTTGGATTTTAAAGATTACACGGTAATTTACCGCTTATCATGGTTTAACTACCAAAGTGTGACCGACATGGGTCACAATTTAGCAACAAAAGATGAATTAGCCAGAAGCTAAACGTAGAAACAGTTCGACATTGTAGAAATAGAAATAAGGATGGCAGTCGATATTGAACCAGTTGCTTATCCGTAAAATTTATCCGTTATGAATAGGATAATTATCTGTTAATTGGGTATCGGTTCGGATACGGATAATTATCCGCAAAAATTAATGGGGATGAGTGAGGGTACGGATACTTTAGTACCCATCCTGTCCCATACCCGCGTTATATATATATAATCTGAATATCTGATATAATATATTATATTCTGATATTAATTTAAAACATTAAAAAAACTTAAAGAAAATAAAAAATCCTCTGACCTAACCTATTTCACTCTCATTCTCCTAATCTTATTGTGACCGGCATCGCTAATTCAGTATTAATGTACCGTGCGGTCCTTAATTAAATTTGTGTTTGTTACTTTTAATTAGTTAGACTGATCATTTACTTTCTTGTTATGTTCTAGCTTCTATTGACATCATTGGAACAAAAAAATATTTATATTTGAAAGATAAGCATTTACGGTCTTTTGGGATTCTAATTTAGACGATGAAATAACATATCATTATTTACTTTACGATGTGTTATTAATGGGTATCTTTACAATTACACTTAATTAGTGTAATGTATCTTTTTTAGCATATTTTGGAGAGTGCCAGCAGCTCAGGAGCGCCAAGTGTGTGAATTATTGTTCTTAGAAGTTTATTGTAATATTTACTTGATGTTTTGGAGATTGATTATTGAATATTTTGTATTAAAACGTTTGGATTTCATGTTCACAAATTGATTATTAGATCCATAGATTTCATTTTTTAGTTTGGAATGCAAGAGTTTATAAGAGTTTACGCATTTTATTGTTTAATTAAAATTTCTTATATTAAAATATGGGTGCGGTTATGGATATTTAGGTACCCAAAGGATAAAGATATGAGTATTGAAGTTACTACCCACGAGGATATAGATCCGGATACGAATACTTTTTTCAAAACGCGGATATGAAGACAAATATTATAATACCCTACCCATACCCTACCGATTGACATCCCCAAATTGAAATAGTTCTACTGATCCAAATTTCACAAGAAGCAGTACGGTAATAAAAGATTGTTTATGATAATAAAAGAATAAAAAATAAAAAGTATTCAAAGAGAAATTCATGAAGTTTGAATAAGTTTAATGGAAATGGATTTTGGTTTCTTCTGTACAGACAGTTTGTTTTTTCACCTTTGATGTGTTTTTTAGAAAATAGAGTAAATCATTATTTTGATCTCGGAAAGTATGAACTACTGTCAGTCTAGTCCCTGAAAACAGTTAAATTATATAAAAAAAAATCAATGTTAATTTTGTTAGTCAAGTTAGTCCCTCAATGTTAATTTCTTTAGTCAAGTTAATCCTTGTCATAGACTAACTTTACTAACGAAATTAATACTGAGGAACTTTTTCATAATTTAAATGCTTTTAGGAACAGAATTGATAGCACCTCATACTCTCAGGGACCAAAATGATAGTTTACTCTTAGAAAATTGCCTCCCAATTCTTTAGGATTTGCTTGGAAGTTGAGAGGGGAAGGGAGAGAAGAAAAAGACATTTTGAGAGTTTTTTAAAAGAAAGAAAGATATAAAAAAATTTTAAAAGTCGTCCAAAACCCTCCCCTAATTCATTCTTTTATTTCTCTCAAATTTGGGGGTTTTGTTTCTTTTGTTGGAAAATAAACCCCCATGTAAGGTGGGGGACTATTTTCCCTTCCCCATTCCTTTCTTCCTCCGTTGAACCTCAAATCCCTGCCGTCCCTTTCACTCCAAACTCCAACACAGACCCTTATAAGTACTAAATTCAATGGCGAACTTTGCTACACCATTTGGAGCGGTGCAGAAGTCAATTTATTTGGCATAGCGAAATTGAAACCCACCTTAACCTTCACCTTCACTAATTCTTCTCACACTAACCAACGTCAAAGTGGAAAACTTAATGCCGACATTAGCCATCCACAGAATCAAGTAGTTTCTGCAGAGAACTGCTCCAAGACAAATGGAAACAAGATATCAAATGCAAAATGCAGCAAATATAGTTGAAAGATAATCAAAATTAAAATAAAATATCAAATACAAAATGCTTAACTTTATGCAGATTGAAACACACCAACCAATCTTTGGCAAAAGTAAGTAGTATGAGAAAAGCTATCCAATCTTGTTGAAAACAAAGAAACACAGTCCCCCTATAATATCCCATTATAAAAATTATCTAGCTTTTATAATGTATCGAAGCTTTCTGACATGTATATAACAGATTTTGATATTAAAATGTATAAGAGATTACCTAGAGGCAAGTTTGTGCTATATATTAGCCAACAAAATCAGAAAACTGTAGGTGACACCTCTTCAGTTTTACAATAAAGGCATACACAATGCATTTAGTGTATGTACAAAACACAAGATAGAGGAAAGGAAGATCTGAATTTCTCAATATGCGAAGACGCAAAAATCTTGACATGCAGAAAACACCGAAGTATTTTGCCAAAAGGACACCTTTTCCCCTAACGTTTCAATAGGTTTACCCAAAAAAGAACACTCAATAGTAAGAGTGACTGGAAAGAGTTTTAAAAACAAAACACCTAAAATACAGATTAAAGAAGAGACAAAAGGTTCAGTACAGAAATGCCGCTAATTTCATTCATGCAATACAATTTCCTATCAGTCAATCAATAGTGAACTGTTTGGTTTAGAAATAATAACATATGCAATATCTTGATGGACTACTCTGTTTAGAGAGAATAATGTAAGCTGAACTTTTTGGGGTTTATGAGGTTGTATTGTTATGTTTGGTAGCTAGCAAAAACTACATTCGCATTTGACATTCCAAGAGAATGTTTTGTCTGAGTTACTTGTTAAACCCCAAATATTTATACATAAGTGAGGGAGTATAAAAGAAATTTGAGAAATATAACCAATTGAGAAGTGAAAAGGGCAGGGATGAATTTGTTCTACTAACAGATTCTGTAGTCTACTTTTATCAATTCTGGGAAATATAATCCCTCCTAGCTGCATGTACCCAAGATTTCTGAACACTGAAGAACACGAGGAAAAAAAAAAAAATCTTACTCCCATGTTTATTTAGTCAGATTAGCAACCAAAATCTAGAGAATCTACACAGAAACCACTGTGTAGAAGATTGTTGCAGAAAAAGAATAGGGGTTTGCAGTTCTGACTGTCTAGGGTGAGAGAAAAAGATGAAGGGCAGAAAACTATTGTCAAAATTACCAACAACACACACACACACACACACACACACACACTACAGTACCAATTTCCATTCCAGCCTCCCAAATGTAGGCTTGCACTTAATAAAATTTAGTCATCAGCAGATCTTCCAGCTATCAAGAGAAATGAACAAGAAAGAAACACAAAGCTGAGGCTCAAAGAAGTTTACATTGAGAGAAACACGCAAGTCAAATGAAGAGCAAGAGACATGCAGATTAGAAAGAGCGAATAGATCTAGAAATAACCTTACTCTCAAGCAAAATTCTCGAGTTTAATAAACAGGGCTGGATTGATGATTTGGTGTCAACAACCAGCAGATAGGATGTATAAATGCAGTAGAGTGGAATTGCCACTCAGTATACAAATGTGAAGCAGAGCTTCTTTTTAGAACAACTAGTAGACAGGAAGCATCTCTGAGCATTTTCTCTTTACAAAACGTTCCCTTTCTTTGGCTGTACAAAAGTGCTCCAGCCAGCATTTGTAGGAATGTAGAATGCTTGCACAATAAGCATCGGTTCAGCCCGGCAAACAACTTTTTTGTTTTGCTAAACCAGCAGCAGCAATAAATACAACGATTTCTTTACTTTTAGTAAACAAGCAATGTATACAACTAAACCATCATATTCATTTCTTGAACTATAAGCATCACTTCAGCTGTGCATACCGATGCAACCAAATCATATTCATCCATCTCTACACGTATGCCTTAGGAACATATCCAACCTGCCTAAGGTCTTGTACCAATCTGTCAATCATCTGATATATATCATTTGATTTAGGATGTGAATGATCAAATACTGTAAATTCATGCATTTCTTCTTCTACCTCAATGGAACTAGCCCCAGAAGGCTTTTGGCCTCCTGTACTCTTCATTTGCAACCTTACATTGGCAACATTCACCCAATCCCCTGCTTGGGCATAAATATTTGACATAAGGGAGAAATTTCCAGGATCTGATGGAGCAAGCTTAAACAGGTGTTCACACACAGATCTTGCAAGATCTACATCATTATGCATCCGACAAGCCCCCAAAAGAGTACCCAATATAATGGCATTCGGTTCCATAGGCATGTTACGCAGAAGCCCAAAAGCTTCCTCTAGATGTCCCCCACGGCCGAGAAGGTCAACCATGCAACCATAATGCTCAACTTCAGGAACAATCCCATATACTTTCTCCATTGCATAGAAGTAATTACGCCCTTCATTAACAAGGCCTGAATGGGTGCAAGCACATAAAAGGCCAATGAATGTAAATTTATCTGGCTCAAAACCTTCAAGTACCATCCTAGAGAAAAGCTCAAGTGCTTTCTCGCCATGTCCATGTATTCCTAACCCATGGATCATGGAATTCCAAGACACCAAATCTTTCCTTGCCATTCCACTGAAGACACCAAACGCAGCATCCAAACAACCACACTTTGTATACATATCAATGAATGCATTCAACACCTTAGTGCTACATCTAAACCTACACCTATGAATGGAGGCATGAATTCTCTTCCCCAACCCGAGCATTCCAGACTCGGCACATGCAGCCAGAATACTTATCAAAAACCCATCATCAGGCTTTAACCCAGCTTCCTCCATTTTATCATACAATGTCGTCGCCTCCTTCACGATCCCCTTCTCAGCATACCCAGATATTATTGTTGTCCAAATGACCAAATTCTTCACAGGACACTTATCAAACAACATGCTTGCCATAACCATATCACCAGCCTTACTATAACCGCAAACCATCGTCGACCAAGAGATAACATTCCTCTCAGGCATTCTCTCGAACAGTTCAAAAGCCTTGTTCATCTCTCCTGCCTTAGCATAGCCATCTAACATCGTGTTCCAACTAACCATATCTCTCATAGGCATTTCATCAAACAGCCTACAAGCTTCACTCAACTCACCACCTTTCACCAACCCACCAATCATACTGTTCCAACTCACAATATCCCGTTCCTCCACTGCCATAAACAACTTCATTGCCCCACTAAGACCAACACTCCCACACTTAGAATACGAATCAATCAACGAATTAGGCACAAATAAATCACCATAAAACCCAAGTTTCTCAACATGGGCATGTACCATTTCAATAACTGCCAAACAAGAAGGCCCATTACAAGCCTTTAATAAAAACGGGTACGTGAAGTTATCAGAGTACACCCCGTTTGTCTGCATTTCAAAGAAAGTGTTAAAAGCGTGTGAAGGGTGAGAGTTGTGAGCGTGTGCTCTGATGATGGAATTGTAAAGGTGCACATTTGGGTCGGGGACTTGGTTGAATACGTTGACTGCGGAAGTGATGTGGCGGCAGAGGGAGAGTGATGAGATGAGTTTGGGTACTACGTAAGGGTCTTGGTGGAGATGGGCTTTGAGGATTTGGGCGTGGATTTGTTTGATATGGTTCAGGTTTGTGCACTTGTGAAGGTCTGAGAGCTTCTCATCGAGGAGTCTTCGTCTTGAGAACCACGTGGGGACTCGCACTGCAACGGACACTTGCATCGTTCTTCATCCAACAATGAAATAGTGGCTTTGATTACACATTTGTTTTGCTTAGGATGGAGAAGGGCGTTTACGTCGGTCAGAGCCAACTTCCAGGATATGTTTATACATATTGGAGAACAATGTTCTTTTTTTGTTACACAAGGGGAGCCAAAGCCGTTATAATTTTGTGCATTTATTCGCCACACTCAATCTTTATTTATTCTCCATAGATAAAAAAGTTATGAAAAAGGTGGCTATCTTTACTCATTTGGTTACTGTCGTTATGGTGTGGTTTTTAATAATTCGTTAATTATTATGTATAGGAATTAAATGAAGAATTTGTGTCAAGTATAGGGACCCAATAATTTAGGTTAAAGTAATAATCTGATCCCTATATGTGACACGAATTCTTCATTTAGTCCCTATATGTAGGAGTTAACGGATTATTAGAGACAGCAAGGTTACGAGAGGGACCAAATGGGTAACAGTTGCACGTTTGAGGACCTTTTTAATAATTTTTTACATATAGGGACTAAATGAAGAATCGACGTCACCTATATCATGTGAGAGAGTTTATGGTAAACGCTTAAATTCAATCAGCTATTTACGTTTAGATGCATCTCTACATAAATGCTTATAAGCATTTGTCATATTTCTTAAAAACTAAAAAATTAAGAATCAAACCATGATTAAATATTAATTTTATGAATTTAAAATTAAAATTTAATATTATATATATAGGCAAAATTAGTGCTTTGGTCCACTAAGTTAATTTAATTTTTCAAATTGGCCCCTTAAGTTTTTTTTGTGCCAAACAAGTCCCTTAAGTTGTTATGACGACATATGTTCTTTTTATTAAATCAGTGAATTATGATGTCATAAAAAACTTCTGGGACCAATATATATGTATATATATATATATATATATATATATATGTAACATAAAACATCCCAAGAAATAAATAAAAATATAAATAGGCATTAACATTACCAAATAAAATTAATAGAGTTTTGGGGGCTTAGAATTGATGATTCCGTTGGAAGAAGTAAAGAGGTGGCGGCGGCAGTATGCTTCATGTAACATCCCAAAATTTGGACCTCCTCTTATCCGAAATTCTCCGTAAATTATATTTTTCCCTTTCATAAAGATATTGTTTGGACTCGATATATTCATATGAATTGTAGCTCGATCTCTTAGATTTCCATACACACCAAATTTGTCCAAATTGGATTCTTGTAGCTCAAGTTATATCCAAATTTGTACAAATTGTTTAGGTTCTAACGATAGCACCATTTTCCCAACGTATATCCCATTTTTTACCTCTAAACTTTCGATTAAGACTTTGTAGTTTTCATGAAAGTTGCAGATATTTCTTTTATCTCTCCAACGATATATAGATCATAATTTTTGGATGTCTTTAACTAAGATATGTGCGAAATACCAAGCTGGACACTGGGTAAGTGGGGCATGACGTGTTTTTACGTGTTTTGGGCTTTTGGATCTCTATTAATAGAACTTTTAACACCTTTAGGGTGCAGTTTTGAACCCTAATTACACGTAGAAACTCATAAGCGGCTAAGAAGAGAAGAAATACAAGGATTTGGAGAAGAAGGAGCAAGGAAAGAGTAACAAGGAGAGAACGCTTGGCGAACACTAGGATTCGCCATAGGAAATGCTTGGAGCTTTTGGAGGTTTACCAGAGATGAGTAAAAACGATATTTTCTCACCCTTCCATGGTGCAAAAGAATTTGGGGAAAGGGGTTTGAATTATATTACGATTTTTAGAGCGATTTCAATGGAAAAATATATGTTTTGGTCAAATCCTATTTTTCAAATTTGAGCGTTTTCATATAAAATGAAATTAATGTTTAATTAGGGAATTTTATGATATGAATGTTATGAATGTTTGTCTATCCGATGTAAACCTTGGAATTCCCTGAAGATTGAATTGGTATGTTGCTATATGACATATATGATATGTGTTATTAAATGAGATTAATATGCCATGTATGCTTGCCATGAAAAGAATGATTTATTATTTGTTTGACATGTAGTTAATACTACCACAATAGGAGTATTAAGGGTTAAGGAAATACTACAATTGTAAGGGTATTGACCTTGTAAAAAACATCATCATTGTAGGGATGTTGACAATACAATCGTTGTAGGGGTATCCGGATTGGGGAAATACCACCATTGTAGGGGTATTGACCTTGTGAAAAACATCACCATTGTATGGATGTTGACAATACCACCATTGTAGGGGTATTGTGTAACGTCCCGATTTTCACGTTTTCTAATTCTTCGGTATTTTAACGTCTTTATTTTATTCGAGGTCTTAGGAATGAAAATAAAATATTCCGAGACCGTAGTCATGTTCGACGATATCGTAGGAAGCTACGATTAAGTTTTGAGTCGAAAACTCAAACGGAGTCCGGTCTGCGTTTTTACACTGACAGTATGATTTTACTATTCAGGAGACCTCAGATGCACCCATGAACAAGACAATAAGTCTTAAAATTCGATTCTCTACGTTTTGGTTAAATTTCACAAAAACTTCAGAAAAATCACTTCCTAACCTCCGTTCGAGCGGAATCCTCAATCGGGTGACGAACGGAGCCACATATGGATTTACCGGGACTCGCCAACGGATAACCTTGTTACCACGTCATCCCACGACACTTGGGAGAAAATGCCAGAGTCGTCATGACGTTCGGAAATATCTGGACGTAAAATGACCAAAATGCCCCTAACCTTAGTCTTTTACACTTTTACCATTTTACCCTTTTGGCAAATGACCTTTTTGCCCTTAAGTGAGCTTTTAAGAGGCTGAACTCAGTCCCTCCAGCCCTCATTTTCGGACAGCCCCTCTCAAAATAGAACTCCATAGTTGTTCTTGAAGAAACTCCATTTTTCTTCTTGAAAAGCTTGAATCACTTGTTGGAATCACTTGATTCCTTGAGCAATCTTCCTTCATTTTAAGGTAAGATCACTTCTATGGTCTCTTAGCTTCTTGAATCTCTCTTTATTTCAAGATCAAACTTTATTTTCTTGAAAATCATTTTAGATCCAAAAGTTTGAAAATCCAAAAGAAATTGTAGAAAAATCCTTTTGAGGTAAGACCAATTTCTTTGAAGTCACCTCATCATTCTCTACCTAAATCCAAGAGCTTATGATTCAACTCTCATCATAGCTCAAAAATCACAATATGGCCGAACCCTATTTGATGATGATGAATAGTGTTTTCATCAATTTTTGCTTTCTAACACTTGATTTCATTCTTAGCTTTCCTATTGCCTTTGAATCCATGAAATGGAAAACCAAGATCAATTCCTAGCTTTATTTACCCTAGGGTGGCCGAAACCCTCCTTGTTAGGATTGTTGAGTTTTGTTTTGATTATTGTTTAATGATTGATTGTTGTGTTGTTGTAGTTGTTGACGATTGTCAGGAGGTTCACAAACCGATCAACCTACTTTGATCCGGGAATCTGCTCATCAACAGGTATAGGGGGTGAACCTCATCACACCAAGATGATGGTAGTGAAGATGGTTGTTTAAGTTTATGTATGGGTTAAACCCTTTAGTTTGGGTTCACTTTTATTTGTTAAGTTTTGTTCAGTTCTCTTGGTGAACAAGATTGTCATGATGAGTTTATGCTTTAGTATGTTGTAGTGTGCTTTAGCATATGTTGATGATGATATGATTGAATGAAAATCATTTCCATGTATATTGAAAAACCTACTTTGATCACTAGATCAAGTATGAACTTTTATGCTTGATTATGAGGCCATGATTGAAGGAACCTGTTTGAAACACAAGAAGGGGGGTTGAATTGTGTTTCTGAAGATTTTAAATTCTTTTCGTAAGCAGATAATAGTTTTCATAAGGTTGGACGCTAAAACGGTTAAAAGCTAAGAGAGCTCTTCCAAGCACCAAGTTGGACGCTAACTTAGTTTGAATAAGATAAGAAGACAACGTAGAAAAAAGCAATTCAATCCCAGTTAGTTAGTTAGATAATAAACTAAAGTAAGGAAAGAGAGAGAAAAGAACACAAAGATATTATCCTGGTTCACTCTTCACCAAAGAGCTACGTCCAGTCCTCTCTACCTGAGAGCTTTATCCACTATAACAAAAACCTTTTGTTACAAAGTATTCAACACCTCTTCAGGCAGTATTCTCAATCTCTTCATGTTCTCTAATTATTCTTTTACAGACAAGCCTCTTCAGGCTCAACCAAACTAAGGTTTTGAAAAAGTTTGTTCTACTAACTCACTAAATGTGAGAATTCGAAACTAAAGCTTAGACTCTTAAAACAACTCTACACAGTGAGTAATATGAAAATGAGGATCAAAGTCGCTTTGCTAGCTTTGCAAGCTTGAGACTTTCTCTTTGATTTCTTGAGCTAATGTTTGCTTATCTCTTGAAAGATTTTGAGTGCTAAGTGTTGCTTCACTTGTATTTTTGCTCAAGTTCTATCTCGTTTTCTTGTTGTTGTTGTTCTTGCACTTTCAGGGGATGGAGGTATATATAGCCTCTTGTCTTTGAGCAAACTTCACTCTTCAACGGATGGAAAAGGATCCGTTCTGATGAGCATTGAATGCATTTAATCCGTTGAGTCTGATAGCTTCTGAAGTTTCTGATCAGCAGGATAAACTGTCAGGATGATAGCTAAAAGTGGTGCTGACATATCCTCTGAGTAGAACGAAAGTTGCCTTTTGTTTTTCCAAAAGAAGAAGGTCAACTTCTTAAAGTGATAGAGACATATTGGCTTACGCTTTAAATATGTACGAATATTAAAAGGAATGTTTTGCTCCAAGGATATAAGCTTTTTACAGGGAATAATAAATTCAAATGCTTTTACAAGAAATTCGCGCTTGAAGTATAAAACATTTATTGGACTAGCTATTACAAAAGTAACCGAAAGAGTCTTTGGACTCATGGTTCTATATATTACCGTCCAGACGTAAACCAAGATTAAATGTTGGACGAGATAAAGTCTTTGGACTAGGGATAGTCTTTGGACTCAATTAAGTTTTGTCCTGCACCCTTAATATAAAACGTTAGTCCATAACAAATCTTTGTTCATCTTAAATTAGCCCTTTGTTAACATCAACTTAAGGGATTATTTGGACCATAACCACTTTGGTTCCAACAATCTCCCCCTTTTTGATGATGACAAAACATACTAATTTGATTGAACAAAGAGTCCTAGAGAGCTGAAGGGCTCCCCCTAAGACAAACATTCTAATCATTTAAAGCATCTAAACATTTAAGACATATAAGACAGATATAAGCATTTAAGCATGGAAAGCCAGACATTTATGTAAAAAATCAATCAACCCATTTTCAATATTCAATCAACCCATTTTCTCCCCCTTTTTTGTCATCAGACAAAAGAGTGAGAAACACATCATAGTCAGTATATTTTAAAACAAATAAAACAAATTTTAAGAAGAGAGAGGAGGTTTTGGAATGAAATCTTTGAACATAGCCGCAATCTGCTGAAGGAGCACCGCATTGTTGGCTTCTATGGTCCGTTGGACGAACTCTTGAAACTCATGAGGAATAACCAAGGCAGAACTCTCAGCTGTGGCCCTGGTTGCATCCACACCTCTTTGACAGGAATAATACTGAGAGGGAGATGGATCAACAGGATGAACCATTGAGAGAGGGATAGGTTGAGACTTGGACTGAGTTGAGTCTGCAACTTGTTCCACTTCGTCATCATGAGTTTCAGAGGAGGGGTCCGCATAGACGATTTCGGTGTCCCCAGTCTCTTCAGGAATGACCGGCTTAGGAAGAAGAGGAGGAGGAACATTAGGATCAATGATAGGTTTGGGTGGAGGTGGCAGCACTTCAAGTATGATCTTAGCATCATCATACTTATTTTCTCTCCATCTGATAGCAGTTAAAGGCAAAACATCTCTAAGATAAAGAGGTATCCCAAAGATATCGTCTATGATCATGTAGTCTGCTTCACGGATTCGATATTGTCTTGGGTAGACGCGAATCTCTGCTTTCTCTTCAAAGATAGTCCAGATGATGATGCTTATCTCCAGATGTGGTTTTCCCAGTAGACCTTAGCATCTGGGTCAAATCTGAATCGGGGATCTTTCTTCCAAATGTTTGCTAAAGCCTCAGAGTCATCTCGATGTTTCTTCCAAAACAAGGGATCGAAAGCATTCTTGTAAGGCATCGTCCATGACTCAAGCCTTTTGCGAAGGTCCTTATTCTTGTTGGGATCTAGAATTAGGAGCCTTGGACAAGCTCGAGGAGGAACAACTCGTACTTTTGTGTTGGATGACTTTAACCAAAATTTCTTTGGAAGGTTGTGATGAATCTTAGCTTCCCGAGTCATGTCACACTCTTTCCGCACGGCATAATAAGGAAGAAAGTCCCGAACATCATAATACTCCTTTCATGTTGATGGGTAGCTTGGAATGAAAGAAAGATCAGGATCAAGGATGAATTTGGGTAAGCCAAACGTCCTTGCTCTTCTTTCGTACTCCGTTTTGTAGCCTTTCTTGTATTCATGACGAAGAACAACGTGCCTCTTTACATTGTAGTGGCACCATTGGAATGCCTTGTCCTTGATAAAGTTGGGATAGACTTTCCTTGGAGGAAACGTCTTCTTCTCAAGGCTGACAACCAAGGGTCCATGGGCTGTGTACATCTCAGAGGGCAGGCGTTTAGTTGATGTGTAAGGGATGGGGTAGTAGCCATATTTAGGGGGTGGTCCAGAGGTGGGTGGTGTGGGTGGTTGTTCATATTCATATTCAGGTAAGGGAAGAGGGCTTTTGGGGTGAGGTTCAGTAGTGGGGGGTGTGTGTTTAAGGAAAAGGGCAGGAAAGTTGCGTTTGACCTCAGCCCAAATTGAGCATTTGTTATTGTAGTCTACTCCTGGGAGGCGTCTATATTTACTTTTGGGAAAGATCCGTCTGGGGTAGGGAGCACCATAAGGTTGGAAGTGGTGATCTCCCCAGGTTGTGAACCAGTCTTCGGGTTCATTTGGTGAGGTTAGAGTTTGGGTTTGTGGTAGGTCAGTGGATGAGGGTGGTAGGGAAGGTTCAAAGGTCAAGTCCTCGATCTCAGACGATTGGACAACAGAAGAAGTAATAACTGAACTGGAGATAGGTTCAGTATTACCTTTTGTCTTTGCTCGAGTTGACCTTGCCCTTGTTGACAAAGGTTTAGGCAGAGGTGCAGCAGACGAGGTTTCCAATCTTGGCTCTTTAACTACCCTGGAGATGGGTAGATTGTCTTCTTCATCATCATCAATGGGAGCTAGAATCAGCTTCCTTTTTCTTGATGATTGGACGGTGAGCTTTGGACTAGAAGAAGGAGTCCTAGCTATTGGACGAGCTAGTTCAGCGGAGCGTCCAGCAGTGACGCATTGTTCAGACGCTTCTTCTGAGCCTTGCGTCTGAGCTCCTTTTTGTTTTCCTTCAAGTTTGGACTTTTTGAAACAGTCCAACTGCATCATCACCAAACTTTGCCTGCTAAACTCAGGCCGATGCAATCGTTCAATGCCATTCTGGAGCCAAGTTCTTTAGGTCATCGTAGACCATATGCTTCTCGAAAATTTTTGAGAGAAGAGCACCATAGATGATTGCAGTATTCTTCCCAGAGCCTTCAATGGCATACTTGAAGAAGGAAAAGAGTAGGTGGGGAAGGTTTTTATCTGCCTTTCTAGAATCAAATGAACCAGGCAAAATTGATGAGCCTTTGATATATTATCCTTCGACCCAGCCTTATGAAGGATAGCCTTGTTCAAGATTTGGTGAAGAACCCTAGCCTTGTCAGTCATTTTTGAGGCTATGAGTTTGTCACCCGACTTCTTCAGCAGACAATCTCTGATGGTGGAAGCATCACCAATCTCTTCCTCCCAGTCATTGCGCACCCAATCGCATTAGAAATGGTTGCTTCAGATACTATTACTTCAGTATCAAGTACTTTGTTGCGAATCTCCCTTGCAGAGACAGTAGGGTTTGTCCAGAACTCCCTAACTAGAGCAGGGTAGATTACCGGAGAACCTTCAAAGAAGCTTGACCATCCAGCAACATGGATATTGGAGAAAATGTCAATCCCGTTATCAGCCAGGACTTGTAGATTAAACTTGAACTCGACCATGACATTAGCAGTCTGAGTGTTAACGGTTTTTCCTTTACCCTTAGAGCCAGCAGCAGAAGAGGTTGCCATAGTTTCAGAGAGGAGGTTTTAGGAAGAAAAAAGTTTTCTTTTCGAAGATGCGAGAAGAAAGATTAAAGCTTTTTGTAAAGGTTTGATTTTTAACAAAGCTTAGGTTTTAAAGAAAGGAGAAGAGAGAATGAAAGCCTTTCGTATTTTCAAAGAGAGAGAGAGCGAAACGACGTGCATTAAATGCCTGACACACGTTCAGACTTTGAAACCATAAAAAGCATTTTTGGCAATCAAAGAAAACAAAAACTGACTCAGTTAAGGGAATGAAAGATAATAGTTCATTCGACAAAGATTGAGTTCCATTAATGCATTAGACGAGCAATCAGAAAGTACAATGGACGAGTATATATAGGACGCATGCATTGGACTCTCAGTTAACCAATGAAATGCATGTTCAGATATTTCCTTATAAATGTGAACCTATCTTCGGCTAAAGGTTTAGTGAAGATATCTGCCCATTGATGGTCAGTATCACAAATTGAATATCTATTGTTCCTTTTTGCACATAGTCTCTAATAAAATGATGTTTTATTTCTATATGCTTTGCTCTAGAATGCAGTATGGGATTCTTAGACAAGTTAATAGCAGCAGTGTTATCACACATGATAGGGATGTTGCTTACAAACACGTTGTAGTCTTCCAACTGATGTTTGATCCATAGTAGTTGTGAGCAGCAACTGGCTGCAGCAATGTACTCAGCTTCAACAGTTGATAGAGTAATTGTGCTTTGCCTTTTGCTTGACCATGAGACAAGATTAGCACCAATGAAGTGACACCCTCCACTTGTGCTTTTTCTTTCTATTCTGTCTCCAGCATAGTCAGCGTCACAGAATCCAACTAATCTGTATTCATCAAATTTCCTCTAAAGAAGACCCAGATTAGTAGAACCTTTAAGATATCTAAAGATTCTTTTTACTGCTGAGAGATGAGACTCTCTTGGATCGGATTGAAAACGAGCACATAAGCAAACACTAAACATGATATCAGGTCTAGACGCAGTTAGATATAAGAGGGAACCAATCATACCTCTATATACCTTTTGGTCTACCTTTTTATCTTTATCATCTTTGTTTAGCACGGATGTTGGATGCATTGGTGTATTCATAGGTTTACAATCGTTCAACTTGAAGCGTTTCAGAAGCTCCTTTGTGTACTTCGTCTGATGAATGTACACTCCGTCTGAAGTTTGCTTTACTTGAAGTCCGAGGAAGAATTTTAGTTCTCCCATCATGCTCATTTCAAATTCCCTTTGCATTAATTCAGAAAATTCTTGGGAAAGAGATTCATCAGTTGCACCAAATATTATATCATCAACGTAAATTTGAACAACAATAAATTCCTTTTTATTTATTTTTCTAAACAGAGTTGTGTCCACTTTTCCTCTTGAGAAGCCATTCTCCATTAGGAAAGTGCCGAGTCTCTCATACCAAGCTCTAGGAGCTTGTTTGAGTCCATATAAAGCTTTATTAAGCTTATATACATGCTCAGGACGGTTCTGATCTTCAAAACCGGGTGGTTGAAGAACATATACTTCTTCATTAATTACACCATTTAGGAAAGCACTTTTTACATCCATTTGATAAAGCATGATGTTATGATGTGCAGCATATGAGAGTAAGATGCGTATAGATTCTAATCTAGCTACTGGAGCAAAGGTTTCAGCATAGTCAATACCTTCCTCTTGTGAGTAGCCTTGAGCAACTAGCCTTGCTTTATTCCTTACCACTTTGCCATCTTCGTCCAGCTTGTTGCGATAGACCCACTTGGTTCCAATGACAGACTTATCCTTAGGCAAGGAGACCAGCGTCCAAACGTCACTTCGTTGAAACTGGTTGAGCTCCTCTTGCATAGCGAGGATCCAGCTTTCGTCCAATAAGGCTTCGTCCACTGACTTTGGTTCCATCTCAGAGATGAAGGCTGAGTCAGCTTGCTCTCTGAAGGTTGACCTTGTCCGGACACTATCATTAGGTTTGCCAATGATTTGATCCTCAGGATGATAAGTTCTGAATTGCCACGAACGAGGGGTGTTTACAGCTTGCTGAGACGATGATGCGTCCTGCGTAGCGTCTGATGCCTCGTCTTTGTTGGTTGTTAGACGAGCATCTGAATCATTCAGATTCATATCTGCAAAAGAATCATCTAGCTCTGATAATCTCTTATCAGGCTGTTTGTCATCAAATTTAACATGGATGGATTCTTCAACAATCAAAGTCCTAGAGTTATAGACTCTAAAAGCTTTGGACGTTTCAGAGTATCCTAACAATATTCCATTATCTACTTTGGCATCAAACTTTCCTAGTTGATCCTTAGTATTTAAAATAAAGCATTGACATCCGAAGGGGTGGAAATAGGAAATGTTGGGTTTACGTCCTTTCCACAATTCATAAGGAGTCTTATTATTGATCTTATATATATTCTGTTTTGAATGTAGCAGGCAGTATTTACAGCTTCAGCCCAGAAGCACTTAGGGACAGAATTATCACTGAGCATTGCCCTAGCCATCTCTTGAAGAGATCGGTTCTTTCTCTCAACAACACCGTTTTGTTGTGGTGTTCTAGGGGCAGAGAAATTGTGATGAATACCACTTTCATCACAGAACCTTTGAAAAAGCTCATTTTCAAATTCGCCTCCATGATCACTTCTGATCGAGCTGATGAATATGCCTTTTTCATTCTGAACTCGCTTACAGAATATAGAGAAGACTTTGATAGACTCATCCTTGTGCGCAAGGAACTTAACCCATGTCCATCTAGTATAGTCATCTACTATGACAAGTCCATATTTCTTACCACTGACAGAGGCAGTCGTTGTTGGACCAAACAAATCAAGATGCAACAATTCCAGTGGTCTAGAAGTACTAACAATGTTCTTGGACTCAAACGAGTTCTTAACTTGTTTTCCTTTTTGACATGCGTCACAGAGAGCGTCTGATCTAAACACAATCTTTGGTAAACCTCTTATAGGGTTATGCTTGTTTAGTTTAGAGATTAATCTCAGACTAACATGATCGAGTCTTTTGTGCCAGATCCAACGCTCATCTTCAATAGACACTAGACATGAAACACTTTGAGTTGAAAGTTCCCCCAAGTTAATCTTATACAGATTATTTTGCCTTTTGGCAGTGAATAAGATGGATCCATCAGGGTTCTTGACTATACATTCACCTTTATTGAAGGAAACAACAGACTCACTGTCACATAATTGACTTATGCTAAGCAAGTTGTGTTTTAATCCTTCAACCAGAAGAAAATTATCAATAGATGGAAGAGGATGCTTACCAATCTTACCTATTCCTACTATCTTTCCCTTCTGGTTGCCTCCAAAGGTGACCCATCCACTAGTCTTCTCACGGATTTCTTGGAACATACACCTTTCTCCCGTCATGTGACGTGAGCAACCACTGTCCAAGTACCAGGACTGGGGTCTTTTTTGTGTTGCTAAGCAGATCTGCAACAGGTATTATCATATTCTTAGGTACCCAGATAGACTTGGGTCCTTTTGGGTTAGTTGGTCGTCTTCGTCCATGCATTTTGTTTTTGTTCTTGTAAATGCATTTTGAAGAGGTGTGACCACTCTTTCCACAAATCTTACAGTAAGTTCTGGATGCATGCAATTTATTTTCTTTTTGCTTTCCATAGGAATGAAAAGCCTTGTGCTGTTTGTTGGACCCTGATATTTTCTGAGACGTACTTTGTTTCTCAGAGTCGTAGTCTAGGCCAGACTTATCATGAGGTGATCTAGTATACCTCAAAATCAGGTCTAGCTTCTCTGATCCTCCAACAAGCTTGCATATGCTTTTGGTGAGATCAGATACCTCTGGTTTTAGTCTAGTTACCTCAAGGGGTTCACTGGACTCAGAGGTGAGTTTGTCAGTTAGACTGACATTCTCAGCTTTAAGCTTATTATTCTCTTCAACAAGCTGCTTATTTAGTTTGTTGGACTCTTCCAACTCTTTATTCACTTTTGGCAGTTTTCTCTTAAGCATGATGTATTGATGATGCAATAGAGAAGAATCATTCAGCAGTTCATCATATGCTTCTTGAAGAGAGTCAGAAACAGATACCTCGTCATCTTCTGATTCAACGTCCGAAGAGCTTTTGGCCATCAGGCAGAGATTTAAGGTAGACGAGCTCCTTGTTCTGAACCGATGTTCCAGAGCGTCCAGCTTCTCCTTAGCTGTTCAGAATTGCGAGACCATGTCCATTCTTGGACGATCAAGGGCGTTGACAAGACACCAGTTGGCATGAGCATTTTGAGAACACCGTTTGATATCATCACTCGTCCAGTCTGTTTCATGTTTGGACGATGTTGATCCGTCCTCAAGGGTAATCGTTGGACGATAATCTCCGTTAGTGAAGATGTCCCACAACTCATAGTCTTGAGCTTAGACGCATAATTGGAAAAGTGATTTCCAATAAGGATAGTCTGTTCCCTTGAAGATGGGTGGAACATTCACATTCCATCCTCCTTCAGAGGTAGACTCTTGACTTCTTTCTCCTGGAACAAAAAGTTGTTCATCGTCCGAAGAGTCTTCATCTTGTTTATTGGACCAAAGGCATAAGTTAGCCTCTTCATTTGTTTCTTCTTCTTCTTCTTCTTCTTCTTCTTCTTCAGAAGAGTTCAGGTCCTCCCAAGTTGCCATGAAGTTCTTTTTCTTCTTTTTGAAGAACTTCTTCTTGTCCTTTAGCATAGGGCAATCAGCTTTGAAGTGTCCTGGTTTGTTGCATTCAAAACAGACCAGCTGACTTTTATCTTTGGGTTCAGCATGATCCTTGAAGCTTTTCTTTTGGAAGGGCCTCCTTTTCATTCCATTTTTCTTTCTCCACATATTCTGAATCTTTCTGGAGATAAAGGATAGCTCGTCATCGTCTGATACATCATCATCAGACTGATCAGCTTCATCACTGGACTCATCAGCTTTTAAAGCTTTTTGAGTTGTTGGACCTATGAGCTTTCAGGGCAATCCCTTTGTTCTTCTTTCCAGGATTGTCAAGATCAAGCTCCTGCTCATGAACTTGAAGCGTCCCGACAAGATCATCCAGAGTCAAAGTAGAGAGATCTTTGGCCTGGGTGATTGCAGTGACAAGAGGTCTCCACTTCTTAGGCAGGCTCCTAAGAATCTTGGTGACATTCTCCTTGGTAGTGTAGACCTTTCCAAGGGATTTCAGATTGTTGATGATCGTCTGAAAGCGACCCATCATGTCTAGGATGGACTCTCCTTCAGCCATGATGAACATTTCATACTGGCCAACCAGCATGATGATTTTAGAGTCCTTCACCTTGGTTGTCCCTTCATGGAGATTAGACAAGGTGACCCATATTTGTTTGGCTGATTCACATGCGTGAATCTTCTGAAATTCGTCAGGACTGAGAGCACACATTAAAGCATATCTTGCTTTATGATTCTGTTCCATTCTAGCCTGTTCAGCGTCAGTCCAGTCGTCCTCTGCTTTGTCTGTCCCGTCAGAGTTGAGACACACATTAGGACCGTTTGTGATTCTGGCCCAGAGAGCTGAGTTTGTACTGAGGATGAAACCTTTGAATCTCTCCTTCCAGTACAGGTAGTGAGTATCGTTGAAGAATGGCGGTCTGGTCATGGAAGTGCCTTCCATAACAGGTTGACTCCCGCTTGGCATACCTGGTCCAGACATATCTGCAGTAGGATCTTTTCCTCTACACGGCAAAGTGCTCAACCCAGAGGCTGAGCTCTGATACCAATTGAAGGAACCTGTTTGAAACACAAGAAGGGGGGTTGAATTGTGTTTCTGAAGATTTTAAATTCTTTTCGTAAGCAGATATTAGTTTTCGCAAGGTTGGAAGCTAAAACGGTTAAAAGCTAAGAGAGCTCTTTCAAGCACCAAGTTGGACGCTAACTTAGTTTGAATAAGATAAGAAGATAGCGTAGAAAAAAGCGATTCAATCCCAGTTAATTAGTTAGATAATAAACTAAAGTAAGGAAAGAGAGAGAAAAGAACACAAAGATATTATCCTGGTTCACTCTTCACCAAAGAGCTACGTCCAGTCCCCTCTACCTGAGAGCTTTATCCACTATAACAAAAACCTTTTGTTACAAAGTATTCAACACCTCTTCAGGCAGTATTCTCAACCTCTTCAGGTTCTCTAAGTATTCTTTTACAGACAAGCCTCTTCAGGCTCAACCAAACTAAGGTTTTGAAAAAGTTTGTTCTACTAACTCACTAAATGTGAGAATTCGAAACTAAAGCTTAGACTCTTAAAACAACTCTACACAGAGAGTAATATGAAAATGAGGATCCGAGTAGCTTTGCTAGCTTTGCAAGCTTGAGACTTTCTCTTTGATTTCTTGAGCTAATGTTTGCTTGTATCTCTTGAAAGATTTTGAGTGCTAAGTGTTGCTTCACTTGTATTTTTGCTCAAGTTCTATCTCGTTTTCTTGTTGTTGTTGTTCTTGCACTTTCAGGGGATGGAGGTATATATAGCCTCTTGTCTTTGAGCAGACTTCACTCTTCAACGGATGGAAAAGGATCCGTTATGATGAGCATTGAATGCATTTGATCCGTTGAGTCTGATAGCTTCTGAAGTTTCTGATCAGCAGGATAAACTGTCAGGATGATAGCTAAAAGTGGTGCTGACATATCCTCTGAGTAGAACGAAAGTTGCCTTTTGTTTTTCCAAAAGAAGAAGGTCAACTTCTTAAAGTGATAGAGACATATTGGCTTACGCTTTAAATATGTACGAATATTACAAGGAATGTTTTGCTCCAAGGATATAAGCTTTTTACAGGGAATAATAAATTCAAATGCTTTTACAAGAAATTCGCGCTTGAAGTATAAAACATTTATTGGACTAGCTATTACAAAAGTAACCGAAAGAGTCTTTGGACTCATGGTTCTATATATTACCGTCCAGACGTAAACCAAGATTAAATGTTGGACGAGATAAAGTCTTTGGACTAGGGATAGTCTTTGGACTCAATTAAGTTTTGTCCTGCACACTTAATATAAAACGTTAGTCCATAACAAATCTTTGTTCATCTTAAATTAGCTCTTTGTTAACATCAGAACTTAAGAGATTATTTGGATCATAACCACTTTGGTTCCAACAATGATGTGTGGTGGACTTTTATGTTTGATTATGAGGTGATAATGTGTAATTGTGGTTTATCATAATTATGTAAGCATTTTGAGCTATATTTGGTGAAGCAAAGTCTCCATTTTTCATTGGAGTAGGCTTGTGGCCCTAGAAAGAGGAAATATGAGAACATGTGTTGTTCTTGATCTAGCAAGGTTTTGAAGTAAGAAAAACATGATTTCATAACCTATGTTTTCAAAGAAAAACAAAAGTGATTTTGATCCAAAGATCAATTGAAGTTTTGACCTTTAAAGTGTGTTACCAAAGTGGGAAAATATCTTTTCTTTAGCCAAAGGTCTTTTAATCAAACTAAGTGTTTCAAAAGGAGAATTAATGAAGGAGTTAGGGAAAATGAAAAACAGGGCACTTGCCCGGCGAACCTTGTCTCGCCCCGCGAGAGAGAGGGAAGACAAGGCATTCACCTGGCTAATATATTCTCGCCGCGCGAGACAGTGGGCTAGCCTGAGCAGCAAAGATGCAGCTTCTCGGCCTCGCGCCGCGAAGTTGTTATCGCCTCGCGAACCAGAAAAAATGTCTAGGCAGTGATGATGCAGCTTCTCGGCCTCGCGTCGCGATACAATCCTCGCCTCGCGAAGCAGAAAGACTGTCTAAACAGTAAAGAAAACCTCTCAACCTCGCGTCGCGAAACATATCTTCGCCCCGCGAGAAAGGGTTTTGTTTATAAAAAGTGTTTTTCAACTCAAACTGTAAAGTTTTACGCATTAAAACCTAAGTTAAGTAATTGACTTAGAGTTGAAGACAAGGGTTAATTAAGTACAGTATGTGGTGGAACAAGACCATATACTATACCATTGATGACTTAGTACATCAATGACTTCATAAGACATAAACACAAACATGAAACGTTTTGGGTTTTGAAACAGTAGTTCGATGACGGACCGGTGATTCGGATCCCGATCAGTCGTTCAATTGTTTCATTTTTGTGATGACTCAATCCCGGAGGGATCACGAGATTTATCCTGTGGATAAAGGTATTGTTTTTCAAAGACACGTATAGTCCTAAGGAATAGAACCTTAGTGGAACTCGAGGTTTACCCGGGGGGTAGGCATTGCTTGATCGCATCTGCTTTGTGTAAGCATTGGCATTTCATCTGCATAGTTGTAAGGCCTTGAGCCTAGGAGTTGAGCTTACACCTTGATGCGGGTGTGAATCTTATGGTGACGATCTTCAACGGTCTTTTTGGAGGTATCAGGGTTGGAAGGGCTGACATGTGACCAGTTGGTAGCTCTTCTGTGTCGTGGCGAATCCGTGCAATACACTGATATCCTCTACTAGGTACCGTACTTTTCATGTTTGGTCGAGAGTGTTTCCGTAAAGCCAGATACATGCACGTTACGAATGTTGTAGCATCTTGCTCATGGCTGGCAGAAACCGGAACATGTCCTCCCATTCACTCTCTCCGACGTTTTGTTAGCTTCATGGAGTAGGGGTCAGAGTAGTACCCAGTGGCATTGGCATTGAGTCATATACATTGCATTGCATTGTGTAACACCCCGTTTTTTCTTAAAAAGCTTTAAAAGCTTTCTAAATTTAATTAATCAGTATTTTTGTGTTTGTATTTTATTGAAGGGTCTAGAGAGTGAAATAAATTAATCTGAGACCATAGTCACGCTCTAAGCTATTGTAGGAAGCTATGGTTAAATTTTGGTCGAAAACTCAAACGGAGCCCGGTCTGCGTTTTACACTGACAGTATGATTTTACTGCTCAGATGACCTAATTTTGACTCGTGAACGAAACAATTAGGCTTTAAATAAAATTGCGAACGATATCGGCAATTATGAAAAAAATTCAAAATAAATAGGTTATCACGACTTTCTTAGGCGAAATATTAAATCCCGTAAGAAACGGAGCTGCGTAGGGATTTAACGGGACCCGTTAACGGATAAACATGAAGTCACCTCACCTAGGAGTGACTCACCAGTGTCATCATTACTTTTCTGGAAAATATCTAGATATTTATGAAATTAGAAAATATCTGAACGCGAAAAGACCAAAATGCCCCTGGTCTTTTTCCTAAAGGACGTTTACGTCCCTAAAATATCTAAGATTTTGATGACCTCATCCCCTCTCTCTTATTTTCGTGCCTCTCTCTCTCCTCTCTCCCTTCACTTTCTTCTTCTTCTTCCTTTCTTTCTTCTTCTCCATTTTTCTCCATTTTTCTTTCCTTCCTTCACCTCCATTTTTCTCAAGCTTCCACAAGGATTTTCAAGCAAGTTTGTGAAGCAAAGTTGATCCTCTCATCCTCCTCTATCACCTAGGAGGTATAGATTTCACTCTTGAGCTCTCAATCTTCATTTTTCTCCATTGAAGTTCATAGTTTCAAGTTTATGCTTCAAACTTCAAAAATCTCTAGAAAATTGTAGAAAAATCATTTTGAGGCCAAACCAATTTCTATGAGCCAGTATCATCCCCTATTATCATAATCCAAGAGCTTGAAATCAAATAAGCTCTCTAACCTATTTATCTTTTCAAGTCCGAATGGGTGGGTTTTTTGGGAAAAAATGGATTTTTTTTCTTTGTTCTTAATTTCACTTATTTCATTCCTTAGCCATGTAATCCAAGTGATTAGGAAGCTAAATCCATCTTCCACCTATTTTTTTTGGGTGGTGGCCGAAACCCCAAATTTTTGGTTTAAGGGGTTTTGGTTCAAATCTTCGATAATTGATCATTGATTATGTATTAGGTATGCTTAAGGATCATTGATCCAGGAGTTGGTAGAATTTCAACATCCCTAGCCTAAGTAATTAAATAGGGGCAGCAGCCTAGTCCTAAGGTTAGGGGAATTTTTGATTTAACCGTACTGATTTTTGGTTGTGTTTTGTTGTATAGAATCGGACAGGACTCGAACATCCGACAGCGCACCCGACTGACAGCTGCAGAGTCGTAGTCGGAGCTGCACGAGGAAATCACTAAGGTGGGGAGAAAGAACTAATATCGTCGGGAAGGCAAGCTTAGGCTAAGTTGATATTATGAATGATGAGACTTATTGAGGTTGATTGTGTTGAATTATTTAATTGATTACCTGTTGATTTTGTTTTGGTGAACTATCTGTTTGATGAATTATTGCCTGAATTTATGATGATAACTGTACTGGAAAGATCTTCTGTTGCGATGTTTATTGTGATTGGTTGGTTGAGTGTTGATGAGAGTATGGTGAGCGATGATGTTCTTCGGGTTGATATCGTTGTGGTCCCGACTGTGGAGCTGTGGCTCGTAGACGCAAGGCATCGTGATGCTGATGCTGATGTGATGTTGATGATGATGTGATGTTGATGTTGATGATTGATGTTGATGTTGATGTGATGCGATGTGTCGTGGTCGTGGATGAGTGTTTAGGCGTGAGGTTCCGATATCAACCTGCGATGGATGTTTGTTGCATTTTCATAACATTTCATACTACAGCATTTGGTCCCAAAGGGGGATGTCCAATTAGGGACGTTACGTAAAATCCCGAGGCGAGATATGATGTTATGTGATGTGATGTAATCCCGACGGGGATATCCAATTGGGGACGTGATATATCGGCCGACATGCATCTAGGGAAGACATCATATACATAGGGACTAGTATCCCTCCTATAGGCTTATTCGAGAGAACGATGTTTGAGATGATTGTGATTGGTGACTTAAGAGATTGATGAGGTTGTGTTATATATGTTATCTGTGTTGTGTGATGTATATATATATGCTGTACTGATGCCCCTCTCCCATATTGATGATAAATGTTTCTTATCTTCCGCTATTTTTCTGTATGTGTTGCTCTTATTTTATGGGAAGACCCCGAGGAGGAACCAGTTGCTGAAGAGCTGGACGGCATTCCTTACGAACCTGACTCTGGAGGACGTGCCACGGACCCTAGTCTCGAGAGGTTGGGCAATTATAGTGGCTAGCCGGAAAGCTGTCTCTTGGCTTAGTTATGTATTTTGATTTCAGTCTGTACTAATATACACTATGTAGTACTTTATTACTGTAGCCCTACCGATAGGGCAATGACGTATGTGATATATTTCTTTATATTTAAAGCTATGTACTCTGAGGCGTAGCGTGCCGTAAATTGTTTTGCTTCCGCGCTAAATTTTCCGCTTCGCTTAGTATTAATAAGGCACGCTAACTTTTATTATGCGATTAAGATTAATTAATATCTTAGGTCCTACTGATGGGACGGCGGGTCGTCTCACATTGCATGGCTGTTGATATTTACATTTACTGTTATACATCGCTGTACTGTTTAAGAATGCCTTATATTATGCTGTTAACTGTTGAACATGATATTATGCTGTTAACTGCTTAACATGATCTATATTGAGAACTTTAGTAAGCATGTCGGGTACGCTGTTTTCTGGTGAGTTGTCCCGTTTTTACTATTGCTGTTTTGCTGTGTTGATGAATGGGAATCTCACCCATATCTGTATGTTTTCTGTTGGTACTTGTTGTTGCTGCTTGAACAGGTGGACGTGACGATGGTTCAGTCCAGTAGTTTCCTTGAGCCCAGAGGCGGACTCTTTGCTATTTTGTTTTTGTTGTCGGTCAGACTATGTTAGTTTTTGTAGTACCTTTTAGGAGCTACGACTCCTAGTACTTATTGTATTTCTTATTATCAGTCATACATTAGACCTATGTCCGTATATAGTATTATTTCTATTTCTGTTTCTGTATGTATAATACAGTATGTTCTAGAAATGCATGGTGAACTTAAGTTCATTTATTAGTATTATTTACCTTTACTAAATCCCATTACATCTTTGTGAAAAGAAAAGAACCGTATTTTTCGCATTAATAAATATTTTCGTGTGACTCGGGAAAGGGTGTTGCATATTGAGATTGAGAAATATCTCATGGTAGGGGTATCGAAAAGAGAAACATGACCACAACAGGGATGTCGAAAAATACCACCATGGTAGGAGTATTGAAATGAGAAGCATCACCACAATAAGGATGTCGAAAAATACCATCATAGTTGGGGTATTGAAATAAGAAACTGTCATGACCCGAATTTCGTAGCCATGACCGACCGAAAGGGAAAGATTCCATTTTCCCCTTCGCAACCTCACAAGCATACATAAATCCGTTTCATCCAAAGTAAAATATTACATTCATTAATTACATAAGGAATATAATACATCAGAGTAACGAACAATATAAAGAAAATTACAAAGTCCTGCTAAACCAAAAAAAAAAACAACTTTAAAACTAAGGGAACAACCCCTCAAACTGTCCACATGGCATCCAAGGCTTCTGACGGCTTCGCAGATACCTGCAACTGAAATGTTAAATGTTGGGTGAATCCACTGACTCAGTGAGGGAATTTCCCCCAAACACATGCAAGCATACAAGATAAGAAAAAGAAACAATATCACACAGTCACACAGAACTCACTCATATCCACGCATAATCCAACTCAAACAAATACCGCAATGAAATACATAACAACATTCATATAGCAAACATAGCTCAATGGGACATATCGTCCATTCGTCGAGTACTTGTGGAATGCCTTGCACTTTATTTATTTCTTATATCTCAAGTCCCTCACAAGGGATCAGTACAGTTCTCATGTACACTCATAATATCATCGAATCTTTGGGTATCCTAAGAGGTGTGTTCACTAAGGACCTCCTACCCCGACGGTTTTTGATTTCTTACCCCGGAGATACCGCACCCTCCGGCAAACACCAACATCCCTCCTAACGCCCGGGGTATCTAACAGGGTCCCCGGCAGTGATATTTATATACCGAAGCCTCCCGCTCCCCGGTCGGCATACCCAAAGATTTACAACTTTTCCTTGGCAATCCATTCCATCAAGTACTTTCCATAAGTTTCCAACCACATACATCAATCATCATCACATATAAATAATTTATCATAATATGCATTGAAATTACTTCATCACTCTCACATGTCGTAAACAATGTATGTCATATTTATCATTGACCAACATAATCAACTACGCATAACAACATTTATCATATTATCACCGGTAATCAATCCATACAACGATTCAATATCATTAATAACATAACCTTGCAACATAATCCATGTATACTAAATTTCCACACCTTATATATATCATATCTCAACTCATTGCCACATAAATATAAATTATTTCAATACTTTAACTAGAGCATTATCAGATATAAATAACCTCAATCACATTCAAGAAAAGATAGCACCAATCACATTTATTATTTCTCAAATCAATCTCACCATATATCCAGAAAGCATGTTTTTTGATGTTAAGTATAATAAAATTCGATATTATGAGAAATCGACATTTTCTAGAACATTGGTCCTAACCTTTGTTCACTATTTCAACCATAACTTTTAAAATATTTAGAATTTAAATCGTAAAATTTTTTCATATGGAAGTAGATTCAAAGAGCTTTCCATCAAGGGGTCATTTATCCAAAACGGATAAGAAATAAAAAAGATATGCACATTTAAAGTTTGTTGTCTCTGTCTCCAGTGCCCAGCGCTAGTTTACTAGTGCCCAGCGCTGGTATCATCTTCCCAGACCCCTTTTCGGGTGCTCCAACACTCAGCGCTCCACACTCAGCGCCCAGTGCTGTATAGAAATCGTAGAAACGCAGCAGAACGCTGCTGTTTCGCCATTTTCATCCCAAAACCTCATTTTCATGATTTTCAACCAACAAACAACTATTACAACTCACCAATAACATAAATCAAAGAATAATCAAAATAAACATGTTCCAAATGATTCTCATGGAAGGAATTCACTCAAAACAACTCACAAACATCATTATTTTAACCATAACCAACCCATTTCATATACCATACTAATACCCACGAAAATTACCCAAAATAAATCACAAATCCCTCATCTCTTGGTACTCCATTGCTGCCTCCATCTTCTTTCTCTCTGCTTCTTCTTTCTTTCCCCCTTACTCTTCTTCTTCCTCTTTTCTTCTTTTCCTTTTTCTTTCTTTTCTGACGAGGGTTCCAGAACCCTCTCTAAATGGGACCACCCAAAATGCAAGTAAAAGAGAGTTCATAGTTAAATGCACTTCTAAAACTTAAATAAAATTATCTTTACTTTCAAAATTATTTAGGAAATGTCTAATAATTATTTTAGAACATTAAGATTTTAATTTTGTTACTGAGGATGTGCCAAACTATACAAGAAAGATCACCACAGCAGGGATGTCGAAAAATACTACCACAGCAGGGGTATTGATTTGGTAACTTCACCACAGCAAGTGAGGTCGAAACACTCCTTATGAGTAGGGGTGGACAATGAGACGTCATTGTTGTGTGTTTATGATTGGTAGAATAAGTACATGAATTAAATGTTAAATGATGTTATTTGAATTATGTGGTGTGTTGGTTAAAATATTTTATATTATGGATATTATAGAAAATTATATTATTTTCGAAAGTAGCAGGTATCATGATTGTTTTTCTGGTTACTGCGCCAGCTGAGAATAACACGGTTTGTGAAAATAAGTTATAACTTTTTTTATTCACTGGGATCCCCATCTCATTAGTAATGTTATTTTCAGAGCACGAGGACGATATTCCTAAGACCGATGAGGCTTGAAGACTTGAGTTATTTTCTAGTGTTATCTATAGCATTGGTTAGTATTATAATGTACTAGAGCCGTATGTAGCAAGACCTTAGTTATTTTATTTTTATACGTTTGAGTTTTTAGTTGGCGCCTTGTTTTATGAGTTTTTGGATTAATTAAGATATTTCAGTTTTGAGGATTTTATAATGTAAAGACCAATTTATTATTATTATTATTATTATTATTATTATTATTATTATTATTACATTAAGTATTATATTTTGAGAAAAAATTTATTTCACCATGTTTTATTTAAACGTTTATTTCGGGTTACTAATGTAACGAAAAGCGTTACATTTTTGGTATCAGAACAGTTCAATCTTAAATTGGACTGTGGTTATTAGGTTTTTCATAAAATAAAACTTGGGGGCAAAGGAATGCTTGTTAGAGTTGTAGATGCTGCATGCTATGCTTTGGGATATTGAGCCTGGCCAACTCAGTGTTCCATTGGTAGTAAGCAGATTTATGACGATTAATAGACGAGGGACGAATGATGCGCTTGCAGCAACTATGGATCATGTGACCATAGATGTGCAAGAGCAGATGGAGACTCTCTGTCATATGAGGGGATATGGGGAGGTACTATCCTAAGAATCTCAGTGTGTGGGGTTACCGCTTTTTTTTTTTGAAGGACGATCTGTCATCTTCTCAGAACAGTTCAGATCTTGCAGAAGCTGGAGAAGCCGAAGAGGAATTATGCTGGTAGCAAGAAAGCAGTTATGTTGTTATTCAGGAGCAATCATTCCATCATACCACATGCTTGTGTGAAAAATCTATCTTTGTCTATTTCTAAGTTGCCTTTTGAATTATGTGTTTCTACTCCCGCAGAATATAAAGTTGTTACATCCATTGCTTGCTTGAATTGTTTCCTAGTATACCAAGGCTTGTTTTCTTTTGTTGATCTTATATACTTGCCCATGTCGGGTTTGGATGTCATTCTTAGTATGATCTCTTATCGTCTGATAATGTTGTCAAAATAAAAATATTTATGTACTTCACAACTAATGTTTGATGATTCTTTTAAGTCGAACCATATTGTATACGTTCCCTTGTCATAAGTTCTTAGTTGAGCGAGCTCAAGGATACATATTGTTGTTTTCCGTTAAGATAGAGGTTGAAAGTGATGTAGCGACACTACCTGTTGTCAGTTAGTTTCTAGATGTGTTCCTTAAAGAGGTCTCTCTACCTTACAACAAATATGGGAGTTGAGTTTAACATAGATTTAGTGCCTAGAAGTGGATCAGTGTCAGTAGCGCCATATAGAATGACACCCCTAGGGTTAAGTGAGCCTAAGAAACAATTAGATGAGTTATTAGAAAATGACCTTTCACACGTGGATTTGACTATTATGGAAAATTGGAATTTTAAGGTTGTTAATTCCTAACGTTATATTCTTAAAATATATTTTTTATGTCGTTGATGAATTGGTTTGGTAGATGTATATTCCTTGTATTTATAAAGAAATAATTTTACTATTTCATTTATCGTTTTGTGTGTATATTCTTCTTTGATAAAAAATTGCCAAAGAAAGTTTCACTTGATTTGAATTCACTTCCTGTTACTTCAATGAGTTTTCAATTCATAAATGAAAAATATTTTTGTGCGTCAATGTGTTTTTTAAGTCAAACCAAATTGATTGGGAATTAAAACTTTCTTACTTTGATGCATTGTTTCACCATATATTTAGAGTTGTTGTTATTATATGGAATCTAATTTATTATTATTTGATTGTAGTGTACATCAAATCTCACTTTAATTATTGTTAAGAAATATGTTTGATCTTCTGATAAGTTTTGAGTACTTTTAGTAAAAAAACAAATGATGGGAGTATGAGATTATGTGTGGACAGTAAGCAATTGAACAAAGTAACCATTAATGATATGTATCTTTTGCCTAGGATAGATGACCTTAGATCAGTTGAGTAGAGTGACGGTTAATTCTAGTAAAGTAAATGCAGAGATGGGATGAGAAAAACCAATGTAGTGGTCGATGTAACGGCCCGAACGGCATTCAGGATTGTCGACTGTCCCCACAAACCAACACGGGTCTTTTCAGTGAGCTTTGTCCTCACTCACATGCTTTCTGGGGAACTTCCCAGAAGGTCACCCATCCTACAATCACTCCAAGTCAAGCACGCTTAACTATGGATTTCTTATATTCTGGGGCCCCGAAAAGAAGATGCATCTTATTGGTATAGGTAGTATCAATCAATTCTTATAAGCCTTCCTTCAACTATACAGTCCCATACCTGCACAGCCTAAGGATCCTTCTCATTCCGATGTGGATCCGATTCATTCATGTGTCCCTTTACCTAGAAGCCTGCCAGAAGCCGCTCCTTGTCCGTGCCTCAAGCACCAGCAATCACTCCCCGCCCTCGTTAGCCTCAAGCGTCACATGCCCACCAGCTTCCGCTTGGTTTGTCCCCGAACCACATCGTACTGGGAGAGGTCCGCTTTGATACCATTTGTAACGGCCCGAGCTGCATTCAGGATTGTCGACTGTCCCCACAAACCAACACGGGTCATTTCAGCGTGCTTTGTCCTCATTCACACGCTTTCTGGGGAACTTCCCAGAAGGTCACCCATCCCACAATTACTCCAAGTCAAGCACGCTTAACTATGGAGTTCTTATGTTCTGGGCCCCCGAAAAGAAGATGCATCTTGTTGATATAGGTAGTACCAATCAATTCTTATAAGCCTTCCTTCAACTATACAGTCCCATACTTGCACAGCCTAAGGATCCTTCTCATTCTGATGTGGATTCGGTTCATTCATGTGTCCCTTTGCCTAGAAGCCTGCCAAAAGCCGCTCCTTGTCCGTGCCTCAAGCACTGGCGATCACTCCCCGCCCTCGTCAGCCTCAGGCGTCACAGTCGATGCTCTGAGTAGGAAACCTTTACACATGTCTAGCTTAAGGCTGCAAGAGATGAACCTAATATAAAGAATCTAGAGACAAGAATTTGGATTCCTTTTTAAAGCTTTAAGCTTGAATTTGAATAGGTTCAAAATTTGTAGTGACCTTAGAAATTAAAAGAGATTAAGCGAGTGCAGTTTTTAGACCATGAATTGCAATCTCTTTTGGATCATGAGAATTATGTGTTATCTAATAATGGTCTAGTGTTATTTAAGAATGGGATCGTTGTTTTTAAGGAGGAGAGCCCTACAAAAAAAATGCTAGAAGAGACAATATAAAGGAAAGTTAAGCATACATCCAGGAATAACTAAGTGTATCAAGATTTAAAAAAAGATGCAATAGTAGATGGAAAAAATAAAATAATGGATGTTGTATTAAAGAAGGACAAATCTACACACAACATCATATTAATTGTCAATAATAACACTGAAGAAATGAAATATATGAAAGTACAACAAACAAATACTAGAAGGGGGTTGAATAGTGGTTACTTAAAACTTTTCGAGAATAGTACTCATTTGACAAATACTCAGACGCATGACTCGCCTGAATATATTCTTGACGAAGCACGTTGAGTTTAAAACAGAAAAACGTTTTGTTTAAAAGAGACTTATTCAATGCCCTAATAGGCAAACCAACAAGAATAGAGATAAAGGGTACGGTCAGAATAATATAAATATTTTAAATGTAAGAGATGATGGAAATAATTAAATGTGACAGAGATAGAGAAGAGAAAATAGAACACAAGCAATTTATCCTGATTCACTCATAAAAAGCATGAGCTACGTCCAATCCCCAGTATTTGTGACGCTACCAAAACTTAACCTTACTAGATCTGATACCAAAAACATAACATGTAAAAGCTTAATTTAAACTTAAAACATATAGGCAATTATAACAACTTAAAAACTTTGCATCAGAGCTCCGCTTGGAAGCCATGGCATCAAAACAATATACACGAAAAGACGCTCCACTGGCCGTGGTACAAATACTATGGAAGACTTAAGGATACCTCTGAAGCTTCCTTCTCTACTCGAGAAGTACCCCTGTCACCCTTGTTGCAGAAGGAAGATCCCACATCGATTTAGCTTCGCCAACTGCAACACTGTCGTCAGTCCACCAGCACCTCCGTCTTCAGATTACGACCCGAACAACACATATAAAGAAAACGGGGAAAACATGTACGAGAGGTAAGAAACTCTACAACTATTATGCATTGGGAAAACACATGGAATATAACACATCAACATGCACAACCAACAAGCATATACATCTCTCGAGATCATCATAATAGTTAACCTCCATATTATCACAACTAAGGATCACCGCCTATTCTACATACACAACCAATTCTACATGATTGACCAATCTTAGCCATGGGATACAACGGTCAACCTCCAATTGCGAGGAATGACAAGCCAATCTCCAACTGTGAGGGTGGTTGTTCACCAAAGCAAGAATGTTGCCTCCAACTTTGAGGACTTCGAATCAGACGTTCAGGTAACCGCCTTCGAAGTTTCCAAGACAGTGAAACAATAGTTCCTCCAACTGTGAGGAGCATTGCCTCCCCGAGCCCCTCCAACTGTGAGAAGACCCGAGAAGTTATCCAACTGCGAGAAATCACCTGCATCCCTCCAACTGTGAGTTCAGCCATCTTGGTTGCCCCGGAGTATCCACCTTGAACACCAACCTTGTGTAGCAACCACTCAAACTGTTGTTGCAATTGTACACACGGCTTTTTATCACAACAATGCAAATGCTATGATTATGCATCCATCACCTCAACAACATCCTAACAAAAACTTAACCAACGTCTCAAGTTCCACATCCTCCGACTGCGAGGATGTCACTCTCTAACTATGAGAGCCACCTTCAACTTAGGTCAACTTGCTTATACTACAAGCCGGGTACCACCAACCATTCTATCCTTCTAACGTCACACCAACCGTCTTCAAATTCGAACCAAGATCAGAACAATCACAATTATATTAACAGCACATAGATTCAAGCATATCATTATCTCAGCCATACTAAAATAGAAACTACACATGCTATCACGATAGAGATACCGGAGTATCTCACTTAGCATATCATCACATACGACATCATTTAATCATGTTATCAATCACAACAGGTAGACGTACATCCCCAATCAACAAATATCATAGATCAACCTAACGGCGATAAACTTACAATGCCTAAAACTACATTGGTACAACAATCCAGTAGTCCCTAATATGAGTTAGGTATTTTTCGGTTACCCAACCACTAGTATGGTTTGAGGAGTCCTACACATGTTAACAGTTATATCCTATACCTACATTTCCCAAATATTTGTGGTTTCTTCCTCCTCACCTGACAGTGCACGTTTTCCCGTATAGTTCCCGAACATGTCCGCACTACCAGCATGAACCTCAGCACGCTCTCCATCAACTACCTCGAATCTAATATTGGCACCCCCGGCATGTGCATTGGACCAAAAATAGCCCCGAGCACACGCACAGGATCCAAAAACAGCCAGAAATTCAGAATTGACAACAGAACCAATTTAGGGATCAAAACTACAAAGCAACTTGAATTAAAGCAACACTAACACAGTAGCAACCCGAGTTTTAGTCTCTATCTCGCGAAGTCAGATTTGCCTCCGAGTCCACGGTCGATTTCCCGATCGATTGCTTTGGCAGAAAAACCCGTCAAAAGCCTAAAATGCACCAAAAACGTTATCGGGAAGGAGAATGAGGAAGAAATGGAATTGATTGACTAAAACAAGGTAAATTTCGACACCAAATTATGTTGACGATACACACATGCAAAGGTAACAGTACGAAGGCGTCGAAGCTACTAACCCGAATACGCGATCGGTTTAAAAATCTGATAATCGGAACAACTTCAGCCAAGCTTCAATGTGCAACAATGGTGGTCTTCTCTTTTCTTTCTTATTCTCACGCTATTCCTTAGCTACGTGAAGAAGATGAACTTTATTCCACTTGTTTGCACAAAGAAAATAATTGACTTTCGGTTTAAGTGGTTTAGACTTAACATTAGGTGTTAGAAGTTTATTAGGTGTCAAATTTTAGGTGAGTTAGTGCTTAGATGTCCTGAAAGTAGATTAGTTATAGTATTAGGTGTCCACCTCCCCACCTTACTCATGACATGTGTCCTATTGTGACACATGTCACTCACACGCGTCGCCACGTGTTGCCCTTTATCACGCCCAAGTGTTTTCTTCCGCATTTACCTGTATAACCCACTGTCGGAATATTCTCTATAATATTTTTAGGCCATCCCATAAAGCCTATTATAAAGTCCCCTTCGAATTTTAATATTCTAACCCTCAATTAATTAATTGCTCGATTAGCGTTTCTTTGCAATCTGGACCTGTTAGTCCATGTTTTTGCACTTTTTGAGCTCGTTCCAAGGCCAAATTATCTAAAGTTTGGACCATAACTTCCTCAAGCCATAAGGAACAATATCCAAACTTCAAACATACTTAACTTAGATCTTAAATCTTATTCAATAAAATGGGATGTTAAAGTATTCACTGAGTTTTCTTTCATTATCAAAAGAGATAACTCCAGTGAGTATTTTTTTGCACACCTAGCCTCTTCAGGCTCAAGTATTATTCATAACCGACCTCTTCAGGCTGTTGAGTATTCTTTGCACATATAGCCTCTCCAGGCTCAACAAGTATTGTTCTTCACCGACCTCTCCAGGCCGTTGAGTATTATTTTTTTATGGTCTCTCTAGGCTCAACAAGTATTATTCTTAACCGACTTCTCCAGGTCATTGAGTATTCTTTTCTCATAGCCTCTCCAGGCTCAACGAGTATTCTTCTTAACCAACCTCTCCAGACTATTGGCAGTATTATTTTTGCCTAGCCTCTTCAGGCTCACTGGATTTTGGTAAAGGTTACATAGAAATATTCTCACAACACTCACAGAGTGTATTTACAATGTAGTACATGGACAATGTTCTTCCTACACTCACAAGAGTAGATATATAATGAAGTTCATAAGAACTAAAGAAAATCTCGCATAACACTCATATGAGTGGATATAAAAAAACTAAGATGAGAAGAAATTCCTATTGTGATATCTTCATTTCTCACTCTTCTGCAATGGTAGAGATTATGGGTGGCAAAACGAGCCAACCCGCCCCAATCTGCCATTGGCCCGTCAAAAACGGGGTGGGGCGGGTTGACTAGCTTGGACAATGTGAGTTAAACCTCCTAACTCACCCCGTTTAGTGGTGGGTTGGCGGGTTAGCCCGCCAAAAACAAGAAACTAGAAAATGGGTTGGCGGGTTGACGGATTGGGCCGTTAAAAAAATAATAAAAAAGTCAAAACAATTATAAAATATGACAAATAGCTCTGAAATCCTAATTGGGTCAGCGGGTCAACCTGCTCGACCCGCCTCTGACCCACTAAAAAAAACAATTTAAATGTATAATTTTGTAAAAGTAGGCGGGTTGGCGGGCCAACCCACCCTCGCCCCGCCTTCTAGGTGGGTTAAGCGGGACGGGTCAAAACGAGTTGGTGGGTTGAAAACCCCAACCCAACTCGCCAAGATTGGCGGGTTAAACGGGTTGACCGGCGGGTCACAACCCCCTTTGTCATCCTTAGTAGAGATATACACAATGTAACATCCCAAAATTCATATAGTTGTCTTTTAATTGTTTGTATGAATAACTTGACTGAGACCACAACCTGATTAATAATAATTGTAAGAATGGTTAATAATTGGAAATTCATATTTGAATTTCTATTATGAGCTTAATGATCATAAGATATTGTTTTGAGCCTTTTATGTTATCAAAACACTAGTTGGACATGAATGGAATTCATAAAGAAGTCCAAGGGTATTTTGGTCCTTTCGCAAGGAACCTTAGATATTTTCAAGGAAGTCGTGATAACTATGATGACTCACTAGGGTGAGGTGTCTTGAAGTGATTCGCTTAGGGACAAAAGAGCAAAATCACATAGGGACTAAAATGGTATTTCACAAAAGGCTAAGGGCAAAGTGGTCCTTCTTGCCGTAAATATCTTAGATATTTTAGGAAAACAATCATGACAAATGGTGAGTCATTGGACAAAGATGGGATTCCATTAGTTCTTAGGGGCAAAATGTTCTTTATTGCCATAAATATTTTAGATATTTTAGGAAAACAATGATGACTTGTGGTGAGTCATGGTGGTGACTCACCCTCTTGCTCACCGCACTCAGGTGACCTGTGTCCCTCGTCCGGTGTTTGATTTTGTCTTTGCACGTCCGCTCTCGTCTCTGTCGATTTTCCGATTTAGGTTTTACGCCCGAATAAAGTATAATAACTTATTTATTTTGAAAATTTTCAAAATAACCAATATCGTTGGGAATTCGATATAAAACCTAACTGTTTCATTCACGAGTTAAAGTTAGGTTTTCTGATTAGTAAAATTTTACTGTCTGTGAAAACACAGACTGGTTTTCGTTTAAATTTTTAACCTAAAATCTAACCATAACTCTCTACAATAAAGTAGAGTATGGACAATCATCCTTTTGCCAATACATGACAACTTTCACCTTTGTCAACTTTTCTTTTATAGAAAACGCTAAATTACCTACATTTAGTTAATCTCTACAACTTTTGTTATGGAAGCAACGCCTATGTACTTTCATTAGATCTTGGATCTTCATTTCCATCACACTCTAACCAATATTTTAGTTATAAGACACCAAGGCCATTCGGCCATTTGGTCCCCAAAAACACCGTCCAACTTCATTTTACTTCTTCTAAAGATCAAAACTTTCATTTCTCAATTTTTGAAAAAAATCCTCTCTTCTCTCTCTTCTCTTCATATTCGCTTCTTAATCCTAAATCATCAACCAAATTTCTTTCTTCAATTCTAAAATCATACTTCATCTTGTCTTGATCTAAGGATCAACTTTGGTGAAGGAAGTTTCTTGATTTGGAGAAGTTGTTCTTCAATCCCAAGAACATCATCCAAAAGCTAGGAGTTGTTCTTGAGTTGGTGAGCTTCTAAATCCTTTTTCCTTTCATTCCCTTACTTATTACCTTGAGTAAT
Organism: Ammopiptanthus mongolicus; assembly: GCA_039655645.1. Classification (NCBI taxonomy): domain Eukaryota; kingdom Viridiplantae; phylum Streptophyta; class Magnoliopsida; order Fabales; family Fabaceae; genus Ammopiptanthus; species Ammopiptanthus mongolicus. Next base: position 75,953,157 of record CM077348.1, on the reverse strand, counting down.
CATCTTTTACATGAAATTAAGTTCATAATCTCACTTTTTCCCTCCTTTAGGTTTGGCCATCCTTTCTTTAAAGGAGCTTGGAGTTTCCTTTCACTTAAACCTCTTCACCAAAGGTATGGGGAGTGAACCTCATCACACCAAAATGGGTGGAAGATGAAAATGGTTGTTTATGATTTGTTTGGGTGAAACCCTAGCTTGGGTTCACTACTTTATTGGTGAAGTTCTCTTTGAGAACATGGTTGTAATAATGTTTCTATGCTTAGTATATGTTTATGATGATGTATGCTTGGATGGAAAAATGTTTTCATGTATGTTGAAAACCATACTTTGATCTCTAGATCAAGTATGGATTTTATGCTTGTTTATGGTTGAATGATGTATGATTATTGTTCAATATAATATTGTGATCATTTTGAGCTATTACTTGACAAGTTAGTGAAGTAAAATCTTCACATTCCACATGGTATAGCATTCGGCCTTAATGGTTACAAAAGGAAGAACATGAGCTTGTTCATGAACTTCAATGTTTTTGAAAGTTAGTAAATGTTTTAATAGCTTGTATTCCAAAACAAACAAAAAGTGACTTTGATCCAAGAATCAACTAGGGTTCGGCCCTCAAGTGTTTTTAACTAAAGTGAAAATATGTTTTACCTTAGGCATAGTTAACCAATTAAATAAGTGTTTTAAAATAAAATGAAATTCCATTTTTTTACGCTAACTTAGATCACGGTTTTACACTAAGTTAGTGAGAAAAAACCTTTTCAAATTAGTTAAGGTACTTTACTTCAAGCTAGTAACAAAGTTCTTTTAAATCAAATGAGTTTTCAATTAGAAAGATTTTGGTTTACAAAGTCTTAAATCGAGAGTGTTCAACTCAAATCGTAAAGTTTTACGCATGAAAACCTAAGTTAAGTAATTAACTTAGAGCAAAAGAAAAAGAGATAATTAAGTATAGTATATGATGGAACAAGACCATGCACTATACCATTGATGATTTAGTTCATCAATTCCTTCATAAGACTTAAGTGAATCAATACTTATTTCATTACTTGGAACTGAAGGAATTAATACCTTAGATAGGATCAAAGACTTGTCTAAGAGGATTATCAATCCTTCTTCATAACACTTAGGACTTGAGATGTAATTCATAAGACATAAATACAAACATGAGACGTTTTGGGTTTTGAAAAAGTAGTTCGATGACGGACCGGTGATTTGGATCTAAGAAAGTCGTTCAATTATTTTAGTCTTGTGATTATTCGATCCCGGAGGGATCACGAGATTTATTCGGTGGATAAAAGTTTTATAATACAAAGACCCGTATAGTTTTTAAGGAAGCGAACCTTAGTGAACCTTGAGGCTTATTCGGTGGATAGACTTTGCTTTATCACATCTGTTTTGTGTAAGCACTGGCATTTCATTGCATGAGTTTGTAAGGCTTTGAGCCTAGGAGTTGAGCTTACACCTTGATGCGGGTGTGAATCTTACGGTGACGTTTTAATTCGTTTTGGAGGTATCAGGGTTGGAAAGGCTGACATGTGATCAGTTGGTAGCTCTTCTGTGTCGTGGCGGCTCTGAGCAATACATTGATATCCTCGACTAGATGTCGTACTTTTCATGTTTGGTGTAGAGTGTTTCCGTAAAAGCCAGATACGTGCACATTACGAATGTTATAGCATCTTGCCCATGGCTGGCATACACGAAACATATCCTCCCATTCATTATCTCCGACGTTTTGTTAGCTCCATGGAGTAGGGGTCAGAGTTTTAACCTTGTAGCATATGACATTAAGTCATGTACATCGCATTGCATTGCATGGTTGTTGATGATTACATTTACCTATTGTACATCACTATTATGTTTTCGAAGATGTCTTATGCTGCTAATTAATTAACATGATATATTGACATTTATGGTATGCATGTTGGGTATGTTGTTACCTGGTGTGTCATCCCGTTTTTACTTCTGCTACTTTGCTGTGTTGATGATTGGGAATCTCACCCATATCTGTATCTCTTCTCTGCTTGTATTGTTGTTTCTGCTTGAGAAGATGGGCACAATGACGATTCAGTTCAGCATCTACCTTGAGTCCGAAGGGGGACTCCTTTTGTTGTTTTGTTTTGCCCAGGCTGTGTCCAGTTGTCAGTCGTACCTTTTGAGGAGTTGCATCTCCTAGTATCTACTTATGTACTTATTTTTAGTTAGGCTGACCTATGTCTGTATTCAGTATTGTTTCTATTTTTGCACTTTAATTTTGTATGACTTCTAGAAATGCGTGGTGAACCTAAGTTTATTTATTAGTACTCATTTAACAAATCTCATTTCATCATCATTGTGAAAAAAAAAACCCGTATTTTCTGCATTAATATTATTTTCGGCCTTATAATCGTTCGGGAATGTGACACTCGAAAATGGGTGTTACACACAAACTTGTGCATTTTCTCTACAGGTTTCTCATCTACCATGCCTCTTCAATATCTTATTTTCTCTCTTTTAGCCTGATATACACATATGTATGTGCATCATTTTCTCTATCTTGTTCAAGTTGCTTCTTCGTCTTGCAGGTTCTCTATTTATATTCCTCTTGATAAAAGATTCGTTGATACTCTGGCTGTTGCGATGAAATAGATCTGTTGAGATGTACCAACAAAATTAGAGAAACGTTGGTCTCACTTTAGAGAGATGTTCAGATCATGACAAAGAACTTTTGTTTCACAAAGATGAGATTTTTGCCTTTTTGATGTAAGTCACAGGTGCCTCAGAAGAAGTATTTTTGCAAACTTCTTAAACGAGCTATCTTCATTTCTGAAAGACAGCTTTCATCAGATATATGACTTTGAGCTCTTGGATAAGACCTTTTTATCCTTAGACCTTTTCCTAGAGTTTCTTCAAGGATGCGTATGATGATTTGTGCTTATAAGGATTTTCCATAGGATCCGATGGAAGAATTTGTTTTGTAGCACTTTCTGCTTTTAGTCATGGTCAGACGGTGTAGCTCGTCACAACAGACGCTTGATATTTTGGAAGCCTTCTTTATGAGATGATTCTTGAAGTCAATTTGATAGCTTCGGTAGATCATACGATTAAAATAGAATGATCCTTTTTAGATATATGTAGTCGTCTGTGGTTCTTGAAAGATGAATCTTTATCTTGACTTTTGTCGCAGAGCACAGGCGGTTGTCTTGAATCAGAGTATTGTTTCGATGTAGTAACTGCTTTGCTTGATTCTTCTGAAGATTTATGGCTGATGTCTTGTCTAGACTTTCTTTGCTTTAACAGAGATATCAGACGCTTTATTAATATTTGCTTGGAGCACTATTCTTTCAAGTTTCTTCAGACGCTTCTAAGTGGTGTTTGCTTCAATGCTTGCTTATAGTCTTTAACTTCGTCTTGTAGATGCTTGAGCTTGTATATCTAATGCTTTACCATATGGCTAGATGGTTTCATGAGATTGATTAGATAAGACGCTTATAATCTGCACACTTAAGTAGATCATTAACAATATTCATAAGGTTTATTTTAATCATATTTATCTTGTTTGTTTTCATCAAAACCTTATCATATCTTTTAAGGAAAAACGGAGACTTAAAATTGCCCCCTTTTGATGATGACAAACAATCCATGTATGGTTTAATGACCCAAATTTGCTCCTCTCACTTGATATATATATATATATATATATATATATATATATATATATATGTATATATTGATTTCCTAGAGTATCCCGCATGCAACTACGAATACTAATCCCTCCAACTGATATGACCACAAGGGCGGCAAAGCTCTCCCTCAAGAATTTTAAACATATCTCCTTTTAAGAATATGAGAATAATAAATCTTGTACATATAACCATACATTAATGATTAAAATTAAAAGTTGTCATGACCACTTAAAAAAGTTATGTGCATTTATCTTTTAATTTTGATAATTCAAAATGAGATCCAATGATCAAGATTCATTATATTTATTTTCCACTTGAGTAGCTCCCTCTGTTGTTATTATTATTATTATTATTATTATTATTATTATATATATATATATATATATATATATATATATATATATATATATATATAATTACATTTCTAGTTGCATTGGAATTAAAATTTGGAGTGAGGCTGTTTTCACTTTTTCATTTACTTATTTGCATTTTTTTCATTAATTATAGATTTTAAAATAAAAATAAAAATTTATAACTAAAAAAATGTGAATAGATAATTTAGAAGCTTAATATAGTGTATTTTATTTTTTCTTTACAGTTTGTACAAAGTGGACTTTCTGCTGAGTTCGAAGATAACTCACACGAAACGAAACCTATCATTTGCTCGCGCGATCGATCATTATTACCAAAATCAAAAGCATTTCCACAAATCAACAAAAACAACTACCCCAACAAGACCACCGCCAACCGCATCACCAGTTGCTTGCCGCCGTTGACCACCGTCAAATGTCCACTCCCAACGCCGATTCCGTCACAGCGGCGTCACCGCCCTCGCGTCCCACGATAACTCTTCCTCCTCGCCCCTCCGCCGAGGCCTTCTTCTCCGGCAGCGGCGCCAGCCCAGGCCCCATGACCCTCGTCTCCAGCTTCTTCTCCGACGGCCACTCCGACTCCGACTACCGCTCCTTCTCTCAGCTCCTCGCCGGAGCCATGGCCTCTCCCCTCGCCTTTGGCGCGGCTCGGCCCCCTTTCGTCGCCGCCGCCGCCGACAATTCCGGCGATGAAGACGATGGGACCCACACGAGTGTTGGGTTCAAGCAGAGTAGACCCATGAATTTGGTAATTGCTCGTTCCCCAATGTTCACAATCCCACCTGGGTTGAGCCCTTCCGGGTTTCTCAACTCGCCCGGCTTCTTTTCGCCACAGGTAAGATCGGAAAAATTGCTTTTTAGTTTTTAATTTTAATTTGTTGTTGTTGTTGAATTTGAAAATGGATGTGATTTTATGAGGTTCCGTTTTTGTGGATTTGGTGTGTGTTTTTAGAGATATGTTTCTCGAGTTTTAATTTTTTTCAAAGAGTGAGATGTGACCGGTTGTTTGGGATGGAGAATAGCAGTTTGGTGATTCTGGAGGTTGTCTGAATTCTCATAGTTATACTCTCAACAATTCAGATTTGATCTAAATTTTATGGATTTGGGTTCGCTATGATCATGACATTCATTGAGATGTACCGTTGGATGCATTTGAGTGTGCACTAAAAAAATGAAACACTGATCCAGTGGTGCGTCTCAAAGAATGAAGTCAATTCAGTGTTTTTTGACTGCAGTGAATCCAAATCAAAGTTTTATGGTATGCACGCTTTTGTGGTGTCATTTGTTATGTTTTGAGTGGACTGGTGTAGTGCTTTCTCAGAATTTATTGAATCTTGTAGTTGCCCGTATGTTATTTGCAGTCAAGTAGTTGACCAAGTCAAAAAAAGTTGTGGCTGAAATTTGTGTATTGAAATCTCTGCAAGTCACTCAATAATGAAAAGAAATGAAATATTTTCCAAATTAAAAATTTTTTTTGGGTAACACCATGGGGTATCTTCATAGGTTCGGCTCATTTGAATTGCCCATGATACTAATCATCGTTTGACTGCGGGAGCATAAGGGTTATGCAATCTCCCCACAAGAGTTGCTTCCTTGAGATTCTGAAGTTGCTTACCATCTCAACTCACCCTTTGTGGGTATATTTTCCGAATTTGTGCTGCCTAAGCTGCTCAATGACAGGATTTACTTGTATTCTAAGAATTATAGTTTGTGCCTTAGCATTCTACTTATTCATGACTGCATGCTAAATTTCATAAATGTTATCACAGATCAGTCTCTCCCCTGTGCAAAAGAATATATTTTTTCTGGTTAAAATAGTTGCTGGATGATTGTGCAGGATCATGCATTATCATGTGTTGGTCATGCTGCTGGGCATTTTTCTCTTTATTATATATCAAAGAGATCCTTTTCCGTTGAGGATGGTGGATATACTTGTGTGAGGTTTTTACTAATTATTATCTATTCAATTCAATGTATACAGAGCCCCTTTGGGATGTCCCACCAACAGGCATTAGCACAGGTTACAGCTCAAGCTGTCCTAGCACAATCTCATATGCACATGCAAGCTGATTATCAGCCATCTGCTGTAGCTGCTCCCACTGAACCATTGGTAGAGCAGCTGTCTTTTTCTCGAAATGAAGCTTTTGAGCAGCAAGTGTTACCATCTGTATCAGAACCTATAAATGCTCAACTCGGTACATCAGAGCTTACTCAGGCTGATAAGAAACATCAACCATCTTCCCTGGCCGTTGACAAACCTGCAGATGATGGCTACAACTGGCGTAAGTATGGGCAGAAGCAGGTTAAGGGGAGTGAGTATCCACGGAGCTACTACAAGTGTACACATCTGAATTGCCCTGTGAAGAAAAAAGTAGAGCGTGCACCTGATGGTCACATAACTGAAATTATCTATAAAGGCCAGCATAACCATGAAAAGCCTCAGGCAAATAAGCGTATCAAAGATAATAGTGATTCAAATGGAAATGCAAGCGTTCAACCTAATACTGATTCAAACTCTCAAGGTTTGGTGGGAGGTTCAAACAAGTTTGGTGAAAGCATGCCTGATTATTCAGTGCCTGAGAGTGACCAGACCTCCAATCAAGGGGCTTCCAGGCAACTACCTGGATCAAGTGAGAGTGAGGATGTGGGTGATGTAGATAATAAGGAAGAGGGAGATGACGGGGAGCCAAACCCTAAGAGAAGGCAAGTGTCTCCATGTTAACCCTTTATCATACAGCTCCAACTTTCATAATTTTTCATGTCATAAGCTAATCTTCTGCCTTGCAGGAACACTGATGTTGGGGTTTCTGAAGTACCTCTGTCTCAGAAGACGGTCACAGAGTCCAAAATCATTGTGCAAACAAGAAGCGAAGTTGATCTTTTGGATGATGGCTACAGGTGGCGAAAGTATGGTCAGAAAGTGGTTAAGGGAAATCCTCATCCAAGGTGATCACTTTAATTATTCTTCTGTGCTACTATATTTCTTTCAAAAGCTTCTTAAGTTCATATTTTCTCAAAAATTCAAAATCTGTTTAAACAAATTACAGCTTTGAAACCATATATATATATATATATATATATATATATATATATATATATATATATATATATATATATATATAATTGCCTAGGATTTGATTGCGTTAATAGCTATAAAGTTAATCAAACATACAAGAATCCTTCATTTTGTTTTATGTACTACTGAGATCACCTATAAAAACATTGAAGACAAATTAATTAGTAAAAACTTTTATGTTGTCAGGTGAATCAGGGCAACTGAGACCTAATAAGTTTTGGTTTGATTTTCTGACATGAAATTCCATGTGTTAATTTTGCGTAGTAATTTGTAATATGCAAGCACCCTCTCTAGTTTTTATTACACATTCACTTGTAGTTTATTTAAATAGGTTCTACGTGCCCCATTCACAAGGGATATGTGTTTGGAAGAATTCTAAATTTAAGCAAGGGTTATTTGTCTAATATAAAAATTAGACAGGTCAGTGTAATTTCTGAAGCTAGTGATGGAGTTTGCATGGGTTTCTTAAACTTCAAGGGAGGTCAATGTGATTTGCACACAAATTTATTGTGTTGATTGATATTATTTTTCAATCCTTATTCCCAAATCAAGTTCATGTGCTGTTAGTTTTCTTCACGTTGGGGACCAAAAATACCTTGAATTTTCCTTTCACCCATCTTGCTTTCTGCTCTTGATTTCTCTGTACAAACTATTGTATCTGTCTGTATGTCATCTTAAAAGTCTTGTGGATTCGATTGTAGGACTCTATTTGTCACTTGCTATAAGAAATGGGAATCCCACATTTAGGGACTATAAAACCAAATGTTCCAAGACAAACATATTGCAGTTGTTAATTCAGTTTCCATTCTGTTTATAAATTAAAAAATAGAGAAAATTATCATGATATCAAATAATTAAATAAAATTTCATATCTATCGTACACCAAAAAGAAAAACATCATGGGTGCTTCTCTGAGTCTGAAATGTTCTATACCTTTTTTTTTTTGTGTCCTACTTTATTGATATTCTTACCTGAGAGAATCTGCTGTTGCCCCCTGCATAAATTGATACTGTTCTAAAATTTTGTTGCTCTTTCTGGTTGCATTAATCAGCGTTTCAGACTTCCAGGTTATTAGCACCAGTCAGTGTCTGAGATGTGCTGATATCATTTCTGCCTGACATTATATGTCTCTGTTTGTTTTCATCATGAGATGATTATAACTTCATTCTAGTTTTGTTCTTCAATCCTGTAGCACCTTTTAAATGTGGATTCGCTATTGGTGTGACCTTGGTGTCAAGATGACGCCCTCTTCCCCCTCCCCTTGTGCCCCCAAATCCTGCCCAAAAGGGGTAAATGCAAATAGGAAATGTTGCTTTGTTCTGTTCCCTTCTTGAAGTTAGTGTTCTCATCTTGTGATGCTTTTTGCTATAACCATTTCCTAATCTGTTTGCGAGTTAGATTTTGGAGAGAAAGGGAAGGGAGGGTTTATTCTTTCCTGCCTATTTGTCGATCTATATTTGAGATTTTAAAAAAAATGAAGCAATAAAATGATAAATGATCATATAACCGTTTGAATCATTATTTATTCATTTTTATACACATTTTATAATTTCTTTAATTTAGAAATGAAAAATAAGTATTTCCTTTCCTTCCCCCCAAAACCTCCTCACAAGATATGCAGACTTCACTTTTTCAATGTATAAGAGGACACAGCCCATTCTTTCTTCAATCTGGCAACGATTTGATAAACAGATTAGTTCATAACTTTCCATGTATTTAGTTTTTCATCAAATGTTTTAACTTGTGTGATGCTAAATTTCTGTGAGCAGGAGTTATTACAAATGCACTAGTGCAGGATGCAATGTGCGTAAGCATGTTGAGAGAGCTTCAACCGACCCCAAAGCTGTCATAACTACATATGAGGGAAAGCATAATCATGATGTGCCTGCTGCTAGAAACAGCAGCCACAACACATCTAGTAGCAATTCAATGCCATTAAAACCACAGAATGTGGTGCCCGAGAAGCATCCTTTGCTTAAAGGTATGGATTTTGGAAGTAATGACCAAAGACCCGTACATTTACGCTTAAAAGAAGAGCAAATCATAGTATAAGGTCTGGTGCCAAGATCAGTTATTCAACTTTCAAGTGTGGTCAATGAAGAGAACTTACCTGGTACAGAATGAAGTTGTCCAGAAGATGGAAGGATAATCTGAAGGTGTAGTCAGAGAGGGCAACGGGTAGTGCATATGTATTGTTTTATAGTTTCTCTGTATGTAATACTTTCTTTTGTACACCTAAATATGAAATTGTTTATATAAGATGTTCACAGGTATGAAGATCATTTCAACTAATGTATGGACATAGTTATAATTTATAAGCTATGGGTCTGTTCCTGGTATTGTCTAATACTTCATGTAAGGGCAGTTCCAGAGTACAAATAAAATTGAAGAGCTGGCATCACTCTATTGAACTCTTTTGTATGTTATGGAAGTTGAAAGATTTCTTTTACTTGGGTTAACCTTGTATGGATTGCTCTATGTAGCCGCCCCAACCTAATGGGATAAGGCTTTGTTGTATTTTAACCTTCTAAAGTTCAGTTGTTGAAATCTGATTCTAATAAGGTCCTTAAATGATGTATCATTGATGTATTCTTGTTCACATTGTGCATTACCAGTGAGATCGTTTGTTTGTTTCTTTTTTATTCAGTTGTGGCTCGACGCTATTTTGTTATGCCGAATCAACCTTCAATGCGCTTTTTCACAGCTATTTTACTCCATATACTCATGTTAGAGTAGTTAAATAGGGTGAGGACCTGTTTCTGGGGAAATTTGGTTAAGGTAATTCCTAACGACAAGTAAAGTAATTTCAGTCGAAAATGAGCTCTCAGTTAAATGTTAATCTCAATTGAAAGAACTTTGACAAAGAAACTAGTGTGGAAAGGTTTGAAGCAAAAGGTACTAAAAGACTTTACAAAAAGATTAAAAGGGCATTGAAAATAAAGCTTCGTTTGGTGGTCAAGATAGAATAAGGACAGATAGGATATAAGAACTGAATAAGGATATGATAGGATATGAGCATGATAAGCTCTTATCCTGTCCGATGTTTGATGCGCATCAGATAATGATAGGATATGATATAAAATATCCACAAATGATAAAATTATCCTTATATCAAAATTATATATTTTTTAAAAATAAATTTTAATATTATGTGATTTTTTTATACATTTAAATTAAAAAATATTTGATAATATATATTTTCGGCTTTTTAATTATACATTAGTCCATTTTTTAAATTATAAAAAATTAACTTTTCTTCACTTTGTATAAAAATTGCTAATTAAACCACATATTTTAATTAGTAATAAGGTTGACTAATTAGGTTTGAAACCATAATTAAATAATAACAATATTAAGAGTATAAGATAAAAGAGAAAACATTTTCTTATCTTATCCTATTGGTTCTAACCCAACTCCACCCTCAGGATAGAATTATAACTAAGTAACACGATATGATAAGCTCACAGGATAAGCTTATCCTATCCTGTTGGTTCACCAAATTACAGATTAAAACATAACATGATAGCTTATCCTATCATGTTTTCCTTATCCTGACCACCAAATGAACCCTAAAGCTGCAGAAAAGTTAATGAAAACAGTAAAATTTGCTTAAGTTCAAAATATGCATGAAGCTGAAGAGTTAAAGTAAACGCAAGAATTAAAGAATGGAAAAGTAGAGAAATTAAAGAACAAGAGTGGAAAGTAAATGAATTTAAAGGAACAATTGCATTAATTGAAATGACTTGAATTAAAAGTGGAAGACATACTTGATGTTTAATCCATCAATCTGTTAGAGAGAGAAGTTTAAGATTTTTTATCTAGAAACCAACCCTTTTCTCATTGCACGTACTAATATTTATAGGCAAACAAAAGGAAATAAATGACTCCTAACAACATGACATATGTGGCAGTTACACCACTTTATTTTACCCTTAGTCTTTTTCGGACTAACTTAAAACTTAATAACTACCTTTTTATTTTGACAAAAGGTCCTTTCGACAAGACCATGACTTGACAATCCAATACTTGTCAAACCAACACATAGCAATTTCTTCAATTGCATTAATTGAAATGACTTGAATTGAAAGTGGAAGACAAACTTGATGTTTAACCCGTCAATCTGTTCGAGTGAGAAGTTTAGGATTTTTTATCTAGAAACCAACCCTTTTTACACTGCACGTGTTAATATTTATAGGCAAACAAAAGGAAATAACTGACTCCTAACAACATGACACATATGTGGCAGTTACACCACTTTATTTTACACTTAGCCTTTTTTGGACTAATTAACTTAAAACTTAAAACTACCATTTTATTTCGACAAAAGGTCCTTTCGACAAGACTGTGACTCGACAATCCAAGACTCATCGAACCAACACATAGCAATTTCTTCAATTGCATTAATTGAAATGACTTGAATTGAAAGTGGAAGACATAATGATGTTTAATCCGTCAATCTGTTTGAGTGAGAAGTTTAGGATTTTTTTATCTAGAAACCAACCCTTTTTACACTGCACGTACTAATATTTATAGGCAAACAACATGAAATAACTCACTCCTAACAACATGACACATATGTGGCAGTTACACCACTTTATTTTACACTTTAGTCTTTTTTGGACTAACTTAAAACTTAATAATTACCATTTTATTTCGACAAAAGGTCCTTTTGACAAGACTGTGACTCAACAATCCAAGACTCGTCAAACCAACACTTAGCAATTTCTTTAATTGTAATGTCGACACCATGCATTTGTCGAAAAACCTTCTTTTCTTTGTCAAATTCGAACTTGTAGTTTCACTCCCAATAGATGCCCCTCAAAAATTTTCTTTCGACATTGTTAGGAGAAAGATAAATTTTAACCTCTAGAATATGCAATTCTAATTTTGACATCATCACTGCACTTGCACATTTCATACTTAATAAAACTCTTCCAGAGACACTTATATTTGAATTTCTGATTTTTCGAAATTCCATAAAAACCTTCGAAAATCTCTCGAGCCCAACAACTGATGACATCATTCTAGACATTAAGTGGTCGTTTCCCAATGAAATAGTGATTTAAGTATCATGATTACCCCTATCTTAATAAACAAGTTTCTGAATTTGAAAGGTTTCTCTCTTTTATAATAAAGCCTTGAAAGGCCTCATTTTCACCTTTACTGTTCATATTTCCACCCTCAGCTACCTACTGTTCATCATCTTCAAGCTTCTTCTTGTGCGTTTCTGCAAAATTTCATCGTTGTAATAGCTTCTGCTTCTCAATCTCCCAACGAACTCTCAATTGATTTGGGCAACCATCCTGTTGTGCGTGTTCCAATCTTGAAGAGATTTGAGTTATGGCATCTTCAAAGGTAATCCTTATCATCAACGATTCTTCGCTTACCTTAGACCCTCCAGTTACATTTTTGGGTCCAGTTTTTCCCAAAGAATTCATCACCGATGAGATCTGTGACTTCTTTCCTTGCAAATCCTGGAAAGAAGTCATCTTAGCTTCTTTACCTTTCATTCCAATCAGTTATTTCAATAAATCTAAAAGGTCTTTAGAACTCCTCCTACCCAGATTGTTGAGTATATAGACTGTCTAAATAGAGTTCAAGCTGAAAAGCAAACTCTATGGAGGCAAATAGGCATCCTTGATTGTATTCAACTCCCTCGTTATACAACCAAGATGGATGCTTGTATGTTAGGTACATCGTTCTTTTCCTGGAAGAAGACCACGGACACCTTTCAATTCCCCTATGGCATGTTGGGTCTGACGCTCTTTGATGTGCCTGCCATAATTGGTCTTCGACCAGATGGAAGAGTCATTGTTGGAACCAAAGTGGTTATGGTCCAGTAATCCCTTATGTTTTGATGTTAACAAAGGACTAATTTCAGAAGAACAAAGATTTGCTATGGACTAACGCTTTATATTAAGTGTGCAGGATAATATATATAAGTCCAAAGATTATCTAAGTCTAAAGATTTTCATTCGTCTGAACTACAAAACTGGTTTAAGTTCTTACTCAGATCAGACGATAGAAAGCTGTATCAATAGAATCATTGAGTCCAAAGACTCTTGCTATCTTTGTGTAAATCGCTATAGTCCAATATTGCTTTAATTGTTCAGCGCGAATACATTTGTAAAACTTTTAATTTTATTATTCCTTGTAAAAAGGTTATATCCTTTGGACAAATATTCCTTGTAACATTCGTTCAAACAAAAGCAAAAGCCAGACTGTCACTGACACAAAAAGAAGTTGATCTTCTCCTTTGAGAAAGACAAAAGGCAACTTTCAAGTATAAAGAGGATATGTCAGTCCCATTTTTAGCTATCAAGCCTGATCGTCTACTTTGCTGATCAGAAGCTTCAAGGAAGTTATCGGACTCAACGGACTAACGCATTTAATGCATGATCAGAACGAATCTTTTTCCATCCGTTGAAGACTGAAGATTGCTCAAAGCCAAAAGGCTATAAATACCTCCACCCTTTGAAGATGCAAGGCTACCAATCTTGAGCAAAATACAAGCATACGAGAAAACACAAGCAATCAAGAGAAAAATCAAAGCTTACAAGCTTACTCTGTTTTTAAACTTTCATATCACTCTCTGCGAAGAGTATTGTTTAGAATTCTGAGCTTAGTTTCAAACCCTCATACTTAGTGAGTCAGTAGAACAAAACCTTTTTCAAAACCTTAGTTGGTTGAGCCTAAAGAGGCTTGTTAGAAAGAATACTTAGTGTGCCTGAAGAGGTATAGAATACTTACCTGAAGAGATTTAGAATACTTGCCTGAAAAAGTGTTGAATACTTGTAACAAAGGTTTTTGTTATAGTGGATAAAGCTCTCAAGTAGAGGGGACTAGACGTAGCTCTTTGGTGAAGAGTGAACCAAGATAATATCTTTGCGTTCTTTTCTTTCCCTTACCTTCGCTTTAGTTTTTTTTTTCTTACTAACGTCTTAGGATTGAATTGTTTTCTTATTACGCTTGTCTCTTTATCTTAATCGGACTAAGTGAGCGTCCAAACGGTGTATGGAAATGCTTCCAGCGTCCTTTAAACGTTCTATCGTCCAACCTTGCAAAAACATATATATCTGCTTGCGAAAAGTTTTAAAAACTTAAGAAACACATAATGAGTTAGAACTTGTTTCAAAAACTCTTTTAAACACTAAGTTTGAGCCTAGAGAGGCTTGCCTGTAAAAGAATACTTGTGGATACCTAAAGAGGTATAGAATACTTGTAATAGATAAATAGTTATTTAGTGGATAAAGCCTTCAAGTAGAAGGGACTGGATGTAGCTCTAGGGTTAAGAGTGAACTGGGATAACATCCTTGCATGCTTTTCTAATCCCTTATCTCTACGCTTAAGTTTGTTTATTGCTAACTTTTGGGATTAAGATTGTTTTTCTTAATCGTGTTTTTAAGAAAGTGTTGTAAGCTTTCGTCCAATGTTTTGTGTTTGATCCAATTTCAGTCCAAAGCTTTGTTTTAGCTTTTACATCCTGCTTAAGTATCTATTTTGCGAAAAGTATTTCAAAAAATTAAGAAACACAATTCAACCCCTCTTCATGTGTTTCAAACAAGTTCCTTCAAACCCTTCAGGGTTCAACGTCAGAATAAGTGAATAAGCACAAATTCGACAATCCCTTGAGGTAACACATTCTCCATGAGACTTCTGAATCATTGTTCATATGATCTTGTTCTAACATTTTACTATTTTTTGATTAGAAATCAATGAACTTAGATGCAACCAACATCCTTTTTGCCTCTTCCCCCGTCAGTCAAGGCAACAAAGAAATTATGTTGGAAGCCCAAGTTCCTCCAACCACAACAGAACCATCCACTTCCTTGGTCCCCTCGACCGGAACTCAAGCTAATCCTATTGAAAACTTGGAGCTACAAGCAGGACTTCCTTCACATACCCCCAAAATGCGAAGGTTGAAAGTAAATGGTTGAAGAGAATCATGTCCAAATCATTGTTGAGAACATCGACATGGAGGCTTTGTTGGTTGATACGTTGGAAATCAGTTCACCTGCACATCCTATAGTGGATCAATCCGATCCCGAACCTAGAACCAATCATGACATGGATGTGGATTTTGATGAGCTGATTAGCATGCTGTTGGGAAGCCATAGAAAATGTCCATAATCAGCTCGTTCCTTGACACAACAAGGTTAGGATTCAAGTGATTCTCACGCCATTGGGTTGTTGGGTGAACTGAAGGCTTTCTTTAATCAACCCGTTGAGGCAATAAACACATATATCTTCTCTCACTCCCCTACTCCCTCTCTCCCGCTCTCTATTATATATTATTTTTAAACATTAAATATTATTATGTATTATATGTCAAAGGAAAACACTAACCAAGAACAACATTTTTGTAGGGAAATGGTATATTTATTTTTCTTGAGAAATGATATGTTTACTTTCCCCATACAAACTTGCTTTTTATGGATTCCTTACTCAGTAGCAAGACCGTATGTCAAATAGAGGTGTTCATTGTTTTGGATCAACCCGACAAACCAAAAATTGAAACAAACCATAAAATTGGTTTGGATTTTTTGCATGTTCACGTTGAACCCGAATCAAACCGATTTAGACCAGATCTTAATTGGTTCAACTCTCGGATTCATGGTTTTTGAAATCAAACTGAACTGATTAAATATTAATATATAATTCCATTTTTTAATTGTTAATATGATAAACTGAAGCAAACCAACCCATTCTTGATCGAGTTGGTTTGGTTCAGGTTTTTTTAATAAATCTTACAAAATTGAATCAAATTGAACCAATTAATTTTGATTGATTTAAATTTCTTTTCCTGTGGAGTCGAATCAAATCAACCCATGGACACCCCTACTATCAAATTTAAATAAATATATCATATATAAAAAGGCTAGTAACTTGTTACCAATAAGAAAAAAAAAGGCTAGTAACAATTTCTTTTCAATACTCTTTTTAATGCATTATTTCTTATTAGTTGAATTTCCTATGAAAGCCACTAAATTAAATGGATTCACTTTTTATTTAAGGGATACCATGTAAGCTCCATCCACCAATAAAGTATTCTTTTTTATTTTAAGTAAAAAGGTGACTTAAAAAATTAAAGAATTATTTTGGTATGTTATAAAAAATAAGATTTAATTGTTATTCATTGTCAGTGTAAAGATTTTTTACACAGTCAACCACTCATAATTTATTACATCATTAAAAAGGTTTGACTTTTATCTTAACTACCTTAAGTGTCATTTATACCATGTGTTGCAAAATTTGATGGAAGCCATTGAAGACAGAAAATGCTGAAACTAAAATATTGTAATTGTATTGAAATGAGTAAAAATGTATTTACATCAAGTGACTACATCCCTTATATAGAGAAACTAACTACTAACAAACTTGTAACCAACTACATCTCTAATAGTCCCCCGCAAGCTGGAAGGTGTGTTCGCAACACTCCCAGCTTGGAATGATGAACATAAAAGCATATCAAATCAAAAAGAAAATACAATGAGAAATGCCGAAAATACATTGGCTGAAGAATGACATGAACAAAGCTTAACCATCATAAAAGGCAGAAGCTGAAGTCATCAAAGCCATAAGGCAAAAGCTTACCCATTAAGCAGAAGCCACAACTCGAGGTTTAACCACTTAACAGAAGCATACATGCTTAACCGCCTAACAAAGGAAAAAGCTAAAACCAATGATAAATGCTTAATAATCCGTGGCATAAGCTCACATAAATGCTTAACCACCATGACCAGAAGCTTACAACAAATCCATATCTAGGCTAAAGCAATCATCAGTAACAATCAGACAATTTAGGCAAATTAACCAAAGAAAAAACAGAACTAAAATCACTGAACAATCATTCTTCAACCATCACTAGTTGAACCAAAAGTCACCAAAAGTCACAGATGATCGTCCACTAGTGGACGTAATGCCCTCAGTAAACTTATCAAAAATTGCAGAAAACCAGCTGAATCGACGAATATTGTCGAAGCACTATATTAACGAGTCACAAATATAAAAAAAAGAAGTTAAGAATTGAAGCACCAGAATGGATCTCCATTGAATGGTCCTTGCAGAAGCAAGTTGCTGAAAATCTCCTTTCGAATAGCCGTTGAGAAGAACACTCCTCAAATAAACAAGCATCAAATCCAGTCTTGCCACAAAACTAGATCTCGAACACAAATCGAGGAAAAGAAGAACTGTTGGAAGATTGTCAAGAACCACCAAGCATCGAAATAGAAATCGAAACAAATTTCACCACCAACAGAGATGAGTAGAGACAAGGAAGAACCACTGGTAATCTTTCTCCGTGCTTTAGATGGAGGAAATGTTTGAAGATTTGAACCTAGCGAATCTCACCAACAAGAACGCGTCACTCTGTCAGGACCCAGCTTAGGCGTCCCTGACCAGTCAGAATAGAACTCCGTTATTCCATTCCCAAGGCCTTTCAAGAACGTGTAAGTCACATCATAACAAGATATATTGCACATCAAAGGTTAATACCAGAGTAAAAGATTATACCAAAAGAAAGCCAAAGGTGGACCTGAGTCAACAACAAGAGTTTTAAAAACAAAGCCCAAAAGGGTTTACAACTAAAATGAAGTTCAAAACTCCAGTCGGCGGAGAAACCTTATATGACAATAAACTGAACAAAAATGAAACTATGACAGCAGCAGCTGCTCGCACTACATAAGTGCATGATCTCCCTGAGATGGCTCCACTCGCGGAGTACATGAAGCTAAAACCAAAAGGGCAGGGGTGAGTCCCAAATCTCAGTGAGGGTAAACAAAACATAACAAATAATGCAACACATACATACATGCATAATCATGCTATCATAATTAGACCGTATAATACTTTTCAATATATGAAAACCAATCTTAGCGATAACCATTCGCTGCTTTCTCAAGTTACCATTGAGCCAGATACTTGTGTATCCCCTTGGAGTTGTTTACTAAAGTCTCCTGCTCCAGCGGCCCCATTTATACCCCGGTCGGAATCCGCTAAACGGTAAGTGACCTCGGTCACCGCACAACACCCCTCCAAACTTCGAGGTTGTTCACTAGAGTCCCCTTCTCCGGCGGTCACATTTATATCCCGGTCGTGTCCGCTGACCGGTCGGATACACCAAGTATTGCTCAATGTCCTCTTTTAATACGCATGCCATGTTCATGCAAATCAACTCACAATATGTCATGTGCACTATGTGTCTCAACATAGCTTACATAACCATTACAATGGTAATCAATAAATTCCATAATGATCTCAATCATAAATAAATGTAGATAGCATTATAGTCATTTCATTCACAAACTAAGAGCATCTTACCAATCAGTTTCAACATTTGCTTGGTACACAAATACATAGTTGAGTCAATAAACCTTACCTTGACATTTGTCAATAATTTCACAGTAAACCCTGTTCATCACAATAGGCATTCACTTCGCATTCGAAGCTTAAAACTCCATATATGTACAAAGTACAATAAACTCACAATTCAGTAAACACGTGAATAAAAAGGTCATTTCCCATAGACCATCATAAGCATAGAACACAACAATAATTCACATAACCATCTACTTCATTTTCACTTTATTACTTTCTTCACATTACTTGTGTACATTGACCGTTTTGACTAACGTTTTTTATCGTATTTTAGCACAGTTACTATAAGTAACGCTCACGACTATACTTTATTCTTTCCATAAGAACCAACTCAATTGTGAGGAAGAACCATTCTTAGATTCAACAAGAACATAAACATTTCTTATCCCACTCTAAACAAACACATTTGTTTAAATCTTGTTCAATATAATAATCTTACCATATAATAAACATTTCTCAAATCTTCTACCATATAATAATCCTACCACTACATCTGTTTAATTTACCATCATATAACTTCATTCTAGTCTTCATATATTTCTCTTTATCCCTTTGTGTTTCGTAATCTCATATCCTATAAACATGGTCCGCAATCCTATTCCTCTCCTTTTATATTATTATTTTACACCAACTAAAAATAAGTCTTGTACGACCCTCAAACAGATTCTCACATTCATCAATCATGCTCAAGATTATAAGACAACACAATTTATACTTCTCTTAATTACACATATCTTAACCCTACTTATAATAGCATTAACACAACATCACCATGTTATCTCTCAAATCTTTCTCCTTATTGACGCGTTAAAACTATCCCATCATATTTATATGTTCGACATCATATCAACTTATATGTTACCTCACACTATGCCACAAAGAACTTTAATGTATAGTTCATCAATTCTTAAAAATCACACCATCCATGTTCATACCTCTACATACATGTCAGTTCATGACAATTTCCCTTTTTCGCCAATTTCACCATAATCTTTTCTAACATGTTTTTAATAAACCTCCATTGATATATTAGTACACCCACATTTAATTTACTTTGTTTACACTTATAGTAAGTCCTTACCTCTCTAAGACCAGGAGTGGAGAAACACAGAAGCCAAAATAATCATTTTGTTGTCTGACACTGGCGCTCAATGCAGGGTAAGTGGCGCTCAGCGCAGAGGTCAAGTTTTCAGATCTTGCTCTCGGGTGCTCCAGAGCTCAGCGCTGGTTTTTGGGCGCTCAGCGCTGGTTATCAGTCCCTCTCTGTCATCCTAGCGCTCAGCATTGGGTTCCTAGCGCCCAGCGCTGGCGCGATTTCTGCAGAATCGCAGAAACGCGAATTCTGCAGAAATCCAACCATTTTAATGCACAAATAAGTCTCGAATACATAATGAAAGAGTTCAAAACTCCCTATCTAACATCATACTTGACTAATCAAACAAAGTTACTCATATATCAACATTATTAAACTGATTTGACACCAATTTCATGTCAAAAGACACAATCTCATTACCTAAAATCCCAAATCATCATACCTCCGAATTTCCTCCAAAATTCATCATCAATCCAACCTTAAATTTAAACCCCTCACCGGATCTTTGCACATTTGTAGGAGAGAAAGATGATGGAGATGAATTCCCCATGTCCGAAAACGTCAGAACCATGCCAAAATTCATCCTTTGCACTTGGATCGTCTCCTTCTCTCTTTTCTCTCCAAAGGACTCCTCTAGTTTCTGCTAGGGTTGCTAATGACTGCTCACTCACCTTCCCAAACTATTTATTCTGTGCCGCTTTTATTGAACAACCCTTGGCCATAAGTTAACTCATAATTTACACTGAGGGTGAAAAGGGGAATACGTTCCTATCTTTATCATGACATCTTATTTAATTTTATATGAATTGCTTAAGCACAATAATATATATTTTTTTGATTTACACTCTACTAACATTCTCATGTTATAAATAATTAATAACATGGCAAAAATTTCAATTTTTCCTTTCTCTTTATATATATATATATATATATATATAACTTATGCCATTTTTTTTTGGCTGGTTTTACACACTCTCAAAACGTTTCTACAAATAGATTCTAGATCTGAAAATCTAAATCGCAATCATATCAGAGACAATGGAGAAACAGAGACGCGTCAGTGAGATTTGGCGGTTGCAGCAGAGTATTCAAATCGATGGCGGCAGGTGCCAAATTGGCTTTGGCTGAGTGAGATGAGAAATCGTGCACGATGCTAGACTAAGTAAACCCTAGCAACGATTTTTTGGTGAACAAAAAAATGAAAGCAAGATGAAAAGAATACCAAGATCTGAGGAGAAATCATAGTCGCAAAAGAATGCAGGTGGAAAAAATGGAGAGATAGAGCAAAGTCTCAGATCCAAAGATAAAGAAAAAGAAAATATCTCTTGGATTTTCTCGAGAAAAACAATTGCCAGAACACAGAAATCACAAAAAATAATGCATATGACAAAAAACGGTGAGAGAGAGAGAAAGCAAAGATCGAGAAAATGAAGAGCCATATCTGAAAAAAATTGCAATAATGATAGAAAAAGTAGAATAAAGAAAGTGTGTTTTCTGATTTTCTTAGAAAAAGGAAAAGGAAAAAGAAAATGAATAAGAAAAGATGCAACCAAAAATTCTTATGGTAGATTATATCTCTTTGATATCATGTTACAAAACTTGTTGGAAGCCATTGAAGAGAGAATGAACCTAAAATATTGTAATTATATTGAAATGAGTAAAAGTGTATTTACATCAAGTGACTACATCCCTTATATAGATAAACTAGCTACTAACAAACTTGTAACCAACTACATATCTAATACCATGATGTATGATTATCCGACAATGTAAAAATTTTTACATTGACATTAGATATCAATTAAACTCTAAAAATTATGTTATAAATGAAGGAATCTGTTTGAAATACAAGAAGGGGGGTTGAATTGTGTTTCTTAAGATTTTAAAATCTTTTCGCAAGCAGATGTATAGTTTTCGCAAGGTTGGACGATAACACGTTTAAAGACAAAGAGAGCTCTTCCAAACACCGAGTTGAACACTAACTTAGTTTGATAAAAATAAGCAAAGAGCGTAATGAAAAGCAATTCAATCCCAGAAAGTTAATTAGATAATAAACTAAAGCAAAGATAAGGAAAAGAACACAGAGATATTATCTTGGTGCACTCTTCACCAAAGAGCTACGTCCAGTCCTATCTACTTGAGAGCTTTATCCACTATAACAAAAAAAACTTTGTTACAAGTATTCAACACCTCTTTAGGCAATTATTATCAACCTCTTCAGGCTCTCTAAGTATTCTTTTACAGACAAGCCTCTTCAGGCTCAAGTATTCTTTCTAAGCAAGGCTCTTCAGGCTCAACCAACTGAGGTTTTGAAAAAGATTGTGTTCTACTAACTCACTAGTGTGAGAATTCAAAAGTAAAGCTTAGAACTCTTGAAACAATACTCTACGCAGAGAGTGATATAAAAGTTTAAGAACAAAGTAAACTTGTAAGCAGAGTTTTCTCTTGATAGTTCGTGTTTACTCGTATGCTTGTATTTTGCTCAAGTTCTGTAGCCTTGCATCTTCCAGGGGTGGAGGTATTTATAGCCTTTTGGCTTTGAGCAGTCTTCAGTCTTCAACGGATGGAAAAGATCCGTTCTGATCATGCATTAAATGTTTTGGTCCGTTGAGTTTGATAACCTCTTTGAAGCTTTTGATCAGCAAAATAGACTATCAGGCTTGATAGCTAGAAACGGGACTGACATATCCTCTTTGTATTCGAAAGTTGCCTTTTGTCTTTGTCAGGGACAGTCTGGTTTTTACTTTTGTCTGAACGAGTGTCACAGGGAATATTTGTCCAAAGGATATAACCTTTTTACAAGGAATAATAAATTCAAAAGCTTTACAAAAGTATTCGCGCTTAATAAATAAAGCATTATTGGACTATAACGAATACATAAGGATAGGAAGAGTCTTTGGACTCATGACTCTTTTATTACTACTTATTATCGTCCAGTCTGAATAAGAACGTGAACCACTTCGAAGTTTGGACGAGTTAAAGTCTTTGGACTTAGATAGTCTTTGGACTTATATTAATTTTATCCTGCACACTTAAGGTAAAGCGTTAGTCCATAACAAATCTTTGTTCTTCTGAAATTAGTCCTTTGTTAACATCAAAACATAAGGGATTACTGGACCATAACCACTTTGGTTCCAACAATAAATAGTGTATCATATATAAATAAAAGTGAGATATTGTTGGAATTCAATAATATATGGAAAAATGTTAGCAACACATACTTTTTCATATGACCCAGATTCTCTACGGTCAGAGATTCCCTACATTCACGCAATCACTTTAATCTACGGTCAGGATCTCATGCAGTCTTTTTTTGCATTAATATATTTGCCATACATAAAAATTGTTCAATGATTCGGATTTGATGCAGTCATTTTTTTTTTTGGATTTAATTAGTATGTACTGATAGTGTAAAGATTTTTTACACTTTCAATCAATCATGAATTGTCATATTAGTATAAATGTTTGACTTGTAACATCCCAAAATCTAGACCTCTTCTTATCCGAAATTCTACGTAAATTGTATTTTCCCATTTATAAAGATATCTTTTGGCTCTACATCTTCATATGAATTGTAGCTCTATCTCTTAGCTTTTCATAGACACCAAATTCGTCCAATTTGAATTCTTGTAGCTCACGTTATGGCCAAATTCTTACACGATGTTCAGGTTCCAGCGCTAGCACCGTTTTTACGACTTCTATCCTAGTTTTGACCCTCTATACGTCCGATTTAGATTTTGGTGATCTGCATGAAAGTTGTAGATCGTTCTTTTATATTTTCAACGATATAAAGATCATAATTTTTGGATGTCTATAGCTCAATATATGTGCGAAAGACTAAGATGGATGCTGGGTAAGTGGACCTTGATGCTTTTTTACGCGTTTTGGGCTTTTGAGACTCTATAAATAGAACCTTAACACCCTAGGGGCGGATTTGAACCCTAATTGCACCTAGAAACTCAGAAGCAGCTAAGGAGAGAAGAAATACAACGATTTGGGGAGAAGGAGTGACATTAAGCGTGACGTAGGGAGATCAAAGGAGTAATCCTAGAAGTTTTTGGGACGCATCTTTTGAGGTCTTCAAGAGGTAAGTTGGGAGATCAAAGGAGTAATCCTAGAAGTAAAACGCCATCTTTCTCACACCTCCATGGTATTTTGGAAAAGGGTTTTGGGTCCTTAAAACTATTAATGTTATTTTTGGGTGATTGATTGGGAAAAATTGAGGATTTCTATGATAGGGTTTAAGAACGCCAAAGTAAATTGGGGTTTTTATAATAAATGATGAATTAATGTGCTATTGGTTTGTCAGATTTGTATGATTATATGTTTTAAGACTTGTGTGGTGATTTGAAATCAATATGTGTATGTTATATGTGATTTGGAATGCCTATGTGTTGTTTTGACATGAGATATATTATTGTTATTAATGTATGGAGCTTGTTGGCATGTTTGGGGTCATTGTAAATGGCCATAATGTCTGGATAATATAAATGATTATTGTGATATATGTTTGTAATTAATGTTTAGCTTAGAATTATATTAATGTATAAGTACCCTATGTAATTAGTATGTTTGGTTGAGATACCTCTATTGAGGAGATGGCAAAGGGCCTAACTTGTAGCGATGGCAGATTAGCCTAATGCGAGGCAATGGCGAAGGGCCTCCCTCATGGGGAAGACAATATAAAGACATTGTATGGTTGAATACCTCCTTTGAGGCGATGACAAAGGGCCTAACTTCGTAGCAATGACAGATTTGGCCTAATGCAAGGCGATGACAAAGGGTCTAACTCAGGGACAAGGTAATGTGAGACATTACAAGGTTATGAGAAAACTTCTATGTGGAGATGACAAAGGCCTAACTCGTAGCGATGACATATTAACCTAATGTGTGGTGATGACAAAGGACCTCCTACATGGACAAGACAATGAGATGTCATTGCATTCATATGTGTGGGTTGTTGATGTTATTGTATGTGCTATGACTTATTTATGTTATTATTTAAAATACTTTGAGAGTTATATTATTTTGGAATTGACGGATTACCATGGCTGTTTTTCCGATTACCGTACCGGTTGAAAGCAACATCTTTTCGAAAACCTTTTAGAATTGTATTTGCTTACTGGAATTATAAATCTCATTATTGATGTTGTCTTCAGAGTTCACAGGTGATGTTAGAGATGACGCAACGACTTGAAAAAGTCTTGGAGACTTGAAGACCTTATGTTTATTTTATTTTTTGACTGTTTTTAGTTGCCCATGTTTTGAGGCTAAAATTGTTATTAAAAAATTGTTTTTTTATTAGTTAACTTAAAGAGTTTTTATGTAATAAAGTTGGAGTTTTAATTTATATTAGTTTCGGATGCTATGAATGGATAATTATTTTATTTAATTATCAATTTCTATATAATACCGCTAGACGTTACATGACTCTTATCCTAATTACTTTAAAATTGATCCATATCATTATTTGTGATTGATTGACAATGTAAAAAATTAATATTGGATAACAATTAAACTTTTTTTATTTTTTTTATTTTCGGAGAGAATCCATTTTCCTTTTTCACATGTTTTCTAACAAGGTAGCTTCTAGGTGAAGTATCTAATAGGTGGTGCAGGAGTGAAGCACTATTATTCATCCTTAGATTTATTATTAAATTATTTGAATGACTTAGATTAAAACTGGATAATGCTTAAACGGATAACCACAATAAATTCAAATGACAACTTTGCCCTCATCCCAACTAACATCTCTGCGTTCGCTGTGCTCATCCACCTCGTCGGAAACCGCCATTTGCTTGCTTCTTCTTCTCCAGCGGCGAGCTGGCGTTCTTAACTGTCATCCATGGCGGCGCCGACCACTGCCCGCCTTCGATTTCGATTTGACATGCACCGTTGTTGATTCATCTGCCATCTTGGCAGAAATTGCAATAGTGACGTCACCCAAATCTGATAAGAATTTGCCTGAAGATCAAATTGTTTGGTTGTCATCTTCTAACCTCAGGAATAGTGTTGTTGTCAATGACAACTTCCTCGCCAAAACAACAACAAAATGTCACAACTGAGTTTATATTACCCCTCCCTAGCACGTCACACTATCCTCCTTTACAGCAAGTTTGGTTCTCCATTAATGGTACACCTTCAAACTTCATCCTAGCCAAAAACACCAACAAGAAATAGAACTTACAAGCAAAGTCATCATTACAACTGAGAATCACCAGACCGTCGCACCAGAAAAACAATAACCAAATCAAGAGGCAACGATTAATATTTTGAAGCTGCCTGGCTCATGCATTGATGTCAACGTTTCTCTTGGAGCGGCGGCGCGTTGTGGAGAGGAAGCGATGGGCGGAGAAAGAGGAGGAGGGAGAAGGGTGGGCGGTGATGGAAGGGAGGGAGGAGAAGGGTGAGGGTTTGATGGGTGTGTGGCGGAGAGAGGAGTGAAAGAGTGAGGCGGTGCGGAGTAGGTGAGATCTGAAGAGGGGCAAAAGAGGTGGATTGATTATAGAAATAAAAAGAGTAAAGATTCAAATTGATTCTTCATAAAAAATTATGATGATATTTTGATTTCTGAGAAATGAAAAATATTTATTTGGTCCTCGAAAATATAAAATGCGGATCAAATAATTCCTGTCAAGGACTAAAATATTCCTAAAAATTACTTTAAAAAGGATCAATTTGATCGAAATTTTACATTCTTAAAAATTAAATGAATATTTTTTATTTTTTAAGGATCAAAATATCACCTTAATTTATTTATCAAGAATCAGGTTGGACCTATCCTCACATAAAAACGACATTTGAAAAATTAAAAATATCAAAAATTAAAAAATAATAAAAAACAGAAAAAGTGACTTCGAATCTTCACCTTTTAACACACTGTTTTATTGTTTTATTGGGTTTTGAGATAAGTTTTTTTTTCTTCTTTTTCTTTTCTTTTAAAATCATACTTTAAACAGGGTAGTAGTACATTGCTATCACCCCTCCTGTCGTACAAATAACGAGATTGAAAATAATAACACAACCTCCTAACGGTTACGTGACACCTTTTTCTCTCTTTCTCTTGCAACACCAAAAAAAGATGATGCAGGGATTAGGACCCACGAATTTCTCTCCCCATGCTTTCGGACCGTTTGTCACCAACAGAACCACGACCCTCCTCGATAACCCTCCGCAGATCTCGCAACCTCCAAAACTTTGGACAGAGAGAGGAAAAAAAAAAAAAAAAGAAAGGCTGGATTGTATTGCATTTGCTTTGGAGGGAAGAGAGAGAAACAAACTAACTAACCATTTTTTTTTTTCTCCCTGCAAGTATTCCAAATGCCTCTGTTTTTGGGTTTTGCATTTTCTCTCTGACATTTTGTGTTTCTCGGAGGCGGCTTCGCAACCCGCTTTCGAGACACTGATGTAGGGGCAATAAACCCCCCCTACTATCATCCATTTTCCAAGTCGGGTCAATCCGACGTGGTAAATGGGTTGTGTTAACTCCAAGAAAGCGGTTGCCGGAGCTTATTCTTCTTCTTCTTCGCCGCCGCCAGCGCCAGCGCCTTACGTGCACTCAAGTTCGCGACACCGGAGCAATGCGTCCGGCCGCCACACGATTACTGAGCTGCCGCCACCTGTGGCAGCAGATGTGGCTGTGTCCTCATCAAGAGGCCATTCGGAGGTGCCGGTTTTGGAGAGCCAGGAAGGGGTCCTGAAATCGGAGGAGAGGAGCCGGGAGCTGAAGGATTGCAAGAAGGGAAGCTTGAGGGCAAAAGGGTCATTGAACATGAGGCTTGGGTTATCATATAGGTTTGTGGAAGCAGAGCAGAATGCAGCTGGTTGGCCCCCTTGGCTCACCTCTGTTGCAGGGGAAGCTATTCAAGGATGGGTTCCTCTCAAGACAGATTCTTTTGAGAAATTAGATAAGGTCGGTGAAAGAAGACAAAACCCAATTTTTGTTTTCAGCATTGTGTTTTTTTTTTTTTATTGTTGTCATTAATTAATGCATGGATTGAATTTTTTAAGCAAATGCTAACCAAGCTTAAGGGCACTAGCTAAGGATTCAAAAATGAGTTTCCATTGGGAAATGATATATTACATACATTGAGAACATGTATTTAGTTTCAAGCTCGTCGGTTAGCAAGACGTTATTTTATTCACTTTAAGTTGTTTTGAAAATTGATGTAGATGCATAATCTGACACTGAGGGGAAATTACATTGCTGTTCCTTTTAACTTAATGGCATCTCATATTCCTCTTAGAAATTACACTAGTCTTCCTTAAAATTTATATTATTATTTCACTTACCTCCCTACAGGGATGATAATTGAAAGGCACAGGCAGTACCAAGAAATAATAAAAAATGTTTCTTTAAAAAATGATGTATTTAATAAATTGAGAAATGTTATATTCAGTTTGTAATGAAGTTTATGTCACTGTACTAGTCCACTATAAAATAATTCTATTTATTTAGTGGCATTATTTTCTTTTTCTTTGTTACAACTTACAATCCTTCAAACAAAACTAATAATAGTCTCTAAGTATTCTGAAACCCGAGTTTTTTTTTTAAATAAAAGGGATAAAAGGGTGATTCAGTGCACGAGGCTCCCATGTAATAGGGTCTGGAGAGGGTAGATGTATGCAGCCTTACCCCACAAGCGGAGAGGCTGATTGGAGGATTTGAATCCTATAAAAATTTAGGTTATATGCAATTTAAGTTTAAACAGTATTATTCATCAAAATTTTTGTATTTAACTATTAAAAGTTGTGTCATGTTGCTAATGTCTGTCATATATATATACATTCAGCAAAGTCTTATGTTGATTGCCGACTAACTAACACAATCATTCTTTTTTTATCCAGGCTTGGAACCCACTAACTATGTAAAGATTGACAAAACCACAACATAGGCATTGTTGTACTTAACTACTAAAAATATGAAAATATTTAATGTTAAATTTATGAACCATCTCATGAACTAGCTACATGCTTGTAAAGAACAGAGATTGATCAAGCTAAGCATAGTACAGCCAAATTATTAGTTACAAAGATTCATTTCTTTGGTTTACAATGATTAATTAAAGTACATGTTTTATAATTTACTTACCTATGCTAGAATTGCCTGGTCTTATTGTCAATATCTGGTTCATTTTTCAATTTATGACTTTTTTCTCCTAATATTTCCATTTCTATAGATTGGGCAAGGTACATATAGCAGTGTGTTCCAAGCACGTGAAGTTGAAACTGGGAAGATGGTTGCCTTGAAGAAAGTGCGCTTCGACAATTTTCAACCTGAGAGTATTAGGTTCATGGCAAGAGAAATAATAATTCTCCGTGCACTTGACCACCCAAACATCATGAAATTGGAGGGTATAATTACTTCCCAACTGTCAAATAGCATATACCTTGTGTTTGAATACATGGAGCATGATCTTGCTGGCCTATTATCTTCTCCCGATATCAAGTTCAATGACTCACAGGTTTGTCAGCATTTCACTTATGATAGTTTTTTGTCTTCATCTTACCAAATAAAAAAAATTGTCTTCTCATGAAAACATTATGCATATATTAGACAAGAGTAGGGACGAAGCTCACCTACTTTTTTGAAAGAGTCTCTAATTTTCTCCTGTCCTCAAGTGTTTTTGACAGAAGATCCAGCAGTTCATATTATGCAATTTGCATCTTTTGTTATTATATTGAAGCAAAGTACATAGCAGCTGCTCTCTATGTTTGAAAACTAAAAATAAGCTTCTTACAAGTTTAATCTGATCTTTATATTCCCAACCCAAATCATGTAGTTTAAGCCTTCATAGACACTAGATGTATAAATCCTTGTTTTTTTTCTCTTGTACACCCATTTCCTTGATTTGAATAATCTCACTCAGTGCCACAAACTTGAAGCTTCTTGGAGAGACAATTGTTAAGATTTCATTGGTGATACTTCTGCTGAAATCCTAGCAGCTCATACAGGATGTGTTTCAGCTCAGAGCTAAAACTTGTTAGATTATTGCAGTATGACATTATTTTTCTTTTCTTTGAAATCTACACTCTAATGTGAAGAAACTGAAATATAGGCTTTTAAGACTGATAATTTGAACACTGGCTTTAGTCTCCAACTGTTGTTTCTTGATGTGGCAGAAGATGATGGAGAGCAGTTTACATGATTAAATTTGGGAGAAGAAATAGGATAGATGAAGTGGAAAAATAATAAGAGGGATTCTAGCAGCTCTTACAAGATGTGTTTCAGCTCAGAGCTAAAACTTAATAGATTATAGAAGTAAGACCCTATTTTTATTTTCTTTGAAATCTACACTCTAATGTGAAGAAACTGAAATATAGGCTTTTAAGACTGATAATTTGAACACTGGCTTTAGTCTCCAACTGTTGTTTCTTGATGTGGCAGAAGATGATGCATAGCAGTTTAAATGATTAAATTTGGGAAAAGAAATAGGATAGATGAAGTGGAAAAATAATAAGAGGGATTCTAGGGTTTAGAAACCTCTTGGGTCTGAAATTTTACAATAGGGCTGAAAGGTCCTGATAGCTGAATACAAATCCCTAGGATTATTTATAATAGGGTTTTTAGCAATTTAGCATATTACTAAACCCAGCCGAATCTTTCAGAGTCCAAACATCCAAACAACCTTAAGTCTAGACCTCATTAAAAAGTTAAATCCTAGTCATGTGGGACCTTATTTCAAAGAGAACACTTTAAAATTAAAACAAAACAGATTGAAATAAATAATGTAAAATGAGAGCATTAAAGAAGTTGCTCCTGCATCCTTTCATCTCCCTCTCCATCTTTGATTACTCTTAATTGCACTACAGTTTTGGGGAATGTTTTTCTTTTCCTGCCTTTTTTTTCTTTTATCAATGATGAATGTAGATAAAATATAATTTTAACTACAGAGGCTCTGTCCGCTGCAATTGTGCTGCTTCCTTCTAATAGAATAGAATCTCGAGTTTCACGTTATGCTACAGAACATTTTTTGTTCCTTCATTTATCTGCTTGTATTTCAACTTTGTATATTTTTTGGGCGTTCAAAAGTTTATGCAGGTCACTTTGATACATTAGGTGTTACATTGTTGTTTCATTTTCACCAACAGATTAAATGTTACATGAGGCAGTTATTAAGTGGACTTGAGCACTGTCACCTTCGAGGTATTATGCATCGAGACATTAAAGTATCCAATATATTAGTGAACAACGAAGGTATTCTCAAGATAGGAGATTTTGGATTAGCTAATACACTCAGCCCAAATAACAAGCAGCCTTTAACAAGTCGTGTAGTGACTCTATGGTATCGCCCTCCTGAGCTCTTGATGGGATCAACAAATTATGGAGTTTCAGTGGATCTGTGGAGTGTAGGCTGTGTATTTGCAGAGCTTTTTCTTGGGAAGCCCATCCTTAAGGGGAGAACTGAGGTAATCCTCATAATGAATGTATTTAATCATCTATAAACTCATGACAGGAGACAGATATTTATTAAAGCATTTTTTTTCTTTCCATTTAACTGTGATTTCAAATAATGTCACCTGTACAGTCCTATGTATGCAAAACACTACTTTATGAGTGATCAAAATGCAGTCTTTTATTTGTGAGAACACTCCTTCGTTCATTTTAGTTGTTAAAGTTATTGAGACCATTATGATATTATTGTATATAAAGTTTAAACATAAACTATGTGCTCGAGTTGTCATTAAAATTGCCATATTATGTATCTGCATTCTTTACTTCTATTTCTATTAACATTTGTAGGTATGCACTTGCTCACAGATTTTATTCCGCTTTAAATGCTTTGCAAATAATCAAATAAAATAAAGTAAACAAGAAAGGAACAAAAGAAATTACTGTACTTAGCTTGATGGTGATACATTAATTAGTAAATAGAAAAATATCTATTGAAGCTAAGATAACTAATGACTAGGCAACACAAACAATGCATCGGGTCATTCGTAAGACTAACACTCACTTATTTTGGTTGTGGGATTTGATTTATATTCTTCTTTAATCTACAGGTCGAACAATTACACAAAATTTTCAAGCTTTGTGGGTCTCCACCTGATGAGTTCTGGAAAAAGTGTAACCTTCCTCTTGCAACAATGTTTAAGCCTCAGACTAATTACGAAAGCTCTCTTGAAGAGAGGTGTAAAGGTTTTCCTGTAACTGCTGTAAACCTAATTCAGACTTTACTGGCCATTGACCCCTACAAGCGTGGGACTGCCTCCTCTGCACTAATATCTGAGGTAAGTTCCTTCATGTTTTCTTTATACACTGTGCATTAAAATACTCTTCCTTTTGTTTTTCAAAAAAAAAAAAAAGTATTCTTCCTTCTTCGGGAGGATTTTTATTTTGGATTGTTAGCTTCATGATTTCATTTTATGGTTAGGAATATGGTTTTTCATGAGTTAATTTTGTGCATGGTGTTCCATGTACTTCATAGTTATTCTGAAAATGTTATTTTTATTTTGTTCTTTTCTCACTGTTGCCAATTGTACATAATTAAGTTTGATTTTTTATTTTATCTTTCATGTTGTACCCACTTTATAGTATTTCAGCACCAAGCCATATGCCTGTAATCCATCAATCCTACCAAAGTATCCTCCAAGCAAAGAATTGGATGCTAAAATTCGGGAAGATGTACACAGGTAAATTGTTGTCATGAGACTCATGATGTGGCTACTTTCTACTGGAAGAATTTCTAAAACTGCTTTTAGCCTTATTCATGAATCTAGTTCTTATTATGTTATGTTTTGCATATGGAATGAAACTTATAGGTTCCATCATCTTCAAGGCCTAATTATTTGGCCACATTCACATATATTATTATATCAGAGCCTTATGCTGGAGAACTTGGCAGCATAGTTGAAGTGAAAAAGTTGGCATTTAAGCCTGAAAAATAGATTATTCATTCGGCTTTTTTATATGTAATCTCCTTATGGTTTTGAATATTCATTTTAATCATGAACCAGGTCCTAATTTGGGTATCTGAACCAATCAAATTATTTAAAATAGATAGTCTACCTGAACATGGTTTCTAATGAATCTGAGTACTTAATTTTCCATTTCTGTGACTAAAGTTTAGATCTTACACCCAGGAAAAAGACTGGAGGTAAAGTACGAGAGGCTGTGACCTCAAGAAGGCAAAGACGAGTCCATAAAGTTTTGCAAGAGCCGAACAATTTCAGTAAACCAGCTTTAAAAGAGGTACTCTTTCCTTCAGTGCCCAATGCTACACCGCTTAAATAAATTCACCACTTTTATTTACTTATCTTTCCTTCTTTTTGAAGGAAATGCAGAACATTTCTCAAAATGCTTATAGAGATGATGGTAAAACACATCTTACAAAGGGAAAAGTAGGAGCTATGCACAAAGAGCCACCAAAGCCTTCATTCCATGAAAAGTCAGAAGCTGCCCAAATGATGAATGGTTCTAATGGCTATAGTGTATACTCAGGACCAGCACCAGTAACAGGATCTAGTGGCTTTACATGGGCAAAAAGGAGAAAACCAGGTGCTTCTTCCACATTATCAGATAGCTCAAGAAGCAAAATCAGTGCGCTGGATCCAACCTTCGCAAAAGGCACGTATGATTTAACAAAACACAGGATAGATGTTTCAGAAAGAAAATGTAGTTACAAAGCAAGCCGTCAGGATGAGACTTCCAAGCATGTATTACATAAGCACCAGGCTCGTCATGGTCGTCGAGGATCGTTTGATGCAGCTGATACATACCATTCAAATTATTACATGGATTTTGTTCCAATAGAAAAAATCGATGCTTTAATAAATACTCAGGTAAGTTTTAAATCCTCTGGTGAATGTAAACATATGCTTTAGATCACACAAAACCATAAAGTTGTCATTGTTAAGTATGTGTGTTGCATTGCATGTGAATGCAAGAATTTCCACTGTGCTTTTGACTAATAGATGGAAATCATTCTTTTCTCATGGATTTAATTTTGATCCATAGACAGAGTGATAGTGTCAAATATTTTTTACTTTTAAAAAAAGAAGTAAACCTCCAATTTGGTCCTCAAATGATCAACGGCATCAATTTGGTTGTCAAATGACAAGTTTTGGTTGTCAAATGACGTCAATTTGGTCCAAA
The DNA here is from genome assembly GCA_039655645.1 of Ammopiptanthus mongolicus. Taxonomy (NCBI): domain Eukaryota; kingdom Viridiplantae; phylum Streptophyta; class Magnoliopsida; order Fabales; family Fabaceae; genus Ammopiptanthus; species Ammopiptanthus mongolicus. The sequence goes on along the minus strand of CM077348.1, from coordinate 75,919,481 downwards.
TAAACAGTAACTTTTGGACTATTTTAATGTAAAAAATTATCATTCGAGGGTCAAATTTATGAATAATCTTTTTAGTTCTGACTTGGATGTTCTTAAATTCTTTCAATGACCAAAATAGTGGTTTACTCATTAAAAAAACTCTTTTTTTTTTTTAACTTCAAATGGAAGATATTAATTAGTACAAAACACTGACAATGGATCAAGTTTAAAATATTGATATTAATTTCTTATGTATTCTCTTTGTTAGGTTGCATCTTATTTTCTTTACCAAAACTTTTACAGGGCCACAGAAAACATGTTGAGCCTGTGGAACAATCGGTACCAACGATGATCCAAACAAATAAAAATGATGAGTCATTGCATTGGGATGAAAATAGTACGCGGCGATCAGTTCGTAAGTCAAGGTTTGGAAGAGGTAAAGAAACTAATTTTAAAGAGGGTGATGTTACACACAAAATTTAGTGAAACTAACTTACCACTTTTCCATTCTATTCTATTAGATCCACCTATGACCGAGTCTGTTTCAGGTCACATCAACACTTCTCTCACAGATTCGAATATAATCCAATGATTATTAATATGTTCGGGTTATAGTTTGCGCACCTCAAACCTCAATTTGGAGTGTCAGTTTCATCCACAAATAACATGTTTTGCAAAGCCTGAATGTTTGGGTTGTGTTTGAACATGATTTTGATTCTCAAACCATGGTTTGAGTAGAAGTAAAAAAGTTGCTTTTCCTTTGGGTCAAACCATGGTTTACAAATTTTAATCCGATCATGTTATAAGTACTCTAGTTATGTGTTAGAATAATGATACTTGTGCAAACTTACACATTCTTCTCCCCGTATATTCCCATGCGAGCCATTGGATAATGATAAGAACCCACGTAAGCCAATTGAGAAATTGGTAGAAAATGCAGAAAGAAGAACAAATTCTTTATTACTTGACGAGAAATGAACAGAACAAGGAGATGATCTCCTCCAAGTGTTTCCCCTTTTCCAAAGGGCTATCCATTTTCCAATTGAGCCTTTGTTCGGTTACTAGAAAGCTAACAATTCTGAATAAACCTTCCTTCTACCTTCTTCCCTCTACTTATCTACCCTCAACCTTCTAACTAACTAATGTCCCAGCCTACTAACTTTCTCAACTAATCCTAACTAACTAACTGCCTCTGTTCCTAATATTTACCACCCCTGTGAAGAACAACCTTGTCGTCAAGGTTGAAAGCAGCCACTGATAGTGGATGGTGATCACGTTACTTTCTCTGAAAAATCTGATTGAACAATGGCTCCGTATTCATCCAATTGCTTGTCTTCCGCTAAACCTTGAAATCTCACATGTACACTTCTACTGACCCTGCTTGTCGCAGCGTCGCTAGCCTCTCGTACACATTCCCCATGCTTTAGTCTCCAAATCTTAGGATCAGGGCTTTTGTGAAACCTTCCCATGATAACTTAGGTGTTTTCTTCGCAAAAATCAAAATGAATGCCCCGCTACCCCGTCGATGCTAATGAATGTGAGTTGGACCTTCTCCAAAGGTTTAATGATCTGCTGCACCTTGAAGAATTTATCAGCCTTGGAAATCCACTCGAGAGGATCACTGCTGTCGAGAAGCCTACGGAGAAATTGATAGAAAAATGCAGAAAGTAGAGCACATGCTTTATTTCTTTGACTAGAACACGACAACGAGATGATCTCCTCCAAGGGTTTCTCCCTTTCCAACAAAGCTAACAATTCTGAATGAATCTCTCTTCTACCCTCTTCCCTCTATTTATCTACCCTCAACCCCTCTAACTAACTACTGTCCCAGCCTACTAACTTTCTCAACCAATCCTAACTAACTAACTAACTAACTGCCTCTGTTCTTAACATATAACTACCCTCGTCCTAACTATACATTTTCTGGAGATGAAATTCCCAATTTGGTCCTTGAAATTATAAGGTCGTATCAATTTGGTCTTTGTGCCAACTTGGTTCTTGAAATTATAAGTTTTGTATCAACACTTGGTCTTTGACGGAGGGACTAAATTGATTAACGTTTGACAACTTCATGAATGTTTTTGGAATTTCGAAAATGTCAAGGACCAAGTTGATACGACCTTGCAATTTCAGGACCAAATAGGGGATTTACTTATTTTCTAGATGATCCAAATCTGCACATACCTCACATAGTTTGTGCAAGTATCTGTTTCCTACACATCTTGCCTTTATCATTTTCCTTGTATCTGCAGACTAATAATAACGATTAGCTTGGTGACAAACTCAACTTAATGTTGTAGTCCATGTCCACACATCCATTTATTTCTGTCTCTAACTTCCGTTCAAGAGTAAATTAAATGATGTTATTGTGTAAAATAAATTAGAAGTCATCTCATGATGAGTACTTTATAAATCAATGTGTTTTACAGACAAATGACTAAAGGATTATAGAACTCCTCGACTCTACAAGGATGCTTGAGACATTTTAGCCATTGCTGGATTCTGTTATCGGCCTCTGAACCATTTTAACTTCTGACTTCAGCTCTCCTGACATCTTTGGCGACACTACCCTCCTTTTGACCACAACAGAGTCAAGTGTTCATACAGGTTTGTCATACATAGGAGTAACACTGAAATATAGGATTACAGTAACAGATGTATAATGCCCACATGGAATATGGTATTGACTGAAGAATGGTTAACTTTACTTATGGAATTTTGTTCTTCACTAGACTAGAATATGTCTTTTATTTTTCCCTCTTTTCTCTCAACCCTTGAGTACACATATAATGAAATGAAAAAAAAATAAAAAAAAATCTCTGTATTCTGCTATATCTCGAAGTGTTATTGCAAAATCTCAATGCCTATTTAGACAGCCCAAAAAGTTAGACCAAAGCAACTTTCTCTATGTATTGTTTTTAACGAAAGGATAAAGCAAGCATTCCATTTCTATTTATATTTTGTGATCTTTTGTAGTTCTAATTCTAGCATAAATTATATCAGGTGTATGACTATCTCGTAATCATAAGCTTTAACCTGTTTCCGACATTCTAATACCAACTTCTAAAATATATCTTCCAAATGCAAAGTCATTTCGCTACAATCAACCAATTTATCTGTTTCAGGATGTTTTAATCTCAGGTACTTGATTTTTTTTAAATGTGATTCTACGTATTGAGGGTTGTGAATTTTATAAAGATTTATTTTTAGCTGTATTTGGCAAGGTACCCAAATAGTTTATAAGCTAATCAACTAGCTTTTTTGTCACAAAAAAAAAAAGCTAGTACAACTGTTAGGTTAAGGAGCTTTTGAGAAGAAAAAAAAAAGGTCGTATTTGATAAATTAGTAGATGTAGCTTATCAAATAAGCTAAGGGTTGCACAATTTTTTCAGCTTTAATGTAAAACAAACTTAAAAGAAACTTACATCTTCCTCTCTCAAAGTTTATATTTTTAATTATTAAATATAAACACATATAAACGTATCCTTTTATGTCATTTTATACTTTTATGTCATTTTATACATATTAATTAGTTGATAAGCTAATTTTACGAAACATTTATAATTCATTATTATTGGCTTTCAACTCCCAGCTTTTAGCTAGCTAGCAAGCATTTGAGCTTTCGACTGATTTTTAAGCTATTTGTGTCAAATAGAGCCTTAATGATATTTTATAAGTTATATCATATGTCTGTGTTAGATAAATAATAAAATAGTCACAATAAATGTTTGATTTTACAACTTTTGTTACAAACTTTGATATAATAAAGCATGTATTTAATTAGTATGCACCGTTAGTGTAAAGATTTTTTACATTGTCAATCAATCATAAATTGCCTAATTAGTCAAAATTTTTGACTCTTATCTTAATTATCTTAAAAGTTACTCATACCATGATTTTTGATTGGTTGACAATATAAAAAAATTTACCCTAATAATGCATAAAAATTAAACTCATAAAACATTGGCCAAAACCTTTTTACTGGAATGTTTGTGTGGAGTTTTAATTTAATTGTAAGTGTTTTCTAAATTATGTCATAAATTTTATTAAATTGTTTTAATGTCATCCTTTAGACTAGTCCCATCTAAATTATGAACAAAATTTTGTTGTCCCAACAAATAAAACAAAAGATTTTCATCCCTAAATTCTGAATCAAATTCTGCTACCCCAAAAAATGGTGTTTCCATGTTTCCCACCAATCAAAGGTTGAGGATGTGCATAGATATTAATGAATTATGATTTTATTTTATTAAGTGACAAATTTTAATTGGTGGGGAACAGAGAATTGTCATCCTTTAGACTAATCCCATCTAAATTATGAACAAAATTCTGCTGTCCCAAAAAATGAAACTGAAGATTTTCATCCCTAAATTATTAAGTGTTAATGTTGAGCTTATGTGCTAATTAGGATAACATGTGAATCCCATGTATCTTTTTTTGTATCATGTATCCCACGTATCTAATTTGGGACTAAACCGAAATGAGTTAATTTTTTTATTTCTTGAAATTACAAACATCGGTCATATTAATTACTTATTTTTGTAACCAAAAAAATTATTGATTATTGATTTTAGAAAATTAACATATTAGTTCTTAAAATTGTAATTTATTAGTCAAATTGGTAATTATGTATGGACTAATTTAATTGAACACAATGGTTTATATGAAACTAATATGATTAGTACTTATAACTTTGGTCAAATGTTCAGAACAAAAATATGATTTAAGCCTTGAATTTATTTAATACTGTAGGTATCTCCATCTTTCCCCCAAAAAGTAGGAACTAGCTTTTCTAGTTGCACAAGCATCAATACTAGGGTGTCTTCTTTGGTGCACCAAACATGAGTGGGGTGTATGGTGCACCCCACTTTTTATCAACAGATAATCAATTAACACTTAATTAAATTTTTGTCAATTCAAAAGTCATGAACACATTACTAAAAGGGGAGCACCATGCATCCCGTTTTTGGGGTGGGGGTGCACAGCAGACGGTCCCTCAATACTAGTACAGGTACATGCCATGCACGAAATATTGTGGCATGTGAATAATATGGTTTGTTTATATTTTTAAATTCATAATATATGTGTAATAAACGAAGTGGCGTGCGAATAATATCGTTTATTTATATAAGGAAAAATCGAGTAACTTATATTAAATCAGTTTGTTTTGACTAAACTAACATGTTTAGGACTCATACTCATAGATCAACAATATTTGTACATGATAAATTAGCCATAAATCCTTATTAATGTCATAGGAATATTAAATACGACTTAGAAGGTCCCTACGCAGCTCAAATGCACGAAAGAGCAATTTCCCACATTTCCAAGGGGCATGTCGTGACACCATTCTTTGTGGGTTGTGGCGCCCCCATCAGATTAACACTTGTGCCGCTGCACAACCCTTACCAAGTTGCGGCGCCTGAGCCCAACAACGCTCACGCATCAACAACTTTGTTATTCCGTGCTGTTACATCCCTAAGATCTCACAGATAGTCCCTTTCGTAAATCGTATCCGCACTAAGGTACACTAACCTCGTATGAACCCGTCATACGGCTTGCCACTTGGAAAATGATTATGCTATGCATGACAATCATCACTGTGCCACGATCATCATTATCTCAATAATCATATTAAAAGTTGTGACCAATAGGTAGCTTCTATTGATCTTATGGATTTATGGCTGAGCGCTGTTACATCCCTAAGATCTCATAGATCGTCCCTTCTGTAATCCGTACCCGCACTCAGGTACGCTAACCTCGTATTACCCCGTCATACGGCTCGTCGCTTAGAAAATGATTATGTTATGCATGACAACCATCACTATGCCACGATCATCATTATATCAATAATCATATTGTTTCAACACACATAACCTCTTGTCCATGATACCACAGTATTCATAACCTCTTATCTCACCCATGCATTGTGGCACTTTCATTCACTCTCAACATCATTCATTAAAGCATGCTAGCATAACTCTTAACATCATCATGTGTTACCTTTAACAATATATACATGTATTCCAAAAAGCACATATAGCATTAAGCATACCAAGCACGTCAAGCATACCAAACACGCCAAGTATATCAAACATATCAACCATTCATCCAGTAGTAGTCATCTAGCTTAGGTTATATCATTCCTATGGTGATAAACCTACAGTGCCTAAACCTTAATTGGTACATACTTTCCAGTAGTCTCCAATGTAGGTTATGTGTTGTCGGTTACTAAATCTCTAGTAGGGTTTGGGTTCCCCTACACATGTCAATATATATTATTCTACTCTTGCCTTCCCAACAAATGTCTGATTCTTTCTCCCCACCTGATAATAAAGGTGTGAACGAACACACGAGCTCCACGAACACAATCACGAACACAGACTTGGTGTCCCAATCGCGAGCACGATCAAAGTCCCGAACTTTGCCCTAATCATGAAAACAATACGTAAACTATAACGAAAACCAAAAAAAGACTCGAAACCAAGAATTGATATGAAGAACGAATGAAGAACATTGAAGAACAATAATGTAGGTAGTACGAAGCATCGACTTACCCTCGACGAATCAAATAAACGATCGGGTAGAATTGAAGAAGAAATCGAGTTGAACCCAAAAAGCACGATCGAAATTGAAATCGGACGAACGAATTGATCAAAGTTAGATCAAAGTCAAGAAATATGTCTCTCCTCCATGCTCTCTGTGATCTAAAAACCCAAGAAAAACTCGAGCTTGAAGAAAATGGGAGGTATTTATAAAGAATGACTTTGTTGAGAACGCTTTAGCGTAGGGAGTTTTTTACTCTTGAATGTTGCAACGCTTGAGCGTTGGCTCCTCTCCACACTTGAGCGTTGATGTATCTTCACAATAAGGACACCGCCCTTGCATGCGATCGTGTAATGCCCTTCGCTACATTAGTAATCCAAGATAATTATTTAAATAAAATATAAAGAAATAAAAATTTTCTTAAATAATACTGCATAAATACTTAGTGTACTAATATAAATAGTTGTGCTGACCGGGAAGTAGAAGACAAAAACTAGTATAGACCGAAGGAACATGTGAAAGTCTTTCCTACGAGCTCTTGCATCTATTTGAGACTTAGCGCTTGGGGGACTTGTGTACCATCCGAGAATGGTGGGCCAAAAGAAGGGCTGAGTAGAAATTCAGTAATTGGGCTCAGGATACGTGGAAAGTGTTGTTGACCCAGTGTTGAGAAAGTCATTATCCGAGTAAGGCTAGTGTTGAAAGAGGGAAGACCGAGTCAAATTGAGGGAGAGAATAATGGGAGAGTGGGAGAAGCAGTTACGAGTTCATGGGATATAAATCCGAACGTGGGGGAGCCAAAAACGGCCACACAAGAGGGAGGAACGGTTATATGCTTTTTGTTATATATAGTACAAGAATGTAAAGAAGAAGGACAAGCTATTTTATTCCCTTACTCTGCTAGTTCAGAGGATTTCGATATATAGAATTACGTTTGAACTAAGAGTGAGACTAAGAGATAGCGATATTGTTCTTTATCTATTCGGTTTTGCAATTGCCGGAATTTTGAAAGAACATTTGGCGCCCACCGTCGGTCACATAGAAACTCAAGTGGATGAGAGGATGGTGCCAAGTAAGAGCATTAATGGAAGGAGGACGGCTTCTAGGTGTGAAGAGGAGGTTCAGTCTGGAGAAAGAAAGAATGAAGTGCTGGCGCGAGAAGTAAGGGAGCTGAGAAGGTACGTAGATGAAGTGAGAAGAGAAAGTGAGGAGGTTAGGAGATTAGAGAAAGGAGTTTGGAACGCACTCGCCTTTCTCAGTGAGAAGTGCGAGCAGGTTCTTGGCATGAAGGAAGGAGGTAGGGTGACCACGACTCTCGATTTGAAGGCTCCAGTCGAGGAAAGGGAGGATCTCAAAATCACGGAAGCGTTGTTAGAGACTCAAGTCAAGTCCGAGGGCGAACGGGGAGCATAAGGGAGGAGGGAAGAGATTTAAGCCGAACACGAGGGAGGGCGAGAGCAGGAGGAGCACCCCTTTACAAGGGAGGTAATGGCAACACCTTTCCCGTTTAATTTCAGGTTCCCGAAGGTGCGACTCTATGATGGGACCACAGATCCACAGGAGCATCTTACTGCTTTCAACGTGAAGATGATGCTTGCTAAGGCATCTTCGGAGATCAGGTGCTAGGTTTTTCCAACGACTTTGGAGGGATCAGCGCTTATGTGGTTCACTTGGCTTTTGGCAAGGTCAGTTAGGTCATGGGCTGATTTGAATAACAAATTTTTCATGCAATTTGTAACAAGCCAAAAATACGAGAAGACTTCAGTCGGCTTCATGGGGTTTAAACAAGAGAAATACGAGTCGTTGAAGGAGTACATGGATAGGTTCACAGCAAAAACCATGAAAATCAAGAATCTCAATCTGGCTGTGGCACTGCATGCATTATTTCGGGGCTAAAAAATGGACCATTCTTATACTCTTTGTCGAAGAAGGAGGCGGTCGACTTAGACGATTTCAAAAAGAGAGCAACAAAATATATTACCATGGAGGAAGTTAGGGAATCGAGAAAGCAGGAAAGGAGTGAAATGGGTAGAAAAGGTATACCGAAGCAGGGAAAGAAGCTGGCCTAAAAAATAGAACTGCTTCCCAGGGGTTATGAGCTGAGAGGACCCAAATATGCCGTGTATACCCCACTTAATACTACTAGGACAAAAATTCTGGACGAAGTATGTCACGCTAATTTCATGGAATACCCACCACCAAGTCGTGCTCCAGAAACAACAGACAGAAGGAAGTATTGTCAGTTCCACCATACTGTGGGACACACAACCGAAGATTGTACCGAATGGCGGGATCAGATAGAAGAATTAATTCAAATGGGGAATTTGGGGGAGTACATTCTGTGGGGAGGTTACCAAAGACAACAATTGGGGGATATGGAGGGGGAGGAGGCAGAGGAAAAGGACGTACATGGGGAGGACAAGGAAGTGTTTACAGAAGAAGTGACAATCAGCAAGAACAAAGAGAGGCAGGAAATTCAGAAGCTGAGCAAAATGCTGGTGAACAACCAGTCCTAGGAGTGATAAACACAATACTAGCTCGGCGAGAAGAAGACATCTAAAGGCGGTCCGAGTAGTGAATTCAGTTACTTACAAGCCACAACAGGTTTCCAAGCCTATCACGTTCACAGATGATGACGTCATGGGAGTGGATCCCAATGAGGATGATCCCATGGTGATTATAGTGGAGATGGCCAACTTTATGGTTAGGAGGACTCTAATAGATCCGGGGAGTTCGGCGGATATAGTGTACTACTCGACGTTCAGAAAGTTGGGGATTCCAGAGAATTCAATTTGAGAGCTAAATACCCTGCTGGTAGAATTCTCGGGAGAACGTGCAGATACTAGGGGCTATATGGAGTTGCTTACCAAATTTGGCAACAGAACCACCTCGAAACCTGTTACGGTAAAGTATATGATTGTTGATACCCACTCCTCCAAAACTGCATATAATGTAATTATTGGGAGACCGACTATTAACGCGTTGGGGGCCATCGTATCCATTCCTCACCTGACGATGAAGTTCCCGACACCATCATGAGAGATTGCAACTGTGTGTGCTAACCAGAAGATAGCAAGGCATTGTTATTTTGACAGTCTTAAAATTAGTTGCAAAACTGAGGAGGCAGAGGTTGAAGAGGTAGTGGGGAAAGAACAGACGGCGGAGGTCAATTCTGTGGAATTAGATCCAAGAAAGGAAATGCGGGATTTGAGGTCTCAACCGGTCGACGACCTTAAAGCTTTTCAGTTAGGAAAGTCGGTGGAGCAAGTTATACATGTAGGCTCTTAGCTTGATCTGGAGTTAGAAGGAAAAATCAAGGAGACAATAATGAATAATTCAGATCTTTTCTAAAGATGTAAGAGGCGTGTACTCTTTTTCCTACTTTGGTCTTTTTCCCTGAAAAGGTTTTTTGGCCGAAGAGGTTTTAATGAGGCACATTGACTTTCCTTCCTTTTCAATAAAGAAATATTTTCGATTAGGCATTCCGAGCATCTTTCATTGTTGCTTTGTGTTTATTTATTTAATGATTTAAATGTATTTATAAAGTAAAAAAAAAAAGAAAAGAAAAAAGAAGAAGGAGGTGATAAGGTTGGTGATGAAGCTATAAGGGTGATAGAGGTGATAAGGTCGAGTTAAAAAGAAGAAGAAGAGGCTGAGTACATAAGAACATGAAAAGAGAGGTCATAAGGTTGAAAAGGCATGATAAGTCTAGTGATGAAGCTATAAGGGTGACGGGAGGCAACAAGGCTGAGTAAAGAAAAAAAAAGAAAAAGAAGAGGCAGAGTACAGAAGAATATGAATAGAGAAGTCATAAAGTTGAAAAGAGGTGATGAAGCTGGTGGTGAAGTTACAAGGGTGATGGAGGTGATAAGGCGGAGCAAAAAATAGTGAAGTGGAAAGTCATGTGGGAAGCAGCCATGTACAAAAGAATGTAAAAAAAGGAAATTGTAAGGTTGAAAAGGTAGTGATAAAGTTGGTGATGAAGTTATAAGGGTGAAAGAGGCAATAAGGTCAAGTAAAGCAGATTATGAAAGAAGAAGTCATAAGGTTGCAAAAGGAGGTGATAAGGCAGAGCAAGAAGTAGTAAAGTGGGATGTCATTCGAGAAGAAGGTGCGATAGATGAATAGATGTACAATAGAGTCATGATGACACATTACGTTTATTGAGAGATATTGGAAGGTCAGGAGATGAAACCTTTCAGAAGGACAAGGTACCTAAAGTTGTGGCGCTCGAGGAAAACGAGGAGAGAGAAGCAGCCGAATGCAATATGTGTGTTGAAGAGTGTACAGTTGGACATGCCAACCTGTAGACAGGACGATTGGAGTACAAGAGAGTATAACAACGTCGGCTGTTAAAGCGCAGGTGATAGCCGAGAATCAGACAACTATGTATAGTTAGAGATAGTGAAGTAACTCTTTCTCGAATAAGACCAGGATGCAAATTTGAGGATTATCGGTGTATACTCTATAACGCGAAGAATGAGAATCAATTGCACATAGTTGGAGATAGCAAATCAGTTTTTCCGAGTATGAAGAGGATGCAGATTTGGGGATTAGCGGTGTGTATTCTTTTTCCTATCTCGAGCTTTTTTCCCAAAGAGGTTTTTGCTAGAGAAGGTTTTAACGAGGCACACTAGAAGATTCTCAAACCGTATCAAGAAGGCAACAGATGAAATCAGAAGTAAAATGAGGAGTGGATGTAAAAGTTCTTTGGTCTCATTCAGAGTTAGAACTCGGGGGGCTGGTGTGCTGACCGAGAAGTAGAAGACAAAAACTAGTATAGATTGAAGGAAAATGTAAAAGTCTTTCCTACAAGCTCTTACATACTTTGAGACTTAGAGCTTGGGGGACTTGTGTACCATCCTAGAATGTTGGGCCAAAAGAAGGGCCGAGTAAAAGTTCAGTAATTGGGCTCAGGATAGGTGGAAAGTGTTGTTGGCCCAGTGTTGAGAAAGTCATTATCCGAGTAATTAGGCTAGCGTTAAAAGAGGGAAGACCGAGTCAAATTGAGGGAGAGAATAATGGGAGAGTGGGAGAAGCATTTAAGAGTTCGTGGGATGTAAATCCGAACATGGGGGGAGCCGAAAACGGCCACACAAGAGAGATGAGCGGTTATATGCTTTTTGTTATATATAGTCCAAGAATGTAAATAAGAAGGACAAGCTATTTAATTCCCTTACTCTGCTAGTTCAGAGGATTTCAATATATAGAATGGCGTTTGAACTAAGAGTGAGACTGAGAGATAGCGATATTGTTCTTCATCTATTCGGTTTTGCAATTGCCGAAAATTTGAAAGAACAATAGTAATATCAAAATAATGTTTACATCCTTAAACCAATAAAATACTGAAATAACATAATAAGTTTAAAGGCCTCACAAACCAGGCGTTTACTACAACTCTCATGATAAAAAAAGTACATAACAATGACATAAGTTCTCTTAACATAAGCCATAACATACTAACCAAATACTAAAACTAAGAAGATAATCTCCAAGTCTCTGTATGCTCAATTGTGACGTCCTCAAGCTTTGAAAACAATACTACTAATGAGATTTATAATCCCAGTGAATAAAAATACAGTTAAAAAGATATTCGCAGAAGCATTATTCTTAGCCGGCGCGACAACCGCAAAAACAATTCATAATACCCGCTATTTTCCAAAAACACAATATACATTATAAAAATAATAAAACTTATAAAATAACATAAATATCAACCAATCATCATCAAATCATTACATCTCATGTGTCAAATAATTCCAAATAAATCACATATGTCATATGACTGTCAAACATCACTCAACAATGATGTCCCATTGCCTACCTCTACTCAAGAGAGATATTTCGATGTCACCTTCTCATTCTTGACATTACTCATGTTCGATACCAACCATGTGCACTGGCGGTATTGCACATTTTTCGACATCCTAATATATGACGATATAGCTTTCGATACCCCATCAACTGACGTTATCACATAATTTTGACATCCCAATTCAATGGCGATGTTACTTTCAATACCCCATCAACTGACGGTATTACATAATTCCGACACCTCAATTCAATAGCGATGTTACTTTCGATACCCATTTCATAGCCGATATTTCTCATACGTCATGTCATATGCATAATGACCAATTAAACATGTCAAATCAAATATATATCATCACATCACTCATGTAAAGCATGTCAATCAACCAATACATATACCAATCATACATCGCATATCATTAATTACAAGGATAAATGCTCAATTTAATAAACTTTCATTTTAATCAAAAATCCCCAAATCAATTTAACGTTCTTGAACCCTAACATGGAAAAACCCAATTTTCCCAAATCAATCTCCCAAATTCATTATTGGTTTTAAGACCCAGAACCTCAAATTTTTGTCCCACAAAAAGATAAGAAAAAATATTTTTTACTCACCTCTTATAGACCTCCAAAAAGCTTCAAACGTTTTCTACTGGTGATGTCAGTGATATCTATTTATCCTATTTATAATACTTCTCTTTCTATCATGTAAAGCACAATAATCACCATGTTCTCCTTGCTTGTGGCACTGGACAATGCCTTTTTCCTGTCGCTGACGGTGCTGCCTTCTATTCCAATCTACATGAGGTTTCTCAATTTCAAATTTGTATTTTTTTTTAATTACTAAACAATTCCAATAAAGTTTTATATTAATAATTTTCTACACTAAACCTCGTAATAGCTTAATCTTTTTATTAAATTAATTATATTAAAATTTTAAGATGTTACATTTTCTTCCCTCCTTTAAGAATTTTGTCCTCGAAATTAACATTATACACATCTAAGCAAGCAAACATAAAACACATTTTGTTCATATTCCTATGCTTATCTAATTGTCCCTTAAGTTCACTTAGCCCTACTGATACTATTATCAAAACAACACTCACCTCTATCTTAACCAACAATAAGAATAAATGTCTTTCCGCCCCTCAACTAAACACTTAAGACAAAGTGTAGTAACTACGTTATGACTAAGCACAGAAGAATTTATTACGCATTTATTAATAAAACAAATGCATACAATATCTCATATACATATGTTGTTAACTTATTTGCTTAATAGAATATTATACTAGTCCCCTTTTGATTTACATGTACCATAGAGACATGAATTATGATCAACAAAATAAATTTTCCGCACTACAAACTATCTCAGGTAAGTTCAATCACAATCATTAATTAATCAAAATCAACAACATAAGACAAGTCTTATATACCAGAGAACAATTTAAACATGAAGTGGAGGTAACATGGTTATCCTTTGCAAGAATAACAACAACACACACACACACAAAAAACAATCAAGCACCAGTCAACTCCAAAATTTATCATGCACATCAAATTTATAATATTTTTTGTCTTTAACAAAATCCATATCGTTGTCTGTTAGTCGTCATAAATCTGTACACTACGAATCAAATATTGGGTTGGCCAGGCCAAACATCTAAAAGAATAACATGCAGTCTTTATAACTCTAATAACAGTCCTATGCGCCCAACTTTTGATTTTAGAAAAACTCATTACCACAGTCTGATTTAGAATTGAACTGCTCTGATACAAAAAATGTAACGCCTTTCGCTCAATTAGTAACCCAAGATAATTATTCGCAAATAATACTGAATAAATAATTAATATACTAATATTAATAACAATATCAAAATAATGTTAACATCCTTAAACCAATAAAATACCGAAATAACATAATAAGTTTAAAGGCCTAAAAAATCGGGTGTCTACTACAACTCGCATGATAAAAAAAAATACGTAACAATGACATAGGTTCTCTTGGCATACCCCATAACATACTAACCAAATACTAAAACTAAGTTAATCTTCAGGTCTCCGTATGCTCAACTGTGACGTCCTTAAGCTTTGAAAATAATATTACTAATGAGATTTATCCGAGTTAATAAAAATACAGTTAAAAATATTTTCACAGAAGCATTGTTCTCATCCGGTGCGACAACTGGAAAAACAATTCATGATACCGGTTACTTTTCAAAAACATAGTATATATTATAAAAATAATAATGCATATAAAATAACATAAATATCAACCAATCATCATCAAATCATCACATCTCATATGTCAAATAATTCCAAATAAATCACATATTTCATATGACTGTAAAACATCACTCAATAATGACGCCTCATTGCCTACCTCTACTCAAGAGAGATATTTCGATGTCACCTTCTTATCAGTGACATTACTCATTTTTGAATACCAACCATGTGCACCAGCGGTATTGCTCAATTTTTGACATCCCAATATATGACGATATTGCTTTCGATACCCCATCAATTGACGGTATTACATAATTTTGACATCCCAATTCAATGGCGATGTTACTTTCAATATCCCATCAACTGGCGGTATTACATAATTTTGACATCCCAATTCAATATCATATGCATAATAATAAATTAAACATATCAAATCAAATATATATCATCACATAACTGATGTAAAGCATGTCATTCAACCAATACACATATCAATCATATATCTCATATTAATAGTTACAAAGATAAATAATTAATTTAATAAACTTTCATTTTAATTGAAAACCCCCAAATGAATTTAACGTTCTTAAACCCTAACATAAAAAAAATCATATCTCTCAAATCAATCTCCCAATTTCATTATTGGTTTTAAGATCCAAAACCTTAAATTTTTGTACAATAAAAGAATAAGAAAAAATATTTTTTACTCACCTCTTATAAACCTCCAAAAAACTACAAACATTTTCTACCAGTGAATTCTATTTATCCTATTTATAGTGCTTCTCCTTCTATCAGGGAAAGCAGGATAATCACCACGTCCTCCTTGCTTGCAGCGCTGAACAATGCCTTTTTTTTTGTCGCTGACGGTGCTGCCTTTTATTCCAATCTACATGTGTAAATCTAAGGCGGTGACTATGACTCTTATTTGTTAGGTTAAAATAATAATTTATTCTCTGTACGTGAAATAGATTCTTCATTTAGTTTCTATATGTAAAAAATTTAGAAATGAGTCCCCTACATGTGTAAACGTTAGCAAATTTGGTCCCTACATGTGCAAAAATTAGCAAATTCGTCCCTGCCGTCAGCAAATTAGTCCTTATACGTGACACAAATTTTTGATTTGATAGCTAAACTTGAAAAAAAAATTAAATTGGTCCCTATATGTGCAATCGAGAATAATTTTGTCCATATCGTCTGTCAAGGAGCTCGAACCTAACTAAAAATTCTTTTCGTATTGATTATTTTTCATATATTAGATCAATCTATTTCTTCTATTGAGAGTCAACTTGGATAATTTCATAATATAAAATCATTTACGGACCAAATTATACAACTTTTACTCTCAATAGAAGAAATAGATTAATATAATATATAGAAAATATTCAATATGAAAAAAAATCTTTAATTGGGTCCGAGCTCCTAGATAGACGGTAGGGACAAAATTATTATCGATTGAACATATAAGAACCGATTTAATTTTTTTTTTTCAGGTTTAGGAACCAAATCAAAAATTTGTGTCACGTATAAGGATCAATTTGCTGACGGTAGGAACGAATTTGCTAACGTTTGCATGTATAGGGACCAAATTTGCTAACGTTTACATATGTAGAGACTCATTTCAAATTTTTTTACGTATAGAGACTAAATGAAGAATTTGTATCACGTATAGGGATCAAATTATTACTTTAACCTATTTGTTAAAAAGAAAATCACTTTCCCATTGATGAATCCCTACTCTGTACGTGATAGATATTAGATAGCCTAAGGTTTTTCTTATTTTTTTAATTATTAAACAATTCCAATAAATTTTTATATTAATAATTTTTTATACTAAATCTTAGAATAGCTTAATTTTTTTATTAATTTAATTATATTAAAATTTTCGGATGTTCCAAACCACACACGTGATATCGCCATATGTCATTGCACGTCACATCATTGCCAATCATCTAATCAATACAATACGCTTGAGCGTTGCCGTCTTCCACGCTTGAGCGTTCCAAAGCTTCAACGTTGGCTGGGCCACACTTCAGCGTGCTAGCGAGGGTTCAACACCCTTCCCTTTTTTCTTCTCTAAACCAACCCTAATCCTATACACATAGCAAACATACAATCAAACATATATAACTATATGTTAAACATGATTAGAAAACTAGGATGTTACAGGTATCTAGTTCTTAAACTTGCTCGGTTATTGTTTTTCGTTAATTAAAAAAAAGGAGATTATACTTGATCTCCCATATGAAAATTAGAGGTTAACATTAAAAAACAAGAAGAAAAGTTGAGCTCGGGTTTAAAACACAATCCAAATTAACGAGTGGGTACATTCGGCTCTATTCCATTGATTTGATTTCATCAATTAGGAAAGAGAGATTACATATCATTTTTCCACATAAAAATTAGGGTTCATCCTTCTATGGTTCTGTTGTAGAATGTGAATTTTTGTTTTCTGTTTTACCATTGTAGTATGTTATTGATAACGAGTTACCTTTTCACAGTGATGATGGATGATAAGAACTTTCTGTTGGAATATTTTGTATTTAATTATATTCCAATGTCATAATGTGGACAGATATCGTTTATTAATTATGTTAGCTATTTGTCAATTAGGAGTCTTAATTGATATGTGATCAAATTAAGTGATAAGGCTAATTAAATTTCTGATTTGATAATAAATTAGTTAATTGATATGGACTAAATATGAGTGGATGTCATTGATGGCCCATTTCGGAATAATGGGAACCTTAATTGGTCATCACCCTATATATAGGCTATGGTCCCCAATACACCGGACAATATCGCATACCGTCTCTTCTCCCCATCTGAAGAGCGTCTAAGGCATAAGGAGTCCCGGTTGAGGAAGAACCACAAGCCAACGGGTGTTCATAACCCGTCTCTCTTTTCTCTTCCCCCTCTCTGTGTTTCAGGATTACTACCCTCCGTTCGTGAAGGTTGGTGATCAAGTTCATCCTCTGAAGAACGCTTGAGGTTAGGAACATACAATGAATTCAGGTATTCCTATATCTTTGATAAATCAACATGTTGTAGATCCTAAAGGTATCAAGTTTTAAGTTGTTCTTGATAATAAAGATGCATGCTATATATGGTTATTATGTTTCCGCAATAAAGTTTGTGATAGCATGCCTTATAGATGATTATTGAGTTTAAATCTAACAAGTGTTATCAGAGCGGGTCTTCATGTTTGATTTATTGGGATTATTTTTTTGCTTGGGATTATCCATGTTTGGCATGAATCCTATATTTTTTATAAAAAAAAAAAAAGAATAAGAAATTATGAACGAATAAATGTTGAGGATTAATTTATTTGTTTTCCGATGGACCTGTGCGTTTCTTTTGTTCTGGAATAATTCTTTCGGTGATTTTTCTTTTTTCTTTGCCTTTCTCTCTTGGCTTTATTCGGTTTTGGCCATGGATCCAGTGGTACATCATGAGAATTGATTTGTTATATTGTTATGTATATAAACATATATCATATATGGATTTGAGGAGAAAGGCCACACACTGTTGGCCGAATGAATTGTGCCTTTCGAAACCATGATTTGATGGTCCTCTGCACATGAATTTTTTTTTTAATTACATATATACTTGATGGATTTGGTTTGGCCATCAACGTGAATCTTCAATATTTTATATATTATTATTATATGTAATTGTTGTTTTGGATCAAGAATGGATCCAAATTTAGGCTTTTGGCTTCTTACGTTTTTTTTTTTTTAATCCTGTGCGTAAATTGTTACGTGAATTATATATATTTGATATATATTTGGTTTATTGGTTTATCAATATATATTCTGTTTTCTCACACACTTATGAGTGAGACCCTATACCCGGGCCTGAGTGCAACTTAAGATAGGGAAGAGGTTGAGTAGTGGTAGCCTTCTGGATGTACATCCTGTTTGGTTATCACGAAGGCCTAACTTAGAGTGATTCCTTTCGAGGGTATTGCCACTTCTAATAGTTTACCTATGGTTGTGGGCAATATTTCGAAATGGGTCCAGACTTTAAGGATCAAAGTTAGAACTATAGAGCCACCTATTGGGAAAGTTCATATATTAAAATAATTTTTTTAAAGGTTCTTTTCACACTAAGCATTCAGGTTTCCATGTTTTTAGTGTGAAAATGGCAAATTCAGGACCCCCCATTTTATTAAAATTGTCTGGTAATTTTGGTTGAGTTGGTTGAAACAACACGTTGCCGAAGTAACCTCTGTTGCGAAAATTTGATTCAATTGGATTTACAAAAGATGTAGTATGGAATTATTCATGCGAGTTGTTGTCAGCCCGAAGGAAGGCACAACTTGGCCGGATAATTACATACCTGTGATGGTAAATGTGTGGTGATTATAAAATATTTTCCATGTGGATAATGGGATGCCCGAAGGTGACCATTATTTGACAGGACTTATCACCAATATTTGATCATTGCGTTGAGAGTATCACTTGCAGTTAATTCTTACAATCCGAAGATTGGGGATTAATGGTGCGCTTGATATCTTGTTTGAGTCTTCAATTTGCCAATTTGGATTTCGAGTGAGTGTGAGTCACTTAAAGCATGAAGTCACCAAGTTGACCTCTCTTATGGAAATCACTCAAAAGAAATACTAAAGATTATGTGGGTGTACATCCATGCGGATATTAATCAGCCCAAAGGAAGGTTAATATTTGGCAGGGTTGCATTCACACATGTGATAGTAAACACATAGTGATTATAAATATCCTTTTCATGTGAATAACAGAGTATCCAAAGATAACTGTTGTTTGACAGAAATTTTCACTAGTGTTTGATTATTACAACAAAATGCCACTACCTGGGTATTTTGGTGAGTACCTTTAAGGTACTTATGTTCTCTTTAAGCTAATATTGCTTATGTATCTACAGATTTAATTCAATTTTGATTCTCAAAAGTTCTGACTAATTTTTGGAATTGAAAGGAGAACATTAATATTGTTCTTGGATCTTGACCGTGCATAAGGATGGAGAAAACCACCTTCTCTCACAGTCCAGTTTCTCTGAAGAGATGATCAAGTATAGGAAGTGGGACCGCTCCCATTGCATGGGTCTTTTGATCATAAAGGTCGATATTTCATAAACCTTTAGGGGTATTATTTTGGATGGCATAATTAATGCTAGAGATTTCCTTGCTGAAATTAAAAATGTTTTCTGAAAGCAATAAAGACGAAAACAAGCACTCATTGGAGAGCTAGATTTTCATTAAGTATAAAGAAAAGGAAATATAAGGAGTACGTTACGAGAATGTCCAATCTTGCTCATAAACTTAAGGCGCTAAAACGTGGGCTGTCTAACGACTTGCCCATGCATTTAGCATTTAGTATTCCTTCATGCACAATTCAGTCCGTATAAGTCAGCTTATAGCTGTTATAAAGAGAAATGATATCTGAATGGATTCGTTTCATAAGGTGTGCAAGAAAGGAAACAATGAAGTAAGAGACGACAAATAGTGCTCATTTGACAAATACCTCTAAGAATAAGGGCTAACAAAAGAAAACTGAGGATAAAGCTGCTAAGGGTCCGCCATAAAAGAAATAGCTAGGGTCATAATTATTTCTTTTATAAGGACATCGGGATACTAAAGAAGAAATGTCCCAAATATCATGTTTGGTATGCCTATAACGGACTGTCTGAACTGATGAAGGCCAAGTGATGCTGAAAGATGCATCCATATTGGAGTTGGCCGAAATCAGTAAAGGATAAGGCTATTGACGTTTCAAATTTTTTTTGTCACTGGCTAATATTTGGAATTAAAAGACATTTTGATTTAGTCATCATTTAGATGAAATTTGGTTTTAGTTGCTTATTGAACAAATCAGGATAATTTTGTTCATTTAGAAACGATGGATTCAATTTGTCTTTTAAAATTCAAACATTGTAGGAACCAGTCAAGCTATGGGTTGGACATACTATAATTACTTGGTATTGAGACCTCTTGTGGCAAAACATTGAGTAAGGAATCGTACGACACTAAGCTTAATGTTGATAGTAAAATTAAGGAACACTATGACACAAACATTTAGAGCACATCTCTACGAATAGAGTTGAGCAACTTGTATGAGGGAATCCTAGATTCCATTGGCCTTATACATTTTATTGTTTGTATTAAATGCATTAAAAGTTAAATATAAAACATGGCTATCAAGAATGCAGTTAAGTCCTAGTAATGACGCTTAAAGGTATGGTAAGGAGTATGATTAGTCATTCTACCTTACCAGAGTCACTACGAGAGTAACAGTAAAGATTGCA
Organism: Ammopiptanthus mongolicus; assembly: GCA_039655645.1. Taxonomy (NCBI): domain Eukaryota; kingdom Viridiplantae; phylum Streptophyta; class Magnoliopsida; order Fabales; family Fabaceae; genus Ammopiptanthus; species Ammopiptanthus mongolicus. The sequence goes on along the minus strand of CM077348.1, from coordinate 75,898,637 downwards.
GTTTAAAAGCTTGACAGAGTACCAACTAAAGTTACCGATCAATCATTTTCAAGTATGGGAACATCCAACTAAGGCAAGACCTTATGAGTCTTGCGAAGGAGATTGGAGCCCCCCCAAATAGTGATCGGCAACCTTATTGATACTCTGAAAGGTCAAAGGGATAAATGAATTTGATAATCCCAAATTAAAGAAACCTTGAGACACGAACTGTCTAGTTCTTTGAAAATATTGAGTTTGGGTGGAGATAAGATTAGAGACAATATCTTTGAGGAAGAATTGGTTCTAATCTCTGAACCAATTCATACAGTTGTTATTGGTGTAGCAAATTTGGATCCTTGTGAGGATATTGTTGTTATTCTTCCCATTCAAGATAAGGAAATTATTCCTGAAGGTCAAACTCAACACCCTCAAGAACTAGAGCATTAAGAGCCGATGCCTTTTGCCATGATTCACTAAAGAAATAGTGAAAACTACTTTGGATAATTATATAGTATTTATCTAGGAACATAAGGTAAATGGTATAATGGAAGAAGATTCTATCAACTCCCATCAAACCATATGACATTTCTATTCGGAAAAGTGGATTGAAGGTATGAGTACAAGCTCAAGCTAGACAATAAGGTTTGAAACTTATCCTGTTACTTGAAAGTGTCAAAGGGTAATATGGAGAGTTATAAAGTTTTGTCTAGTGGCAAAAGGCTATACTCAAAAGAAATAATTGCTTGTAAAGAGACATTCTCTTCAGTATCATTGAATGACTCTTTTAAGGACAATTATGGCTCACGTTGCTTATTATAATTTGGAGCTTCACGAGATGGATGTCAAGACGGTGTTTCTCAATGGCAACATTGATGAAACAAATGTATATAATGCAAACTGGGAAACTTTGTGTCGAAAGACACAGAGAAGATGGTTTAAAAATTGACGGAATCTATCTATGGGCTAAAGAAGACGTCTCGTTAGTGATACCACAAGTCCCATCAAGAGATTGTCTCATTTGGTTTTGAGATGAATATCGAGGACAACTGTGGGTATTACAAGTTCAGTGGGAGTAAGTTCATTTTTCTGGTATTATATGTTGATATTATGCTAGCCAAGAACGATATAGGCTTATAGCGCGAAACCAAGAAATTTCTGACAAAGAATTTTGTGGTGAAAGATCTTGGGGACGCTTCTTTTGTCTTAGGAATTCGATACTTAGAGATCATTCTAGAGGTATTTTTGGGTTATCACAAAAGAGCTATATCGATATAGTTTTGGATAGGTTCGACATGAAAGATAGTAAACCAGGAGATACCTCGGTCACTAAGAGAGACATTTTAGTCTCAATTAAATGCCCCTATGAAAATCTGGAAATTCAAGAAATGCAGAAGATTCCCTATGCTTCGGCTATGGGAAGTCTAATGTTTGCTCAGGTTTGTGCGCATCTGGAAATAGCGTACATAGTAGGATTATTAGGCAAATATTTGAGGATTATTGGAAAAGCAACCATAAGGAATGTGAGATACTTAAAGAGAACAAAAGGGCATATGCTCACATATGGGAGATCTAAAAGTTTAGAGATCATGAGGAATTCTAACTCCGATTTTACAGGATGCCAAGATAGTAAGCATCCGACTACGGGATATGGCTGAAGTTTTTTTTGTCACTTGGTTGCATATAGTCAAAGGTATTGAAATACCACTCAAGTCAGGTTGTGACAAATAAGTCAGTCATATTGTACTTCAACAACAACATGGGTTCTACAAAGTAGAAGTTCATCGACATCAAGTATCTTGTTGTTGAGGAAAGAGTTCAGAAAAAACAGTTTTCTATGGAGCACATAGGGACAAATTCTATGCTAGCAGATCCACTAACTAAAGGCTTGACACCTAAGGTTTTTCAAGAGCATGTTGCTCATATGGGTGTTGTCACTGAGGATGTTTTAGTTTAGTGGGAGTCTCTATTTGTGTTTTTATGTTTGAGATACAAACCTTTTGTTATTTCGGATTCTCTGCAGAAATAAGGTTATTTTTATGAGTTCATTATGAACTTGTTTGTATCTTGTTGTGTGTAAAATTATTTACACATTAAGGACTTTGGTTTGCAAAATTGCAAAATTGATCTCACTAAAGACTTAAGTTGGACCAGTTGGAAATAGGCATGATTCAGAGATCACATTGCATGAAATTTCCATGCCACTCATCCATATCGATCTATGTCATCAAGTGCATTGACGTGGTGGTCGTCGGGGTTTAGTCACAATAGACGTTAGTGACGACAGCCGCGGTGGTCCCATTGTTGATGTATGAGGTGGACCAGATTGTAAAGGGGAAATTTAAAGATAAATAGCATTCGGATGCGCGCTTAAAGAATTCTGATATAATTATTACGATATATTGCCCAAGTGGGAGATTGTTGGAATATTTTGTATTTAATTATATTCCAATGTCATAATGTGGGTAGATATCGTTTATTAATTATGTTAGCTATTTGTCAATTAGGAGCCTTAATTGATATGTGATCAAATTAAGTGATAAGGCTAATTAAATTTCTGATTTGATAATAAATTAGTTAATTGATATGGACTAAATATGAGTGGATGTCATTGATGGCCCATTTCGGAATAATGGGAACCTTAATTGGTCATCACCCTATATATAGGCTATGGTCCCCAATACACCGGACAATATCGCATACCGTCTCTTCTCCCCATCTGAAGAGCGTCTAAGGCATAAGGAGTCCCGGTTGAGGAAGAACCACAAGCCAACGGGTGTTCATAACCCGTCTCTCTTTTCTCTTCCCCCTCTCTGTGTTTCAGGATTACTACCCTCCGTTCGTGAAGGTTGGTGATCAAGTTCATCCTCTGAAGAACGCTTGAGGTTAGGAACATACAATGAATTCAGGTATTCCTATATCTTTGATAAATCAGCATGTTGTAGATCCTAAAGGTATCAAGTTTTAAGTTGTTCTTGATAATAAAGATGCATGCTATATATGGTTATTATGTTTCCGCAATAAAGTTTGTGATAGCATGCCTTATAGATGATTATTGAGTTTAAATCTAACACTTTCAATAATGAACTTTGGAAATGTTTTTATATAAAAGTACGGTGGTCTAGGAATAATTAAGGATAATTTTGTAGATTGTGTTAAAGATAATTATTAATCTTTTTTTAAGTATCTTAAAGTAGGTAAATAAAATCAATAATAAAAGTATGGTAGTTTAGGGTTAACTTGGGATAATTTTGTAGATTGTCTTAATGGCAATTTGATAAATTCAATAATAATTATTATTAATCTTTTTTAAAAATCTTAAAGAAAGTAAATAAAATTAATATAAAAGTAATGTATCTTTATATATGAAAGTAACGTAGACTATGATTAACTAAAGAAAATTTTGTAGATTGTCTTAGGGGCAATTTGGTAAATTGAATAATAATAATTATTAATCTTTTTTAAAAATCTTAAAGTAGGTAAGTAAAAATCAATATAAAAGTAAGGTATTTTTATATATAAAAGTAAGGTAGTCTAAGGTTAACTAGGGGTAATTATGTAAATTGTCTTAAAGGCAAATTGGTAAATTCAATAATAATTATTATTAATTTTATTTTTAAAAAATATTAAAGTAGGTAAATAAAATCAATATAAAAGTAAAATGTTTTTATATATAAAAGTATGGTAGTTTAGGGTTAACTAGAGATAATTTTGTAGATTGTCATAGGAGCAGTTAATTATTAATCTTTTTTGGGAAAAGTGCATACCCCCAAACTTTAGCCTTTTTGCAAATATGCATTTTCAACTATTTTTTCTTCCCAATTATTCCTTAAACTTCTATTATTAATGAAATTGATCATTAAACTATTTTTTCATCTCAATTAGTCTTTAAACTCCTACTATTAATAAAATCAATGCTTTTGTTAAATTTGCGTATAGATACAAAAATAATTAATACTTTATACCACTTTATATATTTGAAATATATGTGAATTTAGTATTTTTCCTAAAATAATTGAGCTGTTTTGAGACAAAAAAATGTTTGGTAAGCCAACAAATTCATGTTAATATATTTAATTAAATACGAGTTTAAGGATTAATTGGGACAAAAAAAATAGTTGAAGGATTTTAATTTTACTAATAGTAAAAATTTAAGGACTAATTGGGAAGAAAAAAATAATTGAAAGTGCCTATTTGCAAACGAACTAAAGTTTAGGTGCGTTGTATGCACTATCTTTTGCTAAAAATCTTAAACTATGCAAATAAAATCAATATAAAAATAAGATATCTTTTTTTAGTAATTCATGCGGGTTTTTTTCAAATTAAATTTATTGATGTTTTAAGTTAAATTTTGAAAAATTTTCTTCATGCCACAACAATGGTTAATTTTCTTAATATTTTTTATTATAACAAAATATTAAATTGTCAGTAATTTTTTATTTTTACAAAAAAAAAATTGACTAAACATATAATACATATATATTCTTCAAATATTATTTATCTGTGTATTATAAATTATACATAATAATTACCAAAAAATACTACATTTTAATTACTAAAGAATGTGATGTTACAATATATATTATGGTTTTGTATTGCAGCTTTATATTGTAAAGTATTATGATATTGGTAATTCACTAGTCCAGGAAACACTTTCTACAACGGTTGGTTTGACTTTCTACAACGATTGGACAACCGATGTAGAAAGAAGTGTTGTAGAAAGTGGACATTTTCTACAACGGTTGGACAACCGTTGTAGAAAGTTACTTTCCAACGGTTATGTATGCCAACCGATGTAGAAATGCCGTGTTCTACATCCAGAATGTCACTCTCTACATCGGTTGAGGTCACAACCGTTGTAGAAAGTAACTTTTTACAACGGTTAAGGTCACAACCATTGTACAAAGTGACTTTTTTACAACGGTTGTGACCTTAACCGTTGCAGAAAGAGACTTTCTACAACGGTTATGTCTTTCAACCGATGTAGAAAATGTTTTTTTTTTTTTTTATATTTGTTTCTTTCCTTTCTTCCATTTCCTATTTTCATTCAATTTTATACATCCAGAACCAATTCAATAGCAATATATACTTCCAGAATTTACAAACAATCTTTTTGAAAAAGGCAAATATATCATTAATAAGAGTTGTAATACTCAACCAAAAATGCAAGCAATCTTTTGGCAGTAATTTGCAACAAACAAACAGACTTTTTACTATATGAACAACTAAATACCTATGTGAACATCAAAACATAGATTAAACCAAACAACACAAACACACAAAAACCCAGATGAATAACTTAGAAGTTAGAAAATAAGAAGAAGAGAGTGCTACCTTGGGCGCGACAAAGGTAGCAACGAAAGGTAGCAACGATTGTCTCACGGTGGTCTGGAAGCTAGTTTGCGGTCTCACGGTTGTCTCACGGTTTGCGAACGGAGAAAGAGGGGGCGATGGTCGCCTAGAAGCAGCAGAAAGGCTCGCGGTGAAGAGATGTTGGAAGAATGGAGTTGAATACGAGGGTGAGGGTGGTGGTGGTGCCAAATGGTGGTGCTGGTGCCAAATGGTGGTGGTGCCAAACGGAGGGAAAGGGTATAAGATGAAAGAGTTTGTGAGTTTGATGAAAGTGTACGTTGGAAAAGACTCGAGCGAGTTAGATTTGTGAAAAGCATTTTCTACAACGGTTGAAAAAGCAACCATTGTAGAAAGTGTTAGACACAAATCAAACTCGCGCCAGAAAGTGATTTCTACAACGGTTGGTTATTTCAAGTATGCCACCACCCCTTTTTCTACATCTCTTAAAAAGTAATTGTTGTAGAATCCTAACGTAGAAGCGCTATTTTGCGCTAGTGATTGTAAGTATATCAATGTTATTTCCAACTAATTATCTTATGATAAAAGCAATATAACTATAACTGCATCTACAAACTGTAATTTAAAACAATCGTATATAAAAAAAATATTTCGTAGCATACATTAAAGTTACAGAGATGAACTGTTTAGCAGCTAGTTTACAATGCAAATATTAGGAAGATCGAATGAATTCCAAAGTAACAGTTCTCCATCAATAATGGATGAAAAAGGAGAAGAGGAATCCATGTGAGTTGGTGTTTGTGGGTTTTCTTCCTCTTTCCTATCCATTGCTCCCATGCATCCATTCTCCACCTTCTTTGCCTCCATTTTGTCTTTCTTACAAGCCATCTTGAGGTTAGTTAGTTGATCAGAAATACTTCTTCCTTTTATGTCTCCTGATTAGAGTTTCATCTTTAAGCACTCAGATATTCCATTGAAGGCATGGAGGGAAGCTGAGAACTTCCTTTCATATTTCATTCTCTTTATTACAGCTCTTAGCATTGGAGGCTCATCACTACCATAGTTCTCTAGCTCCACAAGCTCTTCAATCTCTTCAACAATTTCAAAAGGATAATAATAACTCGATGTAACAACATTGTCTAGGAATTGAAAATTCTGGACTCTCAAATCACTGCTTTCCTCTATTTCCTCTCTTGAATTGTAATCAACACTTGATGTTTGTGTTGCACTGCTAAAATTACATTCCATGTCCATTTCTCTTTTCCTACCACCATCTTTTTCAGTTAAACATGATTCAAAACTAGTTGTGATGTAATCAATTTGTGAACTGTTATTACTAAAACCATTGTTGCTTGTTATGTAATCTTCAGGGTCATTAAGGAAATCTGTGAATTGGTCAAATGAGAAATCTGTAGACTCAGCTCCATATACATTTGGTTGTTGCTTTTGTTAGAGGTTGATGAAAAGAGAATTGGAGGAGGTGGAAGAATAAGAATAGCAAGAGTTATTTCTTGCTTTAAGCCTTTGATGGAGGAGATTCGTGATTTTTGAGGGAAGAGCGGGAGTTAAGGAAGATTGAGAACATGGGGTGAAGTTTGTGTTAGTGTTGGTACCACAAAGAAGGCAAGCAACTTCATCATAGGCTCTGGCAGCTTCTTCAGCTGTATGAAAAGTTCCCAACCACACCCTTATCTTCTGGATAGTATCCTTTATCTCAACTACCCATCTACCTGATGACCTTTGTTTGATACCAACAAATCTCTTTCTGGATCTCCTGGCCCCTCCCAGTGCTTCAACTTCATTCATGATTTCATCCCATACAATGGCTCCCTCATATGGATTCCACCCTTCAACCCCCTCCACAACCTTTCTCTTCCTTGCCATTTTCCTATGCACTTACACTGTTTGTCTTGCCTCCTTGAACCTCTTTCTGTTCTTTGGTTTTCTTAAGCTTATAAGAGATTTTTTGAAGGTACTGAAGCTTAATTGCTGTGGTTTTCTTTGTGCTGGTTTGGGCTTTTATACGAAGGATGGTTAGAGTGAAAGAGCTCAAATAAGTACTTAATGATAATTCAAATAGGACGTAAAGCCTATAATAAGTCAATTATATGATAGTTGGACTGATGTTTCCTTCAATAAAGGTGAATGTATGGTCAAGAACCCTGATGGGTCCATCTTATTCACTGTCAAGAGGCAAAACAATCTTTACAAGAATGACTTGGGGGAACTCTCCAATCAGAGCGTATCATGTCTAGTGTTCGTTGAGGATGAGCGATGGATTTAACACAAAAGACTTGGGCATGCAAGCCTAAGATTAATCTCAAGCCTAAATAAGCATAACCTTGTAAGAGGTCTACTAAAGATTGTGTATATATCAGACGCTCTCTGTGACGCATGTCAAAAGGGAAAAGAAGTCAAGAACTCTTTTGAGTCCAAGAACATCGTTAGTACCTTAAGGCCGCTAGAGTTGCTATACCTTGATTTATTTGGTCCAACAAGAACTGCATCTGTCAGTGGTAAGAAGCATGAGCTTGTCATGGTAGATGACTATACTAGATGGACATGGATTATCTTCCTTGCTCACAAGGATGAGTTTTTTCAAGGTCTTTGTTGTATTTTGAAAACGTGTACAAAATGAGAAAGGCATATGTATAAGCTAAATCCGAAGTGATCATGGAGGTTAATTTGAAAATAAGAAATTCCAAAGGTTCTGTGATGAAAGTGGTATTCACCACAATTTCTTCGCCCCTAGAACACCACAAAAAAATGGTGTTGTTGAGAGAAAGAACCGATTTCTTCAAGAGATGGATAGGGTAATGCTTAACGATAATTCTGTCTCCAAACACTTCTGGGTTGAGGCTGTAAATACTGTCTGCTACATTCAGAATAGAATATACATAAGACCAATTTTGAATAAGACTATTTATGAAACTGTGGAAAGGAAGCAAACCCATCATTTCTTATTTCCACCTTTTTAGATGTCATTGTTTTTTTTTTTTAAATACCAGAGATCAACTTGGTAAGTTTGAAGCTAAGGTAGATAATGGAATATTGTTATTATATCCAGATACATCAAAAGCTTTTCGAGTCTATAACTCTAGGACTTTAGTTGTAGAAGAGTCCATTCATGTTAAGTTTGATGACAAGAAGCCTAATAAGAAATTATCAGAGCTGGATGAATCTTTTGCAGATATGAGTCTAAATGACTTGGAAGAACGTCCAACAATAAAAAAAGATGATGGATCATCAGACGCAAATCAAAATGCTTTAGATGCATCAACGTCTCAGCAAGTGGACAATGCCCAACGTGCTTGGCAGTTCATCCTGAGGAACAAATCATTGGTAATCCCAGTGGTAGAGTCCGAACGAGGTCAACCTTCACAGAATAAACTGATTCAGCCTTCATCTCTGAGTTGGAACCAAAGTTTGTGGACGAAGCCTTGCTGGACGAAGAATGGATCCTTGCTATGCAAGAGGAGCTCAAATAATTCCAACATAGTGACGTTTGGATACTGGTACCATTGCCAAATGACAAATCAGTCATAGGAACAAAATGGGTATATAGAAACAAGCTGGACGAAGATGGTAAGGTTGTAAGGAATAAGACAAGATTAGTCGTTCAAGGCTACTCTCAAGAAGAAGGTATCGATTACACTGAAACCTTTGCTCCTGTAGCTAGACTAGAAGAAATACGCATTTTGATATCATATATTGCACATCATAACATCATGCTAAATCAAATGGATGTAAAAAGTGCCTTTCTAAATGGATTAATAAATGAAGAAGTTTATGTCATGCAACCCCCGGGTTTTGAATATCAAACCCATCCAGAGCATGTATACAAGCTTCAAAAAGCTTTATGCAGACTCAAACAAGCTCCTAGAGCTTGGTATGAGAGACTCAATACATTCTTAATGGAGGATGATTTCTCTAGAGGAAAAGTTGTTACAATGCTCTTTAGAAAATCTGTTAAAAAGAACTTTATGGTTGCTCAAATTTACGTTGATGATATAATATTTGGTGCAACTGATGAATCTCTTTGTCAAGATTTTTCTAAGCTTATGCAGAAAGAGTTTGAAATGAGCATGATGGGAGAACTTAAGTTCTTCCTAGGATTTCAAGTTAAACAACCATCGGACGGTGTGTACATCGATCAGACCAAGTACACAAAGGAGCTTTTGAAACGCTTCAAAATGGATGATTGTAAACCAATAACACTCCTATGCATCTAATGTTCATACCGAACAAAGATGAGAAAGATAAAAAGTTAGACCAAAAGGTATATAGATGTATGATTGGTTCCCTCTTATATCTAACTGCGCCCAGACCTGATATCATGTTCAGAGTTTGTCTTTGTGCTCGTTTTCAATCCGATCCTATAGAGTCTCCTCTCTCAGCAGTTAAGCGCATCTTTAGATATTTTAAAGGTTCTACTAATCCGATTTTACATTATAAGAAATATGATGAGTACAGGTTAGTTGAATTTTGTGATGCTGACTATGCTGGAGACTGAATAGAACGAAAGAGCACCAGTGGAGGTTGTCACTTCATTGGAGCTAATCTAGTCTCTTGGTCAAACAAAAAGCAAAGCACAATTGCTTTATCAACTGCTGAAGCTGAATATGTTGCTGCTGCAAGCTGCTGCTCGCAACTCCTTTGGATCAAACATCAGTTAGAAGACGATAACGTGTTGGTAAGTAACATACCAATCATATATGATAGTACAGCTACCACAAATCTCTCTAAAAATGCTATATTGCATTCTAGAGCTAAACATATAGAGATTAAGCATCATTTCATTAGAGATTATGTGCAAAAAGGAGCAATTAGTATACAATTCGTTGATACTGACCATCAATGTGCATATATCTTTACCAAACCTTTAGCTGAAAATAGGTTCACATTTACAAGAAAGCATCTGAACATGTATTTTATAGACTGATCATGAGTCCAATGAATGCGTCCAACATATGTGAGTCCAATATATATGCTTTAAGTGCTTATGTTTGTTCGTCCATAACATTAAATGAACTAAATCTTTGTCGAAGACAAATTAAATTCACACTCCCTTAACTGAGTCAGTTTTCTTTTCATCATTTCAAACCACCTTTTACGGATTTCAAAACTGGAACGTGTGTCACGCATTTAATACGCACGTCGCCTCATCTTTCTTTTTATTTTCTTTTTAATTTAGAGTAAAGGCCCAAATTGGTCCTTTTGTCCTTGAGAAATGAAAATACCAATTTGGTCCTCAAGAATGTAAAATGCGGGTCAAATTGGTCCTTTTTAGAGTAATTTTTAGGGACATTTTAGTCCCTGCCAAGGACTATTTTGACCCGAATTTTACATTCTATAGGACCAAATTGGTATTTTCCTTTACTCAGGGATCAAAATATCACCGTGGTTTTTTGTCGAGGACCAATTTGGATCTTCACTCTTTAATTTATTTCGAAAAGAAAAATATGAAATGTTTTCTTCTTAACGGTAGCTCTTTTAAAATTCAAACCTTTACAACCTCTTCCTCTTCAACCTCTATTCTCTCCGAAAAACTTTTGCGAAAAACCTCTACCCTCTTACATCTGCAAAAATGGCTGCTACAAGTTCTGCTAAACAAAAGGGAAAGACTTTGGATGTCGAGAATGCTGAGATTCTTGTTGAGTACAAGTTTGACCTAAGTTCTTCGTCGATCATGGGATTGACATCTTCTCACACATACAGGTTGCTGGTTGGGTAAGCTTCTTTGAAGTTTCACCAGTCATCTACCCAGCGCTTATAAGAAAGTTCTGGATGAACCCCACTATGACTGCAAGGGAATTCAGAAACACCATTCTTGATAGTGAGGTGATAGTCTCGGAAGCAACTATCTCCAATGCTACTGGATGTCCTCAAACTGGGATTACTTTGAGGATGATTGGGAAGAAGACTTGGGAGGACAAGACTTCATCAAAAGCTGTTTTCAGAAGAATGTTTTTGACAAGCTGATTGGTTGAAGAATAACTGACAAAGCTAGGGTTCTGAATCATATTCCGAACAAGTCTATCATCCACAAGGCAAGGTCTAAAGATTAAGTTTCGAAGGAACATCAGTTCTGCCTGGTTCATCTGCTACTGGATAGACAGTTGAATCTTCCACACCTTCTTTTCTCGATCTTCAAGTCTACCATTCAAGGGTCTGGGAAGAACATAGTCATTCCCTATGCTGCTCTGGTATCCAAGATTTTTGAGAAGCATCCCATTTATCCAAGTTTGGCAACTCTGTCTCCAAAACATAAGTGTAACACCTCTATTTTCTCAATCTTTCTAATTAATTAGTATTTAAGCAATTATATTTTATTGGAGGGTCTAGAAAATTAAATAAATTATTCCGAGGCTATAGTCACGCTCTACGCCATCGTAAGAGGCTATGGTTAAGTTTTGGGCCGAAAACTCAAACGAAGCCCGATCTATGTTTTTTCGGATGATAGTATTTTTCTATTGTCAAGACCTCTTTTTGACTAAGGGTCAGAACCTTTAGACTTAGAATTCAATCCTCTATCTTTTTGCTAAAATATGTCCTAACGTCCAAAAATATAAATAATATTTTATATTCGGGCCGAAAATCGATCAGGTAAACAATTCGAGCTGTCTTAGGGTTTTTCGAGAACCTTGAGCTGACGATTTTCATACCAGGGCTTGTTTAATCATTTGGGGACTCCTACCAGTGTCGTGAGGATTTTCAAAATATCGGGAGGTGAATTGACCAAATTGCCCTTGGTTAGTTCTTACTAAATACCTTTTATTACTTTTACCTATTTTCTTAACTCCTAAGTTAACTCTTTAAATATAATATTCTTCACTCATCCTCACCCTCATTTTTCTCGGCCAGAAAACAGCCCCCCAACTCATCTTCTTCTTTCTCTCTTTTCTTCAATTTCTCACCATTGAAGCTCATTTTTGGAGCTTTAAACCTTGAGATTTTGTGAAGCAATCTTCACCAAATTTGAAGGAGATCATCATAGGAGGTAGCTTGTCATATCTATCTCCCTCAATCTCTCATTTTTCTCCTCTAATTTCCATGATCACAAATGTTAGAGTTTTTGTCCCAAAATCTTCAAAAATCCATGAAAAATTGTAGAAAAATCATTTTAATACCAAACCAATTTCTATGGCCTAGGTTCATGGCATAATTGAATGATCCAAGAGATTAGAGCCAAGAAATATCTCTAGATATTTGTTTGAAGGAGAGGATGAAACCCCCTATTAGTGTAGGGTAGGGTTTTGAGTTGGTTTTTGATGTTTTGAGTTGATATCTAGGGTTATCACACTTAGTTAGGGTGTTATCCAAGAAATGAGAATTTTTGGAGCTCCCTAGATATTTTTCATTCAATAGGGCCGAACCCTAGGGGTAGTGCAATAGGAGAAATCTTTGTTTTTTTTTTTTTTGAGTTAATGCCTTCATTGATTATGTTTAGGGATGCCTAAGGATCATTGATCCAAGAGTTAGGAATTTTTAGACATCCCTAGCCTAATTAATTAAATAGGGGCAGTAGCTAATCCTAAGGAATTAGGGAGTGTTTGATTTAACTGTTTTAATTTCTAGTTGTGTTTGGTTGTATAGAATCGGACAGGATTCGAACGTTCGACAGCACACCCGACTGACTGTTGCGGGGTCGTAGCCGAAATTGCACATCAACTTTTCTAAGGTGGGGAGAAAGAACTAATATCGTCGGGAAGACAAACTATATATATATATATATATATATATATATATATATATATATATATATATATATATATATATATATATATATATAGGGGAACCCTTAAACCCTACTAGAGGTTGAGCCCTGGATAAAGTGCCTGGACCCTGGGTATAGGTACTTTTGGGCTATCACCACTAAATTGATATTATGGATGATGAAATTAATTGAGGTTGATGTGTTTATTTATTTATTTGATTATCTGTTTACCTGTTGTGTTGAACTGTTTGCATAATTTACTATTATCTGGCTTTATAATGATATCTGCACTGGATGAATTACTGTTGTAATGTTATTGTGATTTGACTGGTGGTTGAGTGTTGATGAGAGTATGGTGAGTGATGATGTTATTCGGGTTGACATCGTTGTGGTCCCAACCGTGGAACTATGGCTCGTAGACGCAAGGCGTCGTGATGCTGATGCTGATGTGATGTTGATGTTGATGATTGATGTTGATGTTGATGTGATGTGATGTGTCGTGGTCATGGACGAGTGCTTAGGCGTGATATCCAGATATCAACCTGCGATGGATGTTTGTTGCATTTTCATATCATTTCATACCACAGCATTTTGTCCCAAAGGGGGATGTCCAATTGGGGACGTTACTTTAAATCTCGAGGCGGGATGTCCAATGGGGGACGTGATGCAATGTGATGTAATCCCGACGGGGATGTCCAATTGGGGACGTGATGTATCGACCGACATGCATATAGGGAAGTCAGCATATACATAGGGATTAGTATCCATCTCATAGGATTATCCGAGAGAATAACTTTTCAGATGATTGTAATGGGTGATTTAAGAGATGGATGAGGTTGTGTCGTATGATTTAATTGTGTTGCGTGATGTATATATATATATATATATATATATATATATATATATATATATATATATATCCCGAAGAGGAACCAGTTGCTGAGGAGCTGGATGGCATTCCGTACGAACCTGACGTCGGAGGACGTGCCACGGGCCCTAGCCTCGAGAGGTTGGGTAGTGATCGTGGTTAGTCGAAGAGCTGTCTCCGGGCTTGTTTACGTATTTTGATTTCCGTCTGTACTAATATACTCTACGTATTACTTTATTACTGTAGTCCTACTGATGGGGTAATACTGTAAGCGATATATTTCTTTATATTTAAAGTTGTGTACTCTGAGGCGTAGCATGCCATAAATTATTTTGCTTCCGCATTCAATTTTCCGCTTCGCTTCGTATTGATAAGGCGCGCTAACGTTTATTAGGCGATTAAGGTTAGTTAATATCTTAGATTCTACTGATGGGACGGCGGGTTGTCTCAACAAGCAATGATACTTTGGAGTTCATGGGATTGAACGTCTGGTTCAACCAATGTTTGGCAAGATAAGTCTCATAAAGATGAAGCATGATACTATAACCAAATACTTGGAAGAGCAAGCCAAGAAGAAAAAAGAAGATCAGACGCAGGATAAGTCTAATGATCGTCCGTTGACCACTGGATGCACAATTGAGTAAGTAAGTCCAACCGCTGCTAGCCAACCTTCTGTTCGTCCAACTATTCCTTCCGTCCAATAGAAGCGAAAAAGAAGATTGGTTCTTCAAGTTGTGGCAGAAGAAGAAGATGATGATCAACCTATTTCAAAGGTGATCAAGGCTCAAACGCAACAAACACCAGCTGAAGCACCAAGGCCAAAGCTGATTCTGAGAAGGCCAAGGTCCTCAAGATCCAAGGACTTAACGTCCATTACTGGAGGTAATACTGAACTTCTCACTCCTTCGGGTCCAGTTATTACTCCCACTATTGAAAAACCCGTTGTCGTTGAAAGAATTGTGGCTGAGATGACACGCAATTTGGGCCCCTCACCCTCACCTCCTCCTCAAACCCAAATAGTAACCTCACCTCACAAATCACCACAAACATCCTTATCGGAATCTATAACCATTTCCTCTCCTAACCAACACATAGACGCAACCTCACAACCTTCCCCACCTCCGTCTGAACCTCAAGACTGGTTCACACCTTGGTGTGATAAACCTTTCATTTCCTTTGGAGCACCACATCCTACCCCTCGCTATCTGTTGCATTGTGAACACACTTAAGGGCAGTGTACCCTATCGCAAAAGTAATATAGGACGGAAGTCCAGATATCGTACCCAAGAGATTAATTGTGTAATATGCAAGTGATAAAGTTAATACTCGAATAAAGAAATCTTTATTCTATTTAGACTATAATAATAATAATAATAATAATAATAATAATAATAATAATAATATAATGATGTAAGCAATAATAAGATATGACAAAAGAGAAATAAAGAGTTTAAGAAATCAAGAGTAAAAGAGCCTAGAGCCGTGGATGTACTTTCGATACCCTAAAATCCTAGTTCTATTCAATTTTGCAGTTGCTTTTCGAATATCAATCCCTCTACGAATGCGATAAATTATTTGTTAGGCAATCAATAGTCTTTTCCCCAGATGAACCCAATGTTTGTCAGGCAAAGAGTTTAAAGGATTAGAAAACATAAAAAGCAAAGAGGTTGAACGACTAAAAGGAGTAAATCACGTTTGATCATGCCATAATTTAAACCTCAGTTATCCTATAGATCTACCAATTAATTGTAGTACAATCACTGGTCAACTATTGATTAAGAGCATACAAATGGTGCATTGTCCTAGTATGGGATAAAGAACAATAGAATAACACTATTCAAATCGCAACTTTGAAATCAAATAGAATTTGAATTAAAGCTAAGACATAGCAAAAAGTGTTTCTACTAATACAAGATCCACCACAACTCTAGTGGTGAAATTAGCTACCATTATAATAGATAAAACCAAGATCAACAAAGATCAACAAAGGGAAACACATCTTGAAGAATTCAGAAGAAGTGTCTCCAAATTAATCCCCAAGCGCAAATCAGGCCTTGTTTCTCTTAGTCGGGCCTTGCTTCTCTGAGTCGTGCTTCTTATATGTAAGGGTGTGCTTGAAAAATCAGTCTTTGCTTCTTTGAGTCAGGCCTTGCTTCACTTTGGCACGGACGTGCTCATGTCTGGCACGGCCGTGCTCCATCTTCAGAGGTCAGCTTTAAGTCCTTTTTGTAAGGCTTTGTTTGGATGGTTGATTTGGGAGGCTTGCACGGGCGTGCTCTTCATGTGCACGGGCATGCTCGAGCTCAGAACTTCAATTTCTTCTTCATTTTAGCTCAAAAACCTTCATCTTTCATCATATGTTCATCAAACTACCTCTAAACGTCAATTCTGTCAAAACTTAATTAGTAAAAGGGTGAAATATAACAATAATCATCATGAAATGCATCAAAATTCAAGCCAAATGCCCCCTATAAAATGCATAGAATTGAGGTTTATCAAACTTCTCACACTTGAGTATTGCTTGTCCTTAACCAATTATCTGACTTAAAATAGTTTTCACAATAATTTTTAGATTGAAATAAGGGGAATCCAAAACAAACAAAATTTTCAGAATTGCGAGGATAGTCAAACAAATATATTTATCAAAAGATTACCCAATTAGAAACTTTAAATTCCTTGAAATCAAACTTTTCAAAAGACCATAGGTCACTCCACTCACAATCATTCAGTGTATTGGGCAAAGATATTAAAACACTCAAGATTCTCAAAGTAAATACATTACCATAGGCTTGTCCATTGACCAAATCTCCACAATATGATTCACATGCATGCAGAAGAAGGATGGGGTCATGCATGGGTTGTAACGAGGCCAAGACTTTGATGTTAGGTGTGATAGAGAAAGAAAATAGATATTCAAAGGGTTAAACCAATAAAATCAAAGCAATAACCTCTTGAAGCATAAAGTAGCATAAAGTGCAATTGACACTTTTCACAAAATTTTCAAGAACCTATTACTTTTTGTTCAACCTTTCCTTTCTTTCCTTTCCTTTGCAAAAGCTTGCTTTTTCTTTTCTTGCTTCTTCTCCTTATTTTTATTTTCACCAATTTTTCTTTTTCTTTTCTTTTTCTTAGAGAGAGAAGCTTTTTTTTTTCTTTTACTGCCAACTTATTTTTATCACTTTATTTTCAGAAAGTGATTCATAATAACACGTTCCTACTAATGCTCCAATATAATTCTAAGAGGTCACCAATTTCAATTTTTAGAATAGGGACCAAAGAAAATATTTTCATAAGGCTCAAATTGGGAAACTAGAGAAAGTGTTTAACAAAATAATGTGGGCCAGAAAAATACCTAAGAGTGCCCCAACCAGAGTTCCACATGGACATAAGTCAAATTCGCCTTAAGATGGTCTCAGGACAAGTTCTAGAACATATTCACCTGAGAAATCACACTCATCAAAGAAAAAGGGGTTAAAATCAAATAATTTAGCAATGTAGCTTTACCCCTATAAAAGCCAAAGTCTCACATTTAGAAGCTAAGTCTAATGAAAAAATTTCAAGTAAGGAATTTTCTGCTAATTTTCAGTTTTCAAAAGACCAACTTTTTCAAATAAACTTATGAGACTATCAAAACAATGCATCAAAAAAAAATTGTAAGGGGTTTCCTTAATTTTCATCATAAAAACAGGGATTAAGCCAGTTAATTGAATACAACAACATCATGAAAAATATATATTTTTCCTTCTCACACTTAACATTTGCAATGTCCTTAATGCAATGAAATTAACATGAAGTACAAGTGTAGAGAAGGAGAAGAGAAGTACTGATCCTCAATTTTTTTTTATCATCCTAAAAATAAAATAAAATATACTAAAATAAATAAAATGAAATAAACTATCCTAAAAATAAGATAAAATAAACTATCCTAAAAAAAAAAATAAAGATAACAAAATAAATAAAATAACTCGGGTTGCCTCCCGCAAAGCCCTTGTTTAACATCTTTAGCTTGACGTGACCCCAAAAGTGATCAATCATGGGGTTCTCCAAGTGCAAATTTAGCCTGTAAGGCATTGCCCCCTTCTTAGTTTTTTGATCATGTGGTTCATTTTATTTTTCCTTTTTCCCCCTTGGTGGATAAGCTTCAAAAGATGATGATATTCATGTTTTCTCATCATCCACCAATATGTTTAGATCCTGCAAGATACGATTTTCTTTCATAGGTTCCTGCGTCTTTACATAATCGAAGTTGTTAGAAACAACCACATTATTAGTAGAATAAGAAGAAATAAAAGGAGAGAAATATTGAGAGAAATTTTTAGAATTTAACATTTTTAAGTCATCCTCTTTAGTACCACTATTTAATGTTACCTTCTCCTTTTAAACCTCAATTTCAGCATTACCAATAGCTAAGAGAATCTTTTCTGGTTCAATGTTGTTTTTTTACCCTTTTTGGCTCACTAGAAGCTAAGCACGACCGTGTATGTGCAGGGACACGACCGTGTATCTCAGTTGACACACTTTCTGACTCACTGGGAGTGGTGCACGGCTATGCTTTAGCTGGTACACCATCGTGCTCACCACCAGACTTGCTCTTTTCAGTAGGAGCTTCTTCCTTTTCTATGGATGCCTGTCTGCCAATAATTGGAATGATATTTTTCTAAAATTGACAGAGTTGCTCATCCTCAAGCTTTTCACATCTTGAGCTTCATCTTTCAGATTGAGCTCAACTTGAGGGGCCAATGATTTTTTGGCTAACTGAGATAGCAACATAGATATGTTGGAGAGTTGAGCCTCTATAGCATCGAATCGACTATTGCTCCGCTCCATAATCTTGTCCCATTCTAGTTCTTGCTCTTCTTGTCTTGGCCACTAATTTTGCAAGTAAGGTGGCTTGTAGATATAATTATATTGACGCCCTAGTTGGAGTTGCTCCCATAATTAGTCTAAGGATTGCTTGTTAGCTCCACTGTGGGCATGAAATAATCTCCAAGAGTTCTCTCCTCTCCCATGTTTCTGCAAAATAAGATCTACTACATGCAAACTTTTGAGGAGGCATCAGCATATAAAAACAATAATACTAATAAAAATGTCTAAAGTAACTAGGATTTCTTTCTTCCAATATCACAAATATCACAAATTAATCCCCGACAACGGTGCGAAAAACTTGTGTTGTAAACACACTTAAGGGCAGTGTACCCTGTCGCAAAAGTAATATAGGACGGAAGTCCAGATACCGTACCCAAGAGATTAATTGTGTAATATGCAAATGATAACATAAGTACTGGAATAGAGAAATCCATATGCTATTTAGACTAACGAAATAATAATAATAATAATAATAATAATAATAATAATAATAATAATAATAATAATAATAATAATAATAATATAATGATGTAAGCAATGATAATATGGCAAAAGAGAAATAAAGAGCTTAAGAAATCAAGAGTAAAAGAGCTTAGAGCCGTGGTTTCTCTTGTACTTTCGATACCCCTTAATCATAGTTCTATTCAATTTCGCAGTTCCTTTTCGAATATCAATCCCTCTATGAATAGTATTAATTGTTTGTCAGTCAATCAATAATCTTTTTCTGAGATGAACCCAACGTTTGTCAGGTAAAGTTTTAAATGATTAGAAAGCATAAAAAGCAAAGAAGTTGAATGACTGAAAGGAGTAAATCACATTTGATCATGCTATAATTTAAACCCCAGTTATCCTATAGATCTACCAATTAATTGCAGTACGATCGCTGGTCAACCAATTGATTAAGAGCATACAAATGGTGCACAGTCCTAGTATGAGATGAAGAACAATATAATAACATTATTCAAATCGCAACTTTGAAACCAAATAGAATTTGAATTAAAGCTAAGACATAGCAAAAAGTGTTTCTACTAATACAAGATCCACCATAACTCTAGTGGTGAAATTAGCTACCCATATATTCAACAAAAGGAAACGCATCTTGAAGCATTAAGAAGAAGAAGTGTCTCCAACTTAACCCCCAAGCACAAATCTTACTCTAAAATTCTAAACAAACTACTAAAGCTATAAGCTATAGAAAGATATTACAAAAGATGTCAAGAGATTAAGAGATGAATAGAATGTCAAAGATATCTAAGAATGGTACATAGGGCTTCTATATGTAGGAAAATATGAGAAAAGGGCCCAAAAATTAGTTCTTCAGCGCAGCCAGCACGAGTGTGCTCTTTATTATGTCAGGCCGTGCTCAGTTCTGCACGGGCGTACCAACTTCATAAATCAGCGTCCTAGTGCATGGATATCAGCACGGGCGTGCTCAACCTTCTGCACGGTCGTGCTCTTTATTTGTAAGACCGTGCTTGCTTCAGTAAAACCTTGCTTCTCTGAGTCAGGCCTTGCTTCACTTTGGCACGGGCGTGCTGATATTTGGCACGGCCGTGCTTCATCTTCAGAGGTCAGCTTTAAGTCATTTTTGTAAGGCTTTGTTTGGATGGTTGATTTGGAAGGCTTGCACACGCGTGGTCTTCATTGCAAGGCCGTGCTCGAGCTCAGAACTTAAATTTCTTCTTCATTTTAGCTCAAAAACCTTCATCTTTCATCATATGTTCATCAAAATGCCTCTAAACGTCAATTTTGTCAAAACTTAAATAAAATGGTGAAATATAACAATAATCATCATGAAATGCATCAAAATTAAACCGAAATACCCCTATAAAATGCACAGAATTGAGGCTTATCACTACCCAAAGCAAACCTTCCCATATATTGATCCCACACCTTTATATGAGAACCAAAGCTCAAATTGGGTTGCAGTCAAAAGAAAATTCTCTACTCTTTTCTTTAAACACTCACCCCCTACCCTCACAGAAAATCCTAAAGGTCCAATCCCTCCACCCGACTATGAGTTTGAATCCCCATCTCATCCCACACCTCTAGGATGCATCCCACACCCTTACCAACCTTATGGTGAGCCCATCCCCAGTAAACACTTCTTTGTTCATGGACCGTTGCTCATCCATCTTGAGCAGAAGAGGTTTCCTCCTCGGAAGAATATATATCCAAATATCATCAAGGATAAAGCCTTCCAGTGGTGCCACTACAGCGTAGCACGTCATGTTATTCCACCGTATGAGGAGAAGCGTGGTTGGACAAACTATAATGAAAGAAGGTCCAGAACTTTTGTGTTACCCAATTTCATCTTGCCTCATGACCTCAAGCTCATTCCTGCACATCCCTCGGCTTTCAAAGTGTATTCCGATATAAGGGATTTAATACCTTATTGTGTCTGCAGGAACGAGCTTGAGATGCCAAGAGTTGCAAAGATTGCACACAAGGCCACTGCTGACCTCTCTCTGCCTTTAGCTCTCAACATCATTCCTGAACACGAGAATGCTTAGGAAACCAAGGCCACTGCTGAAAGCTTAGTTTCTGCGGTTGCTCCTGAGATCCAAGAGTTTGTTCAAAGATTTATTGAAACGACCCTTAAAACAAATCAGCAAGAACTGCTAGCACAGATGGCTATCGTGATGAAAAGTTTCTTTCAACAACCCCCCAATCCACCACTACTCCTCCCTCTTTTTCTTAGTTTTCTTTCTGTCTTTAAATTTTTTTTTTCTGACTATGATATTCTGACTTCACCTTTTGTCTGATGACAAAAAGAGGGAGAAAGAAAATGTGATTGAAAAAATTGAACTTAATATGAATTCTAAACCGTTGATGTTTCTCAATCATGTAAGTCTTATGCTTTATACATGTTTGTTATTATCGGACTATATGCTTGATATGTTATATCTGCTTAAGTTAGACACTGATAAAATGCTATCTTTTGATAGAAGTTTTTTCTTAGGGGGAGCCTTCTGGCTCTTTAGAAAAACTTTGTTCAATCAAATTTAGTATGTTTTGTCATTTTTAAAAAGGGGGAGATTGTTGGAATCAAAGTGGTTATGGTCCATAACTCCTTGAGATTTTGATGTTAACAAAGGAATAAAGTAGGTGAACAAAGATGTGTTATGGTCTAACGCGTTTATCCTACATGTGCAGGGATACAAAGTCCAAAGACTTATTAGACCGTGCGTCTGATCGCATAGTCCATCGTTTTGCTGTAAACGATTAAAGGACTAAGTCCTCCTTGGACTATGATCTTATCGGAAGTGAAACTGAGTCCAAAGACTAGGGCCATGGAGAACACAAGGCAATTGAGACAATTGCCTTAGGCCCCATATTAATTATTATCACTCATTATTACATATAATTGTTAATTAGGTTTGACCATTTTTAAAGTTAGCCATATTCTCATTCTTGTTAATTACTATGGACCATTTTCAAAGTTAGTAAACCGTTATTGTTCTCACTCATTATTATTCTTATTCTTGTTAATTACTATTGACCAATTGCAAAGTTAGCTAACTGTTATTTTGTTATCTATTTATTTCATAAAATTTCAATATTTTCTCTTTAAATTTTTTTAGCTCTCGGAAATCATTTTCTCATTATCTTCATATTCTTTTGAAGTGAGTTCTCAAAATGGATAACTGATATCAAATTGTTGCAGTAGATAATTTCGACGTGTAATTCTCTTCGTTTCCAAGTTCTATCATTTCATCACTTTTTTCCTACTTATTTTGCAAATTCTATTTTATTTATATTTTTATTGTTGTTTTTTATTTTATTTTTTTATACTGTGTAGCAATAGTAAATGTCGAATAGAAAGTATAAGTCTGGTTTTGAAAACTGATAGAATGAATGGAGTAGCCAATGTTATAGGATAGATCGAATGTATTAGTCATATTATATATTGAGAGTGAAATGTTATAATAATTTGATTATAAAACTTTGATATACGATTTCATAGCTTAAAAAGCTTGAGGAATAATGTGAGGATTAATAATTTATATTACACTAAGTCTCTAATAATTTTTGCCTAAAGCTCTAAAATTTTTGGACACGACCTTGCCAAGACTCATCAGAGTAAAGTATATCTGTTTTTAATTCAAAGTCCAATGTAATAATATAGCTTTTACTTTACTGGACTATGTTCAAGCGGGAAAATGTATAAAACAATAGTTTCAAATTATTGTCTTTCATGTAAAAGGGTAATATCCCTTAGACACAAATTCTTTGTAACTTGGTACTCTCGAACGCATAAAGCTAGTCTGTTCGTGACACATCGTAGTTGACTCTATGCAAGAAGGAAAGACAAAATACAACTTTCGGGTACAAGGAAAAGCTGTCAGAGCTACATTCAGCTCTCTCTCTGATAACCTACTTCACTTTTCAGAAGCCATTACAAGTTATCAGACTCAACGAGATTATGCATTTAATGTTCATCAGAATGGCTCTCTTGCCAACAGTTGAATAATCAAGATTGCTCAAGACTTGAACGCTATAAATACCCTCAACTTTGATGAAGCAAAGTTAGAGAACAGACAACAACTGAATCCATTTAAGCTTAAAATCAATCAAAAAGCTCAAAGCAAACAAAAGCTCTCAAGGTATCTCTGATCTAAACACTTTCATATCACTCTCTACGTAGAGTTGTTTTTCAGAGTTTGCTCTTAAGTTTCATATCCTCACACATAGTGAGTTAGATTTAATCTTAAACTCTTTGTAAACCAAAACTTGGTTGAGTCTGGAGAGGCCTGTCTAGAAAAGAATACTTGTAGTTTATCTGAAGAGGTTGTAGAATACTTGTGCCGGAAGAGGTGTAGAATACTTGT
Source organism: Ammopiptanthus mongolicus (assembly GCA_039655645.1). NCBI lineage: Eukaryota > Viridiplantae > Streptophyta > Magnoliopsida > Fabales > Fabaceae > Ammopiptanthus > Ammopiptanthus mongolicus. Next base: position 75,875,068 of record CM077348.1, on the reverse strand, counting down.
AACAAGGATTTGTTATAGCGGATAAAGCTCTCATATAGAGGGACGGACGTAGCTCTTGGGTTAAGAGTGAACCAGGATAATATCTTTGTGTTTTCTTCTCTCTCTTTTCTTGTCTTAAGTTTATTTATAACTAACGTCTGGGATTGATATTGTTTTCTTAAAGAAAGTTTTTCAAAGAAAACGCTTTTAGCGATCGTCCAAAGTTTCTTGTGCACACGCTCTGATTCCGTTTTAAGCTTTAGCTTCCAATCCTTTGTGAAAAGTTATATGCTTGCAAAAAAGGTTTTAAAAAAAACTTAAGAAACACAATTCAACCCCTTTCTTCCGTTTCCAACAGGTTCCTTCAATACTCCTAATATAGGGACAAAGTAGTAGATAATAAGTATGGAATTGTCAAAGTTAAGAAATTGGGGAGACATAATAAGGCTTACGATCTGTTCATACTTGCATAACAAGCGGAACAAGTTTATTACATTCAATTTCTTGAGGGTCATCAAGGTTAGTTGGGTGTCATAAAGACAAAGGCCCGCAGTACAATCACGAATACTACAGTCAGTCAAGTTGAGATGGAGGCTCCATACCAAGAAGATATCATTGAAGGTCACGTGTTACAACATATTGAGCAAAATATCATTGATGGTCCTCTTGTGGATGTCGGGGGCGACATGGAACAAGTTCATACAGCGTTACTGAATCAGTCTGACTTGGACGAATCAGACAAGAATACATATATATCAAGTGATAGTGAGAGTGAATTTATTGATACAGATACGTCTAGTTAGGTAAATTATGTTGTTTGTTTTCTTAAATTTGCAAGTTTATATTGATTGTTTTCTTAAAGTTAGTTAATTGTAATTTGTAACAATTTCTTTCATACAGATGGTAGACGCGAATGTGGGTAGAGGTGTCTGTGGAGGTCAAGTGCCATGTCGTGATGGTCGTAGCAGAGGTCGTGGTGGGAGAGGTACTCCCATGGCCAACTCGCCTTTTTTTGACTAGCATATGGTCGCCTCCTCATCGCCATCACCATCATAGTTGGACCATCATCATTTACACCATTGCCATCACCACCATCAATTGGACTGTCAACCATTTGTTTTGGTGTTTGGCACGACCACGTTATTTTACTTAGGAATGTTTGCTGCACATAAATTGTGTTCATAGAAACATCACAGGAGAAACAATAATCTTTTAATGTAAAATAAAAAGGACAGAAATGAATAATTATGATGCAATTTGAGTAGAATTTGTGAGCTGCTTTGTTTGCGTAAATATATCACTCTGTTTTACCTAAATACGTTTATATTAAACCCAAAAGTGGATTTAGGTGGTTTTCTTCGGTAGGGTCAGAAAATACCACCATACTATCATGAAACATTTCATCTTTGATTTTATTTTAACCAAAGTAAGACAAAAAAAAAAAAAAAACTAAGATAGGAAAAATTAACAAGGGTTGCCTTATTTGTGTAAATATCATCACTCTGTTTTCCCTAAATCCATTTATATTAAACCCAAAAGTGGATTCAGGTGGTGCTCTTAGGTAGGGTCAGAAAATACCACCAACTATCTTGAAGCATTTCATCCTAGATTGCATTATGTAACTAAAATATGCCAAAATGAAATAAAATAGGGCAAATTAACATGGGATTGCATATGCCTAAACAAGAGGCCACTGAATTTGAGAAAAATAAACGTATGCAATTACATAATTCTTCTCTCATTTGGTATAACAGTTTATTTGATATTCATTTTCAATGTAAAGTTTTTTACACGATCAATCAATTACAAATCATCATGACTAACTTTTAAGGTAGTTAGATGGATCAAACATTTTTAATGACGTGACAACTTATAATTCATTGACAGTGTAAAATTCTTTATACTGACAGTACAAACCAATTAAATCCTTAGTATAATAGTATTTATATTTATATTATTAGAGATAATATTTATCTAAGGATTTAATTGGTCTACACTAGGGTGAAGATTTTTTACACTGTTAACCAATTATAAATTGACATATCATTAAAAAAAATTTGCTCTTATTTTAACAATCTTAAAAGTCATACCTATGATGATTTGTGATTAGTTGACAGTGTAAAAAACTTTATACTCACACTTCATACCAATTAAAATTTTAGTTAGCTAGTGAGAATGCAGCTGCAAAATGGCTCGAATTTTGATATGTAAGTGCAATCTAAATAAATAACTGCTAACAAGCCGGGCCTGGCAATTTCTCATACTGGTGTCAGAGCGTCCATACTCGTTACAAGCATAGATTCTCAATTTTAAAACGTGAAGATAAAACAAAACAGACACACATAGGAGCACCAAATCAAAACTGAAAAGGATGTTATAAATTGAAGTTACATTGCCTTTTACAAGCATCAGAAACCATCTGCTAGACTCTGCTGTTAATTTTGGATTCTGAAATTCAGTTCCAAAGGAAGTCATAGAATCTAATTATGAACTTAAACGTTTGAGCTATGAAGTAGGGCAGACCTATGACTACCAAACCTTCCGGAATATTTGATTGGCATCAGAGCTGGATCATTATATGCATTGGTCAACTTATCATAAAATTCAGACATGTTAGGATCATTTTGCTCTTCTCTGTCCTTCTTGATCAAACACTGCAGGAGACAATTTCATAAGATTGTCAAAAGGGAAAATCAGAGAAAAAGGAAATAACTAAATTGAAAACAAAGTAAAATCAGCAATATATACAACTTTGAAGCAGAAGGTAAGGATAAAAAGGTTTAAATAAGTCTTAGGTCCTTATAAACATAACAATTTTTGGATTTAGCCCATATTAAAATTTTATTCGTTTTTAGTCCTTACAAATACCAAAAATAGTGTGCTTTTAATCCCACATCATGGACTAAAAGCACACAATTTTTTATGAGGGACTAAAATCAAATTAAATTTTAATAGGGTCTAAATCCAAAAATCTTCACATTTACAGGACCAAAGATATATAAGCCAAAAATATATTATCAGCATGTGTTTCTCTCAGTGTACTGCAAGTTACTGAGAAATTGTCTGACAATTTAGGTAAAGACAACCTTGCAAGAAAATGGACACCATAGGACAAAGTACAGCAAGAAGTAAGGTGACATCGAACATCCAAACCAAGCCATTCCCCATATTTAATGGGATGAACATATCCTTTACAGCTACAAGTGTTCAAACAAATACCACATCAGTCTAATTACCAACCAGATCTGTTAGGTACCAGGGTTAGTTGATCAGAGTTAGTTAGTTGATAGTTAGTTGTGTGGTTAGTTAGTTAGTTAGTTGAGTGAGGCAGTTAAATAGATTAAATTGTAGAGAAGAGAGGCACTCATTTTGTTAGTTTGGAAAAAACGGAGCCTTGCTAAGTTGTAAAAGGGGCGGGAAACCCTTTGTTGAAAGGGCAACCCTAGGTAGGAGGTTCTTTCTCCTTTTTTGTTTCCAGACTCTTCAATAGAGCATCCATTTCTCTGTTCTTTTCATTTCTGCAGTTCTTGGGTTCGGGAGTCGTAACGATATCTCTTTACATTTTCATGACTGAGTATGTCATGTTTCAATCTTTCTCCACATCTTGCACCAACTTAGAACCCCAGTGCTACATTCTCATATTGTTAGATGCCAGTAATTTTGTTTTCAATCAACTCCTGATCTCAGCGACGGAGCTAGATTGCCATATAATGATGGCTTGGTGCAGCCAGGGGGTCATTAAGGGGGGAAAATAATAAAAATATGTTGCAAATAGCCTCCCTTCACTTGTACTATGCCCGCCCCTGCCTGATCTCTAGCTTGGCCAAAAGACTAGAGTGAATAACTAAGGGTGTGTTTGAATTTGTGTTTGAAAAAACATTCAACGGAAAAACATACTTTCTGAGACACAAAACATAAAAGCAACAATTTGTTGCTTTCACTCAAATGTATGTTTGAGCTTATTCCAACTTAAATCCAAACATGCACTAAGAGCCTGTTTGTTTTACTGGTGGTCGAGGTCCACAAGTACGTTGAAGCTCATTGTTGGTGTGGGAAAAATTGCCTCAGTCAAGACTTTTTTCTCTTTCCTGTTGGCAAAATGTCACCAAAGAGGTTCTAAATAGTAAGGAAGATTTGCTGAGAGTAACTACATTTCAATATTCGCCATGACATGACAATCATTAAACCATGGAAAGTACAATGTTTATCAGGGGCCATCAAATCAAAAATTTCATCTGGGTATGCAAAAACTTCTAAACTTCTAAATAAGCCTAGACTAGTTTTTTTGTTATCAATTAATGATTTAATGGAATTGGTCACTTGAGGGGCACATGGCTAAGTTAGTGAAAAGACATGACCTTCTTGCTAAAACCTCAATTAATCTGAATCAAATTCCATCCCAAACCCACCTAAATTAAACCCTAACCCTAATGTGAGCATTACTGTATCCTAAGCAATAGCATTGCTAATTGAAAGCTATGAAATCCCATGCAACTATTTTTTTAATTGACAAAATCTTCCCACATTTCAAGTGACGAAATCTCAAGTATTTGTGGGTTTAGGGAGTGATTGATTATTCATGGGTTGACTTCTATCACTACTAGTCAGTACTTGTGTGTCGCACGAGAACGTGTCTTTATTTTCAAACAAATAATAGATTATATAAATATTGTTGACATTTAAATTACATTTTGGTTGTCAGTTGAAAAAGAAATACTTAATATTGATGTGTTAAAATTCACATAGCTGATTTTGGGGGTCTGGGGGATGATTTCACTGTTGACTTGTATGTGTGGTCTCGATGTTACTTTGGATATCAATTTTTATTGAATTCTGGGTTGATTTGTTGGGATGAGTGGTCCCAATTTATGCCTGGGATATTATCCCATGTGGTGGGGTTTGGGTGTTGGGTTTTCCAATGTTGTGGTCCCGATTTTGCATTGAATATCAATTGTGTATATTTCTAGGTTGATTGTTGATGTTTGGATGTTGTCCCATGTGGTGGGGTTTGGGTGTGGGGTTTATCACTGATGCTTGGATGGTATCCCATGTGGTGGGGTTTAGGTGCTGTGTGTTGGGTTTTGTGCTGTTTGTTTTAGATTCTCCACCATAAAATTACGTTTCAAAATCATGTTATCCAAAAGCTTCTCTCATGTAGCTTTTGGAAAAAGTGTATCAGTACGTGGTGGTAGTGTTTATTGTTGTCCACATGTGTTGTGCGATCGATGCTAAAAGCTTCTCTCGACTGTGTTGGATGTCGTCATGTGTTGGTACTGTTTGTCTCTATTGTGCTTGTATACTATTAGTGTCCACTGCACTTTATTACTTGTGTTTCAATATTGTCTGTATTGTCCTTATAACCTATCATTGTTCCTTGAGCTTGTCCTTATAACTTATCATTGTTCCTTGAACATGCCGAGAAATGTCAACTTTTATGTTAGATTCTATCCTAAAACCAACTGGCATTAAGTGGAGTAGTCCAACAGATATATAAATCACACCTCAGGAATTGAGTCAGTCGATGTGGGACTTCCAACACCGCCCCTCCACAGATGCCTGACGGAATAGGCGATGCCCAACTGGCGATAAACAACGGAAGATGAGTTCTGGCTCAGATAACATGATAGATTCCATCCTAAAACCAATTGACATTAAGTGGAGTTGTCCAACAGATATATAAACTGCACCCCAGGAATTGAGTCAGGCGATATGGAACTTCCAACATTTCACATGAATGTTGTTACAATATTTACCCTCAATGAGTGTCTAGGTTTAGGAGAATTTTGGGGAATGGGGATTAGGGTTTCATGACGAATTGATAGGAAGAGTTGTTAAGGTTCGATCAAGTTATTAGGGAAAAGAGGGGGTTATGGTTAATCAGGGATTTAGGGGGAAAGGATGTGTCTTACTTAGGGTATTGGGTGGGATGCATACGTGAGTTCAAGGTCGTGTACAAAAAATTTAGGGCTTTAGGCAAAAATTACTAGAGAGATTTAGCGTAATGTAAATTATTAACCCTCACATTATTTCTCGAGCTTTTTGAGTTGCAAAATCCTATATCAAAGTTTTATAATCAAATAATTATAACCTTTCACTCTCAGTAGATAATAATATGACTAATGCATTCAATCTATCTTATAACATTTGCTACTCCATTCATTCTATCAATTTTCAAAACCAGACTTATACTTTCTATTTGACATTTACTATTGCTACACAATATAAAAGATAAAATAAAGGCTTAATTGCACTTTTGGCCCCCTATTATTGATCATGTGCGATTTTAGTCCTTATAGTTTTTTTTTACGCACATTTAGTCCCCCTATTTTTTAAATGTTGCACAATTGGTTCTTCTGTCCAATGTCTGTCAATATTTTCAATGACCAACGTAAAAGAACCACTCCTCTAAGCGCACAGAACCTCTGGATGAACTTCTCCATCATCTGGATGTCCAATTCAACATGATTCAATGATTCCTCTATGCTATTTACTGGTTTTGTCCCTCCTTTTCGGGACCTTTTTTTGGTTCCACCACAGATCCTTTACCATAAAAGCTCAACCAGAGGACTACAGCAATTGTTCCTCCCTGCTAATCATTAAAAAATTGATGGACATTGGATAAAAGGACTAGATTTGCAACATTGAAATAAAAGAGGGACCAAATGTGCATCAAAAAAACTTTAAGGACCAAAATCGCACATGACCAATAGTAGGAGGACTAAAAGTGCAATTAAGCCTAAAATAAAAATAACAATAAAAATATAAATAAAATAGATGTTGCAAAATAAGTAGGAAAAAAGTGATGAAATGATAGAACTTGGAAACGAAGAGAATTACACGTTGAAATTATCTACTGCAACAATTTTATATCAATTATACATTTTGAGAACTCACTTCAAAAGAATAATTTGAAGAGAAAATATTGAAATTTTATGAAATAAATAAATAACAAAATAACAGTTAGCTAACTTTGCAATTGGTCAATAGTAATTAACAAGAATAAGAATAATAATGAGTGAGAATAATAACGGTTTACTAACTTTGAAAATGGTCCATAGTAATTAACAAGAAAGAGAAATTGGGAATAATAATAAATGAGAATATAGCTAATTTAAAAAATGGTCAAACCTAATTAACAATTATATGTAACAATGAGTGATAATAATTAATATGGGCCTAAGGCAATTGTCTCAATTGCCTTGTGTTCTCCACGGCCCTGCGTGAGTCACAGGTGAATCACTTAAGGGCAGTTTTGTAACTGAGTCGTGTGCCACTCACACGACCAATTCAGCTAACAGATGACAAAAAACTGGACAGTATGATCGATTTGCACATTTTGCAAATTCTGGGGATATCAGTTTCATGTTTTTAAACATCAAGGAATGAGTGCACATGGCCTGAAGTTTATGCGTTAAAATGCATCCCCCCTCCTTTTAGGACTTGGCTTGGCTTGGCCTATTTATGGTAACGAAAATCTTGGCCTTACCCGAAAGTATATCTAAAGGCTTACATTACATAAAAGGCCTTCATATGGGTATATAAATTAAATTTTGTAATTTTTAAATAGGTATAACAATAAAAAAAATTATTATATTGTATATAAAATAAATATATTACACTAATATATAATTAATAAAATATATAAGTCTAGTAAAAAAATTATATAAGTCTTATAAACTTTTAATTATAGATATATAATAAATAAATAGGCTAAATTAGTAAGTGAAATAAGCTTTCTCATAACTACAGGCCTTAGCCTATAATTAAATAAGAGTTTCTAAATTTAAGCCTAACTTGTTTGCTAAATAGGTTAAACCTAAGTAGGCCGAAAATAGGAAGGATCATAGACTACTTGACCTATTTCCACCCCAAGCTATAATGCCTCTCTAGGGACTGCACCAGATAATACATAATAATCATAACTTCATAACTAACTAAAGGCATCATAATCAAGAAAAGACTCAGATAAATTAGCATTCATTATCAACAAACGTACTTCGGCAGGATAAGCCTTGAATATAGGAAAGAACCGTTTCTGGCAGTACTCATTGAATAGAAGTGTGAGAATAGGAAGAGGAAGAGTCAAGCCAGATGCTATAGGAAGCTTCTTCAGCCCAAATATCCCAATTACTATAATATGCATCAGTACCAATGAAAAAATCGTGTAGTTGTGCACTGTGGGCCAAAACTCTCCTCCAGTCTGGTACTTTGGCACATAAACATTTAACAGCTGCACCCAAAGATATGCAAGATATCATTACAATTTTAGTAAGAATTTGACTCCACTAAAGTAAGAAAGTCTTTAAAGTGAGAAAGTAAGAGTGTATCTATCATTGGATCATTTTTAGTTGGTTAAGATCTCTATGCATTTATCAAATCAATGGTGGATGAACCCTTACTTTCTCACTTTAGAGTAGCCAAATCCTTCTAGTAATAAAAAGAGAAATAAATAATGTTAACCATTCATTCAAGACATCATGAAGCCTACTTTCAAGTTTCATCTCTACTGTTACCGCCTCTCTATCATATCAGATAGAAGCAAAACATCAAAACAAAATAATTTAAATTCATGGACGAAACTATAAGAATTACATGGCAAAATGATCACATAATACTTTTTAGCCATTATGGAGAGATAAGGAGGCTGAGGGCAGGGGAAGTAGCAGATGAAATGGTTGACATGGTACCCCAGACAGTCATTTTCTCACAGAAGAGTATCATCTGATTGAATTCATTTATGTGCCATTAAAGAACTTGAAGGTTTAAGAACAGTGATCCACCAATAATGATTTAATAAGTAATCTTTTCAGACAAATAGTTCTATCCTACAATATCATCTTATATCTGTTTTGGACTGCATATGACCTAAAAAGACAACCATTTGAAGATATTCCAAGATAAATATATTCTAAAGATATTCTAAAATACTCTCTAGATATTCTGAGTTATTCTAACACGTGTGACAAATATATTTATGACCATTTGATAAGACTTATTTATGTCTCTAATGTAGTGCTTGGAGTGCGGAAAGAATAGGATGGAACAAAAGGTCGTATTCTGTTCTCTTTAGGCTCCAAAATATTCCACTTATATGTTATGTTCCATTTATAAAATACACCAAACACAAAATAGAACTCATATATTCTGTCTTGTCCCGTAATGACATATCTACCAAATGCTACCTAAGTGAGTATCATCGTAGTTTGGAAAGTGAGCACCTTTCACCTTTCATAAAAAGGTGCTTTGCTTGCCATGTTATTTTATTAGTCCAAATGCATATTATACAAGAAAGAGGATAAAAACATATACTGAAAAGAAAAAAGAAAAAACAAAATGCAAACCTGGTTGCGGTAAATGATATATCCCAAACAAAAGTAGACCAAGATAAATGGCAGTATCAGAGGAGCAAGGATGAAGTATGTTATTCCAAGAAGACCAAAAAAAAGAATCCTGGGAATTTCGCTGTGGTAAGGAATTGATGGTGCCTCAAAATCATCATCACTATCTCCACCAAAAATTCTATTTAAATAATTATAAAAAAGTGGAAACAATTGAAAGAGTTCAATTGCTATATTAGTCCATCCGGATGTCACAACATATGCTATGAAGAATGATGCCTGCACCAAATATGAAATGTAAAAAAGTAAACTTCATATCCTCCAATTCACTAGATAATATCTTATGCATAAAAGGAAGGATAAGGCTTCTTTAAAGTGTGTGTAAAGTAAGCAAATAAGGATCCCTCCACCTTTGAGTTATTAGTGGGTTAAGATTTCAATGCATTTTAGATTATATAAATGGAGAATACACTTTTACTCACTTTACACACAAGCTCGCTTTATAAGAGTTCTTTCATAAAATAAAAGATGTAGTTTGCTGCAGGTCGTAAATAACATAACGATTTATGGACAACTGAAAGGAAACAGAGACAACGAGGAAAGTTGAAGTACTTCCTTGGGATAGAGGTTGCCTACTCCAGACAAGGTATTTTTATCTCCCAAAGGAAATATGTCCTTAATCTTCTTAAAGAGACATGTAAGTTGGGTCGCAAAACCACCGGGGCACCCATAGAGCAGAATCACAAGGATTGGAAGTAGTGAGGAGAGCTCAAGAATAGAGAAAGGCCAGTATCAAAGACTTGTAGGAAAACTCATTTATTTAGCCTACACCAGACCAGACATAGCTTATGCAGTCATTACGGTTAGTCAATTCATGCATGATCCATGGGAGAGACATATACAAGCAGTGAATAAGATCCTTCAGTATTTGAAGACAAGCCCAGGAAAAGGATTGTTATTAAAGAAAGAGGGAAAATCGTCTATAGAGGTATATACAAATGCAGATCATGCAGGATCAATTGTAGATAGAAGATCCACCTCAGGCTACTACATGTTTTTGGGTGGAAATTTGGTGACATGGAAAAGCAAGAAACAAAACATAGTTGCGAGGTCAAGTACAGAGGCTGAATTTCGAGCTATGGCTCAGAGATTTGTGAATTGTTATGAATAAAAATCATATTGAGCGATCTCAGAATAAAGTATGAAACTCCTATGAGGCTATTATGTGAAAATAAGTCCGCCATTAGCATTGCACACAACCTCGTTCAGCATGATATGACAAAACACGTTGAGATAGACTGACACTTCATCAAAGGAAAAATTAGATAGTGGTCTTATCGCTACGGCATAAGTCCCCTCAGGGCTTCAATTAGTAGATATATTCACTGAGGAACTTTTCACATAGAGGTTTCAAGAACTCACATGCAAGCTCGAATGATTGATATCCAATCTCCAACTTGAGGGGGAGTGTTGGAAATATCAATAACTTAGGAAATATCAAACAGTAAATAATTAGGGAATTAGTTAGATGCATGTATTCATTAGATACATTTATTCATCTGTTTATGCACTTAGGAAATAGTCATCTCATTTATTTATCTTGTAATTGCAAGTTCTATTCATTGTTGTAATTATTACTCTAAGTGTATATAAGTAAGATCATGTTGCTATGTGGATCAATACAAGCAAATTCAGAAATACTGTTGTGTTAAACTTCTCTCTTTGCAACTCACGTTCATGCCATTGAGAGAGAGAGAAACACCAAATCCTTGAGAACTAATCTTCCTTTACAAAATATATTGCAGAAATTTGGGGTACTTCGAAAGTAGTCATTATCCTCACCTGTGCTGGAACAGCTTCAGCTAGTACTCTGGGAAACTCTTTGGGCTCAAGAAAGACGGTCAACCGATAGAGAGCTGACCCTGATAGTACATTTGCAAAGAAAATGTTCCATATGGTAAACCATAATACTTTAGTACATGCACTTTTTTGTATCTGACTCCATGAGATGTATCCTTGTAAGGATGAAAGCATGATCATAATAGGTGGCACAAAGGACAGAAACATGTGAAGAATCTGAATGGGAAGGTATCCCGTTATAACTTGGCTCACAACTGCACTGTAAACAAATATTGGGAAACTCTTCTCAGTTGCAAATTCATGGAAAGGGTGTCAGTGTTACTGATAAAACAACAAACTATACTCTCAACTTGCAATCACAAATTCAATAAGTCAACTTTTTAACAGAAGATATCCAAATTTCAGAATATTGTGTGTAAGGTACACACTATTCTAATTAATGAAGCAGAGAAATCCAAATTTCAGAAGTTAGAAATATGGTTTATTTGACTAAATCAAATGATTCCAAAGGCATAAATGTGATATTCCGTGGAGTAGAGAAGGAAGTCTAATGCAAATGTGCATATATTCATATATTGATCTGACTCGCTAGCATGCTTAAGTGGAGCAAGATAAAATTCAACAGGTAATATTTCCAACTTACAGTCTCAGTATGCCTCTCAGAGACGGGAACATGGTTTCCAACTGATCAAGATGGGTAAGGCCTTGTACTAGAGCAACTGGGATTAAAAATAGAACTGTAAGAGCATTGGAGGCAACGAAAGCCACCAGCTTGCTGATCCATCTTCTAATGAATGTGACAGAAAAGAAAGGCCAATAAACATCATGAGGCTCAGGAGCTTGCTCAGTAATCCAGTCCGTGGGATTGACACCTTCTTGAATGTTTAAAGCTATTGCAGCACCAAATCGTGACTTAAATGAGACGAAGGCAGCTGGAACTTCCTTTTAAATTGAAAGTAGTTATGAAACAAGTGGATGTATTAGATATTCTACTTAATCATAAAAAGTTGTATCTAGTGTACGATAGAATATCCATGTACTTTTCAAAATCCAAATCTAGTAGTCAACAGATAATTTAATGGAGAAAACTAGGATTATTCAAAATCAAAACGAAGTGAAGCCTGATTACACTAACTAATATGAGCAAGTTCTTATTGGTTTAAGTTTGATGTTGAGTACTAAACAGGTAGATTAAGTCTTCTTTTTAATAAAATAAAGAAACTTTTCGTGTTCAGCATATGGTTGATAGTTCTGGAAATTCATAACTCAAACCTTTTTCCTCTCTCTTTTCTTTTCAACAAATTTGTGGTTAATAATTTCCTTACATTATTGAATCTGCTTCCCCCAATCTGATGAGGCCATGTGAGTGCTCTTCTCCACTCCTTCGGTATTCATTCCCATCCTCATTTACTCCCACCCTCATTTACTTTATTTTGATATTGCTCTATTTAAAATAGGGACAAAATCTTCGAAAAGTAAAATCCTATTTTACCTGGTGTAAGATTCCAATAAACCAAGTGTCTATCCATTGGCTTTAAATTGTAATCTATTCATCTTATGTCACTGATGTGTAGCATTGATCCTTGGAAAAATAGGTATACACATCTTTATCCTGGTTTTCTACATTTTCCCCCTTCATATTTTCTTTCTCCAATCTCATTTGATATAGACCGTCTATATGAATGTCATGAACCAGCTCTCCTACAAGCTTAAATTGTTAGGTGAAGGCACATGAATAGTTTTATATATATCTAGCATGCCACTCATGCAAAAGCCTTCTGGGCTTGAAGCATGGACAATGCATAGGTCTCCCTACTTTGTGCTGAAAATCAACTTATTAGAAGAATGGATGTGATAAGGATTGAACTTTAGACCACTTGTCATAGAGGCACCGATACCATGTCATGAACCAATTCTCATAAAAGCTTAAGCTGTAAAGTGTTTGCACAAGAATATTTTTATATATATAATAATGAAGATGCAGTTGTTAGACATTGTGGTAATGAGGTATACGTGAATAAGTGTAGGAAGGGGGGCAGTGGACCAGTCCACCCATGCACTAAGGACAAGGTAGGGAATATGGAGAATGAGCATGGTCATCATGTTGCAGCAAAACAGAATGCTGATGTCCCAATGAGGAGGGAGAGTCACAAGGATATTCAGTTAGAAGAGGGTTATATATATGTGGAGGAAGGAGAGAAGGGTAGGCAATTATTGGGTAAAAATTTGGGGTCATTGAGCTGGGGAGGACACAGACCCTCTAAGTCTGCATGTTCTATTTCCTTTTTTTTCTGATTTTTCAGGGAGACTTACACTATTGTGAGGAGCTGGACTCCATTTTTCTTGAGTAGAATTTCTGGTACCTATCAAATTGGTGAACTGTAAAACACATCTTTGGAAATGTTTAGTGAAGGTGCATAAGTCCAACTTGATTGCTTATCTAGCTGCTGCTCTAACTTACCAAATTAGACTTGGGATGGATATTTTCCCCCTATTGATCCAGAAGGTCAGCACTTCAAGTATTATGGCTGGAGTATTCATTCGCACTGGTCATCAAATGCTTATGTTAGACCTATGGATTGCTGAGATAATTTTTTCAGAAAATTTCTCGAATTGGTTTATAAAAGGTGTTCTTTTTGCCATCGATGTACTTTTAACACCTGAAGTATATTTGCAGTCAATACACCCGGTATGTGGTGGCATTTGGCTATCATTAGACTCAAAGCAAAAGTCTGCTTCGAGAAAGGCCCTCAATTAGCTAGGTTATGCAGTTTCGACAGGCCAGTCTCATACATCATCAGCAGCTGAAGATTCAAGCATGATAAAGGTTCTGCTTATAATCTTTTGGAGCATAAAGGAATGAAGGTTGTACTAGAATTATATGTATGATCCCATGGACGAATTGACTGATACTTTGCAAATTTCCATAGCACTTTCTAGTGACTTGTTGACCATGTATATTGATGAAGGTACTCATCTGCATGAAAATTAGATCCAGGTTCTACTGCATCGCATTAGGGAAAAGTTTACCGACAACACTAATGTGGAAATGGGTTGTGCCTACACGGATGGTGCAAGACCAACAGCTGTTAGCAGTGCCAAAGAGGTTTGCAGCGAATTGGGAACTAAGCCATTAGACTTCAAGCAATGGGATCCCGGTGGGAGTTTTATGGCTGTCCATGATGTGTCCCTAGACTGTCACCTTGAGGACAAGGTGAATCTTTTGGGGGAGTATTGTTAGACCTTGTGGTAGTGAGGTATACGTGAGTAAGTGTAGGAAGGGGGACAGTGGATCAGTCAACCCATGCACAAAGGACAAGGTAGGGAATACGGAGAATGATCATGCTAATGATGTTGCAGCAAAACAGAATGTGATGTGGCAATGAGAAGGGAGGGAGAGTCACAAGGGTATACAGTTAGTGTTAGAATATCAATTGAAAGGAGGAAGAAATATTTTCTGAATTTCTTGTGTTGTTTCACACATAGCATAATGGTAATCTATTTATACACTAGAGGTATTAATTACAACTAAGATAATTACAAGATAACTAAATGAGGTAACTATTCCCCAAGTTCATGAACTAGAGACTACATGAATCTTAATTAATTACAATAGCTATTTCCTAAGCTTTTAATGATAGTTCATGAACCTTGGACGGTGGACTGTTGATTCCAACAATCCCCCTCAAGCTGGAGAATGGATATCTATCATTCCTAGCATGCAAGTAAGTTGGTTGAATCAGTTGGTTGAATTGTTCTGTTGGTAGGCCCTTAGTCAACACATCTGCCAGCTGCTGCCCAGAGGAAATGTAGGCTATTGTTATCAGTCCACTATCCAACTTTTCCTTGATGAAGCGTCGGTCTATCTCAATGTGTTTTGTCCTATCATGCTGAACAAGATTATGAGCAATACCGATAGCCGATTTATTGTCACAAAACAACTTCATAGGGCCTTCATACTTTATCTTCAAGTCATCAAGCACAATTTTCATCCATAATAGCTCACAGACTCTTTGTGCCACAGATCTAAATTCTGCCTCTGCACTTGAACGAGCCGCTACGCTTTGCTTTTTACTTCTCCAAGTAACAAGGCTCCCACACAAGAATGTGCAATAGCCTGATGTGGACCTTCTATCACTCACGGAACCTGCATAATCTGCATCAGTATAAGCCTCCATAGTCAAGCTTCCTCCTCTTTTGAACAAGAGACCTTTTCTTGGAGTGGCTTTGAGATACTGCAGAATATGTTCTACAGCTTGTAAGTGTCTCTCCCTCGGGTCATGCATGAATTGGCTCACAACACTGACTGCATATGCTGAATCTGGTCTAGTGTGTGCCAAGCAAATCAACTTCCCCACTAATCTTTGATATTGGACCTTGTCAATCTTGGCGCTCTCCTCTTCATTGCTTATCTTGTGATTCTGCTCGATGGGAACACTTGCAGGTTTGCATCCAAGTTTGCCTGTTTCCTTCAAAAGGTCAAGTACGTACTTCCTTTGAGAAATGAAAATGCCTTGTTTTGAGTAGGCCACTTCAATCCCCAAGAAAGATTTTAATTTTCTAAGGTCCTTCATCTCAAATTCTGCTGATAATTTCTCCTTAAGCAGTTGTCTCTCAACCAGATCATCTCCAGTAATGATGATATCATCCACATAAACGAGAAGTACAATCAATTTTCCTCCTTGTGAATGTTTGAAGAAAAATGTATGATCTCCTTGGCTTTGCTTGTAGCCAAGGCACACCATTGCTTTTGTAAATCTTCCAAACCATGCTCGGGGAGACTGTTTTAGTCCATATAGAGCCTTCCTCAATCTGCACACTTTGTTTGTTCCACTGTGGGACCAAATCCAGGAGGAATCTCCATGTACACCTCTTCCTCTAAGTCTCCATGCAAGAAGACATTCTTGACATCAAACCGGTGTAGTTCCCATCCAAAGTGGGCAGCAAGAGAGAGTAAAATACGAACAGTGTTCATCGTTGCCACTGGAGCAAATGTCTCCTCATAATCGATGTCATAGGTCTGAGTGTATCCCTTTGCCACTAGTCTTGTTTTATACCTGTCTAGAGTAACATTTGACCGGTACTTCACACTGTAAACCCATTTACACCCCACTGGTCTCTTTTCCTTTGGTTTCTCAATAATTTCCCATGTTCCATTCCTTTCTAGAGTTTGCATCTCCTCATTCAAGGCTTGAACCCAATTCTTATCTTTCAATGCTTCTTATACTGTTCTAGGGATTCTGATAGAATCAATGACTGCAATACAACTCTGGTGCTACAAAGAAAGGTTTGTGGAGGAATTAATTTGCATGCTCGCACCCTTTTACTACATGCAATAAACTTTTAATTTGCATGCTCGCACCCTTTTACTACATGCTAATGCACCACTAAAATTTTGGGGGATGCCATTCTCACTGTAGGATATTTGATAAATCGGATGCCATCTTCCGTTCTAAACAATAAAGTTCCTTATTCTCTTTTATTTCCCAATCAACCACTATATCCGGTTTCTCTCCATGTCTTTGGCTGTACATGTTTTGTCCAGGATCTTTCTCCGGGTCTAGACAAATTATCTGCATAAGTTGTCAAGTGCATCTTCCTTGGGTATTCACGCACTCAAAAAGGGTATAGGTGTTATTCTCCATCCTCTAAACGTTTTTATGTCTCTGCTGATGTTACCTTTTTCGAGGATACACCTTATTTTTCAGAACAGGTTGCACCGGAATCCATCTCTCAGGTCCTTCCCATTCTTTCCTTTTTAGTCCCAGTCTTTGACCCTCTGCCGACAAGTGAACCTCCTTAGCATCCTAGTCCTTGTCCACTTCGCACCTATCAACGACGACCTCACCCTAACCTCCCAGAGGCTAATCCAGTTTTGGAATCCAGTGATTCATCTCCTGATCCATTGTCTCCACCGGCTTCGGACCTACCTGAGTCCTCCACTGACTTGCCCATTGCTGTTCGCAAAGGTATTCGTTCTACTCGCAACCCTTATCCTATTTATAATTTCTTGAGTTATCATCGTTTATCATCCCCCCATTATGCTTTCGTCTCTTCCTTGTCTTCCATATCTATTCCTAAAACTATCCAGAAAGCATTTTCTCATCTAGACTGGAAGCAAGCTATAATTGATGAGATGACGGCATTAGAATCAAACCATACATGGTCTTTTGTTCCTTGTCCTCCTGAAAAAACAACCGTTGGTTGTCGATGGGTTTTCACTATTAAAATGGGGCCAGATGGACAAGTTGACCGCCTAAAGGCTCGCCTTGTAGCTAAAGGCTACACCAGATCTTTGGTCTTGATTATGGTGATACATTTTCCCATGTTGCTAAGATGGCTTCTGTCTGTCTCTTCATCTCTATGGTTGCCATGCATCATTGGCCGTTATATCAACTAGATATCAAGAATGCTTTTCTTCATGGTGACTTGAATGAGGAGGTCTACATGAAGCAACCACCTAGGTTTGTTGCTCAGGGGGAGTCAGGCTTAGTTTGCCAATTACACAAGTCCTTGTATGGTCTTAAACAATCTCCTCGGTGTTGGTTTCGGAGATTCAGTAAAGTAGTGCTGCAATTTGGTATGACTCGTAGTGAAGCAGATCATTCAGTATTTTATAAACACACTTTTTCTGGGCAATGCATCTATCTTGTTGTCTATGTGGATGACATTGTTATCACTGGCAATGATCATAAAGGTATCTAGGGATTAAAACAACACTTGTTCAAACACTTTGAAACTAAGGACTTGGGTAAATTGCGCTATTTTCTTGGGATTGAAATTGCTCAATCAAACAAAGGCATAGTCGTATCCCAAAGAAAATATGCACATGATATCCTAGAAGAAACAGGAATGCTGCATTGCAAGCCAATTGATACTCCTACGGATCCCAATGTTAAATTGTTGCTAGATCAAGGAAAGGCTTATTCAGATCCAGGAAGATATCGAAGATTGGTTGGCAAGCTAATTATCTCACTATGACTAGGCCTGATATATCGTTTGCTGTTAGTGTTATCAGCCAATTTCTTAATTCTCCATGTGATATGCATTAGGATGCTGTGGTACGAATCTTGAGATATATTAAAGGTTCTCCAGGAAAAGGATTGTTATATGAGAGCAAGGGGCATACTGATATCGTTGCTTATACCGATGCTGACTGGGCTGGTTCTCCTAGTGATCGAAGATCAACATCTGGATTGTGTGTTTTGATTGGTGGAAATCTTGTCTCATGGAAAAGCAAGAAGCAGAGTGTTGTAGCCAGATTGAGTGCAAAATCAGAATATCGAGCTATGGCTCTTACTACTTGTGAGTTGATTTGGATAAAACAACTTCTCCAGGAGTTCAAGTTTTGCAAAATTGGTGCAATGAAGTTAATATGTGATAACCAAGCTGCTTTGCACATTGCTTCTAATCCAGTCTTTCATGAATGAACAAAGTATATAGAGATTGATTGCCACTTCATCCGAGAGAAGATTGTTTCTGGAGAAATTGTCACTGACTTCATCGGTACCAATGGTCAACTAGCTGACATCCTCACCAAATCCCTGCGAGGTTCTCGAAGTAACTATATTTGTGACAAGCTTGGAGCTTTTGACTTGTACGCTCCAACTTGAGGGGGAGTGTTGGAATTTGTTGTATTGTAATAAATCATTAATAGCAACTGGTTCATGTACATAGGAACCATCATGTACTTACGAAATAGATACTTAGTTATTACTTAGTTATTGCCTTGTAAATGTAAATAGCTTTTAATTCCTAGTGTGTATAAATATAGTAGCTACTAAGTGTATTCCTCACTTAAGCAATTCATCATAACCTTATGTCTATTTTTCTCTCCAAATATTCAAGTGTCATCATCAATGTTAGAATCATAATTATCCAAAGGAACAGGTTCGGAATGAGTGGAACTAGTGTTTTCAGTACTCACCGTGGGTTTGGATGCTTGGGGTTGTTGCAGGACCAATTCGGGTTGTTTTCTCCTTTGATAAACCACTTTTGGCGAGCTTGCTCTTGTTTGAGCAATTCTTTCAGGTTTAGGTGAGTGACTGTCAAAAGGAGCTAATTCCCATGTATCAGAGGGCATAGAAGATTGGACCAAGGGAATGTTACTGTCTGAAACAATCTCAGCTTCCAAGTCAGTAGTGTTCTCCCCCTGAAGCTGAGAGGGAGTAAAAAAAGATTGATTTTCTTGAAAGGTAACATCCATGGAGACATACACTCGACGAGAGGAAGGGTGATAACATTTGTATCCCTTCTTGTTAGGAGCATAACCAATGAAAATGTATTTAATAGCACGAGGGTCAAGTTTGCCCCGATGCTGACGATGGACATGAACAAAAGCAACACAGCCAAAAACACGAGAGTCAGGACTTCGCATAATAGGTGCAGACTCATACCACCAAGGATTCTAGAGGGTAACCGATTTATTAAATATGCGGCAGTCAAAACAGCTTCCCCCCAGTATGAGTTTGGTACAAACATCTGAAACAATAAAGCTCTAGTAATTTCATGCAAGTGTCGATTTTTTCTTTCAGCAACCCCGTTTTGTTGGGGGGTATCAACACATGTAAGTTCATGAACAATGCCATGTTGTTTAAGAAAGATGGAGAAATTTTGATTCAAATATTCTCTACCATTATCAGACCTTAGACGTTTAAATGTTTTATCAAATTGAGTTTTAATCATGATAAAACTGGATGAATAA
This sequence comes from Ammopiptanthus mongolicus, assembly GCA_039655645.1. Lineage (NCBI taxonomy): Eukaryota > Viridiplantae > Streptophyta > Magnoliopsida > Fabales > Fabaceae > Ammopiptanthus > Ammopiptanthus mongolicus. The sequence goes on along the minus strand of CM077348.1, from coordinate 75,855,187 downwards.
ATGGTATACGTCTGATTTATCTTGCATCAAGAAAATCCAAGTAACACAAGTGCAATCATCAATAAATGCCAAAAACCATTTTGCACCAGAAATATTAGGACTGGATGCTGGACCCCAAACATCAGTATGAATAAGAGAAAAAGATTCATTACTTCTATTATCACTAGGAGGAAAACTCACTCGATGGTGTTTAGAAAACATAAATATCACAATTAAAGGACTCTACAGACTCATTTGAAAACAATGCAGGTAACATAGATTTAAGTAAAGTAAATGGGTGGGTGCCCAAGACGTTTGTGGTGGAGCCAAATTTGGGAAGCACAAGACTTGGAACAAGTTTGATGACAGGAATGTCGGAACTTTTGACTAGAGTCACCTGATGCATTCATCTCAAGGTAGTACAACCCTCCTTGTTCCTTAGCAACCCCAATCATCCTCCCCGTGACAAGATCCTGAAATACACAGTGAGAGTGAAAAAAGGTTATAGCACAATTGAGATCTTTGGTAAGTTTTTGTATGGAAAGAAGGTTAGATGAAAGTTTAGGAACATGAATCACATTTTTCAATCTTAGCAATGGACTAAGTGCAACATTACCAAGACCTGCAACTGATGTATGAGAGCCATCAGCTACAGTTATGTGATGATTACCAGTGATAGTTTTCTATGAGGAAAAATGGGAAGGACAAAAAGTTATGTGAACGGTAGCACCAGAATCAATAATCCAAGAATCCTCAGGAACAGTATCAGAAGCATGAGAAAATAAAGAACTAAAATTCTAACCATTCATGACAAGAGAGCAAGATCCAGAAGGCTTACTAAGAGAAGCCATAAGAGACCTTAAGTGTTCCAGTTCTTCCTTTCTAAGAGTAGGGATATCGTCTTTCACCTGTTAGGTCTCCACCTCTGATTCAGAATCTATGGAGGCCAAGTGAGCCTGTCCTCGGGCAACATTTTTAAATTCCCCTATGCGGCTAAGAACCCGATTTTTCCCATGGAGTCTAAAGCAATTCCCCTTGGTATGACCAGACTTCTTACAATAGGCACACCAACGATTAGATTTGAAGGAGGATGAAGAACTGGATCCTACTTTGATAGATTTTAATGCTGACCCATCAGTTGGTTTTTCATCAAGCATGACTGCTCTTCGACTTTCTTCCCTACGGATTGTATAGAACACTTCTGATAAAGAGGGTAACTTCTCTTTTCCAAAAATCTGAACCCGAATTGGGTCAAATTCTGGATTCAGCCCTGAAAGGAATTCAAAGATTCCATCTCTTTCAACAAATTCAGCCAAGGTGGTTGTGTCCTTAGTGCACTCCATCTTCAAGTTCTGATATTGATCTAACTCAATCCATAATCCATTCAAAGTGCCATAATAATCTATCACCGAGAGAGATCCTTGTTTAGTGTTGAATATTTTTGTCTTCAACTCATAACAAGCAGAGATATCCTTTTTCATGGAAAAAGTTTTACTGAGATTATCCCAAATTTCCCGGGATGATGGCAGGAACATACAATTTTGGCTAATTTCAGGAGACATGGAGTTCCAAAGCCAAGTCATAATGAGAGAATACTCATTGTCCCATGTCTCAAATTGTGGATCATTTTTCTCAGGAGCCTTCCCTTCAACGTGGTTCAGCTTTCGCCTTCCTTTTAGAGTAGTTCGAATGAGCTGGGCCCACTGGAGATAATTTTTTCCATTGAGGCGGAAACTTGGCTAAAAGACAAGGATGTCACTTGGGTTCAGGATTGAAGGTTGGGTTTGTGAAATAGTGGATTCAGCTTTTGACATGGTTATGGCAACAAGGGAAGGTGGAGAGGGTGAAAAACGAAGGTGGCTATTTTAGGGTTATGGTGGGTGGAACAGGACAAGCACAGCGTTGATCGGCGGTCGGGACAAGCACAACGTTGATCAGCAATCGGGAAGGCGGCGCGTGGAGCTCGCGAACAAGGGCAGACGCTTGTGGCGGCGCGTGGGGAGGTTTCCGGTGATGGGTCTTTCGGTGTTTGGCCGGTCGAAGCTTTCTGAGAGGGTTAGTGTATGGTATTTGGTGAAAAAATGGGTTAAAGGCTGGATTGGTGTATGGAGAATAGAGGAAACGTTGAAGGTTTCAGGGAATAGGAAAGGATGGACTCAAAAATAGCGCAATGAAGGCTCTGTGATAAGGGATGCACGTGCAATGAAGGCACAAGGGAAGAACAGGTCCTGCAATGAAGGCAAGGCACCTAATGAAGCTTAGCAATGAAGGCTAAGGCAGCGGAAAGGAGAAACAGAGACTCCCGGGGTCGGGAGCTCTGATACCAAATTGAAAGGAGGAAGAAATATTTTCTGAATTGCTTGTGTTGTTTCACACATAGCATATTGGTAATCTATTTATACACTAGAGGAATTAATTACAACTATGATAATTACAAGATAACTAAATGAGGTAACTATTCCCCAAGTTCATGACCTAGAGACTACATGAATCTTAATTAATTATAATAGCTATTTCCTAAGCTTTTAATGATAGTTCATGAACCTTGGACGGTGGACTGTTGATTCCAACATCTGGTATTTATATGTATTCATTATAGGATATTCTCTTATAATTAGTTTATTGTAAAAATTAATAAAGCAATTATTAAAATAATTTTATTCCTTATTTTTAGGATGGCATTGAGTGCCATTAGCCTATATATCGTAAATCTTCATTGTACAATTTAACTCAGTGAATAATACTCAGAATTATTCAGCAATTGTTCTCTTTCAAGTTGGTATCAGTGCTCTAGGTTTCTTCCTAGGGTCTCTGCTCCTTCTTTCCTTTTTTCAGAGCAACCTTCATTGCTGCGTTAGGATTTCATCCCCTCTTCTTCTTTCTTAGGTAGCCTTCGTTGCTGCATTAGGGTTTCATTCCCTCTTCCTATTTTTGCATCGCTGCACGTTCAGCCACCACAGCCGCCACCTGTCGCTGCCTCAGATCACACCACCACCCCGCCGGACGGCTCACCGGCCCTTTTCCGACAAACCACCGAAGACCCACTTCCTCCCTACGGCTCACGCGCCACCGTCCTTCTTTGCGCGTGTAAACCACACGCTGCCGTCCTGGACGCCGTTTGCCACGCTGCTACCACGGTTTTGATCGCCGGCCTTCCCTGGTTCTATTTTGAGGTTTGGGACCTCCTAGTATGTCTGAATCCAAGATTGTTGTGACGTTCCCCGCCTCTCAGGCTACTCCGGCAGCTGTTCCAGCCCTTGGTCCTAATAATCTCCCTCAGTCATGCACTCATCTTATTAAGGCCGAGCTGGATCATTTTTTTGTGTTTGCTCTTGGATTCTATCAGTAAGCCTTTTGGCACTTGTTCTCTAACCATGACCGATAAGAATTTATGTTCATTATCCTTTAATGCTTCCAGTTTTATATCTGAAGATCTCTGGATTATTGACTCTGGTGCTACTAATCACATGACCCCTCATCCCTCATATTTTTCAATTTACTCTGAGTTGTCTGGTAAGCATCACATCACTGTTGCTAGTGGAGCCCATGTCCCTACTTCAGGATGTTGTAACATTTCACTTCAACCTTCCCTTACCTTACATTATGTGCTTCATGTCCCTAAATTGTCGAATAACCTTATTTCTATTCATAAGCTTACTTGAGATTTAAATTGTGTAGTAACCTTCTTCCCCTCTCATTGTGTGTTTCAGGATCTTGTCATGGGGAAGACGATTGGAGTTGCTAGGGAGCAAGGCGGGTTGTATGTTCTCCATCGGGATCGACGTAGTACCAGACCGATGTTATCCACTTCCTATCATCAGACAAGTTCAGAATCCGCAACTTCTCAGATATGGCTTCACCACAATCGCCTTGGTCATCCTCCTTTTCATATTCTCAGGTCTTTGTTTCCCCATTTGTTTACAAAGGGGCTAGTTGAGTCTTTACATTTGTGATGTTTGTCAGTTTGCGAAACACCATCGCACAACTTTTTCTCCTAGTAATACTAAAAGTATTGAACCTTTTGATCTTTTTCATTCTGATGTGTGGGGACCTTCCTCTACTTCTAATATATCTGGTGCCAAATGGTTTGTTTCCTTTATTGATGATTGTACAAGGGTCACATGGCTATTTCTCATGAAAGATAAAACAGAAGTTTTTCAATTGTTTTTCAATTTTTACCACATGATTCAAACTCAAATTGAAAAATCTATTAAAAGGTTACGTTCTGATAATGGCAAAGAATATGTGAATCGACATTTTACCAAATTTTTTAAAAAACATGGTGTTTTGCATAAGTTAACCTGTCCGCAACAAAATGGGGTTACTGAAAGAAAGAACCGTCATCTCCTTTAGATTGCACGGGCTCTGCTCTTCCAAATGTCAGGCCCTAAGTCTTACTGGGGGAAGCTATTTTAACTACCACATATTTGATAAATAGGTTGCCTTCTCGAGTCTTGGGTGGTCTTAGTCTTGTTCAACTAATGACGTCTTTCTTCCCTTTAGTTCCGACTATGAAAAATCTTTCATGTCGTGTCTTTGGCTGTGTTGCCTTTGTTCATGTTCATAGTCAACATCGTGGTAAGTTAGATCCTCGAGCTCTTAAGTGTATCTTCATAGGCTATGCTCCTGACAAAAAGGGTATAAATGTTATCATCCTCCAAGTCGTCGGGTCTATGTTTCCATGGATGTCACTTTTCGTGAATCTGAGTCATTTCACCCCAGTCCTCAGCTTTAGGGAGAGAGTGGTATTGAAATTGAGTCTCTAGAGTCCCCTGTTCTTCGCCCTGTAGGTGAACCAATGGAGTCACTTGTCTTCCCTCTTATAAAGGATCTTGTCTTCCCTCTTATAAAGGATGTGACATCATCTTCTGGTACTAATTCGGAAACCAAAGTAGCCTTTCCCATATCAGATAAGTTGAAATGGAAAGGGTATCACTTTCAGAGGTGTACAAAACCCGACCGGGTCCAGCAGCAACTTCAGCCGCTTGAACTGGAGGCAAATATTCTTAACTCTAAGCCTTTGATTAGCCCATTAAATAATATTTGTGAGCCTAACCCTGACGACTTGCCAATAACCTTGAAAAAAGAAAAGAGAACATGTGCCAAATATCCAATATCTCAGTTTGTGTCCACCAAACATCTGTCAGTACAACATTAGAGCTTTATTTCAATTATTGATTCTATCAGAATCCCCACTTTAGTTCAAGAAGCATTAATAGATAAGAGTTGGGTTCAAGCCATGCATGAAGAGATGAGTGCCTTGAACAAGAATGTGAATTGGGAAATTGTTGAGAAACCAAAGGATAAAATGATTGTCGGGTGCAAATGGGTTTACATAGTGAAATATCGGTCTGATGACACTCTGGACCGATATTAGGCAAGACTGGTTGCAAAAGGGTACACTTAAACATATGGGATAGACTATGAGGAAACATTCGCCCCAGTAGCAAAGATGAACACAGTCAAGATTATCCTCTCCTTGGCAACGCATTTTGGTTGGGATTTGCACCAATTTGATGTTAAAAAATGCCTTTCTACATGGCAACTTGGAAGAAGAGGTATATATGGACATTCCACCAGGGTATGACCCTTCTGGTGGACGAAATAAGGTGTGCAGATTACGGAAGGCCTTATATGGTCTCAAGCAGTCTCCTCGTGCTTGGTTCAGAAGGTTCACCAATGCTATGGTGTTCCTAGGTTATAGACAACGCCAAGGAGATCATACACTCTTTGTGAAACATTCTCAAAATGGCAAACTCACTTTTTTGTTGGTCTATGTAGATGACATGATCATTGCCGGTGATGATGAGGTTGAGAAACAGTTTCTGAAAGACAAACTAGCTGCACAATTCGAAATGAAATACCTTGGGAAGCTGAAGTACTTCCTTGGGATAGAGGTTGCCTACTCCAAACAAGGCATTTTTATTTCCCAAAGGAAATATGGCCTAGATCTTCTTAAGGAGACAAGTAAACTGGGCTGCAAAACCTCAGGGGCTTCGATTGAACAAAAGCACAGACTTGGAAATGATGAGGAGAGCTCAAAGGTGGAAAGAGCACAGTATCAGAGACTTGTGGGAAAGCTTATATATTTGTCTCACACCAGATTAGACATAGCCTATGTTGTTAGTCTGGTTAGCCAGTGTATGCATGATCACATGATCCCCGCGAAAGGCATATGCAAGCAGTGAATAGAATCCTCCAGTACTTGAAGACGAGTCCAGGAAGAGGACTACTATTTCAAAAGGAGCAGAACTTGTCCATTGAGACCTATACTGATGCAGACTATGTCGGGTCAATTGCAGACAGGCATTCTACCTCCGGTTACTGCATGTTTTTAGGAGAAAATTTGGTGACTTGGCGAAGTAAGAAGCAAAATGTGGTTGCAAGGTCAAGTGCAGAGGCAGAATTTCGAGCTATGACATAGAGAATTTGTGAACTATTATGGATGAGAACCATACTTGATGATATCAGAATCAAGTATGAAGCTCCTATGAGGTTACTTTGTGACAATAAGTCTGTAATCAGCATTGCTCACAGAATGATTTCAAGGCCTAACTTTATAGCTATAGAGTACGTCCCCTCAGAGCACCAACTAGTAGATGTATTCACCAAGGGGCTTCCCACAGAACGATTTCAAGGTCTAACTTGCAAGCTGGGAATGATAGATATCCAGTCACCAACTTGAGGGGGAGTGTTAGAATATCTTGTATTTAATTGTATTAATTATAGGATATTCTCTTATAATTAGTTTATTGTACAATTAATAGAGCAATTATTAGGATTATTTTATTCCTTATTTTTAGGATGGCATTGAGTGCCATTAGCCTATATATTGTAAATCTTCATTATACAATTTAACTTAGTGAATAATACTCAGAATTATTCAGCAATTGTTTTCTTTCAAGTGTTAGAAAAGGGTTATATATGTGTGGAGGAAGGAGAGAAGGGTAGGCAATTATTGGGTAAAGGTTTGGGGCCATTGGGCTGGGGAGGAGACAGACCCTCTAAGTCTGCATGGTCTATTTCCTTTTTTCTGGTTTTTCAGGGAGAATTACACTATTGTGAGGAGCTGGACTCCATTTTTCTGGAGTAGAATTTCTGGTACCTGTCACTGTTCTACAGATATTGAGCTGCCACCACGTCATGCCAATATCAAACAGATTATACTTATACTGAAAAAAATCAATTCTGGACAGCACAATTTGGGTTCAATTAACACTTACCGATGATTTTTTTTAAACTATTTAACGAACATGATCATCCAGTTGTTTTGCTTTGTAAAGATAGGGTTTAAACCAGACCACATGTTAAAGTAACAGCCCTAGTGGAAACATAATCACTCAAGTCTTGAAGGTTATTAATGCAAAGATATGATAGTTACCTTTCCTATCATAGAAGACTGCTCCATTCTCACATTATCTGCTATGTCTCCCAATCTCTTTTCATAATGATCTAACATATCAACTTTATGCCCAAAAAGTCCCAAACATCCATCACGCCTATGCCTTTGAGGAGCAGCATCTTTGTGTTTTAGTTGGGTAAGCCTTTTGTACAGTCTCTCTGCATCAGTCTTCAAGGAATAAACTTTTTAATAGTCAAAAATACAATATAGGTGATATCAAAAGAAAGAATGGATACAACTATATATTTCTAAGAAGTTCAAAGCTTCACAAAGATCCATAATGACTAATTCAAACCCAAACCCACCACCATCCCTCTGCTTCAAGAAGAGAGAATTCTAATAGCAAAAAAAAAAAAAAAAAAAAGGGATAAAATTTTAAAAAAACAAAAGATGAACAAACAAAGCTATTTATGGAAAGCCTGTCAAAACATCAATGAAACTAAATCTCTAGATTTTATCTGAGGAAAAAAGATCTAGTTACCCCCCTCAGTTTCCCTCACTTGAATATGATTAGTATTATTCAAGTATGACAACGGAAAAACAGAAAATGGATGATGCTCAGAATATGAGAATTCGTCCTTGCTGGAAGTCCCATATCATCTGCCTCAATTCCTGGGGTGCGGTTTATATATCTTATTTAATTGGAAGGTTTTAGGTTGAGAAGAAGGAGAAGAGAAAAATAAACTATCAAATAGTAAGACCGATATAGAATTGATATGGTGATGAGGTGATTTCAAAAGACAACTCTAATAGTCCTATTTATAGTAAATGTAGGGAAGCAAATCATAAAATATAATTAAAAAATAAATCCTAATAGATCATCTAGGACACTCTATAAAATATTCTAAGATACAAAAAAGATATTATCGAATATTTCTCAGATTTTCTAACACTCCCCCTCAAGCTAAAACTTACTAAGTTTTAAGCATGTTACACAAAAACAATACATTCCCCTTCAAAAAAAAAAAAAAAAAACTGAGCTACGCGGAGATAATGGTTGAAAGGCAACTCAGGAATGCTGAAGAGGCCGGAGATAGTTGCTAGAAAGATAACTTAGCGAGATAGTTGCTTGACAGAATTGTTTTGGTAAGCAATTTAGCAAAGCAAGGTCCGAACTTCTCAAAACCATAGCTACCAGGTTCGCAATACTCTCTGGTACGTGGTACGGGTACGCGGTACGTTGGCTTACTAAATATGGGTACGTTAGTGGTATACTTAGTCGGTACGCTATTGGTACGCTACCAATAAAATTTAAAACAATAAATAAGCAAAATTTAAATTTACAGTGTAAATAAATAATTAAACTATAAATAAAAATAATTTTGACATGAAATATGTTATTTTACAAAAAAAGATTATTTTTTACATTGTTTACAAAAAACATAATTAAAAAGCAGTAAAATAGCCAAAAAATAACTAATCCAAAATATATTATTGTTAATAAATTTTAAATTGAAACACAATTATTAAGTATAATAATTTTCATAGTTTCAAAATTAAAAATTTCTTGTTTCAATTACCTAGATATCTCTTACATAGAAGAGTAATTAATAGAGTCATTTACAAGAAAATAGAGTTACGTATTATTGACAGCTGAAACATCATCAGCCATTTAGCCTTCCCATTATCTCCCTATTTTCTCTCCCTCTCTAATCTCTCTCTCACCACCCATTGTTCTCTCCGCCTTGGATAGCTCCACATTGACTAACAACTAGCATTAGGACTACTTCTGTTCACAGTCTTTCCTTGTCACAGACTCCTTCAGTCCTTCCACTGCGAGCTCCGATGTGCCATCTCCAAACCGTCATCACAAAAAATCACCACAGCCACCAGAAAACGGAAAACCTGCAAAAAAGAGGGAAACTGAGGGGTTCGCCTGCGAATTGAAGAAAGAATTGGTGCGAATTGGTTCGTAAAAGTACCGCGAATTGGTATGCAAGTACCAATTCACAATTCGCTGGGTAGGTGAGCGAATTATGTTACTCTGCTCAAAACTACATTTGGAAGCTTCAAACAACATTATCGTAGACCCAAATTATTCAAAATTGAAATTAAGGCAGAAAATTACTTCTAGGACCGAGACGAGGCAAATGCATCGGGGACAAGGGGACAAGGCTAGTGCATCTAGGAAATAGACGGGCCAATGCATCTAAGAAAAAGAGTCGTGGACAGAGCATCTGGGACAAAGGGCCAAGACCAGTGCATCTAGGACAAAGACCAATGCATTTGGGACAAACATGGGCTAGTGTGAGTCATGACCTACTTAATTCAATTGTCGATGGAAATAGAAGTCACCACTAATATGATTCATCCGTGGGAAAGGAGTCACCACCGGAATGATCGTCGGTGGGAAGAGAAGCCACTGTTATGATCCATCAGTGGAAAAAAATAGCATGTCAAACACCGGAGAAGGAGACAACAACAGAGCAAACCAGAACCATTGTTGGAGAGTCACGAACCAATCAGAAACTAGCAGAACAAAACATAATTGTTGTGGAGAACATCTATGAATAGTGTCAACCACGAGCGGACCAACCATGGGTCAACCAAGAAGAGAGAGAAAACAGCACCGGAAAGGAGTTGTTGAAGCCAAAAAGTGGGTGCCCGCGTCTCGAATCAACAAAGCAGGGCCGAAAACAAGACCGGTGTGTGTTAGAGGTATGAATTAGTTTGTAATCAGTTATTTAACTGAAAATAAGTCAGTTGTGTTAGTTAGTTGTTAGAAGTTTGTTAGGTAACAGTTATTATGTTACTATGTTAGTTGGTTAAGTCTATTCTTGCTATTATAAAAGCAAGTGCATTGTATTCTTTTTCAATTAATTCAATCATAATGAATATTCAGTAAATCCTTCTTCTTCTCTCTCTCACTGGTTTTGTTTCTTGCATGGTATCAAAGAGCTTCACGTTCAGCTGTGTCTTCCGCACCCCATCCTCCTGCCAATGATCCACCAACTCAACCGCCACCTTCTTCAACCACCGCTGCACCCTCTGGTCCGAATCTTTCTAACATAGTTAAGACTAAACTCACCGATCGTAACTTCCTTCATTGGAAGCAAATAGTTGAAGCCGTTCTCGGTGCAAATCGTCTTGAAAGATTTGTCGCCTGCCCAAAAATTCCTTCCCAATTTCTCTCCGAAGATGATCGCCTCAATGATCGTGTCAATCCCGAATATTCAGCATGGGAGGCTCAGGATCAACATTTGTTCATATGGATGCTCAACTCTATTTTCGATTCCATGCACTCTTGGGTTATTGGTTGCTCTCATGCCTGGCAATTATGGGATGAACTCCATAACTTCAACTCGCAAACAAAGGCACGCAGTGCGCAACTACGTTCTAAGCTTAATCATATCACTAAGGCGGATCATACCATCTCTAAATATCTTCTGCGCATTAAAGCCATTGTCGATGCCCTTATTTCCATTGGACACCCAGTTACTTTTCAAGAACACCTGGATTCAATTATTGAGGGATTACCATAGGAGTATCACATCTTGTTCCCTAAAATTGAGAGTCGCGTGGAACCCTATACAATTTCAGAAATTGAATCTCTTCTCCTTTCTCAAGAATCAAGACTTGAGCGCAATAAGGCCAAGATTCGTACTGATTCTTTCTCTGTTAATCTTGCTCGGGGCACCCATCCACCCAACCATCTCAATCATGTTAACAATGCTTCTTTTCAATCGCCCCAATCCTCCTATGATCCCAATCCTTCCTCCTATTTTGGTTACCATAATTTTCAACAGTCAAATGCCTCTTTTAATTCAGGTCATGGTGGTTTTCGTGGAGGAAGGGGGGCTGTTATGGCTATCGTGGTCATTGCAGAGGTGGCCCTAGCAATCGAGGTTTTGGTGGCAATGGTCCTCCATGCCAAATCTGCAATCGAACCAATCATAATGCCTTGAATTGCTATTATCGATGGGATGAGTCCTACACTGCTCCTCAGGGAAATTTTAACATGGGTAAGGGCCAACCAAATTCCTCCAATCAATATGCTCCTTTTCAGCCTAATGCACCTCAGCAACCAGCACCACCGACCCAACCTGCCTTGCCAAGTCAGCCTCCTTTGCTTCAACTACCTTGGCATACGACCACTCAGCCTCCTTGGCATACACGCCCCAACATCGCCTTCGTTGTTAGCATGGTGAGTCAATTTATGCATCCTCCTTATGAAGAACAACTTGAAGCTATATACAAAATTCTTAGGTATCTCAAAGGCACACCAATGAAAGGTCTACTCTTTGGAAAACATGAGAAGAGAGGGATTGAGGTATATACTGATGCTGACTGGGCAGGTTCGGTTACTGATAGAAAGTCAACCTCAGGATATTCCACCTTTTTATGGGGTAATCTTGTCAAATGGACAAGAAAAAAACAAAATGTTGTTGCTAGGAGTAGTGCTGAAGCAGAATTTAGATTAATGGCTCAAGGAGAATGTGAGGTCTTGTGGCTGAAACGAATTCTAGAAGAGCTTGAAAGACCAGTAATTATTCCTATGCAATTGTTTTGTGATAACAAGGCTGCTATAAGCATTGCTCATAACCCAGTCTTACATGACAGAACAAAGCATGTTGAAATTGACAAACACTTCATCAAAGAGAAGCATCAAGAAGGAGTAATTTGTATTCCCTTCGTCCCTACCACTCAACAAATTGCAGATATCCTAACAAAGGGTCTTCTAAGACAGCCCTTCGAACATCAAGGCTCCAAGTTGAACATGCCATTGATGACTCTCCTCCGACGCCAACTCCTCTGCCTGCTCCGGCCTTGCCTCCAGACCCTGATCTTCCCATTGCCCTCCGGAAAGACATATGTAACTGTTGGTGTAAGCCCTAGTAGACAATCTATTTTGAATAGATAATTATTTATATCATGACTTTGATCATATATTTGATATATGTACAAGGCATTCATTTATTATGTTATTGTTATGATCATATATGTAACATAATAAAGTCCTTAGAATAGATGATTCGTTTAATGGAACATCAAGTGTAACTGGATCGTGAGACCCCATTAAACTATAGAACGTTATTCTTAAAGTATCCATAGTCAAGTATTATTATTAGCTAGGACAATAATAATACATCGAGACTATTATGTGAGTGACATGATGACCACATCTCATGGGTCATGGATATGTGATATCATGTCTTCACATAGGTATAAATATTGGTGGAATATTTAGACTGGATTGACCCGCTATGAGAACGCTGCATAATAGTTATGTAAGTGTTATAAGCGTTTCTCATGGTGACCATGGTGAAGTAGTATTTCGATTTAAACTCACTATGATTCCTACATGAGGAGTTGTAGGCTTTAATGCTATCAAATGTTTTCTGTAACAAGATAATTATAAAGGTAGTAATTGGGCCTGCAATGAATCATGCAGAGGGATATGAGTGATGTAGATAGGATTTGTCCCTCTCACATAAAGGGAGTAATGTCTATGGCCACTCGATGGTGTGAGACGTGGAAATGCATGGCCATGCTAAGTTGGGGCAATATGAGATATTGGGCTCAAATGATTGCATGTCAACTCCTTGATTGAGAAACATATAATTGGACTTAACAAGGATGATACGTTTATGCCTTGTGTTCAATTAAGACATTGTGACGAAGGGACATTGGCTATACTGTATATATGGTCACAGTTAAGGTTGTATTGTATCACCGATATTCTTATTGATTGGGTAGCAATGATGTATTGCTAGATACCGCTCATTGTTTATAATATTAAATGGGATTTAATATTATTGCCAACTTAATGAGAACCTATAGGGTCACACGCATAAGAGCAAATGATCGGAGAAATAGTTTAATTGATTAATTAAATGTGATTTAATTAATAATTAAATAATGGGCCTGTAGTGTACAGGAACCCATTAGGGATAGTGAGTGATAGCTTATAAAAAGCTATGCACCTCACTTAAGCACACAATGCAATCAACACAAGTTACATAGGAGTTGCTACTCCTAGTGGCCGCTCTCCTTGTGTGTGTCGCGCTCTCTCCCCTTTCCTGATTGCTAGCAATAAGCTATCTCTGACAACGGTTTGCTCGCGTGGACTGAGTAGAGGTATTGCTGCTTTGCAATACTGGTGATAGAGGAGCCTATCCTTTTGGTGGTTGCAGCCGCAATGCTTCGGATCTGCTGCCCTGTAGCTGTGTTGATCAAGTTGTTACCCTCTCCGTAGCAGTGTTTCTGATTAACCAGTGTTGTTGACGTGCTCACAATGTTCGTGGTAAAGCTTCGCTTCAAAGGTAAATCCCTATAACAATGGTCATGCTCATTCGTTGAGATCCTTGAAAAGGGAACTTTTGTTTTCCGCCAACGGATTATAAATTGTTTATATCCCATGAATTCCCAACAGTAACACCCCGTAAATCCTATATTTGATAATAATTAAATTTTGTGAATAAATTGATTGAAACTGCAAGTAATCAATTATAAATAAGTTGATTGTAGCACTCCTCACCCCCTAACTCATTTCTTTCAAATAAACACTTTTTCTTTATCTACTCTTCATGATGAGCAACTTTCATGAAGAAAGATTTTCGATTTGACCGCTCCATCTTGAAGAAAATCTCTACACAACTTCTACTCTTTTTCTACATCCAAAAGAAAGTATGGATCTCTTTATTTCTTTCAACTTTTCTTCTTGAGGATCATTTTTCATGATAGTATTCCAATCATCTCTTCAAGCTATACAACTTTCATGTTGGGAGTTTTTCCATTTGGAGACTTTATTTTTTTAGGTCTTTCTTCAATAATATGCTGAAAAACAATTTTTCCAATCTGAAAAGCTTACCTCTAGGGATTGAGTTTAGACACCTCATTTGTGTATTTTCGATGAGTTTTGCTATGTCAAATATTTATGCAAAGTCAAGGTTCAGTTGCTGTCCAAAAATACATTTCCAGCCTGACCTTAGTGCACTTTTCGAATTTTATAAATTTTTGTAGATTGTTTCTGAGCAAAGTGATTCCATTTTTGAAAAGTAGACATCTTAAGCTTCATTTTGATGTATAGTATGACCTTATTCTAAAATTATTTGACCACTCAAATCCATGTCGAAAGTTCGTGTTGGTTGCTGCAAGAAGTTGGTGCTGCGGATTTTCTACCCTTTTTGTGTGTAAGTTGTCTACACCTTGATACCATTCACTTTAGACCATAAACATGAACAAATTTCATGGTTCATGGTGTTAAGGTTCCAAGCTTTAAGCTTTATCCTTCTTTTGGTAGGTACCCTTGTCCTTTTTGGACTTTTTATGATGGATCTTCTCTTGGAGCACTTTAAGGGAGGTTCATTAAGGTATGGAGAAGTGAACCAAAATCACACCTTAGGGTGGATAAGAATGTGTTCTAAGTGTTCTTGATGGTCTTATTTGTTGAAAAAGGGCTTCACTTTGTTGTGGAGTTCCTTTGTGATTTGGTTTTGTAATAATGTAATTTCTGGATTTTCTGACGTTGCTTGACTTTTTGCTGTTTTTCTCTTAAACTAGACATTGGTTTTCGAAAATTCTTATTGATCTTGAAAGTAAACATCTTGGGCTTAATTTTGGTCACAAATTTCGTTTGATTTCATAAATATTTGATCCTTGAAAATGTGTTTCAAAACTGGTTAAGAGATGTTGTCCTGGATTCGAGCCAGCATGTGTTTTTCGCGAAACTGTATTGATTGGATGACGTTGGTGAAAACTAAATTGATAGACAAAAAATAGACATCCTAAGCTTTCTTTTGAGTACTTGTTTGTCCAAATCAGAGTTCGTTTGATCTATCAAAGGTGTGTTACAAATTGGTGCTTATATGCTGAAAATAATGTGGTATACGGGTTTGACTTTGATTCTTGAAAATGGATGTGATAGTGTTATATATTTGGATATGATTGTGATATTGTTGTTCAACATATTGATCTATGTGGTATACTTGATTGTTAGATGTTTTTATGTACGAAAACACTCTTAAAACACTACAATGAGGTTCGGCCATATTGAGAAAAATGTGAGGAAAAAGTTGTGTTTGGAAACTAAATCGATTGGTGATCTTAATGATGGACTTAAGAATGATTGAAAACAAAAGAAAGTTGAAACAACATTTTAGCCTAAGATGGGATTAGGGTGCGGTTTTAGCTTTTGAATCCCACTTAGGAAATGTTTTATTTTGATTCAATGGTTTAATGGATTTTGATGGAGTTAGTGTAATCAAGGAAATTACGTTTTCAAGAAAAGAATTCATTCCAAAGAATGAGGGCAATTCGGTCAAGCTAGAGTTTTAGGGTTTCCAAAATTAATTTGAACCTTAATTCATGACTTAGTAAAATTAAGTCATAAGTCAATTGGATCAAAAAGTTTTGAAAAGAGAAGGACTTAGCAGAATTTGTGGTTTTACACACTTCAAGTTAAGTGTTATCTCAAAAATATTTTCAAATCAAATGAAATGAAAGGTGGCACCATGGTTTAGGCTTTTGGATGAGTTTCACTATGGGTTTAAATATTAAGCTTTCACGTGATATCTAATTGATTGACAGTTGTTGGCCCACAAGAATTCATTCATTTGAAGTTTTAAGGGTT
This sequence comes from Ammopiptanthus mongolicus, assembly GCA_039655645.1. NCBI lineage: Eukaryota > Viridiplantae > Streptophyta > Magnoliopsida > Fabales > Fabaceae > Ammopiptanthus > Ammopiptanthus mongolicus. The sequence continues at coordinate 75,839,234 of CM077348.1, read as the reverse complement.
ATGAAAAAGGTTCTTACGTTTAGAATTCTTCGTGTTTCTTATGTCAAAGGAAAGTTCAATTCAAGGTTTGGTACCAAAGTATGTCGAACAAGTGTGGACGGGAAGTAATACCTTTCAAATGAATTGAGAAAATCAATGATTTTAGAAACTCAATGATTTGAGGTTTCAAAGGAAAGTGTTTTACTAAACCAATGTTTTAGATAAACACTAAGAGATGAACATCTAAGTGTATCATGTTGTGGAACAAGACTTCATGATATACACTTGGTGATTTATATCATCAAAGGATCCATAATACTTAATAACAAAGAGTATTTTGAATTGCTTGCTCAACAAGTAATTTCGTTTCGGGAAGGACCCAAAGATAAATACCTTTCGGATTAGATAATCCACCTTCATAATATACTTAATCGTTGAGAGCTAGTGGTGTTCCAATGAAGTGTTTGGATTCAAAAGTTTTGACTACCTAGTGTGCATTGTGATATGGCACTGATTTCCCGAAGGGAACTTCTGAAGTTATTCAATGAATAAACATGAATGCACAATTTACAATATCAAAAACCAATGATAGCCCAAATGAGGTGTTTGAATCCAAAAGGTAGGGAACTATCTTGGAAGACAATGGTTCCCGAAGGAAACGCCAAAATTTATCTGGGTCGATAAACATGAATGCATTCAGCTTGTTGGCTTAATCATATTACATAAAACTTTGAGTTAAGGCCTGCGTCCCTAGGAGGCTGAGCTTACACCTTTTGTACGGGTGCGGATATTGGGGTGACGATCTTCACTGATCTTGGCGGCGTTTGGGTTGGAAACTCAACGGATGACCTGTTGATGATTCTTCTGAGTCGTGGCATTCCATGCAAAACCTTGACCTCCTTGACTAAATGCCAATATATCCACGGTTTTAGAGTGTTCTCATGAAAGCCTAATATCACATGTGATTATGAATATTGTAAGCACAATCAGCTAAGGCTACCGCCATATGAGAAACATGTACTACTACCACTCTTTCCGATTTGTCCCATGTTAGCTCCGGAGTAGGGATCTGAGTCATGTCGGTTGCCCATGATTGAACGGACCGAAATCATAATCATAACGGTGACATGTTTGGATTGCACCATAATCATAACAAATGCATGTTTGTATTATGTTTCCATCATGACATCATAACTCATATGTCTAGATTATTTGTCATCGGGTTATTGTTATGGACTGTGTAATGTTATTTGATGATATACCGTATGTAATATATATGTTCTTGTGTCCTTGCGATGGACTGAGCACTGTTTATTGCTAAGATATGATATGCCATGTTATATTTGCTTTAACTATGAGTCGTACCATTTTCCTTCACCGTAAGTTGTGTTGATTACGAGAAACTTACCTCCATTGCTTGGTTACTTCGTTTTATCTGTATGTGTGCTATCTTTAGAAGACGACGATGCTGAGACTTCATCCGATGCTTCAGACGGGTTTCTATATGGACTTCACTATAGAGCGAGTGTTTGGACTTCCGGCTTTATGGATCGGTTGATGAAGTACCTCGTATGAGTTTTGATCACCATCGACAAGAATCGTGGAGGAATGAGTCATATTCGCCTCATCACTAATTTTCACTTGTTTTGTCGTCCGTGTGGTTATTGTGAGTGGAACGCTAAGGGGACTTTTCCATCAGTGCGTTCAGTGCCTCTTCTTAGGTAAAAAGGTCTCTTATTAGTTGTATAGAGTCTGGGAAGCATCCTCCTGAGTGGTGTTCTTCCATGTGGCCAGCTTAGACTATTTTTACTATTGTTGAGTCTTTTCCTTGATGGAGCTGCGTCTCCGAGTACCTTATCTTTCGGAGCTTCGTCTCCATGGCTTTATGTTTAAATTTGCATTCTTTTATTTCTTTGAATTTAGTTAGGTTGGGTTCTTATGTAAGTATCTTTCGAACTTATGAAAAAAATTATGAAATACATATACATATATCTTCTGAAAAGGAAAAATTTAGCCCATCTTTTATAAGCAAATTTTAAATTAACCATCTTTCGGCATTATGAATATTTATTTTCTACATCAGTGACACCCTCGGGAAAAGGGTGTTACAGTATACACTCCACTCGTAATCCTTCTCCACACTATGTTAATTTAAGTTTTCACCGCCTTTCTCCACCACATTTTGCTTGCCTTTCTTCTTTGTCTTCTGTGTCTATCCCTAAGACTGCAGGTAAGGCCCTATCTCATCCTGGGTGGAGACAAGCTATGGTTGAAGAAATGAGTGCCCTTCAGAGTATTGGTACTCGGGACCTTGTTCCTCTTGCACCGGGAAAATCTGTTGTATGTTGTCGATAGATATTTACTATTAAAGTGAGTCCACGTGACCAGATAGATTGCCTTAAAGCCCGCTTGGTGGCAAAAGGTTATATTCAAGTTTTTGGCTTGGATTATGGAGACACATTCTCACCAGTTGCTAAAATGGTATCTGTTCGTCTATTCCTATCCATGGTTGCTATTCGTCATTGGCCACTGTATCAGCTAGATATCAAGAATGCTTTTCGCCATGGCGATCTCACAAAAGAGGTATATATGGAGCAACCTCCTGGACTTGTTGCTCAAAAGGAGTCTTCTGGTCTTGTTTGTCGCCTCCGTAAGTCTCTGTATGGCCTCAAGCAATCCCCTTGAGCTTGGTTTGGCAGGTTTAGCATTGTTGTTCAGCAGTTTGGAATGACACGAAGTGAGGCAGATCACTCAGTTTTCTATCGTCATTCTGCTCGAGGGTGCGTCTACTTGATTGTATACGTCAACAACATTGTCATCACAGGGAGTGACCACCATGGCATATCACAAGTAAAAAAATTATCTTTGTCATCACTTCCAGACAAAAGATTTTGGAAAACGCCAAAACTTCTTGGGCATAGAGGTGGCACAATCAAAGGATGACATAGTCATTTCTTAGAGAAAGTATGAGATGGACATTCTTGAGGAAACAGGTCTTCTGAATGCAAAATCAGTTGATACTCTTATGCATCCAAATACTAAACTTCTACAAAATCAGTGGGAGCCACTTTCGGATATAGGGAAGTATAGAAGATTAGTTGGGAAACTGAACTACCTCATAGTCACTCGTCCAGACATTTCTTTTGCAGTCAGTGTGGTCAGTCAGTTCCTAAATTCACCTTGCGAAGGTCATTAGGATGCATTAATCCGTATCCTCAAGTACATCAAAGGCGCCCCAGAAAAAGGGCTCATCTATGAGGATAAGAGTCACACTCATATCATTGGATATTCAGATGCTAATTGGGCTGGCTGTCCAACTAACAGGAGATCCACTTCTGAATTATGTGTACTCATTGGGAGTAATCTAATATCTTGGAAGAGTAAGAAACATAATATTGTTGCAAGGTCAAGTGCTGAAGCCGAGTAGCGTGCCATGGCATCAGCTACTTGTGAACTCATCTGGCTCAAACAGTTACTTCAGGAACTGCGATTTGGAGATGTTACGCAAATGACACTCATTTGTGATAACTAAGCTGCACTACACATTGCCTCGAATCCAGTTTTTCACGAAAGGACCAAGCACATCGAGATAAACTGCCACTTCATCAGAGAAAAAATCATATCTGGAGACATCACTACTAACTTTGTGAATTCAAATGACCAACTGGCATATGCTTTCACTAAGTCTTTGAGAGGTCCTCGAATAAATTATATATGTAACAAGCTTAATGCCTATGATTTGTATGCTCCAGCTTAAAGGGGAGTGTTGATTTTATGTAAATAATATATTCTGATTATAGGAATATTAGGTAATTAAGATAGCCAGATATTATGCCATTTTGTAATAACTGCATTTATTACCTTGAGTGTATATTGATTTGTTCAGAGTGCTATATAATACATTCTTCGTGGTGTAGTTGAAACACATGGATTATACCAATAGTCTCTTGTTATTCTCTCATCTCAACCATAACTATTAATGAAAACTGAAAATGAAAACTGAAAACAGAAAATAAACCAAACGCACCCCTAAATTCTAAATGGTCAGTGTAAAAAAGCACCACACAAAGCATTAAGGATAACACATTAAGATATAAGTGGAATGCATAACTAAGCATTCAAGATTAAGAATTTGAGGCACTACAACATAGCAATGAACAATGCAAAACTAAGCAAATGTCAAGGGAAAAGATTGAATCAATATGAACTCCAGAAAAATGCTTACAACTAGAATTTGAAGTTTGCTGCTTCGACGGACAACCGAATGTGAAAGATAAGTAGAAGGGTGATACCCCAGGAAGAAGTGCTCAACAGTCTCATTACAGGTACTTCCAGGTGGAACTGGAATACCTCGAACTAATATAGTAAACTGATTAGGCTCGGGCTTGGATGAATAGAAGCAAGCAATTCTTTTTGATGAAATATACGCATACTCCTGCATAGGGTATTAACATCAAGCCTGAAATTCAATCACTATCTTTATAATTTAACAGAAATTGCAAAATCTGACAGCATGTACAAAGGACACTTGAACAATAGAACTTACATAATAAAGAAGAATGCAGACAACTCCAGTGAAAACATATGCAGCGCAAAAATGGATCCATAACCTTGAGAAAGGCCAAATCTAGCGATCAGAGTTCCCATGTTATAACTTAGATAAAAAAATTAAATATAAAGAAGCAAATTCAAGAAAGCTCAAGAATAAATCTATAATTTACACAATGTGTATAAATACAACATCAAACAAATAAAATTTTGTCGTAAGTGTTATGACGGACTTGCATATATTAGGGAAGAAAATAAGTAATTAAAAACCAGGACTTCACAATGTAAAAGCATGAGAATGGTAGATCAGTCTTGTTAATCTAGTTCATATTTTTTTACATATATATCTCCCATTTCTTTTGAAAGAATTCCTCTTCCTGAAGTCCCCTTGAGATACTGCAAGATCATATAACCTACCTGTAGCTGAACCTCTTTCGCACAATGCATGAATTGACTAACCAAACTTACTGCATATGCAATATCTGGCTTGGTATGAGATAAGTAAATTAATCTCCTTACCAAGCGTTGATACATTTCTTTGTCGACCATAGCATCTTTTTCTGCATTTCCTAATTTCAAATTAATCTCCCTACCAAGCGTTTATGCATTTCCTAATTTCCTGACAGCATGTCCACCATGCTGTTTTCCCTGTATCCCTGAGCAAATCTGTAATGTATTTTTGTTGGGATATAAAAATGCCTTTCCTTGAGTGTGCCACCTCAATTCCTAGAAAACACTTTAGCTTCCCAAGAGTTTTTATTTCAAACTCCTTGGCCAAACACTGGTTCAAGACTTGTTGCTCTTTCCAGTCATCTCCAGTTATTATGATGTCATCCACATATACCATCAGCACTGTTACTCCCCTTGTTGTCGAGTGTTTGATGAACAAAGTATGATCTCCTTCACTTTGCTTGTACCCCAAAGTTGTCATAACCTTCGTAAATCTTCCAAACCATGCTCGGGGCAATTATTTCAGCCCATGTAATGCCTTTTTCATCCTGCACACTATATTGGCAGCAACCTTTCTATCATACCCTGGTGGCACCTACATGTAAATTTCTTCCTCAAGTTCCCCATTTAAGAAGGCATTCTTTACATCAAATTGCTACAATTCCCAACCATAATTTGTAGCAAGGGACAAAATTACCCGGACTGTATTCATCTTGGCAACAAGAGCAAATGTCTCTGAATAATCAATCCCATAGGTTTGTGTGAACCCTTTGGCGACCAATCTGGCTTTGTATCTTCCAATCTATCCATCGGCCTTATATTTTACTGTGCATACCCATTTACACCCAACTGACCTTTTTCCTTCTGGTAAAGTCACTAACTCACAGGTTCCATTCTTCTTCAATGCCTCCATCTCTACATCCATGGCTTGCAACCAATTTTCATCAGATAATGCCTCAGAAACAGTAGTTGGTATGGAAGTAGTGTTTAGGCCGGTAAAGAAGGCTCTATGGGTTGGTGAGAATTCGTTAAATGAGAGGTAGTTGGAAAGGGGATATAAAGGTTGTTTGGTAAATATTCTAGTTTCTTTTCGGATGGCAATTGGGAGGTCTACGTCATCATCTGCTGTTTGGGCTTTCATTTCAACTTGAAATTCTAGAGAATTAAAATTAATTACCTCATTCAAATGAGTCGAATTGAGCTCTTGAACGAGTGTTGATTCAGGAATGACCTTTGACTTTCTTGTGAACACCTGAGTCTTTCCCCATCTTACATCCACTTCCGGGCCATCTTACCTCTACCTGATTCTTGAAGGCTGGTTGTTGCGACAGCTGCAATGAAGGCAAGTTAGGTGGTGACAAGAAGAACAGCCACAATGAAGGGTGGCTGCATTGATGGCGGAAAAAGGCAGCCGCAATGAAGGCAAGCAGAGTTGACTGGTGAGACAATGGCAAGGCAAACAAATGGTGGAGGTGCTTGGAAAGTGGTCGGACGATGGTGAGCAATGGCAGGTTTGGTAGTCTTAGCGAGATTTGAGTTGTGTTCAAGATGGTCTCATACCGTGTTGAAAAAATAAGATTGTGTTAGGGAATAAGGAGAAGAGAGATGCCTATAAACCGAATATATGATTAGGAGACACGATGGGATACCATGTAATAATAAAGACAAATCTAAGAGTCCTATTTTATACTAATAGTAGAATCCTAGTCTTAATTAAATAAGTAAATAAATCATGAAATAATGAATACAAAATATATTCTAAGAAATCTTCTAAGATACTCTAAGATATTATAGAATATATTATGGTGCCGTCTAAGGTGCAAAAGCATTTAAGTGGCATACCAGTACACTACCAGTTTCTAGCTAAAATAACCCATTTTTTTTAATATTTTCTTATTTTTCAAATTACATCCTTACCCTCACCCCTTGCCCTCAGACCCCATCCGCCACCACCACCCCATCTATCACCATTGCCAGCGCCAATACTGGACAGACGATGAAGTGGCAGAGCCACCGCCACCAGCTTGACTCTTCTCTTATGAACTACGACGATGACGAGGACGACTTCGACCTTCACCGCTTCTAGGCTCGAATGCCTCTGATGACGATTACGATGAGGATGTCGTCGTCGATGATTGAACGCAAGCAGACCGCTTGAAGGGAATGCAAGCAGACCCCACCCTCATCATCAGTGCCTCGTCGGCAAAGGCAGTCCCTTACCGCTCTTCCTGCCTCCACTAGTGATATGTCTCTGCGCCAGATCCACTCAAACCAGCAACTGATGGCCGCGAAAACCAGATCCGGAAGGCCAAGAAAAACATATCTGCGAATTTGAGGGCACAGTGTTTACAGGGTGGCCAGATTTGGATCTTGTTCCACGCCCTTTCATCACTGAACCGCTGGTCTTCGCCATCCTGGTGACCTACTCGCCTCTCACCACCAAATCAGTAACCCTAACAAAGTCGCAGCGCATTTTTAACGCGTTCCAATCCTACAGCTCAGTGTCGCCGTGGTGAACTTCTCTCACTTATGTTGGTTCTTCAGCTGCACTCATTACAAAGCATATCACAACTATTCCTATAAATTTAACTGAGATGTATATTAAGAGTGTGTTTGAAACAGTTGCGAAAAATAGGATATATCGAACAAACTCTAGATTATCTATGAAACAACTTTTTAAGGGGAAATTAAAGAAAATGAGACTTTCGGAATTTGATGCCAAAATAGAACCAAGAAATTAATATTTCATATATCTATTGATCTTCATCATGAATAAATAAATAATACCTAAAGAGTTACCATCGTCATCAATAATATTCACCTGTTTGAGCCATTGTTAACATTAGAAATACTGAAGGAATCCAAAGACTTGTTTTGAAGTTCAGAGTCATCACGAAGCTGGCTCCCCATATAATTAATTGGAAGAAGAAAGAGTATCCCAACTATTCCAGCAAAAGTAAATACTTTTAAACTGCACAATACCACAAAAAAGAGGGAAAAGAATCAGTTAACCATATAAGTGACACCTTCAAACAACATACATCAAGCTGACACTAAATAAAAAGACCAAAACGAATTTTAAAGAAGAGCGGTAGGGGCGTAATCGAGTTAGGTTGGGTGGGTCTAGAGAAGAAAAAATGCTTGAACCAATCAAAATGGATTGGTTTAAGTTGGTTCGGTTTGGTCAATTTTATTGTGTCAAACCCAAACCAAACCAACCCCAATATTAACGGATTGGTTTGGACGGGTCATCAGGTTGCCCGATGAGTTTTATCTTTTTCTTTTTATAAAAAATACAGGTTAAATTTCTATCATTATCATATGCAAGTTTCGGCTAGCTGTAAAACATAAGTGATAATATAACTGATAAAAAAGTAAAGCCGTTAAAAAGAAAAACAACAAATTTTAAGTATAGATTAAACAAATATCCTGCTTGAGTCGGCATCTAAGTAGCATAAACGTTAATATTAAAATTGATACATAACACAACAATAACTATAAGAATTGATCATAGTCCCAACTTCAAACAAGGATAAACACAGATACAAAATCAACATAACAATCAACAAGTTGTCAAGGTTCATCAAGTAATAGATTATGGTTGAGGGTGGTCTAGTAAGAGGGAGGATGATGAGAGAAGAAAAGGAAATTAGAAAAGAATGCACTAAATCATATGTAAGGTTTCAAAAAGTCTAAAACACACAACTTTGTTATATGTAAAAATTATTTAAAAAAATTAATTTGATGGTTGGTTTGGGTAAATTGGTTTTGGAAACATTAAAACTGAAGCTCGAACAATGGAGATCAATGTAATCGGGTTTTACCCGATTAGACCCGATAAATCGAACCAAACCGAACCAATTTAATTGGTTTGTTTTGGTTTTTCGGGTTGATCAGATCAACCTGAACCGATGGCTTTAAACAAAAGAGTTTCTACGATGTAGAAGTAGAAGTAGAAGCTATTATTAGAAGTACAAGTTATTTTGCATTTGGATAGACTTTAAAAAAGGACTTCTATGATATTTGTTGCAAGGGCAGTATTGTCCAACAATTTTCATAATGTCCTCACTCTTTCTCTTCTACCACATCTCTGTTTTTTAGAAGCTAGGAATTGTAGCTTCTTAAAAAAGCATTAAAATGTGCTTTTTTCACTACTTTTGCTTTTTTTTAAAAAACCCATCCAAACAGTCATATTTTTTCTAAAAGCACTTTTATTTTAAAAGAAGTCTTCTATATATAAAAAAAAAAAAAGCTCATCCAAATGGACTCTATCATATTGACAACCAAAGACTGATCCAAAAGATATGAGAGGGGGCAAATATATAATTATATATTTATAGATATGTAGGAAATATTTTTTACAAAATATTTCAAGAGTTTAATTGCTATGCACTAACAATTCAAACTTTTTACACTATCAGTCAATCACCAATCATAATGTGAGTGACTTTTTAAGGTAATTAGGATAACAACCAATTTTGTTACTGATGTGGCAATTTTTGATTGGATGTCTGTGTAAAAGAGCTTTACACTATCAGTGTATAGCAATTAAACTTATATTTATATAATATATATATATATATATATATACACACAACTAATTTGACAAAATATATTGTGCTTCCCCCCTAAATCTGTCCATGACAACAAGTTAAAATCCAGTCCAAGTTAGTTAATCACATGACCAGAAAATACTTTTTTTTCAATGAAGAGAGATAACAAACATTTACAGCAGTGTAAAATCGATAACAAAGAAAGCCTTGTTGTGATGCAGAAACCACTTATGCATATTGACATATATATGTAAAAAAATATGAACTTTGTGTGAACATAAATCCTAGATAAACACAATGAAGGAATATTCATCAAAATGAGTAAAAGAGGCTCCATTAACTAATGGAATAGATTTGAGTTTTATAAGATGTTGGAAATAGCAGCATTTAACACTTAGGTTCATGTATCTTAAGCTTTATGTACAATGATTTAATTTATTCATGTATCTAGGAAGTTTAGGGGAATGCACTAGCATTTATTTCCCTTGTAATCATAACATGTATTGATTATGAAGTGTATATAAATACCAAGTCTGTTGAGTGCTAATCACTCAAGCATATTCGGAAATTCTTATCTTATATGGTATCAGAGCTCCCAACTCTGGGAGTCTCTGTTTTTCCGTTGTTCCAGCCTTCATAGCCAGTGGTCCTGACTTCATTGCAAGATATTTTTTCGGGTAAACACCCTAGTCGTGCACCCGCACTCTCTGGGCACCATAATAGCAACACCCAACCCGACCAAACAGACCACCACCACTTTTCCGGCCAGACCCGGAAAAACCACTACCAAACTAGCCTCAACGGGCCTCCACGCGCCACCTCTCTGTGTGCATGAACCCACGCGCCGCCACTCTCAGCCGCGCATGACGGCGCTTCAGACCACCATTGCCGCCGCCGCTTGCACCGCCTGACTCGTCTCCTCAGCCTCTATTTTAATCTACCCTCACCTTGCCCAAACAGATCATTGTTCTACCTCATCCTAGCCAAGCAGTCTCATTCCCTAAACCCAAACAGTAGTCCCATCTTTTTGGAAATTACAACACCCCTTATTCATCCCTTCATAGTATGTCTTCTGTTTCGACTTCTGGTTCTATAATGTCGAACGAAGAGGAGATGGTGAACCCAATTGACAAAGCAGGGAACTTTCAAGTACAGAACTGTCAGCTTGGAGAAGTGCAGAGTATTGGTAAGGCTCATATTGTTGTTGGACAAAGTGAAGAAGACAAACGGGAGTCTACTAGTAAGTCTGAATTGGCTTGTCTAAACCAATAGGAGATAGAAAGGATGCGAGCTTTCTTTAGCCATTTGGAAAAACCATCAGGTACTTGTACTTTGGCATATTCAGGTAAACTTCCATTTTCATTCGGATTTAATGTCAAAAACCCCTTCTACCCTCTTCTGAATATTAGATTCAGGAGCCACGGACCATATGACACCCTATTCTAAACACTTCTCCACATATTCACCTTGTTCAAGCAATAAGAAAATAGTCATTGCAGATGGCACTCTTGTAATTGTTGCTGGCATTGGAGACATTCAAATAAACTCAGTTAGAATTTTAAAGAATGTTCTTCATGTTCCAAAGCTATCCACAATTATGTCTCTATACAGAAGCTTACAAAAGACTTATCTTGTAATATGATTTTTCACAGCGATTGTTGTGTATTTCAGGACAAAGATTCGAGAAGGACGATTGGACGTGCTAGAGAAGGGAATGGCCTTTACTATCTTGAAGAACCAAGTATGTCCAACACAGCCACAAATAACACGTCTCAATCATTCGTGTCAGAATCCGTACTTTCTAATAGATAGAAGATTCTTCTGTTTCATTGTCAGTTAGGTCATCCCTCTTTTAACGTCATCAAAATTTTGTTTCCATCTTTGTTTACCAAATTGAGTAGTGAGAGTTTTCATTGTGAGGTGTGTGAAATGGCAAAACACAAACGTGCACCTTTTCCATTAAGTAATAAAAGAAGCACATTCCTTTTCTATCTTATTCATAAGGATGTTTGGGGTCCATCTTCTATTCGAAGTGTGTCTGGGGCTCGATGGTTTGTGACTTTTATAGATGACTTTACTCGGGTTACTTGGCTTTTCCTATTTAAACATAAGTCTAAAGTTACACTTTTCCCAAATTTCTTCTCAATGATTAAAAATCATTTTGGTGTGAACATCAGAAGACGTAGGTCGGATAATGGCAAGGAGTACTTCAATCATGTTCTTACTCCATTTTGTCAAAAGGAGGGAATAATTCATGAATCTTCTTGTGTCAAAAGACCATAACAAAATGGGGTTGCAAAGAGAAAAAATGGGCATATTCTAACCCAAACACGGGCACTTTTGTACCAGAAAAATGTTCCAAAAAATTTCTGGGGGAAGCTATTCTCACAGCAACATATCTTATTAATCGATTACCCTCTAGAGTCTTGGGGCTTAGGAGTCCTATGGAGGTTCTTTCTTCTTTCCATTCTTTGGGTGTGTCTCATTTGTTCATGTTCATAGTCAAGAAAGGGGAAAACTTTATCCTAGAGCTTTAACGTGTGTTTTTGTTGGGTATTCCTCCACTCAGAAGGGATATAAGTGTTACCATCCTCCACCTAAAAAGTTGTGTCCTGAGATGTCACCTTTCATGAAGAGTAACCCTATTTCCCTCAACCTTATCTTCTCTTAGGGAAGATAAGGAAGATATAGGGATTCATTTGGGAACACTTAATTTTCCTAGGCTTGAGTCAAATACACATGTGCCTCAACTCACTCATGAAGTTGAGACTGAATCAGAGCAACAATCTTCTTCATCCTCAACTGATGAACCTGGTTCTGAAGTTGATCCGAGATATGGGGAAATTTTGGTGTAAACAAAAAGGTTAAAGGTCATTCCTGTATCAACTCACGTTCAAGAGCATGACTCGACTACTTTGAATGAGCCCAAACAGCAAATGATGATCTTGATCTCCCAATTGTCATTAGAGAAGGAAACAGAAAATGCACCAAACAACCATTATATCCCCTTTCAAACTGCCTCTTATTTAAAAAATTCTCACCTAACCATAGACACTTCCTTACAAACCTAAACGCTACTTCCATACTCACTATTGTTTATAAGGCATTGTTCGATGAAAAATGGAAGCAGGCCATGAATATAGAGATGGAGGCATTGAAGAATAATAGAACCTGGGAGTTAGTGACTTTACCAGGAGGGAAGAGGCCAGTTGGATGCAAATGGGTCCACACAGTAAAATATAAGGTTGATGGATCGATTGAAAGATACAAAGCTAGGTTGGTTACCAAAAGGTACACACAAACCTATAAGATTGACTATTCATCGACATTTGCTCCGATTGCAAAGATGAATATAGTCAGAGTAATTTTGTCTCTTGCTACCAATTATGGTTGGGATTTACAACAATTCAATGTGCAGAATACCTTCTTACATGGGGAACTCGAGGAGGAAATTTATATGCAGGTACCACGAGAGTATGATCAAAATATAGCTGCCAATATAATTCGCAGGTTGAAAAAGGCATTATATGGCTTGAAACAATCACCCCGAACATGGTTTGGAAGATTCATTAAGGTTATGACAACTTTGGGGTACAAGCAAAGTTAAGGAGATCATATCTTGTTTCGGCACCTGAGGGAGTAACAATGTTGTTAGTATATGTGGATGACATCATAGTGACCGGTGATGACTGCAAGGACAAGTCTTGAGTCAAAGTTTGGCTAAGGAGTTTGAGATAAAAACTCTTGGAAAGTTGAAGTACTTTCTGGGAATTGAGGTGGCACACTCCAGGAAAGGCATTTTTATATCTCAACAGAAATACATGATGGATTTACTCAAGGATACATGGAAAATAGCATGTAAACCCGCGAGTACTCTTATGGATCCAAATCTAAAATTAGGAAATGTAGAAGATGCTACGGTGGACAAGAAATGTATCAGCGCTTGGTAGGGAGATTAATTTACTTGTCTCACACCAGGCCAGATATTGCGTATGCTGTAAGTTTGGTTAGCCAATTAATGTATAGCCCGAGAAAGGTTCATTTACAGGCAGCTCATAGGATCTTGCGGTATCTCAAAGGAACTCTAGGAAGAAGGACTTTGTTCAAAAGAAATGGGAATACAACACTCGAGGCCTACACTGATGCTGACTATGTGGGGTCGATTGTTGATAGGAGATCCACTACAGAATACTGTACCTTTCTTGGAGGAAATCTTGTGTCTTGGAGGAGTAAAAAGCAAAGTGTAGTAGCACGTTCTAGTGCTGAAGCTGAATTTCAAGCTATGGCACAAGGCATTTGTGAATTACTTTGGCTCAAAATTATTTTAGAAGACTTGAAGTTTAAATGGGAAGGACCTATGAAGCTCTACTGTGATAATAAGTCAGCAATCAGTATAGCTCATAATCCAGTTCAGCATGATCGAACTAAGCTTATCGATGTTGATAGGCATTTCATTAAGGAGAAGCTCGATAGCAGGTTGATTTGCACCCTATATGTGTCCTCACAAGGGAAACTAGCAGATATTCTCACCAAAGGGTTGAGCAACCCGATTTTTGAACGAATTGTATCCAAGCTGGGAATGGAGAATACCTATTCACCAGCTTGAGGGGGAGTGTTGGAAATAGCAGCATTTAAGGCTTAGGTTCATGTATCTTTAGATTCATGTACAATGATTTAATTCATTCATGTACCTAGGAAGTTTAGGGGGCTGCACTAGCATTTATTTCCCTTGTAATCATAACATGCAAATTGATTATGAAATGTATATAAATACAAAGTCTGCTTAGTGCTAATCACTCAAACATATTCAGAAATTCTTATCTCATATAAGAAATGGCATGATAATTCTTTAATTATAGAGTCAAATAAATAATTTAAATCACCTGAAGACAAATATGCGCATGAAGACAAAAGCGTCTAGGCCTGAAATTGATAAAAATTCGTCTTCAGAGGGCTCCCATGCTTTTCTCACCCAACCAGCAGTAGGTAACAACCGTTCCAAGTTAAAATGACCATCTTTTTGAAGTTTTCCTTCAATAACTAAGCGTGGTGCATACACAGCAATATTACCTGGCTGCTTTCTCAATATAGAGTATAGGGTGAAAAATATAAAACATAGGCCAAGATTAATTCCAACTGAAGTTAGAAGAGCAGAAAGAATCATTATTGATATCTGGTTCAAGACCTGCAGGTCAACTCTGCACACCAGATAAATCAACGGTAGTCCTGAAATCAAATAAAATGAAACTCTCAATAGTTGAATATGAACAAGCAATATACAGTTAATAAATGATCCGAGACAGAATTCATATAAAGATTCTTTGTAAATAACTTATGTGATATGAAAATAACTTTTAACTTAGTAGTCCAATATTCCATGATAGCAATAATTATTGCAGTAGGATAATGACTGAGGATTTGAAAAACATTATGTCATCAAGATTTCCAAGTTTCAGCCAAGTCTAGCTCAAGAACCACACTACTCATCATATTTGGTTTGTTATTGTTACTAAAGATGACTTCTAAGGCTGTGCTTGGTTTAAAGGAGGGGAGGGGAGGGATTTTAATTAGCTATTGTGTTTGGTTGAGAGGAGGGGAGATGAGGGATTTTAATGGAGGGGAGAGAAAGTAACACTTTTCATGTTTAGTTCGCAAGGGTAGGGGAGGGATTTTAAAACTAATTTATTTTTACACCCTTATAATTATTTAATTCAAAATACACAAGTGCGGACATTTTAACCAATGCATGTAAAATGTTTTAAAATCCCTCCCCTCCCTCCAAATCCCCCAATATTGGAAGGGAGCCAAAATAAAGTGAGGAGGGATTTTGCTTCCCTCCATTCCCCTCCTCTCCCTTCCCTTCCAAAAAGTTGAACCAAACATGAAAGTTTTAAAAAATTCCCTCCCCTCCATCTCCCTCCAACCAAACACTATGCAAGAGTCATTATGGTATTACTAAGGAACATCTATGTAAGAAGAATTTTGCTTCTCATTTCGGACAACAAGGAATAATTTCTCTGTGGACATTCGGGAATCCTTTTCACGTAGCTTGGCAAGGAAATTTTAAGGCTTGAGTAAAGGATGATTTACATGAAGTAAGACCACCAAGCAAAAACCACAGATATTGTCAACTTCTTGTCACCAGACAAGTTCACCATCAGCCACTTCTCAGATATGGCTTCACCACAAATGCCTTGGTCATCCTCCTTTCCATATTCTCAGGTCTTTGTTTCCTCATTTGTTTACAAAGGGGCTAGTTGAGTCTTTGCATTGTGATGTTTGTCAGTTTGCGAAACACCATCGCACAAGTTTTTCTCCTAGTAATACTAAAAGTATTGAACCTTTTGATCTGATTTATTCTGATATATCTGGTGCCAAATGGTTTGTTTCCTTTATTGATGATTGTACTAGGGTCACATGGCTATTTCTCATGAAAGATAAAACTGAAGTTTTCCAATTGTTTTTCAAATTTTACCGCATAGTTCAAACTCAATTTGGAAAAACTATTAAAAGGTTACATTCTGATAATGACAAAGAATATGTGAATCAACATTTTACCAATTTTTTTAAAGAACATGGTCTTTTGCATGAGTTAACCTGTGTGGATACCCCGCAACAAAATGGGGTTGCTGAAAGGAAGAACCGTCATCTCCTTGAGATTGCACGGGCTCTACTCTTCCAAATGTCTATCCCAAAGTCTTACTGGGGGGAAACTGTTTTAACTGCCACATATTTGATAAACAGGTTGCCGTCTCGAGTCTTAGATGGTCTTAGTCCTGTTCAACTAATGACGTCCTTCTTCCCTTCCGTTCCGACTATGAAAAATCTTTCATGTCGTGTCTTCGAATGTGTTGCCTTTGTTCATGTTCATTGTCAGCATCGTGGTAAGTTGGATCCTCGAGCTATTATGTCTTCATAGGCTATGCTCCTGACAAAAAGGGGTACAAATGTTATCATCCTCCAAGTCGTCGGGTCTATGTTTCCATGGATGCCACTTTTCGTGAATTTGAGTCGTTTCACCCTGGCCCTCAGCTTCAGGGGGAGAGTGGTATTGAAGCTGAGCCTCTAGAATCCCATGTTCTTCCCTTTGTGGCTGAACCAATGGAGTTACCTGTCTTCCCTCTTATAAAGGATCCTGTCTTCCCTCTTATAAAGGATGTGACATCATCTTCTGGTAATACTTCGGAGACCAAAGTAGCCCTTCCCATAGCAGATGAGTTGAAATGAAAGACCTGGGAAGCTGAAGTACTTCCTTGGGATAGAAGTTGCTTACTCCAAACAAGGCATCTTTATTTCCTTTCCTGGATCTTCTTAAGGAGACAGGTAAACTGGGCTGCAAAACCTCAGGGCCTCCAATTGAACAAAATCACAGACTTGGAAATGATGAGGAGAGCTCAAAGGTGGAAAGGGCACAATATCAGAGACCTGTGGGAAAGCTTATATATTTGTCTCACACCAGACCAGACATAGCCTATGCTGTTAGCGTGGTTAGCCAGTTTATGCATGATCCCCGCGAAAGGCATATGCATGCAGTGAATAGAATCGTCCAGTACTTGAAGACGAGTCCAGGAAGAGGACTACTATTTAAGAAGGAGCAGAATTTGTCCATTAAGACCTATACTGATGCAAACTATGCCAGGTCAATTGCAGACAGGCGTTCTACCTCCGGTTACTGCATGTTTTTAGGAAAAAATTTGGTGACTTGGCGAAGTAAGAAGCAGAATGTGGTTGCAAGGTCAAGCGCAGAGGCAGAATTTCGATCTATGGCACAAGGAATTTGTGAACTGTTATGGATGAGAATCATACTTGATGACCTCAAAATCAAGTATGAAGCTCCTATGAGGTTACTTTGTGACAATAAATCTGCAATCAGCATTTCTCACAATCCGGTGCAACATGATCGGACGAAGCACATAGAGATTGATCGTCATTTTATCAAGGAAAAAATTGATAATGGTCTTATAGCTACACAGTACGTCCCCTCAGAGCACCAACTAGCAGATGTATTTACCAAGGGGCTTCCCACAGAACGATTTCAAGGCCTAACTTGCAAGCTGGGAATGATAGATATCCACTCACCAGCTTGAGGGGGAGTGTTAGAATATCTTGTATTTAATTGTATTCATTATAGGATATTCTCTTATAATTAGTTTATTGTACAAATTAATATAGCAATTATTAGGATTTTTTTTATTCCTTATTTTTAGGATGACATTAAGTGTCATTAGCCTATATATTGTAAATCTTCATTGCACATTTGAACTAAGTGAATAATATTCAGCATTATTCAATTCAACTTATAGTTATCACAACATTAATATTAACTGTCCTATACAATGTAGGCCTATTTCTACGATATGACATAATATGAAAAACTACACAATATGGGATTATTTCTACTGTTGATCAATGTGAGAGTTAGAGTAAGGGAACTGTGTCTCAAAGAAGATCACGTTTTTGGAGACAAAAAGTTGTCTAGTGTGAAGGTCATACAAGATGCAACGCTTTATGCCACCTTTGTGACCAAGGAATGTGCATTTTCTAGACCTAGGTGAGATTTTGGAATGGTTAGAGGTTAACGTCAAGCATAAGCTAAGCAACTAAAGAGTGTCACTTGAAAAGATTGAATTAATCTGAATATTATTTCTCAAATTTTCAATACAAGAATTTAACTTATATAGACATAAGCTCATAACTACTTGCCTAGAATAGAGCTATATTACAGGTACCAAATTAGTCCTAATAATTAAAAATAAATAAGAAAGAATCTATACATTAAAAGAAGAAATCTGCATAGATTCTCAACACTTCCCCTCAAGCCGGTGAATGGATATCAATCATTCCCAACATGCCAGTACGATCCTGAAATCATTCCGTGAGAAGACCTTTAGTCAACACATCTGCCAATTGATGTTTCGAAGGGACATATGTTGTGTTGATTAGACCACTATCTATATTTTCCTTAATAAAGTGCCGGTCTATGTGCTTGGTTTTGTCATGTTGAACCGGATTATGAGCAATACTATGGGCTTACTTGTTATCGCAAAACAATCTAAGAGGAGTGTCATACTTTATTCTAAGGTCATCAAGTACAATTTTCATCCATAACAACTCACAAAACCTTTGTGGCATAGCTTGAAATTCAGCCTTTGCACTAGATCGAGCAACCACATTTTGTTTCTTACTTCTCCATGAACAAGAATCCCACCAAGAAACATAAATACCACCCCCTCATGCCCAGGACTGGACATCTGGAGCGTGGACAAATGTGGCTGGAATAACTGGCCCAATAACAAATCTAGGATAGGCTTTGATACCATTTTAGAATTTAAGCTTCAAGCCTAACTCAACCCCAAAAGCTAGCTCAAGAGATGAGCATAATAACTGAACTCGCATAATCTGCATCAGTGTACACTTCCATAGCTAGATTTCCATTCCTCTTGAAAAGCAATCCTCTTCCAAGTGTGGTTTTAAGATACTGCAGAATACGATCCACAGCTGGCAAGTGTCGTACCCTTGAGTCATGCATAAACTAGCTAACAACACTGATAGCATAAGCCAAGTCCAACCTGGTATGTGCTAAGTATCAACTTCCCTACCAACCTCTGATATTGAGGTCTATAAACTATTAAGCTTTCTTCATCATTCCACATTCTGCGATCTTGTTCAATGGGAACACCAATAGTCTTACATCGAAGTTTCCCAATTTCCTTAAGAAGATCTAGGACATATTTTCTTTGGGAAATGAAAATGCCTTGTTTGGAGTAAGCAACTTTAATCCCAATAAAATATTTTAGCCTTCCAAGATCTTTTATTTCAAATTCAACAGCTAGTTTCACCTTCAAAAGTTGTTTCTCACACATACGATCACTGGATATAATGATATCGTCCACATACACAAGTAGGATAGTGTGTTTACCTTCATGAGAATGCTCAAAGAAGAGGATGCGATCACCTTGACGTTGCCTGTATCCCAAGGACAACATTGTCTTTGTGAACCTCCTAAACCAAGCACAAGATGATTGCTTCAATCCATATAAGGCATTCTTTATTTTGCACACCTTATTCCTTCCATCATATGAGTCGTATCCTGGAGGAATCTCCATATAGACTTCCTCTTCCAAGTCACCATAGAAGAAGTTATTCTTCACGTCAAACTGGGGTAGTTCCCAACTGAAGTGTAGCAAGAGAAAATAGGATCCTTCCTGTTGTCATCTTTGCCACCTGCACCCCTGCCAGATAGTCTTCGAGGCTGACATTTTTAGAGAATCCATACCCTAAAACAAAACCAGAGGAGGCACACAAGCATAACGGTGGAAGTGGCGCGGCGAATACAGGCCGAACACGCCTTCACGTGCAGCTGGGAGTGGCGATGCGTAGATCTCACTCGCGAAGAAAAGGTGGCACGTGAAAGCATGTGGCGGCAATTCTGAGGGAGATTTTTCGATGGCTGATCGGAAAAGGAATGACAATTTGTCCGATAGGGTTGTCGACGCGAATGGAGGTGGCGACTGACGGTAACAACGAGGATTAGCGCACTGACGGCACAACGAACACAGGAACCAGCCGCAATGAAGGCAGCAGCTGCAATGAAAGCAACCTAGGGTTGTTCGCAGAAGCAAAGTTTCCCAGATCGGGATCTCTGGCACCAACTTGAAAAGATGGAATTAATCTGAATATTATTTATCAAATGGTCAATACAAGGATTTACATTATATAGACATGAGCTCATAACTACTTACCTAGAATAGAGCTATACTACAGGTAACAAATCTATCCTAATAATTGAAAATTTTGTACATTAAAAGTAAACAAATCTACAATGATTCTCAACACTGTCAACTGGACAGGCCGGGTGGTTTTTGAAACAACATTTCAAAAGGACTATTGTTTGCCACGAGAGGTGTGGCAGGAATGTGTACCGAGTGACTAAATGCATAACACCAAAACTGCTTACGCAAGTTAGCTTGGAATAACATTGAAAATATGTTGGCGTTTTCTTTCTACGACCTGATTTTGTTGGGGAGTTTCTACACAACTTGTTTGGTGTTATATGCCTTTCTGCAGCGAAAAAATCAGTCGTGACGAACTCAGAACTATTAGCACTTTTTAATGTTTTGAGCTTAATGTTAAATTGAGTTTCAACATAAGCTACAAAACTTTGAATGTGAGACCTGATTTCACCCTTTTTTTCATTAAATAAGTCATGTAAACCTAGAGTAGTCATCTACCAAGGTAAGAAAGTATTTACGACCATGCACAGACTCAACTGCAGAAGGTCCCAATATATTAGCATGCAAAAGTTCAAAATGTGAGTACTTTTATTATCACTTGAAAAATGATGGAGTAAGTTTCTTTGGTCTAGAAAATTGACAAATGTCACAAGGTGCTACGTATTGGCTTGTAATACAAGAAAAATTTGAGGACACTAGTTTTAATTTGGAATGAGATATGTACCATAAACTAAGGTGCCACAGCAGTGAACTAAAGTGTTCAATACTTGAGGTATTAAGACAGAATCAGAACTCTGGTTACCACATAGAGTCCACGCTGCTGCTCAGTTGTACCAATTGTCCTCTTGGAATGGTTCTGTTTAATGAAATAGTGAGGTTTGTTAAAAACAAGGAAGCAATATGTCTTGTGGAGAAATTTGGTAACTGAAATTAAATTGACCCTAAAGTCAGTGACATAAAGCACGCGATTCAATGTTAATGAAGAACTGAGATGCACAATACCAGCATAAAGGGCAAGGACTTCGGGAATATTGAGCAAATTTATGGAAACTGGATCAATGTTTGTATAGGACTGAAATTGCTAAGAAGGTAAGTGAGTGGTCAGTGGCTCCTATATCAAGAAGCCAATGAGCACTACCATTACCTGGTCAGGAGGAAGCAGTGGTGTCTAGGACAGTAGCTTGCACAAGATTGGAGGAGTGTGTATTTAGAAGTGTTGCTTGATTGGATTGTTGAAGGAAGGTCAGGAAACCTTGATAGTGATCTGGAGTAAAAGTCATGCTAGGACCTTGTTTGCTATCCTGATCAAAACTGTCGAACTGACATCATTGGAGGCTTGAGCAATTGTGGAGGCTGCATTAACTTTTGCAGACTTTGATTTGTAATCTGGAGGGAAGCCATGTTTGAAATAACAAGTGTCCACTGTGTGGTTGGTCTTTCCACGATGTGAGCACAGCTTATTGGAACCTACTTGACCTGTACCTCCATTACCTCTTCCTCGGCCTCTTCTATAGGATCCCTTTCTGTAACTATTACTTTGATTACTTTGATTTGTGCCTACCACAAAGGCCATTGACTCAGGTGGTGAATCAAGAACCATTGGTGAGTGCATTTGCTCTTCTTGTTGAACAAATATAGAGAGTAACTTGTTGATCCATCAACATGACTTGTGTGAGCGAACATGAGCATATTGCTCATTGAGGCCCTTAATAAAATGAATTACCTAATCTTGATCTCGGTATTTCCAGATGATTGGGAGTGCACCACAAGCACAAGGGATTGCACAAGCGCATACGTGAAGTGATTTGAAGTTGTCCAATTCATCTCAAAGGATCTTCAATTGAGTGTAATACTCAATAATTGATTGATCTCCTTGGCTCAATCATTAGATCTCCTCTTAAAGATCTGAAATTAGGAACCCATCACCCTGAGAAAATTGATATTGAAGATCTTTCCAATCCATAAACCAACAGCTCTATCGATCCACAAAATTGATTTTTCTGTAGATTCTGAAATTTCGCAGTGAATCCAAGAGATAGCGATGGTGTTGCAGCATTCCCAAGCTCCATAAAGCGGATCAGTATTCCTCGGTTGTTCAATGCTTCCATCTATGAGTATGAACCTTAACTTGTTCTTGGAAAGCAAGGCATCCCATGGCTCTGGCCCAAGCGTGGTAGTTCCTACATCTAAAGGAGGAGACATTAGCACCAACGAAGGATTCTTGCTTGGATGCAGAAAGTATGGAATTGCAGGACTCGTGAGGTAATCTAGAAGGGAGATCTGGTTATCCATAGTGTGAGAACAAGAATGCAGAAAACAAGAAGAAGGAGGAAGAGATGATAGTGAAAGCCTCGTTGTGAAGCTCTAATACCATCTTAGTGATGGTAAAGTTCTGTTGGAAATAACATTATTAGTTAATGGCTTCTCTTCCCTAAGAGTTAGATTCATTGTATAGAAGTGGAATAGATGCACCGTCCGCATTAATAGTTTTACATTGTAAATTGTATTTAGAATGTTAGTTCCTATGTAAATCACATGTATAAATAAATCTTCTGCTGAGTGCTTTACTCAAGCAAATACATTCAGAAATATTGTGTCCCTTTGTCTACTTGACTTCTCCTTTTTTTCACATGGTATCAGAGCTCCCGATCTTGGGAGTCTCTGTTTCTTTTTGTTCCGCTACCTCAGCCTTCATTGCTGATTTTTCTTAGGTACCTTGCCTTCATTGCAGGGCCTGCCCCTTCATTACTCTGATTTTATTCTCAGTCAGAGCCTTCATTGCTCTGTATTTCTGAATGTTGTTCCAACCACCAAAAAGGACGTTGACCGCCGACATCCGTCGTTGACTGCCAGATCTCAGACCAGCAACCATACCAGAAGAACCGCAGCTCTGAGATCGGCCAGAACCCGAAAGATCGCGGCAAAAAACCACCGCAATCACCCTCACGCGCCGCCACACGCGCCTCCGCATTCTAGCGCGTGAAGCACACGCGCCTCCTTCCAATCACCGCACGCGCCGCCCGCTTGCTTCGTTCTGACCGGAGGCATCTTCTGAACCTGTTTTGGGGGTCGGTTTTCTTAGCGGACCTCTCCTTTTGGGTCCCTGTACAGTTCTACTTGGTGGGTGTCTCGGTTCTTTTTTACCAGTAAAGAAATTGTGAACCCCTTCAGGTATTTGTCTCAACAGTATGGAGAAATCATCAGGTAATTGTAGTGTGTTGTGTTCAGGTATGTTTTCACCTTCATTTGGATCCAATGTCTCAAATATACATTCTCCCATCTTCTGGATTTTAGACTCTGGAGCCACTGACCATATGACACCCTCACCTAACCATTTTTCCACATATTCTCCATGTTCCGGTAATAAGAAAATTGCCACTGCTGATGGCACTCTTATAACTGTTGCTGGCATAGGGAGCATTGACATTAATTCATCCATCACCTTAAAAAAATGTCCTTCATGTTCCAAAACTGTCCACCAACCTTGTTTCTATACAGAAACTTACTAAAGACTTATCCTGTAAAGTGATTTTTCACAGTGATTGTTGTCTTCTTCAAGACAAGGAATCGGGGAGGACAATTGGACGTGCTAGAGAAGGAAATGGCCTTTATTACCTTGAAGACCACTTGTCTCAATCATTCATGTCAGAGTCTGTTCTTTCAAAAAGGGAAGAGATTTTGCTTTTCCACTATCGGTTAGGACATCCCTCTTTTGAAACCATCAAATTTATGTTTCCATCTTTGTTTTTTGGATTAAGTATCGAGAGTTTTCACTGTGATGTGTGTGAGATTGCAAAACACAAGCGTATACCTTTTCCATTAAGTAACAAAAGAAGCTCATTTCCTTTTTATCTTGTTCATTCTGATGTTTGGGGT
Organism: Ammopiptanthus mongolicus; assembly: GCA_039655645.1. Lineage (NCBI taxonomy): Eukaryota > Viridiplantae > Streptophyta > Magnoliopsida > Fabales > Fabaceae > Ammopiptanthus > Ammopiptanthus mongolicus. The sequence continues at coordinate 75,815,095 of CM077348.1, read as the reverse complement.
CCATCTTCTGTTCCAAATGTTTCTGGAACTAGATGGTTTGTGACTTTTATTGATGATTGTACTCGGGTTACTTGGATTTTCCTTCTTAAACACAAGTCTGAAGTGAGCAATGTTTTTCAAACCTTCTTCTCAATGATTAAAAATCAGTTTGGTGTGACCTTAAAAAGACTTAGGTCTGATAATGGCAAGGAGTATTTTAATCATGACATTACTCTATTCTGCCAAAAAGAGGGAATAATCCATGAGTCTTCTTGTGTCAAAACACCACAACAAAATGGGATTGCAGAAAGGAAAAATAGGCATCTTTTAGATCAAACTCGGGCACTGTTGTTTCACAAAAATGTTCCAAAATTTTTTTGGGGCGAAGCAGTTCTTACAGCAACATATCTCATCAATCGGTTACCCTCTAAAGTCTTAGGGTTTAAAAGTCCTATGGATGTTCTTTCCTCCTTTTTTCCCAATGTGCCCAATTCTAATAATCTTACACCAAGAGTCTTTGGGTGTGTCTCATTTGTCCATGTTCATAGTCAAGATAGGGGAAAACTTGATCCTAGAGCTCTAAAATGTGTTTTTATTGGGTATTCCCCTACTCAAAAAGGATATAAGTGTTACCATCCACCCTCCAAAAAACTCTTTGTGTCTCGAGATGTAACCTTTCAGGAAAAACAAGCTTATTTCACTCAACCTTATCTTCAGGAGGAGGATCTAAGAGAAGATAAAGAAATTCATCTTGAAACTCTTGTTTTGCCTAGCCTTGAGTTAAATATCCCATCCTCATCAGCTGAAACGGAACCTGCAGCTGAAACTGAACCTACAGTTGAAGCTGAAGCTGCATCTGAACTTGAACCTGAAGTTGATGTACGATGGGGAAAAAATCGGGTGTTCCTAAGGAAGCAAAAGGTCATTCCTGAATCGACACATGTTCAAGAGTCTAACCCAACTCCTCAGGTAACAAATTCTGATTCCATCACTTTACAAGATAATGAAATAGTTGAAAATGATCTTAACCTTCCAATTGCTCACAGAAAAAGGAACCAGAAAATGTACCGAAAAACCATTATACCCTCTTGCAAACTACCTTTCCTTTCAAAAATTCTCACCTACCCACAAGACTTTTCTTGTAAACCTAAACAATACCTTCATTCCCACCAGTGTTTTTGAGGCATTATCTGATAAAAGGTGGAAACAGGCCATGGATACAGAATTGGAGGCATTGGAGAAAAATAAAACATGGGAATTGGTTACTTTACCGGAAGGAAAGAAACCAGTTGGTTGCAAGTGGGTGTGTACTGTAATGTATAATGCCGATGGTTCAATTGAGAGGTACAAAGCAAGGTTGGTAGCCAAAGGTTTCACACAAACCTATGGAATTGATTATTCAGAGACATTTGCCCCTGTTGCAAAGATGAATACAGTTCGAGTAATATTATCTCTTGCAGCCAATTATGGCTGGGAATTGCAGCAGTTTGATGTGAAAAATGCTTTCTTGCATGGGGAGCTTGAGGAGGAGATTTATATGGAGGTACCACCAGGATATGGGAAAAATATTAGTGGCAATACTGTTTGCAGCCTAAAAAAGGCGTTATAGGGTTGAAACAATCACCTCGAGCATGGTTTGGAAGATTCACTAAGGTTATGACAACCTTAGGATACAAACAAAGTCAAGGAGATCATACATTGTTCATAAAACACTCAACTTCAGGGGGAGTAACCGTGTTGCTAGTCTATGTGGATGATATCATTGTCACTGGAGATGATTGGAAAGAACAACAAGTCTTGAGTCAACATCTAGTGAAGGAATTTGAGATAAAAACTCTTGGGAGACTAAAATACTTTCTGGGAATTGAGGTGGCTCACTCCAAGATCGGCATTTTCATATCTCAACAAAAATATATCACAGATTTGCTCAAAGAGACAGGAAAGACAGCTTGTAAACCTGTAAGTACTCCCATAGAACCGAACCTTAAATTGGGTAATGAAGAAGATAGTGCAGTGGTGGATAAAGAGATGTACCAGCATTTGGTTGGTAAATTAATTTATTTGTCTCACACAAGGCCAGATATTGCATTTGCTGTAAGTTTGGTTAGTCAATTTATGCATTGCCCAAGAGAAGTTCATTTGCAGGCAGCTCATAGAATCCTGCAGTACCTTAAAGGAACTCCAGGGAGAGGAATTCTATATAGAAGGAATGGGAATGCAATTCTTGAAGCCTACACTGATGCCGATTATGCAGGATCAGTAACCGATAGAAGGTCCACTACTGGATATTGTACTTTTCTTGGAGGAAATTTAGTGACATGGAGGAGCAAAAAACAGAATGTTGTGGCCCGTTCTAGTGCTGAAGCTGAGTTCCGAGCTATGGCTCAAGGTATTTGTGAGCTACTTTGGCTCAAAATAATTTTAGAAGACTTAAAGATCAAATGGGAAGGTTCTATGAAACTATACTGTGATAACAAGTCAGCAATCAGCATTGCTCATAATCCTGTTCAGCATGATCGAACAAAACACATTGAGGTGGATAGGCATTTTATCAAAGAGAAGCTTGATTCTGGTCTAATTTGTACCCCATTTGTACCTTCACAAGGCCAACTTGCAGACATTCTTACCAAAGGACTGTGCAATGCAGATTTTGAGAGAATTGTTTGCAAGCTGGGAATAGAAAACACCTATTCTCCAGCTTGAGGGGGAGTGTTGGAAATAACATTATTAGTTAATGGCTTCTCTTCCCTAAGAGTTAGATTCATTGTATAGAAGTGGAATAGATGCACCGTCCACATTAATAGTTTTACATTGTAAATTGTATTTAGAATGTTAGTTCCTATGTAAATCACATGTATAAATAAATCTTCTGCTGAGTGCTTTACTCAAGCAAATACATTCAGAAATATTGTGTCCCTTTGTCTACTTGACTTCTCCTTTTTTTCACAAGTTCCATTCTCATTGAATTGATTACAATGCCATAGCAGCTTATAATATATAGCTGATACAAGGAAACTAAAAGTGCTAACAGAATAATAACTAAAAGTGCTAACAGAATATAATAACTGAAACTGTTTTCTAAAAGAATACAACTAACTATAATAACAGCAATAACAACTAACTGTATCTAACTGGCCTCTACACTATGCTGCATATATGATGCACATTTTAAGTGGTGTGTGGTAATACGGTGAGGGAAACAACCCACTGACGAAGATGAATGACAACTGGCAGCTGCATACAAAGAGAGAGGGTGGCTGGAAAGGTTGCCGGTAAAAGTACTAACAGCGGTGAACACGATGGAAGAGTTGGTCGGACAAGAGACAAATCACAGAAGTGCAGATCCAAGACGGCCGAAGCGAAAGGAGGGTGAAAAGGGAGAGAGAAACAGGAATCTAAGTTTTTTATTGATAGAATGGAGTAGAAAGACTATTTGAAAAAGAGTTTCAAATTTTAGGGAACTCAACTGTGGAATAGTGATGGAACAGGCCAGCAGAATGGTATTACTTTGATACTATATCGAATTGGAAGGTTGAAGGTAGGAAAGGAGGGAAAGAGAGAATCCAGAGTCAATAAAATATGATATGATTTGATGTCATGATAATGTAATGCAAGTGCATAGCATGCATGTATGCGCAACTGACTCTAAGCACCTAGTGCTATTTGCTTAGACTGCAGTGAATTTTATTTTAGTGTAGATGAAGTTTTGGACTTCCAAAAGTTAGAGAATAGTAAATTGCATCAGTTCTTAAGCTAATGTCCTTATATTGCATCAGGCCATCACCAACTTGCGAGTCTATACAGTACACAATATAGAAGCAATACAATGGACTAATTCATTAAATTTTCACATGCAAGTTAAACAACCCTTCAATTATTAAGTTGAAAATCTAGAAACAAGAACCTTGAGACGTCATTCTCATTCTAGGAAAATACCAAATCATAATGACTCAATGAGAGACTTATAAAACATTACCTGAAACAAAAAAGAAGGTTTATTATGACACAAACCCCACAATTCGTTTCTCTCTTTTTCATTTCCATCTGTGGTCCCCTTTAAGCATCATCAAGGGCAGAAATCTTTGTAGAATGCAGCCTAAAACACTTTCCAATTATTCACATCCACTAATTCAGTATGAAGGTGGAACTGTATATATAAGTTGACACAATATTGCATTTTCAGATTTGAACGGGTTTGCTCAGATATATTGGCATATCATGAAACGGATCCACATGCAAAGATTCCATTAGATAACAAACGCAATTTCTTAAAATTTTCTTAGAAAACTCCTAAATTGTAACCATGCATTTTGGCATGCAATGATACCTTATATTTTGTCAGAAATGATACCAAGACTTATACACCGATTTGCTGAATTGGTATATTCATAATGAAACAAAGATCATGATCATATAGAACAAATAATAGGAGTTGAAGAGTTTGTGGAGAGAGAGAGAGAGAGAGAGAGAGAGAGAGAGAGAGAGAACCTATTATGAAGCAAAGGAGAGAAACGTCATCATCATGGATTACAGTCGGAGGCAAATTAAATTAAACGAGGAAGGAATTTGCTTGTCAACATCCACCCCTCCTATATAAAAACACAGTTTTTCCTGTAACGCCTTATTTGGTGGCAATCAGCATGTCCACGTGTTGATGCCTGGTCTGTTTCCCAGTGGGCTTGTGATGTTCTGTTGGTAAAGTGCTGCTGTTGCCGTCGTCATCGTTTTTCCTTGGAATAATGCTTTTTTTCATTCACAGGTACGTGTATAGGCAGAAAATAAAATGAGATAATTGTGATTTTTTGGTAAAATGCCACTTTTTTTTGGGGTAAAAATGAGATAACTGTAATTAAGATTGTTTTTTTCATAAGTATAGGGTATCAATTATTGTTAGTAGTGATTAATCTTTATCGAGGGCACAAGGTATGTTATACTCTCCCAATCAGATTTTTTTCATACATAAAAGTCAGGATTTGAATCTCTGACTATTTGCTTAAGGTACCTAGTCTCGTATCATTTGACATTGTAATTAAGATTTAAGAGGAGGTTTGGGTACGATTAAATATTACTCAAACAATTGTTTTTATGGAAAAAGCTATTTTTTTTTTGTTATAAGCTAATATGTTTGGATAAACTGATTAAATTGTAAAAGAGCTGTTTTCATTAGAAAAGAGTTGTTTTTAAATAAACTAAAAGTTTGAAACTTATTTGAAAAACTATTAAATTATTTTGAAACCAATAATAGTCATCTTTGTAAAATTAACTACCGAACAAATATTCTTATATTATAAAAAACTTTATACTTTTTTTTTTGTAATTTCTATATAAAAGTGATTATTTTACACAATTCAAACGAAATAGATTATCTTAAAATTGTCTTTCAACAAACACATCCAAACATAAAATTAATTCTATTATAATCAATTATAACAATAATAGATTATGCATATAATTGTTTATTGAAATAATCAATTTTTGGCATCTAATACAAACACACACTAATGTAAGATGATGAATATTGAATTGTGTATAAATAGTATTACTTTTGGATTTAATTGATATATATGATCGGTATAAAGATTTTTTACATTATAAATCAATCACAAATTTTTGCATCATTAAGAATATTTGAAACGTTACATATAAAATGATTTATTATTATCAGTTTAATTTGTATGCACTATTAGTATAAAACCTTCTTTACACTGATATTTAATTATATTTTAACATCTCGACTTTCCTTAACATGGAAAAAATTTTAAGGTTTAATTGTATTTTTGGTCCCCTAGGTATCACGATTGTGTAATTTTAGTCCCCGAAGTTCTAATTGCTCTAATTGGGTCCCCAAAGTATCACAATTGTACAATTTTAATCCTTTTGGTTTCAATTGCGTCAATTGAGTCCTTCAGGTATCACAGTTATGCAATTTTGATCCTCCAAGTATAATGATTATGTAATTTTTAATGTCAATAGCCTACAAAACACATGTGTAACTAATTTGACACTTAGTGTGGCCAGTGCGACAACTAACATATCATTCCTATGTGGCACTTAGTAATGTACATTTGACTATTAAAATGTGTGAGATATCAATGATGCCATATAAGAATGTCCCGTAAGTTATCAAGTAGACCTCACTAAGTGCAAAATCAGTCCCATGTGGGCCACTGCTGTTAAAAAATGCACTATCATGATACTTGAGGGACCAAAATTACACAATCACGATACCTGAGGGACCCAATTAACGCAATTAAAATCTGGGAGACCAAAATTACATAATCGTGATACTTAGGGGACCCAATTAACGCAATTAAAACTTGGGTGACTAAAATTTCACAATCGTAATACTTGGGGATCAAAAGTGCAATTAAGCCTAATTTTAATTCAATTAAAGTTTAAAAAAAAAAAAAAAAAACTAAATCTCTAATTTTATTTTTTCTTCCGGTTCTTCCTTCCTCGTCTCCACTTCTCCTCTCCGCATCTTCTTCTCTGCACATCTTTTGAAAAATCAGAATCGCTCTTCCTCTAGACCCATGGACATGGACATGGACATGGACAGTACATGCCTAACATAACTCCATCCATTCCTCAATCAAATAAATAAGCAAAGGAGATGGTTTCTTCACGCTGAATCGCGGTTCTTGATTTGGTTAATGAAATTAAGAAAGAAAAGCAGTTCCGTGGTGGTGCTGGTTGTAGATGGTAGTCATACATGGGATTCAGTTTTTTTTTTTTTTTTTTTTTTAAGCAACATAGAGTTTAGTTGAAAAGGTATCAAAAATTGATTAACCTGAAACAACTCAAGTCCTACCCAAATACTGTCAATCCAACTCTGAATCTGCTTTGCCTAAAAGTAAAACGTATTTTTATGACTTCAACCCAAAACAAGGTGCTTGACCCAGATTATACAGCACCACCTCACCCTACCCTCACATCCTCTCCCAATTGGACTCGAGGGTGCGCATACGATTCTACTTTTGGAGAAGAAAATGCGCACAGAGGAAGAGCGATTCTGGTTTTCCAGAAGAAGAACGTGGGGAATGGGGAAGAAAGAACTGACAGAAAAATTGAAAATTAGGGATTCAGTTTTTTTCTTTTAAAAATTTAATTGAATTAAAATTATTTTAGTCATAAGGTGACATGACAAGGAAAGATGAGATGCCACAATAGATTTAATGAATTTTTTAATCCCTAAAAAATAGATAAATTTTGATTTTAGTCCTTATAATTTTTTTCTATTGATTTTGATCCCTATAAGTTTTAGAATTTTGGTTTTAGTCTCTGTCGTTAGTATCCATCCGTTAAACGCCGACGTGTCTAACGATATGTCACGTCAGAACTGTCATATAGGCTAATTTAATAATTTTTTTAATGTCATGTAGGATTAGATTTAATGAAATTTTTAATCACTCCAAAATGCGCGAGTTTTGGTTTTGGTCCCTAAAGTTGTTTCCATTGGTTTTGGTCCCTGAAAGTTCCAAAACTTTGATATTAGTCCCTGTCGTTAATGTTTATCCGTTAAGTGCTGATGTGGCTATATAATGGCATGCCACTTCACACTACCACGTTTGGGGATGAATTTCTGGAAAAAAAAAAATAAAATTTCACTTACCTTCCAACTAGGGCAAGCCCAAAATTGTCCGCTAATGGTTCTTCTTGCTCTTGGATGTCATCAACTTCAACCTATCTCCACAATTAGAAACCTTATCATGGGCATTCGAGATCGAAGTAAAAGACTAGGATCTTCTGATCAAGTTTGCTCATCGTGACAGTCTTGATGATAGGAAGAGAAAGAACGAGCAAAACAAAAAAGAAGTGGGATGAATGAAACACAAGGAAGGAGCTTCATCCTCGACACGCGAAGAAGGAGGTTGACGAAGGTGGAAATGCGGAGAAGAACATGAGTGAGATCCTATTTACTAGTGTATAAACTAAAAGAATATAATAATAAGATTAAAATAATAAAAATAAATTATTTTAATAACTCTAATAGATAAATAATTATAAATTATAAAAAATAAATGATTTTCCTACCTGACATCCTACATGGCTTTAAATATAAAAAAAATTAATACACATGGCAGTGCCAATGTGACATTCGTTAGCTATTGCAGCACTTAATGGTGAGCACTAACAATAGGGACTAAAACCAAAGTTGTGAAACTTTTAGGAACCAAAACCAAAACTCGTGAACTTTGCAGGGACTAAAAACTTCATTGATCTAATCCTACATGGCTTCAAAAACTAATAAATTAGCTTACGTGGCAGTGCTGACGTGGCGCACTGTTAGCCACGTCGGAACTTAACGGATTGGCATTAACGGTAGGGACTAAAATCAAAATTCTGAAACTTATAGCGACCGAAACCAATGAAAAAAAACGTAGGGATCAAAACCAAAACTTATCCATTTTGTAACGACTAAAAAGTCCATTAAACCAAGATAATTGGATGTCAGTATAGAATGATTTTACACTGACAGTGCATAAAATTTAAACTTTATTATTATTGTTGTAAATGTAAACAAACTTTACACAAACAATTTATCAAATTTAAACCTTTTTTTAACAAAAGAAGGGAGGGAATTCAGTAAAAACCATGTCATTCTCTACTTCACCGCCCAATTTGAGAATAAAAATGTGAAGCTTTAAATAGCAAGACAATAATCATTCCATCCCCTCCTTTAAAATATGAGCCATATTAGAAACGCACTCTTCATTACACAGCTTTCAATATATATTTTATTTGGATTTCAAGTATAATTTAGTATGTTTTACATCAAATTTACTCAATAATAAAAAGTATGTTAAAGAAAATATAATAAAAAATATGTTGTTATGATATTTAAATTTAACTAGTTGGATCCCCGTGCTTTACGCGGGTGCGTGAAATTACGTTAATATAACTATTTTAAATAATGTTTATAAATATGATTGTAGTACATATTTATAAATAAAGAATAACAAAATTTATATCAATGAATATTATTATAAATGAAATAAAGATAAATGCACGTGTCCTCCTCATATGCTTTCACAGTTGAAAAATGGGTAACCGTAATAATCCACGTTAGGCCTCAAATACATGCAGTTATTATCGATATATCATCATAACAAAGCATCTTTCCTCGTGCGTTGCCGTTTTGATCCTTTCGTCCCAGAAAAACAAAACGCACCTCCTTTTGAAACCTTCGTCACCGTTTCCGGCAAACTTTCCGGCGTTTTCGGGAACCTCCGGCCTCATCTCCGATTTCCGGCCACCGCAGGTGCGTGTTCAATTTTACGTTTCTCTCAGATTATTCGTGACCGATCATGCTTCTCCTTATCGTATAGATCGATTTAGGGGTTTTTTGTCGCTAATTTTCGATCAGAAGGTTCTGAATTCTTTTCCAATTTTCTGAATTCCCCTTCACATTTTGTGATTTTGGATGGGATTGGATTTTCTTGTTGGTCGTGAATTGAACAGTGTGTGTTGAAAGGTTTATACGATGAGTAATGTGTTTGAAGGGTACGAACGCCAGTACTGCGAGCTTTCGGCCAATTTATCAAAAAAATGCACTGCAGCTGGTGGTCTTAATGGAGGTACTTGAAGATTCTTGCCTGATCTTACTTTCGTTTTCTATTTTATTTTTTTAATGAGTTAGATTGTGTTGGTGAATTTAGTTTTCTAATTTTTAATTGCTATGTTATGTTGCACTTGCATATTTATGTATGTATGCATGTATTTTTTTGTATGTAAATTATAATTAATTTGTTTGAGTTTAATTTTGATCCACAGTTAGTTTAAAAGCTTTTTACATTATCATTCAATCCTGTTAGTCTACACCAATTAAAAGAGTTTGACCTCTTAGCTAGTTGTGAAATTGTGATCATTGTGAAACTCATCAGTCATCAACAAACAATGTGTCAGCACATTAGTGTTTAGTGGATTATAATGTAACATGCTTTGCAGTGACTCAATAGTAAATAATTTGTTTATCGCAGTATTTAAAAGCTTTCCTTTAAACACTTTTTAAGCTTCTTTTTTTTAATGATCAAAGCTGTTTCTTTTTTCGAGAATTTGGTTTGTGTTAGTCTGTTAGAGAGATAAAACCATTAATGAGCCTTCACCTAACAGCTTAAGCATTTAGGAGAGTAGGTCCTTAACAGTTAGATTGCTCAAATTTGGTAATGCTTGTTATTTATACCATATGAATTAGGATCCTTTTATTTGCTGGTGCACTGCTCCTTTCTACAGATAAGGTATCGATGTATACCTCCTGGTCTAGAAATTTCCTTCAGAAAAATTCTCAGGATAATTTTCAAATACTTCAACCTTCAATTATTTTTCTGTGGTCAGGAAGACATGAGTGTGTCTGTATCCTTTCTATATAAAGCATTTTTTTCCCCAAAAAGGTTCTTGGTAGATGCCTATGGGCGTAAAGTATACAATTGGCATAAGAGGCAATGTCTGACTCATGTGATAGACTTGGAGTATCTATTGTTCTGTGTAGTAGTTCTTGAGGTTGTTTCTCCGAGATATTATAGAGGTTAACAATGGCTAGGTACTATAATTCTTTCAAATGCATACTTGTTTTTTCTTTATGTTTGATGCCCCTCCTCATTTTTTTTTTCTTTTTGTTAGTTGACTGGGTGGGGGAGCAATTTAATCTAGTAAGTAGTGATCATATAGTAAAGGAAATTGTAATACTCATTTAATGAGACAAGTGTATTTGGCTTACTAGAAAATCCGATGAATCTTAAAATATTCATCATAGAATGTCCTAACTTCAAAATGACAAACCATCAAAAGGTTTTATCAAGAAAAGAGAAATCATAGAAGCTTATGATTTCATGCTGGAGCAATATATATTCTATTTTAATTTGCATCTTTTCTGTTCAATCTACAGAGCAAAAGAAGCAAAAAGTTTCTGAAATAAAGGCTGGAATTGATGAAGCAGAAGCTTTGGTACCTCCTTCACTTTTTTCCTTTTGTTGGAAAGATGCCTTTATTTCTTCTTTACTATGGGATTATGGTATGGTTGTATTGTCTTTATGAACTTGTAGATTCGAAAAATGGACCTTGAAGCAAGAAGTTTGCAGCCAAACATTAAGGCTGTGCTGCTTGCTAAGTTGCGGGAGTATAAATCAGACCTGAATAATCTCAAAAGTGAAGTTAAGAAAATTGTAACTGGTAACTTAAACCCTTCTGCACGGGATGAGTTGTTGGAATCAGGCATGGCAGGTGCTATGACGGTATGATTCATTTCTAATTTACATCCTTTACTGATGTTCAAGGACAATTCATTGTCCTGTGAAACCATTATGAGACAACAATTTGATCTTCCTAATTCTTAACAGATACCTTTTTTATAAAACTAATTGGTTAGCAATGGCTTACTGTTGCTGATGCAGCTTTTCCTTTTCAAGCAAGCCATGCTACTGCCACATTAACATTACTAATCCTTTAGCCATGGCTAACAAACATTGATATGTGATCACCTGTTATATCTAAGGGACTGCTTTGAAGCTGTTTGAATTTGAAAGGGAGGGACATAGGTGAAATCAAGTTTAGAGTATATGGACTGAAATAGTACAGCCCTTATTGATCAATAAGCAATTTGTCCGTATTTTTTGTTCTTTTCTTTTGTATTTGCATATGTTGAATAGGATGACAGACTGTGTACTTGCTAAATTGGCAATCTTTTTGGAGATGCAGTTGTATGTATCCCTTTCATTAACGATGGAACAAAGTGAAAGAAGCTTAGGCTAATCTTGACTGAAATTTTTTCAATTTTTAAATATAATGCAGTGTCTTTTAGGATGTTTGAACTGCGAGTATTGAAGTAGTAAACATAATGGGTACAGCTAAAATTCTAAGTTAAAACAAAAGGACTATATTTTTTATTTTATATGTAACAGTTTCAACTTCAAGAAAGGTATAATACCTTCGGAGCGAGAAACAGAAGTGATCTATTAAATGGTAGATAAATTATGAGTAGGTCATATTACTTTCCATATGTGGAGATCGATTGAGCTTAGATTCAGTTTTCATTTCTGAACACACGGTTCTTTGATTGCCACTGCCAAATCTGATGCCAATTGTTGATGTGAGTACAATAGGCATCAGCTGATCAAAAAGAAAGACTAATGATGTCAACTGAGAGGTTGAACAAGTCTAGTGACAGAATTAATGACAGTAGGAGAACAATGTTGGAAACAGAAGAGCTCGGCGTTTCAATTCTTCAAGATTTGCATTCACAGCGACAATCTCTACTGCATGCACATAACACGGTAATCTGTTTCTCTTTCTTGCTTAACTTGTGTTCCTAATAGTAACAAGATTCTTTTAAGAATTGTACTTTCCTATAACGGTAACTTAAGTATGCAGCTTCTCTTTGACTTTTGTGTTTGGGCTTTAAGTAATTCTACAAATTGATTGTCAATTTTAATTTTATATTTATGTATACTTGCCAATTGTCACGCAGCATTATTAGGTTGTGTCTTCTATTTAATTAATATTGTTCTTGAAAATTTATTTGAAAATATATTTATAATAATGGTAGCAGTGAAAGTACATGCCATTTGATCTACTGATGCTGTATATTCCCTCATGCAGCTTCATGGAGTGGATGATAACATAGGCAAGAGCAAGAAAATTTTGTCTAACATGTCAAGAAGGATGAACAGGAACAAGTGGGTTATTAGCATCATTGTGGTTGTCCTGGTTCTTGCTATCATCTTGATTCTGTACTTTAAACTTTCTAAATAGCCAATAGCAGACCTTTTCTGCTATTGGTTCATATACAATGCGTTGTATTGTTTTCCTTGTTTACTTCTTATTAATTTGTTTTCTTCTGTAGTCCGTGATTGCTACCAAAAGATGCTATGTTGGGCTGTGCGGCAAGCTAATTTGACAATGATTGCTCCTTTAAATGTATGGCGTGTGTCTTATGCTGGCTTTGTCATGTATGAATTTTTTTCTCTAATGATCAGTTATTGCGTGATGTTTAGCACGAAACGGGAATGCTCTGTGGTTATGCTGTTCGATTTTAAAGGAATGGGCTCTAATCTATTGGATTAAATGTTGTTCCTATGTGCTGCATGTTATTCACCTCCCTAAAATACTCCTAGAATAACCTAACTCATCCTTTGGGTGAGGAATGGATGTCGATAAGATGGGTGGTGATAAGAGAAAAGTGGATAGCTTTCGTTAGTATATCCATTGGTATGACAATATTCTGATCCCGCACCTTTATCACTCAGATTATTATACTGGAGCTAATATTCTTGCGTGAATCGGTGAATGTAAGACCGTTGTTTTGGAATAGATTTAGATGTGTGGTTGAGATGCCATACCATCAACCTTCTAAACTGGTCATGGTTGTTAAATTTTAGTTTTTCAGTTCAACTCCCTTGAGAAACGTGAATTATTTTACTAGTCTTTAAAAAAAAGGAAAAAATACTTGTTTGAAATGTTTCCACCCTATCCGACACAGTTGAATTCAACGGACACCATTGTCAAAATAGCTAATTTAGTTGTAAAATAGTTACTTAGTTCTATCAGTTATGAAGTTAGTTATTTTTCAGTTATTAGCAGTTAGCTTGTTGCAGCATGTTGCTGACTCCTTTACTTTTAACTCTCTCTGTATGTAAAGCTAACCAAGCTTTATTTTTCATTTTTTAGTAATGAGAATGCAATTTTTCTCTCATCATTCGTACTTCGTCGTTCTCTTCTTCTTACTTTCTTCATGGTATCATTTGCTTCTTTCTTGGGCGTTTCATTGTGCACTTTCATTGATCAGCGACTCCTCGTCTCGCGGTGTTGATCATTGTTCTTGTTCCTCTCTTCACCTCGCAGTGTTTGTTCTTGATTCTGGAATTACGGTGTTCGATTTCCAGTTTCTCTCATTTGATGGTGCTCGATTTCTTGGTTCTCACCTCACGGTGTTCTTGCTTCCGATTCTACACCTCGTGGTGCTTGATTCTTGATACTTTCTCCTCACAGTGTTTGATTGCTTCATCAAGATTTGATGGCAAACCCTAATTCCTTTGCGGATCCTACCAGCCCCTACTACATGCTTCAGAACGATAACTCAGGATCGTCCTTGGTGTCACCACCACTCACTGGTGATAATTTTTGTTCGTGGTCAAGAGCAATGACCTTGTCCTTGAAAACGAGGAACATACTCACTTTCATTGACGGATCTCTTCCCAAACCAGAGCCAACTAGTGCCACCGACGCATCCTGGGACAGATGCAATACTTTAGTTATGTCATGGATCATTCATTCTCTCCATCCTTCCATTGTGCAGAGTGTTCTCTGAATGGATACTGCCTTGGAGATTTGGAATGATTTGTACAACAGGTATTATCAGCATGATACTTTTCGTATTTCTGATGTACAGGAAAAGATCTATATGTTCAAACAAGATAACCTTTCCATAACTTCTTACTTTACTCATTTGAAGGGTTTGTGGCAAAAATTGGACAACTTTAGCCCAATCCCTTCCTACACTTATCATATACCTTGAACTTGTCAGTTGCTTCCCATTATGAGATGTTAAAGGGAAGATGATCATGTTATTAGATTTCTGAAAGGTCTAAATGACCAGTATTTGGCTGTCAAGTCTCGGATTATGCTAATGCAGCCTCTGCCAACCATTGATAGAGTTTTCTCTTTGTTGATACAACAAGAAAAGAGATGTCTAATCCTATGGAAGATTCAAAAATCTTAGCCAAATACAATGGCAATACCTCTGCTGATAGAGGACATTTCAAAAATAAAGCGGCAGGTTCTACTCTAATCAGAAGAACACCTATGCAGGAAAAGGATTGAGTTCCAAGGTTTGCATTTACTGTCATAAGGTTGGCCATACCATTGATACTTGCTTCAAGAAGCATGGGTATCCACCTCCACAAAAGAAGAACATTGTTGTGAATAATTGTGTGGCCCCTGATGAATCTGGTTCTGATGATGAACGTGGCAGTATCATCTCACACAAAGAGAATGTGGAAGGAACAAGCTTGTTTTTCACTCCAGAACAACATCAGGCTTTGTTGGCTTTGCTTCAAAACTCTCATCAAATCACAACACAAACCACATAACCACCCTCACCTCACATAGCTCAGGTATTGTATGTCATGTGTCTAGTAGTTCCAAGCCAAATCATTGGCTGCTAGACATAGGAGCTACTGACCATGTGACCACCAATATAACAGGCAGTGTTGTTTTTTCCAATACCTTTTATCTGAGTTATGTTCTATTCATTCCACAATTTGAATTCAATCTCATTTCTGTTTCTAGATTATGTTCCTCCTTAAACTGCTCACTAACTTTTTCTACATCTACTTGTCACATCCAAGAACTGATCACCTCGAAGATGATTGGTGTAGCTGATGTCAAGAAAGGTTTATAGGCTATGCAGCCTCCAAGTATGTTGTTTGTTGAATCCCCTTCCATAAATGTTACTAATACAAATAGTAGCCTATGGCATAGGAGATTAGGCCATCTTCCTTTCAATAAGTTTGCTGCAATGGACAAACTGTATCCCTTTCTTACTTGTAATGGTCCTCATAGCCCATGTGACATATGCCATTTAGCTAAGAAGAGAAAGTTACCCTTATGTAACAGTTTGAGCCATACTACAAAACCTTTTGAAATAATTCATGTTGATATTTAGGGACCAATTTCTGTACCTTCCCTATTCGAACACAAATTTTTTCTTATCATAGTGGATGACAAAACTAGGTACACGTGATTATTTTTTATGAAACACTAGTCTGAGGTCTCCACCCTCATTAAAAACTTTATAACCATGATTGATACTAAGTTTGACAGCAAACTTAAATGCATAAGATCCGATAATGGGAAAGAATTTTTACTTCCTGATTTTTTCAATTCTAAAGGCATTTTGCATCAAACTTCTTGTGTGGAAACACCACAACAAAATGGCATTGTAGAACGCAAGCATAAACACATATTAGCCATTACTAGAGCCCTCATGTTTCAAGCTAACTCCCTAAAATATTTTGGAATTTTGCTGTCTCTCATGTTGTACATTTAATCAACAGACAACCATCCACTTAATAATCTCTCCAATAGTTCTCCAATAGTTCACGCATGATCATTCTATTTATACTTTGGTACACTTATGGTTTTAAAACTGCCACGCATGTTCATTTAAAACAACAGGCATCACTCCATGTATAATCCAATTACAATATCAACATGCATCAAGTAAAACAGCAAGCATTCATGACTTTCAAAATTTAAAACTCACATGCATGTTAAATCTAACATTATATCTCATGCACAACCAAGCATATGAGGATATTTCCTCATCAAAACCAGATCAAGACAGCAAGCAAGCAATAGGGGGAAGGGCGTGATTCTCTTCATATTACAGTCCAAACAGAAAAACGAAAAAAATTATTACGACCTAATTATCTAATCTGAAGACAACATAAAAAAATAATACGAGAAAGGGGTAGAAGAAGAATATAAAATTTTAATGTTGCCTTGAGGTTTTGGGTTGGGGAGTCCCAAAAACCCCCCAAGCTGTTTCTTTTAATATGGACATATAGATCATCTTCCCCATACTTCAAATGAAGTCACGGTTCTTTTGAAGAGAGACAGATCCGGAAATTGTTCCACCTTCTTGAGTGCTTTCTTCTTCTCAGATAAATGAAGAGAGACATGTCCGGAAAAAGTTATAAGATAACAAGATAAAGCAACCGTGAATAGAAAAGAAAGAAAGCAAAAAGAAGACTAACACATAGAAGAAAAGAGGGAAGACCGTACGAAGAAAAATGAGGAACGGGAAGATAGATAAAGGAGGAAAAGTTGAGAAACAAAAGTAAGAGAAGAGATAGCTTCAGAGCTGAACCTACCATGTAAAAGTAGAAAGGGATCCATAGGAAGAAGAATGATTTGAAAGCTATTGTAAAGAGAAGAAGAAAGAGAGTGGGCCTTCCTCTCATTTTTACTCTCTGGCACACAGAGAAATAAATTGTAACCACTTAGAGCATCTCCATTGGTCATTTTCTAAGGAACCCATTTTGGGTTCTATAATTATTATCAAGTGGTCCCTACTATGCCACATCATAGTTAAGCAACTCATACATGTTTTGCTCCAATGGTAAAAATTTTAAGGAACTCTTAAGCAACCCACACTTTTATAATTTTTTATTTGCATCCAATTTTGTTTAAAATAAAAATAATAATTCATTTATTTTAACTAGTAAGTAAATTATATTAAATATTAAAAAAATGTTTTTATCATGATAAGTTAAAAACGATGAGAAATACATAACATTATATAAATCTGATGAAAAATGGGTGGAGAATTGTGGCACTTGAAACTCAAACATGGTATACATAAAATACTGAGAATTTTGAGAATTGTCACCACTAGGGGGTGGTTGGTTTTGCAAATAATTTATGTAGGATTGCATATTATAGTGACTGAGATCCATTTGGTAGAAAATAAATAAGATTGTGGCTACAAAAAAAATAAAATTGTGGATTGAGAAATTGTGTACAAAATGATGTGAATTGGAGCATTATTTATAGAGTCTAAAATTATGTCCGTTGCATCACTCCAACGGCCAAAAAAAAATTTATGTCTCAATGTCAAACGGTAATATCATTTCCAAATTTTGCTTTGTCTTTTTGAAATTTACATTTTACAAAAATAAAATAATCTCTAATCCACACTCTAGAAGCTTCCTGACTCATCCATCATCTCCCCACTAGAATTGTGGCCGTATTCACTCTTCTGGTCTCATTCTCCCTCAACTCTCATTTCTCCCTCAATCTCCCTCAACTCTCCGTCGATCTGCCTCTTCTCTTCGCGATCTCCGCTTCTCCTTCGTGGTCTTCCTCTTCTGTTCGTCTCCCTCGGATCTCTCTTCCTCTTCTCTTCGTCTCGCTCAGATCTCCCTCTCTCTGCTGAAGCACCTTGATCTCTCTTTTTCCTCGGATCAGCAACGCCGGGAGGATGCCACATTACTGTCGGTGGTGCATGCACGGAGTTTTCGGCTCTCCCTCGAAGGAGTTTCCGGCGATGCCACGACGAAGTTTCCGGCTCTCTGTTGACGGAGTTTTAGACAGCGCCACGACGGAGTTTCCGGCGGATCTACTCTTTCTGACTGCCACATTTTTGGGATATGCTAGGTTAAATTTTTTTTTTTGTATTGTGTTCTTTTATTTTTTTCTGATTTTTTTGTATTGTGTTTTCTCTGTTGAAACTTGACAACTGATTCTCCTATGTTTTGGATTCTGAAATGTGAATCACTTTATTTTCCCTTTTGTTTTAGATGAGTTGGTTGGGATAACATTATCATTTTTTATTCTTATGGAACCGTTCCTTATCCAAGGAACGGATCTTAATTTTAAGGAACCCATGCTGTCAGGTAGATGTGCTCTAATGAAAGAAAAAATTAAGGAACGGTTCCTTAGCTTAAGGAACCCAAGGAACCCAATAAAACACCCCCATTAGAGATGCTCTTAAAAGGAATTTTTTTACTTACTCGCGCTTCCATATACACGGCATTCTATCCTTTTTACACTTCAAATTTTTTCACTGCCTCATTGTTTACAACTCCAGACGTATCACATAGGGCAAGTACAAATTTTATTTATGATTGCTACCCTAGGCAATAGTGATAATTGGTTATTTCATTTTATTATTATTCTATTTTACTTTTCCCCTCTTATTCACTATACGTGCACCCACCCACGTAATACTTACTGTATATATATATATATATATATTCATACAAACGCGCACATGGCCACTGTTATATGTTGCACTACCGACAATCACTTATCATATATACTAGTACATGTAGTGTTTTTAATAACATTTATCTAGTAACATTTATTAAAATGTTACTAATTCCTTTAGTAAAGTTGATTTTGCAACATTTATTAAATTAAATGTTGCCTATGATTTATTTTTTTTTATTTTTTTATTCTTTCAACAATTTTGAAAAGAAGAAGAGTATTCAGCAACATTCTCGGTTCTCATTCCACATTTTTGAATTTTCTCTTCTCTTCTTCTCGAGCAACATTTCCTGAGTTGCTACAATGCTAACACAATGCTAATAGGACTCTTCCCCATTGCAAAAAATTGTTATTGTTATCTTATGATACAAAAATTGTTATTGTTATCTGCCAAAGAATTTTTTTTTAGGAAAGCAGACAATTTCTGCTATATATTTTCTTCCCAACATATGCTTGTTTTATTAGCATGTAGAAGAACCTAAGGTACTGATTGATTCTCCACTGCCTGTAAAGAGAAAAAAAAGACTGCACATTGTTCTCACCGAAAAGAAGAAAATGAGAAACTAAGTAATGATTCTTAGTGTTTGGATGTTAAAAATTGTATGATAATATTTCATAAAAAAATACTAGATTGTATGAGTTTTTGCTAGGCCTTTTATCGTAATAAGTTGGCATTGTTATTTTCTTTTATATGCATGAGTGAGGCCTTTTGTTTTGGAAGCCAAAAGTTTTCAAGAGGCAAACCTGTAACTTATCACATGAGGGATCTGAGGTGCATCGAGGCTCATTCATCAGTTCCCAAGCAAAAATTGTTGGATCTTCCTTGTAAGTGATGTTTGTGAATATATTAACTCTATTGAGCACCGTCTACATGGTGACAATAGTATGGGAACCAACTTAGTCTTTAGGAACCAAAAAGAAAAATAGGTATTAATTTTGACTGAATATGGGGATTTTAGCTTGATTTCATTAATGGCTTCCCTTTTGAATTTTTGCTATTTTGGTTGGGTTAGGTTGGCTTCACTGTTTTCAAGTTACATGGTTCGTTAATCTTTGTTATTAAATTTTTAGTGTTCTTTTGTGTATTTGAACTTTGAAAAGTAGAGTTGAAGCTTGCGGCATTTAACTTGTTTTGAAGTCAAACTATTCCCTTAGAAATTGACTTAGTCATATTATATCTCTTGAATATTGTTAGCGATAATCTGAAATTGATTTTTGAGGATGATCATGGAGGTCTTAGATTTGACGTAAGATTTAAAAATCCGTTTAATGTTAATTAGATTGTTGCCTTGCCAATTGTTAGTTCTGGTTCTGTTATCTTGTTGTAGTGTTCTGAACTCCTCTGAATTACTTTTACAATAAACTAATGCTGATTAGTTTAAATGTGTATGTAGCAGATTATGGCCATGGAAGACATCTTAGGTTCAAGTGGTTCATATGATTGGACTCTAATGATTAGAGTCATACAGATAGGCCATGGAAGACACTTGAAAGGTACCAAAAGTGCAGTGGAATTCAACAAACCTGCCAAAGAGCTTGAGGTAGTGACTGCTTTGGTTTAATAACATTATAGCATCTTTTAGAAAGTTTACCTAGGAAAGTGTTATAAACTGCTAGAAATTTGACTTATATGGCAACTTATAATTCTATCCCATGTAAATTATATTTTTAATTACATTCTGGTAAGTGGTTTTTTTATTTTTCATTTGTATTTTTCTTTTGTAGCAGAGCAGCTATTGCGGGTACTTAAAGCTGAAAGCAAGATTTGAGTCTCTTCAAAGGACCCAAAGGTATGTCTTAGACATTTATGTATTGTTTCTTGTAATCTGGTTTGGGATAAAGCTGTGTTGAACGAATGGAACATGGTCTGTAGTAAAAAAAAAAAAATGGTAAAATTTTAGCTTCTGATTTTTGAGTCATGTTCTTGTTTTAACCATGGTCTGTAGTAAGCTGTATTGTTTCTGATTACTTTGTTTTAATTGTTCTGTAAAATTAAATTTCCTTTTCGTTTGGTGAATCACTTGATCTTGCCACTCGTTCATTCATGTGACAGCAAAGTATAAACAAAGCACCCTCTCTAACAATAATTTGCCCTTCATTCTTCTATAATGCTTTATATGTTATGGCCCCAGCCCCTTTGTATTTTTAACTCTTTTTCCCTTTTCTATAGATTACGCTTGGTACCAAAGAATGAGCAAAAGACCCGCATATGAGGATAAGTTCCATACCTTAAAGATAGTGATGTTGATGGTTGAGGATCTTGAAGATACGAGAATAAACGTTGTTGGCTCATGAAGGAAAACGTACTTTGCCATTCAGAATCTTGGGAAGGGCTTCTCTTGAGGTTTTCTTTTTCTTGGGAGAATTCCCGGCCTTTGCAAATTAAGATGAATGTATGAACTCCAAGTTGTGGAGTATGTTAGGATGGAGAAGTAAACAAGCTCTCATGTGTTGTAATTGTTCAATAGGCAAATTTAGTTTAGTTGTTTTTTGTAATATTGACATTATTGTAAAACTTGATTTTTCTTTAAATGTGAATAGAGACGAATAACTTTCATTTGATTTAGTTACATATGAACTATTTTTAGGTTATTTTTTGTGTTTGCTTTGATTGCCACAAAATTAGTGACATGTTTAAAATAAAGATTTAAAATCAATAACATCTTTAAAATCTTACAATAAGGAAATCATAACATTTTTAAAATGCTACAAAAAGGTAATTAGTAACATTTTTTTATGATTAGCAATATTTTTTAAAATGTTACTAAAAATACATTTAGCGACATTTTTAACATGTAGCTACATTTAACAAAAATGTTGTTATATACTAAATAAATGTTACAAAAAGAATATATTGTAACATTTATTAAATGTTATTATAGGTATAAAAAAATGTTGTTAAGGATTTTTTGCGACATAAACTTTGTGCGACACTTGCTAAAATGTTGCTAATGTTAATATGCAACATTTTTTTCCAATTTTGTGACACTTTTTGAATGTCGTTAAAACTGACTTATGTTGCAGTGATATTTTAAGTAGTTAATTCTGGATAGAAATTAATTGGATAAATATACATATATTTATATATTTTAGAATAGTGTTTTTAGCTTAGATAAAATTTCATTACCGCTATAAACACATGTACTCAAACATGCACAATTAAATCAAGCAATAATTTATACCAAAAATTTTATTTTTATTTTATTGTTTGTATCTATTTTTCTCCTAAAATTAGTCGTAGGAAAAAATGAGGATGTTACAAAACTTACCTTAGGTGCATGTGCTCTTAGAAGCCCTCTTCTTGGTCCAAGTGGTTGTCCTTGGCCGACCGGTGGTGTAATACTAATTTCCATTCTTCCATTCACACCACTCCTTATGAGGTAGTGTATGGACAAGCCCCCTCCAATTCACCTTCCTTACCTTCCTGGACCCTCGTGAGGCCTCTACTATCACAGTGGATCATACTTTGAGTGCTAGAGAGGCTGTTATCTTGCTACTCAAATTTCATTTGATAAGAGCGCAGAACAAGATGTCACAACAGGCTGATAGGCATCGTTCTGACCGCAACTTTAACATTGGAGACTTTGATTATCTTACGCTACAGTGGCCCATTTCGTGTGGTTGATCTATTGGTGCCACTGCATATCAGCTAGAGCTTCCTCCACCAGCTGAAGTTCATAATGTTTTCCATGTTTCTCAGCTGAAGCTGTGTCATGATCTTCGTACCAGTCCTTTTCATCCACTCCCTGCTCACACCTTGGAAACTGAAGCTATTCTTGATAAAAAAAAAATGGTGAAGAATGGCAGGATTGCTGCTACCAAGGTCTTGGTTAAATGGAAGAATGTTCTTGCTGATCATGCCACTTGGGAGTTTTATTATGACCTCCTTAACAAGTTTCCTAATTTTCACCCTTGAGGACAAGGCTGGTGTTCAGGGGGAGGGTATTGTTACAACATTATATTTATGTTGATGCTGCAGCATTGTTAGTAGCATATTGAGCCTTAATTTTCCTTATGCTTTTGGGTCATTTGCTAGTCTGTTTTTAGTCACGTGTGAAGAATTGGGTGTCAGCATTTTACCTTTTAAGTTTGTTAGAATATTCTACTGATGTGGCAGATTTAGTGGAAGTTTGTTAGAAGATGTTCTCTTTATTTGAGCATGACTATCTCATGTACTGTTATGACACCGAAGGGCACATGTGAAAACACACCTAGCATAATAGAATTAGTTGATGGCTCGGGACAGGTGGCGAATGATCCAAGAAATCAGGAAGTAAGGAGAGGTATGAGAGAGAGAAAGGCTAACCGAAATATAAGGGAAATTGAAGGCATAAGGGATGTGTGGATTATGTCAGTTCATTTGTCTTCTTCCTAAAAGTCTATTTTCTCTCTGCTGCGGCTCTATCCTCTTCTTCTATCACTATCAGTACTCGTAGTTTTCCCTAAATGGATTAGAATCCATATTTACATGTAGTCATTTCAACTGTACTTGTTACTATCTCTGTTGTACTGTTTCATTGGCAAGCTTAACACACAGATCAATTCAGTCTTAATTTCTATTTTAGTGATTGCTTCAATATATAAGGGGTGCTACCCTTACATGTACTTAAGTGGCCTTGAGCCTCCATGAATAACATACTATCATTTACAGAAAACTATCTTCTCTCTATAATTTTCTCTCAATTGTTTTTCTCTCATACCATCTGCAACGGGATTCATTCTAACTTCGATTCCCCTGCTTTTGGTTGTTGGGTTTTTTGGGTTAACCTCCCTAAGATCCAAATTTCCATCACAGATTTGCAATTGCACATCCTGCAGTTTTCTTTGAAATGTAGGGTATCTATATTTTTCATAAAATTTGGTTCACTGGTGTTACTTGCAGGCAGATCTCGTCCTTCGCACAACCTACTCCAAATTTGATCCTTATTAAACATAGAGAAACGTATGATATAAATGTTAACAGGGTGAGTTTTAGGGTGCACCTTGAAAATTGGGGTGCACAGTTAGTGCCTTATCTTTACACCATTGATTTCATAGTAAAATCTAATCAATGGTGAAAATGTTGTTACCTGAAAATTAGGTAGCAGGTAATTTTTCAATTTTATTATATATTTAAAACTCAATTGTTATTTACTTTTCAACGCTTTATTTTTTTCTATTTTCATATTGTTCCATGGATTTGAGCATTCCTATTATTCTTCCGGCGCTGCACTCCACCAACTACCTAACCTAAGCCTGCTCACCTTGTCTAGTAAATGATTAAAAACCGATTCCACCTTCACTTTCATTAGGAACCATGTTATTGCTAAATGGCGTGAGAATGGAAGGACTTCGCTGGACCGACAAAAGCTTTGTGGTGTTGGGCAGAAGGAGATCAAAGAATAGGTTCCTGGATTTAGAGTTCTCCAAATGCAGATAAATTTTTCTCTCGAATTGCAAAATAATCCTTCTCTCAAATTGCAATCAGTAATTTTTTTAAAAAAATAATTAAAAACAAAAACTTTGCCTTTGTAATTTTTGGTTGAAATTGGGACAACCTTCATGACATTGGGGAGGGGATGGATACAGTTGCCTAGTTGCACAATGAAGTACATGAGGATGAGAGAGGTTCAGTCCAAAATCCAATGTCAGATTTATCCCCAAACATTGTTTTGAATTTGTAAAAAAAATTAAATCTGGATCACACAATTGCAAAAAAAAAACCCTGAACCCGTACTATTTCTCAAATGGTCAAAAACTTACCTATTATAAGGGGTAATTATTGGACACCACGCATGCACCCCAAAGCCATGAAGACTACCATAAAACCACTTTGGTAACAGTAGTTCTCACACGTCCGTAATTCACAAACAACTGATATTGGACATCTTGTTGAGATGAAATATATAAAAAAAAAAGATTCTGCTAACGAATGTCCTAAGGACACTCTTTAAAGAAACCAAAAAGAGTAATTTGGCATTGAAAAACTAAATATTTCACTTCTTCAAATATTAAATACATCAATTTCTAATAAAAAGTTTCTTTTCTTGCTTCTTTCATTCTCCATAAAAAAAAAAAAAAGGGACATGATAAATAACGACTAGAGATTTACAAACACTCCTATCAAGAAAGGCGGACGGAGATGACATCAGTACTTGAGTTGTACCTGCATCGTTGCTGTCATGAGCTGTACCCAATGTTGCCTACCCAACCCAAAAAAATAAAATAAAGATTAAAGTAATAATTTGGTCTCTATACGTGATCCAAATTTTTCATTTAGTCCCTATATATAGAAAATTTGAAAATGAGTCCCTACATGTGTAAACGTTAGTAAATTCGGTCCCTTATGTTAGCAAATTTGTCCATGCCATCAGCAAATTAATCCTTATAAATGATACAAATTTTTGATTTGGTCCCTAAACCTGAAAAAAAAAATTAAATTGATTCCTATATGTGGGATCGATAATAATTTTGTTCTTATCGTCTGTCAAGGAGCTCGGATCCAACTAAAGATTCTTTTCGTATTGATTATTTTTTTATATATTATATCAATTTATTTCCTCTATTGAGAGACAATTTAGACAACTTTCAGAATATAAAATCATTTACGAACTAAATTATACAATTTTTACTTTCAATAGAAGAAATAGATTGATATAATATATAGAAATTATTCAATATGAAAAGAATCTTTAATTGGATTCGAGCTCCTTAATAGACGACAGAGACAAAATTACTATCGATTGCACATATAAGGACCGAATTAAATTTTTTTTTTCTGGTTTAGGGATCAAATAAAAAATTTGTCATGTATAAGGACCAATTTGTTGATGACGGGAGCGAATTTGCTAATCTTTGCACATATACGGATCAAATTTGCTAACGTTTACACATGTAGGGATTCATTTCTAAATTTTTTACATATAGGGACTAAATGAAGTATTCATGTCACGTATAAGGACTAAATTATTACTTTAACCTAAAATAAAATAAAATTTGGTATGTACTGGATATGTACCCAACACGTACCCATACCCATACCCGATACGTACCCAGTACGGGTACTCCATTTTTGGAGTATCCATGCTTCATAGAACCACATTTTACGGGCTGGGTATTTTAAGTGTCATTTTACTACCAAGAGATGTGGTCCACTATCACTTTTCTATTACTTCTAAAATGACAACAAAACATAATGAACCTAACAGCAGAATGGTATGGCACTTCCCAAAATGGTCAAACTCCAAGGCTTATTTTTTCCCTTTCCTCAATTCTCAGAAAAAAACTAAATTCTCAAAGAAAAAAACTGGATAGACATCATTAGTCAATGTATATCTCACATCTGCAGGAACGAGGGAGGACAAGACCTTACCAGAATGATGTGCAGGAACGAGGGAGGACCAGACCTTACCAGAAAATGAAAGGCATGCAAATGTGAAGTGATGTAAGTGAAAGTCTATGCAGTTAGAATCACTCATTTTCAAAAAGGTCCTACTCCAGCAAAATTATACTAACAAAAAATGTGCAAAATCATGAAACTATTTTCACTTATCATCCTTCTATTTTGCAGCTTAATAGTGTCATTACATATTAATACATGACTACATCAAGATGTGGATCACAAAATTCATTGATGAAGGAAAACTAATCTATGAAATATCATATAGGAAAAAAGCATCATCTCGTATTTCCAATTCATCACATGCATTTCCCACAAACACAAATATGGCATACTGTCTTACGGACAAACAAGACATTTACTATGCAAGCTGTGTTATTAACTGTTTGGAACATTCTCATCAAGTTTCCACAATAATTTCTAAGCAGAATATGGAATCCTCAAGGCCATTCTTTGAGCAAGCCAAGGTCTATCAGGTTCCGGGTCAATAAAAGGATGCATGAGGAACTGCTCTGCTTCTTCATCCATCAATTCTCTACACCAAGTTACTCGTTTGGATGGACAGCAACCCGGTCCAAAACACCTGTACTTCCGATAAAATTACTCCAAACTTCTTGAACTCAATAACCAGATGTTTTGAAATTGTAGGCAAGTAAAAAGTATTTCAATTAAATATGTAGGCTAAACATGGGATTCCAAGTGTCACATCCCAATTTCTTTACCTATTTATTTACTTGAATTTAATTTTATAAATATTAATGATTAAAAATGTTTTGGTATTATGCATGAGAACTTTATAATCCAATCAGGATCGCCCCATATTTTATGAGTCACGGGCTCAAGGGAACCTTCGGCCCTATAAATATCATAAGGTGACCGACACAGTGACTACATCCTCAAGGATGCATGAATTTGGCCTTTTCCAATTCTTATGCACCAAATGTGTCTCATCCAAACATTTTAGGGTGTGTTTGGATAAACAGCTTAATTAAAGCTCATTCAATATGTTTTTTTTCCAAATAAGCTTCTCTGACAAACTTATTGAAATAAGCTAAAAAAAAAACTTATAGAAATATCATAAATTATTTTCATGAGTTATTTGTATAAGATTATGTTCATAAGCTATTCTCATAAGCTCAATAAGCTCTTCCAAACGCATATTCCAATATCAATAGTCACGAATGCATGCATGCATGCATGGTCAATATCATATATCATTCTCAAGGCAATTTTCAGCATTTCTTCCATACCAAATATCATTCTCATTTGCCATAGTCATTCCCTGCCCATTTGGCCAATCATGCCATGTCATCAAGCAATTAATCAAATGGCACCATACTTAGCACATAGCTCAAATAATCATGTATGATTCCAAATACCATATAGTCATCACATCACATAGGCTTCACAATCATTCATATGATCATACATGTATTCAATATCATGCAATATCCATTCAAACCCAAGTTAGCATGCCAAATTCTCATTCCTTGCCTCATTCGGCCAAGAAATAATCAAGTTCAACAACTCATAATAATTTTTCAAACACAAAGGATGTAACGTGCAATACTTTTATAATCAAGACTTTGCAATTTTCAGTTTGCCATTAACAATGATAAAATAGGTTATCAATAATTAGGGTTCTTCTGTTCCCCTTGGTGACCCATTCGACCATCAAGCCTATAGGGCATGCCATGAAGTGCCCCTTTACCCCGCTAATCCTCTAATAATCATTCATTTGACTATTTCTTTAGTTCCATGTACCATAGGTTTACATTCAAATTTTAATCTCCTTACAAAAGGGCTTCTTGGCCTTCATCCATCTTAATTAAAAAAATTATATTAGACTTTAATAGGCTGTGGAGACAGCTCGTATTCGTTCCTCAATCTTAGGGATCTATGTTTCTGTTCTTATGGTATGTTGTTATCTTTAGTGATATGTTTTATTAAATAATGATTCTGGTTCACGAAGGGATTTTATTTCCTTTTTTAGAGGAGGATTTTCCTCTGTTTACTATTTCTGTTTCCTAATATTTAGGAGTTTACAGCAGGAATAAGTCTATAATATGTATATGCTGCGGTATTCCATCAAGATTCAATGAGACAGACAGATTTCTATATGGTATCAGAGATCATATTTCACTGATATCTTAATCATTCCCATGACCAAATACATGCATGGCTTCCAATCAATCGTCCTCCTCCGAAATTTCCTCCAACCCTGAAAACTCACCACAGGCTGCGAGCAATCAAGGAGGCGCACCATCTGCTGTGAGCAATAACAGAGGATCTGAAGCAGCATCTCTCCTCATCATGAGTCATAGATTAAATGGTGACAAGACTCAAATGAATGAAAATATAGAGACCATAACCCAAATGAGTGAAAATAAAGGGACCAAAACCCAAATGAGCGAAAATATAGGGACCAACAACCAAGTCATTGAAATTACAGGGATCAATACCCTAAAAAATTAACTATACAGACCAAAATCTTATTTAAATTTTTTCGATCTTCTAGCAACAATGAAGCAGTTCACAATGTGAATTTAACCAACATATATAACGATTAACGACATATAACAATTGCAATGAGATCCATAGATTTAATGAAAAAACATCTGTCACACATATAGAGAAAATCGGAACTATTTTATACCCAAAAAAAACAGGAAGGCGTAAAACAGTGCAATGGAATCTGCCATGAGATACCTGTATTCATAAAAGCATGCACTTCTCTCATTCTCTGTTTTCCCCCAGTTATCCCAGCCACCATGCTTTATACATGGATCCATATATGTGTACGCAAAGACCACTCTTCCAAAAGGTCCCCATGGTCGTCCAAGACATGCATATGAATTTCCTCCATTACCTGTTATAACACATCTGCAATGGCAACAAGGACCATTCACATGTAAAATACTTAAAACTATATGGAACCAAAGAGTCCAGAAAATAAAGAAAGATTCTTGACCAAGGAAAACTACAACCAATAACTAATAGGAAATATTGGCCTAACATGATTTTACATGTAAAATTTCATAAGAAATAGAAGAACAGCAAATTTTTCATAATTGATAATAAGTATCCATAGATAATACAACTCCAAGTCTCAAAGGACTTGGAATTTGAAAAGTATCATTGATATATCAAGCAACCAATATAAGACAGTATTAAATAATACAAACGAATTAGTATGAGATTCGAGGATAGGGTTTTTTACCCTCCCAAATGTCTGTTCCCATTCTCCAGTAACTACTTTAAATTATAATTTCTTAAATTGCCCTCAATTAAGTTGTTTTATTCAAGTCCAAATATGTTGAAAAGTTGCCTTCATTGTGGTCCCCCCTAGCCGCCTTAATTGCGGCAACTTTGAGCTGCCTTCATTGCAGACTCCAGCACCTTCATTGTGTTGGATGTGAGGGGGTGTTTTTAGTCCCACATCGCCTAGAGATATGGCCTAAGTAGTGCTTATAAGGCTTGGGCAGCTCTCACCTTACAAGCCGGTTTTGTGGGGTTGAGTTAGGCCCAAGCCCAAATTCTAAGAAAACATATTCTTATTTGTCTATTCACATTTAATTGAGGGTAATGTAGGAAATTTCAATTAAAATTAGTAAGGAGTGTGAATATGATATTAGGAGTCCTAATAGCCTCGCCTAGATTTTATCCTCTTGCACATTGTTGCCCTTCTCAGTAAATTTTTGTTTTACTCAAAAATTTTTTATAAGGTTTTAGATAGGGTTCCTGATTACTTAGACTTCTTAAAGGATCAGATCCCCATGCACCATGGGAAACTGTTTCTTGTTCGCATTTAAATTCCTGTCGAGTGGAAATCCTCTCAATGGTGATAAAAAGCTAATCTAATTACTGAGCCTACCCTCTTATTATCAATATCAAAGCCACCTCTACTAACACCAACTGCCACTGCAACAGTAGCCAACTCCACCTCCACCACCATTACTGCATCCACAATGCTCACCAATCTCCTCAGAATTAGTCATCGCTGCCACTAAAGTCACCATCACATGTTGTGATTTCTGTCACTACCTATTTGAGCTATAGCAGTAAGTTCTTTTGTTGACATAGTTTATGCATAAGACAGATCTGAAGAGAAGGAGTTGGAATCCTGTGAGAAAACCAACAGCAGTCATGCCCATGGAGACATCCCATTCCTCGGTTGAAATGCATTGAAATTTCAAAGAGACCAAGATCTAATAAACTAAACATAGTCCAAAACAATATTTCATAGTCCATCACTGCATGGATCCATTTCAGAAAGTAACTTGGTAACTTTTAGCCCCAGCACTAATTTTTCAAATAAAATTTTTCCACTTTTTTTATTTGCAGTACAAAGCTCCAGATATGCTGTTTCTTTCCACAGTTCCACCAAGTATGAGACAAGCAGATAAGAGTTGGAAAACATACTTGTAAAAGAAAACTCATAAATATGTCATGCAACTGTTAGGAGCGGTCATGAGGGGGAAGTGTGGAAAGTCTACACCAAAAGGAATAAACAGTTGGGTAACTAAATTGGTTACTGTGACAGCTGTTCAGTCAGTGAGCAGGGTAGTTAGGTGGTTAGCAGTTTAGTTGGTTAAATAGGAATAATTGTACAGAGGGGGGAGTCTTTTGAAAATAATCAGAGAATGGGGTATTCAGCCTAGTTATAAGGGGCGACCTTTGAAAGGAGGTGTTCTCTCTCCTTGTTCAGTTCTATTCAATTCAGATATGCAATCTTTCTCTCTGTTACTTTCTTGTCTCGTTTTTCTTCTGCAACTTCTCTATCATATATGTTTGGTGCTGTAATCTCCTAGGTTTCTATCAATTGGTCCGACCTACCAGATCTCTTGATTGGGGAAGATGGATTCGAGGGTAGAAGCTTCGGAGAACTCAGTGGAATTTATGAAGAAAGTGACCGGCAACCTGATAGATACTTGTTCAGAAATGGAAAAGAATGATGATTTTTTATTCCCAAAAATGCTCTGATCAGTATCACTGTGATACAGAACAAGTGATTAACATGGAACATTGTCCCTACTCTCTATTTCCCCAGGTACTCAAGAGACCTGGTAGCTCTCCCTAACTTTCTTTTTAGGTTATTTTCTTAACCCGCAATTTCAATATGGAGTTGAACATGGGACTGATGTGTATAAGGAAGCATTTGACGAAACCAGTAATGTCATCATTAAATTGGAAAAAAAAAAATATGGACGATCAAATCAAAACTTTGAATCAGGTTAATAATGAATGTTTATATTTTAATCTTATAATTTAATATTATATATTTACATATTGACATATTATATTTTGTTATATAGTTGATGTCTTTTAGAGATATGGCAGAGTCATTTACGCTATGTTTGATAGTTTTGAAGGAGATAGAGTGGAGTGGTTACTAATGGAGTGGTTTAGAATGGAGTGGAGTTGCCTATCAAAAACAAAAAGAATGGAGTGGAGTAGAGTGGAGTGAAAAGGTAAAAATATACCACTCTATCATTTGGAAGTTTTAATGATAGAACACTAACATGATTTTTGTGGCACCCTTCAGGACGGTCATGATGCTGTCAGGACCATCTCGAAGGGCGCCGCGAAAATGATCTTAGGGACTAACTCTTTCCTTGTTGGACAGGTTAAGAACTTCTAATGACTAAAATATAGTAATAAATGGAAGATGAGATTGTTAACACTAGATAGTGGTAAGTTATACACCTCAAGAATACATAACCAGTTGTTTCCTGTGAAGATTTTCTGCTCTGTGCAGTTATGAACCCAGCAGATTTGCAGTGGATATGACAGTGCTCCAAAAGAGCAGTGCTATTGCCAAAGATGAAGTCCACACTCCCTTCAACATAGCAATCTTTCAAATATTGTTTGCCATAATGTAAGTACAATGTGTCCTGCACCATAATCACAAATGAAATTTATCCCCTTGGTATCTCCCCTAGATTGTCCTCAAATGAAACAGGAACCTGAGGCAATGTATTGAACACAAGGCCAGCTCGTCTGCCAATCATGGCCCCAAGTTAATTTACTAATATTTTCAAAAGAACAGGCTAGAAAGGTGAAAATTGTCACTTACACGAAGAATTCGCCCAACAAAGCAATCACTTAATCAATGTTTTTTAAAGATCTTCATAAGCAAAAATGAATTCTTTGATGGTCTTCAAAACTTTGTCAGTAATTCAACATGCGTATATCACCAACAGAAATTTTTTTCAAGAAACCTCTAACCTATACAAACTAACACATCAAGATAGTGGAGTTACCTGCCATCCAAGGAACCTGCAATTGTAGAAGGCACATCGATCTGCTGTTACTCTAATTGCCACTGCTTGCCCTGAACCCTGCCAGAAGAAGAAGAAGAAGAAAAAGGAAGCACATATAAGGTTTTTCATAGTTTGTGTTTGTAAATAAATTTTGTCTCCATAAAACTTAAGAAGATACTAGTTGGGACGCAGCAGTATGAAGCAATAATAATGATAGAAACTGGCTCAGATTACAAAGAAAATGCAATGAATTCCCAAGTATTCAAGAGACTTGGACTCTCCCAATGCCCAAAGGTCCCAACTATTCCCAAATGACAAGATATCCCTCTCTCTCAATCTCCCCTCTTATTTATAGGCGACATGCCTTATTTCCCCTAACTCAACCACTAACTAATTAACTAACTAACTAGGGGTTGCCTATCCAATACCAGATCATCTAATGATTATATGACAACATCTTTAACCAGTGACAGAATAAATGTCACTTGGAGGTCTTCAGCATTCAGCAGATAAAAAAAACTCACAAAAAGGAAAAACTTCAAATTACTAGTACTCTCTCAAATAAACACTACCTCTGTAAGTAATTCGATGACAGCCAAGTACATATATTACCTTGTCAACTACCAACAAAGAGAACTATCAAAATATGTTTTCATGGACACACAGAACCATACCACCAATCATTTACATTACCTACTTGCACATACGCCCATTTACCAACCAGTCTAAACCAATAGTACTCATCAAAGTGATGATACAGAAACTAGCACAAGCAATCACCTTAAAAACACTGAAGATTTCACAAGCATTACCTCGGGGGAAGAATTCTCAAAAGTAATATTCTCAGCAATAAAGTCCTCCCCTTCCACAATGGTACTTCCGCAGCCAAATGTCCCAGTCCCTATCACTCTGGCAGGCTGCAACAAAAATAAACCACCAAACTAAAAAGTTAACAGGTTGACATATACCCTTAAACCCAATAGAGGAAAATATTAATTTTTTGAAAAAGAAAAAAGTTTTGACACATGCATTAATCAAGTAGGAGAACATTTGAGAAAGGTTAAATTAATCTGCTGGTCCCTAACTGTTTGGGAATTTTCATATAGGTCCCTATGCTTTAAAAGTTTAAAATTGGGTCTTCGAACACATAAAAAATTTGTAATTGATCTCTCATACACAAATTCAAATGTATCTTTATACTTGAAAAATTCAAATAGGTCTATGTACTAAACGAATGAGGGACCAAATTACAAATCTTATGTATTCAAAGGACTACCTATATGAAAATTCTCAAATAGTTGAGGGATATGCAGATTAATCGAATCTTTTAGAGAAAAGGAACAATTTTGACACATCCATTAAGTCAAATGATGAAAACATGAAGAAAATGTGCCCTACTTGGTGATGATCGATTCTGGTGGCGGTGTTGTTCCAGGTAAGCACAGTGTCCTCCGGGCAGAGACCAGCAAGAGTGATGAAATTCTTGGTCTTGGGCACGTATACCGGCTGACGGTAGATTCCTGGCGACACCCGGATCACCGTCCGGCGAGTGTTGCCGAGCGGCACGGCATCGATTGCTTCCTGCACCGTTTTGAAATCTCCGGTGCCTTTCTGTGACACCGTGAAAATGCATGCAGCCATTGTGGTTCTCTGGATCTATCTACGGGTGATTCTTTTTGGTCATGTGTAGATAATCTATCTATCTTGTGCGGTGTCTTATGTTTAAGTTTTGGTTTGTGTTCCCGAGGTAACACATGGATTTGTTTCCCGGCACATTCCAATGCTTCTCCTAATTTTATAACCTAATATAAATATAAATAGAGTTGTGATATTTGGACAACATATTCAGTACAACAACATATTCACTCATTGGATATATTATTAAAATAATTCTACGATCTAGATTTCATACTAAAAAATGTAAGAGTAATATAGGTAAACTTAAAGTCAAAGACCATGATACCCTTATTTTCCTCTCTTTCCTAGTACGATGGTTATGTAGTGAGTGGCCGAGACGTGCAAGGGCGGCACCGACATGGCGGAGGAATCACCGCTTAAAAAATCTATATCTTATTCCCGCTCGATTCTCCTCAGAAGTTCACCTTAGATGCCTCCTTAGTCGGCAACAAGGCCAAGCCCTCTGACGATTCCTTATGGGTATGGATCTAATAACCTACGACCTCCACCTCCTTTGCCTCCACATGTGGCAATAGGGTTATCAATGGCCAGCACTCAATCAACACAACAACAATAGTCACCGCTGGGGGGATTTTACATGCCACCAAGCATTGGGTTTTATGCGTAAAGCCATCCATCAACACCACCGCAAGAGGAAATAGACCCTTAAGTTTTTAGAATTAAAAAACACCTATTCATAGACACAACAAACTCAACTCGGTTCACAAACCAAATAGGAGTCAATCTACAAGAGAACATTGTCATATATAATAGAGTGCTTCTACGGTGAAGCTCAAAATTTGGAGTACACTAGTAGAGCAACACTTTCAGCCATTGGATATATTATTAAAATAATTGTGTAGTCTAGATTTCATGCTAAAAAAACGTAAGAGTAATATAGGTAAGCTAAAAAAGTCAAATGATCATGATATCTGAGACGTCCCCTTGCCTCATTAAAGAACCTAGTTAACTAACCTTGATAACGTTATAACCGCTACCGCGCTTATTACACATACGAGGGTATTTAAAACTTTAAACATACATACATACTGTATATGTACTGTACATGTCACATACAATTATCAGAGTAGCATAAACCATAAAAGGAAAGCATGGTATGAATATATACAAATGACTTCCTCTCCTCACCCAAAATACATCAAAAAGACAAACTCACAGGCCATATACACCTAGTACACTAACATACGTTTCTTCAGCCTGGACAACGGATACTCCTCGCTTGTTCTCGACGTACAGTCGCTTAGAACCTCCCAAGATTAGGGTTTGTGGCTCTTCCGCCAACATTGGGCTCGTACGGGGTTTCGTCCAGCTCTTCGTCGCCTGGCTTTGCGACCTGTTCTTTTTTCCATTTTAAGAACATACAATATAGGAATAACAAGGGATAATAATTGCATCTCATCACAGATAGGGATAAAGGTAAAGCAGATACATTAATAGCACAACCACACGCACAATCATCACCAACAACTATCCTCGGGGTTTATTGATCTTAACTACTCATCTCACACTCTCATGCACCTAGACCTGACATAAAGACGCGATCACATTTCTATTTCACAACGTATCCCCTACCAAGTAGGATACTCATCCCCTACCAAGCAGGATGAAAGTCAAACGTCATCCGAGCAGCATATTCCTTTACACTCATGAGTACATTACATCCCCTACCAAGCAGGATGCTCACCCCCTACCAAGCAGGGTGACACTATTCCCCATTCCTGATAGAAATAGTTGTCCCGGTGTCGGAAGGCGCATCGGAGATCTTAGAAGCTCACAGTAGACCTACCAAGCATCTATCTGTAGTTCCGATTTGACCTCGCGTAATCCTAGATCTACAAGGCTATGACATCACCACACGATGCAATCTAGCATGAATCCTCACAACTCATTACGATCAATCGCTTAGCAACTCAACCTCATCACTGACACTCTGATCACCAACACCCCCCACCAAGCAGAGTGTTCATGACTATCTATAGTCCTCGATCATTTCACCAGGTTGAGTGCAGTAGCTTATTTCCACCAAATGATCTTATCTCACACATCACCCTATTCACAACGATCATCGCTTATCTCTAAGCATACCAGCAGTCATATATACAGCATCATATTATCTCATGGCACATTATCACCATATCATCGAATGAGGTAAATAAACATATCATCACAACATCACCCATTAAGACAGTAAAGCATGTTATCACGAGCATAACAGAGCACGTATTCACAAATGCATCATAGCAGGCATATAAGCATGTTAAACATATAACCTCGATCAACATAGTATCAACCTACGGTGATAAACCTACAATGCCTAACTCTATATTGGTACCACTTTACGGTAGTCGCCAATGTGGACTTAGTTGTTGTCGGTTACTCAACCACTAGTAGGGTTTAGGATCCCCTACGCATATTAATGTATTCTACTCTACTCTTGCCTCCCCGACGAGTGTAACTCTTTCCCCCACCTTAGAGCGATTGATGCAAAGATCACGAACTCGACCACCGCAAGTTCTCCACCACCACCACCACCATGCAGGTCTCCACCACCACCGCTAGCAGCTCCAACACCACCACAATCACCACCGCCGCGGTTGTCTCCTCTATCATGAGCACCCTCGTGGCCTTGAACTTTGCCCTAATCATGGAAACAACATATAAAAAACATTGTTAACCCTAGGGCGATACCAAAACCAAGAAGATTCAAGGGAGAAGCTCGAAGAACACGAAGGTCAACGTGTTAGAGATTCGAGCTTACCTTTCGAGAAATCGAGAAACCAATTCATGGAACTCGTAGTACTCGAAGCGCTGACCACAATGGTGTAGCTGGACTCACGATCCGATGCCTCGATCTTCCCTAGCTTCACTTTCTCTTTCTAAGTACCTCAGACTCTCTCTCTCTCTAAGCTTTGGTCGAAGAAGAAGAAGTGAAGAGCATGCAAAGTGGAAGGAGGAAGAAAAACTTAAGTGATGCTGTCAGGCTGTCCACGCTTGAGAGTGGGAACACTCCACATTTCAGCGTTGGCATGCTCTGACATGGGAAAACTCCACCTTTCAGCGTAGGACGCTGATCGCCACGTCTCTGCCAAGCATCGCGTGCGTGCTGACACGTGCACCCCCACGCATCCCCCCTTCCATGCTCTGACGTGCTACTACCCACGCTCTGACGTCAGTGGTCAACGTTTGAGCATGGGGTTTCTCCACGTCTAAACGTTGGACGTTGATTCACTCTGTTCTTTCACGTTTTTCCACTTTCTAGACCCGTTCCAAAGCCAAATTGTCCCAAATTTGAACCTTGGTTTCCTCAACACATAAGGATCCTAATTAAGCTCTCAAGCATGCTTAATTAATGTCCTATACCCTAATCAAGAAAACAGGGTGTTACAATATCCTTATTTTCCTCCCAATCCAAACTTCCTTATCCCTTTCCCAACACGGTGGTATGCAGCAAGAGGGACATACGAGGGCGGCACCGACATAGCCGAGGACTCACCGCTTAAAAAAAACCAGATCTTGTTCCCGCTCGATTCTAGAGATGGCAATTAGGATCCTACCCGCTGGGTACCCGCAAAAAATACCAATGATGGGTAGGGTAAATACCCGCTTTGTGGGTACGGGTGCGGGTCAGGGTAATTACCCGTAAACAAGAGAGGGTATGAGTGCGGGTACGGGTACTCTAGTACCCACCCCGCCCCGCACCCGCATATATAAATATATATATATATATATTTATATATTTATATATTTATTTATTTATATTAATACATATAATTATAATTATATATCAAATTTTAAAAGTAAAATTAATGTAACCTATGGTTTCTTAACTATTTTTCCCTTTCAGACTTAATCACTTACTGACCTAAGCACTAACAGCAGCCGCTGATGTTCTTTATGTTATTTTTTTCCTTTTTCTTAGTTAAAATGCGGGTAACGGGTGCGAGTATGGGTACTTAAGTACCCATAGGGTACGGGTAAGGGTACTTAAGTTGCTACCCACGCGGGTACGAGTCCGGGTACAGGTATTTTTTTCAAACGCGGATATAGGGACGGGTACTATAGTACCCTACCCAGACCCTACCCATTGCCATCCCTACTCAATTCTCCTAAGAAGTTAACATTAGATGCTTCCTTAGCCAGCAACAAGGCCAAGCTCTCTAACGATTCCTTATGGGTGTGGATCTAATAACCTACCGCATCCACCTCTTTTGCCTCCACATATGGCAATAGGGTTATCAATGGCCAGCACTTAACCAACAAAACAGCAACAACAGTCATCGCAGGGAGGATTTTACAAGCCACCAGGCATTGGGTTTTATGGGCAAAGCCATCCATCAACACCACCGCCAATGCCTAGGCAGTGAGCCACGACGGGATCTGGTTCGCTATTGTACAAAATGGGATGATGTGCAAGTATACACAATCGTAACAAATAATAAAGTAGCAAGAAAGATCGTCTCATGAGGATTATGTGGTATTTTAGTGTCCAAGTTTAAATCAATGGTTATATAAGCTACGATTAACAAGGGTAACAAATATTTTGTGTATGAGAGTGTCCAGAAAAGATATAGCATATAACAAAGAAAACAACGTAAAGGTTGTAGCAACAAAGTTTGGCAAGATAACTATGGGTGTGTATCCGTTGTATTATCAAGCTAGATCAGTTATGTGACTCAAGATGTTATGGCATTTGGCTCAAGAAATTAAAGTTTGCTTTTCAGCACTTCAAAGACAAATTCGCTAAACGCTCCTATGTATATGTTCATATTAGTTACATTATCCCCTATTTTAGCACGTTCCAGCTAGCCTAAGAGTTGAGCATTTATGTCTAAACTACTCAAGATCAAACAACCTCTCAGTTGAAGATATAACTCTTATCGGTAAAATAGTTTCAACACACTTAGTTCTTTCAAGCATCTGTGAGCTGAGGTTTTAATTAAGGTGATCAAACTTAAGGAAAATGAAATTAAGAACAGAGATACAGAAAATGCTAAGCAAAAATCATCACATAACTTACTAAGAATCCCTTAAAAGTTTAACAACCCATAAATACAGCGAGTTAGCATATATTGAGCTTACAAAACCAAAGATCAAAAGAGTAAATAAAGAAGGAAACCATCACAAAGGGAGACAGTGGAGTGAGAGAAAAGGGGGCGCAACTCTGGTGTACTGCTCAGATCCGTGGAATGAAGGACGGTACTAGGGTGTTGGGGAATCAAGAGATATAATTTTTAAAAACAATTTTCAAAAACCTCTTGAGCGGAAAAACCCCTTTACATAAGGATCACGTATTGCATATGAATCACAAGGATATTGTGTTTACCTCTTGAATCGTACCTTTACCACGAACACTTTGAGCACGTCAACAGCACTGGTTAATCACAAACACTGCTATGGAATGAGTGACAACTTGATCAACACAGCTATAACGCAGCAGATCTGAGGAACACCGCTGCAACCACCACGATGGGAGAATCTCTTCTATCACCAGTATTGCAAGATAGCAATACCTCTACTCAGTCCACTTGAGCAAACCACCGTCAGAGATAGCGTAGTGCTACCTATTAGAATTGAGAGAGGCGCAACACACAGAGAGAGAAAAGAGGGCATAGCTGTCTAAGGTGTACAACGGCCGCTATGAGTAATCTATGTTATATGTGCCTTAAGTGACGTGCATAGCTTACTTATAGTTGTCACCTACTTAACCTAACCCTATTGGGTTACTGTACGCTACAAGCCCAATGTTTAATTATTAATTAAATCACATTTAATTAATCAATTAAATTGATCCCATTTAATTATCAAGTAAATCATATTTAATCAATCAATTAAATTAATTCTTTGACATTTGCTCTATGCGTGTGTCCTTATAGGTTCTCAATTAATAGGCAATAATATTAATTATTGTTAATATTAATAATTAATTAATACTATAAACAATGAGCGGCATCTAACAATACATCATTTATAACACCCCGATTTTTCACTGTTTTTATATATCAATAAGTGGAATAATTAAGTTTATATTTTATTTGAGGACTTAGAAAATGAAATAAAATAAATCGAGACCATATTCATACTCAACGCTATTGTACAAAATTACGATTAAATTTTGAGCTGAAAACTCAAATGGAGCCCGGTTTGCGTTTTTACACTGACAGTATGATTTTACTACGCAGGGGACCTTAGATTGACCCATGAACGAGGCAATAAGTCTTAGAATTTAGTTTCCTATGTTTTAGTTAAATTTCAAAAAAATCACTTCCTGACCTTCGTTTGAGCGAAAATCTTTAATTGGGTGACGAACGGAACTGCATATGGATTTATCGGGACCCGCTAACGGATAATCTTGATGTCATATCATATGGGAAAGCATGCCAGATTCATCATGACATTTGAAAATATCTGGACGTGAAAAGACCAAAATACCCCTAACCTTTTTCCTTATTACCATTTACCCTTGAAGGAAATGACCAAAATTCCCTTACGTGACCCCATTTTTGGCCCATTTTAGCCCATCTCCCACACACCAAACCAGCCAAGGGAGAGCTTCATCACTTCACTTCACAACTTCATCTTCTTCCTTAAGACATTTCTCCATTTTTCTTAAGAGAAAAAGCTTGAATCTTTGAGAGAAAAGCTTGATTCTTTATCAATCAAGAGGTAAGAACACTTTCTATGATCCTTAACCTCATGAAATCTTGATTCCATGGATTTCAAGTTTATGATCCAATTTTCAAAAATTCCTAGAAAATTGTAGAAAAATCCTTTTAATGTGAAACCAATTTCTTTGAGCTAGCTTCATCACCTTCTACCTCTATCCAAGAGCATATGATCAAACTCTCATCCTAGCCTACTTCTTTAAGAGTGACCGAAACCCTAAGAATTGGGGGAATAGTGATTTTGTTCAATTTTTGGTCTTTGAACACTGGATTTCATTCTTACCTTTCCTATTGCCTTTGAATCCAAGTGATGGAAAACTAAATCAATTTCTAGCCAATTTTACTCTTCATGGCCGAGACCTATAGTGAGTAGAACCTTGAGTTTTGCTTCAAATTTTTGGGAAATAAAAATTGTATTAGTGTTAATCAAGCTTAAAGACCAACCATCCAAAAGATTGGAACCGAATGAAACCCCTAGCCTTTTTTACCAAGTTTGGACGAACCTTAGACCACTTTTGGGGGAGGAAAATTATGCTTTGATGTTGTTATTTTGTTTTGGTTGATTGTTGAGAACTGAATTGTATTTGATTGTTTTAGGCTACGCGGACGAAACCGGAATCGGAACCGAGAACCGTTCGGGAAATTGACTAGAAACTTAGAGAGGTAAAGGGAGGTATTTCATTATTTGAGTTTGGTAGCCTCATGATGTGATGTTGTTGTTTGATTGATGATTTGAAAATGTGTCTTGAATGAAATATGAAATTGATGTACTTAATGTTGTTTGTATTTGAGTACTTGAATATGAATTGTGACATGGATGCCTTGAATGAGATATATTAGTTATGTTGATTTGAGATTGGTGTGTGTGTGTGTGTGTGTGTGTGTGTGTGTGTGTGTGTGTGTGTGTATATTTATATCCTGGACTGGTTAAGAGCATAGGACTGGCTATGACTCGAGAAAGAAAATTAAAATACTTGAAAACCGAAATCAAAATTTTGAAAACCGGATTTTGAAATAAAAAAAAAAAAGGTTTTTAGGAAACGGGTTGCTTTTTCAAGAAAAGTAACTTTCTTTTTGAAAAGTTATGTCCTTTGAAAAAGAAAAAGTGGTTTGAGGAAAAGTTATGCAATATAAGTTTTGTTTCAAAAAAATGTTTTAAAAAGAGGTGGAACCTTTAGAAAACGGTTTTGTTGACAAGAAAGAGTTTTTCTCGGTTTGAAAAAAGAAATGTCTTAGTTCAAGAAATGAAATTGAGTTTGTTTTCCAATTTTGTTTCGAGAAAATAAAATCGAAAGAAAAACGATGAATCTTTTGAGATGAATGCAAACCTAGTGACCGAGACGTCGGGCTAGTGTTTTGTAGATTGACCACTCAGACTTCGTGTCCTGTGTTTTGAATGAACGGGCTTAATGTCCTTTAAAACGGGTCGTGAGCTATATGCCTCGACAAAAGAAAGAATGAAAAAAAAAACAGAAGTTTCTGTGTACATACATGAAACGGCAGACGTGCCATTTGAAAACGAGCTACAACTCAAGTAGTTGAGAAGATGAGCCAGTTAAGACCACTAGGTCTATAGGGGCATACTGTATTCGAGACTCCACATGTGGCCGAAGGCGTTGCAACCCCGTGACGTGGTAATCAGTTGCCAAACACTGATGAACTCGATCAGAGACTGGTCTATTTAGGATATGGTTATGACGTGGTACCCCGAAACAATTGTAGCTCGGACCTAAATTGAGCGGCCGACTCATGAGAACAATTATGTTACGGGTTTATTTGCGGCCTATCGCTCGATGAAGGGAAGTAGGAATCTCCGGAGTACGTGAACTAGAAAGATGATATTGGAGTCTCATGCATTATTATAACTCATGATATTGTTTGAGATATTATGTTTTATGAATATCTGCTGGTATAACATTTTTTGTATGTGGATATTTATGCTATTTGTCGCTTATGCGGCTATCGTAATAAACTTATAAAATGAGTATCTCACCTTTGCCTGTACATGTTGGACACCCTGTTGTGTTTTTGGAACACATGTACAGATGTTCATCATAGGTCCCTGCAGACACGTGAGGACTTAGATGATGGAGTCTTTTGAAGGAGCAGGAAAAGAGGATCCCTCCTAATTCCTCTAGGAATCGGAGCTGACTTTGGGGTTGTATCCCAATGGCTACTTTTAGCCCGACCAGCATAGGAGTCTTATTTTTGAGGCAGTTATATTTTATTTGCTGCATGTATGTTGACTATATGTCTCTAAGTCTATAATATATACCAGACCTCAACTTATGTTATGATTATGTTCTTATGAACATGGAATATCAATGTATGTGTTATAAGGTTTATTTCTTTGTCTTGAGTTTGAACTGCTTATGCATGTAGAAAATTTTTAGAACCACGTTTTTGAACTTAGCTAAGTAATTACAGTATTTTCCGAAAGCAACCAGCAATTTATTTTCTTGATGTTTTTCCGCATTTTGAATTCGTGTACGTAGCACCCGAGGCGGGTGCTACATTAGTGGTATCAGAGCTGGTCAAGCCTTTCGGGAATCCTTGGGGAATAGGTCTGTTGTGTTTGTGTTGTGTGATCTCCGTGTAAACCTTTTTTGAATTGTTTCTCTGTTGAAGCAATGTGTGTTGACACACGAGCTTATGTTTCCTTATTAAGGTATGATTGGTTTGCCTTGTCGGGAAACATGAATCTTAGAGGTGGTCGTGGTGGTGGTCGTGGCACTGTTGACACCAATGCTGACGACAAAATTAATCGGGCGATCCAGGCCATGGTTGATATGGCGGTAGCTGTTGCTCAACAAACAGCTACGATGGCTCAACAGAACCAACAGAATCAACAAAGAGCGGATCTTGCTGCTGATGCCAGAGGGTTAGTCGACTGTCGGCATCATGATCCTCCGCAGTTTCATGGAGACTGTCACCCGGAAAAGGCTAACTTATGGCTGCAAGAGGTGGAGAAGATTTTTGCTGTTCTGCACTACCCCAAGGGAGTGAAGGTGGACTATGCGACATTCCTGTTTCTGGGAGATACAGAGTATTGGTGGGGAGGAACCAGACAATAGCTGGAAGCCAACAACCAAGAGATCACTTGGGGAGTATTTTGCACCAAGTTTCTGGACAAGTACTTTCCCCAGAGTACCAGAACTGAGAAAGAGGAGGAATTCCTGAGGCTGCAGTAGAGGGACATGACTGTCGGGGAATATGCTGTGAAGTTTGAATCGCTCGCCAAATATTTCTGCTTTTTCCAAGCTCAATCAAATGAAGACGGGAAAAGTGAAAGGTTTGAAAGAGGTCCGCGTTTCGAAATCAAGGAGTCTGTGCTACCGCTGAAGAGTCGTAACTTTCAAATCTTGATGGAGAAGTGCAGAAAAGTGGAAAAGATGAGAAGAAGAAGAGAGAACAAGAGTACTATGGGAGGACCGTCTAGGTCCAGGAACCCGAGCCAATACCAGAACCAGAAGGGGAAACAGTCCCAGA
The DNA here is from genome assembly GCA_039655645.1 of Ammopiptanthus mongolicus. Classification (NCBI taxonomy): domain Eukaryota; kingdom Viridiplantae; phylum Streptophyta; class Magnoliopsida; order Fabales; family Fabaceae; genus Ammopiptanthus; species Ammopiptanthus mongolicus. Next base: position 75,770,861 of record CM077348.1, on the reverse strand, counting down.
AGAAGCCGTATTCCCGACCCCAAGGGAATAGTCAGAAACAACAATCTTATCGTCCTGTCGCTTCTGCCTACGGTGGAGGGAATGGAAATGATCAAAATCAAGGCCAAGTACAGAGGTGTTTCAAGTGTGGGAGACAAGGACATCCAACTGAGAGCTGCGAGCTGAAGGGAGTTCTATGTTTCCAATGTGGGAAGATAGGACACTTTGCGAGGGATTGCCCTACACCAAAGTCCGACTCGACTGTCAACAATGTACGGACTGCTAGACCAATAGCAAGGGGAAGGGTGTATACCATGAGTGGCGTTGGTGCTTCTAAATCGGATAATCTCATACAAGGTAGTTGCATCATAGTTGGCAATCTCCTAACTGTACTATTTGATTCGGTTGCTACGCATTCGTTAATCTCTTTGGATTGCGTGAGACTGTTGGACTTACATGTTTCTTCGCTATCTTTTGATTTGATTGTCATTACTCCAACTGCTAAACCTGTCACAATAAATACAGTATGTTTGAACTGTCCTATTATTGTTCATGATAGGAACTTTCTTGTTGACTTGATATGTTTGCCTTTGACACAATTGGATGTGATCCTAGGCATGGATTGGTTATCTTCCAACCATATCCATTTAGACTATGCACATAGAACCTTAGTTTTTCCTGACCCTGAGATGTCTGGATTTTTAACTGCCAACCAAGAAAGAGCTTCTTTGAAAGAAGGATCTCAGAGATACATGCTTTTATCCTGTTTAGAAATCGAGAGGGACATTGTCTTGAGCGATGTGCCGGTTGTGAAAGATTTTTCAGAAGTTTTTCCCGAGGACGTTCCAGGTTTACCACCTGTGGGAGACATCGAGTTTTCAATTGATGTAGTTCCAGGATCTTGTCCGATCTCTATAGCTCCTTATAGGATGTCACCTACGAAGTTAGCCGAGCTGAAGACCCAACTAGAGGATCTGATGCCTAAATGATTTGTGAGGCCAAGTGTGTCCCCGTGGAGAGCACCAGTGTTATTGATGAAAAAGAAGGATGGGAGTTCAAGACTCTGCATGGATTACCGCCAACTCAACAAGATAACGATCAAGAACAAGTATACTCTACCCTGCATAGATGATTTGATGGATCAACTTCAAGGAGCCGCTGTCTTTTCAAAGATCGACCTGAGATCTGGGTATCACCAGATTAGAGTAAAGAACGAGGACGCACCTAAGACTGCATTCAGGACTCGTTATGGTCACTATGAGTACCTCGTGATGCCTTTTGGAGTGACGAATGCGCCTGCTATCTTCTAGACTATGTGAACTGGATTTTTCATCTATTTCTAGATCAGTTCGTTGTCATGTTCATCGATGATATACTCATCTACTCTAAGAGTCAGGAGGAGCATGAGGAACACTTGCGACAAGTTTTACAGATTCTTCACAAGGAGAAGTTATACGCAAATCTGTCTAAGTGTGAGTTTTGGATGGATGAAGTAAAATTCTTGGGGCACGTGATTACGAAGGAAGGGATAGCCATTGACCCTACGAAAGTGGAGGCAATACTTCTGTGGGAAAGACCTAAGACCGTGTCAGAAATCCGCAGTTTTGTTGGACTAACTGGTTAGTGCCGAAGGTTCATCGAAGGATTTTCAAAGATTGTTGCGCCACTGACTCAACTTACGAGGAAGGACCAACCGTTTACGTGGACTGAGAAATGTGAGGAAAGTTTCCAGATGATGAAGGAACGTTTGACAACCTCACCAGTGTTAGTATTACCTAAACCAGACGAACCATGCGAAGTGTACTGTGATGCTTCGCATTAAGGATTAGGATGTGTACTTATGCAACATCGGAAGGTTGTAGCGTATGCTTCGCGCCAGTTGAAGGCTCATGACAGGAATTACCCGACGCACGACCTAGAGTTAGCTCCCGTGTTTTTTGCATTGAAAATCTGGAGACATTACTTGTATGGATCCAAGTTTGATATCTTCAGTGACCACAAAAGTTTGAAGTACCTGTTCGATCAGAAGGAACTTAACATGAGGCAGAGACGTTGGATGGAATTTGTCAAGGACTACGACTTCCCTTTGCTATACCACCCTGGAAAAGCAAATGTCGTTGCAGACGCTCTGACTCGGAAGACCCTGCACATCTCTGCAATGATGGTTAAGGAGTTAGAATTGATAGAGCAATTTCGTGAGCTCAATCTGGTTATGGAAGTGAACCACGAGAAGATTAGCTTGGGAATGATCAAGGTATCTAGTGGACTGATGGAGACGATCCGTGAACAACAAGCAACTGATGAGTACCTTCAAGAGAAAAACGAGTTACTTGGACAAGAGAAGGCTGTGGAGTTCAGCTTGGGAACTGATGGTATCTTGAGATGCATTGGACGGGTTTGTGTACCTAGCAACCCAGAGATGAGGAGAATGATTCTAGAAGGACATAAGATCAAGCTGAGCATTCACCCTGGATCAACCAAAATGTATCAAGATCTGAAACAGAAGTTTTGGTGGCCAAGAATGAAAAAGCAAATGGCAGAGTACGTTGCGTCGTGTTTGACCAGCCAGAAAGCAAAGGTAGAACATCAACGACTTGGAGGAATGCTTTAATCCTTGGATGTACCCGAATGGAAATGGGAGAGCATCTCATTGGATTTCGTGGTAGGTTTGCCGAGGAAATCTAAGAGTTTTGATTCAATCTGGGTGATCGTAACACACTTCTTACCTATTAAGATCAACTAATCAGTGGAGAAGTTAACTGAGCTGTATATCAGAGAAGTGATCAGACTACATGGAGTGCCGTCAAGCATAGTCTCTGATAGAGACCCAAAGTTTACTTCCCGTTTTTGGCAAAGTCTACATCAAGCGTTAGGGACAAGGCTGAGGCTGAGTTCAGCCTATCACCCTCAAAACAGATGGACAGACAGAAAGAACGATACAATCTTTGGAAGATTTGCTGAGAGCTTATGTTCTAGACATGGTGGAAGTTGGAATGATCTTTTACCCCTTATCGAATTCACCTACAACAACAACTATCATTCCAGCATAGGGATGACACCCTATGAAGCCTTGTATGGACGAAAGTGCCAGACACCGATGTGTTGGTACCAATATGGAGAAAGTATGATTGTAGGCCCCAAACTTGTGCAACAAACAACAGAAAAGATTAAGCAAATCTGCGAAAAGATTAAGACGGCACAGAGCAAACAAAAGAGCTACTCCGATAAACGAAGACGATACGTGTTCCTGAGAGTCACGCCCACGACTGGGGTAGGTAGAGCTATAAAGTCTAGAAAACTCACTCCCAAATTCATTGGACCTTACCAGATTTTTCGACGTATTGGTCCAGTAGCTTTCCAGATTGCCTTGCCACCTTTTCTCTCCAACATTCATAATGTTTTTCATGTCTCACGGCTTAGAAAGTATATTCCTGATTCTTTCCATGTAATCGAACCTGATATAGTACATTTACGAGAAAACTTGTCTTATGAGACAACGCTTGTATGAATCAATGATACGACGATCAAGCAACTCAGGGGAAAACAAGTTCCCCTGGTCAAGGTTGTTTGGAACGAAGCAACTAGAGAAGCAACATGGGAGCTCGAGGACAAGATGAGATTACAATATCCCGATCTTTTTCAAGGTACGTAATTTCGAGGACGAAATTTTTTTTAGGGGGTAGTAATGTAACATCCCGATTTTTCACTGCTTTAATATATAAATAAGTGAAATAATTAAGTTTATATTTTATTAGAGGACTTAGAAAATGAAATAAAATAAACCGAGACCATATTCATGCTCAACGCTATCGTTAGAAACTATGATTAAATTTTGAGCTGAAAACTCAAACGGAGCCCGGTCTGCGTTTTTACACTGACATTACGATTTTAATGCTCATGAGACCTCAGATTGACCCGTGAACGAGACAGTAAGTCTTAGAATTTAATTTCCTACGTTTTCGTTAAATTTCAAAAAAATCACTTCCTAATCTTCGTTTGAGCGAAAATCTTCAATCGGGTGACGAACGGAGCTGCATATAGATTTACCGGGACCCGCGTCACATCACATGGGAAAGCATGCCATAGTTATCATGATATTTGAAAATATCTTGATGTGAAAATACCAAAATACCCCTAACCTTTTTCATTATTACCATTTACCCTTGAAGGAAATGACCAAAATGCCCTTAAGTGATCACATTTTTGGCCCATTTCAGCCCATCTCCCACGCCCAAAACCAGCCAAGGGAGAGTTTCATCACTTCACTTCACAACTTCATCTTCTTCCTTAAGACATTTCTCCATTTTTCTTAAGAGAAAGCTTGAATCTTTAGGAGAAAAGCTTGATTCTTCATCATTTTTCATCATTCAAGAGGTAAGAACACTTTCTATGACCCTTAGCCTCATGAATCTCTTCCTATCTTAAGTTTGAAATCTTGATTCCATGGATTTCAAGTTTATGATCCAATTTTCAAAAATTCCTAGAACACTTGATTTCATCCTTACCTTTCCTATTGCCTTTGAATCCAAGTGATGGAAACCCAAATCAATTTCTAGCCAATTTTACTCTTCATGGCCGAGACCTTTAGTGAGTAGAACCTTGAGTTTTGCTTCAAATTTTTGGGTAATAAGACTTGCATTAGTGTTAATCAAGCTTAAAGACCAACCATCCAAAAGATTGGAACCGAATGAAACCCCTAGCCCTTTTTACCAAGGTTGGACGAACCTTAGACCACTTTTGGGGGAGGAAAATTATGTTTTGATGTTGTTATTTTGTGTTGATTGATTGTGGAGAATTGAATTGTATTTGATTGTTTTAGGCTACGCGGACAAAACCGGAATCGGAACCGAGAACCGTTCGGGAAATTGATTAGAAACTTAGAGAGGTAAAAGGAGGTATTTCATTATTTGAGTTTGGTAGCCTCATGATGTGATGTTGTTGTTTGATTGATGATTTGAAAATGTGTCTTGAATAAAATATGAAATTGATGTACTTAATGTTGTTTGTATTTGAGTACTTGAATATGAATTGTGACATGGATGACTTGAATGAGATATATTGGTTATGTTGATTTGAGATTGGTGTGTATATATATATATATATATATATATATATATATATATATATATATATATATATATATATATATCCTGGACTGGTTAAGAGCATAGGACTGGCTATGACTCGAGAAAGAAAATTAAAATACTTGAAAATCGAAATCAAAATTTTGAAAACCAGATTTTGAAATAAAAAAAAAAGGTTTTTGGGAAACGGGTTGCTTTTTTAAGAAAAGTAACTTTCTTTTTGAAAAGTTGTGTCCTTTGAAAAAGAAAACGTGGTTTGAGGAAATGTTATGCAAAATAAGTTTTGTTTCAAAAAAACGTTTTAAAACGAGGTGGAACCTTTAGAAAACGGTTTTGTTGACAAAAAAGAGTTTTTCCCGGTTTGAAAAAAGAAATGTCTTAGTTCAAGAAATGAAATTGAGTTCGTTTTCCAAAGTTGTTTTGAGAAAATAAAACCGAAAAAAGAACGATGAATCTTTTGAGATGAATGCAAACCTAGTGACCGAGACGTCGGGCTAGTGTTTTGTGGATTGAGCACTCGGACTTCGTGTCTTGTGTTTTGAATGAACAGGCTTAATGTCCTTTAAAACGAGTCGTGGGCTATATGGCTCGACAAAAGAAAGAATGAACGAAAAAAAAAAACAGAACTTTCTGTGTACATACATGAAACGGCAGACGTGCCATTTGAAAACGAGCTACAACTTAAGTAGTTGAGAATATGAGCCAATTAAGACCACTAAGTCTATAAGGGCATACTGTATTCGAGACTCCACATGTGGCCGAAGGCGTTGCAACCCCGTGACGTGGTAATCAGTTGCCAAACACGGATGAACTCGATCAGAGACTGGACTATTCAGGATATGGTTATGACGTGGTATCCCGGAACAATTGGAGCTCAGACCTAAATTGAGCGGCCGACTCATGAGAACAATTATGTTACGGGTGTATTTGCGGCCTATCGCTCGATGAAGGGAAGTAGGAATCTCCGGAGTACATGAATTAGAAAGATGATATTGGAGTCTCATGCATTATTATAACTCATGATATTGTTTGAGATATTATGTTGTATGAATATCTGCTAGTATAACTGTTTTTGTATGTGGATATTTATGCTGTTTGTCGCTTATGCGGCTATCGTGATAAACTTATAAAATGAGTATCTCACCTTTGCCTGTACATGTTGGACACCCTGTTGTGTTTTTGGAACACATGTACAAATGTTGATCATAGGTCCCCACAGACACGTGAGGACTCAGATGACGGAGTCTTTTGAAGGAGCAGGAAAAGAGGATCCCTCCGAATTTCTCTGGGAATCGGAGCTGACTTTGGGGTTGTATCCCAATGGCTACTTTTAGCCCGACCAGCATAGGAGTCTTATTTTTGAGGCAGTTATATTTTATTTGCTGCATGTATGTTGGCTATATGTCACTAAGTGTGTAATATATACATATACCAGACCTTAACTTATGTTATGATTATGTTCTTATGAACATGGAATATCGATGTATGTGTTATAAGGTTTATTCCTTTGTCTTGAGTTTGAACTGCTTATGCATGTAGAAAATTTTTAGAACCACATTTTTGAACGTAGCTAATTAATTACAGTATTTTCCGAAAGCAACCAGCGATTTATTTTCTTGATGTTTTTCCGCATTTTGAGTTCGTGTACGTAGCACCTGTGATGGTGTTACTTCATTGCTACTCAATTAATTAGAATATTGGTGATACAATTAAAACCATATTATAACCATATTTAATGTGAAGTCAACGTCCTTTCATCTCAATTTCTTAATTGGACACAAGGCATAAATGCGTCATCTTTGGTCAGTCCAATTATTTATTTCTTGATCTAGTAATTAACGTGTGATCATGTTGGCCCAATATCTCATATTATCCTACCTCAGCATGACCATACATTTCTACGTCATATTACCATTAAGAGCCCTATAGACATTACTCCTGTTATATATGAGGGACAAATCTTATCTACATCACTCACATTCCTCAACATGTTTCATTGAAGGCCCAATAACTTTCTTTATAATTATCTTGTTACAGACAACGTTTAATAGTATCAAATCCTACAACTACATATGTTAGAAATCATAGTGACTTCAAGTCGAAGGACTACTTCACTATGGTAACCATAAAAATCGTTTATGACACTTACATAACTATTATGCAGCGTTCTCATAGTGGGTCACTCCAGTATAAATATTTATTTATACCTATGTGAAGACTTGATATCTTATATCTATGACCCGTGAGATGTGGTCATCAATATACTCACATAATAACCTCAATGTATTATTATCGTCCTTGTTAATAATAATACTTTACTATGGATAATTTAAGAATACTGTTCTATTGTTTAATGGTATCTCACGATCAAGTCATACTTGACGTTTCATTAAATGAATTACCTATTCTAAGGAATTTATTATGCTATAAATATGATCATTAAATATAATACAATAAATGAATGCCTCATATAAAATAAAGTCATGATTGAATATATAAATCCAATAAATATATTGGTCACTAGGGCTTACACAACCAATCTCCCACTAGTACTAGTGCCAATTAGGCATAAATCTAATACCCATCGACCTAGTATGAGCGTCATGTGAGACAGCCTCTCCTCGAAGGTCCCATTTAGTAACATGAACTCATATTCTGAACGTTACAGCGTAGCGTGATTAAATAAAACTACGGATTAATTAAAAACAACCAACACAACACTGATACCACAAACATACATTTATATGTATATATATAAAGTATTGGCTCCATCAGTAGAGCCTACAACAACATCAACTAATAGAGTGCGCAACTACCACAACATATACCAACAGAAGCATGATAACAAGGATAATACATAAGACTTCCTCTCTTGGCCCCCAAAATATATTTCGCTCAAATCCATATACTGGCCATAACAAGACTAAGACTGGCTATCCAAACAAAACTTTAACGTATACGGTAGTCGTGCCCGTATACACCACTCGCCGCTGGGAGTAATCAATCTCCCATAAATGGTCGTCGTCCTCGTACATCAACTCAAAGTCTCCCGACACTGGGATCCGGGGCTCTCCCGCCAGCATCAGGCTCAACAGGTGTGCCATCAATTTCCTCTGGCAGCTCCTCGACAAAATCTTCTCGTGCGATCGAGAATAGATAAAATATAACATAGAGAAGTACGACAGATAAGAAACAACAATACATCATAAATAGGGAAACAACTATAAAATAAGATATATAGATAGTAACACAGAACAACACAACAGTGTCAATCAATCATCTCCCAAGTTATTCTCTATTAGCTACGGTCTCTCGCTCTCATGCATCTAACAACTATATGGATGCAGTCACGACGCAACATCCCCGACAGATCAAGATGTCCCATCCATCATTATGCCACCCCCATAATGCAGGGTTTAGCTAACAGCCCTCTAGGCTCAACTCATGGATACGACATATTCCCCCGCCTGCAGGCCAGGTCAGAATATTCACTCGTCAACAACTCAACTTACGGCAATGACATATCCCCCGCCCACAAGCCAGGTTGGGACATTCGCTCGTTTTCAACTCAACTGGGGGTGCTATCATCTCCCCACAGGCAAGATCGATCGCCCGTACGCCAACACAGTGATGAACAACAACGATGCAACATGAACCTCACCGACTCATCTCGGGATCAACAACATAGTGTCTCAACCACAACTTATACACAACTGGACCAACTTACTCCGGTATAACCGGGTGTCAACTTTATATCTCAACATAAATATATCAACAAGATCTCTAGGTTGAGCAATACACATATATATATATATATATATATATATATATATATATATATATATATATATATATTCTTACCATATATTCATCTCCCAATTTATCAGGAATTACTGCCTATCTCTACTCATACAACAATGATCACATGTATCACATCATGAACAACTATAATCATATTCAAAAATCATATTCATCATATCTACTCCTAGGCATATACTCAAGTAATCCTAAGCATGTTACTAGGCACACATACATATCAACGTGTATCATATTAAGCATACCGACACACAATCATGCAACCTCAACATATCATAAAATCAACCTATCGGCGATAAACCTACAATGCTTAAAACTACATTGGTACCACCAACATGTAGTTGCCAATGTGAGTTAGGTGTTTTCGGTTACTCGACCACTAGTAGGGTTTAGGTCACCCTACGCATATCAATGCATATTATTTTATTCTTGCCTCCCCGATGATATTGTGGTTTTTCCCCACCTGAACAGTTTCCTACGTGCTTTCTTGTACAACACTGACTGCGGCTATGCAACCGGCAACCGTACACACTTAGAACAATCAAACATAGTCTGATCTTTCACAACAAATCACAGCCAGAAATTAATAAAATCCAACAAAACTCATCTAGTTCATGTGGACTATGGTTCGGCCTTCATTAATTAATTAGGCTAAGGATGTTAAAATTTCTCTATCTCTTGGATCAAGGATCCTTAAGTATGATGAAGACATAATCAATAATCATTTGTCAAAGATTTGAGTCAAAACCCATCCAACCAACTAGGTTACTGTTTCGGCCATCTATGGAGAAATAAGGAGGAAATTTCTTTTGGGTTTATGCTTCTAGATGATTAACATATGCATCATGATGAGTTCATAGAAATTGGTTTTAAGATCATAGGATTTTTATACAATTTTCTCGAGATTTTTGAACATAAAGCCTTAGAATTGAAACATGATGTTCATAGCCTTGAATCAAGAAAATGAATGAATAACATAGAGGTTATTAATCAAGGAGAGTAAGGTTCACCTCTTGGATGATGGAAAAATTGCAAGAATCAAGCAAGTTCTTCAAATTGTTGCTCATGGTTTCTTTGAGAGAAAAAATTAGAAAATGGAGAAGTTGATGAAGGTATGAAGAAACGAGTGAATAGCTTTGATGGGAGGAGGTTTAGTCGTGAGAAAATAATGGACAAGGAGGTCCAAGCTTTGTTCATTTAGGAACAAAAGGGTAAAGCCACTTAGGGACAAAATATGAATTAAACAAAAGAATCAGGACATACATGTCCTACAATCTTTAGAGCCACAAAATATCTTAGATATTTTGTTGAAGGTAATAATGGTGGGTGATGAGTCATGCGGCACAACTGTATATTCATCAATTCCTAGGGGCAAAATGGTCTTTTATCGCTAAAATATCTTAGATATTTTCAGAAGGAAATGATGACTTGTGGTGAGTCATGGTGGTGACTCACCCTCTAACTCACCATACTTAGGTGACCTGTGTCCCTCGTCTGTTGTCCGGTTTTGTCTCTGCACATCCGTTCTCGACTCCATCGATTTCCCGATTTAGGTTTTACGCCCGAATAAAGTATAATAACTTATTTATTTTGAAAATTTTCAAAATAACCAATATTGTTGGAAATTTGATTTAAAATCTAACCGTTTTGTCAACGAGTCAAAATTAGGTTTTCTAATCAATAAAATCTTACTGCCAGTGAAAACGCAGACTGAATTCCGTCTGAATTTTAAACCCAAAATTTAACCGTAACTTTCTATGATAACGGAGATTATAAATATGATGTTGGTTTATTCAAAATCATTTTCTAAATCTAGGATAAAATATAAACTTATTATATAAATTACCGATCATAAAAGTAGTGAAAATCGGGGTGTTACATCATGCTTCTACTGAGCAAGAGGCTTAGTTAGCATAAAACAGAGCTATATAAACTACTCTTGCCTCCCCAACGTGTGTAACTCTTTCTCCCCACATGAACAGTTGTGGCATGAACACCTACTCGATCACGAACGCGACGATTACACTCCTCCTTCCTCAAGCTCGCAACTCTCTTCACCAAGAACAGCCACGAACCTCCCTCACAGCCGCGACCTCAAGCCCAAAACCACGAGCAATCACGAGCGCGGACTTTGCCCTTGGGCGAATTGAGAAACTAATCCGGTAGAGTCATAAAAAACTTTGTCGCGATCACCACGGTGCAGTCGAAATCGCCTTCCGGCGGCTCGATCACTTCTAACCTCTGTTGACAAGTGACTCCAAACACAAGAGGGGGTGAATTGTGTGTAATGTGTATTTTTAAAACTTTTTGCACAACAGAGCACTTTAGAAATAAATTACTTGAATTTAAAGAGCGTTGAATAAATTGCAATAAAATAAAAGTTGCAGAAAGTAAATGGCGTAAAATAAATTGCAATAATAAAAAGTAAGGAGGAAAAATAAGACTCGCAGTTTTATCCTGGTTCGGCTACCTAATACCTTAGTAGCCTATGTCCAGTCCCCAAGGTCAAGCACCAAGGGTTTTCACTCAATAACTAGCTTTTAAATCAAGTTCAACTAGAAACCTTCACAAATAAGAGCACTCCTCACAGACCAGGGATATCACCTTCCCCAGTGAAAGAGTCTCAAGAAAAAAACCTTCTCTTTCAAAAACTATGGGATTCACACCCAAATAAGAACAATAATATAAATGAAAATGTAGCACTCAAAAGTGCAGATAAGAAATTACAACTTGAAGCACAATTACAATCTCACTTATATGGAGTATAAAGCTCTCAAAATATAAATATCAAGGTGTAAAATTTGTGAGAGTGATAAGTAAGAAATTTGACAGATTATTAGCGCAATAAGGATTAGGGAAGCAACTGTGTGTTGAAACACTCCCCAAGGCTTCCTATTTATTGAAAAAGAATTAAGCCCATAGGAAATTAGGTTAAGCCCATTTTCAATAGATGTGTTTCTCGCGCTATAATCGATTATTTTAATGCCATAATCAATTATTTCCTTTTTAGCCAAAACGCGTTAAGAGACTGTCGCATCATAATCGATTATAGTAATCGATTATGGGTTCTCTGTTTTAAAGCTCACTTACATGTATAAGAGCATAATCGATTATACAATCGATTATGTCTATAATCGATTACAGTAATCGATTAGATCTTCACTGTTTTGGAAAACATTTTTTCAGATGTATGATAATCGATTATGAGAAATCTATAATTGATTATTATCATTAAAAACCATCTAATTTTAAACTTAACGCCTGTTAATTGATTTTTCAATTAAGGAGCTTAAGGCCTATTAAGTTTTATTTTTACTTCTTATATTATGTGTGTGTGTGATTCATTTTGAGAGTTTTATCTACCACGTACAACATGATCTAAAACACACAATACAAATATTAAAAAAATTCCCTTCACCCCTTCTGAAAGACATGATCATCTGAGATAACCTTTTCCGCTTTTTGTAATCTAGTCCTTTTGGAATGTTTCTTTTGTCATCCATCGAAACTTAAATAATCCTATCAAGGCATATATTCACAACCTCTAGCTTTCTCTCACTACAAGGTCAGAGCTTCTCTCTCTAGTTGCAGAGAACGCTTGTAATTTCGTACAAAAGTGAGAAGAGAAGGAAACTCCCTCAACATGTTCAGCTGTCCACGCTTAAGCGTGGATCACTTTGCACGCTTGAGCGTTCCCACGCTCTAGCGTGGGCTCTCTCCACGCTCGAGCGTGGAACCTCGTCCATTCCGCCTTCTCCCTGGCCTGACACATATCTCACACGTATCCAAACTCAGAACAGCTGGCACAGTGCACTTAGCACGCTGAAGCGCGCTAGCTCTCCCACGTCTAGGTGTTGTAACGCTTGAGCATGGATTCCTCCCACGCTTGAGCGTCCAACTCAGCGGGAAAAGGACTTCCAGCCTTGTTCAAGCCTATTCCTAGGCTTCCACCTAGGTGTCAAACTAACACACAAACAATCACACAATCATACGAACACCCGATCAAGATTATCCACCTTAATTAGGGTTTCAAAAAATAGGGATGTTATATTACCACCCCCTCACAGAGAATTTCGTCCCCGAAATTCCTCGCTCATACCTATAAACAAAGATGGATACTATGTATGCATATGTGCTTCTCGTTCCCATGTTGAATCTCCGGTCGCTGGGTCCTACTCAACCCTCACCAGGGAAATCTGCTTGCCGCGAAGGTCCTTGATCCTTCTATCCACTATCCGAGCAGGTAAAGCCTCGTATTCAAGTTTCTCACTTAGCTGGATTAATTTGGGCTCTAACACATGCGATGGATCAGAGAGTACTTTCTAAGTTGAGAGACGTGAAAAACGTCATGAAGGTCTGACAAATTAGGCGGTAAGGCTATTTGGTAAGCTACTGGACCAATTCGGCGAAGAATTTGAAATGGTCCTATGAATCTGGGTGTAAGCTTTCTGGATCGAATTGCCCTGCCAACGCCAGTCCTTGGAGTAACTCTCAAAAACACATGATCGCCCTCTTGGAACTCTAAGGGTCTCCTCCGTTTGTCAGCGTAGTTCTTCTGCCTATCCCTTTCATCCTTTCCCGGATTAACTTAACCTGTTCCGTCGTCTGTTGCACCAACTTAGGACCTAACAACTGATTCTCTCTAGTCTCAAACAAGCACACGGAGTCCTGCATTTCCTCCCGTACAAAGCTTCATACGGCGCCATCCCGATACTTGAGTGGTAACTGTTGTTATAGGTAAACTCAATCAAAGGAAGAAATTCGTCCCAACTTCCTCTGTGTTCCAACACACATGCTCTTAGTAGGTCTTCCAACGATTGAATCGTCCATTCTGACTGACCATCCGTTTGTGGATGATAAGCAGAACTCAACCTTAACTTAGTTCCCAACGCTCCATTCAGAGTTCTCCAAAACCTAGAAGTAAACCTCGGGTCTCGGTCCGAGATAATACTCGAAGGTACACCATGTAGCTTCACCACCTCCCTAATGTAAATTTGGGTCAATCTCTCTAGAGAATAGTTATGGTTGATAGCCAAGAAATGAGCACATTTCGTCAACCTATCTATGATGACCCAAATTGCATCATACCTCTTCCGAGTCCTTGGTAACCCAGAGACAAAGTCCATTGCAATGCTGTCCCATTTCCACTCTAGAACATCCAGTGATTCAATAATCCCATTGGCTTCTGGTGTTCAACCTTCGCCATTTAACATACCAAGCAGGATAGGACATAAGCCGCTACATCCTTCTTCATCCTCGGCTACTAGAACAACTTCTTCAGATCTTGGTACATCTTAGTAGCCCCTAGATGAAAACTCAGTTTGCTCTTGTGTGCTTCTTCTAAGATCATATTCTTAACTTCACTATCCACAGGCACACAAATTCGATCGCCAAACCTGATGAGGCCATCCGGACCTCCCCTAAACTTTGACGTCTCACCCTCCTTGATCAGCTGGTTAACCTCTTTAAGGTACACATCCTCAGCTTGCCTTCTCCAAAGCAGATTCAGGAAATCGCTAGTTACCTCAATCATCCTAAGATTCATCTTATCCTCAACGATTTCCACATCCAGATTCAGATCTCTAAACTGCTCTAACAACTCAAGCTCTCATGTCATCATGGTAGATACGAGTAGGGACTTCCAACTGAGTGCATCCGCTACAACATTCGCCTTACGTGGATGGTATTACAGGTCGAATTCATTGTCCTTTATGAATACTATCCATCTCCTCTGCCTCATGTTCAACTCCTTCTGGTCGAACAGATATTTCAGGCTCTTATGGTCACTAAATATACTGAATTTAGCACCATACAGATAGTGTCTCCATATCTTCAATGCAAACACTATCGCATCTAGCTCCAGATCGTGAGTCGAGTAGTTCCGTTCATGCTCTTTTAGCTGCCTGGATGCATAAGCCACCACTCTTCCTTCTTGTATGAGGACACAGCCGAATCCTTGATATGTCGCATCACAGTACACGTCAAAGTGTCCTAACGGATCTGGCAAAACCAACACCAGCGACGTGGTCAACCTTCGCTTCAGCTCTAAGAAACTTTGCTCACAAGCTTCCGACCACTCGAATGCCTTCCCTTTCCACGTCAACTGTGTCATAGGCAACGCAATCTTAGAAAATCCCTCGATAAACCGCCTATAGTAGCCCGCCAACCCAAGAAAATTTCGATCCTCGCCCACAGACTTTGGGTATTCCCACTTAACCACCACTTCAACTTTAGCTGGATCCACTGTGATTCCATCCTTGTTGATCACCTGTCCTAAGAACTATACCTCTTCCAACCAGAACTCACACTTAGACAGCTTCGCATACAACTGCCTGTCGTTCAGCACCTGCAGCACCACTCAAAGATGCTCTTGATGTTCCTCTTTACTCTGAGAGTAAATAAGGATGTCTTCGATAAACACGACAACAAACTTATCCAGGAACTGCCGGAATATCCTGTTCGTATAGGCCATGAACACGGCTGGAGCATTACTCACACCGAAAGGCACAACCAAATATTTGTAGTGCCCATACCGACTTCGACAAGCAGTCTTCAGTATATCCTCCGTTTTCACCCTGCTTTGATGGTAACCAGATTGCAGGTCGATCTTTGAAAACACAGTTGCTCCCCTCAACTGGTCCATCAAATCGTTAATCCTCGGCAACGGGTACTTGTTCTTTATCGTCACTTTGTTCAGCTGACGATAGTCCACACATAACGTTAAACTTTCGTCCTTTTTCTTCACAAGCAGTACTGGCGCTCCCCACGGAGATGCACTAGGTCTGATGAACTCTTTGCCTAGCATCTCATCCAACTATTTCTTTAGCTTCGTCAGCTCAACTGGAGACATCCGATGCGGCGCTATTGATATAGGTTCAGTTCCCAGTACAAGTTCTATAGCGAACTCGATCTCCCTCTCCGGTAGCAACCCTGGAACATCATCTGGAAACACTTCCAGAAATTCCTGCATAACAGGCAATGCTCCCACACTTGGAGTTTCCTTCGCTTCCAAGGAGAACAGCACCAAGTATTCTTCAGATCGTACACCCTTCGGAATGCCTTCGTTAGCAGGCGTCAATCCAGATAGCGCAGAAAAACAAAGGGTTTTGTTGGCACAGTCAAGCACCGCATGGTTAGCCGAAAGCCAATCCATGACTAGGATAACATCGATTTGCTGCATAGGCAAACAGACCAGGTCCACAAATAAATGTCTGTTTTCTATTATATTAGGGCATTTTAAGCATACAAACAGGGTAGTCAAAGAATCACCCGTAGGCGTCGATACATAAGGTCATATGGTAAAGACGAAACCGGTAACCTTAAGTGATCCATGCATTCCATAGAAATAAACAAGTGAGTAGCCCCCAAATCAAATAAAACAGATAAGAGCTTTCCTGAAACTAAACACTTTCCTTGAATCAGATCCGGGCATCGAGAGGATTCAGCTCCCCTCACGGCAAACACTCTTACCGTAGCTTGTGGCCTCGTAGTCTGCCCAGTTACTCCGGTTGGTCTGGCATTCCCATGCCTGCAATCCCTTGCCATGTGTCCCGGCTTTCCACACGCATAACTGGTCATAATTCCCCCTGGTGCTTGGCTCATGCAGTCTCGAGCCATATGTGGTCCCCCACACTTGAAGCATCCTTGCAGTCCCTGAGTTGCGCTCGGCCTCTATCCTCCGGCCTTTCCTGCCCTCTGGTTGGGCCTCTGGTAAGGTCCTCGACTTGACTGAAATTTCCCACTTCTACCTCTCTGGTTACTGCGGATAGGTCCTCCGCTCCTCGGAGTCAGCTCTCTCCTCCCTTCGATGATCTCAATCGCCGAACACCAATCCAACATATCGGGGAATCTGGTAATTCCCAAGGGTACAATAGCTTTCTGGACTTCGTACTTCAGACCATCCTCAAATCTGCGGCACATCCATTCTTCATCCGGATACCGCTGATAGAATTCTAAAAACTTAAGCAGTGCCTCGAGCCTTGCTGCATATTCCCCTACTGACATATTACCTTGCTTCAGGCTCTGGAATTCCTTGTCTTTCTCCTTCCTGGTCATCCGAGGGAAATATTTCTCAAGAAAACACTCCCTAAACGGCTCCCAGTTTATTGCCCTTCCTTCCATCTCAAACAGCCTTTGCTTTCCCTTCCACCACATCTCCGCTCCTCCGACTAGCATAAATGAAGCATAAGACACTTTTTGAGCGTCGTCACAGTGCGTTGCTGCGAAGATCTTTTCTAACTCTTCTACCCATAGTTCTGCTCCTTCGGGATTGTAGTCCCCGTTGAGCTGAGGAGGTTTCTGCCTCATGAAAGCACCTAACCCGGCATCTTCATTCCTAACATCTCTCTGTTGTTGTTGCTATTGGTTCTCACGAGTCAGCTGGATAAGCTAAGCATTCTGTTGGGTTTGTTGCAACATTGCAGCAGCCATATCCCTCATAATTATGAGGGTTTCCATCAATTCAGCTCTGTTTCCAGTGTGTGAAGTAGCAGCCTCTGGACCTTCATTTGGACCCGTTCTACCACTGCCTCTACCTCGAGCCATTGGTTCCTGATTCAAGTAACCGTTAGCCCAGAGTTCAAACATGATAAGCAACATAAATACATATATCTACTAATCATTCAAACAAGCATCATTACAATCGATCGTACTCCTTCTACCTTTCTAGACATAGTCGTACTCTCCTGCAGAGACGACCAACTTAGCCAGCTCAACTTCATAACACCCACAGTTTTAGTCCCAGACTTTCACAGTCCGAATAGGACCAAACTGTTCTGATACCATTGTAATGAGACGACCCCATACGAATATGAAATCATCCTATTGAACTAAGAACCCATTTATAATATTAACTATAACGTAGCGATATTATACGCGTTTATTAAACAGACGAGGCAAAACGGTAAAACAATTATCGCATACGCACGTATATAAAACAGTTATCAGAGTAACGCAACAGGTAAAGTAAAACACATATGCATGCAGTACTATAATATATACATGGCGGCCCCATCAGTAGGGCTACTGTACTACATACAAGAACTGTACAACAGTAAACAAAAAAAGAAACATATACATCAAGACCTCAAAAGAAGAAAACTCTTAAGCACCCTCACCAACACTCCCCAGCCCGCTCTCAAAAATACATCAGCCTCTCCACACAGTTCTAGAGACGCACTGGCTAACCTTCACCATTAGTGGTGAGGATATCTTGACCTACCCTGCCCCTATCCGTGGGTACATCTATAAACCCGCATAGGCTCGTACTCAGATGAGGAACTCGACACTATGATCCGACGCCTCAACGCTGCCCTCAGGTACTGATATGAACGTCTTTGCTGACCTCTGTAGACAAAGCCCCTCCTGCTGGATACCGCTGAAGACTGGGGTGCCACCGACAAGTAGTCCTGCTCTCTCAGCCTCGGGGGACGCCACATCCGAGGGAAAGGAAGAAACTGATACACATGGTCGGGTCCGATATTGTCCATATACAGTGGGGTACCGCTCCTGAAGATCGGGCTGATAGGTCCTGTGTATACTACCAAAAAGGTCGAGGGATCCACCCGCCGTCCCCTCTCGTCGTGATACACGATCTCAATATCCCCTAACACCAGCATCCGCGGGGCCCCCGTGGTAAACGGGTGACGTCTCGGGTCCATCCTGTGGTTCTGCTGGCTCGTCGTCTGCTCGCACACCAAACATACACATACAAAAAGGAAAATAGGGAGATAAGATGTGCAGAACATCAAAATATAGGGATGATGCAATGCAAAGTATATAGCAAACACAACCATCTCTCAATGTCTCGATGCCACAGTCGTTCCCTAGCTAGATGTGACACATATTCTTTCTATGCATGTCGGCTGGTACTAAACACCCTACTAAGGGCAACATCTCTTCCGCTCAACGGATCACAAGTTGGTTTGTTCCGGTAATCCGTTCCGCTCGCCATGACCCATAAGTGTGCATCGCCGCTCAACTGTCCCAGACAATGAGGGCTATCTGGGCCTTCTCGGAAGATCCACCAGCAATTAGAAAGACTCAGGGTCCAGTCGGGATAGTAGGACGTGCCCAGGACCGCCACGACACGATAGGAGCTACTATACCGGTCTCTTGTGGGTATACCTGTGTCCAGTATATCCCCGAGGTCACACAGACCTTCCCTTCCATTTTCCACAGCCGCACTCGATGCACCAACCTCATATGCCTCACAGCATATGGCTCGTCACTTGGCATTATATGCATATGCTATGTATGTCATCCATCTCTCTCGAGCTGATATAACGACACATGCAAACTTGCTCTTAGCAACACGAGCTCCAAGCTCCAACTGTAGCATATGAGCTCCAAGCTCCACTGTAACCACACGAGCTCCAAGCTCCCATCATAAAATTACGAGCTCCATGCTCCCACTATAACCTTGAATCTCGACTATCAGCTTAAACGCCCACCACGGGTCAAAGCCCTAATCAGACTAAAACTCCGATTCACATGCATACACGCAATTTGAGAAACATACAATAGTTCATCATTACCAGCATATTCAATAAAGCAGTAAATAGCTCATACGACATCATGCCAGATATATCATATACCACAGTTATCAGATAATCGGATACTTGCAGAGCGACAATACATACATCACCTCAATCAACATAAGTCTGCAAACCTAGGGTATCAACACAGCGGTGCTAGCCCGAAGTAGGCTAAACCGAGGGTTTAGGTACTTTGTCAGGGCTCAACCTCACGTAGGTTTAGGGTTCCTCTACACACATAAAGCATAAAACAGAGCTATATAAACTACTCCTGCCTCCCCGACGTATGTAACTTTTTCTCCAGACCTGAACAGTTGTGGCACAAACACCCACTCGATCACGAACACGACGATCACGCTCCTCCTTCCTCAAGCTCCCAGCTCCCTTCACCAAGAACAGCCATGAACCTCCCTCACAGCCGTGACCTCAAGCCCAAAACCACGAGCAATCACGAGCGCGGACTTTGCCCTTAGGCGAATCGAGAAACTAATCCGCTAGAGTCGTAGAAAACTTCGTTGCGATCACAACGGTACAGCCGAAATCGCGTTCCAGCGTCTCGATCACCTCTAACCTCAAGCTTTCTCTCAATACAAGGTCAGAGCTTCTCTCTCCAGTTGCAGAGAACACTTGTAATTTCGTGCAAAAGTGAGAAGAAAAGGAAAATCCCCCAATATGTTCAGCTGTCCACGCTTAAGCCTGGATCACTTTGCACCCTTGGGCGTTCCCACGCTCTAGCGTGGGCTGTCTCCCCGCTCGAGCGTGGAACATCGTCCACTCCGCCTTCTCCCTGGCCTGACACGTGTCTCACACGCGTCCAAACTCAGAACAGCTGGCACAACACACTCAGCACCCTGAAGCGCGCAAGCTCTCCCACGTCTAAACGTTGCAATGCTTGAGTGTGGATTCCTCCAACGCTTGAGCGTCCAACTCAATGGGAAAAGGACTTCCAGCCTTGTTCAAGTCCATTTCTAAGCTTCCAACTAGGTTTCAAACTAACACACAAACAATCACACAATCATACGATCACCGGATCAAAGTTATCCACCATAATTAGGGTTTCAAAAAAAAAGGGATGTTATACCTATCATAGGCGGTATTGCAAAAAACAGCATCCATCACATATAACAGTTAATTAATTATGCCAATGTCACAATTATCATCATAAAATCCAAATATAGCATGTCAATCAACCAAATCATGTGTACATCATACATATCATAGCATCAATCTCAATAATAAACACATAATTCAAGTAGGAACACTTTAAAGGAGAAATCCCCAAATTTAGAAAATCAAGATTTGACCAAACACAAGATTATTTTCCAAAAACCTATTTTTAAAGCATATCCCAAACCCCAAGACAAATTGCACCATGGAAAGGATGAGAAACAGTATTTCTACTCACCTCTTAAAGACCTCCAAGAATCTCCAAGCGTATCCCATGACGAATCTTATATGTCGCCTTCCTCAACCTTGAATCTCCTTCTCCTTCTTCTTCATCTTCTTCTTCTACCTCTTGTTGTTGTTGTTGTTGTTCTCCTTTCGAAGTCATTGTTTGTTGCAACCCTATCTCACAAGCATGAGGATGCTCCACAACCGTTACTAAGGTGTTTTAGGGTGCAAAGAAGGTTTGTAGCCGCACTAAGAGTATTAGGATTGGTTTATATAGGGTTACCCAGGCTTCCCTCTCTTTAAAACCTATTTTTAATGCGTCCTGACATAGAGCATGGGCGTGCTCTCGATTGGCACGGTCGTGCCAATCAGCATCAAAATTGACCATTTTCCAATACGAGCGTGCTAATAGTTAGCACAGCACGGCTCAGATCATGCTTTTTCAGCATGGGCATGCCGAACATGAGCACGGGTGTGCTCATGTTACTGTGACAGATTCTTAATCATAAAACTTTCCTTTTTATTCTCTTGATCCATATATACCTTTGAGGCTCGAAATTAACCATTCTAAGCCTCCCCAACACTTTATTAATTTTATTTGCTAAAGTTAATGCCTATTTATATTTATTTATTTCTTGGGATGTTACAGTTTCCTTGGTCATGCTAGGTTTTATAGGAGATTTATCAAGGACTTCCCCAAAATTGCCAAACCATTATGTCATCTGCTTGAACATGACAAACCGTTTGATTTCACCCATGAATGCTTGCAAGCATTTCAAATTCTGAAGAATGCTTTAGTGACTGCACCTGTCATCACTGCTCCAGACTGGTCCAAACCTTTCGAGTTAATGTGTGATGCCAGCGACTCTTCTGTGGGAGCAGTCCTGGGACAGAGGCATGAGAAGGTGTTACACTCCAAATACTATGCTAGTAAGACCCCTATTGAGGCACAACAGAATTACATGACTAATGAGAAGGAGCTGCTAGCTGTAGTGTTTACCTTTGACAAGTTTAGACGTTACCTGGTAGGAACTAAAGTGATAGTGTACACAGATTATGCAGCCATCAAATACATGATTGCCAAGAAGGATGCAATGCCTCGATTGATTAGATGGGTCTTGCTGCTGCAAGAATTTGATTTGTAAATTAAAGATAAGAAAAGGGTTGAGAATCAGGTAGTAGTCCGTTTGTCAAGATAGCCTGAGGGTAATGCAGACACAAGAACTTCTGAAATTTCTGAACAGTTTCCAGATGAGTATTTGCTTATAGGGGAATAAGCTGTAACCCCCTGGTATGCTAATTTGGTAAACTATTTGGTCAGTGGAGATGTCCCAGCTGATATGAGCTCCTAACAAAGGAAGAGATTCTTTCAGTAGACAAGCCAGTTTTATTGGGATGTGCCTTACCTGTACAAGCAGTGTGTTGACTAGATAATAAGAAAGTGTCTGGCAGAAGATGAAATACCAGATATTCTCCAACATTATCATTCTTCTCCCTACAGAGGACACTTTGGAGGGATGAGGACAACAGCTAAAGTCCTCCAGGCTGGTTACTTTTGGTCATCACTATTAAAGGATGCCCACCGTTATGCCAAAAGCTATAATAGATGCCAGAGAGTGGGAAGCATTTCCAACAAAAGTGAGATGCCCCTCAATTCCATCTTGGAAGTTGAGTTGTTTGATGTGTGGGTATAGACATCATGGGACCTTTTCCCCTTCTTTTGGTAACCTCTAAATTTGGTAGCAATTAACTATTTCTCGAAATGGGTGGAAGCTATAGCACTTCCTATTAATGATGCCAAGGCAATCATAAAGTTCCTTTAGAAGCACATATTCGCTAGATTGGGTGCTCCTAAGGCTGTCATTAGTAACGAGCGAACTCACTTTTACAACAAACTCTTTGCCAGTGTTCTAGAAAAATATGGGGTAAAGCACAAAGTTGCCACAACATACCATCCACAGACAAATGGACAAGTAGAGCTCTCAAACAGAGAAATCAAAAGAATTTTGGAGAAGGTGGTAAACCCTAGCAGAAAAGACTGATCTCTACACCTTGATGATGCGCTTTGGGCCAAAAGATGCATACAAAACACCTTTGGGGATGTCTCCCTTTAGGTTGGTCTTTGGCAAGGCATGTCATATCCCTATTGAGCTGCAACATAAGGCTTTCTGGGCGGTTAAAAATTTGAATTATGATCTAGCTCAAGCAGCAGCTGCTAGAATGCTGCAGCTAAATGAGTTGGAAGAACATAGATTGTTTGCTAATGAGGAGGCAGAGATTTATAAAGCCAAGACCAAGGCCTGGCACGATAAAAGAATTCAGAAAAGGGTATTTGTTGTGGGAGAGTAGGTATTGCTCTTCAATTCCAGAATGATGCTCTTCCCAGGGGAATTGACATCCAAATGGTCAAGGCCTTTCACAATTGTCTAAGTGCACGCTCATGGAGCTATTGAGCTGTTAGATGCAGCAAGTAACAGTACCTTTAAGGTAAACGGATAAAGAATCAAGCATTATTTGGGCGAGCCAGTTGCTAGAGCACAGGCCACCACAATAATGGTTGATTCTTAATGTTCCTTGGGAACTAAGTCAGGTGGAGGACTCCTAAACCAAGCGCTACTGGGAGGTAGTCCAACTTTTTCCTTTCAATTTGTGATTAGTTTTATTTTAGACTAACTCAATAAAAAAATAAAAGAGAAAAAAGAAAATTGGAGTTATGGATGCAGGTTTGTAACTGTAATGCTGTGGTGTTGTGTTATTTGTGCTGATTTGGTTTTGTAAGGCCCAAGGTGGCACAGTTTGCAAGCTAAGTTCATGGAAGGAAAAGTGGAATAATTTGAATTTTGGTGAAATTTTTTGAAAAGAGGCATGGGATAGGTTTGGGGGTTATCCAACGGTCACAACTTCCTCCCTATCATTTCAGTCATTCACACCTCCCTAGCCTCCCCAATCACATCAATCCCTTCCCACTCACTCAACCTCCCTTTTCAACCAACCACACCCCACTTTAGACACACCATAAATACCCCATCAACCCCATTCACCCCTCATACTTGCATCTCCACCTCTACCCGTAACCTTTCCCCTTCAAATCCCTAAATTCCCAAAATTTCTATTTTCCCCATAACCACATTCCTCTTCTCCAACCCACTCCAAACCCTTCCACCATGCCTCGTATCAAAACTTACAGCAACAAGAAGGCTCAACCCACATCCAGCGACGAATTTGAAGTGTACCCCCTCTTCGTGGATGCTGAGGTTGTTGAGCGTTATAGCACTGTCACGCTGAAGCGCGACCTCCATCATGAGAAGGCCTTCACTATGACTGAGGAGTAAAAATTTGGCCTCCCAGCTGAAATTGTGGAGCTGATTGAGAAGCTGAGGTGGAGGAAATTTTCTAAGCATCCTTCTAGATTTTGCACTCCCATGGTGAAGGAGTTTTATGCGAAACTTGGGTGTTCTTACCAAACACATTCGGTGGTGCGAGGCACCCGAGTGTCCTTCTTTGTTACGACAATTAACATGCGTTTGGGGCTTAGGAACACCGAGGATGAGTACACCTGTTACTCAAGAGAATGGCAGACAAAAGGATGAATGCCCTCAAGGAGGAGCTAGCGGTAACAGGAACGCAATGGCTCTCTCCTAGGAAGATTTACAGATCCGCGTTGAAACCTATGGCTAAAGTTTGTACCATTTTATGAGGCATATGTTGTCCCCCACTATTCACACTGAAACAGTGATTAAGGAAAGAATAGTGATGCTACATTGTATCATGAGGATGATGCATCTGTTGAGGATGCTATCACTCAGATTACTGTAACATACCTTGAGTCTGAGGAAGAAGAGGATATACCTCATCTTGTGACCAAAAAGAGCAAGAAAGCTGAAGCTAGTGCCTCTACGGTTAAGGATACTGCTACAGCACTGGAAGGGGAGGCTGAGGACAAAGAAGAGGAAGTTGAACCAGGGCAACGAGAGAAGGAGGTAGCAGATTTTGAAATCACTAAAGTAGTAGGGCCCCCAACCCCACAATCAAATAAGAAGCCTACTGCGGGGAGGAACCCCAAA
The DNA here is from genome assembly GCA_039655645.1 of Ammopiptanthus mongolicus. Lineage (NCBI taxonomy): Eukaryota > Viridiplantae > Streptophyta > Magnoliopsida > Fabales > Fabaceae > Ammopiptanthus > Ammopiptanthus mongolicus. The sequence goes on along the minus strand of CM077348.1, from coordinate 75,745,991 downwards.
AAAGCTCCCGCATTAAGAACCTGAGCATTTGAGCCTACTCTCCCTATTGCTACAGCTTGTTGTAGCAACCTAATTAGGAGTCGTTTGCGTCTCTCTGCACTCACTCTTTAGTTTCCAGTTTCAATATCGGATGTTGCTGTATTGTGGCCATTAGGGCCTTAGTTTCAATTTCGATTGTTACTGTTGTTTATGAAGGGCCGGCGGACTTTGGCCCCACTGTTTGTCTTTTAGTTGTTGAAGTGTAAGGACTTTTGTCCCTTTTGTGTGCACCACCACAATCACCCCCACAACATGGGGTGATTTGAATGGAAAATTTTTTTTAAATGAAAATCAAGTTGTTTTGGAGTCTACAAGTGTCCCTTTTTGAAAAGTTAGCATAATGGTTCTCTTTTTGGCTGTTTGAATGACTTATTTGTTGCGGCTTGAAGTACATGTTGTAGCAATCTGCCTACCTTGTGAGCTTTTATGCCCAAACAGTTTTACCATTTCTTTTTTGATAGTCATTCTTTTGCATGCTCTTTTGGAATTTGCCTTGTTGCTTCTTTGGTTGTGCATATCACTGTTGCACAAAATTTTGCTAGAGGCAATGTTTTTGTTTCTTTTAACTTAGAATAGCCCAAATAGTCTACCCTAATGTTTGACCATTGTGTGAACCCCTTTGAGCCTTAAGCCCTTTGTTTGGAACTAAACCTACATTACAAGCTCCTCCCTGAAAAACAAAATGTCCCAACTAGTTGGAGTAGAGGATGTGCTTTCTTGCATACTTGCTGTAACATAAGTTTGGGGGTGCTCAAGGACTAGCACTAATCTAAGTTTTGTGTTGCTATGCAGCTAATAGGATACAGTGACCTTCGTTAGTATTAAGCAAGGTTATATATTCTTTTAAAAAAGAGAGAAAAATACACTAGAGTGGTAGTAGAAACATGCTGTATCGAGTGAGAAAGCTGCTCTAGTCGTATAAGCAAAAAGAAAATAAGCAATAAAGGGAAGGAAGAGGAACAAAGTTCAAAGGAAAAGAAATGAGAAAAGAGTACCCCTTGTTGGTCCTATTGTCCAATTTGACTGAGTTTGTGGTAAAACCTTGCTGTGGAACAAGAGTGAGGAAAAACATGCCCAAAACTCTACTTAGTTTTAGCCACTCTCCCAAAACTGTTCCTAACTTGTCCCAAGCCGCATTACAACCAAATAAAGCCCTCTAGCGTTGTAAAGCTTTAATGTGGGGGTAGTGTGTTAGCAACTTGTCAAGCTCAAGAAAAGGGTTGCATTTGAATGATGTTTTAGTGAACCTGCATGAACTCTGTGAGTGAGGTAGAACACATTGTTTGTTCTGAGAGTGAAAATGCTGTAGCATGTGCTGAAAGTTGAAAGTGGTGATTGTCATAAACATTTGCCTGATTGAGATTCATGATTGCTGATGATGTGAAAAACATGTCTTGTGGAGAAAAATGTTGGTTAGAAACAAAAAGTTTTGAGTCATTCCTTGCATTACTTAAGGACAAGCAATGATTCAAGTTTGGGGGTGTTATAACTCTTAGAAATGATAGTTATCCATGCTTATTTAGCTTGAGTTTTGTTACCATTTGAGTGTTTTATCTTGGTATTTTAAGTGTTTTAGCTTCGTTTAATGTAAAGTGTGTCCTAGTACAAGTTTGCGTGAGTTCGAGCATTTTAGCTTTTTCTAGAGTTGTTTTTGTGTTAATGTGTTTGTCTTATGTATATAGCAGGTTTTGGGGATTTGAACGTGAATTGGAAGCGGTGCTCTAGGTTATGTTGTATCATTCGTAGCTGTGAGCTACCACAAGGAAAGGACAAGTGCTTAAGGCATTCTCTTACATGATGATGTGTCCTTCACTTAGAGGCTAGGCGCCCACACGTGGCCATGAATTTTAGTGCAACAGAACCTAGGGAATTGGGCTAGTATATTTTATATTAACATTTAGCCCAAAAAGGATGAGAGAGGAAAAGGGCCTTCTAGAACCTAAAAAGGAAATACCTTAAAGGGGAACACGAAGTACCCTATGTTAGTGTAAGCCCTACTGGCCAATATATTTATTGGATTTATATATTGTATCATGACTTTATTTTATATATTTTATATATATGAGGCATTCATTTATTGTGTTATATTTGATGATCATATTTATAGCATAATAAAGTCCTTAGAATAGGTAGTTCATTCGTCAAATATGACTTGATCGTGAGTTATCATTAAATAATAGAACACTATTCTTAAATTATCCATAGTTAATTATTATTATTAACAAGGACAATAATAATACATTGAGATTATTATGTGAGTATACTGATGACCACATCTCATGGGTCATAGATATAAGATATCAAATCTTCACATAGGTATAAATATTAGTGGAATATTTTGATTGGAGTGACCTCCTATGAGAATGCTGCATAATAGTTATGTAAATATCATAAGTGATTCTCATGGTGACCATAGTAAAGTAGTCCTTCGACTTTAAGTCACTACGATTTGTAACATATGTAGTTGTAGGCTTTGATACGATTAAACATTGTCTGTAACAGGATAACTATAAAAATAGTTAATGTGCCTGCAATGAAACATGTTGAAGAATGTGAGTGATGTAGATAAGATTCGTCCCTCCTACATAACAGGAGTAATGTCTATAGGCATCTTGATTGTATACGACATAGAAATGCAAGGCCATGCTGAGGTGAGACAATATGAGATATAGGGCTCACATGATCGTACGTCAATTACTAGATCAAGAAATAAATAATTGGACTGAACAAGGATGACACATTTATGCCTTGTGTCCAATTAAGACATTGAGATGAAAGGATGTTGACTTCACATTAATTATGGATACAATATGGTTTTAATTGTATCACCAATATTCTAATAAATTGGGTAGCAATGATGTATTGCTAGATACCACTCATTGTTTATAATATTAATTAATTATTAATATTAATAATAATTAATATTATTGCCTATTAATTGAGAACCTATATGGTCACACACATAGAGCAAATGTCAAAGAATTAATTTAATTGATTGATTAAATATGATTTAATTAATAATTAAATGAGATCAATTTAATTGATTAATTAAATCTGATTTCATTAATAATTAAACATTGGACATGTAGCATACAGTAACCCAATAGGGTTCCGTAATTGGGTGACAGCTATAAGTAAGTTGTGCACGTCACGTAAGGCACATATAACACAAAGCACTCATAACGATCGCTGTACACCCTAGACAGTCGTGCCCTTTTTTCTCTCTGTGTGTGTCACGCCTCTCTCAATTCTGATAGGTAGCACTACGCTATATCCGATGATGGTTTACTCGCGTGTACTGAGTAGAGGTATTGTTATCTTGCAATATTGGTGATTGAAGAGCTTCTCCCTTCGTGGTGGTTGCAGCAGTGTTCCTTGGATCTACTGCATTGTAGTTGCGTTGATCAGGTTGCTACTCATTCCATAGCAGCGTTCGTGATTAACTAATGTTGCTGACGTGCTCACAATGTTCATGGTAAAGCTACGCTTCAAAAGGTAAACACAATATCCTTGTGATTCATGTGCAATGCGTGATCCTTATGTAAAGGGGTTTTTCCGTTCAAGAGGTTTCTGAAAATTGTTTTTGAAAATTATACCTCTTGATTCCCCAACAGTAGTATCAGAGCGTTGGTCGTAGTTTGTCATGTATCATAGGATTGTTTGCTTTGTTTGATAACATGTTTATTACTTTTAAATGTGATTTGTATGTTTAAAAGCATGTTTGTATGATTTGTATATGATATAAATCTATTTGACATGTTTATTTGCTTGGTTATGTTCCTGACATGCTGGGTTTCACGTCTGAAAATCCTGCTGCGGCGCGAAGCACGGCCATGCACCCTGTTGGACGGCTGTGCACGTTTGAATCTGCGTTAGTGAATGCGATGCACTGTCGTGCGCTGTTTAGCATGATCATGCTACCTTCAAACAGCGTCGACGAACATTGAGCACGATCGTGCTCTTTTCCAACATGGCCGTGCACATGTTGAACAACTTCAGTGAGTTTTCGGCACAGCGATGCTTAGCGAAGCAAGGCTGTGCTGCTGGACAGAATATGATTTTGTCCCCTTTTTGCACCTTTATAAATTGTTTATTAAATGTGTGGTATATGATTTTTTATTTTTTTTGGTAAATATGACTGGCATGTCGTGATTTATTGTATTTTATTTTATAAATACGGACTACGTGTCGTGACATTTACTTTATTTATTTATTATAAATTATGTAATTTGGTTGGGATGACATGGAGGCAACACCAGATCATGACGCCAGTGGGAGGAACTTTGGAAGTTTGCTCGAGAGTCAAATATTGTAATATTTAGTCTTAGTTATTGCATATTAGGAGGCCATAATCATAATACCTTTTATATATCTTGTATGTTTATGTATGTGATGCATGAAATGTATGAGATGTATGATTTAAATTTTAATTTTAATTGTTTGATAGCATGTATGTCATTGTATGCTTAATATATTTTGAATGTATGCAAGCTTGTATGCCGTGTATGCTATGAGAGACATTTATATGATAAACAAGTTGTTGAGATCATTTAATTATTAAATTACCTCAATAAATTAAGTTATTAAATGTTTCCTGATGCGTGGCACTCGTCAAGGCCAGAATCATTTGAGTGTGGGTCATGCTACAACTGAGCACCTTAATATATTCTTGGTGAGGCGCGAAAGGTGAAATAACCTACTGCCAACCATTGGGTTGAACTTAACTAAGCATATTCAATAGGATTGAAATGGCTTAGAGGCATGGGGTTGGGCATTAATCCATATGATTGATTAGAATAAGGAGTTATTCACCCAACTGGTCCAAGAATTACATTGGATGTAATTGGAAAGGAATTTCCTACCTAAATAGCTGTGTGCTAGGCGATCAGTCACAACTGACTCAGAACGAGGTGAAACATAGATCTTGGTCCCATTAGAAAATCTTTCAACGGGTTTTTTTGAGTCAATGATAAGGGTCATTGATTTGAGTAAAATAGTGAAAGCATATTTAATAAAGACCTATTAAATATGTTTTAAAATCATGATACCTATACTTTGCATATTTCTTTTATATAGATATTCATGGCACCAAACACAACTAATAATATGCCATTGCGATCTGTCCTTGAGAAGGACAAGTTATTTGGAAGTAATTTTCTGGATTGGTACTGAAACCTGAGGATTGCCCTTAGGCAAGAGAAAAAGCTATATGTTCTTGAGGAGGCTGCTCCTCAACTACCCGAGGATGCTTCTAGGGCTGACAGAGATGCTTATAAGAAGTATCACGATGATGCCCTAGATGTTAGTTGCCTCATGCTTGCCACCATGAATTCTGAGCTTCAAAAGCAACATGAGAACATGGAGGTGTTTGATATGATCGAACGTCTCAAAAATGCTCTACCAAGAGTAGGCAAGGCATGAGCGCTTTGAAGTTTCCAAAGCCCTGTTTAATTGTAAGTTGGCAGAAGGAAGCCCAGTTGGACCTCATGTACTCTTTATGATTAGGTACATTGCGAGCCTTGATAGACTGAGTTTTCCACTGAGCCAAGAGTTGGGTACAGATGTAGTTCTGCAATCGTTGTCAGAAAGCTATAGTCAATTTATCATGAATTACAACATGAATGACATTGACAAAACTCTTCCAAAACTACTAGGCATGTTGAGAACTGCTGAGCAGCACATTAATAAGGGAAAAGGTAAAGGCATAATGATGATTGATTCTGGAAAACAGGCTAAGAAGAAGCCCTGGAACAAGCAGAAGGGCAAAGGTAAGGAAAAGTTTAAGCCTGGCACTTCTGACTTGAAGCTCGTGGGCGGGGAAGCCAAGGAAGGCAATTTCCACCATTGTGGCCAACCTGGCCAGTGGAAGAGGAACTACAAGAAATACTTGGAAGAGAAAAAGAAGAAGGGACGTGAGATTTTCCGCTTCAAGTATTTTTGTTATTGATGTTAATTTATCAACTTCAACATCTTGGGTATTTGATACTGGATGTGGTGCTCATATTAGTAATAATGTGCAGGGACTAAGAAGTAGGAGGAAATTGACAAAAGGTGAAGTGAACTTACGCATCAGAAATGGAGCAAAAGTTACTGCATTAGATGTAGGGACGTATGTTTTAACTTTACTTACTGGGATTATTTTGGAACTTGATAATTATTATGTGACCGTTATTAGCAAAAACATCATTTCTGTTTCTTGTTTGGATAAGAAGGGTTTTCATTTAATTGTTAAGAACAAATGTTGTTCTCTTTATTTGGATAATGTTTTGTTTGCTAATCTCCATTGGGTAATAGATTTTATATTCTTGATATCGATGTTCCCATATATAACATAAATGCGAAAAGGATCAAACCTAATTGTTTGAATCCTTTATATCTTTGGCATTGTCGTTTAGGCCATATTAATGAGAAACGCATCTCCAAACTCCATAAAGATGGATTATTGGATTCTTTGATTATTAATCATTTGATACATGCGAATCTTGTTTATTGGGGAAGATGATGGAGGCCTTATTTACTGGTAATAGTGAAAGTGCCAGTAATCTTTTGGATTTGATACATAATGATGTACATGGGCCACTAAATGTAACACCCCGATTTTCACTGCTTTTTAAGATCAATAATTTATATAAATAAGTTTATAATTTATCCGAGATTTAGGAAATGATTTTTGATAAACCAATATCATATTTATAGATCATAAAACCTAATTTTGACTCGTAAATAAAACAGTTAGGTTTTATATCTCATTTCGAACGATATTTGTTATTTTGAAAATTTTCAAAATAAATAAGTTACTATACCTTATTCGGGTGTAAAACCTAAATCGGGAAATCGATGAAGTCGAGAACGGATGTGCAGAGATAAAATCGGACACCGAACGAGGGACATGAGTCACCTGAGTATGGTGTTAGAGGGTGAGTCACCACCGTGACTCACCACGAGTCATCATGATTTTCAAAAAAAAAAATCTAAGATATTTAGGGCGAGAAAAGATCATTTTGTCCCTAGAAATTAATGAAATTACAATTGCGTCGCATGACTCACCATCCACCATCATTACTTCAACAAAATATCTAAGATATTTTGTGACTCTAAAGATTGTAGGACATGTATGCCTTTAGTCTTTTGTTTAAATTCCAATTTTGTCCCAATGTGAAATTACTCTTTTGTCCCTAAGATAAACAAAGTTGGACCCCTTTGTCCCACATCTCCCACGCCTATAAATACTCCTCCCCAGAAGGAAATTCACTCCCAAAAATCCATCCTTGAAACTTTGAAGCTTGGGTTATGGTGGTTCCGGTCATCGAAATTTTAAACCGATTGCGTATTCGGGTTCATAGCTGCGACACCTTCGCATGGCTACCTTTCTATGTGAGTATCGTCAAGTTAAGTTTGTAAGACCCCTTCTCGGTGTCACAGTTTGTACCCCAAATTTTCTTTTTTGGTTAATTAAAGCGTTTTCGAAAATACTCATTAGACTAGTTGCGAAAATCTGATACCAATTGAAGATTTTAATAACAGCTGAAAAACAAATTCAAACTAATCATCTATAAAACTCATTCAACTTCGCCATAAGCCGTACATCACTTCAATCTCTTAATACATATCATACCGAGTCACGGTCAAAAGACCTGACTTAAAAGTCAAAAATCCTAAGAGCTAGTCTAATAAAACTCTAAGAACAATAAAGCATACTACCTAGCATGCATCGCCCCAATGAGACTGTGCCTCATCATCAACAGTCCACCCGTCTTCATCGTCGACACCCAGGAACTCAGCTACCGGGTCCCGCAGTGACCCAGAGGACCATTGGAAAATATCTGTACATGTATCCAAAAACACAACAGGGTGTCCAACATGTACAGGCAAGGGTGAGATAATCATTCACAAGTTTATCGTAATAGCCACACAAGTAAAGCAGCATACAATAATGCATCGATATACAACATAGTCATGCTATAGAATATCAATATTCAACATCATATCATAACAAGATAATCTCACTTTGTGGGATCACACCCATTCATCAAGATAAGTCAAAAGAATACATGAGACTGCAATTCAACTTTCTAATTCATGTTCTCCGGAGATTCCTACCTTCCCTTCACCGAGCGATAGGCCGTGAATACTCCCATAAAACAATTGTTCTCATGAGTCGGCCTCTCAATTTAGGTCCGAACTCCAATTGTTCTTGGGTATCACATCACAACCATATCATGAATAGTCCAGTTTCTGATCGAGTTCATCCGTGTTGGGCAGCCGATTACCACGGCACGGGGTCGCGATGCCTACGACCACTTGTGGAGTTTCGAACATAGAATGCCCCTATAGACCTAGTGGTCTTAAATGGCTCATATTCTCAACCACTTGGATTGTAGCTCGATTCAAATGGCACGTCGGCCGACTTATGTATATATGCAGAAAGTTTTCTATTTTCTTTTTCTGTCAAGGCATACAGCTCATGACTCATTTTAAAGGACATAAAGCCTGTTCATTCAAATTTCAGGACACGTAGTCCAAGTTCTTAATTTGCGCGAAGTACTAGGCCGACATCGCTGACGCTAGACTCGCATATAGGGCACAAAATCTGTTCTTTTTCAAAACATAGGACACGTAGTCCGAGTGCACAATTCATAGAACACTAGCCCGACGTCTCGGTCACTAGGTTCATGTGTTTCACATGCATGAAGGGGTAATCACCAGTTTCATCAAATTTCATTTTCGTAGTTCAAATCCTGAAAACAAAACTCAGAATTTCTTTGGTATAAACCAAAACTCATTTTCGCTCTAAAACTTACTTTCCACAAAATCTTCTCTTTACAAAACCATTCTCAAAGGCTCAAGTCCTAAAGATTCATTTTCAAAGGATTTTGGCTTTAAATGCCTTTTCTAAAGGTTCCATCATTTTAAAACATTTTTTTAAAGATTGTTATCGGAGCAAACTTTCATGAAGAAACTTTTTCATTTTGGAAAGTCAAATACTTTCAGAAGGTTCTTTCTTTGACAAATTAGATATTTTTCAAGGTTTTCTTTCTTTGTATAACATGTTTAGAAAATAAAGATAAAACAACTTTTCACTATTTTCCTCACTAACTCTCAATTTCTTAAGTCTTGTTCGAAATTTCTCTTGGGGTTCTTAGCTTAGTGGCCTTTTATTAAAATTGGCCATTATGCCATTTAACTTAAAAACTTCTCATATCTCAAACCAAAACATTTCCAAATCGTTGATTAAGACTTTTAGGTAGCTTAATCTTCATCCAAGGCATCCATGCCACAATTCATATTCAAATATCCAAGTATATACTTCATAAAATAAATCAAGTACATGCACCACTCATAACATATCTTCAAGCATCAATCACATAATGCATCAACCAGGAAAATCATCAATTTCACATCATGGTTACAATCATCCAACAAAAATCCCATGAGGCTATCAAACTTATTGGAGTTAATCTCCCCTTATCTCTTGAAGTATCCTCCGAAGGAAAAGTCGTCCTATCAGTCCGCGAATTCTCCCGATTCCTCGTCCGATTACTCAATCGCAACTACATACACACAATTAATCCAATCATCAATATTACACAACACAATTTTCCTCATTCCCCTCTACCTAGGGTTCGGCCATAGGGTCCCAAAATTAGCTAGGGATGTCTAACAATTCCTATCTCTTGGATGAAGGATTTATAGGTATACCTAACACAAAACAAGTCTCTTTACACATAACTTGAATCAAAAACTCAAGATTCCTCACAAGCTAGGTTTCAGCCATCTTATATAAAAACAAGTTAGGGATTTTATTTTGTTTCAATCTCTTGGATTCAAGGATCTCTAAGTATGGTAGGAACCTAATCAATACTTCTTAATCAAAAATTTGAACCAAAACCCAAAGATGGGTTCGGCCATGCTTAAGGAAAATAGAGAGGAAATTTCTTTTGGATTCATGCTTCTAGATGATCATTGTATACATTATGGTGAGTTCATCGAAATTGGTTTCATGATCATAGGATTTTTCTACAATTTTCTAGAAATTTTTGAAGTTTGGACTTAGAACTTGAAACATCATGGATCATGGTTTGAAAACAAGATTTAAAGGAAGGATAAGAAACTTATGGATCAAGGAGAGTAATCTTACCTCCTTGAGTGATGAAAATGAGCAAGAATCAACACTTGCTTCACCAAAATTGGTTAAGGTTCCATCTTGAAAATGAAAGAAAACATGGGAGCAAAAATGGAGTTAGCAAACAAATGGGTGAAGGTCTCCTTCATGGTGATTTAGGCGTGGAAGAGGGGAGGGATTGAAGGGCTCAAATTTGTTTACTTAAGGGGCAAAATAATCTTTTCACCTAGGGACAAAATTGGAAATAACAAAAGGTTAAGGGTAAAATGGTCATTTCATCTCAAAGTTTATAAATATCTAGATATTTTTTCTAGATGTAATGATGAGGGTGGTGAGTCACCAGGTCAAAAGGGTTATTTCATAAATTCCTAGGGGCAAAAGAGTCATTTTGCCTAGGGACAGAATTGGAATTAAGACAAAAGGTCAAGGGCATTTTGGTCTTTTCGAGTTCCGATATTTTCTAACGTCATCATTACAATGGTGAGTCATGGCACACTTTCCTAGGTGATGTGACCTCAACCTTATCCGTTCTTCACCCGATTTAAGGTTTCGCCCGAATAACTTCTTAGTGCGAAAAACTGATTTTTATCAAAAAGGTTAGAAATTCGATTCTAAACCTAACTGTTTCGTTCACAAGTCAAAATTAGGTCTTCTGATCAGTAAAATTTTACTGTCAGTAAAAACGCAGACCGGGCTCCGTCTAAGTTTTCAACCCCAAATTTAACCATAGCTCCCCCCGATACCGCAGAGTATGAATATGACTTTGGTTTATCCAAAATCATTTTCTAAACCTCGGATAAAATATAAAAGATATATATTAATTTTCGACCTTAGAAAGCAGCGAAAATCGGGGTGTTACAAAGTCGGTGTCGACATTTACCTTCTTTAAGTCATTCAATTCCATTTCTTCCTCGTCCTCGATCCTGACATCGTTTCGGTGCGTTTTAGGCTTTTATGGGTGTTTCTGCGCTATTGATCGTTCGAGGAGTCGCACAAGGGCCGTGCTTTGGGCTTGAGGTTACGTGAGAGCTTTGTCTGGTGAGTATTTCTCCTTCAAATTTTCATGGCTCATTCCCTTTGATTCGTTGATTCAGGCTGTAGGTGCGTTTATTGTTGACTATGTCGTTGTTTCTGAGTTTTTCCCTGTTTCTTGACCCCGTGCATGTGCTTGGGGCGATTGCTGGCCCAAGGTTGTACTGAAGGTATCTTCGGCAATGTTGGTATCTTGTTAAAAATCGTGGAAAGGTTGTGCTAATCGCAGAGCTGTGATCAAGGGTCAAGGTTGTTCATTAGTTCAAAAGTTTACATATATCCGTTACCAGGTGAGGAGGAACAAAGAACCACAAGTATTTGGGAAACGTAAACGTAGGGTATAACTTTTAACATGTGTAGGGCTCCTCAAACCCTACTAGTGGCTGAGTAACCGCCAATACCTAACTCCCATTGGGAACTACCGGATTGTGGTACCAATGTAGTTTTAGACATTGTGGGTTTATTGTCGTCAGGTTGATCCAAGACATGTGTTGATCGAGGTTGGGTGTCTATATGCCATATTTCATAACATGCTAAAATGATGTCATATATGATAATGTGCTTGATGAAATGCTTGTCGTGATAACATGATTAATCGCTATTTCGATATGTCTGCAAGGATAACATGTTATCGTGCTATGATAATGTATTGATGTGATTATGATTGTTACGATCCTCGTTGTACTTGGAGATGATTGTTATGTTGTAGGGTGATTGAATGATGATTGATGGTATCGGACTAGTAGAATAAGAAAGTTGATCTAAGTTGATGGTGGCTCTCACAGTTGGAGAGCAACATTATTGTAATTAGATGATGTGGACCTTGAGGTGTTGTTTAAGTTGATGTTTGAACGTCGTTGTGGTGATGGATGCATAATCATAGCATTTACATTGTTGTAGTGCAAAGCCGCGAGATTTACTGCAACAGACGTTTGAGCAGTTATCAAGGGAAGTTGGGACTGGTGGACAACTACACAAGCTATCAAGAGTAATTGTCATATGAGGTCGAGGTGGACGTTTCGGAGTGACCAAGATCGCTGAATTCACAGTTAGAGGGGCGCAAGTGCTTTCTCATAGTTGGAGAACTTCTCGGGCTTTCTCACAGCTGGAGGGGCTCGGGGAGGCAGTGCTTCTCATAATTGGAGGAACCACTGTTGCACTTTCTTGGGAACGAGGGAAACCAGTAAACTGGACTATTGACTGGACGCCCTTACAGTTGGAGGTTAACCTTCCTACCTTGGGAAATGGCTACTATCACAGTTGCAGGACAACATTCTCGAGGACAAGGATGGTGATTGTAGGTTGGCCAATCATGTCGACTCAATTGTGCAAATAGAATAGGCGGTGAACCCTAGTTGTGATAATATGGAGGTTGATTGTTGTGATAAGCTCGGGAGATGGTTGTGCATGTTGATGTGTTATATTCTACGTGATCTCCCATAGCATGATATTGCAGAGTTTTTTACCTCTTGTGCATGCTTCCCTGTGTTTTACATGTATGTGGTTATTCAGGTCATCATCCGAAGGTGGAGATGTTGGTTGGTTGTCGGAAGTGCTACAGTGGGTGAAGCCGAGTCGAGGTGGGCTCTATCTTGAGCAACAAGGTTGACGTTAGCGCTTCTCGAGTAGAAGAAGAGGGACCTCAAAGGTATCGTTTAGTCTCTTGTAAGTTTGTACCACGGCCAGTGGGATGTCCGTTTTGTACTTTGTTGTGATTTTACATCATGGCTTCCAGGCGGAACTCTGATGTGTAATCTTGGGCTGTAATAAGTTCCTATCTGCTTAACTTTTGAAGCGAACTTTTTCGGCAGTGTCTTAAGGTATCAGAGAGAGTGAGGTGAAGTTTTGGGAGCGTCACATTAGGTGGTATCAGAGCAGTTCGGTTCTATCCGGACTGTGAGGTTTTGTTGTAGGGACTGGCCGTGCCTAGTTTAACCTACACAGGGTATTAATTATGTTTAGAAGTTCGGTAAATTGTCTGATTCGCGGGTTGTCTATTGTTTCTGGGTTGAGAAGCAATGATAACTGTCTCGGTTATTCATAAGATTTGTATTTACAAGGTAATTATGTTATACATCATATGAATATGCGTTAACGGTTGCGTGTACCAGGAACCAATGGTTCGAAGGACTCGTAGCAAAGGAAGCGACGGGGACGAGGATGCTGGTGTTGAGATTCATGGACCTCCTAGGACCGCAGGAGAGGATTCCAAAGCCATGAGGACTTTGAGGGATATGGCGGCAGCTATACCACAGCAATCACAATAGAATACACAGCTAATGCAACAGCAACAAGAGTTCCTATAGAGGACGCAGAATCAAGGAAGAGAAGAAGGAGTAGTGGATGCAGAATTGGTTGCTTTCATGAAGGGCAAGCTTCCCCAATTTCATGGAGAAAATAACCCAGAAGGGGCAGAGTTATGGATACAAGAGATAGACGAAATTTTTCTGGCCATGCGTTGTAGGGAAGATCGAAAGATCACTTACGCCTCTTTCATGCTGGTGGGAGGAACAGAGTCCTGGTTGAAGAATCTGCAGAAAATGTTGGAGGCAGATGGAAGAATGATTACATGGGAACTGTTCAGGGCAAGCTTCATGGAGAAGTACTCTTCTGAAACACTCATACATGAGAAGGAAAAATAATTCCTTGGCCTGAAGCAAGGGAACCTGTCGGTTGGCGAGTATGCGATGAAGTTTGAGTCCTTACTCAAGTTTTCCAAGTTTTATCAAGTGCGTCCAGATGAAGATAGGATATGTAGAAGGTTTGAGGATAGGCTAAGGCATGAGTTGCAAAGGGCGGTGTTACCTTTGGGGATTACCAGGTTCCCAAAAATGCTCGAAAGATGTGCTCCGTGGAAAATCTTGACAAGCGGATGGAAGCTCGTCAACAGAAGAAAAATAACGGATCAACGAGAAATCATCAGGGGGAAAGAAAGGAGAATCCTCAGCAAGAGCATAAACTGTATGATCTTCCCAGACCACAAGTTGTGGCAGTTGGAGAAGGAGGATAGCGAAGGCTCAGATGTTTCAAATGTGGAGGAGGACACTTGATCAGGGACTTCCGGGCAAGAGACTCAGTGTGTTTCCGATGTGGGAAGTCGGGGCACACAGCTCGAGAATGCAGACAGAGAGCGGCAGCGAGGCCTAACGCTGGTGAAGAACAAGAAGAAAGAGCAAAAAGATTTACAACGACGGGATGCGTGTTTGCACTGCGAGGAGCTGGAATGTCCCAACCAGGAATGGAAGCGATAAGTTTAACTTTTGGGAACAGAATATAACATCCTTCTCAGGATAACCTTCATTTATTTTGATGTACTGTGAAAAGCATGCATTTTTGAAATGTCAAGTGTAAAGATTATGTCATCGTTTGTATATATCTCGACATGATGTGAAAGGTATGCGTTCTCAACAAAGTTTTGTCCAGTATGGTCGCTTAATCTTGGATGAATTTTAATATAAGCTAGATACCTATATGCTACTGAATTTCGAGGACAAAATTCTTTTAAGGGGGTGGTATTGTAATACCCCAATGTTCACTGCTTTTTAAGATCGGTAATTTATATGAATAAGTTTATATTTTATCCGAGATTTAGAAAACGATTTTTGGTAAACCAAGATCATATGTATACTCTACATTATCGTAGAGAGCTACGGTTAAATTTTGGATTGAAAATTCAAACGAAACATGGTCTGCATTTTCACTGACAGTAAGATTTTACTAATCAGAAAACCTAATTTTGACTCATAAACGAAAGAGTTAGGTTTTATATCTTATTTCCAATTATATTGGTTATTTTGAAAATTTTCAAAATAAATAAGTTATTATACCTTATTCGGGCGCAAAACCTAAATCGGAAAATCAACGGAGTCGAGAACGGAAATGCAGAGACTAAACCAGACACCGGATGAGGGACACGAGTCACCTGAGTATTGTGATCAGAGGGTGAGTCACCACCGTGACTCACCACAAGTCATCATGATTTTAAAAAAAAAATCTAAAATATTTCGGGCGAGAAAAGACCGTTTTGCCCCTACGAATTAATAAAATTACAATTGCGCCGCATGACTCACCATCCACCATCATTACTTCAACAAAATATCTAAGATATTTTATGACTCTAAAGATTGTAGGACATGTATGCCCTTAGTCTTTTGTTTAAATTCCAATTTTGTCCCTAAGTGAAGTTACTTTTTTGTCCCTAAGATAAACAAAGTTGGACCCCTTTGTCCCTCCTCTCCCACGCCTATAAATACTCTCCCCCACAAGGAAATTCACTTCCAAAAATCCATCCTTGAAACTTTGAAGCTTGGTTTAAGGTGGTTCCGGTCATCTGAATTTTAAACCGATCGCGTAGTCAGGTTCGCAGCTGCTACACCTTGGCACTGCTACCTTTCTATATGAGTATTGTCAAGGTAAGTCGTTGTTGACATTTACCTTCTTTTAGTCATTCAGCTCCATTTCTTCCTCGTCCTTGATCCCGACATCGTTTCAGTGCGTTTTAGGTTTTTATGGGTGTTTATACGCTATTGATCATCCGAGGAGTCGCACGAGGGCCGTGCTTTGGGCTTGGGGCTGAGTGACAGCCTTGCTTCGTGAGTATTTCTCCTTCAAATTTTCGCGGTTCATTCCCTTTGATTCATTGATTTGAGCTGTAGGTGCATTTATTGTTGAATCTATCGTTGTTTCTGATTTTTTTTCCTTGCTTCTTAACCCCATGCGCGTGCTTGGAGCGATTGTTGGCCCAATTTGCATGTCGGGGGTATCTTGGGCAATGTTGGTATCTTGTTAAAAATCGTGCCAAGGTTGTGCCGCTCGCGGTGCTGTGATCGAGGGTCAAGGTTGTTCGTTAGTACAGGAGTTTACATATATACGTTACCAGGTGAGGAGGAAGAAGAAACCACAATTATCTGGGAAACGTAGATGTTGGGTAAAACTATTAACATGTGTAGGGCTCCTCAAACCCTACTAGTGGCTGAGTAATCGCCAATACCTAACTCCCATTTGGAACTACCGGATTGTGGTACCAATGTAGTTTTAGACATTGTGGGTTTATTGTCGTTAGGTTGATCCATGACATGTGTTGATCGAGGTTGGGTGTCTATATGCCATATTTGATAACAAGCTGAAATGATGTCATATATGATAATTTGCTTGATGAAATGCTTGTCGTGATAACATGATTAATCGCTATTTTGACATGTCTGCAAGGATAACATGTTATTGTGCTATTATAATGTATTGATGTGATTGTGGTTGTTACGATCCTGGTTGTACTTGGAGATGATCGGTATGTTGTAGGGTGATAGAATGATGATTGATGGTATCAGACTAGTAGAATAATAAAGTTGATCTAAGTTGATGGTGGCTCTCATAGTTGGAGAGCGAGATCCACGTAGTTGGAGGATGTGGACCTCAAGGCGTTGTTTGAGTTGATGTTAGAACGTCATTGAGGTGATGGATGCATAATCATAGTATTTGCATTGTTGTGGTGGGAAGCCGCGAGATTTACCGCAACAGTTGTGTGAGCAGTTATCACGCGAGGTCGGGACTTGTGGGCAACTACACCAACTGTTAAGTGGTTGTCACAAGGGGCTATATGAATAGCTGCAACAGCAGTTTGAGTGGCTATCATATAAGCTGGTACCTACATACAGCTGCATCAGCCGTTTAAGTGGTTGTGTACAGGAAGCCGTGTGTACGGTTGCAACAACAATTTTAGTAACTGTCACACGATGTCGAGGTGGACGTTCCGGAGTGACCAAGATCGCTGAACTCGTAGTTGGAGGGATGCAAGTGATTTCTCACAGTTGGAGAACTTCTCGGGCTTTCTCACAGCTGGAAGGGCTCGGGGAGGCAGTGCTTCTCATAGTTGGAGGAACCACTGTTGCACTTTCTTGGGAACGAGGGAAACCAGTAACTTGGACTACCGACTGGACACCCTTACCGTTGGGGGGTGACCTTCCTACCTTGGGAAATGGCTACTATCATAGTTGAAGGACAACATTCTCGAGGACAAGGATGGTGATCTTGTGGATTTGCCAATTATGTAGACTCAGTTGTGCATGTAGAATAGGCGATGATCCCTAGTTGTGATAATCTGGAGGTTGATTATTGTGATGAGCTCAGGAGATGGTTGTGCATGTTGATGTGTTATATTCTACGTGATCTCCCTTCGTATGATATTGTTGAGTTTCTTACCTCCTGTGCATGCTTCCCTGTGTTTTACATGTATGTGGTTATTCGGATCGTGATCCGAAGGCAGAGGTGTTGGTTGGTTGTCAGAAGTGCTGCAGTGGGTGAAGCCGAGTCGAGGTGGGCTCTATCTTGAGCAACAAGGTTGATGTTAGCGCTTCTCGAGTAGAAGAAGTGGGTACCTCAGAGGTATCAATTAGTCTCTTGTAAGTTTGTACCACGGCCATTGGGGCATCCGTTTTGTAGTTTGTTGTGATTTTACGCCATGGCTTCCAGGCGGAACTCTGATGTGTAATCTTGGGCTATAATAAGTGCCTATCTGCTTAAATTTTGAAGCGAACTTTTCCGGCCATGTCTTAAGGTATCAGAGAGAGTGAGGTAAAGTTTTGGGTGCATCACATTAGGAGGTATCAGAGCAGTTTGGCTCTATCCGGATTGTTAGGTTATGTTGTTGGGACTGGCCGTGCCTAGTTGAACCTGCACAGAGTATTGACTATGTTTAGAAGTTCGATAAATTGTCTGATTCGCAAGTTGTCAATTATTTCTGGGCTGAGAAGTAACGATAACTGTCTCGGTTATTCATTAGATATATATTTGCATGTTAATTATGTTATACATCTTATGAATATGCGTTAATGGTTGCGTTTACTAGGAACCAATGGTTCAAAGGACTCGCAACGAAGGAAGCGACGGGGACAAGGATGCTGGTGTTGAGATCCATGGACCTCCTAGGACTGGAGGAGAGGATTCCGAAGTCATGAGGACTCTGAGGGGTATGGCAGCAGCTATGCTACAACAGTCACAACGGAATACACAGGTAATGCAGCAGCAACAAGAGTTCCTATAGAGGACGCAGAATCAATGAAGAGAAGAAGGAGTAGTGGATGCAGGAATGGTTGAATTCATGAAGGGAAAGCCACCCCAGTTTCGTGGAGAATATAACCCGGAAGGGGTAGAGTTGTGGATACAGGGGATAGAGAAAAATTTTCTGGCCATGAGCTGTAAAGAAGATCGGAAGATCACCTACGCCTCTTTTATGCCGGTGGGAGGAGCAGAGTCTTGGTGGAAGAATCGGCAAAAAATGAGGGAGGCAGATGGAAAAATGATTACTTGGGAACTGTTCAAGGCAAGCTTCATGGAGAAGTACTTGTTGAAACACTCAGACATGAGAAGGAAAAAGAATTCCTTGGCCGGAAGCAAGGGAACCCGTCGGTTGGCGAGTATGCGATGAAGTTTGAGTCCTTACTCAAGTTTTCCAAGTTTTATGAAGTGCGTCCGGATGAGGACTTGATATGTAGAAGGTTTGAGGATTGGCTAAGGCATGAGCTGCAAAGGGCGGTGTTACCTTTGGGGATTACCAGGTTCCAAGAAATGCTCTAAAGATGTGCTGCCGTGGAAAATATTGATAAGCGGATGGAAGCTCGTCAAGACCAATGAGAAATCATCAGGGGGAAAGTGAGTAGAAGCCTCAGCAAGAGCAGAAATCGTATGATCTTCCCAGGCCGCAAGCTGTTGCAGCTGGAGAAGAAGGACAGAGAAGGCTCAGATGTTTCAGATGTGGAGGAGCACACTTGATCAGGGACTGCCGAGCAAGAGACTAAGTGTGTTTTCGATGTGGGAAGTCGGGGCACACAACTCGAGAATGCAGACAGAAAGCAGCAGCGGGGCCTAATGCCAGTGAAGAACAAGTAGAAAGAGTAGAAAGATTTCCATTCAAGGGACGT
The DNA here is from genome assembly GCA_039655645.1 of Ammopiptanthus mongolicus. NCBI lineage: Eukaryota > Viridiplantae > Streptophyta > Magnoliopsida > Fabales > Fabaceae > Ammopiptanthus > Ammopiptanthus mongolicus. Next base: position 75,726,881 of record CM077348.1, on the reverse strand, counting down.
GTTTGCGTTGTGAGGAGCTGGAACGTCCCAACCATGAATGGAAGCGATAAGTTTAACTTTTGGTAACAGACTATAACATCCTTCTCTGGATAACCTTCTTTTATTTTGATGTACTGTGAAAAGCATCCGTTTTTGAAATGTTAAGTGTAATGACTATGTCATCGTCTGTATATATCTCGACATGATGTGAAACGTACGCGTTCTCAACAATGTTTTGTACAGTATGGTTGCTTAATCTTGGATGAAGTTTAATATAAGCTAGATACCTATATGCCGAATTTCAAGGACGAAATTCTTTTAAGGGAGTGGCAATGTAACACCCCGATTTTCACTGCTTTTTAAGATCGATAATTTATATAAATAAGTTTATATTTTATTCGAGATTTAGAAAATTATTTTTGATAAACCAAAATCATATTTATACTCTACATTAACTTAGAGAGCTATGGTTTGGTCTGCGTTTTCACTGATAGTAAGATTTTACTGATCAGAAAACTTAATTTTGACTTGTAAACGAAACAGTTAAGTTTTATATCTCATTTCCAACAATATTGGTTATTTTGAAAATTTTCAAATTAAATAAGTTATTATACGTTATTCGAGCGTAAAACCTAAATTGAAAAATTGACGGAGTCGAGAACGGACGTACAGAGACAAAACCAGACACCGGATGAGGGACACTAGTCACCTAAGTATGGTGATTCAGAGGGTTAGTCACCACCGTGACTCACCATAAGTCATCATGATTTTCAAAAAAAAAATCTAAGATATTTAGGGCAAGAAAAGACCGTTTTGCCCCTAGGAATTAATGAAATTACAATTGTGCCGCATGACTCACCATCCACCATCATTACTTCAACAAAATATCTAAGATATTTTGTGACTCTAAAGATTGTAGGACATGTATGCCCTAAGTCTTTTGTTTAAATTCCAATTTTGTCCCTAAGTGAAATTACTTTTTTGTCCTTAAGAGAAACAAAGTTGAACCCCTTTGTCCCTCCTCTCCCACGCCTATAAATACGCTCCCCCACAAGGAAATTCACTCCCAAAAATCTATCCTTGAAACTTTGAAGTTTGGGTTAAGGTGGTTCCAGTCATCGGTAGTTTAAACCGATCGCGTATTCGGGTTCGCAGCTGCGACACCTTCGCACTTGTAACATCCCAAAAATCCTATATCTGTTTCTCTTAACTATTTGTGTGAATAACTTGACTGAGAATGAAACTCGACTAAGTTTAATCATAAGAATGGTTAATGATTGGAAATTCATATCTGAATTTCAATTATGAGCTTAGTAATCATAAAATGTTGTTTTGAACCCAGTGTGTTGTTTTGAGTCGGAACAGGTAAAAATATTATTATTTTAATCAGGACCGCTTTACCTTGGGATGCATGCTAGGCCGGGGGAGTTGTTCTGGCCCAGAGTCGGGAGTAGTTCATGGCCGCATCTCACACTTCACGAGACGTTGTCAACCATCCATCACCTTTTCATTCCTTTAACCAATGGATTAAATTCTTATGACTCTTGGTTAATAACCTAACATCTTTTCCTTTTATGGAAAAAGCAAGTTAATCTACTTACGGTTAATCTTGCCCTCTTTAATCCTATGATCAATGCCCATGTACTTGGTTTAATCCAAGCCTTCCATTTGCTTACACTTCAACACATCACTAGTCATAAACACATCAACAAATTTGGTGACCAATTGCTAAAGGCCATTCGGCCATAGTGTTCCAAGAACACTAAACACACTTCATTTCCTCATCTCACCAAGATCAAGCAAACTCTTGTTCATGAACATTTGGAAACCTCTCTTCTCTCTCTACCCACCCTCCATTCGGCCAACACATGAAGATCATCACCCAAATTTCTTCTTCAATTTCTAAGACCATAGTTTTTCTTGTCTTAGCCTCCTAATTATCTTTGATGAAGGAAGTTTTCTCTTTGGAGCAACTTGGTTCTTGACTCTCAAGAACACCAACCTTGTTTATCATGTGTTCTTCACTAAGTAAGTCTCAAATCTTACTTTTCTCTTCATATCTTTTCTTAGAATCATGAAACAACTTCTTCTAGTTCATGATTTTGTGAAACAAGTTCAAGATCTTACCTTTTCTTTCTATGAAGGTTCGGCCTTGTCACTCTTTCTTGGAGCTTGGAGTTTTGCTCATCCTAAAGATCTTCATTAAGGTAATAGGGGAGTGAACCTCATCACACCACATTGGTGGTGGTGAAAATGGTTTATGGGTTTGGTTTGGGGAAAACCCTAAACCAAGGGTTTTACCATTTTGTCTATTTGGTTCTCTATGAGAACAATGTTGTAATAATTATTTATTATTTGATTTGTGTTCATTGATACATTTGAATGGTTGAAAATAAATTTTATGTGTGAGAAGACCCTAATCTAAGTTTCCTCCATCTTTTTATTGAAAAGAGTTTGAGAAAATGTAATTTTCGGATCTGACCTTGTATAAGTCATTTCGGTTTTTCTCTCAACCTATAACTTGGATTTCAAAACTTGTTTTTGATCCTAAAACTGGATATCTTGGGCTTCAGTTTGAGCACAGATTTCGTGTGATTTAATAAATATTTGACCCTTGAAAACTTGTTTCAATCTAAGCATAAAATTTTGTCTCAGATTCTGACTACAGTGACTTATTTTGTGAAACTGTACTGACTCAAGTTGGTTATTCGGGTCGTGCTCCGAAGGCGGAGGTGTTGGTTAGTTGTCAAAAGTGCTACAGTGGATGGAGCCGAGTCAAGGTGGGCTCCATCTTGAGCAACAAGGTTGATGTTAGCGCTTCTCGAGTAGAAGAAGGGGGACCTCAGAGGTATCGTTTAGTCTATTTTAAGTTTGTACCACAGCCAACTGGGCGCCCGTTTTGTACTTTGTTGTGATTTTATGCCATGGCTTCCAGGCAGAACTCTGATGTATAATCTTGGGCTGTAATAAGTGCCTATCTCCTTAACTTTTGAAGCGAACTTTTTCGGCTGTGTCTTAAGGTATCAGAGAGATTGAGGTTAAATTTTGGGAGCGTCACACTAAACAAACCTGCTAGAGTGGTTTTTCCTACTTTGTTACATTTACTGATGATTTCAGTAGATAGGGATATGTTTATCTAATGAAACACAAATCTGAAACCTTTGAAAAGTTCAAGGAGTTCAAGAACGAAGTAGAAAACCAACTTGGCAAGAGTATTAAAGCCATACAATCAGATCGCGCTGGTGAATACCTTAGCCAGGAATTTGATGACTATCTGAAAGAGTGTGGGATAGTATCCCAATTCACTCCTCCCGGAACCTCACAATGGAACTGAAAGGAGGAATCGTACCTTGTTGGACATAGTATGATCTATGATGAATCATTCAATTCTTTTAGACCATTTTTGAGGTTACGCATTGCTTGCAGCAGCTTTTACAATTAACCATGTTCCATCTAAGGCAGTAGAACAAACACCATATGAGATGTGGAAAGGGCGAAAGTCTAATTTGTCTTTTATGAAGATTTGGGGTTATCATGTCTATGTCAAATGTTTAATCACAAATAAACTTCAACCCAAATCAGATAAATGTACTATTGTGGGGTATCCCAAAGAAACAAAAGGATACTATTTCTATAACTCCTCTGATGACAAAGTGTTTGTCGCCAGGACTGGAATGTTCCTTGAGAAGCAATACATCTCTAAAGAAGACAGTGGGAGAACAATAGAACTAGGAGAAATCCAAGTACCATAGAGTACCGACCCGCCTGCAACGGAACAAGAACCGAATCCACAAGATGTTGTGGTTCAAGTAACACAAGAACCGTGTAGGTCAAATAGATCACGTACACAACCTGAGAGATTTGGACTCCTCCTAACTCAAGGTGATGCACTACTCATGGATTAAGATGAGTCTGTGACCTACTAGGAGGCCATAGTTGGCCCTGGATCTGAGAAGTGACTAGAAGCCATGGGATCCGAAATGGAATCCATGTACACAAACCAAGTTTGGACCTTGGTGGAGCGACCAGAAGGGGTAAAACCCATAGGGTGCAAGAGGTCTTTAAAAATAAGATTGACATGGATGGAAGGGTTAATACCTTCAAAGCGCGACTGGTTGCAAAAGGTTTCAAGCAAATTCATGGTGTAGACTATGATGAAACTTTCTCTCCAGTTGCAATGATTAAATCTGTTCGGATCCTACTTGCTATTGCTGCATACCATGATTATGAAATCTGACAGATGGACGTCAAAACTACATTCCTTAATGGGAATCTCCACGAGGATGTGTACATGACACAACCTGAGGGTTTTGTCAATTCAAAGGATGCTGGAAAGGTGTGCAAACTGTAGAGATCCATCTATGGACTCAAGCAAGCTTCCACAAGCTGGAATCTTTGTTTTGATGAAGCTGTAAGACAGTTTGGATTCATCAAGAATGAGGATGAACCTTGTGTGTACAATAAGGTTAGTGGGAGCATAATGCTTAGGCGTATTGTATGTGGATGACATACTACTCATCGGAAACGATATTCCAACACTACAAAATGTAAAAACATGGTTAGGGAATTGTTTCTCGATGTAGGACTTAGGCGAAGCTTCCTATGTATTGGGAATCAGGATATATAGGGATAGATCGTTGAAATTGTTAGGCCTTAGTCATGATACATATGTTGACAAAGTGCTTAGGCGCTTCAGTATGCATGATTCCAAGAAGGGTCTATTGCCTATGTCACATGGCATACACTTGTCCAATGGACAATGCCCTCCTACATCTAATGAGAGGGAACGCATGAATATGATTCCATATGCTCGGCAATTGGATCTATCATGTTTGCTATGATATGTGCTAGACTAGATGTCTTGTATGCCTTGAGCATGACCAGTAGGTACCAATCAAATCCCGGTGAGGGTCACTCGATCACAGTCAAGAATATCCTCAAGTACATGAGAAGAACTAGAGATACATTCTTGGTCTATGGAGGTGAGGAAGAGCTCATTGTAAAAGGTTACACTGATGCTAGCTTCCAAACTGATAAGAATGATTCCATATCATAGTCAGGATTCGTGTTTTGCCTTAATGGAGGCATTGTGAGCTGGAAAAGCTCAAAGCAGGAGACAATTGCCGATTCTACAACGGAGGCCTAGCATATTGCTGCATCCAATGCAGCAAAGGAGACTGTTTAGATCAAGAAGTTCATCACTGAACTTCGTACTATTCCTAGCATTGCAGACCCGATTAACGTCTATTGCATTAACAATGGAGCAATCGCGCAAGCCAAGGATCCCAGATCTCTCCAGCGATCGAAATACATATGAAGGCGCTTCCATCTCATTCGAGAGATCATAGATAGATGAGATGTGAAGATATGCAGAGTTGATACACTGCGGGGAGATGATCGTACCCATTAGTTGTAAACGGGCGAATATCCCAACCTAGCCTGTGGGCGGGGGCATATGTCGTTACCCTAAGTTGCTTTGTTGAAGGACGAATATTCCGACCTGGCCTGCGGGCGGGGGAATATGTTGTACCCATGAGACGAGTTGAGCCTGCGGGCTGTTGGCCGAACCCTGCATTACGGGGGGTGGCACAGGGATAAACGACACATCTTGATCTGTTGGGGATGTCGCGTCGTGATCACGTCCATATAGTTGTTAGTTGCATGAGTGTGAGAGACAGTAGCTAAGAGAGCAGGACTTGGGAGATGATAGCTTGACATTGTTGTGCTGTTGTATGTTGCTATCTATATATCTTATTTTATAGTTGTTTCCCTATTTATGATGTATTGTTGTTTCTTATCCTAGTATTTCTCTATGTCATATTTTATTTATTCTCGATCACGCCAGAAAATCCTGTTGAGTAGTTTCCAGAGGAGATTGATGGCATACCTGTTGAACCTGATGCTGGTGGGAGAGCCTCGGATCCCAGTGTTGGGAGACTTTGAGCTGCTCTATGCAGGGGACGATCGTCTCTGGGAGATTGACTACTCTCAGCGAAGAGTAGTGTATACGGGCCCGACTACCATGTACGTTAAAGTCTTGTTTGGGTAACAGTCTTAGGTTGTTATGGCTAGTATGGGTTTGAGCGAAATGTATTTTGGGGCCAGGAGAGGAAGTCTTATGTATTTTGTTTGTTACCAAGCTTTCAGTTATATATGTTATTAGTTGCGTACTCTGAGATAATTGATGGGGTTATAGGCTCTACTGATAGAGCCAATACTTTTATACGTATGTTATATATATAGTTGTGGTATCAGCATCGGTTGTTTTAATATTCTGCATTTTTATTTAATTAAGTTACGCTGTAATATTAAGAAGTTGAGTTCGGGTTAATAAATGGGACCTCTGAGGAGGGGCTGTCTCAACGATCATATTGTCAAGGTCTTCCAAGGAGAAGGTGACATGCATGCATGGGAATAACATCACATAATACTTTATATTGGTACCTTTGACCAATGGAAATGGTCACAAGGCAGCTTTTAGTGACTCACTTCACTATCTGTGTTGAGCCACTGTAATTTTTATGGATGTGGATGATTTTGTGTTGGTAGCTCCAATTTCTCTACCATGTAGTTGGACACCACATTTTCAAAGCTTCCACTCTCTATAATGACATCATAAACCTTTCTTGAAGTGGTGCAACGGGTGTGGAAAATATTATGCCTTAGCCAAGGCTCTTACTTTGCTGACATCGTGTGTAGGCTTCTCCTAATCACCAGGGATTCACTATGGTCAGCAGCGGTGAGCTCTTCATCATACACTGGCTCTACCTCCTCTTCTTCTTCATGCTCTTCTTGAGTTTCTTCTTCTTCAGATACTTCATAAGCTTCTCCCTTGATGACATTGATGGTTCTTTGAGTTGGATAGTTTGATGCTATATGTCCAAAACCTTGACATTTGAAACATTTGGGAGCTTTAGGTTTGTTCTCTGTAGTGGTCTTTGAAGGAGGTTTGCTTGAGGTATTGGGTTGATCGATTGGTGTTTTATGGGGATAAGGAGAATTTTCGATGGAGGAAAAAGTTCTGTTACAAGACTTTTTAGGTAACTGTTTCTCCACTCGTAAGGTCAGACAGATAACATCGTCTAATGACTAGTATTGTTGGAGATGAACTAGATGCGCAATATCAGTGTTTAATCCACCAAGGTAAAGAGCTATTGTCTTCACCTCCTTTTCATGAGTGTCACATTTCATCATCAACTTCTCAAATTCTCTGGTGTATTCTTCTAAAGACAAGTTCTTCTGACGAAGATTCTGCAGTTAAATAAAATTGTCTTGATAATAATGAGAAGGTAAGAAATTTTGGGTTAGTTCTCGCCGCATCTTATCCTATGTCTTGATCTTGCTTTTTCCTTCCCGTTCACGCTTCTTCCTAAGATTCTCCCACCATATTGAAGCGTACTTCTTTAGTTTCACATCGATGATCTTCATTTTCTTTTGTTCTGGAATCTCCTTATACTCGAATACTCGTTCTACAGTTTGAATCCAATCAACGAACTCATCTGGTTGGAGCTTCCCTTCCAAATCTAGAATCTCTGCCTTGATGTCGTTCTAAATGATTGTCTTTGTGGACAACGCTTCTAAATGATGATGAATCACTACTAGATTACTCATTGTCTGACCGTATGTGTTGGGCTTCCAATAAGGCCTGCTGCGCATTGACAGTTTCCTGCGTCTGTTGGATTTGCCCCCTTAATTCTTCCATCTCGACTTCATACAAGTATTGTCTTTTTGGAGGCTCTTTTTTTTTTTTTATTGAAATTTGTTAAGTACTGCGAGATCGAAAAAGAGACCATAGGCTTGTAAACAGCGCACCAGGTGAGTTCCCAGGAAAGAGAGGTGGGACGCTACTGGACACACTTAAATACCAAGTATTTCCTAGCTAGAGCTTTCCTAGAAATGCACTTTTCACAATTATACAATTTCTTTCCAACAAGGATAATTCTTTTATGATGTGTAAGATCAAACTATGCTGCAACCACATAGTATACTAGGAGTTTTCCTTACTATTTCGGCACTTCACAAAGATTTTGACAAAAATTTCAATTTCTAAAAGTTAAGGGTCATAACGAGGGACTAAATTGAAAATTATGGAACTTCCTGCTAATGTGGCGGTGATGACACGTGGCAGATTCTGAGTGGTTGACGTGTCGCTGACGTGGCAAATGACATGGCTCTTCTTCTACCTTCAACAGGCGTGACAATGCGTGGACTTAAAGGTGGCGGCACGTGGACGTCTGGCAGCAGCGCATGGTGGCGCGTGAAGCCTCGGGTGGCCCTGAAAATTCATCTCCTAAACACGACAGCAATGTTAGTTTTATGAGAAAATGACTCTAAATGGGAGTTTTGAAGGGGTCAGTGATAGTTGCACCATAAACTCTCTTAACTCAGACCAATTTGGACACTCTCTTAATTAAAACTCATTAGTGAGGATAAGGGAATCTGCTCTGATGCCAAAATGGCTCAAAAGGTAGAGAGAAATTGTCTAATACGTAAAGGAAAACTCACTTCAATTCATTGATTCCAACACCATTACGATGAGCCCTACTTATACTACTCTTTAGGGTCATTTATGTCCTAGAAAATGAAGAAAACAGTTGAAAAATGAAGGTTCACATAGTCAATAATGGTGGCTTGCATTAGGTAAAGGATGATGTAAACGGAGAAAAACTTGGTCTCTTGGTTATAGGATGGGATGTAAGCTGCACCTATATCATATTGGTGTGAAGAGTAGGGCATTGTATTTTTTAGTATAACTTAATGAGGTGGTGGGAAAAAAGAGGGATGAGTTAGAGACAGGTTGTGAGGATGTGGGCATGAAGTTGAAGCCCATTGGGGAGGGACCAAGAGTGAGTTAGAGAGAAAAGGAGGTTGCAAATGTTTCTATAATGTTCCTTGAAGGCGGGGTGGTGATGTCACAATTGCAGAGGTTTCTGTGCTAGGAGAATTTGTGGATGATAGAGCGTGTATTTTCTAAAATAACATCGATATTCCCATTAAGTGTGTAGCTGAACCAAACATGGAAACCAAATTCTCAACTAACATTCCTAGTAGTGTTTCATCATTCCGGGGAAGCATGATTCCCAGGAACAAAAAATACCCCCTATCAAATGCCCCCTAAAGGTAGGGCCATGGTTTAAGAAAAGAAATTATGACACTGGTACATAGTGATTAGAAGATATATTCTCAACAAGCATTTATAAAACGTGTGAAATTTTGTGATAGCTCTATTTATGATTATTGATCAACAAAAAAAGACTAAAGGCCCATTTTGCTCCCTAACAATTTTGAAGGGGCCACTTTTAGTCCCTAAGAAAAAAAAAGTCACGAAACAGTCCCTGACAATGTCAAAACAGGGACATGTTATCCTTCTGCTTGTGACCATTGTCTACTCTCTGTTAGTAAGCTTATGTGTACCGTTAGTCATCTTAGGTGTCCGTTAATAGTGTTAGACATGGATTTTGTTTTTTTGTTCACTAATTCTGTCTCAAAAACGCTGTGTTTAGGGTTTTTAGGATGATATTATCATCTTCTTCTTCCCTGCTCCAGAATAACATCAAGAACCCTAGGTCTTTCTGGTGCATCACGAATTCACAATTTTTCACTAAATGGGGCTCTGATTTCGTCCCAATCTTCTGCTCCTAAAATCCTCAACTACCAGCCCCCATTAATTTGCACCATAACCCTCTAATTTATCCTCCATTGATTTCGCCCCGTTTCTCCTCCATCGATATGAGTTGGGCATCTAATCCCATGTCCAAGCATGACCATAGTTGGAGTGCTTCTTCAAGCTTTGCAACCCCAAAGTATGATCCTCCTAAATGTATTTGTCCTAAACCACAACCATATTTAGTGTACACATCGAAAACATTGAAGAACCCAAATAGATAATTCTATGGGTGCCCTTATTATAAGGTAATGAAATCCATATTCTGAAGATTTTGGTTTGGATTCCCTTATTTACTTGCTTACTGTTTTATGAATGGTTATAGATGAAGAAACCCTATTGTTCCTTTTTTGTGTGGGTGGATGAATATGTGGACACTCAAATCACAATGGCTGAGATGGAAGAAGGCAGAATTAATAAGCTGGAGGTGGATATGAATGACATGAAAGCATAACTGAAAGAAATGCAACTCAAGATCAATAAAGTGACACAACTCCAAAACAAGCTTAAATCTATTGAAGTAGTGATAGGGGCTTTCTTTGTTGTTGTGTTTATGATACTTTGTGTTTGGAAATAGTGTAAGATTGAGTAACAAATGTAATCCATTTTAGTAACAATTTAGCGATGAAATGGAAGAAGTTATGTTATTGTGACGAATGGAAGAAATCTATGTTTTTTGTAATGATGTTTTGTGTCTTCTTCATTTTTTTTTTCCATCAATCCAATTTATAAGTCAGTTGGTTAAAAAGCAGTTACAAAACAATCCAAACATATAAAAATAATATCAATAAACCAAACTTCATTCCATTACATTCACTTAAAGTGTAACAAAAATATCATTACAATTGAGTTGTTCTAAAATATCATATCAGTTCCAAAATATCACTACCAAATTCATTCCCAAATATCATTACATAAGTGCACCTATCAGCTAGCTAAATCCCTAAATCCATTCATTTCTTCTTTGGTGCTGGTGGCCTAAATCCAGGTGTTGGCATGAAAATAATTTAGTTGTTGTCCCAGCTAGTCTTGGAGGCCTATAGGGTCTGAGTGGTGGTCCTAGTGGCCGAATTGAGACGGTTCCCACAGCAGTAGATGGTGTGAATGAAATTGATGGTGGCATTGCTAGAGGTGTGCTTTGAACAGATGCCCTAATAGGAGGTGGCCTGATAGCAGGTCGTGGAGGTGAAGGTGGACTTCCCCATGGTTGTTCTTGAAATGCATTAAAGAATCATGCATCAGGCAACATGTTGCAGTAGATCAGTAAATCAAACAATATTGTCAAGCACCAAAAACATGCACTGATGGGCACAAGTATGCACTACGAAACACAAATAAAACCACAAAGCGTATCAGTCATCTAAGTCCCTAACAATTAATTTAGTGAACCTTATCAGTCCTCAACATTTTACGAAGTTGCCCATTTTAGTCCCTATCATTTTCTATTGTGAGACAATTTAGCCCCTGCATGCATCACCCATATGCATACAAAGGGTCAAGGCACCTATAGTGCACCAGGCACCTGACATCACCTGTGTCTCAACTTCCATGGTCTGCTCTGCTTGTATGGTATGGCATGCTTGTGTGGTTTTGTTAACTCTACTCTTCCTTTTAGGCAATGGTCTAGCTGGTCCTGCCCTAGCAGGTCCTTTGAATGTTTTTTCATAGTGTCCAATTTCACCACACTTTGGGCATATAACCTCATAGAACTTTCTAATCTTGTGCTACTGGCTGCCAAGCCCACCATCTGAATTTGCATCTTTTCTCCTGTTCTTCTTGGGTCTGCCAATGGGCCTTTTAAGCTTAGGAGGCTCTGGCCTTGGATGGTCAGTTTTAGCCCAATACTCCTGGCTATTAACAGGCTGAATGAAGTGCTCATAGGTTGTATTCAAGGCTTCCATAGTAAGCCATTGATCCACATGATCTTCTGCCCTCTCATTCTTAAATGATATGGCAGCAATGGCATGAACACAAGGCATGCCATTCAGTTGCCACATTTGGCATGTGCACGTCTATAGGGTGAGGCTAACCCCAACCTTTGACCTACTCCTTTGTACCTCGTACGTCTCATTGGCAGAATCACTTGTCCAGGTTGGTGTCCACCTATTGCTCTCAAGCTTCAGATTTTCAATCCTCTTTTGTTGAGTAGGTGGCAGTATCCCCTTGTATGAGCCTAGCACCCTTTTATGGGCAGCCATTCTTCTCATCAAATAATACCTCAGCTCTTCTAACATTGTCAAAATGGGTTTCTCCACGTACTTGACAATCTTGCTATTCCATTTTTCACACATGTTGGTAATGTTATTCAACTTAGGCCAATGACTGAAATAGGCCTTCACCCATGCAGAAAGGTCAATGTTGTTCAGGTAACTCCAAGCCTTTCATTCATACCCCTCAACCTCAACATGGTTGCTTTGAACTCAGCCTCAGTTATGCATTTTTGAACATTCCCATACAAATCCACGAAGCTCGTTATCCTTCCATTGCCTGATAAAATTCTTCCATATGTGCAACACACAGTTTCTGTGGTATGCTCCTAGCATGACCTCTTTCAAAGCACGTAACAGTCCCTGTATGCATCAAGTGTAACATCAGCATGAGTAACCCAAATCAATCCCTAACTAATCATTAGTAACACACTAGTACAGAAAGCACTTTTTACATCAGTTAAAAAATACTTTTAACATCGGTTAGAGTGGCGACGTTAATTAAAGGGATGTTAAAAGTGTGACTTTTAACATCGGTTGTAAACCGATGTTAAAAGTTTAATTTGAACATCAGTTAATAAAAAATCGGATGTTAAAAGTACACTTTAAACATCCGTTATATTAACACCCGATGTTAAAAGTGTGGTCGCAGTCAGAGATGTGCTCTGGTCAGTACACTTTTAACATCCATTGTATCTAAAACCGATGTTAAAAGTACTTATGACATCGGTTTTAGGAACATACGATGTTAAAAGTGTACTTTTAACATCGGTTATTAAAACAACCGATGTTAAAATTAAAATTTTTTTTTTAAAATGGTGTATTACATTTATAAATCTTTCCCACCCTGCATATCAATCAGTATATCATCCACAATTCAGTACACAACATAATGCCAGAAACAGATTCAAAAATGTAACTCATATAGATTGCTGTTCCGGAATTACAATATTACAGTACTAGTTACACAAGTCCAGAATAATTAAACTATATTATATGACATTACATATATACAGTGTTATAAGTGCAATAACCTAAAGTCCAAAATGTGTCACATGCAATACATACAAGTGCAAAAATCATATACACTCTACATTATGCTGCCTAGTACACTCACAAAAGAAATTAGCAAAACGATCCCTCAAGTCTTTCATCTCTTCTTTATCAAGTGGAGTTTGATCGTCAAAAGCCTACACAAGTTTAAATAAACTCAACATTAAATCATCAACCAAAACAAAATATAATTTAACTTGTGCAAAATTTTATATTTATTACCTGTTGCCATCCGTCAATAATAGTGGCGAAGACCACGTTCAACATATGTTTCATCACGTAGTATCCACACTCCCAGCTGCCAGCTTGTCTATGAGACTTTAAGACAATATGAAATAGAATATCAAGTACAGTACTAATATAATAATACTTACGAGTGGGATAATCCATTCAAGCTTTCTTTTTGACTTGGATGGCCTACTTTTGCCATCTGCACAAGCCATGCTACTTGCAACCATAGCTCTATGATTAAAAATAATAATGTCAATTATGTTCATGTAATAAAGCAAAAGCAATTTGAATTACAAATTAAATTAAAGCTTACATGTCAATCGCGTCCTTCAATTCAGATGTCGGACTATAGTGCAACGAGCATAAGAAGACGACACGATGCTGGCTAGGATGAATTATGAGCAGCTGCCAATGACCACTACTAAGTATTGGTGCTAGATAAATATCTTTCTTTGTTTGACCAAGTAGCTTCAAGATGTATGTCTTCATCGCATCCCCATTAGTACAGTAATTTCCCTGAATTACGCTTGGGTCTAAGAATCCATACGTACTCTGGTTGCCTCTTTCCATACATAACCGATGAAGATACCTAAGATATTAGAATAAAATAATGTTAAATACCTAAGACATTGAAATAAATTATAGAATTAAAATACCTAAGATGCATGTCAACAGTGTACTTACGTGCATCACATACTCAGAACGGTATTGGCTAGCCAATTACCAAGCAGACATATGTCACCTATATCCTTCCCAGAGAAAAAAAGGCTGGCAAGTCGCAAGCGCCTTCGTGTTCCAAGGGAATAGCATACTCTTTATCCGGCGCATCCGCAGTAAATGCGGCCAAATGAGCTACATTCGATCTTAGCTTTTTATCAATGTTCTAAGAAACAAAGATAAGGCATTAGTTCAGTGATGTCATTTGTAAATAAATAAGACATAAGTAATTAAGTGATTAATATGAAATTAATATGCATACCTGGGATAAAGGCATCTCAACTGGCTTATGTGCATCCTCACAGCTCCCCACGGTGCTCACATGTTGAGAAGGTTGGCTCATTGGGCTTTGTTGGGAAATTGTAACCCCCCTAGATGACATCTCCTTTATGAATGATTCCATAAGCTCCGGAAACATCTCTCTTTTAAGCTGCTCCTTAATACTTTCCCGCTCGTGGCTGCTGATTCGGCTTCCAACATGGACTCGTCGTCCGTGATATTGTCGAATGCCCACTAGCCCTCCAACACCCTTTACAAAGCCAGGGTGGTCATCTTTACCTAGGGCAGTGCTCAGGATATCCCTACGTCCATGTTGAACGAATGATCCTTGCGAGCTTTGTTCCACCAGAGATGTCTACAAGGGAAAATTCACAAAATATGTGTAAGATAGTGTTTACTTAACTGTATTACTTAAAGTAGAAGTAATCTATTAATTACTTACAATCTTTGCAGCAACAATGCGTGTGGGCTCGGCTTTAAAATCTCCCGATTTTGTCTTTTGGGCTTCCATCCATGTTTCATGGCGTTCGGGTGGAAATGGAGGATTAACAACTATTTCTCCATCGGCTTCGGCTTCTCCATCAGCTCCACCTTCTTCTTGCTTCTTTTTGGCCTCTTTTTGCTTCTTTTTCATCTTCTCATGCATAATTTTCTGCTGAACCATACGATAGTCACCACGAGACATATGGTGTGGGTGTACATTGTTTTTCTGGATTTCCTTGGCCTTTTTCCTTTTCTTTTGTTACAAATAACACGTACTCAATTCAATTAAATAAATAAATTAGATAGGCCTATTATAAAAAATATAACGGGAAACTAACTAGAAAGGCAGGGTCTTGTCGGCTCACAACAAACCTATCCCACGTCTCCTTATCAATGAAAGAGTATGTGTCAAGTGGAAATTTGTCGTCTTTCTTCTCAAAAATATATCTATTGCCCAAATAGGTCTTGAACCCCGTCCACCGCTTCGCGACAAAAGAAAGCCATTTCCTCTTACATTCAGGAATATTCAGGACATCAAAGGTCAACTATAGTATAAGACAAAATGGAGGAAATATATTAGATTATGATAATAATATAAGTAAATATAATTTAGATACAAATAGAGAGGATAAAAGTAAAATACCAAGATTGAAGACCAAATTTGATCCTTCACCATACTCGGTACCTGAGCTCATTCCTTAATCAGAATGCTAACCCTATTTCGAGCTTCCAGGGCCACAAAACCAGTGAATTTGTCAGCATTCGGCCCTATGGCCCACCATATGTATCAAACTCAACCAGAAGCCTCTGATCACCGCAGCGACTCAAGGCCAACGATCGTAACTTTGTGGCTGCTCTACCCCTTTTTTTGGGGCGTGCACCACCTGACCCGCTATGTGAAGGAGAAGGAGGAATGCCTGCTGGATCAGTCATGGATGCCTATTTAGACAAAAAAGTAATAAATTAGGTTAGTATATAAGAATGGATAAATAAAAAAAAGTCTACTATAACATGGATCAAAAGCCTACTTTAACATGGATAAATAAAAATAAGTCTAACTTAACATGGAGAAACAAAAATAAGTCTACTTTAACATGGACAAATAAAAAAAGAATATTTTAATTTAAACATAACTTACACTATGGTCAAGTTTAGATCAATATCCCTTCATGATGATCATCACGAGTGGCAAGTACATCGTCCACTACATTTTCCTCGACGAAAATAGGCATCTGTGTTGATAAAGAAGGAGTTTCTGGAATATCAAGAGTTGAATCTTGATTTTCATGGATACCATTACGCATGCTTTTTCCTTGGAGAACAACTGACCACCTTTTGTTAGAAAGATCATTGATATAAAATACTTGTTTTGCTTAGGAAGCCATGATGAAAGGCTCTTCCGTGTGACCTACTTTGTCAAGGTCTACCAATGTAAATCCTAATTCTTCAGTTTGCACACCACTGTTACTATCAGCCCACTTACACTTAAAAACAGGCACTTGAAATTTAGTGTAATCGACCTCCCAAATCTCTTCAATGACTCCAAAGTAAGATTTCGATGCCATAATGGGATTTGTATCTTTCGAACTAGAGAAGTGCATCGACTCAGATACGATCATAACCCCACTCTTTTGCATGGTACTCTTGTCATCTTGGGACTTTGTATAGAAGGAAAACATATTGATATCATATCCACTCCAACATATGACTTCAAGACGTGGTCCCTATGCTAGCCATTGTAATGTATCGGAAACAGTATGATCATTTGTAATTTTTTCTTTAAACCAGGCTACGAAAGTCTTGTTATGATGGTTAACAACCATTTTTCGTTCCTTCTAGGGTTTTCTTCCTTGACCTCTTGTTTGTGAGCACATAAGTAAGGTGCAACCTCATCAGTGTTATTCAAAATGTGCAAATGGGCTTGAAACACTTCCTCCCAAGCCTTGCTATTAACCTTTATACCTCATATACCCTTACTGGCACATCTTCCCTCATGACGAGGCTTAGGAATCCCTATAGCCTCCACTTCTGAAAGGTAGTCTTGACAAAACTCAATAGCTTCTTCTACAATGTACCTTTGAACAATAGATACTTCAGGACGGTTTGGATTCTTCACATACCCTTTCAAGATCCTCATGTATCGTTCAACTGGGTACATCCACCTTAAATAAACGGGGCCACATAATCTAATCTCCCTCACTAGATGAACAATTAAGTGAACCACGATGTCGAAAAATGAAGGAGGAAAATACATCTCCAATTGGCACAAGATTATAGCAGCCTCATCTTCCAACTCATCCAACTTCTGGGGGTCAATGACTTTGCTATATATAGCATTGAAGAATGAGCACAACCTAGTTATGACATGTCTAACATTTTTAGGAGCAATACCACGAATAGCCACTGGTAGTAGTTGTTGCATCAAGACGTGGCAATCATGAGACTTTAAGCCAACCAATTTTAGATCATTTGAGACAAGTCACTTGACATTTGAAGAGTAACCCTGTGGCACTTTGACGCCTTGTAAACACTCACAAAAACTTGTTCTCTCTTTTTTTGACAAGGTATGACATGCTGGAGGCAAATATGTTTGCTTACCATCCTTTGGTTGTGGAGTTAACTGCTCTCGTATACCCATCGCAACCAGATCTAGACGAGCATTCACACCATCCTTTGTCTTACCCTGAATGTTGAGAAGCGTTCCAATTAGACTATCACATACATTTTTCTCCACATGCATGACATCAATACAATGTCTGACATCAAGTTTGCACCAGTATGGAAGATCAAAGAAGATCGACATCTTCTTCCATATGTTTTTCTCAATAGCCTTCTTTTGAGCCTTTCCGAACATAACATTAATGTTCTTCACCCTTTGATAAACTTTCTCTCCGTTAAAGGCCGTCGGAGCAATTCCATTCTCTTGGACTCCATTGAAAGCTTTTTTCAGTCTACGATATGGGTGATCATGTTTGAGAAATCTCCGATGCCCAAGGTAAATTGTCTTCCTTTCATGTTGCAATTGTGTGAAACATGTGCCTTCTTCACATATTGGGCATGCTTTATGCCCCTTAACACTATACCCGGACAAGTTCTCGTATGCTGGAAAGTCATTGATGGTGCAAAATAACATGGCACGCATCTTGAAAGTCTCTTTGTAATGGCCATCAAACACATCAACGCCTTCCACCCACAGCTTTCTCAAGTCTTCAATCAAGGGACTTAGATAAACATCTAAGTCATTTCCTGGCTGTTTTGGGCCCGAAATCATCATAGATAACATCATGTATTTGCGCTTCATGCACAACCAAGGAGGTAGATTGTAAATTACGAGGAGAACAGGCCATGAACTATGGATACTACTTAAGGTACCATACGAATTCATTCCATCCGTAGCAAGTCCAAGCCTAAGGTTTCTTGGCTCATTTCCGAAATTCGGAAACAAACTATCAATTCTCTCCCATTGCACAAAATCAGCCGGATGGCGAAGCATTCCATCACGTTTCCTCTCATCTGCATGCCATCTAATGTTCTTTGCGTCATTTACATTAGCGAACAATTGCTTGAACGTTGGAATTATTGGAAGATACCAAAACACCTTTGCAGGAGGACCCTTTATGATCACATCACAACTAGAATCACCATCCTTCACTTTGTATCGCGATACCCCACACTTGGGGCAGTCGTGCATCCCTTCATACACACCCCTGTATAGTATGCAATCATTAGGACATGCATGTATCTTCTTATACTCCATACCCATCGGACAGAGTATCTTCTTTGCCTCATAGTTACGATCTGGCAGTGTGTTACCTTCTGGAAGCATGTTGTTCAACAACTCAAGCAATTCGGTGAAGCTTTTATCACTTCACCCATTTCTCGCCTTCACACTGAACAAATTTAAGACCGCCGATAACCTTGTATAAGTAGTGCACCCCGGATACAAAGGCATATCCACATCACTGCCCAAAGTATCATACACACGTGCTCGCTGAAATGACTCTTGTCCAATATCACGGATCATGTCCTATAGTCGATCGTCCTCCATGTCTACATCAACTTCTTCACTTTGGGACACACTTGGCATGTTTAACAAGTCTTCACCATGCCATATCCATCTTGTATAACTCTTGCAAATCCCTTCACAAATAAGATGATCACGTATTTACTTAACTTCACATTTCCTCATATTCAAACATCTAACACAAGGACAATTAAATCTTCCATTACTATCAGGAAGATTTCTTTGAGCAAATTCTAGAAACTCTTCCACTCCCTCCCGATACTCATCACTTGTGCTATTACTAACCATCCAACTACGATCCTTATCCACGTTCTGTAGATTTACACATATTTATACAATATGAGCACAAGAGGGGAGACTCTCAAAGAGCAATATTTGAAATTATAGGCCTAAACCTTAAGTCCTATAATAGAAACCAAACCCCTCGACTATTGATCAAACCAATCCAGATGACCTAACTTTTTAAAAGAACCCAAACCCCTTGACTATTGAGATTATAAGCAAAGCCTAAAAGTCTATGCTCAATATGTAACATCAAATTGTTTAAGTTTAAAAAAAACTCAAAATGCATTTCATTATTTCATAAAATATTCAAATCATTAAAACAGAGACAATGCTAAACACTAACTAACAGAGAAGGATTACCAAGCAGAAGGGGAGTTGGGGCGGTTCAAATGCGATGGTCAGTTGTAGAAGAGAGGGAGTTGGGGTGGTTCAGTTGCGATGGTTCAGTTATAAATGGTTCTGAGCAAATATTAGCAAAAATGGTATTTAGCAAATGAGGGTTTGAGCAAATAAAAATAGGGAAGAGAGAGTTACGTACCTTTGCGAAGAGGAAGTTATGGTGGTGGTTCTACGGTGGCTCACGAACGGAGGAGAAGGAGGTCAGTGAAGAGAAGAGAAAAGTAGGTCGCGGGAGTAAGAACACTATAATGTTGAAATGTAGGGCGCGAGACAGAGAAGGTTTAAGAAAGTTAACGTTATACATTTTCTTAACTTTTAACATCGGTTGTTAGAAAAAAACCAATGTTAAAATTTATTTTTACATCGGTTATATAAAAAACCGATGTTAAAAAGTTACTTTTAACATCGGTTAACTAAGAACCGATGTTAAAAAGTTAGCACCAGTAAATATGGAATGGAGGGAAGAAACTTTTAACATCGGTTTTACCAGAAACGGATGTTAAAAGTACATTTTAACATTAGGTTACTTATAACCGATGTTAAAAGTGTACTCCATACGCTATTTACAAGTTTGCCACCGCGTCTATTTTTAACATCTGTTTTTCTTTAACAGATGTTAAAAGCCTGACGTGAAAAGTCTATTTTCCACTAGTGACAATTTAGTCCCTATCTAAATGCATCGTGGGACAATGCAGTCCCCACCAGCTATACACCATTTAAGCACCAAGTTATGCACCAGTTATGCATCATATGCACCAAGTTATGCACCAGTATAACAGTATAAAAGTATAAAACAATATAACAAGGTACCTTATGCTGGTAATATATAAAGTTCCACCCGTACGTCACATGGTCTCCTATGTCAGCTTCAAGAAAAGTCAAAAACCATTTCCAATTCTCCTTCGTCTCAGAGTCAACCACAGCATAAACAATCACATAAAACTGATTGTTGGCGTCTTGAGCAACTGCTGAAAGTAGTTGTCTCCCATAATATCCTTTCAAAAAACAGCCATCAAGGCCTATCAATGGTCTACAACCAACCTTAAATCCTGCCTTACAAGCCTCCAAACAGATGTACAGTCTTTCAAAAAGTGGTGGGGACCCCACACCAGGAATGAAATCCATCCTTGCTATTGACCTTGAGTTACTTCTCAACAGTTCATGAAGGTGGTCCCATGTCCTCCCATACTGGTCCTTTTCAGAACTTCAACAGCCAGCCTAGCTTTTTTTAAGGGCCATTGCCAATTTTTTGTCATTCAAATGGACACAAAAGTCCTCCTTCATTATGTCAAAAGCCTGTCTTCTTTTAAGCTCAGGCGGAGTCAATAGCCTCTGCTCCAATTTCTTAGCAACCCAGTCCTTAGTTGCTGCCCGGTTCTGAAACACTCTACAGCAGGAGTGTTCTAGAACAAATGTCTTGAGCTGATAACTCTTGGTCAAGCTATTCCATGCACAATACGCAACCCACCTACAATCTTCAACCTTATAAACAGCGCGAGCTCGTAGCTTATCATTCTTCTTCCACATAAATTGCCTCCCGAGGGCAATGTTAAAGTCCTTGACAACATTCTTAAAAAAGGGCCAAGTTAACAAAATCCATGCCAAGTTCTAGGGAAACTTGGCCAAAAGCGGCAGATGAGTTAAAAACTGGATTTGCGTGCTTAGAAGCCCCTTCGTCATCGGTAGACTCCGGAGTCCGCATCTTCTCAGAATATGATGCATAGCCCGCTGCCTCAAATGAAGCTTGCTCACTCTCTTCACTGCAGGAGACATTCACTCTCTTCATTGTCTTCTTCTTTTTCTTAGCACATTTTTTCAAACCAAACCCTTCATCACTGTCACTATCAATATCACCCACCACTTCATCATTGTCACTGTCAGATGTTGGGGGAGGCCTATATAGGGAATCCTCCGCACTATTGTAATCATCGGAGGACGCCAAAACTGAAGGAACCTGCTTGAAACACAAGAAGGGGGTTGAATTGTGTTTTAGATAATTTTAAATTCTTTTCGTAAGCAGATAATGTTTTTCGCAAGATTGGACGCTAAGACGATTAAAAGCAAAGAGAGCTCTTCCAAACACCAAGTTGGACGCTAACTTAGTTTGACTAATATAAGAAGACAGCGTAATGAAAGGCAATTCAATCCCAGTTAGTTAATTAGATAATTAGATAATGAACTAAAATAAGAGTAAGGGAGAGAAAAGAACACAAAAATGTTATCCTGGTTCACTCTTCACCAAAGAGCTACGTCCAGTCCTCTCTACTTGAGAGCTTTGTCCACTATAACAAAAAAACCTTTTGTTACAAAGTATTCAACACCTCTTCAGGCAGTATTCTCAACCTCTTCAGGTTCTCTAAGTATTCTTTTACAGACAAACCTCTTCAGGCTCAACCAAACTATGATTTTGAAAAGAGTTTGTTCTACTAACTCACTAAATGTGAGAATTCGAAACTAAAGCTTAGACTCTTGAAAACAACTCTACACAGAGAGTAATATGAAAGTGAGGATCAGAGTAGCTTTTCTAGCTTTGCAAGCTTGAGATTTTCTCTTTGATCTCTTGAGCTAATATTTGCTTGTATCTCTTGAAGGATTTTGAAATGCTAAGTGTTGCTTCACTTGTATTTTTGCTCAAGTTCAGTCTTATCGTTGTTGTTGCACTTTCAAAGGATGGAGGTATATATAGCCTCTTGTCTTTGAGCAGACTTCACTCTTCAACGGATGGAAAAGGATCCGTTCTGATGAGCATTGAATGCATTTGATCCGTTGAGTCTGATGGCTTCTGAAGTTTCTGATCAGCAGGATAGACTGTCACGAAGATAGCTCAAAGTGGTGCTGACATATCCTCTGAGTAGAACGAAAGTTGCCTTTTGTCTTTCCATAAGAGGGAGGTCAACTTCTTAAAGTGATAAAGACATTATGGCTTATGCTTTACATTTGTACGAATATTATAAAGAATGTTTTGTCCCAAGGGTATAAGCCTTTTACAGGGAATAATAAATTCAAATGCCTTTACAGAATATTCGCGCTTGAAATATAAAAACATTTATTGGACTAGCTATTACAAAAGGTAACCGAAAGAGTCTTTGGACTCAAGGTTCTATAAATTACCGTCCAGTAGTAAACTAAGACTAAATGTTGGACGAGATAGAGTCTTTGGACATGTTGGACGAAATAAAGTCTTTGGACTCAATTAAGTTTTATTCTGCACACTTAATATAAATCGTTAGTCCATAACAAATATTTGTTCATTTAAAATTAGCTCTTTGTTAACATCAAAACTTTAAGGGATTATATGGACCATAACCACTTTGGTTCCAACAAAAACCTCCACAAAATCATCCTTGGCAGCAGCACCATTTGGTACACTCTCCACTTCGGTGTCTACAAACTCAGCATCTTCAACATCCAAGACCAGATGCTCAAAGTATAGGTGCATGTCACATGATGAAAAGTCTTTGGACTCTGCAATAGCTGCCTCGCACATAAAATTGATCGAGCTTAAACCAACATCAAAATTGTCCAGACTCGGATGCATCCAATACATGCTCTTGAAGGCGTGATAACCAAAGTTTTTGAACAATGCAATCAGGTCAAAATAATTGACTAGATTAATATCCATTGGAGGCAAGCTATGTAGTCGTCTGTCCAAATATTTGAGGACCCCCTTGTCCTTCACAAGTTTGCCTTCTGTGTGAAAGAAAAAGGTGATGTACATAGGCATCTGCAAGAAACAAAGCAGCAACATATTAGTATCACAATGAACAGGGAATCTTTTGTCTCTACTTAACTTTGTTAGGGACCAAAACTGCCACAAATGACCCAACATGCAAAAAAAGCAATAAACACAGGGACCACGTGCATCTAAACTGAAACCCTCCAAAAAACACACAAACAGGGACCACATGCATCCCATTTAACTAACAAGGCAACAAAATAGGCCATAAAGTATGGAAAGGCAATAAAATAGGGAAGGATCCACCATTACTCCCCACCCCCCGGGACCACAACCAAAACAGAGTACCTAACCCTATTAAAAAGGAATTGTAAATGTAAAACCCCATTACCCCCTGCTAAATGATTGATTATCACAAATATAAAAGATAAAGCGCTAAAATTTAAAACACACACAACTTCAACAATGATTATTGCAAAGAAAACCAAATGGAAAACGGAAAAAATAACCCTAAAAATTGTAAACGAAAACAAATTACCTCACATTTGTTGTTGATTATCGCAAAAAAAAAAAAAAAACCCCATAATTTGAAGGTTGAAACTTAGGGAGAGTGATTAGGGTTCCTCCGGTGAGAAGTCAATTTGGGGATTTTGGGAGGGTGAAATCGTGGTCATGGGGTTGAATTGATAAAAAAAAAAAAAAGTGTAAAATTTTGGGATATAAAACGACCAAACGATGTCGTTTTGAGTAGTATCCACGTAGGACACTGTTAACGAACACCTGAGATGACTAAGGGTACACATCAGCTCACTAACAGAGAGTAGACAACGGTCACAAACAGAGGGACTAATGTGTCCCTGTTTTGACATTGTCAGGGACTATTTCATGACTTTTTTTTTCTTGGAGACTAAAAGTGGTCCCTTAAAAATTGTCAGGGACCAAAATGGACCTTTAGTCACAAAAAATAGATATACAATTAATGAATCAGTAATCTATTACAATGCAACTAAAAATTAGCCATACAATTCCCGTTTAACAATTAATGTGACTATTTGTTTAACATTTAAGCTTATAAAGTTGCTGATTTTACTTCGTAAGAGTTGGCCATTGCTATCATGCATGATGGATTTGCCCATGTCAAAAATTGAAAATAAATTGTGCTTTTCCCACTGGCATAGCTTTTTAGTTGCTATCTATCCATTAAGAACAATTTTCCTCCTCTTGCCCTTTGTATACAGAACTGGAAGTTCTAAGAAAAATACATTTTGGGCCCGTCGGTTTGTATTTTTTTTATAAAAATGTTTAATTTTCTTATAATAATTAGAAAGCTTTTTTCTAAAATAATGTTCAAAAAGAGTTGTTTTAATAATTTTAATAATTTCTTAAAAGTTAAAACTAGTAGCTTCTGGAATTTTTCCCATAAACAAAAAGCCTATATTATAGAACTTTTTTTCTAAGCTCAAACAAATGGCCTTTGCAATGTATGTAACCAACATGCTCTTATGCCGTGATAAAATAATTGGTAACTAAAAAGTTTAATATATATATATATATATATATATAAACAATAGTGAAGATATTTGAAGATATTATCAATATTTATTTAAAAGGATAACTTATACAAGAGGCAGCTTTATCAAGCAGAAGCTTTTCACAATGAAAGAGTACAAAGTTTTAAAGAAAATTATAAATTACAAATGTAAACAAAGGCACTGAAGGCTTGGAGACTAGAGAGACTAGTTACGCTCTAAGAGGTGCTAAGTTACATTCTAAGTTACAATGAGAATTCTGAAGTTATTTATAGAGATCCTCGGACTTCATAGGGGTTGGAATCCGCGGATTTGAACTTGCTTGAAATCTGAAAATTATTGATGGAGAGCATCACGAGCCTTTGCTGCCTTTGCTTTAAAGAAAGCCGCTTTTACTTCTTGGGAAAGTAGATGCGTTCTGGTGTCGGTAGGAAGGCTCTAAAGCCTTTACTTTATTTTGTCTGCCATCTTGAATTATTTGAGGAAGATGCCAAGAGGGGGTCCCAAGGCTTTAATTATTGAAATCAAATGGGACCAATTCAAGATTATCTCCGTCAAAATTATCTTCGTAGCCTGCAAACATATCTTCATTTTGCAAGTGGGGATGTTTATTTTTTCCTAAATTTTCCAATGATATGGTATAGTTAGGAAAATTATTAAAATAAGTTGGACCATCATGAAGATTAGATTCAATTATTGACAAAATCTGATCTTTAAATTTTAATGGCCTACTATCTCTTAAACATACATAAACAGGTGTATCAATCCCTAAACGGTGTAAGTATTTGATAGCAACTTATATTAACCCAATATGCAAGAACTTAAACCTTTGTTTGTGTTCTTTTAACATTGATATATCCAATAGATCTATGTTATCCTGAGTTTTATCAACATTAATAATGTGTTCTGATGTTTTAATAATGTAATCAGAAGAAAATTTATCAATAAGATTGGTTTAATAAATATTTGAAACATTTCATTTTGGGATGTTCCAATTATTTAATTTTTGTTCAATATATGAAATAATTATTTGATGTTCATTTATCAAAGTATTATCTAAGACTTCTTTACTGGTGCTACCTTCTTCTAATTCTAACTTTTCTTTACATTCTAGCTCAATTGGTGTCATGGTTAAAAACAATAAAATTACAAAATCCCCATTAATATACACAGGAGTACCATATAAATATATATGATGTATCAAATACGGTTTCCCAAACCTGCTTGTGGTTCAAAAATCAAGGTTCCATATTTTTTTGTACAAACTATCGTTACTTTACCAAGGTCTCCATATCTTTGGGTACTACTTCCTCTTCTCGCTATCTTACGACAAGCGTCAACTATAGAAGAACCACAAATAAAAACATTCGGTGGATAAACTAAAAGCCAACATGCTTGCGCATCTTTCAATTTTTTTTTTTTAGTTTAATATAGTAAAAAAAAAAAAAAGGACAAATTACCAATGAATAACCATTACCAAATTAAGGACAATCCAATCTCAAACAATACCGGTTCTAACGTTTTTTTGGTTTGCATACTATTCTTTCATCCAACGGATG
Source organism: Ammopiptanthus mongolicus (assembly GCA_039655645.1). Classification (NCBI taxonomy): domain Eukaryota; kingdom Viridiplantae; phylum Streptophyta; class Magnoliopsida; order Fabales; family Fabaceae; genus Ammopiptanthus; species Ammopiptanthus mongolicus. The sequence continues at coordinate 75,700,796 of CM077348.1, read as the reverse complement.
AGACCAATCTCGCATGATACGATTAAACACCTAAGCGAAAATCTCACCCAATAGTTTTTCAATACACATGGATCTAATACTACTTCTAGCTTTGAAAATTAACCTAAAATTCAATCACATACATGACAGACAAATAGACAATTCACACCCACCAAATATCACCTAACAAACATGAAACACATGACATGATGCAACCCAATTACGTTTTGCCACAGATCCACCGTGAGCGTGAGCAATTGAAAGAAACAAGGTTTTAACACAAAGCATTAACCAACAAAACTTTCTAAAACAAGAACATAAATCAGGTAAATTATAATACTGTCAAATATCTTAAGTACTCAGCAATAAGAAGCAACCAAGCTGGAAGTTAACACTTCAAACTGACACGCACTTCAAAAAACAAAGCAGGACCCCGATTCCATTGTAAACAGAAGATATTCAGAGATTGGTTCCCCTCTTATCGTGGAGCAGAGATTTTCAAAATACGCTCTAGATCTGCCAAAGTCACTACAAAAGAAAACAAGCAACGCATTTTTAACATGAAAAACTGTATCTAGATCTGCCATGGAACTAATCCTAAGAAAATTTCAACCTGAAATTGAACATAATAATACATAAATATCATTGTTAGCCTTACAGAAAATTATGATTTGATAACCTTTGAGGAATTAAAAATTGACAATAATGATACGACACACAATAGCAGCAAAGAAAGACACTTACGTGAAAGAGGTTTCCCAACCCAAACCCAGATCGGTTGTAAATGAACTTTAAAATAGGAGTGCATGTAATAAATGAACAGCAAACACAGATCGACCATGTATCGTTCATTGTTGAGACTTGAGACAAAATTGTCAAAGCAGAAAAGGCCAAAATATAAACAATTAAGGGTGCTTAGAAAATGATAATATATTTGCAAGGACATCTTTAACTTCATATATTACAAAATAACACAGCAACAAGATAAGTATATCTACGGTTCTTGATAAAAAACTATTCTAGTGGTAGTATCATAGATTTAAAATTATTCTACAGTAAAAGCTTATATTCTCCAAGGGTATAAAAGCAAAGCTCTCATAATAAACCAACCTATAAGTGTCTAATTTAAGAGGGCCAGGAAAAGATGAAACAGAAAATGAAGCAAAAACTGAATCATTTACATAATTCTCTACCTAAAGAGTAAAACGTTGATATCACTTACAGAATTTTATGATATCAACTGTGGCCTCATCGAAAGAGATGCTAAAGCAACATCCTGTATTAACAGAGCAATCAACAAACAGGGAGGGTCAGGGGAAATAGATATAGGCTCTATTCCAAATTATCAATATCAAAAAGGAGAGAGATACTAAGCTAAGATTCCAAGTTATATATTATTGTATGTAGTTGTCAGTATATTGACAAATAAATCCCCTAATGCTACTATAGACCATAGTTTTTGGTTAAAGAGAGATCCCGAGAGCAAAGCCTTCACAAGCGACTTCATGACAAGATATACTCTATTATTAGTGTTATCATGGCAGGCAAGGGGTATTAGCTTCCTATTGCAGCATAATGCATAAATATTCCACATGTCATTTTCCAACATGCTCATTCAACTAGAGAGTTCACTAGACAACATTGTGAAGTGTAAACTGCAATGTGAAATTATGAAGCACTTGACAAATCCGTTTCCTGCGATTCAACTAATTGCAAAATTTCACTTATCATCTGACATATACTTTTCACGTGTCAAACTCTCACTTTAATGAGCAGTTGAGTCCCTAATGGATATGAGGGAAAAAAAATGTTTTCACACATAAAGGATCCACTCATTGAATCCCAATGAATAGCTTACACGTCTTGATCAACTGAGACTGAATAAGAAAATAGATAAGACATTTTCATAGCATAGTAAGAATTAGATATGCAGAGGACTTTTGAATCATTCCGTAAATAACATCCGCTAATGACCAAAGTATCCAACATGCTACAGGTTGAAAAGAAACATGCATAAGATGCAAGCTTTTTAATGCTAGCAACTCGAGATTTTGGAAGTTTTACACCCCTATTCATGTTAGGTGAAATGGAGAATGTCCCTCCCCGATTGCAATAATATGACTAAACAGAAAAGTGAAGTTATGCCTAAGACCTACAGGAAAAGATGGAAGGGGGCAACTCAAGCTCATGTTTGAGATTTAGTTGAACTTCGATCATCAATCACTGGACATTATGCAATTCAGCATATTTCATGAGCCTGTTCAGGAGTGTGGTTTTAGTGCAACCAAAGTGCCTAAAATCAAGATTATGCAGGGGAACAGAGCCATTGCGACAAGACAAAATCCGAGGCACAAATTTGTTGAAAATGTTAAGCCATGTATAGACATCGTAATCGGAATGCAATGTGATATTAGTGAGACTTTTCCAAAGGTCCTTCCAACATCAAGACAAGCTACGGGTCTGAACAGCTGATTTTATGTCCATAAATTCCATTATATGCAGAAGAATACAATCAGGCAAGTCACTGATCCTCTCCATGTCATATTTTCTACCTCCTACACTTTCCCCCTGTCTTCTCTTCATCTTCAACTTCCCCTCTGTTTCTTTTTCCTTTCAGTGACAACTACTTGAGAGGTTTACTGCTCACAGATTCAGCAGCATGTAATGGATGGATGGAGGCCCTTTTGGGAGTGAAATCCAAAACAAATTTAATTTCCCATTTCCAATAAAAAATAAAATTTAGGGTTTGAAGATGGTGGTCAGTGAAAACCTAGCGAACATTGTTTTCTAGTGGTATTATCATAAATTTAAAACTATTCTACAGTAAAAGCCTATATACTCTCCAAGGATATAAAAGCAAAGTTCTCATAATAAAGCAACCTACAAATGTCTAATATAAGAGGGCCAGGAAAAGATGAAACATAAAATGAATCAAAAACTGAAACATTTACATAATTCACTACCTAAAGAGTAAAAACGTTGCTATCACTTACAGAATTTTATGATATCAACTGTGGCCAACGGAGAGTTTTGCAGCAAATATTCCACCACCCTGCTTACTTCCGCATCAGATATATTTGAAAAGGACTTCTTTTCCAATTTCAATGTCTTCAATCTGACAAAGCAAGGAAATGGAGTTCTGTTTGAACCAGATGATAAGAGAGCCTACACACACAATAAGCATCAATAAGACAAGGATTTCAACGAAAATTCTGAAAGGCAACACTGAGTATAGGCAAAAATCTTGACATAAGAAGTAAACATAGTAAAGTAACTTACATTTAGTATATAAAAGGTATCCGAAGAGAGTGTCATTATCTTTACATTAGCGAGCACTTGCAACAAACTAATTAGGACCGGGTATCCAATATAATTAAGAACATCAATATTTAGTTCTTCAAGACAGGTAATATTGGTTGTAGAGGAGAGTTGGTGAACAAGCAGACCCTTGATAGTGAGTAGATTAAGATTTGGAGTAGAGATCGTGACTTGGTAAGCTTTTCCCAAGCCACAGTAGCTGATAATGGTCAAACTGAAAAGTTTAGAATTAGATATGTAGAGGACTTGTTCCGCACCACTCTGTACATAACAATTGTCAATGACCAAATTATTCAACATATTACATGTTGAAAAGGGCTCAGCACAGCCATTGTCACCTGTAGCAAAAGTGACATTCTTAATATGCAAGCTTTTCAATGCTGGCAGCTCCAAAGATTTTGGAATATTTATCTTTAAAGTAGCTTTATTCGGAATCCCAAAAAAAAGCTTAAGAGATGTCAAAGTGCGACAATAAAAGATGGAAGGGGGCAACTGCAAATCTTCTTCTCCCGCACATAAATTGACCCTGATGGTCAATTTCTGGACATTATGCGATGCAGCATATGTGATGACCCTATTCAGGAGCTTGGTGTCAATCCTACCATGGCGCCATAAATCAAGATTATGGAGTGAAATGGAGTCATCTCGACAAGATAGAATCGAAGAAACGAAATTGCTAAAAAAGGAAAGTCTGCGAAAGTCGGGGGAATGCAAAGTAAGATTAATGAGAGATTTCCAAAGATCCTTCCATCTCTTAGATAAGAGACAAGTCTGAACGGCATCTTTTGCCTTCAAAAAACTCATTATACGCAGCAGAACATAGTCAGGCAAGTCACTGAGCCTGTCACTCATTGCCGACGAGTATCTGGATGGATGGAGAGTTACGGTCTGTTTCAAACAACGACAATAAAAGCAATTCAAAATATTTTTTTCAAATTTAAATTGACACTGATCATCAAAGAAGAAGTGAAGTGATGGTGGTAATGGTATAGACCGAATCAACCATTCTCATTTCTCAGTGGCATTGCTCAAATTGGAAACACTAAAAATTAGAACGTGCAAATTCCAGGGTACCTGGCACGAGAGGAAGCACTTTTAGTTGAGGAGGCGCAGGCGCCGCCGGGATCAGCGATGGCGGCGGAACGGACGGAGGTGAAGGCGCTAACCAAGAGCCCAAGAGGTCGTAAAGAAGAGTGAGTGAGGACTGAGGAGCAGAGCTGCAGGTATTTCATAACGTTTTGATATTTTAAATTCAAAAATAAAAAGTTTTTTATTGAATATTTTTTATGGTCGTTGCTATGGTATCCTTAAAGTAAATAGTTTGGGTATTCTATGTCCAATCATAATATGTCACCTCAATTAATTAACTCTTGTTAATATCACATTTAAAGGAGGTTTGTCCAAGTATTATAAGGCTTTTGCTTTTAATATCCCACTTATTATTATTTTTACACTCTCTTTATTTTTTTTTAGATAAATCTTATAAATATCCTTGTCCTTTTTTACCATTACACAAAAACTCTCCCCTTCTCTAACTATTACTTTTCCTACCCCCAACTCCATTCACTCCATTTTCTTTCTTCTTTTCCCATGCAACTGCACCATATTTCCCCATGAACCCTCTCCATTCCCTCCTTCTTCCTTTACCTTACATCCCCATACCATACCCCTTTTACCTTACGTCCCCATATCATTGCTTTCTATTTTGTTTTGCTTCCATCCCCTTCCCTGCCCACTTCAAGGAACAGTGATGATATAATTGCAAACTGAAGGACAGATGGAATGGCTGAGAGCGACAGACGGAGCGGCTGAGACGGTGATGGGGACACTGAAATATTTCACTTGAGGTATGCATGCTTACTTAAACTAAGCTTTCAATTTTTTGAAACCTTAGGGAAACTAAATGAAAGCTTAATTTTCGTAAGGTTTCATTTTTTGAAACCTTATGAAAACTATGGTTTCCGTAAGTTTTCAATTTTTTGAAAGCTTATGAAAACTAACTAATTAATTTTTTAAAATTTTAATTTATAATTACTATTTAATATTATAATAGATGCTTTTTTATTTAATTTATATCATTCTATCAAATTAAAATTATCTTTAAATTTAAATGTAATTATTTAGTTTATTTAATTTCAATTTATGAAGTTAATTAATTTTTTAAAATTTTAATTTATAATTGCTATTTAATATTATAATAGATTTTTTCAATTTATATCATTCTATCTAATTAAAATTTAAATTTAAATTTTATTTAGTTTAAATAAATTATTATATAATTATAATTTGTAAATCTATTATGAGTATGATTTAATTAATAAATTTAATTATTAAATTTAAATTTATGTATTTAAATAATGTGTTTAATTTATATGTATGTAGATATGCCACGGATGAGAGGCAGTGGTGTTGTACGGGTACCATCCACATATTCAGAACTGTTGGTGTAAGCCCTAGTGGCCTATATATATATATATTGTATCATGACTTTATTCTATATATTATATATGAGACATTTATTTAATATGTTGTATTTGATTATCATATTTATATATAGCATAATAAAGTCCTTAGAATTGGTAGTTCATTTAATGGAACGTCAAGTATAACTTGACCGTGAGATGCCATTGAATTATAGAACACTATTCTTAAATATCCATAGTCAAGTATTATTATTAATAAGGACAATAATAATACATTAAGACTATTATGTGAGTGTACTGATGACCACATTTCACAGGTCATAGATATAAGATATCAAGTCTTCACATAGGTATAAATATTAGTGGAATATTTATACTGGAGTGACTCGTTATAAGAACGCTGCATAATAGTTATGTAAGTGTCATAAGTGATTCTTATGGTGACCATAGTGAAGTAGTCCTTCGTCTTGAATGCACTACGATTCCTAACATATGTAGTTGTAGGCTTTAATGCTATTAAATGTTGTCTGCAACAGGATAACTATAAAGATAGTTATTGGGCCTGCGATGAAACATGTTGAGGAATGTGAGTGATGTAGATAGGATTCGTCCCTCCTACATAACAGGAGTAATGTTTATAGGCATCTTGATGGTATGCAACGTAGAAATGCATGGCCATGCTAAGGTGAGACAATATGAGATATTGGGCCCACATGATCGTTCTTCAATTACTCGATCAAGAAATAAATAATTGGACTTAACAAGGATGACACATTTATGCCTTGTGTTCAAGACATTGTGACGAAAGGACGTTGACTTCATATTATATATAGTTACAATATGGTTTTAATTATATCACTAATATTCTAATTAATTGGGTAGCAATGATGTATTGCTAGATGCCGCTCATTGTTTATAATATTAATTGATTATTAATATGATTAATAATAATTAATATTATTGCCAATTAATTGAGAACCTATAGGGTCACACGCATAGAGCAAATGTTCAACGAATTAGTTTAATTGATTAATTAAATATGATTTAATTAATAATTAAATAGGATTGATTTAATTGATTAACTAAATATGATTTAATTAAATAATTAAATGAGGATAAGTTTAATTGATTAATTAAATATGATTTAATTAATAATTAGACATTAGGCCTGTAGCATACAGTAGCCCAAGTGGGTTAGGTTAAGTGAGTGATAGCTATTAATAAGCTGTGCACGTCACTTGAGCTAGACACAACACACAACATTTATAACGGAAATTGTACTCTATTGACAGCAGCGCCTCTTTTCTCTCTCAGTGTGCCGCGCCTCTTCTAATCCTGATAGCTAGCATTATGCTATCTCTGACGTTGGTTTGCTCACGTGGACTGAGTAGAGATATTGCTACTTTGCAATACTGGTGATTGAGAAGAACCTCTCCCTTTGTGGTGATAGCAGCAGTGTTTCTCGGATCTGTTGCTCTATAGTTGTGTAAATCAAGTTGCCTTTCACACCATAGCAGTGTTCGTGATTTACCAGTGCTGCTGACGTGCTCATAGTGTTCGTGGTAAAGCTACGCTTCAAGAAGTAAACACAATATCCTTGTGATTCATGTGCGATACGTGGTCTTTTAGTAAAGGGGTTTTTCCGCTCAAGAAGTTTTTTTATAAATTGTTTTTAAAAATTATCCCTCTTGAAACCCCAACAGTGATATCAGAGCGTCTGGTCGTAGTTTGCCACGTATCCTAGGATTGTTTGCCATTGTATGATAACATGTTTATTGCTTTTAAATATGATTGTGTGTTTAAAAGCATGTTTGTATGATTTGTATGTGATATAAATCTCTTTGAACATGTTTTGTGTGCTTGGTTGTGCTCCTGACATAAACAAGGATTTGCTTCTGGAATCCTCTGCACTGTTTGGCAAACGATCGTGCACGTTTGAGTTAGCGTTAGTGAATTGAACAGTGTCAGCGAGTTTTCAGCATGGCCGTGCGCCGTTTGGCACGGCCGTGCTGATGAACAGAATGTGTTTTTCTCCCTTTTGCATATTTATAAATTGTTTATTAAATGTGCGGTATATGGTTATGGCCCTAGTTTTGGTGTTTAATTTTATTTGGTAAATACGGCCTGCGTGTCGTGATTTATTGTATTTATTTTATAAATACGGCATGCGTGTCGTGACATTTACTTTATTTATTTTATTTTAAATTTTGTAAATTGTTCGGGTTGACATGGAGGCAATACCAGATCATGACGCCAGTGGGAGAAACTTTGAAAATTTGCTCGAGGGTCAAAGATTGTAATAATTAGTTTTAATTATTACACATTAGGAGGTCATAATCATAATACCTTTTATATGTCTTGTATGTTTATATATGTGATGCATGAAATGTATGAGATGCATGATATAAATTTGGAATTTAAATTGTTTGTTAGCATGTATGTCATTATATGCTTAATATGTTTTGAATGTATGTAAGCTAGTATGCTATGAGAGACGTTTATATGATAAACAAGACGGTAAGTGAAGGAACCTGTTTGAAACACAAGAAGGGGGTTGAATTGTGTTTTAGAGAATTTTAAATTCTTTTCGTAAACAGATAATGTTTTTCTCAAGATTGGACGCTAAAACGATTGAAAGCAAAAAGAGCTCTTCCAAACACCACGTTGGACACTAACTTAGTTTGAGAGCGTAAAGAAAGGCAATTCAATCCCAGTTAGTTAATTAGATAATAAACTAAAATAAGAGTAAGGGAGAGAAAGGAACACAAAGATGTTATCCTGGTTCACTCTTCACCAAAGAGCTACGTCCAGTCCTCTCTACTTGAGAGCTTTATCCACTATAACAAAACCTTTTGTTACAAAGTATTCAACACCTCTTCAGGCAGTATTCTCAACCTCTTCAAGTTCTCTAAGTATTCTTTTACAGACAAGCCTCTTCAGGCTCAACCAAACTATGGTTTTGAAAAAGATTGTTCTACTAACTCACTAAATGTGAGAATTCGAAACTAAAGCTTAGACTCTTGAAAATAGCTCTACACAGAGAGTAATATGAAGGTTAGAATCAGAGTAGCTTTTCTAGCTTTGCAAGCTTGAGATTTTCTCTTTTATCTCTTGAAGGATTTTGAAATGCTATGTGTTGCTTCACTTGTATTTTTGCTCAAGTTCAGTTTCGTTCAACGTTTCTTGATTATGCACTTTCAAAAGATGAAGGTATATATAGCCTCTTTTCTTTGAGCAGTCTTCAGTCTTCAACGGATGGAAAAGGATCCGTTCTGATGAGCATTGAATGCATTTGATCCGTTGAGTCTGATAGCTTCTGAAGTTTCTGATCAGCAGAATAGACTATCAGGGAGATAGCTAAAAGTGGTGCTGACATATCCTCTGAGTAGAACGAAAGTTGCCTTTTGTTTATCCAAAACAAGAAGGTCAACTTCTTTAGGTGATAGAGACATTCTGGCTTATGCTTTTCTTTTGTACGAATCTTACAGAGAATGTTTTGTCCCACTGGTATAAGCCTTTTACATGGAATAATAATTTCAAATGCTTTTACAAAGATATTCGCGCTTGAAATTTAAAAGACATTTATTGGACTAGCTATTACAGAAGGTAACCAAAAGAGTCTTTGGACTCAATGGTTCTATAAGTTATCGTCCAGTCGTCAACCAAGAATAGGTGTTGGACGAGATAAAGTCTTTGGACTATGTTGGACGAGATAACGTCTTTGGACTATGTTGGACGAGACAAAGTCTTTAGACTCAATTTAGATTTGTCCTGCACACTTAATATAAAACATTAGTCCATAACAAATCTTTGTTCATCTTAAATTAGCTCTTTGTTAACATCAAAACTTAAGGGATTATCTGGACCATGACCACTTTGGTTCCAACAGTAAGATCACTTAATTATTAAATTCCCTCAATAAATTAAGTTATTAAATGCCTCCTGATGCGTGGCACTCGTCAAGGCCAAAATCATTTAAGTGTGGGTCATGCTACAGCTGAGCACCTTAATATATTCCGGTGAGACGCGAAAGGTGAAATAACATACTGCCAACCATTGGGTTGAACTTAACTAAGTGTATTCAATAGGATTGAAACGGCTTAGAGGCATGGGGTTTGGCATTAATCCATATGATGGATTAGAATAAGGAGTTATTCACCCAACTGGCCCAAGCGTTACATTGGATGTAATTGGAAAGGAGTTTTCTACCTAAATAGCTGAGTTCTGGGCGATCAGCCACAACTGACTCAGAACGAGGTGAAATATAGATCTTGGTCCCACTAGAACATCTTTCAACGGGATTTTCAGAGTCAATGATGAAGGTCATTGATTTGAGTAAAATAGTGGGAGCGTATTTAATAAAGACCTATTAAATATGTTTTTAAAATCATGATACTTATACTTTGCATATTTATGTAGATATCCATGGTACCAAACACAACTAATAATATGTCACTGCGATCTGCCCTTGAGAAGGACAAGTTATCTGGAAGTAATTTTCTGGATTGGTACCGAAACTTGAGGATTGTCCTTAGGCAAGAGAAAAAGCTGTAAGTTCTTGAGGAGGCTGCTCCTAAACTACCCGAGGATGCTTCTAGAGCTGACAGAGATGCTTATAAGAAGTATTAGGATGATCCCCTAGATGTTAGCTGCCTCATGCTTGCCACCATGAGCTCTGAGCTTCAGAAGCAACATGAGAACATGGAGGCGCTTGATATGATTGAACGTCTAAAAATGCTCTATCAAGAGCAGGCGAGGCATGAGCGCTCTGAAGTTTCCAGAGACCTGTTTAATTGTAAGCTGGCAGAAGGAAGCCCAGTTGGACCTCATGTACTCCTTTTGATTGGATATATTGAGAGTCTTGAAAAATTGGGTTTTCCACTGAGCCAAGAGTTGGCTACAGATGTAGCTCTGCAATCGTTGCCAGAAAGCTACAGTCAATTTATTATGAATTATAACATGAATGACATTGACAAAACTCTGCCAGAATTGCTAGGCATGTTGAGAACTGCTAAGCAAAACATTAATAAGGGAAAAGATAAAGCCATAATGATGGTTGATTCTGGAAAGCAGGCTAAAAAGAAGCCCTGGAGCAAGAAGAAGGGCAAAGGCAAGAAAATGTTTAAGCCTAGCACTTCTAGCTTGAAGCCCATGGGCAGGGTAGCTAAGGAAGGCAATTGCCACTATTGTGGCCAACCTGGCCATTGGAAGAGGAACTGCAAGAAATACCTGGAAGAGAAAAAGACCCATCACCTCATCAGGCACACTAAGTATTCGTTTACAGACAAGCCTCTTCATGCTCAAGTATTCTTTCTAAACAAGCCTCTTTAGGCTCAACCAACTAAGGTTTTGAAAAGATTTGTTGTTCAACGAACTCACTAAGAGTGAGAGTTTGAAACTTAAGCATAGAAATCTAAAGCAAAACTCTTCGCAGAGAGCGATATGAAAGTTAAAGATCAGAGTAAGCTTGTAAGCTTAGATTTTTCTCTTGATAACTTGTTTTCTTGTATGCTTGTATATTTCTCAAGTTCAGTTGTGCATCACTAGTTTGCATCTTCAAGAGAAGAGATATTTATAGGCTTCTGGTCTTGATCAACTTCAGTCTTCAAAGGTTGGAAAAGAATCCGTTCTGATTAAGCATTAAATGCGTTAGTCCGTTGAGTCTAATAGCTTGTTGAGGCTTCTGATCAGCAGAGTAGACTATCAGGTTTAATAGTTTGAAATAGGACTGACATCTTTTCCTTGTACTCGAAAGTTGCCTTTTGTCTTTTCTTTTGGAGATAGTCAAATCCTTTTGTGTCAGGAACAGACTGGCTTCAGTTTTTGATCGTACGAAGATTACAAGGAATGTTTGTCCATAAGATACAAGCATTTACACATTTAATAATTAATTCAAATATTTTACATATACGTTCGTTCTAAAACATTTTAAAGCGTATGTCTTTGGACTTTTACTAAAGAGGGCGTCTAAACGAAAGATAGAAAGAGTCTTTGGACTCAGATACAATGTTTAGAGTTTATAGTCCATTCACAGCGAGAATTACTTATTGGACGGACTGTAAGTCTTTGGACTTATATTGTCTTTGGGCTTAGATTTTCCTGCACACTTAAGATAAAGCATTAGTCCACAACTAATCTTTGTTCTGTTAAATTAGTCTTTTATTAACATCAAACTCAAGGGATTAATGGACCATAACCACTTTGGTTCCAACAAATGTTTGGTTAAAATAATCTTTGGCATTATCAAAACGAAATCTTTTGATGGCAGTCCCAAATTGGTTTCTTATCATTTGAAAAAAAAAAATTGGAATATCTGACCGACTTCTCTTTTCTGTTTCTAGAGATACACCCATGATACCCGAGCACAATCATCAATAAAAATAACAAACCAGCGGGCCCCATAAATACTTGAATTTTGGAGGGACCCTAAATATCACTATATACTAAGGAAAAAGGAACAAACATTTTTTAGTACTGATAGTAAAGCTAACACGTTTGTGTTTTGGAAATTCACAATCATCACAATGAAACATTCCTATGTCTAGTCCCTAAAACAAGCTAGATAACATTATTTTTAGAGTACCGAATAAAAGTGTTGAGTCTCCAAATGTCTGATGTGCATTTACCTTGGTTTTGATGAGATTAAAACAGTTATTCAATGATTTAATTGAACCCGTCTGTGGTATTTAACTCGTCTACTTAGTGTGCAGATTATAACATTAAGCGTCTATATGAACTGTTCACACGTCTGAACTAACTTAAGTTCACTCGTCTGAACTAAGATAAGTTCACTCGTCTGAACTAAAAGTTCACTCGTCTGAACTAACTAAAAGTTCACTCGTCTGAACTAAAGTTCACTCGTCTGAACTAAAAGTTCACTTGTCTGAACTAACTAAAAGTTCACTCGTCTGAACTAACTAAAGTTCACTTGTCTGAACTGAGATAAGTTCACTCGTCTGAACCAAGAGAAGTTCACTCGTCTAATGATGTCTTCAACCGTCTGATCAAAAGAAGACTCACCCGTCTAAAAGACTTTGCAACTGACGTCATCTCTTTGTTAAAGAGTCAACCCGTCTAATGAAGCTACTCATCCGTCTAAAGACTAACGTTAAAGAATACATTGGATGAAAGCTGTCTCGACCCTGATAAAGAACTTCAACAAAGTGCTTTGCCTGAACACAACTGCATCTTACGCCAAAAGGGAAAGTCTTCCCTCTGCAAACAAAAAGCACGTATAAAGACCTGCTGAGAACAAAGGTATATCAGAAGTCTGCATCACTCTGATGAAAGAGAACAAGCGAAGTTCCCTATGCTTTAATGGCTGATCAGAACGACTCTATTGCATTTATTGAAGATCTGCAAGAAGCCAAAGACTTCAGACTTTGTTTCCAACGGCTTTAAATTTTTGAAGCCTATTTAATGAAGAAGACTTTGAAGATTCCACAGACACAAGAGAACGATCAAAGCAATCAAAAGAGCAATTACTCTGTGCATTTATATCTTCATTCTTTCATTATTTATTCTTCAATCATTTGAAGTTAATACGCAGTCTTTTAGAACTTCACATTTAATACACTCGTCTGAGTGCTTGTGAAAGACTTGCAAATTATAATCTTTTTACAACTTCTCTCAAACAAACCCGTCTGAGCCTGAAGAGGCTAAGTGTGCAAACAATACTTGTCTGGAGCCTGGAGAGGCTAGGTGTGAAAACAATACTCGTCTGGAGCCTGAAGAGGCTAGGTGTGAAAATAATACTTGTCTGTCCTGTAACCTAAATCAGTTATAGTGAGAAAACTTGGTGCTGCCAAGGACTGGACGTAGCCTCATTGTTAAGGGGTGAACCAGGATAAAACTTGCTGAGTGATCTCTCTTTCCATTAACTCTTTAATTTGACTTTGTGTCTTAACTATCATCTAACTAAAGGGGTTTATAATTGTGTTTATCAATACTTTTCTTATCTTGCATGATTGTGTGTTTTCTGTGAAAACCTTCAGACGAGTTATCTGTCTGATTGACCTGTCTGTGTTTACTCGTCTGTTACAACCCGTCTGTGCTTGCGAAAAAGTTTCTATATTCCGCATAAACTTGACAAACACCATTCAACCCCCCTTCTAGTGTTTGCATCTGTCTATTTCAGTTGGTATCAGAGCTCAGCCTTTGGGTTGAGCACCTAACAGTGTAGAGAAAAGATCCTGAAGAATAGACAATGTATTCTGGAGCAAGCTCAAGTGGGAACCCCCAACCTGAAGGAGGCTCTATGACCAAACCCCCTTTCTTCAATGGTGTAAACTATAACTACTGGAAAGAAAGGTTTCACTGGTTCATCTTGTCAACAAACTCTGATGTATAGGATATCATCACTGATGGTCCTTACACTCCTCGCAATGATGATGGCTCAGACAAGCCTAAGGCTCAGTGGACACCTGCAGAAAAGACAAGATGGGATCTAAACCATAAAGCCAGATATGCTATAATCTGTGCTCTTAGTCCAGAAGAGTTTGAAAGGGTATGTGCCTGTGACTCTGCTAAAGAAATGTGGGACTCCTTATCTGTCACACATGAAGGTACTGCAAAGGTAAAAGAATCTAAAATTTCTATTCTTGTTAGAAAATATGAATTGTTCACCATGGATGAAGGTGAATCTGTTGCTCAAATGATTGGTAGATTCCAAACTATTACTAATGGTTTGAAATCTCTTGGTAAAACATATACAAATGCTGAGAAAGTTGCTAAGATTCTCAGAAGTCTTCCAAGGCAGTGGAGACCTCTTGTCACTGCTATTTCTCAAGCTAAGGATCTCACCTCCTTTACTATAGATGAACTTCTTGGCACACTCACTGTTCATGAGCAAGAGCTCAATGAAGATGTGTCAATCAAAAAGAGCAAAGCCATTGCTCTAAAAGTTGATCTAAAGGCAGCTAAAGCCTTAAAAGCTTCAAAGGCAGACGAGTCTGACTGTGACATAGACGAGTCTGAGGATGAGGATTCTGATGATGATGAAGAGACTTCTCTCATGACCAGAAAGATGAAAAAGCTCTGGAGAAAGAAGAAGTTCAGAAAGGAGAAGCCTTTCAGAAAATCTCACAAAGAATCCACATCAACAGACAAGAGTCCAGTTGTCTGCTATGAGTGCAAGAAGCCTGGTCACATCAAACCTGAGTGCCCTCTTTTGAAGAAAGCTTCCAAAAAGAAGTTTTTCAGAAAGAAGAAGAAAGGAATGATGGCCACCTGGGAAGATCTTGAATGCTCATCTTTTGAAGGAGAAGAGACAGAAGAGGAAGCCAATCTCTGTCTGATGGCCAATACAGATTCAGAACCTGAAACTGAGGTACATTCTGAACTTGAGGAATTGCATGATGCTTATGATGAACTGGTAGAGGAATCCAAAGGCTTATCTAAGGCTTTCAAATCCCTCAAGAGAGATTATGTTAAACTCCTCAGTGAGCATAAACAAAAATCTCAAGAGTGTGAGATGCTGGCCAAAGAGAATAGCCAGCTGAGGACTGAAAAGTCTGATGAAGCTTCGATCTCAAGTGAAATATCACATTCTGAAGAAGTGTTCACACTTCAACAGAAAGTGAAGGAGCTCACTTCTGATCTTGCTAGATTTGTTAATGGCAGAGATAATCTGACAAAACTGCTAGGATGTCAGAGACACTCTCTTAACAAAGAAGGCATTGGATATGATCATCAAGCTGATCATAAAGTATCAACAAAATCTTCAACTGTCTATGATAAACCCATTCCAGTTAGACTTAGACCCGTCTGTAACTTCTGTGGAAAAGCTGGACATGTTATGTCTAAGTGTTTTCACAAGAAAAAGAGGAAGTCTTCACAGACTCCTACAACTAACAGAAAAGGACCCAGAAAAATATGGGTACCTAAAGATAAAATAATTTCTGTTGCAGACATCCTTAATAGGACAAAGCAGACGCCTCTGCTGGTACCTGGACAGTGGCTGCTCGCGACATATGACAGGAGAAAGGTCTATGTTCCAAGACCTCCAGTCTAAGAATGGTGGATTTGTTGCCTTTGGAGGCAATAAAAAAGGAAGAGTAATTGGTGTTGGTACAATTGGTGGTAAACCCCCTCTTCCCTCTATCTCAAATGTGCTTATGGTTGAAGGACTGAGACACAATTTACTTAGCATAAGTCAATTATGTGATAGTGGATTTGATGTCTCCTTCACTAAAAATGAATGCATAGTCAAAGACAAGAGTGGCAAGACCCTCTTTTCAGCTAACAGACAGCAAAATCTTTATAAGATTGAGCTAACTGAACTCTCAGATCAAAGTGTAACCTGTCTGATGTCTAAAGAGGATGAAAGATGGTTATGGCATAAGAAACTAGGACATGCTAGTATGAAACTTATTTCGAAATTGAAAAAGGATAACCTTGTGAGAGGATTGCCTGATATTAGTTTCAAGAAAGATGTTTTATGTGATGCATGTCAAAGAGGTAAACAAGTAAAATCAAGTTTCAAATCAAAAAACATTGTATCAACCTCTAGACCTCTTCAGTTGTTACACATGGATCTGTTTGGACCAGTTAGTGTTGCCAGTTTAGCTGGAAGGAAATATGGATTTGTCATTGTTGATGATTATTCTAGATTTACTTGGGTACTTTTCTTAACCCACAAGGATGAGTCTTTTAAGGCCTTCTCTGTATTCTGTAAGAAAGTACAAAATGAGCAAGGTTTCTGTATTTCTACCCTTAGAAGTGATCATGGGGGAGAATTTGAAAATGAGCAATTCAAACTGTTCTGTGAAGAGAATGGAATCTCTCACAACTTCTCTGCACCAAGAACTCCACAGCAAAATGGAGTGGTTGAGAGAAAGAACAGATCTCTGCAAGAGATGGCTAGATCAATGCTCAATGAAAATAATCTCCCTAAGTACTTCTGGGCTGAAGCAGTAAACACTGCATGTTATGTGCAAAATAGAATACTTATAAGGTCTATCCTAAAGAAGACTCCTTATGAATTGTGGAAAAGTAGAAAACCCAACATATCTTATTTCCATGCATTTGGATGTGAATGCTTCATCTTAAATACCAAGGATCAACTTGGAAAGTTTGATTCCAAGGTAGACAAAGGCATCTTCATTGGATATTCTGAAGTGTCTAAAGCATATAGAGTTTTTAACTCTAGGACCTCTGTTGTTGAGGAATCTATTCATGTAAAATTCAATGATAATCTAAAGACTGATAGGGAACTATCAGATCTAGGAGATGATCTTGCAGGACTTGATCTTACCCAGCAAACGAGTCAACAGCCAGACGTATCAAAAACTGAGTCTGCTGAGGAATCTCTCAGACAAGTGGAGCAGACGAGTCATCAGTCAGATCAACATCAAAATGATGATCTCAGAAGAGACTGGAAGTTCAAAGCTCATCATCCTGAAGAACTTATCATTGGAAGTCCCTCTGAAGGTGTTAGAACCAGATCTGTCTTAAGAGAGTCAAGCAATATGGCCTTTTTATCTGAAATTGAACCAAGGCATATTGAGGAAGCTCTTGAAGATGAAAGCTGGATTCTTGCCATGCAAGAAGAACTTAATCAGTTCAAAAGGAATGATGTCTGGAAACTTGTCTCCAAACCAACAGACAAGTCTGTTATTGGAACAAGATGGGTTTTCAGAAACAAGCTAGATGAAGATGGCAAAGTTGTCAGAAACAAAGCAAGGTTAGTAGCTCAAGGCTACAACCAACAAGAAGGTATTGACTATACTGAGACTTTTGCACCTGTAGCAATAGAAGCTATTCGCATACTCATGTCATATGCTGCACAACATCAAATTACTTTATTTCAAATGGATGTAAAAAGTGCTTTTTTAAATGGAATAATTGAAGAAGAAGTTTATGTTAAACAACCCCCTGGTTTTGAAGATAATGAAAAACCAGATTATGTTTTCAAACTTAAAAAGGCTTTATATGGTTTAAAACAAGCACCTAGAGCATTGTATGATAGACTTAGTACTTTTCTTATGAATAATGGCTTTATAAGAGGAAAAGTTGATACAACTTTGTTTAAGAAATGCTCAAAAGATAACTTCATAGTAGTTCAAATATATGTTGATGATATTATTTTTGGAGCTACTAATGAAAAAATGTGCAAAGAATTCTCTAAGTTGATGCAAGCAGAATTTGAAATGAGCATGATGGGAGAATTGAAGTTTTTCCTTGGACTGCAAATCAAGCAGACGTGTGACGGAATCTACATCCATCAACAAAAATACATCAAGGAGATTCTAAAGAAATATAAAATGGATAGCTCAAAGATCATGAAAACTCCAACGCAAACTAATGTTAATCTGAGCAAAGATGATGAAGGTAAAAAGGTAGACCAAACTGTCTACAGAGGTATGATTGGATCTCTTCTTTACTTAACATCTAGCAGACCTGATATTCAATTTAGTGTATGTATGTGTGCTAGATTCCAATCTAATCCCAAAGAATCTCATCTTAAAGCTGTTAAAAGAATATTTAGATATTTGCTTGGAACCACTAATCTTGGTTTAATGTATTTGAGAACACAAGATTACAGATTAGTTGGTTTTTGTGATGCTGACTTTGCTGGAGATAGACTTGAAAGGAAAAGCACCAGTGGAGGATGTCACTTCATTGGAGCAAACTTAGTCTCCTGGTCAAGCAAAAGACAGACGACTATCGCCCTCTCAACTGCAGAAGCAGAATATGTCTCTGCTGCAAGTTGCTGCTCACAGCTACTATGGGTAAAACATCAACTAGAACATTACTCTATATTTGAGCATAATATACCTGTCTGGTGTGATAATTCTAGTGCTATTTGCTTAACCAAGAATCCCATACAACACTCTAAGGCTAAGCACATAGAAATCAAACATCACTTCATAAGAGATTATGTTCAAAAAGGTGTATTTGATGTTAAGTTTGTTAAAACTGAAAATCAATGGGCTGACATCTTTACAAAACCTTTAGCTGAGGATAGGTTTAAGTTTATAAGAGACAACTTAAATATACACTGCTTTGCTGAATAACCTGTCTGATGAGTTTTTATGATACCCGTCTATGTTTAATCGTCTGACCTTATGAGTCATTCGCTCTTCTGTTAAAATTTTTTTTAAATGGGTATTTCATTTTCTTCTAAGTGTCGTTTCATTTAACTGAGGCAAAATGTGTACGTGGATGTTTTTGTCTTACTTTAAATCTGAACCGTCCTTTTTCCTTTTTTGTTTCCTTTTAAAATCTCCATCCGTACGTTTCTCTTTAAAATAACTCTCTTTATTTCTCACTCGTTTCGTCTTCTTCCCTCTTCACTCACTCTCTAAAACTCCCAAACTTCTCTAACCCTAACTTCTCTGAAATGGCACCTCCAAAACAACTCTCTGCTGATGTCATTGCTAAGCGTTACAACCTTGATGTTGAAGATGTTCACAAAATCATCCCTGGGAAACTTATTGACCTTTCGGCTCTAAGTCGGTCGGGGTTAGATGTGCTTGAAGAACTCAACTACTCCAACTGGACTCCCTTCTTCGACTTGAAGGAGCCTGTGCAACCCAAGTTGGTCACTGACTTCTGGACCAACGCCGTCGTTCTTCACTCTCCAAGTGGCTTTCCCACGGAGATTCAAGCTCGCATTTCCAACCAACGTTTCTCCTTCTCCCTCAACACTCTGGAACTGGTAACTGGATGCCCTAGACATGGTGCTGGTTATACAGAAAAGTGGGTAGATTCAGTAAGCCAGAGCGACATCAACATCGCCCTTTTTGGTAACCCTAACCCTACAAATCTCAAATCGAGTAACCTTGTTCCAAAATGCCGCTTCTTGCTCAAGCTTTTGCAAGAATGTGTGCTACCTAGGAAGGGGTCAAGAGACTACATCTCTAAGATGGATTCGTTTGCCCTCTTTCATCTCATTCACAAAATCAAGGTAGACATAAATGACCTCATTTTCAATCATTTCGATATGGCATGCTTCTGACCAAGCTTTTTAGAGTCAAAATCTTTGTCCCTGAAGAAGTCACCTTTGTGGACATGGCTAGACCTTTAGCCAAACAGACTGTCTCCTTGATGAGGTTCTCAACCCCTGTTCCATCCTCTTCAAATCAAGCATCTGAGGTGCATAAGAGTAAAACTCATGCTGAATCAACCAATGAGTCTGAGGCCTCTGAATCTGAACATACTTGCAAACCCTCTGGAAAGTTTGCAGGCCCAAGCCAGCCCCTTTCTTCAGAAGAAAGTGCTCCTATTCTCTCCTTGAAGAAGAGGAAGCTGACTCCCAAGAGCCAAGTTCTTGTCGTGGTGGATTCTGACTCCAGTGCAGAGACTGCACCTGCTGAGGGGGAGCAACTGCCAAAGCCTTTAGGACACACCTTGGACCACCCAGTCTTTTGTCCTGGTCCTATTCCTAAAAGGAAGAGGTCTGGCATTCCTGTTGTAGCTGCTGCCATAGAAGCCCCTCAAGTTAGCCAACCTGCTGCCTTTGTGGCTCCTAATGATGAACCTCAGGATTCACTCTCTCAGGAAAACTCCACTCTTTCCTCCTCCTTCGTCATTGTGTCTGACTTGTGTCTTGATTCTAGGGAGTCCACTCCTGCCAAACCTGTTGGCACTTCTTTTTTGTTCAAGACTGATTTGCAACTTTTAATGTCTACAAGTATCTCTAATCTCTCTGTTGTACCTTCTCCTCCCTCTCACTTTATCAATACGTGTAGAGATATATGTGTTTTTGAACCTGTTGTTATCATGTTTTATCACCCTAATCCTTCCATCACCCATCCAAACTCTGTTGTTATTCTTCCTAACTATTCAACACCTTGTTTCATTCTCATTACTGGATCCCATTTCTTCATGGAATATCTTGATCGATTAATCCCTGATTATCCCTCACTTCCTGTTGCACCTTTACCCACATCTTTTCATCCATCACTCTCCATTCTGTCCTCTGTCTTTCCCTCACCTCCAGCAGATAACTCCTCTGATGCTTCTTTCCATAAGATCACCTTTCTACCCTTTATTTTCTATCGCAATCTTCACTTATACTTCTTTCCCCGGATTTCGGAAGCCTTCTCTATTCCTTCTGCACCACCTGTCTATGCTCTTCCCTGGCATTCTGATGACTCTGCTGATCACATTCCTGTGCCCAGACGAGATCTTCAAGCCTTGCTCTTTGAAGTAGCATCTCTCAGGACCTTGGTAGAAGCTGCTCACCAAGATCTTGCTGCAGAAAGACGAGCTAGAACTGTTTTAGAAGCTAGACTAGAAGTTCTTTTTGATATTTTTAACACTTATGTGTAATTTTCTTCTTTTTAAAGAACCTTGTACACAGCCAATGATGGTCAAATACCTCCTTTTCTCTTTTTTGATTATGACAAAAGGGGGAGAAAGTTAAATGAAAAGTGTATTGTATTACAACTGTCTGATATGAACAAATGTTTATCTTTAAATATGATGTATCCTTTCGTTTTCTATAATCTATTGCTTTTGATAATGTCAAAAGGGGGAGAAAGTACTAAGATAAGACTAAGATAAAAAGTTAAATGCCTATATGTTATAACTATGTAACAATGTTTGAATCTGACTAATCATATACATGACTGATTTATGTGAATTTTCTTAAAGTTCATTAAATCATTTAACATGTTTTGTCATCATCAAAAAGGGGGAGATTGTTGAGTCTCCAAATGTCTGATGTGCATTTACCTTGGTTTTGATGAGATTAAAACAGTTATTCAATGATTTAATTGAACCCGTCTGTGGTATTTAACTCGTCTACTTAGTGTGCAGATTATAACATTAAGCGTCTATATGAACTGTTCACACGTCTGAACTAACTTAAGTTCACTCGTCTGAACTAAAGTTCACTCGTCTGAACTAAGATAAGTTCACTCGTCTGAACTAAAGTTCACTCGTCTGAACTAAGATAAGTTCACTCGTCTGAACTAAAAGTTCATTCGTCTGAACTAACTAAAAGTTCACTCGTCTGAACTAAAGTTCACTCGTCTGAACTAAGATAAGTTCACTCGTCTGAACTAAAAGTTCACTCGTCTGAACTAACTAAAAGTTCACTCGTCTGAACTAACTAAAGTTCACTTGTCTGAACTGAGATAAGTTCACTCGTCTGAACCAAGAGAAGTTCACTCGTCTAATGAAGTCTTCAACCGTCTGATCAAAAGAAGACTCACCCGTCTAAAAGACTTTGCAACTGACGTCATCTCTTTGTTAAAGAGTCAACCCGTCTAATGAAGCTACTCATCCGTCTAAAGACTAACGTTAAAGAATACATTGGATGAAAGCTGTCTCGACCCTGATAAAGAACTTCAACAAAGTGCTTTGCCTGAATACAACTGCATCTTACACCAAAAGGGAAAGTCTTCCCTCTGCAAACAAAAAGCACGTATAAAGACCTGCTGAGAACAAAGGTATATCAGAAGTCTGCATCACTCTGATGAAAGAGAACAAGCAAAGTTCCCTATGCTTTAATGGCTGATCAGAACGACTCTATTGCATTTATTGAAGATCTGCAAGAAGCCAAAGACTTCAGACTTTGTGTCCAACGGCTTTAAATTTTTGAAGCCTATTTAATGAAGAAGACTTTGAAGATTCCACAGACACAAGAGAACGATCAAAGCAATCAAAAGAGCAATTACTCTGTGCATTTATATCTTCATTCTTTCATTATTTATTCTTCAATCATTTGAAGTTAATACGCAGTCTTTTAGAACTTCACATTTAATACACTCGTCTGAGTGCTTGTGAAAGACTTGCAAATTGTAATCTTTTTACAACTTCTCTCAAACAAACCCGTCTGAGCCTGAAGAGGCTAAGTGTGCAAACAATACTTGTCTGGAGCCTGGAGAGGCTAGGTGTGAAAACAATACTCGTCTGGAGCCTGAAGAGGCTAGGTGTGAAAATAATACTTGTCTGTCCTGTAACCTAAATCAGTTATAGTGGGAAAACTTGGTGCTGCCAAGGACTGGACGTAGCCTCATTGTTAAGGGGTGAACCAGGATAAAACTTGCTGAGTGATCTCTCTTTCCATTAACTCTTTAATTTGACTTTGTGTCTTAACTATCATCTAACTAAAGGGGTTTATAATTGTGTTTATCAAAACTTTTCTTATCTTGCATGATTGTGTGTTTTCTGTGAAAACCTTCAGACGAGTTATCTGTCTGATTGACCTGTCTGTGTTTACTCGTCTATTACAACCCGTCTGTGCTTGCGAAAAAGTTTCTATATTCCGCATAAACTTGACAAACACCATTCAACCCCCCTTCTAGTGTTTGCATCTGTCTATTTCAAAAAGGTGACCAAAATGAAAGTGACACAACCAGATTTCTTTATTGTGGGAAGGAAGTGACTCTGACAGCAAAGACAATGGAAGTTGACTCTTAGTACTATATACATGTCCCACATGCTTCCTCAAAAAGGTAGAGCCCATTTTCCTCCCTAGCAAGTCCAATCATCTTCCGGTTCCCTGATCTTGAAATTTGCAAGTGTAGGAGAGAATGTCACTAAACATTGTAAATCCATGGTACGTTTATGAATAGAAAGCAGTTTGGCAGATAATTTAAGCACATGTAAGGCATCTCTCAAAATTAAATCTTGACTTAGGAGAATATCTCCTTTTCCAGCAACTGTAATAAACGTGCCATCTGTAGTTGCAAATTTTTTACTGCTGGGACAGGGTCTATATGAGATAAATTCAGTAGAGGAATGGGTCATCTGATCCGTAGCTCCAGAATCAACAACCCATGCCCCTTGTGCCGTAGATTGTAGAACACTGAGAGCATAGGCTTGAGAATTACTTGAGAATTCCAAGGAAGAACTACCTATGTCTGTAACACCCCGATTTTCGCTTGCTGTTATAGAAGTGTTGTTATATATATATATATATATATATATATATATATATATATATATATATATATATATATATATATAATGTGTTGTTGTGCTTGCCTTAGATGTTTAGGGATGTGTTTTAGGGTAGTATGTGACACCCACTACCCCGTTCATGATAATTTATACAAAATATCATACAAGTCGTTAAATTAAAAACGTGTTAAAATAAAAACTTGTTTAAAGAGTAGCAAATATCACATTATCCAAAACAATTAACCGTACAAACCAAATAAGTTTTAAACATTTAAAATATAATAACTGCGGAAATAAACTAAACCCGAAACCCGATGTCACATATCAGAGCTGGTATACAATATACCGATACTACATCAGATAAAAACTAAAAACCAACTAGCAAGCTAGCAACCTAACTATAAGCAAGCGATCTCCTCGGGATCACTCCTCAGCAGCTGACTCACCCTCCTCTGCGGAAACAAGGTACATGCATAGAACAACAAAAGTAGGGAGTGAGAAGTCATATGCATATGAATATAAACGGTAACAGAGTAGTTAATAAGATGAGCATACAACACACAATCATACAAACATAATATATCATGTTAAAGAATGCATGCAATGCTATGCAACGTCATTACTCCGTGCACATGTGGATCCATCAACTCTAACTCTGGAAAGACGACTAGGAGTACATATCTTTTTAACCAATAGGGACGCATCACTATACCAGATGATCGTCGCAGATACTCTCACTAATTCTGAAAACGTATAGTGGCTCGTCAGGATAGTCAGGTTGTGAATAGGACGCTCCGGCCACGGGTTGCAAGTCCATGCCATAAGGAACCTCCTTACCCAACTCTACCCTCAAGGCCGGGATAACACCCATCGTGGCCTCCACCGTCGCGATTCATCGTTTGCATTCCGCCCATCAAACATCTTCTATGCAATGATGCGTGCAATGTCGAACAAACATGCAATCACATGTCCAACCATCCTTCATCGTAATCATTCACAATGATTAATAACATTGACTATCAACGATGATCACAATCAACATCTGACGATAACCCATCATTACCATCGTGGCCTCCACCGTCGCGATTCATCGTTTGCATTCCGCCCATCAAACATCTTCTATGCAATGATGCGTGCAATGTCGAACAAACATGCAATCACATGTCCAACCATCCTTCATCGTAATCATTCACAATGATTAATAACATTGACTATCAACGATGATCACAATCAACATCTGACGATAACCCATCGTTACCATCTTTGTCAACACCACTAATAGTAACACATCGTTACTACTAGCATCATTATCTTTATTAAGTATTATCTGAGTTAACTAAGCCTCTATCCCTATTTGACTTACCAATATTCTCACTAATGTTCTCATTTTATTTTCATTATTATCCTCAAAACATATTGTTTAGATTATCACATTCTTCACTTACTTTCTTTATTTAAATATGTAAGTTCATGTAATTACATTCATGCCCGATAATCGATTATTACCTATTATAATCAATTACTGCTAACTTAGTAATACATTATTGCTAACCTTAAACATTTCTAACACTCATAGATCAACACTTATGCTTTGGAACTATAATCCTTGGGTTATCATCCTCACCTCTCATACTAACTCCATTTATTATGAACTTTCATGGACCTATAACTAGGTCTATAGCTTAGGATTAATTTAACATCAACTATCAAGGCTTAATCAACGTAACCACTCATCATAATTCATCATCATCAACATGAAACATGAATCAACACATATAATTATGCCATAACAATAACAACTCACATCCAATACTCACAAGAATCAAGAATATCACATATAGTCATTTAACAACACCCCTAGACATACATGAATACATAGATAAGTTTCAAAAGTCATATATCATACATCAACATACAATTAGGGTCATGGGTTAACCCTTCATCTTACACTACCTCTACACCTATATTCATATTGACCTTCTCCTTCCCATACCTGGTATGACAAAACGAAATCCTAGGAAAAAGAGAGTGCGAGATTCGTTCTTGGTTCCGTCTCAGGGCTCAAGCGCTTGATTACAATACAACACAAGGAAAGGAATAGATTCAATTCCTAATCCAATAGAAATTAAAGGAAAAAGGATGAACTTTAGGGTTGGTTATCTTACCTTGATCACAAACTAGAAGATCAAACTAGTACAAAGGAGAGGAAGAGTTGCCTTGTCCTTAGTTCAATATACTTGCTGTATGATGGTGCCAAATAGAGCCCAAAAACGTTCATAATTAGTCCCCAAATCAAGAAAACTCAAAGAGAATTGGAGAAGAGACAAGGGTACACGAATTTACCTCAACCCTAACCTATTAAGGTTAACAAGAACAAGGAAGAACGGTTGCACAAAGGCTTCGTATCAGCTGCTTTCGAACGAAAACGGGTAAAACGGTTTACATTCTTAATGAATCTCAAAGTGATTAAGAGAGAACCCTAAGAGATTGAGAAAAGAGGTTTTCAGAGGTTTAGAGGCTGCTAAACTAGGGTTTTTTTCGTGCTCAAAGAGCTATAGAAGGATTTAAGAAGAAACGGGCCGAAATAAGGATTGAAAACCCGTCTTTGCAGAAAAATGTAGTCATAATAATCGATTATGACTGTTCTGACTTGACAATCAGCGTTCTCGAATACCCACAATCGATTATCTATGGCTTCTCTAACTTGTTTTCTGAATTCATACTTGATTATCATAATCGATTACGGATGTTCTGACTTGTTTCGCTAGAATTCATAATCGATTACCGTAATCGATTATGAATGTTCTGACTCCTTTTCACTAACTCTCATAATCGATTATGGTCTGGTTTGACAGCATATGCCCCATTTTCAAGGCTAAGCCACCCGAAACAAATGCTTAAACATCCAACATTAAACTAAGAACATAAATCAACATATAAACATATATTAACACACGTATAAACGAAAATTGGGGTGTTACATAGTTAACCTTAGAACAAGTGATATAAGTGATCCTGTCAGGGTGGCACGGGCGTGCTAAAAGTTAGCAAGCCAGTGCTCTTCGCACGCACCAGAAACGCGTTTTGGGCTCTTTTGCTCAGCCCGTTTCGCCCAAATCCTTTTTATACCTCTTTTGTTCAACCTAAAACTCATAGCCGTCATTCCTAGAGTTAGAAACAGCCGTCATCAACCTTTCTCTTGGGTTCCTATTAAATCTTTGAGTGTCCCCAATCCCTGTTTGGGTGTTCTTCGTCAAGAACACATCCCTGTGGTGTTTGCTGTTGCGTTTGGGGTTAAGTTGCTAGCTTAGTGTTACTCTGAGGTAAGGTAACCAACGATGTTCATCCTTTTTCTTTGAATCCCTTGAGTTAATGTTGAGCCGTTTTGTCCCTGTCAAACCAGACTTCGTTGTTCGTGTGCCAGTGCTGTGAACGGCAACTAGCAAATTAGTTCCCCAGGGATCTAATCGAGGTATGTGCATAAGCCTTATGTTAATTCCATCCCCTTTCTTTGTTCAGGAATTAACTACCTTTGTCCTTTCTTGTTGTTCTTGGTCAAAGCTCGCTGAACTTGTTGAACCTGTTTGGAGGAGTCACGCTTGGACCTCGCTCTTGTTGGCTCATAGGCTGGTATCATCACGCCAAGTATGGGGAGAAGGGATTAGTATAACATATAGGTTCTAGGGTAGTGTAAGATAACGGTTAACCCATGACCCTATTTGTGTGCTATATGCCTTAATTACCGTATGAAGTTGTTACGGTTGTTTATACATGCTGTTAATTGTTTAAATTGTTTGTATGATCTTGGCATGACGTTTATGATGTTGTTTATGATGATGATGATATGCCATGATTGTATGAGTTGGTGTGTTGGAACTACTGTTAAATCTATATTAATAAAAGACATAGAGATGTTAGCGCTAAGCCTAAAACTAGGATTAGTCCAATTGATGTTCATAAAACATAAAGATATGGATTGAGGTTTAGATAGTAAAATTAAGTTATAATTTTAATAAATATATGACTTAAGGTTTAAATATTAAGATTGAGTTATAATCTTATGAATTGAGGATTAAATATTAAGATTAAGTTACAATCTTAATAAATATATGACTTGAGGTTTAATATTAAGATTAAGTTATAATCTTAATAAAATATGAATTGATGATTAGATAATGTTAATTTGCCAAAAAATTTAAATATTATAATTTTTATGTATTTATTGTGTAACGTGCGGATCATGGGCCATCCCTACGTAATGAATTATTTACAATATTTTTTATTAAAAAATTACATCTATGTGGTAGTCATTATAAACTTTTTAGCATATATGTATGTAACAACCATAATGAATAATAATAATAATAAAATTTATCAAATATTATTTATAATATTTAATTATGAGTCTTTCTATTATTTTTAATTTTTAAAAATGAAAAATTATCTTATAACATAATATAAAATTTTACTCCCCACATATTTTTTCCGTACATAACACGGGTCAAACGTCTAGTATGTAATTATGAGAACTAATGACGGATAAGTTTGGCCTTTAGATACATTGTCCAGCCATACAAGTAAACTGCAGCACCACAAAAAGGGCAATTTCTCTCACATGCCGTATGGAAAGTAGGGGTGGACAGAATAATTATTTCGACCCATACCCGAAAAACCCGAAAGATGGAGCAAGCCAACGGGCGGGTCTTTTCGGGTCCACCGGTCAAGAAGATTCCACACGGATAGTATCGAGAGGGTTTGGATTGGGTAAAAAAATCTCGATCCCGCCCGTACCCGACCGAACACTCTTGTATAGTCAAATATGAATGCCATTGGGAAGATACTAAGTAACTAAAAGTGCATTGGGAAGATAACTGCCCATTCGCTTTTCAGATGATGCTATCAATGCATTTATCTTACCAGAAAAAAAATGATTCAATGCATTAGGAAGATAAAAACAATGCATTGAGAAGATAAAAAGTTAAGCAAGCTATCAAGAGTGGTGTGTTTCTTGAATGCTCTATTGCTCTCTTACCAAAATTTGAATGCTCTCTGTTCTCTTTCTTTCTTTCTCCGATCTCCATTTCTCTCTATCTCTCTACATAGACCCCCGTCCAAACCGTTCTGCAACTCGAGTTCATCTCTCTCGCGAATCTGATACAAGGCACCTTCCTTGCTTTTTGTTCGCGGATCTTTCTCGCATTGTTGTTGGTGGCCAAGAGTGGATCTGATGCGCGACGCCTTCTCCTCTTTTTGTTCGCCTCGTTGATCCCGGATCTGATGCGCACCGCCATGTGCGGCAGCCTTCGCCTCTTTTTTTTGTTTATGGTGATGTAAACCCGTGCAAATCCGTTCGATCCACTCGTCACCCGATCATCCGACCAAACCGCGCAAGCAACGGTCGGAAATGGGTGACCTTTTGGCTTCTTTGGTTTGGATTTTTCCGGCCCGAAACCATTCGAAATCGATCAGTGTCCACCCCTAATGGAAAGAGCAAACCTTTTTTGTTCTGTTAGCATGGAAACACCCTTTACTTATTCCCCTTTTTGGGCTTCAAATTACTGTGTGGGCCCCCAACAAGGAAAGTGTAGTAATATTTTAGGGAAGTTATTTTTTGCAGTCCCTGATTTTTCTAATATAACCTACCTTTTTTTTTTAAAATTGTTTTCCTACCCAAAATAACCTTCCTTTTTTGGATGCTATCAATACTCTCCCTTAAACACTCTCTTATATTTGCAGTCACGTCACTCAAATTTTTTAACCTATTACTTGGTTACCGGTTTTACAAGTTAAGACACTTTAAACATTTTTTTAATCCTCTTTCTGCACTCTGAACACTGAAACGCGACGCTAACCCTCGTAGTCCAGAAACTGTCACCCCTTTCTCAGTCCACTGGACTGGCATCGAAGGTAGGAGAAAGACATGTTTAAGTACACCTTTTAACCTGTTTTTATTTTTTATTATTACTGGGTCTTAAACCCTTTACTCGCTGCCAAATGCGCTGAATAATGAGAAAATGCATTGCACGAAAGCATGTAGAGTTGTAGTTTCTTCATTTTACTGATGATTGGTAACTCCATCCATGGGAAACCATGACTCTGCTGATTCTTTGGTAATTATTTTTAACTTGCTTTTTTCTTCAGTCTTTGGGAAACCGTGATTTCAATGATGGTAACCCCATCTATTCTTTGGGAAACCATGATCATAACTCAGGCAGCATAGGAGAAGAAGAGAAACAAACTAACTATAACTGTTATCATTGGAAGACCAGCCCACGATGAAGCACTCTGAGAAGTCCGAGCCCAATTCAGAGCCCACTTAGCAATTAGTTAGATAGTTACAAAGTTAGTTTGTTAGTTGTAACAAGTTTGTAACTGTTCCCACTCATTTGCTCATATATAAGAAAGTGACTTCCTTTGTAATACTTAGTTTTTCATATTCAATCAATACAAAACAGAAGTTCTATTCTTTTTCTCTCTTTTCTCATATGGTATCAAAGCTCTCTTAGGAGAGAGAGCTTCGCTGCGTATTCACGATGCCGAGGCTCCATCGCAATGGTTCTCCGTCCAATGTTCACGTTGTTGAATCACCTCAACCGGATCCATCGATGAGCCCATTGTGCATCCTAGTGAGAATCCAGCAATTGCGTTGGTAAATCCACCACTTGATGGTAGAAACTTACATTCTTGGGCGTATGGGATAAAGAGGGCGATGATTTCCAAAAACAAATTCAAGTTTTTGGATGGTTTGATCCCGCCTCCAGATAAATTCGATCCTATTGCAGTAAGAATTATACCAATACAAGCAAGGTACACACTCAGTCAGTGATTATTTCACCGAATTGAAGGTTATGTGAGATGTCGCGACCGAAATCACGAAAGAAAAGGCGAGAAAAAAAAAGATTTTTAAGAAAAAGAGAGTAGAGTCGCCATCAATTTTATTTAATTGAGGAAAATTTGGAAAACCCTTAAAAATGGCCTTTGAAACCAAAATCGAGTTCGGGAGTCACTTGCACATAGGGAAGGATATGGACTTAACCCCACGGTACCCCTAAGACACCCGTAAAAAATGGTTATCCAAATTAATTTTGCAAACAATTAACGAATTTTAACGTATTTACTTACCCCAAAAATAAAACTATTAAAGAATACTCTTTTCTATTTTAACATGATAGATTAATTTGAAGAAAAAAAGGATGCATCAATCTAAAGCTACCTGCGACACCTAGAGCAACACTCACCAGCAGTGTCAAGGATGGGAACACATGTAGCAGACCACAATGCAATCAAGTCCATTACGCACTATTAACACATTGGGTCCTGTTTCTCACAAAAAGAACAAGGATGCATCCTGGGCAAAGGCTATGCAACAAACCATCCAGACCATTTTAAAGAAACAACGAATCTGTGACTCACAAGCTTAATGGGATATCATCTTTTATTTGCATTATTACAAGCTAGAGACAATCTTTATCACATTCTAACTTCAAATCTGGGTTAATGCACAAAGAAACAAATAGTGAAAATAAGAGTGGCTTCTCTAAGGAGCAAAAAACTTCTATATTGAAGAGCAACTAATTAACAACCTTTTATGTTCCCATCAATGAAAACATTGAGTACGCAACACACAACATCGACTCCACACATCTCATATCAATTCCAAACCATGTTCAGCAATATCAAATTAATTAAACATTATGACAATAAAGCTGCAAAACAAGAAGCATCTAAGCATCACAATAACCACTCAAACATGGAGTGATATGGATTTTAAGCATTACCATAACTTGATTTCCTTTCCTGATCCTATTACTCAATAAAAAGATGTACTCAATAGTCATATCAATAAAAAGGACAAATTCCACGAGGTCAATGGTTCACACATTTCATCAAACTGATAGTAAGCAAACAGGACAGACCAAGTCAGAAAATAAGGTAATGTAGACAATAAATTAAAAAAACACAGTGCACACAAAAGTTCAAGGGACATCATAAGAATAGCCAACAGAGTCAATATCCATTGAAATTCAAGTTCTCAAACTGTACAATGTATCAACCAGAGAGGGAATTATACAAAATCAATTGAAGGCTAGATCTGTTGAATGTATACCGCAAGTAAAAATTTCTTTTTGCAATTCCAAATTCCCAGTCTATTTTTCACTCTTAGAATACAGAAGAAATTCTCCCAATAGCAAAAAGTTTACAAAGAGTTCTAGAACAAGCTTTATGAATCCATCTCCCTCTCGGCTCTGTTTTTTCTCTCCCTCCCTTCATCTTCTGCTGCTTGAAGTATTTAAGATAGTGTCTGTCCCTTCACACCTTTGTCAATCTGCCGAAAAAAATAGGAATCCCAATTAGCTTTATGACTTTGGAATAGAAAGAAATTATAATTAGCTTGTTTAAACGAAAATGGAAGGATTCTCTTCACAGTTAGAGCCTCCAATTTCATTGATGCCAAGATAGTAAACAAATCATGCCTTCCCTGCCAAAACTGAGCACAAAAGATGAAGAATAGCGTAAATCTCTAAGATTGGTGAGGCTGAAAAAGGAAAGAACATCTTGGAGGTGAGGAGGGCGAAATTTGCGCAGAGGAGAGAAAGGGGTGTGCTGTGCGGCTAGGTTTTCATGTTTGGGGAATAGAAGATAGAATGAGATGGGTTTCTGATGGGTGAGAAAGGTGGGTGAAGGTTGGGTCCAGGTTTGGGTAGGAAAATGGATAGTGGGTTTGGACTGGGCTTGGTAAAATGGCTAGTGCTGACCCAAGAACAAATGAACAAGCAAAAACCTTTTCTCTAAAAATAAAATGACAAACACAAAAATGAAGATAAAAATTAGCAAAATATTTTTGTGATTTTGAAGAAATAAAATAAAACTCCACTCTTTTTTTGGATTTTCTCAAAATTTAACATAATTTTTATGATTTTGATTTTTTTTTCAGTTTTTTGTATTCTTTTGGTAAACTTAAGTGAAAAACAAAAGGGACCCGGTCAAAATGGGGTGTTCACATGGGAGGAATTGGATAATTACAGACCAATTCCCCAGTGTACTTGTCCTGTTAAATGTGTTTGTGATGCGATGAAAAGTGCGAAGAATTATAAAGAACATGATCAGCTAATGAGGTTCCTCATGGGTTTGAATGATAATTTTGCAATGGCGCGATTGCAAATCCTCCTTATGGAGCCATTGCCTCCTCTGAATCGAGCCTTCTCTATGGTCTTGCAGCATGAGAGGTAGCATGGACTTGGAGAAGATGATCAGGTCCTTGTTAATGCTGTTGAGAACAGGAAGTTTCATACAAAAGGGAAAGGTCCCTCCTTTAGTAAACTTTGTATTCATTGTGGTAGAAATGGCCACACTATAGATACATGTTATAGGAAACATGGGTTTCCACCTAGTTATAAGTCCAAAGGCAATGGTTTTTCTGCAAATTGTGCCCTTGCTAATTATGATTCTGATTGCAGGAGTGAGTACAATGGTTCGGTTAAGGACCTTGAAATGTCTGGTTTCACACAAGAGGAGTGCAAGGCTCTACGATCTTTGCTGCAGTCCAGTTCTGGGAGGTGGGCAACTGATGGACCACCTAACACTCTCTCAGTGAACCAGGCTTGCTCACTGACTCGTGCCATTGATATGGAAGGTACCTACACTCTTGCCACTTGTTGTTCAGTAATTAGTAATGCCAATGCATGGATAGTTGACTCAGGGGCTTCAAATCACATATGTTGTAGCCTCAAATTATTTGCATCTTATAGAAGAATCACTGCTATTCCCATAAAACTGCTGAATGGAAGTATAGCTTCTGCAGAATATACAGGCACTGTAGTGTTGACACAGTCCATTACTCTTCATGATGTTCTCTATCTTCCCATGGTTGCCTTCAATTTGATTTCAGTCTCAAAACTCTCACAGGCTTTATCATGCACCAATCAGTTTTCTAATACCTGTTGCACATTACAGGACCAGTCAAAGAGGATGATTGGTTCGAGTAAAATGATTGGAGGACTCTATTACCTCGATCACCATTCTACTACACTATCTGGTGATACAGTTTCCTTTTTACCTGCTTCTGTTAGAAATAAATGTTGTAGTTCAGTTACTATACCTGAGAGTGCATTATGGCACTTTAGACTAGGACATGCATCTTCTTCTCATTTGCAGAAGTTATGTACTAAACTCCCTTATGTGAAATTGAATAAAGTTGGAGTATGTGATGTATGCCATTTTGCTAAACAGAAGAAAACATCTTATCCTATCAGTAATAGTAGAGCTAAACATTCATTTGAATTCTTACATATGGATATTTGGGGACCCTTCTCCGTTTCATCCATACATAGTCACAAATACTTTTTGACCATAGTTGATGACAACAGTAGATACACCTGGGTTCTTATGCTCAAAGGGAAGTTTGAGGTTCAAAATCAAGTTCAGAAGTTTGTTTTGTTTGTTGCAAATCAGTTCAACATCTCAGTCAAGAAAATCAGGATAGATAATGGCCCTGAGTTCTCCCTGCCTTCCTTTTATGCTTCTCAAGGCATTGTCCATCAAAGTAGTTGTGTTGAGAGCCCTCAATAGAATGGGAGAGTTGAGCGAAAACATCAGCACATTCTCAATGTGGCAAGGGCTCTCTTATTCCAATCTGGTCTACCTAAACAGTTTTGGAGCTATGCAGTCACTCATGCCACATACCTAATCAATCGTGTTCCCTCCAAAGTCTTACAAGACTAGAGTGCTTATGAAGTTCTTCATGGCATCT
Organism: Ammopiptanthus mongolicus; assembly: GCA_039655645.1. Lineage (NCBI taxonomy): Eukaryota > Viridiplantae > Streptophyta > Magnoliopsida > Fabales > Fabaceae > Ammopiptanthus > Ammopiptanthus mongolicus. The sequence continues at coordinate 75,666,470 of CM077348.1, read as the reverse complement.
TACCTGACCTTTCTCAGTTGAAGCTTTTTGGGTCTCTATGCTTCATCTCTACTCTCATGGCACAAAGATCCAAATTTGACCCGAGAGCTCACAAGTGTTGCTCTTTCTTGGCTACAAGCCCGGGGTAAAAGGGTTTGTGGTCTATGATTTGCACACCCATGCCATCTTGGTCTCTAAGAATGCTAGCTTCCATGAACTGGTTTTCCCCTACAAAACCACCACCTCTACCTCTACTAACCCACCTTGGCAGTACCTTGATCCCATCCCTCATCCTCCACTCCACTCCCCTATCCCTAATTCATCTCCATCTCCCCCTACCCCTACTGTTGCTGAGCCTACACCTGACCCGCTACCCTCCTTACCTCCACCTCAACCTCGAGTCTACTCCCAAATCAAAAAGCAGCCTTCTCACTCCTTGACTATCTTTGTAACCAAGTCTCCTCTAGTACCTCCCAACCTCTTGCCCACTACCTTTCCTACACTAACCTTTCCCCGCCTCATCGCAAGTATGTCTTATCTATTGCTAGCATGACTGAACCTACTTCTTTCACTGAGGCCAATAAACACTCTTGTTGGCAAGCTGCCATGAAGTTCGAATTGGAGGCCTTGGAGGCTAACCACACTTGGTCCATTGTTGATCTCCCACATGGTGTGATTCCTATTGGCAATAAATGGGTCTACAAAATAAAGAGAAAGGTTGATGTTTCCATCAAGAGGTACAAGGCTCGCCTTGTTGCTAAGGGCTACACTCAAACCGAGGGTTTAGACTTCTTTGATACGTTCTCTCCGGTGGCCAAGATCACTACAGTTTGCTTGCTACTAGCTTTAGCCTCAGTTCAGCAGTGGCATATCCATCAACTTGATGTAAATAATGCGTTTTTGCATGGTGATTTACAAGAAGATGTCTACATGGTGGTTCCTCCTGGCATCACTTGTTCTTCCTCCAATCAAGTTTGCAAGCTTAACAAATCATTTTATGGCCTCAAACAAGCCAGCCGAAAGTGGTATGAGAAGCTCTCTTCCTTGCTCTTAGACTGTGGCTATGCTCATGCTAGTTCTGATCATTCCCTTTTTGTCAAACACACGACAAGTTCTTTCACTGCTCTATTGGTATACGTTGACGATATTGTCCTTGTTAGGAATTCCCTTGATGAGCTTGCTTTTGTTAAGGACACACTACATTCAGCTTTTGGTATAAAAGATTTGGGGCTTCTCAAATATTTTTTAGGCTTGGAAGCTGCTCATTCTGCTCGGGGTATCACTCTCTGCCAACGCCAATACTACCTAGATTTACTGCAAGACTGTGGTGATATTGGTTCCAAACCGGTTACTACTCCCATAGAACCTGGTTTGCACCTTCATCATGCTGATAGTCCTCCTCACCATGTCATTCCTGGTTATCGACGGCTTGTTGGGAGGTTGCTCTACCTCACCACCACCCACCCAGAGTTTGTTTTGTTACTCAGCAGCTGAGTCAATTCCTATCCAACCCCACGGCTTTGCACTATCAGACTGCCCAAAGGGTTCTCCGCTACCTTAAAGGCAGTCCTAGCAAAGGCATTTTTTTCCCAGGGACTCTCCTCTCCAGCTGATGGGCTTCTCTGATGCTGATTGGGGGGGTTGCCCTGATACTCGAAGGAGCATTTATGGTTATTGCTTTTTTCTTGGTCAGTCCCTTGTCTCATGGTGTTCCAAAAAGCAGACCATTGTCGCTCGTTCTTCATTCGAGGCAAAGTATCGGGCTCTGGCAGCCGCCTCTTGTGAACTGCAGTGGCTCTCTTTCTTGCTCACTGATCTCCACATCACATGCTCTAAGCAAGCTATTTTGTATTGTGATAATCATAGCGCCTTGCACATGGCAGCCAATCCTATTTTTCATGAACGCACCAAACACTTGGAAATTGATTGTCACGTTGTGCGTGAACGTTGCCAATCTGGACTCATGAAGCTCTTGCCTATTCCTTCCACTGACCAAACCGTTGATGTATTCACTAAGGCCCTTCTCCCCAAAGTTTTCCAGCACCTTCTCTCTAAGCTGAGTTTGATTAACATTTTCCACTCCTTAGCTTGCGGGGGGTATCACTGTTATCATTGGAAGACCAGCCCACGATGAAGCACTCCGAGAAGTCTGAGCCCAATTCAGAGCCCACTTAGCAATTAGTTAGATAGTTACAAAGTTAGTTTGTTAGTTGTAACAAGGTTGTAACTGTTCCCGCTCATTTGCTCATATATAAGCAAGTGACTTCCTTTGTAATACTTAGTTTTTCATATTCAATCAATACAGAACAGAGTTTCTATTCTTTTTTTCTCTTTTCTCATACTAACACTTCATTCATTCAATTTTACTCACTTCATTCAGGTACTGTCATGCTTTTTAACATATGGTGAAAGAAAACATTGAATGTTAGGCGGTGGACTAAGCTATTTGTATAGCTTTAATCTTGCAAACTGCTGCAACAAATTAGGCGCCTACTATTTGGTCTGTGTCTCTATGATATGGCATTGTACAACTGTTTTGGGTTGTGGAAATTTTATAAACTCAACAATTGCAACTTTGTTTTTCCAGTTGTAGTGTTTGCTATGTAGGCGCAGAAAATTTTGAGTTCCGCTGATAAAGCTTGCAACAGGAGCATGTATATGAGAGTAGATGGTAAGGGTTTAAGACCCAATAATAATAAAATAAATTAGAAAAATGTTCAAAAGCGGTGCCATTCCAGAGGACTGAGAAAGAGGCAGCGGTTTCTGGATTATGGAAGGTGAGGGGCTGCGTTTCAGTGTTCGGAGTGCAGAAGAAGGATTAAAAAAAATAAGTGTTAAAAGTGTCTTAACTTGTACAACCAGTAACCAAGTAATCAATCAATTTACTATATAGTAAAATCAGCTCCTCTTTAGAACACGTGTCATCTCCTCATAAAATTTTTTCCCCCTCAACTCATTTGACCTCTGCTCTCTCAATTTCATTTGGTCTCTGCTCTCCCCCTCTTCCATTTTAGCCTCTGCTTTTTCCCTCTTCCATTTTTCTCACTTTCATTTACTCTTCCTTTCCTCTCAATATCTCTTCTTCATTCTTTTATTTTCTTCCCCACACTACCAGCCTCATCCTCACCACCCATTCCCCTCATCAAACAAATGACCTACTTTGTGTACCCACCCTCTCTCTCCCCTTCATCTATGACCAATTTGCCTCTGCCGCCACCTCCAAGGTCTGAAACCATCATCCAAGGACCACTTCTGCCGGTTTTGATCCAGAGGCCCTCAAGAGAGGGGTCAAAGCTCTCAAAGAAATTTCCACTTCTCCACACATCATAAAGGTTTTAAAATTTCCAACCTGACGCTATTGTCTTCAGATATGGGAATGAATTGGCATTTAGGCCCCTTTTCCTTATCCTTTTTATGCTTTCCCACATACCGTCTTTGTCTTTGTTTTTTCTGCTGGGTGCCTGTTCTGTATGAGTATTACAGAATAAGCTAAATTCATTTTTTTGGCGTGAAGAATTCAGGCATCTGAATAGTCCCCTCAAAAACCGGCTTATGAGGAGGTGGTCTACCCAGCTATATAAGCAATGGCCAGGCTCCTTAACCACCCGATGTGGGACTCGCAACACGCCCCCTCGAGCCTGGGCTCGTCACCACAAGCGAGGGCTAGCGGCACTATCCACATCACCGGGAAGAACGTGGCTCTGATACCATGTTAAGAATTTAGGCATCCGAATGGTCCCCTCAAAAATCGGCTTATAAGGAGGTGGTCTACACAGCTATATAAGCAATGGTTAGGCTCGTGATCTATGCAAATTAGTGCATCATGTAAGTTTGCACACTAAGTGTTTGATAAAAATAACATGGGCATTTTTCTTGAGACATCTGCAAAAGAGGATTACAATGTTGATGCTGCATTCCCAAGACTGCTCTAGCCAAAGAGCTTGAGCAGAACATGTAAGTTTTGCTTTGGCTTTATATGCACTTACATAACACACTCAAATGCAAAATAAGCTAATAAAATAGCCATAATTTGCCATCTGTTTTTTGTGTCTATCAAGAGCTGGCAAGGTTAAGTAGCACTTATTTTTACAAAAGCTTTCTGCTGCGATATTTTTGTTTGGTTATATATATATATATATATATATATATATATATATATATATATATATATATATATATATATATATATATATATATATATAATTGTGTAAGAAAGATGCAATGTGATTTAGTGGATTCATGATCTGCATATTTGCCGGCAAAGTGGAAGTTGTTCTGCACCACAGCACAGGTAGCATTTTATTTATAACATAAGTTTATTTTTTCCTTTTATTTTTATTGTTTGCACCATAGCTGAGGGTTTGTGCCTGGATATATTTTTGTACCATTTTTGTTGTTTGCATTTTTATTTTTTTATTGCTATGTGATTTCAAGTTGCCCTGAAACTATTTCAGCTATGTCATTCCTAACATTTCCATGCATTAGCCCTTTGATTTTAGTGATGTCTTATAAGCTTAATGTTACTTTAATGATATAGTGATTGGTCCTCTGGATTTTGGCAAGGCTTATTGTGATTTCAAGCTATCATGATTGTTTCTTTAAGACATGACTTTTGTCTATTACTATTTAATATGTCTTTTGACCATCTACTTCATTTAGGCACATCTTAGAACCTTTAAATTGAGACTATTAACCATTAAATTCTACACTGATTGGCTATTTTTCTACTTTGTATACATAGTATCATAGGAAGAATCACTTTTGTTTGTTTTCCATGTTGTGTGATATTTGTATTTTGCTTTTCTTTACAGGTCAAGCTTTTAGAAAAACTATATATCACATGTGCAATCACTTTGTATTCATGAGATGATAGTTCGAGCTATGAAGCATGTATTGTAGGCATAGAAAGCGGTGTCAGATTGCATACAACCCTCCACATGCGGTATTCATCATCATTTCCACCATTTTTTTAATATAAAAAAATATAACAGGACGACATTCTAAGCTTTGAAAATTGGAATGTAGCTCTATAAGTTAGAAATCTGTTAATTTATGATCTGTTTTGGTCTAATTCTATTTTTTTATTATTATAATATGTTGGATTTTTTTGTTTATAAAAGGTTGCATCTACAAAAAACTAAAATAGGTGCTACTATCAGAATTCGGCTCTAACTTTTTTGGCTGAAAAGGTATGTGAAATTCAAAAATTTTCCTATCATATTCACCTATTTTGGCTTCCAACTACTATATTTTGACACTCCATTTTTAACACATAACATTCCTTGCAACTCTATCTATTTCATTTTTCCATTCTATTTCTAATCACCTTGGATAGTAACCAACTAAATAATCATATAACTTGAATCATGTTACTTTGCTCTATATATGTTTATACTTAATGTGTTTGCCTTTGAAGTCTATTGCATGACTAGGTTCACTTAGCCTTTGACAGTGCCTAATCTCAGCTAAAAGAGGATAATTGGTATATTGTCCAAAATTTCGAATTTCAGTGCAATGATGGACAATATAGGGGGTGGTAACACAGATTGACCAAGTCCATTCATATGAGTTAATATGCAAATTGGCAAGATTAGGCACATGTATACCTAAACCATGAGGCCACAAAGTAATTAGGAAGATGCTATAGTGATCTATCTAAACAATCAATGAGTAAGTTGCAAAAGAACTTGAAATTGTAAGCATTAGGCAAATTCTTAGTAATCATCGGGTGTGAATCAGTTTTCTGTATAATCATGCAAAAATCAAGCTTTAACAGTAAGAGTAACATCTTAGGGACACGAAGAATAAGGGGGAAAAGATGTAGCACAAGGTACTTACATATTTTAAAACTTAGGTGATGAATCAAGAATCAAAATGATGCTTAACATGGAGGTACAATGAGCAATTTGGGTGACTTATAGTCTGCTGCACAATTATGCAGAAAAAGCATACATACACAGGTTCAAATAACAACTTAGAGACATAGGGAAATGATAAAAATAGGAAAGAAGCGGTGGTTAGGAAGTTGACCTTAAAAGTGAGGTTATTCGCTACATAATACCTAGAATTAGGCCTACACAATACCAAGAATGCCAAATGAAGTAAGACTTTGATGATTAGTGTCTCTACAACTTTTAAATACTGATATAGAGTTGTATGTCAAGTTTCATGACCATATGTTAAGCTGAACTCGAATTGACCATCTTGAGCAAAAGTTATCAAATGACCATTTTAAGCCTAAATTTGACCAGACATAACTTTCAATTGAAGAATGATACTGATATGGAATTTGTTTCTATAGTTTTGAAATGACAAACGCTAGGGGTGTCCCAAAAATCAGGTCATTTGGACAATTATAGATCAGTTTGGACCCCTGGGATCAAAATCAAGAGTTTTAGGCCTAAATTAGTGATTTACATGATCAAATTGTGATTCAGATGTAAAACTGCACAAAAATCTTTGCCAACAGTGTTTATAGGTAAAAATAAAATTGCATACCAGAGCAGAACTTCATTTAGGCAGTAAAACCAAAGTTTGGGCCTTAAGTTCCAAATTTCAACTTAAATAAAGCAAAAGGGAGCATAATGAGACAACTTTCAATCCATTGAGACACTTTTACATATGAATTCTAAGTCTAATAGAAAAGAACCATTCTCAATCTAAATATATAATACAATAGGTGCTACTATCTGAATTTTGAACTCATGTTTGATATTGTTTATAACAATGTTGTGGGACTAATACTGACATGAATTTTTTTTTTTTCATTTGACTCTTTTGCATAATGTCATTCTGTTTAGTTGTCCTGATTTGTCCCATTTGTTAAAGAACACTGACTTTTATTATAACTTCATCTCAACTTTTTTCGTGCTACTCCTAAGCTTTGATTGTGTAATCTCAGGCTAGAAACAATTGATTTGGTTCATATGGCAATAAAGTGGCAAGCTTTAACTGTTGGATAAAACTACCTAACAAAAGTATTGAATTTTTTAAAAGGTACAAATCTGCATCTTTGTTTTTGTTTGATGATGTTTCTTGGTTGGATATGACTGTATAAAACAAGGATTTTGTCATTTTGTGCATGCCCACAATCATGGTTATATAGGACAAGGAAAATGACTGAAAAAATTGAACAATCATTTCATGCGTAGGTTGCAAATGATTGCTATCATTTTATTATATGTTTATCCTATGCATTCTTACATAATCAAAGATGGATATATCAGTGTATATTTCCTCACTATATTCCCACTTTGCCAACACATGAGATAATTGAGTGTCTTATTGGGATATATGCTTGAGGCTTAGGATACTAATTGGAGTCTGCTTTTCGGCTATCAGTGTTCAAGTGTTATACTTATAAAGCAACATGCAGTAATTTCATGCTTGAGGACAGAACGCATAGGCAGAGTTGGCGCATTTTTGGATACAATTGGTACTCACCACTTATTAAATTGATGAACTCTTCCTTTTATTTATTGGTACATTATGTGTTATTTTCTCAATGGAAAACAAAGTAAGATGTTATATTAATATCTAAATAATGAATTTGATTTCTTAAATATTTTAGATGTGGGTTCTGTGTTCCTCTAGAATTATAATGCATTTGACATATATTTTACGGGCAGTTTATAAATATATAGAATACTTATTTGAGAAACACTTCTTTAAGATCAGGTAGTTTGCACTCATTTTGGCATATCAGATATTTGTTCATTTAGTTTTTGAACTTAGGTCCAACTGATTAGGTAATTTTACTTTGGAATGTATTGGCAAGCATGATGCACTCAAGCTGAGACTTTATAAAGGCAATATATGGATATTTATGGAAGCATTTTCCCCCAAAACTACAAGTATCAAGTGTATATTTGTACAAATGTTTTTTAATATTCTTTGTTAGTAATTTATATCTTCTTCAAAATTATTTTCTTTTATATCTATAGATACTGAAGCATGAGGAGACTGAATGGATTTTGTTTTATAGAATATCTGTTTTGTGCTTTAAGGACATGTTACATGCACTTTGTGTGGAAGTAATTTGTATATATGTTTAATGGATGCATAAATCCAAAGGAACTGTTGCAGCAAAAAAGCATACAAAACCATGAAAGCTTTCTTAGTGATCCAATAAACCGTCTGTAAAGGAGCATGGCCATAAAGGTCATTTTCACACCCCTGCACGGCTGCACCCATGACTTCATTGTAGCTAGAAACAATTTGCTGGACATGGTTTTTATCGAATGGTAAAAAGAGATTAGTAAAAAGAATTCAAAAATAATTTAATGATAAAAATGAAACAAGCATATCTGCATAATTTTAAATGGCCTTAACATGAAGTTTAGTATGCATATATGCAAAATTAGAAAAAGAGATTAGTTACAGGAGATAGTTATTTTTTAAAAGGATTTCTTAGGCATAGAGTGTAAAAGCTTTTAAAATGCCTATTGTGTAAAAGCTTTTCCTTCTTAGACTTGGAATGTTGTTTCTATCTTCAAGAAATTTTACTTTTGAACGGTTTATCTTTCTTGGCACCAAGACAATTGAAGAACTGATGAGAAGGGAAAGGCATAGAATTGCATTTTGAGAAAGGCATTCTTCCATTAACATTTATCATTTTTGTAGCCTTCTGAAACTTCCTATATTTACAAGCTCTTCTCTGTGTATTTGGGGTTCTTCCCATTCTATTGTTCTCTGTGGTGTTCTTAGTCTTCTTTGTGAACATTTATCTGCAACTTTTACTAGGTAAGTGAGTAAAGGGACATTCATGTTTCTGCCTAAGTTTTTTTGCTACATTTATATTTCTGAATCTTCCTAATTATATCTGCTACACTTATTTCTTAATTCCTTATGGGGAAAGATGATACGAAAAGAGAATAATTGTGTTTTACTTTCCTTTTTTTTTCCCCCATTCTGTAGGATTCTTTAACTAATACAAAACATGCATAATTAACAAACAATTATGTGTAATCAGTAATGTATTATACAACTGTTTTCCTGATTTGTAAGCTGTTTTAGCTTTAGGGTAGTTCAGGAACTAATCTGCAAAACCCAAGCAAAAGAGATTGAAGCAGGGTGCTCCATATAAAAGCATCTAGGCAGGGGTTTGTTGTTTATCTAACTATGTGTTGTTTTATGATTATTTCATATATCATCAATTTATTTAACAAGGTTTGAATATTTCAACAAGTTCTTAGTGTGATTTAAGTCTTTTAAATTTAATAAATTATTGATATTCAACATTGCACTCCTTTATTTATGCATCTTAAGAGACTCATTGTAGAAATATCATGTATAGAATGACTTTTTAAGTTTGTTTTCTTGCACATTGACTGCAGGTTTGATATGTAAAGATTAACTTGAGACACTTCAAATAATATCTTTTTTAGATATGATTGTATTTATTTGAGATGTGATTGGCTTTGTTGCACTTCATTTTTGTTGCCTTGGTATATGTTCTAATTAAGTTTTTGCGCTTACATACATAGCTTATTATTATATTTGCTGTACTTTGTTTATTCTTTAGTTTGTTATTTATTATTGGATCATTTTATTGTTTTTGTAGGACTTGATGTTTGAATTTAATGAGATTGTATTAGCTATTGGTTCGAGGGATGAGTCTTTAACTATTCGACAAGTTGATGCTGAAAATTGTAGTTTGGACCTCAGAGAGCAAGGTCCCGAAGTATATCAAGATTGAAAAGAATTGAGCTAAAGTTGTAGTGTATTTTATACACAATAGTATACAATTTATTTAGTTTTATATTTTCATTTATACGTATTTATAAAATGCATAATACAAAGTTTGTCGATATAAGTCATATAATGAAGACTCTCATACTTTCATTGGATAGGAAAAAATGACTTTATCATTTTAAAACTGAATTACTATTATTATTCATTTGTAATAATTATCTTCACTTTGACATATTTCTATTTATACTAAATAAATTTATATCAAATTGAGAGATATAACTGTTAAAGTATATTTAATATTTCAGCAAGTAGTATTATTAAATAAATAATAAAAATAACAACTAATCCTCACATTAAATTGAGAGAAAAAGTATTAAAACTTATTTAATATTTCAATAAATAATAAAATAACCATCAACTATTTAATAATTTCTCTTACATATATTAATCTCTCACCTTCAAATTTGCAGACTACTGGAAATATGTTCTCTAATTTCATCTTGATGATTTCCCGACTAGGAAAGCTACCAATTGGAAGTAAAACTGCTTTGAAGTAATGTTGATAATGTGAGTATAATACATTGTTTCACGGTCATATTTTTTTTATATGTTCATCAAACTTTGCTACTAAATACACAATTATTCACATAAAATTTCGTACGTTTTGAGATTACAATTGTTATGTATGTGTATGCATATCAGCTTATTAGTATCTGATAACAATGAACTGAATGAATGAAATAGTGTATCTCTTACCTTATTAGTATATTCACATCGTTTACTAATATGCGTAGAAATCAACGTGACCCGTGCGAATGCACGGGTACCGTACTAGTGGGTTAACAAATTTGGGTGACGCGGCTTAATATATAAGAGAGTGTTTAAGGGAGAGTATTGATAGCATCCAAAAAAGAAAAGGTATTTTGGATAGAAAAAAATTTAAAAAACTTTGGATCGCAAAAGACAACTCCCATATTTTAGTTTGACCATAGGGTAAAAGGTAACCCAAACCAGTCACGTTGTTTTTTTTAAAAGTGCAACTTTGACAAAGCGCTTCATCATCCCAATAAAATAGAAATCCCCAAAACGAATACCACTTTTTTGTAGTGTATGTTTGGATTACAGTTTGTACTTGATAAACGTGGGTTAGTGATTCCAAACTTACTTTTGCAAATTTTTTTATGATATTTGGTTTGTAATTGGAAGAATTAATTTTGGGTAGAAGCAAGAATTTATTGTTTTTACATTTGTTACTGAGTTTTTCAATTATTACTTTTATCATAGTATCCTTAAAAATTAATCACTTTTCATACTCATTTAAAAGTTGAAGGACATTTTGGTAACTAAACACTCAAAAGTTAGTTTGAATGGTACAATCCAAACAACATTCATTCTACCAAAATTACTTTTAACAATAAAGTATTCAAACATAAATCAATTACTATCAACTCACTTTTAATCAAAACTTAGTTTATAAAACTCAGTTCATCAAAACTTAGTTTTGCAAACGTTAAATCAAACACATTGTTAGCCTTTTCGTCATCTCGATAATTTAACATCGATCAAGGTGCCTGGTTAGCCTAGTAGAAAATGAGCCTTTGAAAATAAAAATGTATGTTAGAAAACCCAAGGCATCATGTATGTATATGGATATAGATATTGATATAGATATTTTATATTTAACTGTGAAAGGGTGGGTTTTTTGCCAAAAAAATACAGTGACTGAGTCTAGTTATAATATCATATTTTTATAATCTCTTTTTTATCTTTTTAAAATAATACTTGTGATATACCAACATCGTATTGGAAGAGTTAGTAACGTGATTCTTCCCCCAAAAAAATAATGCAAGTTCGATTCCTAGAGTGACAAAATTGGGATACAGTTCGTTCCCATGTGTAAAAAATCGAACATTCATCGCTGCTGAATAGGGGATTAGTCCCACAGCCGATCCAAAGGATCGAAATTGTGGGGACATCCCAATGGACCCATCGAAAGTTAAATACCTTAATTACATGAATTCAGAATAAAAAATAATAATACTTGTGATATTATTTTCTTATGCCTTTAATATGGGTTCTATTAATACTTGTTTTCGTACATTTTTATGCAATCTGACTTTAGCCATACTAGTATACGATATGGGTTGGGTTGAAAGATAAAATTTGGTTAAAGTAATAATTTGGTTTCAATCCCTATATATAAAAAAATTGGAAATGAGTCTCTACATATGTAAACGATAGCAAATTCGGTCCCTACGTGTGCAAACATTAGCAAATTAATTCTTATACGTGACAAATTTTTGATTTGGTCCTTAAACCTAAAAAAAAAAAATTAAACTGGTCCCTATATGTACAATTGATAATAATTTTGTCCCTATCGTTTGTCAAGGAGCTCGGACCCAACTAAAGATTCTTTTCGTATTGATTATTTTTTATATATTATATCAATTTATTTCTTCTATTGAGAGTCAACTTGGATAATTTCAGAATATAAAATCATATACGGACCAAATTATAAAATTTCTACTTTCAATAGAAGAAATATATTGATATAATATATAGAAAATATTCAATACGAAAAGAATCTTTAGTTGGATCCGAACTCCTTGGTAGACTGCAGGGACAAAATTATTATTGATTACACATATAATGATCGATTTAAATTTTTTTTTCAAGTTTAGGGATCAAATCAAAAATTTGTATCACGTATAAGGATCAATTTGTTGACGGCAGGGACGAATTTGCTAACGTTCGCACATATAAGGATCGAATTTGCTAACGTTTATACATGTAGGGACTCATTTCCAAATTTTTTACGTTTATGGACTAAAAGAAGAATCCGTGTCACGTATAGGGACCAAATTATTACGGTAACCATAAAATTTTATAAAGAAATGAAAACCCCAAGTTTTGAAGATGGGCATTAGTGGAATTATGGAAAATGATGAGGGTTAAGCTAGGAAGCGAGAAAAGGACAGAGGCTGCTTGGGCAAATCTAGCTAATCTGGGCTCCTGGCTGGGGCAAGGAAAAGAGATTGAGATTTGAGGAGGATGGTTAAGCAAAGCTAAAGCAGAAGAAGTATCTCATGCCTAAACCGTACACAAAAAAAGCACACCAACAACCATTCATTTCATTTCCTTTATTTTCTATTCTAATTTTGCCCAATAACAATCTTTTATCTCAATTCCTGATAACATCTCTCATCAATAATAATTTGATATTTAAAAGAATAAATTATAATTTATTAATATTTATATTTATTTTTAATATTTGATTGATAAAAAATATTGGGCTTAATTGCACTTTTGGTCCCTCAGGTATCATGATTGTGTAATTTTGGTCCCCCGGATTTTAATTGCGCCAATTCGGTCCTCCAAGTATCACGATTGTGCAATTTTGGTCCCCCAAGTTTCAATTGAGCCAATTGGATCCTCCACGTATCATGATTGTGCAATTTTGATCCTCCAAGTATCACGATTTGCAATTTTGATCCTCCAAGTATCACGATTGTGCAACTTTTAACATCAATAGCCTACGAAGCACATGTGCGACTGATTTGGCATTTAATGAGACTAGTTTGACAACTTACATGTTATTCTTATGTGACACTTAATGATGTGCATTTGATCATTAAATTGTGTGAGATGTCAATGATGTCTTATAAGAATGTCCCGTAAACTGTCAAGTTAACTAAGTGTCAAATCAGTCTCACGTATCCTATGTAGGCTACTGACGCTAAAAATTGCACAATCGTGATAATTGGGAGACCAAAATTGCACAATCATGATACGTGGGGGACCCAATTGGCCCAATTGAAACTTGGGGGACCAAAATTGCACAATTGTGATACTTGGAGGACCCAATTGGCGCAATTAAAATCCGGGGGATCAAAATTGCACAATCGTAATACCTGGAAAACCAAAAGTGCAATTAAGCCAAAATATTGAAACACCATCATTTAGTATAATAGATTTCTATCCACATTTACTAAGCGACATTATGTTTGGAGTTTGGACAGACAATCTCAGTGGGACAGAAAATGCACAGAGAGCACAGCTTGACGTCCTTAGCTTTCTTGAACAACACACTTTTTAAACATCCACAATTCTTGCCTTCTTATGATAGGACAAGCAAATTCGTCTAACCAAAGCCCTTCAAAGGAAAAGAAGAAAGTAGAACATGCTCTCTCTCTCTCTCTACTTTTGATTTTTATTCATGTTCATTTTGACCATTATGCACTCACCCCACTATCTATTCTTCCGAGTTTGTCTTCAACTGTGTAAATAAAGTATCTATGCCTTTATTTTCTGGGCATATCTGATGGTACCATTGTGGGGATGTTTTGGTTTTGGTGGCAGCAGTTGATGAAGAAGATGCAACAGCAGCATCAGCGAAATACGGCGAGGCCTATGGCTGCCAGATCTTATGGGATCGAAGAATGGTTCGTCTTTGACATTAAAATCTTTGTCAGGGAAATGGGTTTCCTTAGAATATGTGAAGGATGGGATGGTTGTGGTAGAAACTCTGTTCCTCAACTTCTATTGTTGCTAGTGACTCCGTTCTTCTTCTTGTTCTTCATCTCCTGATTATGATGCTGGTGATGGTGATATTGGCTAGACGGCTCAATCTGTTAGCTTAGTGATAGTAGCATTGTTATTATTTGTTTACTTTCTTTTTATTTTATCCTTTTGTTAACCAATGTTAATATGCAAGGAGTGGATATTCAAAAGAAGATATTGCTTTGCCATAGCCACAGGTTTGATTTTTTATTTTTTTTATGATCTCTGTTCGATGACTGATTTTTGGATTTGGTATTTTTTTTTTATTTTTTGCCTTTCTGTATCTTGAATTGAAGGTCATTTTCCTGGGAAAGCAAGGAAGGAAGTAGACGTTTCTTCATTTCAGCTTTGGGTTGCTGCTACATTTTGCAGTAAATGGGGATGCACCTAATCCTGTAGGATTTTGGTCAGTGATGCTTTAAATTTTGGGGGTCCCTTGAGGTACAGACCACAGAGCCTTCTACATCCAAACACTGTTTTATTACCGTTTCAAATTTAATGTCAGTCTTTGCTTGTCTCTTCTGCAAAATTTTATTGATTTTTCTTGGGCAATGTGAGGCTTCATGTTTTATTAACGTGTGTTTTAAGGATATTTTTTAAAAAATTTAAAAAAATATATTTTTATAAAAAAATTAAATATATAATTTTTTAAAATAATAAATATGTCATTTTTTCATATAAATTTTTTTTTTTAAATCTTAATTAGTGTTGGTTAACATTCTCGACGAGTTAAAAAGGAAATTCTTTAAAAATAATTAATGGTCTGATAACCTTTTTTAAAATTAAATTGAATAATTACTATAAATGATTTTTTAGTCACTTATGCTCTATTTAGAAATGTTAGAAACGTAAAATCTATAACGAGTCATCATCCTACGATTATCTTTTGTTTCATTTTAATATATTATATTATGTCTCAATTAATAATATATTATCATATAAGTTGAAATTTTATTTAATATTAAAAATTAAAATACATGATAAGATATTATTAATTGGGACATAATATAATACATCAAAATAAAATAGGAGATCATCATTCCTATCATTCTCTCTGCTTGCCGTATTGCTAATCACATCTATTTACATTTATATTGTTTTATATTTAAATATTTTTTTTCTATTCGATAATATTTAGTCTCATTTATTTTCTGTTTTCATTTGACTATGCTTTTGAGTCTGTCATATAAGATAATGTGAAGGATATATGACTTGAAAGTGATACGTGTCAAGCATGTTTCATCATCTACGTCTACTGCCTCTAAAATTGATCAAGAATTGTGGAAGTTGTTCTTGAAATTTCGCTTTCAATGTTACGATTATGAAGCAGTTCTATATACAGCTGTCAAAACGGGTCAATCCGACCCATCTGGGTTGGCCCACCATAAGTTGAAAAAAAAATAGATTAATCCAATCTGGCTCACATTTGATGAGCTAGGACATAAGCAATCCGATCCGATCCATCACGGATTGGTGGGTTATACGGGTTGACTCACCTATAATTGAAAAAATAAAAAAAAGTAAAAAAAATAGAAATTTTTTTTAAAAAAAATCCCAACTCCTTAACTTAAACATACATGCTGTTTAATAGGACAAGGGTTTTCACTAAAAGGAAAGGAAATTGTACAAAAAAAATCTAACTTTGATCTTTTTTGAGTTTTTTTTTACTGACTTTATAGACAAATTGATACGTTGCATTTCGGGCTTTGTTTTTTTTTCAAATGTCTCAACCCGCGGGCCAACCCGGCTCACCACAGGTTGAACCCACCCAACCCACGGGTTCGGTGGACCAGGTCAAAATGATCCGGGATTTAAATGAGCCAGGTTTTTTACAATCCAACCTACCAATGAGTCGGGTTGAGCCGGATTGGCTCACGGATTCTAACCTATTTTAACAGCTCTACTTCTATGCTATTTCGGCTCTTAAATATCGTGGTTTTATATTTTATTGTCCCATCGGTGTTGTGGGTGTGGCGTGGGTGGGTGAGGTAACAATCCAACAGCACAAGTAGGGTCTTGGGTGGCAAAACACTGAATCTGCCAGTCCAATGGACCCTCTGTATTGAGCACAATCATAGAGCATTTTTTTCTTGTATAGAGAAGTAACTGAGCAAGAAAAACTAAGGCAAAGACAAAAAAAGTTGAGCTACCGGTGGCGAATGCATCTTATTCTACATGCATGTGTCCTTTCAATTATGCCCTGAAACTCCCTTTATTTTCTTTATACTTTCAGTTTTAGTATGCACGTGAAAGTATGGATGTGCATAGCCCCATGGAAGGAAAGGATTGAAGGGGG
The DNA here is from genome assembly GCA_039655645.1 of Ammopiptanthus mongolicus. Taxonomy (NCBI): domain Eukaryota; kingdom Viridiplantae; phylum Streptophyta; class Magnoliopsida; order Fabales; family Fabaceae; genus Ammopiptanthus; species Ammopiptanthus mongolicus. The sequence goes on along the minus strand of CM077348.1, from coordinate 75,649,942 downwards.
GAAACTAAAAAAGGAAGATGATTCTTCCTTGAGGTGTTTTCATGATCCATCCTAGCAATTTCGATAAACCATATCACTAATTTTGACTACATAATTTACGAAAGTTGGTCTTGATAAGACGTGAAAAAATACTAGACGGGTTTGACTTCAATTGCCTTTTTTGCCGGAAAATATAATGAAATTTAACAAGAGACTGCTTTTATGCCACATTTTCAATTTCAATTACTATCAGCAGAGGTTAATGTAAAAGTAAACAACGCCTAATTAACCAGTGGCAGTAACCAGTCCGATTCCGATAAGGATTTCTTGTCCCATTTTGATGTATCACATTATGTCTCAATCAATAATATCTTTTCATGTATTTTATTTTTTTAATATTAAATAAAATTTTAATTTACATGACAAGATATTATTGATTGAGACATGATATGATATATCAAAATGGGACAAGAGATCCTGATCCGTCCGATTCCATCTCACTTCCCTAATTTGCATATTTATCATTTGAAAGTGTCTATTCTATTATTGCTATTGACACAAATTCTTTCGGTAGAAGGGTAATTAGAAAATTGAATTGAGTCCCGGAAACCCGTGAATTTACACAAAATGGAGAACTATGTAACTCTTCTAACCTTTTATGAGAATCATGAATTAGCATAGTATGATTGTGAGAAAAAAAATGGGTAGGGACTGTCCCATCTCCCATGATCCCATCAATGATAAATTTAAATGTACTTTGTACATCAATAATGAGCTTCCCCCCTTGCTTCTCTTTTTGTTTCCATTTGGGACTTGTAATTGAAGTCCTTGTCGATCTTGCAAGTTTGAAATTTGTAGTCAGATGAGGTCACATGACTTTGACTAAATAAAAAAAAACTTACCAGATAAAATTGGTAGTGAGTAGTGACACTGTTTAAAGTTTGGGCAATATGTACATAAAAAAATAAAAAAAATGAAAATTGAAAAAGGAACAAAGAAAAAAGATTTGAAGAAGTAAAACATCAATGCCTGCAAACTATTAGCATTTTATGTTGTAAACTAGAACATTTTTGCAAATACCCAACGACTCCATTAGATTTTGCACAGAACTTAGCCACAAGAGTTGGCGGATTCTACCATACTCCAACGTTGGAGTTGAGTTTGGATACTCACTCCATTTTGATCGGGTGAATCCGGTAAATAAGTTAATCCAATTAATAAAAAAATTGATGTTTTTTTTAATTTCAAAATTTTAGCTTATTGCTTTTTTGTTTTCTCTCTTCTTCATTATCATCTTCAGAGGCAAATCCGAAATTTGATGTAAATCCCACTCCATTCCTTATGAAAATGCTTTTGAAATTTCATTTCATTTCTCCATGTAACATTATCAGTGATTCTGGATTTCAACTTTTTCTTTTGTTCATCGTCATCTTTGCTTTTGATTTTTGCGTGTCGCGCAGTGGAGAGGAAGAAAGGAGGGATAGCTACGCGTGGCAGTCAGTGGCGGGGAGGCTGCATACGACGTGGCAAAGGAAAGAGGAAAGCATCCGACGACGATGAAGAGGTCGCGCACGACAAAACAGAGGAAAGGAGGTCGCATGCGACGGCGATGACATGGCATCAGCGCGATGGTGAGATCTCCTCCCCTTCAAACACCGAAATAGTTGTTTTCGACGATACTCCAAAACCCCTAGCCTCGATTTCATGCGGCGTAAACATCTCATCGTCATCGTCATCCACTAGAGCAAGCTCGTCATCGTTCCTCCGCCTCGAGACTCCATTCGACATCAGAATTCTCATCGGAGCCGATTGCTGGAGCTTTCTAGAAGACACTGACTGAGCCATGTAATCGGAACCCGGAGGAGCTGGAGGTCTCGGCAACGAAGGAATCATTCTCGAAAAGGATGAAGAGACAGAGGATTTCCAACAAAGAATAGGGGAGTGATCGGGTTAGGTTAACACGACGAGGATGCCTGAGTTTAAAAGGCGATCGAAATTCCTGCTGTGATTTTCGCCCACCAGAGTGGTGATGTGGCGCTGATTTTCCGATTCGAATATTTTGATGAACCAGAAAAGCTCGGCTTCATTAAGCTCGTCAGAGGTGGTGGGGGAAGGGGAGAGACAAACTTTTCTCAGCTTTGTTAAATCTGGGTTCAAAGAGAGGCAGGAGTTGTATGTTTTTAATGAAGATCGTATAAAATAAAGAATGGAAGAGAAAAATTGTTCATGATTCAGGAAAGAGAAATAGTTTACTGTTCAAGAAAAAAAACACATTACCTATTGTTCGCAAACTTTTCATCTCAACCATTACTTTATTTTAATAATAAATCAAAGGTTGTAAATGATAGAGGATGGATAGTCCAACTAAAAGAGGGATTATTCATGCCTTTTCCGTAAGAGCTATGTACAATGTAGTGGGGGCACCAAAGTCTCCCTTTCTCTAAGAGAATACAGATGATTATACTTTGCAAATCATGCTTGCTTTTTTTTATAGGCAAAGGTGGGAATCGAATCAGCACTTTATAACTCCCACTCCTTTGTCCCCCACCTTAAACCATCAGACCACCTTATTAGTGAATCTAAGAACATTTTGCACCTTGTTATGCACTTCGCTTGCATTCCTGAGTGGCTTGAGCTTTAGGCTGAGGGAGGGTGGAAAATACATGGCTTCTTGAGCCTGAGTTAGAGGAGGTTGTTTTGAAGGGTTGGCAGAGGGGAGAAAATGATGATATCATTGGGAGACTTAATTGTTGAACTAGTGAAATGATGCTTTGGAGTCGTAGAATTCAAGCCTGATACAAAGAACAAATCATAGATTGCAGACGTAAGCTCGCGGACCTCAGGCATAACAGCAATCATGTTGGTGTGTTGGATTTTAATTCCACTAAAGCTAAGCAAGCTCACCTTCTTGTCCTGGAAGAACTGTTTTGGCGCCAGCGTTCTAAGTCCATTTGGTTACGTGATGGGGACTTGAACACAAAGTATTTCAACACTACAGCTACGACAAGGAAGAGAATGAACAAGATTGAAAAGTTGAAAAATTCTGATGGTGTCTTTATTAGCGATCAGGAGGGTTTGTGCTCAGGTGCCAAGGATTACTTTGATGGTTTATTTGCTGGTTCACTTGGTTTTTATGACCCCATTCTGGAACTCACAACCCCAGTTATCTCCCAAGCAGATAGTGATGATTTGACTCGACTCTTTCCCTTGGATGAACGCTCCCTTGCGCTTCATCAAATGCATCCCGATAAAACATCTGGTTCTGATGGTCTCAATCCAGGTTTCTATCGCAGGTTCTGGGGTCTCAGTGCTCAGAAGATTTATTCAGCTTGTTGCTTCTGGTTGGATTGAGGTTCTTTTCTAATTGTGACAATCCTTCGGCTATGACTGATTTAAGGCCCATTTCTCTTTGTAATGTGTTGTACAAGCTAATTTCTAGGGTGTTTGCTAATAGGTTCAAGAAGCTTCTGCCCAAATGCGTATCTGAGGAACAATCAGCTTTTGTGGAGGGTAGATCTATATTGGATAATGCTTTTGTGGCTATTGAGGTTATTCATTATATGAAGGGTAAGAGGAAAGGAAAGCTGGGCAATATGGCTTTGAAGATTCATATCAGTAAAGCATATGACCGGGTGGATCGGGGCTTTCTCAAGCATATGTTGATCAGGTTAGGTTTCTCTATGAAGTGGGTTGATTGGATGCTCTTGTGTATCACTTCAGTTAGCTACTCAATCCTTGTTAAAAGGAGCGCATTGGCTTTGTTTACCCAGGGAGAGGACTTAGACAAGGTGATCCCTTCACCCCTTACCCTTTTCTTATTGTTGCTGAAGGTTTGTCTAAGTTGATTCATAGGGAAGAAGCTATGGGTGAGATTTGTAACACCCTGTTTTCTTATTCAGTGTGTGGGGCATAAGTTAAGCATGTTTAAGGGCTTAATTATGTTCCTTATGTGTTGAGGAAGCCATAGTCCAAATTTGAGACAATTTGATCTTGGAACGAGCTGAGAAAGTACAAAAACGTGGAAGAACGAGTTCAGAACATGAAGAAATTCTAATAGAGCGATTCATTAATTAATTAATTAATGGAGGGTCAACATATTAAAATTAGACAGGAACTTGAGTACAATTGGCTTTTAGGGATAACCTAAAAATAATACAGAATACATTTCGACAGTAAGTTACGCGGGAAAATGCGGAAGAAAACACTCAGCTGTGCCGGCGGGGCAACATGCGGTGACACTTGTTGCATGTAACACCCTCTCGAGAATTATATTTTTAGTGACATTTTTAGGAAACTATAAGGCCGAAAACGGGTTAATTAAAATTTCTTATTAAAACATATGATGAGTTTTTTCTTTTTCGCAAGACATAAATATAAAGACTTATAATTAATTACCCAAGTAAGGTAATTGATAAACATTTCGCAATGTAAGGTTCATAAGTTCAAAAGAGACTTACATAACCCCAAACTGACCACAAAGAAATATAGAAGATACAAACTCAACACAAATAACTGGAGACGTAGCTCCTAAACATAAACAACATGGAGACGCAGCTTCGTAAAAGATAAATAAAACACAGACGTCATGAGCTGGCCAAAAGACACTAAATGGAAAAGTCACTTACCGGCACAACCCCTAAGTCCTCATTCCAGTCCCTCCTCAAATGAGGGTGGAATGAATCGGATATGGCATCCCGATAAACAACTCTACCCTTATGCCTTCCCATCCACCATGAGGAAAAGGCGTGGAATGGTTCGGGATATCGGCCCAACCAATAACTCACGAACCATCTACAGACACTCATGACTCAAAGGAAAATAAACACAATATAAAATCATACATACACGACCTCATGCTATTTGGAACGTGAGGACAACCTCTCCAAGAGGCTCTACCGATCCGCCCTTGAGTCTCAGCATTCATCCCTCCAAGTGATCCGTCGGAGTAGCGAGGACATATGCCTGAATCGTTGAATGAAGACCCAACATAACAACCTTCTCAGAAACAGCGATGATACATAGCTAGATAATATATGTAATAAGTGAGATTCCCAATCATCAACACAACATATGACAATGAAGATAGTACGATGCACAGAGAATCACATCTTTAAGTCATGTCATCATGCATCATCAAATAAGCAGCAATACAATTATGTCAAATATCAGGATCGTCAGAACCATGTCGTGCTATGCAATGTTCATGATGCATTCACTATGCAAATGGGTATGACTCAGACCCCTACTCCATGGAGCTAGACAATCGTCGGAGAGAGTGATCGGGAGTATATGCTTTGCATGCACCAGCCATTCGGCAATAAGTGCTACAACATTCGTAACCACGGGTGAATACTGGCTTTTTGCAAAGACACTCCACACCAATCTTGAATAAGGCAGTGGCTCGTCGAGAGATTGAAACGGGATCTTGATTTACCACGACACAGAAAAGCTACCAACTGGTCACAAGTGAAATGACACACCCCAACCTTCCCTAGGCCAAACCGACCGGCACCACTATATTCGCACTTGCACTAAGTGTAAGCTCAACTCCTAGGCTCAAAGGCCTTAACTGACTTATGCAACGATGCCAATGCTTACACATAAAAGCAGATGCGTTAAATGTTTATCCACCGGATAAACCTCGTGATTCCATATGAATCTTCTCATTAAGAGTTTCTTACACGATTTCAAGTGTAATAATTATCTCTTATCCATCAGATAAATCTCGTGATCCCTCCGGGATCGAGCCATCACAAGATCAATAAAGATAAGCGATGTTCTCGGGTCCGACCCTCCGGCCGGTCGTTGAACTACTGTCTTAAAGCAAAACGTTTCATGTTTGTATTCATGTCTTATGATATTGTTACTCAAGTCCTACTTTCATTATGAAATAGGATTGATAGATCCCATTGTTAATTTCTTAGATCTTTTCTAAGTTACAAGGTTACTTGTTTCTCAAGTAACTAAACAATTCTTGATTCATTTAAGTCTTATGAATCCATTGATGAACGAATCATCAATAATATAGTTTATGGTCTTGTTCCACCATAATCTATACTTTATCATCTCTTTTTTTTCACTCCAAGCCAATTACTTGACTTAGGGTTATTACTTAGGAAAAACCTTTAGTTATGAGTGGATAAACTCTTTTGTGTCTTTTACTAGAAACTCATACACCTTTAAGTGGGGACACTTTTAGCTTTGTAAAACTTCACCATGAGTGTATAAAATACTTATGATGTTTTGAAGAGATTTTCTTTTCAAACCTCATTTCATTCAAATGTTACTCTAAATGTATAACTTTTGGTTGAAAGATAGATAAATACTAGGGGTGGGCGTGGGTCGGTTTTGGTGCATTTAAAGATCCAGCCCAATTAAATACATCTAGGTTGAGTTATGTCAATTTAGTCATAATTTTAACGTAACCCAAACCAACCCAACTTGACCTCATACTGGTTGGGTCGGGTCGGGTATCGGGTTTATTAGTAAAATGTTCTTTTTTCATAAAAAAGCAAAAAAAAAAAAAATGAAAAAAACAACAAAAAATAGAAAGAAAAAAAAACATCACTTCATTAGTTAATTTGGGCTTCCAATAACAAAAGCATGATTGGAAACTTGGAATACAAAGCATAGTTGGAGTACAATTTCCATTAATTAGTTGGAATATGCATTAGTTACATGTTTCCTAAATTTAGCGGGTTGGGTTGGGTTGCTTGGGTTCACAATCTTCAGACCCAACACCCAACCCATAGGTCATGGGTATACTTCTTTTAAAACCAACCCAACCCAATTACCTGAACCAACACAGATTTTTGTGGGTTGGGTAGGTCGGGTTCGCGGGTCGACCTGTACCTATGCTCACCCCTAATAAATACATAAACTCGTTTGTTTTATACTTTAGTAAGTGTCTCAGTATTTTTACCCAAGGTCTTAACCTTTGGAAACATAGATTCAAAATACTTTAGTTATACTTGCGTTAATAAGTTGGACACTTTCAAAGCTCTTTTGTCTTAACTTTAGAAATTGAACTCTTCTTAAGTGAAGTACCGTTAACTTAAATCGTTTATACCTAACTTAAGGTCAAACATTGAAAACACTTAGAATAGTTTGAAACGGGTTTTTCTTTCACAATCATCCTTTGAATAAAAGAGTACCATCACTTAGTTACATTGATACCAAATCCATAAATAAATTCTTTGAAAGCACATAGAGGACGTTTTGTAACATGACTCTTTTACTTTTCACAACCTTGGTTTGAAATCCTTATTAGTTCAAAGTATGATTCCCTTGGATCAAAACCTATCTTCTACTAAGTTTCGAAAACTAAGCTTGTAAAATACTATGTTAAGATCGAATGTTCATTACTTCTCAAAAACTCAAACTTTGGTTTTGAAATGAGGTTCCTTTTCACGAATCCTTTGATTCAAATAGTTAAAAACTTATTAAAAAAGATGGAAGAGTTCTAAAGGTACACGATCCTTTATCATAACTCTAGACCTCAAAGTGATTGTGAACAAAAGTCAACCAATTAATGTATATGGGGAGCAAGTACAAGCTTACTCCTAGAGGGTCCATCCAAGTCTAAACTGTGTTTGCACATCTGAATTCACTTTGGTTTGAAAAACGTTTAAAATCATAAGTCCTTAAGTTAAGTTTTAAAACCATGTATCATTTCAAGATTCAAGTTAAAAGCAAGAAAAGAGTGTGTAAAACACTCCTCTCCTATCACGGTTGTGGCCTGGCCGTGATAGGCTCTATTTCCCATTTTAATAGGGATCACAACCGTGATACCCATCATGGGTAGGCTGTGATCGCCTCTGTTTTTGAAATTATAGGGCATCATGGTCGTGACCGTAATCAGGGCTAGGCCATGATTGCCACTGTTTCTCCCTATTTGATTTCTTTGATTTTCAAAAACATCCTTGGTTCTTTCTAAAACATATCATGAAGATCAAAACATGTTTTTTGTTCTAAAAACTCATAAAACTTGCTATTCATTAACATCATAAGTTCATTAGGTTCAAAGGTGTGGTTTTCTCCCTTTCACACACTCAAACAAATCTTGCCATCACAAGGCTAAGAGTGAACTTTCACTTCACCAACACATTTTCATAATAAGCATGATAAGCATATGAATATGATGAACAACTCATAAACATCATAGATCTAAACATACCATCAAAATCTCTTACCTTGGCCAAGGTAAAGGTTAGGGTTTTCATCATTTTCAAAAGCATATCATCATGTTAAACATCAAACAAACATATAAGGCATATAGCTAAGATTATTACAAACCAAGTAACCAAATACACAATCAAACAAGATAGGAAAACATATCTAGATAAACATAGGGTTGTCACCCAACTAGAAACCATTTCCATCCACCTACGAGGTGAGATGAAGGTTCACTTCCCATTACCATAATGAAGCCTCCAGAAAGAAGATTTCAAGGGTAGTCGTCCAAGAAAGGGATGGACGAACCTACATAGATCAAAGACTCAAGGTTTTGAAATTTGTTTCACAATAATCATGAGTAAGAAGGTGTTGCTTCATGATTTAATGCAAGAGAAATAAAGAGGAAAGGGTTTAGAAACTCACTTTGTTGAAGAACACAAAGTTGATGTTCTTGAGTTCTTGAAGCTCAAGAACAAGGTTACTCCAAATCAAAAGCTTCCTTCACCAAAGATTGAAAGGAGGTCAAGTCAAGCAAGGTTATGTCATTGAAATGTAGAGACAAGCATATTTGAAAATCACTCACCAACAAGGAAGTGATTTTCGTGGCTCCAAAGAAGAAAGAAGAAATGAAATGGTAAGAAAAATACTTACTCTTGAACTTGAGGATGAAAAGGTGTTGTCTTGCTTGGAGACCCAAAAATGAAAGTCTTCAAATGGAAAAACTTCCAACATGAAAGTTTGAGGTCTTGAGGAGGTGATATCAAATATGTAATTTGTTTCGAGAGAAGAGAAGAAATGGTTAGGTCTGGGGTTATGATCGAATTCACCATTGAAGAGAGAGAAGAGAGGTTTTTCTTTGTGTTCTTGAGGTTAAAGATGATGAAGTGTGATAGATAGAAGTAAAATGAAATGTTTTGGTTGTTTAGAGGGAAGGGGGCACGAAATTATGGTAATGAAAAGAGGGAGAGATTTTGAGTTTGAACGAATGGTGTTTGATGAGTTGAGATGATCATTGCTTGATATGGTAGGGGACAAAAGTTGTTTTTCAAAAAGCAAAGTTGTCTCCTCCGCAAATAAGGAAAAAGGTGAAGATAGTTTGTATAAAAGTGATGGTGACCTAATCATGATTAAGAAGAAGATTAAGGTAATTGATGATCATGAACTGCTCCCGACTCCAGGTCAGAATATTTTCCCGGCCCCGAGCCCAAAAACCGAAACTCAATGGACCCGATCAAAATAATAATATTTTTACCGGCTCCATCACAAAAACATCACAGAGAGCACAAACTATTATATTGTGATTCATTGGACTCAGACTTCTCTCCGGGTCATTAGGGTTCACAGATCATAGTGTGAATTCCTACTGTCTGCTAAACGCAGCCCAGTTTTTATATGAGTTTTTAACTCGAATTCAGATGAATTCTCAATTATAAAAATTTAACATTATTTATAATTGATTAGTTGCGTTATCAAGAAATTTATTCACAGAATTAGTTATAAATAGATACAGGATTTTCTGGGTGTTACATTGCGACACCAAGGTGACATGTGGACTCCACTAGCTTAACCTAGTGACACATGTAATCCATTAATTTCTCTAACTAAATCTAACTTTGACACCTAAGCCGCCTAAGACACTTAATATTCCACTAAGTTAAATGATCCTAATCTGATGAAAATTGTAAGAAAACTTCATCTTCACCTCCTTTTTGTGCGTTGACCAAAATGAGAAGGTGAAGAAAAATTCACTTTTAGAAGCCATTTTTGAAGACCTTGAAGCTTAAGTTGGAGTAGTTTTGGTCATCGGAATTTTAAACCGATCGCGTATTCGGGTTCATAGCTTCGACGCCTTCGTGTTGCTACCTTTCCATATGAGTATCATCAAGGCTTTTACGGGTTTTTCATCCAAATCAATCGATCGGGAAATTGACCGCGGGATCAGAGGCAAATCTTATTCCCGGGACAGCTGCTAAAACGTGAGTTGCTACTGTGTAAGTGTCGTTTTAATTCAAGCTGCTTCGTAGTTTTGATCCCTAAATTGGTTCTATTGTCGATTCTAAATTTCTGACTGTTTTTGAATCCTGTGCGTGTGCTCGGGGCTATTTTTGGTCCAATGCACATGTCGGGGGTATCGATGGCAGTTTGGTGGCGTTGTTGAAAAGCGTGCAAAGGTTGTACCGATCACAGAACTATGATCAGGACCTTTACGGAAAAGCATGCATTGTCAGGTGAGGAGGAAGGAACCTAAAGTATCTGGGAAATGTGGACGTAGGATATAATTGTTAACATGTGTAGGGCTCCTCAAACCCTACTAGTGGTTGAGTAACCGACAACACCTAACTTACATTGGTGACTATCGCGGAGTGATACCACTCTAAGGCGTAGGCATTGTAGGTTTATCACCAATAAGATGATCTATGGTATTGTTGGTCGAGGTTGTGAGCCTATATATTGTAATTGATAACATACTTAAATGATGTCATACGTGATAACATGATTAATTGGTATTTTGATATGCCTGCAATGATGACATGATGTCTGGTCTGAACTGTTGATGTGACTCTCTAGTGATTGCTCTGATCTTGGCTGAACTTGAAGATGATTGGTGATGTTAGATTGATAGAATAGTTGATGGTATTTGACTCGTAGAATAAGTTAAGATGATCCAAGTTGAAGGGGACTCTCACAGTTGGAGAGTGACACCCTCGCAGTTGGATGATGTGAACCTTGAAGACATTGATTAAGCTGTTGTTGGAATGTTGTTGAGGTGTTAGGTGCATACGTTGAGTACAAACTAGTTGGTGATGGATGCATAATCATGGCATTTGCATTGTTGTGGTGAAAAGTCGTGTGTACAAATACAACAACAGTTTGAGTGGTTGTCACACGATGTTAGTGTTCGAGATGGACATTCCGGACGGACCAAGATAGCTGAACTCACAATTGGAGGCACACAGGTGTTTTCTCATAGTTGGAGAACTTCTCAGGTCTTCTCACAGTTGGAGGGGCATGGGGAGGTAGTGCTCATTGCAGTTGGACGAACCACTGTTGCACTATCTTGGGAACTCAGGAAGCGGTTACCTGAACGACCGACTCAAAGTCCTCACAGTTGGAGTCGACATTCTTACTTTTGCGAAAGGTCACTCTCACAGTTGGAGATTGACCGTTGCATTCCCATTGCAAAGAGTGCACGTTGTAGAATTGGCTCATCATGTAGACTCAGTTGTGCATGTAGAGTAAGAGGTGATCCTTAATTGTTATAATCTGAAGGTTGACTATTGTGGTGATCTCGAGAGATGGTTGTGCTTGGTGGTTGTGCGTGTTGACATGTTATATTCTATATGTTTTCCCTATACATGGTAGTTGTAGAGTTTCTTACCTCTCGTGCATGTTTTTCGTGTTTTCTTTATATGTTGTGTTCGGGTTGTGATCCGAAGACAGAGGTGCTGGTGGCTGACGGAAGTGTTACAGTGGGTGATGTTGAATCGAGGTGGGATCCATATTTCACAACGAGGTTGACGTTGGTGCTTCTCGAGTACTAAGGGACCACAAAGGTATCTTGGAGTCTTCCATAGTGTTTGTACCACAACCAATGGGGCGTCGTTATGTGAGTATGTTGTATACGCCATGGCTTCCAGGAGGAACTCTGATGTGGTGTTTGAGTTGCTATATATGCTTATATGTTTAAGTTTAAAATAAAGCTTTTTCTTGCTATGCTTTTATGGTATCAGAAAGAGAGTGTTACTGTTTGGGAGCGTCATAAGATTCATGGTGTCAAAATTTGTAGCATTGCTTCCATTATTACACATTTGCTTTTGAGGATGATTGCTTCCTCTTCTTCAAAGCCACCCAAAGAGAAGTTGTTGCCATGAAACGTATCCTGAAATTTTATGAAGAGGCTTCTGGTCAATCTATCAATCTTTCCAAGTCTGAAGTTTATTTTAGCAAAAATGTCACTCATGATGACCAGCTAAGACTTGCAGATGAGCTTGGTGTTCGGTTAGTGTTGGGCACCGGTAAGTACCTAGGTCACCCTTCTATGATTGGTAGAAGCAAGAAAAGCACTTTTGCCATCATTAAGGACTGAGTTTGAAAAAGATCAGGGGCATTTTAGTCTTTTCGCGTTCAGATTTTTTCTAACGTCCTAAATATCTAGATATTTTCGAAAAAGCAATGATGACAGTAGTGAGTCACAGGCACGCCTTCCTAGGCAATGTGACTTCATGTTCATCCATTTTTAGCTCCCTTACTTACGCGATTTACTATTTCGCCCAAGAAAGTCGTGAGAACTTATATATTTTGAAAATTTTCAAAATCGTCGATATTGTTCGCAATTTTATTTAAAACCTAATTGTTTCGTTCACGAGTCAAAATTAGGTCATCTGAGCAGTAAAATCATGCTGTCAGTGTAAAACGCAGATCGGGCTTTGTCTGAATTTTAGACCAAAATTTAATCATAGCTTCCTACGATAGCGTAGAACGTGATTATGATCTCGAATTAATTTATTTCATTTTCTAGACCCTCCAATAAAATACAATTACATAAATACTGATTAATTAGAAAAAATAAAAAAATCGGGGTGTTACAATCAAAATGGAGTAAGTATCCAAACTCAACTCCAACGTTGGAGTATGGTACAATCCGCCAGCTCTTACTGTTGAGTTTTTGCAAAATCTAATGGAATCGTTGTATATTTGCAAAGATGTTATAGTTTACAACATAAAATGCTAATAATTTGTAGGCATTAATGCTTTATTTCTTCAAATCTTTTTTCTTTGTTCCTTTTTCAACTTTCATTTTTTTTTTTTTATGTACATATTGCCCAAACTTCAAACAGTGTCACTACTCACTACCAATATAATTTGTACTATTATATGCTTATGATTGATTAAACATGATTTATCTGTAAGTTGATTTTACTGTTGAATCTGTTGCTGGTTGTGATTATGTACTGTTGTGACTGCTGATATATATATATGTGTGTGTGTGTGTGTGTGTGTGTGTGTGTGTCGTAGTGCTCAACCTAGAGATACAGTTGATCTGTTGATGTTGTGATATAAAGTCGATACCCGGTTAAGCCGAAGGAAAGTTGGTTGTGGTTGTTTATAAGTCGTGGTTGAAGCACTAAGTGTTGATCCTGAGATGAGTCAGTGAGATTCATGTTGCATAGTCGTTGTTCATCACTATGTTGGCATACGGGCGATTCCGATCTTACCTGCGGGGAGATGATCGTATCGATTAGTTCGGCGTAGGGGCAATTCCAATCTTACTTGAGGGGAGATGATCATACCCTTTAGTCGAATTGTAGACGGACAGGTGAATGTCTCGACCTAGCCTATGGGCGGGGGGATATGTCGTTACCAAAAGTTGTTAACGGACGGGCGAATGTTTCGACCTAGCCTGGGGGGGACATGTCGTTACCATAAGTTGCGTTGTTGACGGGCGAATATTCCGACCTAGCCTGCGGGCGGGGGAGTATGTCGTACCCATGAGACGAGTTGGGCCTGCGGGCTTTTGGCCGAACCCTGCTTTATGGGGGGTGGCATAGTGATGACTGAGACACCTTGATCTGTTGGGGATATCGCGTCGTAATCGCGTCCATATAGTCGTTAGTTGCATGAGTGTGAGAGACAGTAGTTAAGAGAAAATTATTCGGGAGTTGTATAATTGTCACTATTGTGATTCTGAGTGTTTCTATCTATATAAATTATTTTATATAGCTGTTTTTCACAGTTATGACATATTACTGTTTCTTATCCCCTATATTTTCTATGTCATATTTTCTTTATTCTCGACTGTACGAGAAGACCCGGACGAGGAATTTCCAGAGGAGATTGATGGCATCCCAGTTGAACCTGATGCTGGCGGGAGAGCCTCGGATCCCAATGTTGGGGGGACCTTGAGCTGCTCTATGCAGAGGACGACCATCTCTGGGAGACTGAGTCATCTGTATTTTTATTTCCGTTACTATGTTTTCAATTTTTATTTGCTGCGTACTCTGAAGTCTTTTATATTTGGTATTAGTTGTTGTAGGCTCTACTGATAGAGCCAGTACTATTATATCTGTATAAGTTATCATGGTATCAGTGTATTATATGTCTGTAACGCAAATAATTATAAGTGGGGTTACCAATGGGACTTCTGAGGAAGGGGTTGTCTCATTGACCGGGTGAATCCGATAAATAAGTTAATTCAATTAATAAAAAAATATTTTTTTTAATTTAAAATTTTTAGCTTATTGTTTTTTTGTTTTCTCTCTTCTTCATCATCATCTTCAGAGGCAAACCCAAAATTTGATGTAAAGCCCACTCCATTCCCTATGAAAATGCTTTTGTAATTTCATTTCATTTCTCCATGTAACATTAATAGTGATTCTGGATTTCAACTTTTTCTTTTGTTCATCGTCATCTTTGCTTTTGAATGTTGCGCATCGCAAAGTGGAGAGGAAGAAACGAGGGACAGCCGCGTGCGTCTGTCAGCGGCGAGGAGGCTACATACTACCCGACAGAGGAAAGCGCATGATCGCGGCGGAGACGCTGCACACGACACAACAGAGGAAAGGAAGCCGCGTGCAACGATGACGATGTGGCATCGACGCGGCGGTAAGATCTCCTCCCACTTCCAACACCGAATTAGCCGTTTTCGGCGAAACTCCATAACCCCTAGCCACGATTTCATGCGGCGGCAATGTCTCATCGTCATTGTCATCCACAAGAGCAACCTCGTCACCGTTCCTCCGCCTTGAGACTCCCTTCCACATCATAATCGGGACTCTCACCGGAGCCGATTGCTGGAACTTTCTAGAAGACACTAACTGAGCCATGTAATCGGAACCTGGAGGAGCTGGAGGTCTCGACAACGAAGGAATCATCCTCGAAGAGGATGAAGAGACTGAGGATTTCCAGCGAAGAACAGGGGAGTGATTGGGTTCGGTTAACACGGCAAGGATGCTTGAGTTTTGAAGGCGATCGAAATTCCTGCTATGATTTTCGCCCACCAGAGTGGTGACATGGCGTTTCTTTTCCGATTAGAATATTTCGCCGGACCAGAAAAGCTCAATTTTGTTAAGCTCGTCGAAGGCGGTGGGGGAAGGGGAGAGACAAACTTTTCTCAACTTTGTTAAATCTGGGTTCAAAGAGAAGGAGGAATTGTGTGTTTTTTAATGAAGGTCGTATAAAAGAAAGAAGGGAATAGAAAAATTTATCATGATTTAGAAAAGAGAAATAGTTTACTGTTTAGGAAAAAACACATTATTTGCTGTTCAGGTTGCAAACTTTTCATTTCAACGGTTACTTTATTTTAATAATAAATCAAAGGTTGTAAATGATAGAGGATGGATACTCCAACTTAAAGAGGGAGTATTGAAGCCTTTGCCGTAAGAGCTATGTACAATATAGTGGGGGCACCAAAGTCTCCCTGTCTCTAAGAGAATGCAAATGATTATAGTTTGCAAATCATGCATGCTTTTTTTTATAGGCAAAGGTGAGAATCGAATGAACACCTTATACCTCTCACTCCTTTGTCCCCCACCCCAAATCACCAGACCATTTTATTAGTGAATCTAAGAACATTTCGCACCTTGTTATGCACTTCACTTGCATTTTTGAGTGGCTTGAGCTTTAGGCTGAGGGAAGGTTGGAAAATACAACCCCAGTTGCTTTTAGCAATCTAAGACCAACAATCAAGTGTGTGAATAAATGATCAGTACCATGAGGTGCAAATGGAAGGTGATAAGCATAATTAAATATATTGAGACAAGCATATTTCCCAAAAGAGGGAAGCCGATAATAATTTAATAGGCAAGCCACTGAAACTACCGTCATGACTGCAATAATATGCATTCAACATCCACAATGTGGCATGGACAGAATCATCTGTTATTAACGGCAGAGCAAATTGTAGATTACAAAAGTCTAAATATCTAAATTATCAATACTTCTCATTAAGAACCTACAGGTGGGTGCCAGAAGAATTTTAACGCCACTTGAGGAAAGGCAAGCGCCAAACTGCAGAGTGTTAGGCAGTGTTTGAATTTAAGTTAGCCACAAAAAAGAGGCAAATTCTAGGGTGAGCGATCTTGATATGTCACTCACCGTGAGAGACCTCCTTTTACCGATAGGAGGTAACTTGCCTCATACCCGGTTAAGCCTTTCTCTCTAATTCCCCCTCCCCACCCCACCCCACCCCACCTCTCCGCATCCCCCTTCCCCTCCCCGCTGCTATCTTCATTAATTGGCCTTCCTGTTGTCAAATTGACAAGCTGACCCCACCATTGTAGTCTAAATTAACTAGTTCAGGGAACCACGAATTTTTAGTTTGATATGCAAGTAGCGAGACGGGAGTAGATTTTCTCATGTTGAAAAAAAATATGAGTGAGTTATGTTTTTAATCTCCACCATTCAATCATCCGATCCCCATTTTAAATATGTTCTCTCTCTCCTTTAACATATTCTATGAGAGGTTGAGATTCAACATAAAAAAATAATATGAGAGGATCCATTCCTAGTACGAGACTGTGATCTGTCCTCTTTTTCGACAAATTCCTCAAAAGATCAACTCGTCTTCTCTATTACGGTCTACCCCCAGCCCTTGTGCCTCAGTTCCAACATCCAGAATAAAAAAGGTTGCAATAGACTCCGAATTTAAATCACAAAAGTTAAACTCAAACTCAATTTTTGCATTTCCTTAAGATTCAAATATGGCACCACCGACTCCATAGATACGTTACAATTAAAATAAGAATTCACAGCAACTAAACCGTTCGAGTATAACTCTATTAGAAGCTCTATTCTAATTTATATTTTTATAAATTAAATATCATTTATATATTAAAAAAAGGTAAAAAGAAGAAGAAGAAAATGAATCTGGAATTGGTATGATCTTAGCATCCAGAACAGAATTTTCAGGGAATACGAGAAATTCCAGAGAGAGAGAGAGTGGAGAAGTTTGAAGCATTGAATCGATTAAAAATATAAATATAGGATTGAATCGATTAAAAACATAGAAATGAATCGATTAAAAATTGAAAATCCCAAAATTGAATCGATTATGTTAATAGGTCGCATGTTTTACATTTAATCCTAATTTAATCTTGACTGTCCAAATTTTTTTTAACAAAATCTAACGGTTTCATTTTATCTCCCACCGTGACCAATATGCTAAGCTCGCTCGTAGTAGAAGCCGTCCAAAAAAGGTCCTTACATGTTTGATACACTTTTTTTACATTTGTGCCATTGAAAAATGGCGTTTGGGGTATGCCAACTTAAAACCAAACAGGCACGTAGCCCTCTAATACTTTGAGAACTGTAATGTTACATTTGTAACCAAAATGTTTTGACCTGAAGATCATTATTCAGAGGGGGAACACAGTTTGTAATAGTACATGAATTAAGAAAGGTAACTAGTAATTAAGTGCTAACTAGTACATTATCAACATTTTCAGCTAATACCTTTTGCCTCCATGCAATCTGATTTATTAAAAAGAAAATGAAACACCTCGTTGTTTTAATTTGAACAATTTACTAATCAAAAGCAACAGTGGTATAATCTGTCCTATGCTAACAACTATACACAAAACTCAAATTACTTACTATTTTCTGAAATGTTGAACTGAAGTTTGTTTATGATCAAGAGTCGAATATATGATGGAAAAAATTATGCCAGTATGCATATGGCAAAAACTATAATATACATCCAAATTATCATGGCAGAAATAATAATAATAATAATAAAAATAAATGTGTTCACATTATTAAAATGGAAATTGTGAAGGATTGCATGGTGATCATATCAGCAGCGGAACAAGCAATCCAAAAAAAAAAAAAAAAAAATCTTTTGAGTTTAAAGTGTATTTCTGTAATAAGATGTTAATCGAAATACCTGGTAAGAGATTCCTAGTACTTTTAAAATTTATCTTCGATTGTACGAAGACTCTATGCGTATCCACACCGAGACCAAGCCTTGCTATCAAACTCTTTGAATCCTGGAACTGATACAAAAACTGAAGAAAAAATTGCCAAATGCAGAAATGAACAGTGCGTATCTGCACTACACATTTTTTTCTGCCTAATATATATATATATATATATATATATATATATATATATATATATTTCACTTTCCAATCCTTTCGTATTCACCGTAAGCTACACATTTGAATAGCCATAATAACTATTCAATTCATTAACTCTCAATATGATGGATTGTTGCACCTTCTGCCGTTTGCTTTTCAAAGAATAGCTATAATAGCTATTCAATCATTCAATTCTCAAAAAAGAATAGCTTCACATTTGGCCGTATACCATAATAGCCATAATGGCTATTCAACATCTTTTTATTCTCAAAAGAATGGCCACGAGAACGTTGGTGAAAGAATTGGAAAGGTTGTGCAACGTTATTCCTATCTAATAGGAATTCTTCACGTAATTGTCTTAAGAAATAATTACATTCTAAGTGCTAGCAAAGAATATAATAATATTCCATTTGGATTAAAAAAAATTATTTATTTGATTAAATTAAATTCTCTAATTTAATTTATCAAATAATAAATTAAATAATACTTTAGCAAAGACTGGAACACTCGTTAGTGTGTGACCCCATAGGTTCAATACTAAACCGGTAGTAAATTAGTCAAACTAAAGTACTAATCAAGGTTGGCGTCTAGCAACACTTCTTAACGACCGGATAGCATGAAGTAATATCTTCAAGAACCTTTAGAAGAATAATGTAATATTTCCTTCCATCGTTCCAGCTCCGAGTTAACCTTAGAGTATGGTATAATTGTCAAAGCTCTAAAAGGTAAACTCTTATATTTTATAACCAACTAGTGAATGACTTAAGAAACTCATTTCTTCATTCATTCAATTGCCTTGGCCAAGGTCTTTAACTTTGTTGTTATAATCATTGAGCTCAAACTCATTACCGAGAGTTGATGGATTCCTTCTTGATATATCATTAATCCTACAAGTACTTAGTCATACCCAATATCCATTCAACTAGCACCTTAGGGCATTAGGTGTCCGGAATCAAAGTATAAAAAGTAACTTGTTAATTACTATGATAATCTCAGGTCAAAGGAAATATTTACACTCTTCATGAGAATATCCTATTGACAAATTAACGGTAATATAAACCATTAGGATTTCTCAATTGAGCCAGTTCAATGATCATATCTCCATATGCATCATCTATATATGTGAATTAATAAATGAGATCTATTAATATCTATCCAATAGAGACCATCACATATATATTGATCTATCCGGAATAATGATGTCCCTTTCTCAATAATCCTCCGATCAAGAACACTTTAGATTAAATTATAAAAGACTTGCCTCTCATTAACATGATCTCTATCATGATGACAAGTGTCTAAATTTAATCAAGGACTTTGTCATATCAAATAAATAATCATTAAATGAATATGACAAATAAAACCATTTAATGGAATGCCAATTTATTTTATCAAAATAAAATAATTACAATGCGTTACACAATGGATTGGATCTAGGGCATACCAATTATTCCCTAACAATCTCCCACTTGCACTAGAGCCAATCACTCATGTGTTTCATTCCCAATTCCCACTTGTGCTTGTCAAACACTTTTAGACCAAGTGCTTTGGTGAATGGGTCTGCAACATTTTCTTTTCCATCAACCTTTTGAATTTCAATATCTCCACGTTCAATGATCTCTCTAATCAAGTGATACTTCCGCAAAATATGTTTAGACCTTTGATGCGATCTCGGTTCCTTTGCTTGAGCAATTGCTCCATTATTGTCACACAACAATGGAACTGATTCTTCTATCGAAGGAACCACACCAAGTTCAGTTATGAACTTCTTCATCCAAACCGCTTCTTTAGCAGCCTCACTTGCTGCTATATATTCTGCTTCAGTTGTTGAATCGGCTACTGTAGCTTGTTTGGAACTCTTCCAACTCACTGCACCACCATTCAAGGTGAAAACATAACCAGAAATGGATTTACTATCATCTTTGTCTGATGCAAAACTTGCATCCGCAAAACCTTTTAGTTTTAGTTCTGAATCTCCATAAATGAGGAATTGGTCTTTAGTTCTTCTCAAGTACTTCAGAATGTTTTTCACAACTTTCCAATGCTCCTCACCAGGGTCTGCCTGATATCGGCTTACTACACCCAGTGCATAAGCAACATCAGGACGGGTGCAAGTCATGGCATACATGATAGCTCCCACTGCACTTGCATATGGTATTCTATTCATGCGCTCTCTCTCTTCAAGGGTTTTAGGACTATCCTCCCTACTGAGAGAGATTCCAGTGCCTATTGGCAGATAGCCTCTTTTGGAACTATCCATGTTATACCTCTTTAAGATGGTATCAATGTACATAGATTGTGAGAGACCAAGCAACCTTTTAGATCTATCTCTATAAATCTTTATTCCCAAAATATAAGTTGCTTCTCCCAAATCTTTCATGGAGAACTGTTCAGAAAGCCAAATCTTTGTACTTTGTAATGCTGGCACGTCATTTCCTATGAGCAATATGTCATCAACATACAACACCAAGAAAATAATCGTGCTCCCACTGAATTTTTTATAAACACAAGGTTCCTCTTCACACCTTACAAAATCGAACTTTTCGATTGTCTTGTTGAATCGGATGTTCCAACTTCTTGAAGCTTGCTTTAATCCATAAATGGATCGTTGTAGCTTGCAAACCTTATCATGATCAGACGAGGAGGTGAAACCTTCAGGTTGTGTCATATACACATCCTCTTTGAGCTCACCATTTAGGAAAGCTGTTTTCACATCCATTTGCCATATTTCATAATCATAGTATGCTGCTATAGCAAGTAGAATCCGAATTGATTTGAGCATTGCCACGGGAGAGAAAGTTTCATCATAATCTATTCCCTCCTTTTGACGGTATCCCTTGGCAACAAGACGGGCTTTATAGGTCTCCACCTTTCCGTCTACCCCAATCTTTTTCTTGAAAACCCATTTACAATCAATAGGTTTTATATCCTTTGAAGTTTCAACTAAAGTCCATACTTTGTTGATCTTCATGGATTCCATTTCAGATTCCATGGCTTCTTGCCATTTCTTGTAGTCAGAACTTTGCACGGCCTCTTCATAGGTTCTAGTGTCATCATCATTATGATCAACCTTATTTGACGCATCATCTTGCACCATTAAGTTTAATCTACTCGGTGCTCGATGCGCACGGCTAGACCTTCTGAGAGGCTCATTCACAATTAATTCACCTTGTACCGGATTTGGTGGTTGTTGAATCGATTCTACAATCGGTTCATTAACCTGTTCTTGAACCTCAACCGTTGAAGGTGATGACCTTCGTGGTAACTTCAGAACATCCAATAATGGTTCATCAACTTGCATTTCAGGCTCTTGAGCCTCCGTTGTTTCATTGGTTTCTTGAACTTCACTAAGTTCTATTACTTCAACATGACTTCCTTCTAAAAGAAATTCCCTTTCTAGAAAGGTTGCTCCTCTTGCCACAAACACTTTGTGGTCAGATGGATGATAGAAATAATACCCCATTGTTTCTTTGGGATACCCAATGAACCTACACTTATCAGACCTTGCATCAAGTTTATCTGTTTGCAATCTCTTGACATAGGCCGAACATCCCCAAACTCTAATGTGCTTGAGGCTTGGCTTGCGACCTTTCCATATCTCATATGGTGTCGTAGAGACTGACTTTGTGTGAACTTTATTTAGTAAATATGCTGCAGTTTCTAAAGCATATCCCCATAAATACTTTGGAAGATCAGTGAATCCCATCATGGATCTTACCATATCCAATAAGGTTCGATTCCTTCTTTCGGATACACCATTGTGCTGTGGTGTTCCTGGAGGTGTCCACTGTGACTGAATTCCATTTTCATTCAGATAATCAAGAAAATTGTCACTAAGATATTCTCCTCCTCTATCGGATCTGAGTGCCTTGATACTCTTACCAAGTTGTTTCTCAACTTCACTACGGAATCTTTTGAACATTTCAAATGACTCGGATTTGTGTTTCATAAGATACACAAAACCATATCTTGACATATCATCAGTGAAAGTGATGAAATAAGAATACCCCCCTTTGGCTTGAATTTTCATGGGTCCACAAACATCTGTATGAATTAGACCCAATAATTCAAAAGCTCTCTCTCCATTTCCAGTAAATGGAGATTTGGTCATTTTTCCTTTGAGACAAGATTCACAAGTTGTATATGATTCATAATCATACTGGTCAAGGTAACCTTCCTTGTGTAACTTGTTAATTCTTTTCTCGCCTATATGACCAAGTCTACAATGCCAAAGGTATGTACGATTTACTTGATCGTCTCTTTCTCTTTTAAGACTAGAAACATGCATAATTGGTTTTGCATTCACATCAGGTAAGACATAAATACCATGTTGGAGATAACCATTCGCATATAAATCATCTTTATGATAAATTGAGCAAATGTTATTATTGAAAACAATACGAAAACCACGTTTGTCCAAAATAGAAATTGAAATAATGTTCGAAACAAATTTCGGAACATAATAACAATTCTCCAACACCAAAGTTTTGCCAGTAGGCATTATTAAAGAAATCGACCCAACAGCTAGGGCTGCAACATTTGCTCCATTCCCAACCTGAAGGTTTATTTCTCCTTTCTTTAACCTTCTACTTACTTTTAGTCCATGCAACATATTGCATATGTTAAAGCTACTACCGGTATCTAATACCCACATTGAAGAATCAGTAACTGTTAAAGAAATCATGAAAACATTTTTCATTAAAGTCTCACCTTGTTTCTTTTCTTTCAGAGAAGCGAGATACTTCTTGCAATTTCTCTTCCAATGACCTTTCTCCTTACAGAAGAAACATTCAACATCAACATCAGACTTGTGAAACTTACCCTCTTTAACCTTAGGTTTGGTCACACCACCTTTAGGTCCAAGGGTTTTGCCAACCAGCTTGTTGGTATCAAGAATGTAGCGCAGTGATAAAGAAGACATTTCGAGAAATCTAAGAACAAGAAAACATTAGAACATGAGAACATATTTTCATTTATCATAATGATATACACTTTTATCTAGATAAAATTTTCCACAAACTACGATACTTTCAGAAATCTCTATTTCTCGTAGTGGAATTAAGAAATCCCTTAACAACATATATATGAATGAGCCCCTTGGTTGTCAAGTCGTTTCTCATGCATGTATATTTTAAGGAATATAATTTTGTATCACATACAACATTAAAATAAATATCACACCATATAGTTACCTGGTTGTCAGGTCATTCCTATTGGTATAAATGAATTAACCTTTATACTTCCCCGGGTAGTCCAGGCGTTTAGTATAACTTAATTCTTTTTGATGTATTTACATCACATGCAATAATAATTTTTCTTTTATTTCAAAACCACAAGTCTCCTGGTTGTCAGGCCGCTCCTTGTGATTAAGAAATACAGAAAACTATATAAATGAGATACATCATATTTTTATCATATAAAATTTCCAAGTGCCACAAAACAAATTATAAATATATGAATCTTACATTTGGAATAGACAATCCAATGTCATCTGCAACATATTCGTTAGCCAATTTTTCCAAGAAAAACAAGGTCCAAGTATGACAACTAATAATCACACATACAAATATAATAGCCAATAAATCATTAGCATTATATCACTTACGCCAAACACATCACATGCACCGGACAATATACTGGTTCACAAATAGTATCATACGAAAATAATTCATTAATTACTCATGCATCTTCTATGCAAAATCAGCAATACAATTTAAACACAAAACAACCTAGGCTCTGATACCACTGAAGGATTGCATGGTGATCATATCAGCAGCGGAACAAGCAATCCAAAAAAAAAAAAAAATCTTTTGAGTTTAAAGTGTATTTCTGTAATAAGATGTTAATCGAAATACCTGGTAAGAGATTCCTAGTACTTTTAAAATTTATCTTCGATTGTACGAAGACTCTATGCGTATCCACACCGAGACCAAGCCTTGCTATCAAACTCTTTGAATCCTGGAACTGATACAAAAACTGAAGAAAAAATTGCCAAATGCAGAAATGAACAGTGCGTATCTGCACTACACATTTTTTTCTGCCTAATATATATATATATATATATATATATATATATATATATATATATATATATATATATATATATATATTTCACTTTCCAATCCTTTCGTATTCACCGTAAGCTACACATTTGAATAGCCATAATAACTATTCAATTCATTAACTCTCAATATGATGGATTGTTGCACCTTCTGCCGTTTGCTTTTCAAAGAATAGCTATAATAGCTATTCAATCATTCAATTCTCAAAAAAGAATAGCTTCACATTTGGCCGTATACCATAATAGCCATAATGGCTATTCAACATCTTTTTATTCTCAAAAGAATGGCCACGAGAACGTTGGTGAAAGAATTGGAAAGGTTGTGCAACGTTATTCCTATCTAATAGGAATTCTTCACGTAATTGTCTTAAGAAATAATTACATTCTAAGTGCTAGCAAAGAATATAATAATATTCCATTTGGATTAAAAAAAATTATTTATTTGATTAAATTAAATTCTCTAATTTAATTTATCAAATAATAAATTAAATAATACTTTAGCAAAGACTAGAACACTCGTTAGTGTGTGACCCCATAGGTTCAATACTAAACCGGTAGTAAATTAGTCAAACTAAAGTACTAATCAAGGTTGGCGTCTAGCAACACTTCTTAACGACCGGATAGCATGAAGTAATATCTTCAAGAACCTTTAGAAGAATAATGTAATATTTCCTTCCATCGTTCCAGCTCCGAGTTAACCTTAGAGTATGGTATAATTGTCAAAGCTCTAAAAGGTAAACTCTTATATTTTATAACCAACTAGTGAATGACTTAAGAAACTCATTTCTTCATTCATTCAATTGCCTTGGCCAAGGTCTTTAACTTTGTTGTTATAATCATTGAGCTCAAACTCATTACCGAGAGTTGATGGATTCCTTCTTGATATATCATTAATCCTACAAGTACTTAGTCATACCCAATATCCATTCAACTAGCACCTTAGGGCATTAGGTGTCCGGAATCAAAGTATAAAAAGTAACTTGTTAATTACTATGATAATCTCAGGTCAAAGGAAATATTTACACTCTTCATGAGAATATCCTATTGACAAATTAACGGTAATATAAACCATTAGGATTTCTCAATTGAGCCAGTTCAATGATCATATCTCCATATGCATCATCTATATATGTGAATTAATAAATGAGATCTATTAATATCTATCCAATAGAGACCATCACATATATATTGATCTATCCGGAATAATGATGTCCCTTTCTCAATAATCCTCCGATCAAGAACACTTTAGATTAAATTATAAAAGACTTGCCTCTCATTAACATGATCTCTATCATGATGACAAGTGTCTAAATTTAATCAAGGACTTTGTCATATCAAATAAATAATCATTAAATGAATATGACAAATAAAACCATTTAATGGAATGCCAATTTATTTTATCAAAATAAAATAATTACAATGCGTTACACAATGGATTGGATCTAGGGCATACCAATTATTCCCTAACAAATTGTTTATTGAACATCAGAATAGAGCCACCATATGGTGTTTCTTTGGTTATATTTTGAAATACTTCTATATAATTTTTTTTAAAGAAAAAGTAAATATATACTATATTAAATATAATGTTCACAACTTCATTTTCAAATAATAAAAAACTTATTAATCCAGTAAAAAAAATCTTATTAATTTACAGTGCTGGACAAGTGAAGTGTACACCTGCTTTATGTGAAGTTATACGAAAATGGGGGCCTATCAAAGCAAAGGCCTGAAAGCAGAGCAGACACCATTTACGGCAAAACGGAAAGTGAAGAAACAAAAATTTGCAACATGGATTTTAATGTCACGTGAAGATGCAACAAAATGCATAAGCCAATGGTAATATCCAAAGTGCTCGCCCAAAAGAAAAGGAGTATAGTGATACAGTGTGTGTGGTATAAGCTTTGGGAGCACCGAAATTATTTTTGTACCTGTCAAACTAATTTTAATAGAAAAATATATTTGGGTATATATTTGGAGAAATAATTTTACATCCAAAATCGATTATACTAGAAGCAGCTTCGAGTAGCTTCTGCTTTTGGATTGAAAAACTACACTAAGTTTTACATCAAACTTTCTTTCAAAATAAAAACATCCAAACATTGACTACTTCTAGGGTGAGAGATAATGACAAATCTCTCACCATGAGAGACCATCAAAAAGCTCTTATTTGCAAAATAAAAATTATTTTTCACCCTTTCCCCTCCTCTCTCACCCTAGAAGTAGCCCTCAAACACAAATCACTTTAGTTCAAAATCAATTGTATTGAAATCAATTCTATAAAATCAATTTTATCAAAAATTACGTTAGTCAAACGTTCATCCAAACACACAGTGAGACTTTTAATCAATAGTAATTTTATAAAAGAAAATAAAAAATTATAGATTATAGACATCATCCTAATAATCAGATATGAAGGACAAACAATTTAAAATGTCAAGATCATTATTCCAAAACTTTATCATAACTTTTATTTTTGTCATACAATTATATTTTTCCCCATCTTAGAGTATCCAAATTGAAAACAATAAATTTCGTTTTAATTTGGTTGAAACCAATTTAAACGCAACCATAAAGATACACAAACACATACACGCCCCAGTCACACTCATACATTGTTGCTCTAATTTCCTAAACCAAATGATACTATAAAGTGAATAAATAAGATGTTACCTCAAAAAACAAAAATTAAGATGTATTCACCTTAATTTTATATGTCTAAGGTGTTTTATAGATAAACTTATTTTAAAGGAGCTTTTTTCAAAGAGTATGGGCTTCCGTTCTTATCACGAGCTTCCTTTTTTATCCATTTTCATTAATTCATGTTATACAAATTCTTAATTTCCAAAAACAAATGATACTAATACTATAAGGAATGACCGTCCATTTTAATCCATCCTTATTAATTCATGTTTAAAAAAATTGGTAGGAGATTCACTATTAATGATATGATAATAATGAGTCCTTGAAATGTTGAGGGTTTTTTTTGGGGCCATGGCATGATGGCAAAGCCTCCATTATTCAAAATCTAATCCAAATCCAAACACCTAATACATTTCATTATTGTGAAATCATAATGCTATAAGAAACACTCGACAACCAAAAGTTAACATACAAAACCCAAATGCAATTGAACAAAATGATTAAAACTAAGTTGCACTAATGGACACTGAAACAAACAACCCCAACCCATGGTTAATGGTTGGGCTAGGCTAAGCTAAGCAGAAGAGAGGCGCACAGAAACCACCACCTACTTTGGCGTAATCGTCTTGCACCACTTCATCGTGGCTTTCTTGGGTGTGCGCACAGTGCCCCCTCTTCCCTTAGCCGAGTAAGTTCGGTACACTACGTACCCCTTCCCTGACAACTTCCACTTCACCACATTCTCTCACCAATACCCCTCCACGTCAACATCTTGCATGACCTACCCTTCCACACCTGCCTTGCACGTGACGACAACAGAGAACTCAGTGGGCTCAAAGCATTTCAACACCCTTCTGATGAGTGGCCCAAAACCAATAGACACAGGGTCCAACCCCTCCGCTTCGTAGCTGGCATAGATGAGCCCATCCTCCGGGGTCACGTGCACGGTTGAAAACGCCGCATCCTCGATTCCATTCATGGAGTACCCGCATGGGTCAAACTCAAAGTCACATATCACGTGACTCGGAATAATCTCCGCCACCCCAGACATTTCAATCATTTTGCCACCTCCTGATTCCTTGAAAAACATGCGCGCTTTGTTGCGATCTGTGACACCCTTAATCCGACATCACATTTGTTACCCAAACACATACAAAGCGTTAAATAAAATCTTGCTGGTTTACTTTCGGAAAATAGTACATTAAGTCCTGAAAATCGAGATAATTTTTTTTTCCTTTTTACAATTATAACAATAACTCCAAGTATAACAGTGTAACTCGTATATATATATATATATATATATATATATATATATATATATATATATATATATATATATATATATATATATATATATGCATCATCAGTTAGGATATAGAAAAAGAACAGTGGACAATATGTCCCTTCAAAAGAAAACTAGTAGAACTAAATACTGAAACTCTAAAAACTAGGTAGCGATAGTCTCGAAACCATATCACTAATACTCGTGGCTATCAGTAGCCGACAACAGACTACCCAAAAATTGCTACCTCAAAAAAAAAAAAAATCTACACTTTAAGCTTGTCAACGCCTAGTGAAACTCGTTGGACAATCCCCCTAAGGAGGGTCCAACACCAGAATCAGGAGAGGAAGCTAAGGAATCTACATTCCCATTCTCCTGAGGCTGGGGCTCAGGAGTATCTAAAGGGTGATACTCAGGAGCCTCCTGAGGATCCTCCTCAGGGTCCTCCTCCACATCCTCTCCCTGCCCCTCCACTACCAAAACAAAAGGCGGGAGAGGAGTCTGAGGTGACTGCTGCTGCATGGGCTGTGCAGCTGGGTATGATGATGAATCAGCCCCTGATTCACGAGTGACTGCAAAATCATCCGGGGATCTGAATCGTCTCCACAGTGTGGGTCCTCTCCTAGGGCCCCACCTCTACTGTCCCTTTGAGAGTGCAGATCGGTCCGGTGTATGCTGCACTACTCGCACCCTGGTGGATGACCCATGCAGCTGGGTCCTCCCTAAAATCAAACATGAGGGAGCGTACCCTCGAGTGGGCTAGCGGCTCCAGTACTGGGTCCATCTGTAAATAAGATACAATATATATACCAAAGCCAGACAGTACAATCCAGAAAATAGCAAGGGTGAGAAACTAATATATGAATCCAAAAACAACAACTATACTCAAACACATACAGCAGATTCATGTAAGCATGTCTCACCAATCATCATCATGCATAAGATAACACAATATATCAGAATACTAACAGTAAAATACAAGGGCCTCGTGCCCAACAGTCAACGTTATTTTCAAAACGTATGCATGAACACTTCCACATATATCAACTAATGTTTAGTTCTTAATTTTCGGAAATCCCATCACCATTCAAAACGAGCTGATCAGGCTCCAAAATCATTGGCCCGCAGGCAACAATGACTAACACCAAATTGGTCAAAACATAAGCACATGAATTCCAGGAAATAGCACATGGGCGCGTATATTAGAGGTACTTACGATGTAATCAGTCATACTATATTGTCCAACTCAGGGCACAATACGAACACACAGCACGTATGACATCATTATCCATCAAGGCACAATGTTACATGATGACATAAGTCATCCCCAGGCTTCCTTGCTATCAAGGTCTCCTCATTTCACGGTACGTTTGCCAAAAATCATATATGCATGAGAAAACCATTTGTTTTCACCAGTTTATCTTTGTCGTATCAATATTTCCTTGTTGAAGCATCAACGCTATCAACCACCACAATGTTTTAGACTCTTTAAACCTTTCCTACATTTTCTCAACCTGGACACTCAGTCCAAACTCAAAAAGGTCACGCAGTCCACACTGCTCAAACCCAAAAAAACCTAACTGATGCACCAGTTTCGGATTTTGGATTCAAAAGCAGAAAAATTTCTGCAAGCTTACAGGACCACAAAGAATGTCCACAAGCTGACAGGACCAACACATTAACACGAATCCTTGATCCATGTGTTCTGCAGAACCCTAGAACCCCGACGTCTTGGTTTCTAGGTTCCAAACCAAAAACCACATTTCTCTTTTAAAAACTCAAAAACCAAAACCCAAATCTCCAAAGCTTACACAAAACCTTCGGGATCGGTTTTTCCATAAAAATAAAACTCGGTCTAAAGACCACCTTTTCTCTTTCGTAGTTTTTCGGTAAAACACCAACTTTGAAATACAGTTCGTAAAAACCATTTTTCTTGGATAAAACAATTTATTTTGAAACCACGTTTTCAAAACCACTTTTGTTTGAAAAAGGTTCCCTTTATTACTTTAAAACTATCAAAGCCTCTAAAACACACTTTTCACCTCAAAATCTTATTTTTCTCATTTTAAGGCATTTCTTTCTCTTTTTTCCTTTATGTCAACTCAACCTTTTAATAAAGCAAATGTTTATTTTAAAAGTAAAATACCAAGATTGAAGACCAAATTTGATCCTTCACCATACTCGGTACCTGAGCCCATTCCTCAATCAGAATGCTAACCCTGTTTCGAGCTTCCAGGGCCACAAAACCGGTGAATTTGTCAGCATTCGGCCCTATGGCCCCCCCATATGTATCAAACTCAACCGGAAGCCTCTGATCACCGCAACGACTCAGGGCCAACGATTGTAACTTTGTGGCTGCTCTACCCCTTTTTTTGGGGCGTGCACCACCTAACCCGCTATGTGAAGGAGAAGGAGGAATGCCTGCTGGATCAGTCATGTATGCCTATTTAGACAAAAAGTAATAAATTAGGTCAGTATATAAGAATGGATAAATAAAAAAAAAGTCTACTATAACATGGATAAAAAAGCCTACTTTAACATGGATAAATAAAAATAAGTCTAACTTAACATGGAGAAATAAAAATAAGTCTACTTTAACATGGATAAATAAAAGAAGATTACTTTAATTTAAACATAACTTACACTATGGTCAAGTTTAGATCAATATCCCTTTATGATGATCATCACGAGTGGCAAGTACATCGTCAACTACATTTTCCTCGACGAAAATAGGCATCTGTGTTGAGAAAGAAGGAGTTTCTGGAATATCAAGAGTTGAATCTTGATTTTCATGGATACCATTATGCATGCTTTTTCCTTGGAGAACAACTGACCACCTTTTGTTAGAAGGATCATTGATATAAAACACTTGTTTTGCTTGTGAAGCCATGATGAAAGGCTCTTCCGTGTGACCTACTTTGTCAAGGTCTACCAATGTAAATCCTAATTCTTCAGTTTGTACACCACTGTTACTGTTAGCCGACTTACACTTAAAAACAGGCACTTGAAATTTAGTGTAATCGACCTCCCAAATCTCTTCAATGACTCCAAAGTAAGATTTCGATGCCATAATGTGATTTGTATCTTTTGAACTAGAGAAGTGCATCGACTCAGATACGATCATAACCCCACTGTTTTGCATGGTACTCTTGTCATCTTGGGACTTTGTATAGAAGGAAAACATATTGATATCATATCCACTCCAACATATGACTTCAAGACGTGGCCCCTGTGCTAGCCATTGTAATGTATCGGAAGCAGTATGATCATTTGTAATTTTTTCTTTAAACTAGGCTACGAAAGTCTTGTTATGATGGTTCAACAACCATTTTTCGTTCCTTCTAGGGTTTTCTTCCTTGACCACTTGTTTGTGAGCACATAAGTAAGGTGCAACCTCATCAGTGTTATTCAAAATGTGCAAATGGGCTTGAAACACTTCCTCCCGAGCCTTGCTATTAACCTTTATACCTCGTGTACCCTTACCGGCACATCTTCCCTCATGACGAGGCTTAGGAATCCCTATAGCCTCCACTTCTGAAAGGTAGTCTTGACAAAACTCAATAGCTTCTTCTGCAACGTACCTTTGAACAATAGATGCTTCAGGACGGTGTGGATTCTTCACATACCCTTTCAAGATCTTCATGTATCGCTCAACTGGGTACATCCACCTTAAATAAACGGGGCCACATAATCTAATCTCCCTCACTACATGAACAATTAAGTGAACCATGATGTCGAAAAATGAAGGAGGAAAATACATCTCCAATTGGCATAAGATTATAGCAGCCTCATCTTCCAACTCATCCAACTTCTGGGGGTCAATGACTTTGCTACATATAGCATTGAAGAATGAGCACAACCTAGTTATGACATGTCTAACATTTTTAGGAGCAATACCACGAATAGCCACTGGTAGTAGTTGTTGCATCAAGACGTGGCAATCATGAGACTTTAAGCCAACCAATTTTAGATCATTTGAGACAAGTCTCTTGACATTTGAAGAGTAACCCTGTGGCACTTTGACGCCCCGTAGACACTCACAAAAACTTGTTCTCTCTTTTTTTGACAAGGTATGACATGCTGGAGGCAAATATGTCCGCTTACCATCCTTTGGTTGTGGAGCTAACCGCTCTCGTATACCCATCGCAACCAGATCTAGACGAGCATTCACACCGTCCTTTGTCTTACCCTGAATGTTGAGAAGCGTTCTAATTAGACTATCACATACATTTTTCTCCACATGCATGACATCAATACAATGTTTGACATCAAGTTTGCACCAGTATGGAAGATCAAAGAAGATTGACCTCTTCTTCCATATGTTTTTCTCAATAGCCTTGTTTTGAGCCTTTCCGAACATAACATTAATGTCCTTCACCCTTTGATAAACTTTCTCTCCATTAAAGGCCGTTGGAGCAATTCCATTCTCTTGGAATCCATTGAAAGCTTTTTTCAGTCTACGATATGGGTGATCACGTCTGAGAAATCTCCGATGCCCAAGGTAAACTGTCTTCCTTCCATGTTGCAATTGTGTGAAACATGTGCCTTCTTCACATATTGGGCATGCTTTATGCCCCTTAACACTATACCCGGACAAGTTCCCGTATGCTGGAAAGTCATTGATGGTGCAAAATAACATGGCACGCATCTTGAAAGTCTCTTTGTAATGGCCATCAAACACATCAACGCCTTCCACCCACAACTTTCTCAAGTCTTCAATCAAGGGACTTAGATAAACATCTAAGTCATTTCCTGGCTGTTTTGGGCCCGAAATCATCATAGATAACATCATGTATTTGCGCTTCATGCACAACCAAGGAGGTAGATTGTAAATTACGAGGAGAACAGGCCATGAACTATGGATACTACTTAAGGTACCATACGGATTCATTCCATCCGTAGCAAGTCCAAGCCTAAGGTTTCTTGGCTCATTTCCGAAATTCGGAAACAAACTATCAATTCTCTCCTATTGCACAGAATCAGCCGGATGGCGAAGCATTCCATCATGTTTCCTCTCATCTGCATGCCATCTAATGTTCTTTGCGTCATTTACATTAGCGAACAATCGCTTGAACCTTGGAATTATTGGAAGATACCACAACACCTTTGCAGGAGGACCCTTTGTGATCACATCACAACTAGAATCACCATCCTTCACTTTGTACCGCGATACCCCACACTTGGGGCAGTCGTGCATCCCTTCATACACACCCCTGTATAGTATGCAATCATTAGGACATGCATGTATCTTCTTATACTCCATACCCATCGGACAGAGTATCTTCTTTGCCTCATAGTTATGATCTGGCAGTGTGTTGCCTTCTGGAAGCATGTTGTTCAACAACTCAAGCAATTCGGTGAAGCTTTTATCACTCCACCCATTTCTCGCCTTCACTCTGAACAATTTTAAGACCGCCGACAACCTTGTATAAGTAGTGCACCCCGGATACAAAGGCGTATCCGCATCACTACACAAAGTATCATACACACGTGCTCGCTGAAATGACTCTTGTCCAATATCACGGATCATGTCCTCTAGTCGATCGTCCTCCATATCTACATCAACTTCTTCACTTTGGGACACACTTGGCATGTTTAACAAGTCTTCACCATGCCATATCCATCTTGTATAACTCTTGCAAATCCCTTCACAAATAAGATGATCACGTAGTTGCTTAACTTCACATTTCCTCATATTCAAAAATCTAACACAAGGACAATTAAATCTTCCATTACTATCAGGAAGATTTCTTTGAGCAAATTCTAGAAACTCTTCCACTCCCTCCCGATACTCATCACTTGTGCGTTTACTAACCATCCAACTACGGTCCATATCCATGTTCTGTAGATTTACACATATTTATACAATATGAGCACAAGAGAGGAGACTCTCAAAGAGCAGTATTTGAAATTATAGGCCTAAACCTTAAGTCCTATAATAGAAACTAAACCCCTCGACTATTGATCAAACCAATCCAGATGACCTGACTTTTTAAAAGAACCCGAACCCCTTGACTATTGAGATTATAAGCAAAGCCTAAAAGTCTATGCTCAATATACATCAAAGTGTTTAAGTATAAAAAAAACTCAAAATGCATTTCATTATTTCATGAAATATTCAAATCATTAAAACAGAGACAATGCTAAACAGTAACTAACAGAGAAGGATTACCAAGCAGAAGGGGAGTTGGGGCGGTTCAAATGCGGTGGTCAGTTGTAGAAGAGAGGGAGTTGGGGTGGTTCAGTTGTGATGGTTCAGTTGTAAATGGTTCTGAGCATATATTAGCAAAAATGGTATTTAGCAAATGAGGGTTTGAGCAAATAAAAATAGGGAAGAGAGTTACGTACCTTTGCGAAGAGGAAGTTATGGTGGTGGTTCTACGGTGGCTCACGAACGGAGGAGAAGGAGGTCAGTGAAGAGAAGAGAAAAGTAGGTCGCGGGAGTGAGAACACTATAATGTTGAAATGTAGGGCACGAGACAGAGAAGATTTGAGAAAGTTAACGTTATAAATTTTAATAACTTTTAACATCGGTTGTTAGAAAAAATCGATGTTAAAATTTATTTTAACATCGGTTATATAAAAAACCGATGTTAAAAAGTTACTTTTAACATCGGTCAACAAAGAACCGATGTTAAAAAGTTAGCACCAGTAAATATGGAATGGAGGGAAGAAACTTTTAACATCGGTTTTACCAGAAACGGATGTTAAAAGTACATTTTAACATCAGGTTACTTATAACCGATGTTAAAAGTCTGCTCCATACGCTATTTATTTACAAGTTTGCCACCGCGTCTATTTTTAACATCTGTTTTTCTTTAACAGATGTTAAAAGCCTGACGTGAAAAGTCTATTTTCCACTAGTGTTAGCATTAATAAGAGTATGGAAAAGTCTAGGTTAATTGAATCTACTCCCGTTATGGAAGGTTTCTACACTACACATCTTCCTTCTCTCTCCCAAATCTCTCATTAAAGCTATGAAGCAACAAAATCCCTCCCATTCATGACTAAGAGGGGCGGCAAAGCTTGCAAAGAGGAGAGGAATGATTGAAATTCAAAAACTATTCCCAATATGGCAAGAATCAACTCCCTTAATGCCATTTAACTCCTTTTTATTTCTCTTTAATTACTTAATTTTTTTTTTTATTTAATTGGAAAAACAAGTTCTCTTCCTACACCATACGAAGGTCACGTTCAAGCTATAGGAAGAAGATGTGGGAAAGTTTGAAACTTTCAAACTCAATCCCATTGAGGCATGAATCCATTTCCTTTACTCCTTTCTTAATGCTCATCAATTCTTTTACTCTTTTCTTTTTCTTTATTTTATTGCAATATTGGAAAATGGATTTCCCTCCCTTCTCTAACTTATTTTTGAGCAAGGCATCAAGAGGAGAAGCATATTTCATTTTCAAAAATTCTTCCAAAGAGAATATTCCAAGACAAGCCAATTAATTCACATTAATCCTCTTAATTCACAATCAATGAAAACAAAACCCTCTCTCTCTCTCTCTCTCTCTCATTCCTCACCCTCTCACACGGCCAATGCTAAGGTTATGTTTGGAAGTTTCGAAGGAGATGGAATGAAGTGATTAGTAATGGAGTGGGGTGGAATGGTAAAAGTATACCACTCCATTGTTTGAGAGTTTAATGAGGGAATCCCAAACCCCTCAATTTGGAGGGTATAAAATATTGGGGGTTTGAGTGGGATGGAGTGGTTTGAATTGCCATCCTAAACAATCTCACTCCATTACTTACTAAAGTCTCAAATAATGGGTTAAATCCTTTTAACCATCACATTCCATTACTAATCATCCAACTCTATCCTCCCAAACATAGCCTAAGGGAAATAAGGCCAAGTTGACTCATTGCTCTCATTTCACTTACTCACTCTAAACACTCTCAAACCCTCTGAAAAATACTTAAAGGCCAAAAAGCTCTCTCCTCCTCCTCATCTTCCCTGACGCGGCAGCCATCAAAACCACCACCACCTTTTCTCCTTACTTCGTAAAAAACCTAAACACACTTCCTTGATCCTTACCTCTTCCTCTACGATTTTTGTGCAGAGGTTTCCTCGTTCAAGATCGTCTTCAAGAACAAAACGTTCATTCTTTTCCTCCGATCAACAAACGTAAGTAATTTTTATCCATCCTCCTATACATTTCGTGACATAGACACTTTCATGGTGCTCAATGTCCTTTCAATGTGTTCTTTCTTATGAGAAGTCTTTCCTCGTTCTGATTAGGATTTCTCTGTTCGTGGATCGGTGACGTTTCGCCTTTGAAAAGCAATTTTCCAAGGAAGCACACCCCTTTTTGTGTAACACTTCACTTAGGTAATAACGAGGGAGTGAAAATCATCCCCTTAATGTGATGAAATGGGCGTTTGTGTCTTGTTTGGTTGACCCGTGTTCATGGGTCTTGTGTGCTTTGTGAATCCCTGCGTGGATTATCTTTGTAATAGCTTAGATATGTTTTTCTATGCCTTTTAATATGTGGTATGCTTGCTGGAAAAATGTTTTAAAATGTTAAGAAAACTCATTCCTTTTGACCTAAGTGAAAGAATGGAACGGTAGATCCTTAGAGATTTGTATGTATTGGTGTTATATTGTTCATGTATATGCTTCTCATGACCATGAGGTGATTAGGGGCAGAAAAACAGAACCTAATGATCCTCATGTGGCCTAAGAGTGTAAGTGAGGGAGGAAAACTATTCCCTTAAAAGCCATGTTCTTTTACGGTTAAATCGGGTTCTTTAGAACGTAAGACGAAAACGTGTTCAGAAAACAAATTTGATTCCTATAAGGTACTATCATGGTTCGGCTATGATGCCATTCTTACCTAGGAAATTGAATATATTCAAGTAGATCAATAGAACTAGAGTTTCAAGTAAAAACCGAACGTTTTTCGGGCATAAGTAGTTTGCCCATTTTAGTAACCTTTAGAGAGTAAAAGTATTTTCAAACGCCCAATTAGTTGTTTAGTAATTTAGTAAGGATTGTTCCATTGAATGAATATAGGAAATACGATTTTGAAAGGCGAACATAAAACACTAGCTTAGGGAAAAGAGGTTTATACTCTTTAAGACGTTCAAAAAGAGATTTTCGAAATTATTTATACCTTTAAGTTTATGTAACTAGAA
This sequence comes from Ammopiptanthus mongolicus, assembly GCA_039655645.1. Taxonomy (NCBI): domain Eukaryota; kingdom Viridiplantae; phylum Streptophyta; class Magnoliopsida; order Fabales; family Fabaceae; genus Ammopiptanthus; species Ammopiptanthus mongolicus. Next base: position 75,612,591 of record CM077348.1, on the reverse strand, counting down.
ATACTTTTGAGAAATACTTTATCTTGATAAGACATCGTTGGGTCAGTTTCGAAATAAAAGAATCTTCTCAAAAGTCAAAAACTAAGTTAAGAGTAAACTAAAAGACAAGAAGAGCTGAAGTATGCCATGTGGTGGAGCAAGACCATATGCTATGTCCTTGACGACGTTGTCATCTCAGATCCATAAGACTTAGTAATAATTGGAGAATCCTTCAAGTTCTCTTGAAGAGTTGAAGATGAAGTAACTTAAGAAAAATAAGAAGAGTTTAAGTGAGGTATGCTACATGGTAGATCAAGACCATAAGCTCTTAATGACGATGTCATCTTGAATTCATAATACTTGATGGAACAAAGAAGTCCTTTTTGTGTTTGAGTAAACAATGACTAAACTCTTAGTAAAAGAACAAAGATGTCTAATGAATGGATTGTTGAATCCTTTTTCATAATGCATTTAGGGTAAAGGACCTTTGCATAAGAGATGAACACAAATATGAAACATTCTTAGAATAATGATAGTCCAATGAGGTGTTTGGATCCGAAAGTTTTGACTATCCATTGAAAGTGACATTCGGTACCACTGAGGGTGCAATAAGGTGTTTGGATCCAAAAGTTTGAACTCGATTGCAAAGGCTAGATAATACTGCCTGAATAGGCTAGATAATACTACCTGAAGAGGCTAGGGAATACTGATGAGGTGTGGGATCCCGGATACACCACCTGGAGAGGCTAGAGAATACTAACGGTTTCATGCGCGAAACTAGCCTGTTGATCAAAGCTTGATTTATAATGATAGACCAATGAGATGTTGGATCCAAAAGGTTTGGGCTATCTTTAAAGACCAAGTTTCTTGGAACATCTGGTGGTTCAATGAGGTGTTAGGATCCAAAAGGTGAACCGACCTGTAAGTGTAAGAAATGCCCTTTTGAGGTTTTGCTGTATGACAAACAAATATGAATTTGACATGAGTTTTTCAATTTGATTATACACTAATAATGTGTTCAAGTGATTGCAAGTTTATTCATGAAGGAGAAAGTCAAAGGATCAAAGGATAAAGATCAAAGCAAATCATAAGATTCAAAGATTTAAAGAAGATTATATGGAACAAAGCATCAAGATAAGTAGGATCTCATCTCAAAAAAATATTAAAGCTTATCATCTTCATTCACATTCATTCTTCTTCCTTCTCCAAAATGATTACATTTAAATGATTCTTATTGTCATTAACTTTGGTTGTCCTTTCATACGCACCATCAATAGAATTCAACCCTCCTACACATTAAAATATACATTTAACTATAACAATAACACATAATAGTAGTAACTAAAAGTCTAAAAGAAATGATGCTATGAAAGAGTTTCAAAAAAATATTCTTACCATCTTGTGAGAACCCAAGTAACCAATTGCGAGCACAAATGAGAGCTTCCAAATTTTTTGAAAGTAAAGAGCTTCTATACTTACTCAAAATATGACCTCTAATGCTAAAAGTGGATTCAGACGCCACCGTGGTAATTGAAATACTCAATATATCACGAGTCATCCTTCCTAAATCAACAAAACTACATCTATTATCCCTCCAATATTCCAAAACATTTAAGTCCTTTTGACCCACAAGTTTTGGCTCTTCCAAGTAGAGGTCAAGTTCAGATTTTCCATTTAACAAAGTTTATTTGTTCTCTTGTGCTTCAAAACCCTATCACATAATTACCAGAAGATTAAAACAATTAAGGATAACTACAAGATTAAAACTATACATATTAGGCGGGCATTAAAGTTTAAATTAAACTATGAAGCTTAATGATAGACAACATGGAAAATAAAACTTACATCATAACCTGATGGCAATGTTGAAATACTTGCCCCTTCTTTATAAGTTTGAGTTGACGTACTTGGATCTGTCATATAAGGAGAAGCTTCCATGTTGTTGATAATAATTGAAAAGTTCAAACAAAACATTCTTCACAATACTCATCTTCTCATCAACTATGGGCTTGTTAAAATAAAGTCTAGAGTAAGCATATTTTAGCCATTGAAACTTCATCCTAGGATCAAGAACACATTCAAAAGCAAGATTTGTGCTACACTCACTCCAGTACTTATCAAACTTTCCAATCATTCTTGAAGCCATACCACTAATCACTTGATCTTGACTTGATATATATTTTTTCAATAGAACCTCAATCTTCCATATTTGAAGGAAATATAAATTGGATGTAGAACTGGAAAACATTTTGGTGATTTCATAAAAAGGCTCCAAAAATTCACAAATCTTCTTTCCTCTTTCCCAATCATCATTTGTTGGATAATGCTTATAATGCTCATCTCGTATACCCAACCTTACAAAAACACGACTATACTTAATTGCACTCTCAAGCATTAAATAAGTAGAGTTCCATGTAATGGACACATCTAAGCGCCAACCAACACTACTATCAATACTACCAATCTCTTCAACATACTGAACAAATATATATTACCTTTCTTGATTCTGAACCCATCACATATTTTACACTTTCTCTAATTTTGTGCAATGCCTCACTTGCCACCTTTAATCCTTCTTGAACTATGAGATTTAGGATATGTGCATGTTGGGAATCGGGGATCCCGTTTATACTGCACATGTCTCCACACCATGGTATGATATTGTCCACTTTGGACTTACACCCTCATGGATTTGCTTTTGGACATCACTCAAAAGGCCTCATACCAATGGAGACATTTCTCGTGCTTATAAACCCAAGTACTTTCCCTTGTTTGAATAATGTGGGACTTGTTTGTACCTCAACAGTGCACAACATATAATATGAAAGAGGTCCCCATTACATAACAAATTATTCGACAAACAAAGTTGACTTTTCAAGATGTTTTGCATCCTATCATTAGAGGAAGCATTGTCTAAAGTAATTGAAAAAACTTTTCTTTCAAATCCCTATTCTTTCAAAAATTCAAGCACCTTTCTTGATAGCTCATGACCGGTATGTGGGAGGTCCAAATGACAAAAATTTAGCAACGTACTATTTAACTTCCAATTCTCATCAACAAAATATGCAAATATGCAGTTAGAGTGATATAACCACGAGTAGTGCAAGAAGTCCAACAGTCAGAGGTCAAACATACTCTCCCATTATGTCTAGCCAATTGATTTTTCAAACTTTCTTTTTCATGCATGTAAATCTTCATCACATTCCCAGTGTGATGCTCCCAAAACATAGCATGTTTCCCTGATACCATAAAACACAACGAATTTTTTTTTTCAAAATTTAAACATATATTCAAGTATAAGAAACAAATACAACATCAGGGTTTTGACTGAAAACCATGACGGATACATTATACTCATATAAAAGACACCTTACTGGCCGTGGTACAAACAATACAAGAGACTCGTCGATAGCTCTAAGGCCTCTCAACACCAGAAGCACCGACATCAGCGTCATCGCGAAGGTAACTCCCATGTCGACCAACACCCACCTCTTCGGCCAACTCATCAACCATCAAGCCTCTTCGTCTTCGGACCACGATCCGAACAACACGTAAAGAAGCATATACAACATATAAGAGAGGTAAGAAACTCTACAACTATCATATAACATGAAACAATGTAGAACACAACTCATCAACATGCACACCCAACAATCACAACCGTCTCGCAAGACCATCTCATCGATCAACCTCGAAATCATACCAACTAGGGATCACCACCTGCTCTACATATACAACTGATTCTACATGCATGTTGGCCAATCTACAACACCATCTTTACCCTTGGGAATGTTGCCTTTCAACTGTGAGAGTAGTCATTTTCCAAGGTAGGAATGTTGCCCTCCAACGGTAAGGACATCGAGTTGGTAGTTCAGGTTACTGATTCCCTTGTTCCCAAGAACGTGCAACAGTGGTTCCTCCAACTGTGAGTAAGCATTGCCTCCTCGAGCCCCTCCAGCCGTGAGAAAGCCCGAGAAGTTCCCAAACTGTAAGAAAACATCTCCCTCCCTTTAACTGTGAGTTCACCTCAACATCGTGTGATAATTGCTCAAATTGCTGTTGCAGCTGTACACATGCATACGGCTCCCTATACATAACCACTCAAATTGTTGTTGCAGATCTATACAAGTACCGACTTGTATGATAACCACTCAAACTACTGTTTCAACTATTCATACAGCCCCTTGTGACAACTACTCAAACAGATGCTGCAATTGTGCACAAGTTCTTACCTCGCATGATAACTGCTCAAATGATTGTTGCAGCTATTCATCTGGCTTTTCACCACAACGATGCAAATAATATGAGCATGCACCCATCACCAACTAATTTGTTATCAACATATGCACCTGGTATCTCAGTGTTACCTTAGCAACAACATGATCAACATCCTAGAGATTCATACCCTCCAACTGTGAGGATCCACTCTTCAACTATGAGAACCTTAATGAACTTAGATCAACTCAACTTAATATGCTTATAATATATCCTAGGCTATTCTATTAGTCCAAGGTCATATCAACCATCTCCCAATGCAATCAGGGTTAGAGTATTCATAACATCATCACATACAACATGTAGCATATTATCATTTCAGCCATATCGAAATATTAACTAGGCATGATATCACAATAGGAACATCATAGAATCTTCATTAGCATGCTATCAAGCATCATATTATCAACAACATCATATAATCACATAAGCAACTACCACATAGGCATACATCCCCGATCAACATATATCATAGTTTATCCTCTCGACGATAAACCCACAAAGCCTAAACCTTAGATTGGTACCACTTCACTGTAGTCACCGATGTAAGTTAGGTATTGTAGGTTACTCAACCACTAGTAGGGTTTGAGGAGTCCTACACATGTTAACAGTCCTGTCCTATGCTTATTTTTGCGATAGTTGAGGTTTCTTCCTCATCACCTGGTAACTCATCCTTGAAAGCTCCTACACCAACGAACAACCTTGACTCTCGATCACCACGATCACGCCTGCACGTCCGACAAGTTCTTCAAGGTGCAAAACTGCTACGATTCACACAACGAACATATCGGTCACTTCCACGAGTTCCTCGGTTCACTAGAAACATCAAAACATACCGAAAACTACGTTAGGAACCAAAACAACAACGAACATCAAACAAAGCACACTTCACAAAGGGATACTCACGCTGCTAAAGGTGGTAATCCCACAGCCTCCTTGTCCCTACGAAGCCAAAAACTGGTTTCGTGACTTCGACCGGATTTCTTGTTCGTTTTGATGACCAGAACCACAACCGAACACCTAAAACATATCTGTAACGGGATTAAGATCTTAGAACAATGAAGAACAAAACCCCACCATAACCATACTGAAGAACGATGCTGAACATCATAACACCTTACCTCGATCGATTTGCACGAACGAAGAACCAAAGATGAAGTAGAAGTTGCTACATATCAAACCACGAGATTGGATTAGGGTTTCAACTCATGAATAGCTCGAACGGAGCCCCAACAGCACCTCAACACTCTCTGGTCTCTCTCCACCCCCTCAGCCTCAAAGCTCGGAGGAAGAAGATCGGAAAATCTTCTCAAGTGTGAGCCAACACATGAATTTATAGGCATTTTGCTTGACTGAGAACGCTAAAGCGTTCTGTACACCCACGCTTGAGCGTTGACACGCTTGAGTGTGGACTCTTCCCACGCTTGAGTGTGCAACATTTCCTCACTGCTAAGGCACCGCCCATTTCTGACACGCGTGCATGCTGATTGACACTTGTCCCTCCACGCGTGTACCCTGCACGCTCTAACATGCTAGAACCCCATGCTTAAGCATTGACTTCCACGCTCGAGCATCCGGTTGTCCAACGTTTGAGCATGCTGTTCTAATTCTAATCTGTTTTTTCATGTTTTTTCACATTCTGGACTCATTCCAAGACCAAATCCACTCAAATTTGGACCATAGCTTCCTCAACCGATAAGGAACATAATTAACCCTCAAACATGCTTAACTTATGTCCTAAGCATCACTTGGTAAAACGAGATGATACACCCAGTAATAGAATTTCTAGAGATATTAGTAGTCTCACCAAAAGAAATATATTCACATAACGCTCTAAATCCTTGCCACTCAACACATTGAAATGGAAGATCATACAATATAATCATCTGCACGAACAACTTTATCATCAAGTTTTCTAGACCTCATTTTAGCACAATAGTCAAGCATCATAGTCCCCACATTATCAAGTTTAGGAATCTTTACTCACTTACAAAAATGACGATTTAAGAGAGATGTACCGCCCTTACTTGAACAAGTGTATTCCTTACCACAAGCTTTGCATTTACACTTTATCAAAGCAATTCCAAGCATTTTAGCAGGTGCTTGTGGATCATTCTCCTAAAAAATTTTACAATCCTCTTCAACATCAATCACACAACTACTCATATTCAAACACTGCATCATTTAAAATAAATTAGACTAAATTGGACATTGTTTATGTTAATATCAGTGGTTTTAAAATTGAAATAGCAACATAAAAGTAGACACAAATGAATAACCTTCGTATTTCTTGCGGCAGAAACAAATCGAGGAGAGTGAGAGTGAAGGTGTTGAAATTGATGGGCTGTGCAGAAGTTCGAAGGTGCTGAAACTGACGGCGGCTCGATTTGAAGGTGCTGGAACCAAGGTGCACGACGGCTTGGCTGGAACAACGGCCATCGTGTAGGACGGTGGCGCATGCGACTGTTGTAACACCCCATGTGACACCCCCATCTGGGACATCACATGGTAACCCGTTGCCGAAAATAAACTTTATTAATTTTTTGCTGTTTACTTTCAGAAAATAAGATTTTCTAAGTATTTAACTTAGTTCGCAAATCCGTGATAAAAAAACTTTCTTCTAGCGTAGTTTACCATACATCAACGTAACTTAAACACGCATGTATATAAACATTAAGCAGAGTATACATATTAAGATATCATAATTGCATACATAAGGCCTTATACATACGGCCATTCAAAAGAGTCATGGCTTTCAGTAGCCAAAGCAACTAACGAAATTGTTATTCAAAATATTAAGACTTATCCTATAGCTGGTCCATCTTTAAAGTACTGTAACTCCTCGTACGTCACCCTCCTCTGCATACTCAAGCGTCATAGAATGGATCCCCAAATGTTCCAATGGCATCTTGGAACTTATCTAAAAATGTAAGGGTGAGATACCAATATATGGATTCACACACGATAACTACATGCATTACACATCAATAGCACATAAGCATATATAATTATTATGCATAAGGTTCTACTAAATAAGCAAGTAGTATATCATAGGGTTTCATACTCGATAGTCATCGTCATTTTAAAAAATGCATGACACTTCAATATTCAACGTCTAATTCTTTACTTAATCTTCGGAGATCCCAACACCGTTTTATAAAAAACTGAGCTAATCAAGCTCGATTGCCAAAAGGCACACCATTGTTAAAACCATTGCATACTGTCCAACACAAGGCACAGGCGATCATCGTTTATGGTTTTCATTGTCCATCAAGGCACAATGGTATACACCATCTTGAATATCCTGCCATCAAGATATCCATATTAACACCGTTGGCACGTCTGCCGAATTATAATGCATGGAAAAACGTTTCAAGTCTTGCCACTTTTCTTTGTGTTCGTTCTTTCGTTGTCGTAGCTCAAAGGCTCCTGACTATTCATAATTTACACCGTTTTAAAACTTCTCATCGTTAACACAGGACGAAACGTCCGAGTGCTCAATCGCAGAGCCCTAGACCGATGCACCAGCCCAAGGTCCGTGGTAATAGAAAACATCATTCACCTTTAATCACGTTTCCTCATAATAAGAGGAGGACACACAGTCCATAACACCGTTGCATGGCTTCTCGGGTTGTTTTTACAGAATACTAGTATCCCGACGTATCATATACTAGGTTCACGTTTTTAACGTTTTTCACCATGTTTCGTTCTGTGAAACACAAATCCAAAACGAAATCTCCGCAACTCATCCAAGTTGTCGGATTTTATACCGTTGGAAAAAACTCGTTTACAGAAAACTTTTCTGTTTGAAAACCCTCGAATTATTGATAAAACTTATCTTTTGTTGAAAGTCCTTTCCCAAAAACCCATTTTTGAAAGGAAACAGCTGAGTCCAGAAACGTCGTCCCATAACGGTATTACTATTTTTCGAAAACATTTTTCGTAAATATTTTCGAAATTAAAACGTCGTTTAGCGTTAAAACGTCCTAAGTTAAAATTCTTAACTTTTCCTCGTAATTAACTTCTTCTTAAAAATCTAACCTTTTCTACTGATGTTATAATTTACCTTAGAATCCTTTTTAGTGAAACTTGCGTTATTGAAAAATTCTCAACGTTTCCCAAATAAATCTTTGGCGTTTACTACAAAGCTTTTCAAGGCTTTTATTCACGTTAATTAATTGAGCACTGACCACTATCAAGCTTCCCAATAAAAAATCAACATCACAATATGGTTATAGCAGATCATACAAGTAAAATACATATAACACATATTAGCAAGCAATTATCGACAATCAAAATAATTGCGGAAAGTAAATAAATCAACCACCACACAGCTTAATCACATATTTACAGACCAAATATGATAACACGTAGTTATCGGGAGAATCCCTCAGGCAGTCCCCTATACCTTTTGAAGTTTCACGGTTAGCGAAAAGTCTCCCGACCGATCCGAAAGTCACCCGGTTTCTCGTCGACAACTACACACAATCTATCAATCAAGATATCAACTTTAAATCACAAAATTTTCTCCTATTCATCTCCTCCTAAGTTCGGCCATAGCTAAATAAAATAGCTAGGGATGTCCAAAAATTCTCATCTCTTGGATTCTATCCTTACTAGGTGTGATAAGACTAAATCAAAGCCTATTACACCAAAACTTGAACGAAAACCTCATCCACTCATCCATGGAGGTTTCGGCCATAAATACCCATTTGAGCTAAGAAGCTCATTTGGTTTCCAACTCTTGGATTATGATAGAAGATCATGAATCTAGTTGAAAGAAAGTGGTTTGACATTAGAAGGATTTTTCTATAATTTTTCATGGATTTTTGAAGTTTATTAACAAAAACCTAACTTCCATGAATCATAAAGATTAAAGAGAGAAATAGAGAGATTAAGAGATGAAGATTGAAGTGAATACCTCCTAGATGATGAAGCTTGGTGAGAAACCAACTTAGTTTCACCAAATCCTGGAAGATTATGAAGAAATTTGGAGAGAAAGTGATGAGAAATGATGAACAAGAAAGAACAAGTGAAGATAGAGAGAAATAAGAGAGTTGGCCGAGTGGCCTAATGGGTGGGGTGCGGTCTTAGGTATTTTTTTCACTTAGGGGTAATTTGGTCATTTCATTAAAAGACCAAGGGCATTTTGGTCATTTCGCGTCCAGATATTTTGAAAATTATCATGACACTGACACGTTTCCCAATGTGATGTGACACTGAGTTTATCCATTAGCGGGTCCCGTTAAATCCCTTTACAGCTCCAATCGTCTCCCGGTTCGAGTATTCGCTCGAATAGTTTATATTATTTAAATTTTTAACGTCAAGAACTAATTTTAGCAAAATTGTAGAGAATCGAATTCTAAGACTAACTATCTCGTTCACGAGTCAAAATTAGGCCTTGATAGTAATAAAACACAACTGTCAGTGAAAACGCAGACCGCGCTCTGTTTGAGTTTTCGACCCAAAATTTAACCATAGCTTCCTACGGTAGCGTAGAGCATGACTATGGTCTCAGATTATTTTATTTCCCTCTCTAGACCCTCCAATAAAATAAAAACACATAAATATTGTTTAATTAGTATTTGAGAGTTTGAAAAATCAGGGTGTTACACCCCGTTTTTTTTAAAGCTTTCTAAAGACAATAAACAATATTTATGAGTTTGTATGTTTTTTAGAGAGTCTAGAGAGCGAAATAAAATAAAATAAGGGCATAGTCACGCTCTACGCTATCGCGGTTAAATTTTGGGTCGAAAAGTCAGACGGAACCCGTCTACGGTTTTCACTGACAGTAGTGTTTTACTACTATAAAGACCTAATTTTGACTTGTGAACGAGACAATTAGAGTTAGAATTTAATTCCCTACAATTTTGCTAAAATTGGTTCTTGACTTTAAAAAGTGAAAATAATATAAACTATTCGGGCGTAATTCAAATCAGGAGACGAACGGAGCTAGATATGGATTTACTGGGACCCATAAACGGATAATCTCGAAGTCACATCACCTTGGGATGCGTGCCAAGTGTCATGATGATTTTCAAAATATCTGGACGCGAAAAGACCAAAATGCCTTTGACTTTCGTTACCCATATGTGAAAAGACCATTTTGCCCTTAAGTGAATTTTTAACCTCCTTATCTCTCCTTTCTCTCTTCCTTACGCCTCCTTCCCTCATCTTTTCTCTCTTCATTTCCTTTCTTCTTCTTCATCTTTCTTCACCATTTTCTCTCCATGTTTCTTAAGAAATTTTCAAGCTTTTGTGAAGCAAAGTTGATCCTTCACTCATCCTCATCACCAAGGATGTATAGACTCCATCCTTGAGCTCTCAATCTCTCTCTTTCTCCATTGATTTTCATGGTTTATTTTAGAGTTAGAACTTGAAGCTTAAACTTCAAAAATGCATGAAAAATTGTAGAAAAATCCTTTTAATGCCAAACCAATTTCTTTGAGCTTGATTCATTGTCTTCTATCATAATCCAAGACATTGAAACCAAAAGAGCCTTCTAGCCCATATGGGTATTTTTGGCCAAATCCTCCATTATTGAGTGGGTAAGGTTTTGGTTGAAGTTTTAGTGTAATGAGCTTTGATTTAGTCTTATCACACATAGTGAGTAATGAATCCAAGAGTTAGGAATTTTTAGACATCCCTAGCCTACTTTACCATGAAGAGGCCGAATCCTATGTGTGGGAAAAGCTTGAGTTTTTTATTCCAATTTTGAGTAAAAAGACTTACTCTGGTGTTGTGCATGCTTAAGGATCATTGATCCAAGAGTTGGTAGAATTTCAACACCTCTAGCCTATTTTAATAAATAGCAGCCGAACCCTAGTCATAAGGATTAGGGAAGTTTTGATTTCACTGTATTAATTTCTAGTTGTGATCTGTTGTGAAGGATCAGACAACATTCGATTGTTCGAGAGCGTGTACGACAGACAGTTGCAGAGCCACAGTCGGAGTTGCACTAGGAAACTATTCAGGTGGGGAGAAAGAACTGCTTTCGTCGGAAAGGCAAGCTTAGTATAGAATGTATACATGTGTAGGGGAACCTTAAACCCTACTAGAGGTTGAGCCTTAGACAAAGTGCCTGGACCCTAGGTGTAGGTACTTTCGGGCTATCACCACTAAGATGATAATCTAGATAATGTGATTGATTGAGGTTGATGTGTTGGACTGTTTATGTGCTTATTTGTTGATCTGTTAATTGTCATCGTGATGATATCTGTCTTGGCTTAATTACTGTTGTGATATTTTATTATTGTGATTGGCTAGATGGTTGTTGATGAGAGTATGGTGAGTTGTGATGTTGTTCGGGTTGACACCATCGTGGTCTTGACCATGGAGCTATGGCTTGTTGACGCAAGGCGTCGTGATGTTGATGATGATGTTGGTGTTTATGTTGATGTGGATCCAGCGCACTGTGGTCGTGGCCGAGTGATTTAGGTGTGAGATTTTGGTATCAATCTGTGATGGATGTGTGTTTCATATCATAGCATTTCATACCACAGCATATTTTGTCACAAAAGGGGATGTCCAATTGGGGACGTGATATTTTAATCCCGAGACGAGATGTCCAATTGGGAACGTGATGTTATCCCGACGGGGATGTCCAATTGGGGACGTGATTTATCAGCCAACATGGATATAGGGTAGTCAGCATGTACATAGGGACTAGTATCCCTCGTATAGGTTTGATCTGATAGATTGACAATTTAGATGGTTGTGCTGTATGACTCAAGGGATGGGTGTTGGTGCATTGTTTGTTTCTATATGTTGCTGCATGTATATATATGTTGTACTGTTGCCCCTCTTCCATATTTGATGATGCATGTTTCTTATCTTCCTGTGTTTTCTCGGTATGTTTATTTTATTTTATGGGAAGATCCTGTGGAGGAACTAGATGCCGAGGAGTTGGATAGCACTCCTTATGAGCCTGATGCCGGTGGACGAGCCTAGGACCTTAGCCTCGAGAGGTTGGGAAGTGGTCGTGGTTAGACAGAGAGTTGTCTCTCGGCCTTTTTTCATATTTTGCTTATCATCTGTATTGTGCACTCCGTATGTATGCACTAATACTGTAGCCCTACTGACAGGGCAACCGATGCATGTATGTATACTTTTACGTTTAAACTGTGTTACTCTGATAGGTGTGTGCTTTGGCATAGCCTTAATATAATTTCGTTTTCGTGTTTTAATCTTTCCGCTGCGTTTCTTCGTAATAAAGCGCGTTAACGTTTATAATACGGTTTAAGACTTAGCTAAATATCTTAGGTTCTTTAATGAGACGGCGGGTCGTCTAATTTGGTGGTATCAGAGCAGTTCGATTCTAATATCAGACTATGTGGTCTAAGAAGTGTACTGGTTTGATAAGTTGGATCCATATTGGATGCCAACTGTGTTAGAAAAGGGGTAGAGCATCCGACGCGCAAGTTATAGATTGTGATAATTGTTTTATTTGTAAGGCATATGATATGTATATATGTTGATTAATATTGTATGTCTTGTGGATCGAAGCTAATGTTTCCTTTGCCAGGAAAGAATGGCTAGAGGACGTGGCACAGGAAGGGGAGCACTGGTTGGAACCGGGGACTTCGGTCGTAATGATGATACCTCAGGAACTGGAGGTGGCGGGGATCATAACCAAGCGATGAGGGCCATGAGGGATTTAGCCACTGCAATGCTGCAACAAACGCAGCAGAATGCCCAGTTTATACAGCGACAGGAAGAGAGGGACGCTAGACAACAACAACAACCGGCAAGAGGAGTTGAAGTTGTAAACATTGGACTGAATGCTTTTATGAAGGGTAATCCTCCCCAATTCCTTAGAGAATACTATCCGGAAGCTGCCGAGCTATGGCTGCAAGAGATCGAGAAGGTCTTTGTCACTATCCAATGCAGAGAGGATAAGAAAGTCACCTATGCTGCTTTCATGCTAGTCGGAGCAGCAGAAGCATGGTGGAAGAACAAGCAGAGATTGCTGGAGACTGAGGGGAGATTGCTGACCTGGGAAGTATTCTGCGAGAGTTTCTTGGAAAAAAATTTCCCAAGGAGTGTGCGTCAAGAAAAAGAGAGAATTCCTGAACCTGAGGCAGGACCAAAGGTCGGTGGGAGAATACGCCATGAGGTTCAAGGCACTGCTGAAATTCTCCCAGTTCGACCAAGTGTACCCGGATGAAGACTGGGAGTGCAAAAGGTTCGAAGACGGGTTGAGGCCCGAGCTGAAGAGGGCTATGCTACCGTTGAGCATCTGATCGTTCCCAGAGCTGATAGATAAATGTACAGTGCTAGAAGGACACGATCAAGAGGGAGTTACACAATCTCAAGTGAGAAGTGGTGGACCAGTCAGGAGTTTTGGTCAGAAGGGTCCCGGAGGAAAGTTTCAACCGAGGGCGAAGCCTTACAGTCGCCCAAATCAACAACCAGCAAGTTATGGAAAGGGGAATACCAGTCAGGGACAACCAGGATTTTCCAAGTGTTCTCGATGCGAAAGCCCGCATCTGGTGAAGGATTGTCCTCAAGCACCGAATGTCACTTGTTTCCGTTGTGGCACGTGGGGCCATTACGACAACGAGTGTCGAACCAAGGATTCTGGTAGGGGTCAAATTCAACAACAAGGCAATAGAACTCAAGATGCGGGGACAAACAAACCCGTGGTGGGCTAGCAGGACAGGCCACAGACGACGGGAAGTGTAACGGCTCGGATTGCTTTCAGGATTGTCGACTGTCCCCACAAACCAACACGGGTTCTTTCAGCATGTTTTGTCCTCATTCACACGGAAAACATCCTAGAAGGTCACCCATCCCACAATTACTCCAAGTCAAGCACGCTTAACTTTGGAGTTCTTAAGTGATGGGCTACCGAAAAGAAGATGCATCTTGTTTGTATAGATAGTACCAATCAATTCGTATAAGCCTTCCTTCAACTGTACAGCCCCATACCTGCATAGCCTCAGGATCCCTCTCATTCCGGTGTGAATTGGTTCATTCATGTGTCCCTCCACCTAGAAGCCTGCCAGGAGCCGCTCCTTGTCCGTGCCTCATGCACCGGTGATCACTCCACGCCCTCGTTAGCCCCGAGTGTTACAGGAAGAGTGTTCGCCGTGAGAGGATCTGAAGCCTCTCAATGTCCCGATCTGATACAAGGTAAGTGTCTAGTTGCAAGGGGACTCTTATCTGTTTTATTTGATTCGGGCTCTACACATTCTTTTATATCATTAGCGTGTATGGATCATTTGAAATTGCCTATTTCATCCTTACCATACGAATTGACTGTATCTACACCTACGGGTGATTCCCTGACAACCATATTTGTTTGTTTACAATGCCCGATTGTTATTGAGAACCGATCTTTTCTTGTAGACCTAGTCTGTCTGCCTATGCAACAGATTGATGTTATCCTAGGCATAGACTGGCTTTCGGCCAACCATGTGGTACTAGAATGTTCAAATAAAACCCTCTGCTTTTCTGAGCAATCTGGATCATTGTCTGCCAGTGATGATGTGTCGGCATATGTACAATCAGGAGAATGCATGGTGCTGTTTTCATTGGAAGTCGAGGAGACTCCAAATCTAGATGCTTTGACGGTGGTGCGTGAGTTTCCAGATGTTTTCTTGGATGATGTGCCAGGATTACCACCCAAGAGGGAGACAGAGTTCGCGATCGATCTTGCACCTGGAGCCGGACCGATTTCGATAGCACCCTATTGAATGTCCCTAACAAAGTTGGCAAAGCTGAAGAAGCAATTGGACGATATGCTGAAGAAGAAGTTTATAAGACCAAGTGTTTCCCCATGGGGAGCACCTGTATTGTTCATCAAGAAGAAAGACGGTAGTTCAAGGTTGTGTGTGGACTGCCGACAGCTCAACAAAGTGACGATCAAGAATAAATACCCGTTGCCAAGGATTGACGACCTTATGGACCAGTTGAGGGAAGCAACGATATTCTCTAAGATTGATATGAGATCCGGTTATCATCAGATAAGGGTGAAGGAAGATGATATACCAAATACAGCTTTTAGGAGTCGGTACGGGCACTACAAGTATCTAGTTATGCCTTTTGGAGTGACTAATGCTCCTGCAGTGTTCATGGATTATATGAATAGAATCTTCAGATTGTACCTTGATAAGTTTGTCGTTGTTTTTATCGATGACATCCTTATCTACTCCTTAAACAAGGAAGAGCATCAAGCGCATTTGAGGGTTGTACATCAAGTTCTTAAGAACAGTCAACTCTATGCTAAGATGTCGAAGTGCGAGTTTTGGCTAGAGGAGGTACCATTCCTTGGACATGTGATCGACAAGGATGGTATAATAGTGGATCCTGCAAAAGTTGAAGTTGTGGTTAAGTGGGAAAGCCTTAAGATGGTAAGTGAGATCAGAAGTTTTCTCGGGCTAGTAGGATACTACAGGAGGTGTATCGAGGGATTCTCGAAGATTGCATTACCTCTAACGCCATTAATGAGGAAAGGAAAAGCGTATGAATGGACAGAAGAGTGTGAGGCTAGTTTCCAAGAGTTGAAAAGGAGGTTAACTACATCTCCGGTACTAGTCTTGCCAGATCCATCAACGTCGTTCGATGTGTACTGTGACGCATCGTATCAAGGTTTGGGTTGCGTACTCATGCAAGAGGGGAAAGTGGTAGCCTATGCTTCCAGACAGCTGAAAGTGCACGAACGGAATTACCCAACCCATGACCTAGAGTTGGCTGCAATAGTGTTTGCATTGAAGATATGGAGACACAATCTTTATGGCGCTAAATTCAGTGTGTTTATCGACCATAAAAGTTTAAAGTATCTGTTCGACCAAAAGGAGTTGAACATGCGGCAGAGGAGATGGATGGAATTCATAAAGGATTATGAATTTGACCTTCAGTACCAACCAGGAATGGCCAACGTGGTAGCAGATGCATTGAGTCGGAAATATTTGCATATGTCGGCTCTGATGGTGAAAGAGCTGGAGTTGTCAGAGCAATTCAGAGATCTAAACTTAGATGTGGAGTGGTGTAAAGATAAGATAAGTTTAGGAATGGTCACTATCACTAGTGATTTTCTGAATTTGATCTGGAAAAAATAAGGAGAAGATCAATACCTACAGGAAAGGAACCAGATGGTGGAAGAAGGAAAGACTTCCGAGTTCAAGAAAGGTGTTGATGGAATCCTGAAGTTTGGAGACAGGATATGTGTGCTTAAGGATAGCAAAGTTAGGAACATAATCTTGGAAGAAGCACACAAGAGCAAGCTAAGTTTTCATCCCGGATCTACATAGATGTATCAGGACCTAAAGGGAATGTTTTGGTGGCCTGGGATGCAGAAGGAAGTAGCGGAGTATGTCCAATCCTGTCTGGTGTGTCAAAAGGCAAAGATCGAACACCAGAAACCAGCAGGGTTATTGCAATCATTGGACGTCCCAGAATGGAAATGGGATAGCATTGCAATGGATTTTGTTTCCGGACTACCAAGGATGCAAAGGAAGTGCGATGCAATTTGGGTAATCGTTGACAGGCTTACGAAATGTGCTCATTTCTTGCCAATGAACCAGAGGTATTCATTGGAAAGATTAACCCATATTTAGATCAAGGAAGTGGTAAGACTTTATGGGGTGCCTTCGAGTATAATTTCGGATAGGGATCCGAGATTTACTTCCAGATTTTGGCAGAGCTTAAACGGTGCGTTGAGAACTAAGTTAAGAATAAGTCCAGCCTATCATCCACAAACTGATGGTCAATCTGAAAGGACAATTCAATCGTTGGAGGATCTTTTAAGAGCATGTGTTTTGGAAAACACAGGAAGTTGGGACGAATTCCTTTCACTGATTGAATTCACGTACAAAAATAGTTTCCACTCGAGTATTAACATGGCTCCATACGAGGCGCTATATGGACGAAAGTGCAGAACACCGCTTTGTTGGTATGAAACCGGGATAAATCAGTTGATAGGACCAAAGATGGTGCAGTGAACAACGGAACAAGTTAAGAAAATTCGGGAAAGGATGAATGTCGCACGGGATCGACAGAAGAGCTATAGTGACAAAAGGAGGAGACCTTTGGAGTTTCAGGAAGGCAATCATGTCTTTATGAGAGTCACTCCAAGAATTGGAATCGACAGGGCAATCAAATCTAGAAGGCTTACATTTAGATTCATTATACCATTTCAAATTCTTCGTCGAATTGGTCCAGTTACCTGCCAAATTGCTTTACCTCCCAACCTATCCAATGTTCATAATGTATTCCATGTATCGCAACTCAGAAAATATCATCTTGATCCATCACACGTGATAGAGCCTGAATCAATTCAGATAAGGGAGAACTTGGAATATGAAGCGCTGCCTGTACGAATCGAGGACAAGAGGGTGAAAGAACTCCGCGGAAAGCAGATTCCCTTAGTCAGGGTCATATGGGATGCTACAACAGAAGATGCCACTTGGGAACATGAAGAAGATATGCAACAACGATATCCACATTTATTCTAAGGTACGTAGAATTTCGAGGACGAAATTCTTTTTAAGGAGGGCAGTAATGTAACACCCCATTTTTTTTTAAAGCTTTCTAAAGACAATAAACAGTATTTATGAGTTTGTATTTTTTTCTGGAGGGTCTAGAGAGTGAAATAAAATAAACTAAGTGTAAAGTCACGCTTTACGCTATCGTAGGGAGTTATGGTTAAATTTTGTGTTGAAAATTCAGACTGAGCCCGTCTACGGTTTTCACTGACAGTAGTGTTTTACTACTATAAAGACCTAATTTTGACTTATGAATGAGATAGTTAGGGTTAGAGTTTAATTCCCCACAATTTTCCTAAAATTGGTTCTTGACTTTAAAAAGTGAAAATAATATAAACTATTCGGGCGTAATTCAAATCGAGAGACGAATGGAGCTAGATATGGATTTACCTGGACCCGTTAACGGATAATCTCGAAGTCACATCAGGTCACATCACCTTGGGATGCGTGCCTGGTGTCATGATGATTTTCAAAATATCTGGACGCAAAAAGATCAAAATGCCCTTGACTTTCTTCAAAATTACCATTTTACCCATATGTGAAAAGACCATTTTGCCCTCTTAAGTGAATTTTTAACCTCCTTATCTCTCCTTTCTCTCTTCCTCATGCCTCCCTCCCTCATCTTTTCTCTCTTCATTTTCTTTCTTCTTCATCTTTCTTCACCGTTTTCTCTCCATTTTTCAGAAGAAATCTTCAAGCTTTTGTGAAGCAAAGTTGATCCTTCACTCATCCTCATCACCAAGGAGGTATAGACTCCATCCTTGAGCTCTCAATCTCTCTCTTTATCCATTGATTTTCATTGTTTATGTTAGAGTTAGAACTTGAAGCTTGAACTTCAAAAATCCATGAAAAATTGTAGAAAAATCCTTTTAGTGCCAAACCAATTTCTTTGAGCTTGATTCATTGTCTTCTATCATAATCCAAGAGATTGAAACCAAAAGAGCCCTCTAGCCCATATGGGTATTTTTGGCCAAAACCTCCATTGTTGAGTGGGTAAGGTTTTGGTTGAAGTTTTAGTGTAATGAGCTTTGATTTAGTCTTATCATACTTAGTGAGTAATGAATCCAAGAGTTAGAAATTTTTAGACATCCCTTGCCTACTTTACCATGAAGAGGCCGAATCCTATGTGTAGGAAAAGCTTGAGTTTTTTATTCCAATTTTGAGTAAAAATACTTACTCTAGTGTTATGCATACTTAAGGATCATTGATCCAAGAGTTGGTAGAATTTCAACACCTCTAGCCTATTTTAATAAATAGGAGCCGAACCCTAGTCATAAGGATTTGGGAAGTTTTGATTGAGTTGTATTAATTTCTAGTTGTGATCTGTTGTGAAGTATCAGACGGCATTCGATCATTCAAGAGCTTGTACGACTGACAGTTGTAGAGCCGCAGTCGGAGTTGCACCAAGAAACTATTCAGGTGGGGAGAAAGAACTGCTTTGGTTGGGAAGGCAAGCTTAGTATAGAATGTATACATGTGTAGGGAAACGTTAAACCCTAGTAGCGGTTGAGCCTTGGACAAAGTGCCTGAACCCTAGGTGTAGGTACTTTTGGGCTATCACCACTAAGATGATAATCTAGATGATGTGATTGATTGAGGTTGATGTGTTGAACTGTTTATGTGCTTATCTGTTGATCTGTTATGTTCAATTGCCTATGTAATTAGTTGTTTGTCTGTCATCATGATGATATCTGTATTGGCTTAATTACTGTTGTGATATTTTATTATTGTGATTGGATGGATGGTTGTTGATGAGAGTATGGCGGGTTGTGGTGTTGTTCGGGTTGATACCGTTGTGGTCCTGACCATGGAGCTGTGGCTCGTAGACGCAAGGCGTCGTGATGTTGATGTTGATGTTGATGATGATGTTGATGTTGATGTGTATGCAGCGCATCGTGGTCGTGGCCGAGTGATTTAGGTGTGAGGTCCCGGTATCAACCTGTGATTGTTGTGTGTTGCATATCATAGCATTTCATACCACAACATATTTTGTCCCAAAGGGGGATGTCCAATTAGGGATGTGATGTTTTAATCCCGAGACGGGATGTCCAATTGGGGACGTGCTGTTATCCCGACGGGGATGTCCAACTGGGGACATGATGCATCGGCCGACATGCATATAGAGAAGTCAGCATGTACATAGGGACTAGTAACCCTCATGTAGGTTTGATCTGAGAGATTGACAATTTAGATGGTTGTGCTATATGACTCAAGGGATGGGTATAGGTGCGTTGTTTGTTTCTATATGTATGCTGCATGTATCTATATGTTGTACTTTTGCCCCTCTCCCATATTTGATGTTGCATGTTTCTTATCTCCTTGTGTATTCTCTGTATGTTTATTTTATTTTATGGGAAGACCCTGTGGAGGAACTAGATGCCGAGGAGTTGGATGGCACTCCTTATGAGCCCGATGCTGGTGGACGAGCCCAGGACCCTAGCCTCGAGAGGTTGGGAAGTGATCGTGGTTGGCCAGAGAGTTGTCTCTCGGCCTTTTTTCATTTTTTGCTTATCGTCTGTATTGTGCACTCCATATGTATACACTAATATTGTAGCCCTACTGACGGGGCGACCGATTCATGTATGTATACTTTACGTTTAAACTGCATTACTCCGATAGGTACGTGCTTTGGCATATCCTTAATATAATTTCCTTTTCTTGTTTTAATCTTTCCGCTGTGTTTCGTCGTAATAAAGCGTGTTAACGTTTATAATACGGTTTAAGGCTTAGCTAAATACCTTAGGTTCTTTAATGAGATGGCGGGTCGTCTCAACTGAGGGGTCTATGCAAGGTGAATATTGAGGACGTCCAAGATCTGGAAAGAGCCTGGGGAACGGCCAGTGAGGACGTGCGCGGTGAGAACAGACGGCGGTGTGCGGTCGTGGCTTCTGTGCGAGGTGAACCGGAGAAGGAAGGGTTTTGTCTTTTTTATGTTTGAGTTTTCAACTTTTGATTTTTTTTTTTTTGTTTAATACAACTAGACTAGGGTGTGCGCGTGTATTTTTTTTTTTATAAATAATATTTATTTTTTATTTTTTATCATGCAGATAATATTTCGGGCCACGGGCTTGCCAGGTTGGGCCAACTCATTTTGGCTAAATTTTGTGTGGGCTATAATTTTAACAACCCAGCCTACTATATACATCAAGCAAAACAGGCTAGGCCATCGATAATGGACGACATTGAAGAGCTGACCTCTGCCAACCAGGTTTTCTCCATACACAAGAGCCAGAGAGGGGTATTTATTTTTTTATTTGGCATTTTTCACATTGCATTGCATTTATTTTTATTCAAATTTTTTGCATGATCACACAATTTTGTTGCCCCTTGTCTTGAGTTTGCATTTTCTTGTTAGATCTTCATGACAAATTGTTTAGGTAGTGAATTCTGAAACCCAATGTTATATTCTTGTGATCGGCAAAATTGTTTGAGATGATCTTTTGATAGTTGATGATTTGCATAAGGTTCTTTGTGTTTTGTATTTCTCATTGATTTTCAAATTTATAAAACGTGAGATTTTGAGCCAAAAATGGGGGTGTTTTAATGCCCCATTATTTGTGATTGAGTGTTATTTCCTCATGGATTGTGCCATCTAGAACTTGACTTGAAACCATTTTAAAACTTGAAATTTTTGTTAAAACATTAGAAAATGATTGAGGCAACATGTATTTTTCTAGCCTTCTTAGATTTGAATGTTTGCATGCTACTCTTAGTTGTCCAATTTTAAGCCTATTAAAATAAAACGTTTTTATTGGTACCTTGTTTATTTTTGATAAAAGATGCATGGTATCGTACATTTTGGAGTATTAGAATAGGGAAATGTGGTAGATGGAAAAAGAAAAAAAATATGGAAAGAAATTTTTTTTTTCTCTTAAGCTAAATGTGTGACACGACCTGTCGTCCCACTGGAGAACTTAAGATATCTTAGCGCGCCTTGTTGTTACGAAGTGAAGCGAAAAATTAAACGCGGAAGCGAAACAAATTTACGGCATGCAACGTCTCAGCATACACAACTTTTAAAATATAAATAAATACATACATGCATCGCTTGCCCCATCAGTAGGGCTATAGTGATAGTGTATAAATACAAAGTGCTTTTAATACAGATAGTAATCAAAATACGTAAAGTAGGCCAAGAGACAATTCTTTGGCTAACCACGATCATTTCCCAACCCCTCGAGGTTAGGATCCTGGGCTCGTCCACCGGCATCGGGCTCATACGGAGTGCCATCCAGTTCCTCAACAAGTGTTTCCTCCATGGGGTCTTCCCATAAAATAAAATAACATATATAGAAAAATAACGGGAGATAAGAAACATGCATCATCAAATATGAGAGAGGGGCATCAGTATAGCAGATATATACATGCAGCATACAACTCATAGAAAAGATACAACACGACGACACCCATCTCTTAAATCATACAGCATAATCATCTCAAAAGTCATTCTCTCAGATAAACCTATAAGAGGGATACTAGTCCCTATGTATATGCTGACTTCCCTATATGCATGTTGATAACTCTTAGAAATAAGAGTTATTACTATCTCTTTTTAACTAAATTAGTGTTCTTGTTTTAAGTAATTTTGTAAATTAAAGTTAAGTTTTGATTGGATGAAATCATAGTTGAAAGAATTGTTCAAATGCTGAAAAGGTTATTAATTATGTAATTTGATAACTAAGAAGATGTTGAAGTGTTGGGCAGGAATTGCTATGGAATACTGCAGCTTCTGAGACCAGAATCACTAGAAGATTAAAGATTTGCCAGCTCAGCAGACCTTCACTACAGGGCAAAGAACCTGCAGCGCTGTCCCAAACGAAGAAAGAGAAATGCAGACCTCAACTGGATGTACTTGGGAATTGGGCCAAGGATTATTTTATTATTATTGAATTTTGAAAAAGCCTAAAAGTGCATGAGAGAGAAAGGAGGAAAACCTATTTGGGGAGCACTACTATAAATAGTGAGGGGTCAGCATTCATTGGGACACCTTGGTACGATTACAGCCAGCCGTCAGCTCTATTGTCCCCTCTGTAATTTCATTTTTACGCTTTATGTCTTTCTTTTCCCTTCCTTTAGCTTGTTTTGTCTTTAAGCTCATTATGACTAATTTCCTTTAGTTAGGATTCTATGAATTTGTAATTATACTGAAGGGTAATTCAATGTTATGGATGTTATTAAATTTCTTCTATTCTGATTTTATGTTTAATGTCAGATTAGCCTGATCAACTGACTTGATTTACTAGCTAACTAAGTTTGGAAAAACCAAGTTAGTGGACTTGATTAGAAGATAAAGATAGAGCAATTAATTGGACAATTAATTGTGTTGAATGAGCTAGGAATACCCTTCATATCTTTAAGTAGCTGGACGTACATAATTGATAGCTGAGGGAAATTAATTTGAACATAGGAATAAGAATCTTTTAATGAACTCAGTTCTACTGCTGGAAAGCAAACCGTAATTCCTGGACTAAATGCTGTAGCATGCTGAAATATAAATTACCCTGAAGTTAAGATTACAAAGGATTAGAATCCTAACTGTTTTTATCTCTGTTTTAATACATCCAACTGTTGCTTTTATTACTTCCTTGCATTTATTAATTACTATTGTGATACCTAATCACTCCATTTATTTACATGTTGTCAATCAATCTTTATTTTATTAAGCTAAAGAGAAAAGGTTAAATTAGAATTTGTATTCAAAACATTTAAGTCCTCGTGGGAACGATCTTTACTCACTCTTTATTACTTGTTACGGTTGTGTACACTTGCACATATCACTATTTTATACAACACATGTCGGCCGAAACATCACGTCCCCAATTGGACATCCCCATCGGGATAACATCACATCATGTCCCCCATAGACATCCTGCCTCAGGATTAAAAACATCACGTCCCCAATTGGACATCCCCCTTTGGGACAAATATGCTATGGTATAAAATGCTATGATATGCAACACACATCCATCGCAGGTTGATACCGAGACCTCACACCTAAATCACTCGGCCACGACCATGATGCGCTGCATCCATATCAACATCATCACCAACATCACGATGCCTTGCGTCTACGAGCCACAACTCCATGGTCAGGACCACGACGGTATCAACCCGAACAATATCATCACTCACCATACCCTTATCAACACTCAACCAGCCAATCACAATAAAATATCGCAACGGAAATTCAACCGGTACAGATATCATCACAACGCCAGACAACAGTTAATCACACAGGTAGTTCAACAAAATAAATCAACAGATAATCAATTAAACAATTCAACACCTCAACCTCAATCAATCACATCATCTCTATTATCAACTTCGTGGTGATAGCCCCAAAGTACCTACACCTAGGGTCCAGGTACTTTAACCAGGACTCAACCTCTTGTAGGTTTTATTGTTCCTCTAAACATGTATACAATCTCTACTAAGCTTGCCTTCCCGAAGAAAGTTGTTCTTTCTCCCCACCTTAGTGATGTTCCTGGTGCAGCTCCGACTGCGGCTCAGCAACTTTCAATCGGGTATGCGGTCGAACGTTCGAGTCCTGTCCGATTCCATATCACAAAACACAACCAGAAATCAATACAGTTCAATAAAAAATCCCTTAATCCTTAGGACTAAGGCTGCTGCCCCTATTTAGTTAAATAGGCTAGAGAGGTTGAAATCCAACCAACTCTTGGATCAATGACTCTTAAGCATGCACAACACTAGAGTAAGTCTTTTTACTCAAAAACTTGAAGCAAAACTCAAGCTTTTCTCACCTTAGGGTTTCGGCCATCACCATGAAAAATAGGTGAGAGCTTGATTTGGTTTCCTAATCACTTGGATTACATGATTATGGAATGAATTAGGTGAAATCAATAACCATTTCACACAAATTGAAACAAAACCCATTTTCCCGCAAAATAGAGCTAGGTTCGGTCTCTCCAAAATAAATAGGCTACGAAGACTATTTTATTTCATGCTCTTAGATAGTGATAGTAGAGGATGAAAATAGATTATAGAAATTGGTTTGGCATTAAAAAAATTTTTTTACAATTTTCTGGAGATTTTTGAAGTTTGAAAGCTTAAACTTGAAACTCATGAAATTTAATGGAGAAAGTGAAGATTGAGGGCTCAAGAGTAAATTTTATTGCTATAAGATGATAGAGGAGGATGATATGATCAACTTTGCTTCACAAAGTTTCTTGAAAATCCTTGTAGAAGCTTGAGAAAAATGGAGGTAAAGTTAAGGAAGAAAAATGGTGAAAGAAGAAGAAGATGGAGGGGAGAGAGAGAAAGAAAGGGCCGAAGAAATGGAGAGCGAGAGAGTGTGAGTCATGAAATTTTTAGATATGCTAGGTAGATGTCCTTTAGGAAAAAGACCAGGGACATTTTGGTCTTTTCGCGTCCAGATATTTTCGTTTGTCATTATAACAGTGTCGAGTCATGGCATGCTTCCCGAGATGATGTGACTTGATGTGACATCAAGTTTATCCATTAGCGGGTCTCGATAAATCCCTTTACAGCCCCAATCATCTCCCGGTTCGAGTATTCGCCCGAATATTTTGTTATTATTTTTATTTTTGAAGGTCAAGATCCATTTTTTCGAAAATGTAGAAAACGTGATTCTAAGACTAATTATCTCATTCACGAGTCCAAATTAGGTCTTGATAGTAGTAAAACACTACTGTCAATGAAAAACGAAGACCGGGCTCCGTCTGAGTTTTCGACCCAAAATTTAACCATAGCTTCCTACGATATTGTAGAGCTTGACTATGGCCTTAGTTTATTTTATTTCACTCTCTAGACCCTTCAATAAAATACATATGCATAAATACTGTTTAATTAATAAAATCTTGAAAATCGAGGTGTTACATTACTACCCCCTTTAAAAAGAATTTTGTCCTCGAAATTCGACGTACCTTAGAATAAATGTGAATATCGCTGCCGCATATCCTCTTCGCGTTCCCAGGTGGCGTCTCCTATTGTAGCATCCCATATGACCTTGACTAAGGGAATCTGCCTCCCGCGGAATTCTTTCACTCTCTTGTCCTCGATTCGTACAGTAGTGCTTCATATTCCAAGTTCTCCCTTATCTGAATTGATTCGGGCTCTATCACGTGTGATGGATCGGGATGGTATTTTCTGAGTTGGGATACATGAAACACATTATGAATATTGGATAGGTTGGGAGGTAAAGCAATTTGGTAGGCAACTGGACGAATTCGGCGAAGAATTTGAAATGGTCCAATGAATCTAGGTGTAAGCTTTCTGGATTTGATTGCCCTGCCGATTCCAGTTCTTGGAGTGACTCTCATAAAGACACGATCGCCTTCCTGGAACTCCAAGGGTCTTCTCCTTTTGTCACTGTAGCTCTTCTGTCGATTCCGTGCGACTTTCATCCTTCACCGAATTTTCTTAACTTGCTTTGTTGTTCGCTGCACCATCTCTGGTCCTATCAACTGATTCTCCCCGGTTTCATACCAACAGAGAGGTGTGCTACACTTTCGTCCATACAGTGCCTCATATGGCGCCATGCCAATACTCGAGTGGAAACTATTGTTGTATGTGAATTCAATCAATGGAAGGAATTCGTCCCAAAACTTCCTGTGTTTTCCAAAACCCATGCTCTTAAAAGATCCTCCAAAGATTGGATCATCCTTTCAGACTGACCATCCGTTTGCGGATGATAGGCTGAACTCATCCTTAGCTTAGTTCCCAACACACTGTTCAAACTTTGCCAAAATCTGGAAGTAAATCTCGGATCCCTATTCGAAATTATACTTGAAGGTACTCCATGCAATCTTACTACTTCCTTGACGTAAATCTGGGTTAATATTTCCAAGGAATACCTTTGGTTGATCGGAAAGAAATGAGAACATTTCGTAAGCCTGTCAACGATTACCCAAATTTCATCGCACCTCTTTTGCGTTCTTGGTAGTTCGGAAACAAAATCCATTGCAATGTTATCCCATTTCCATTCTGAGACGTCTAGTGATTGCAATAACCCTGCTGGTTTCTGGTTTTCAATTATTGTCTTTTGACACACCAGACAAGATTGGACATATTTTGCTACTTCCTTTTTCATCCCACGCCACCAAAACATTCCCTTTAGGTCCTGGTACATCTTTGTAGATCCGGGATGAAAACTTAGCTTGATCTTATGTGCCTCTTCCAAGATCATGTTCCTAACTTCGCTATCCTTTAGCGCTCATATTCTGTCTCCAAACTTTAGGATTCCATTAGTACCTTTCTTGAACTATGAAGTCTTTCCTTCTTCTACCATCTGTTTCTTTTCCTGTAGGTACTGATCTTCTCCTTGCTTTTTCCATACCAAGTTCAGAAAATCACTAGTGATAGTGACCATTCCTAAACTTACCTTATCTCTGGATAACTCCACGTCCAGATTCAGATTCCTAAACTGTTCCAGCAGTTCCAATTCTTTCACCATCATAGCGAACATATGCAAAGATTTCCGACTTAATGCATCTGCTACCACATTGGCCTTTCCTGGGTGGTATTGTAGATCAAATTCATAATCCTTTATGAATTTCATCCATCTCCTCTGCCGCATGTTCAATCCTTTTGGTCGAACAAATACTTCAAACTTTTATGGTCGCTAAACACACTGAATTTAGCGCCATAGAGATAGTGTCTTCATATCTTCAATGTAAACACTATTGCAGCCAACTCTAGATCATGGGTTGGGTAATTCCGTTCATGCACTTTTAGCTGCCTGGATGTGTAGGCTATTACTTTCCTCTCTTGCATGAGAACGCAATCCAAACCTTGATACGATGCGTCACAGTACACATCGAACGATGTTGATGGATCTGGCAAGACTAGTATTGGAGATATAGTTAGCCTCTCTTTTAGCTTTTGGAAACTAGCCTCGCACTCTCCTGTCCATTCGAATGCTTTTCCCTTTCTCGTCCATTGCGTCAGAGGTAACGCAATCTTCGAGAATCCCTCAATGAACCTTCTATAGTATCCTGCTAGCCCGAGAAAGCTTCTGATCTCGGTTACCGTCTTAGGGCTTTCCTACTTAACCACAGATTCTGCTTTTGTAGGATCTACTGCTATACCATCTTTGTTGATTACATTCCAAGGAATTGTACCTCCTCCAGCCAGAACTCCCACTTCGACAACTTGGCATAGAGTTGTCTATCCTTAAGAACTTGAAGTACAAACCTCAAATGCTCTTTCTTGTCTAAGGAGTAGATAAGGATGTCATCGATAAAAACAACAACAAACTTATCAAGGTCCGGTCTGAAGATTCTATTCATGTAGTCCAAGAACACTGCAAAAGCATTAGTCACACCAAAAGGCATAACTAGATACTCGTAATGCCCGTACCGACTCCTGAAAGCCGTTTTCGATATATCATCTTCCTTCACCCTTATCTGATGATAACCGGATCTCAGATTAGTCTTAGAGAATACCGTTGCTCCCCTCAGTTGGCCCATAAGATCGTCAATCCTTGGCAACGGGTATTTATTCTTGATCATCACCTTGTTGAGCTGTCTGTAGTCCACACACAACCTTGAACTGCCGTCCTTCTTCTTGACGAACAGCACAGGTGCTCCCCAGAGTGAAACACTCGATCTTATAAACTGCTTCGTTAGCATATCGTCCAGTTGCTTCTTCAGCTCCACTAACTCTATTAGGGACATTCGATAGGGTGCTATCAAAATCGGTCCAACTCCAGGTGCAAGATCGATCGCGAATTCTATCTCCCTCTAGGGTGGTAATCCTGGCACTTCATCCGGGAAAATATCTAGAAACTCACGCACCACCGGCAAAGCATCTAGACTCGGAGTCTCCTTGGCTTCCAAAGAAAACAGCACCATGCACTCTCCTGATTGTACACCTCCCGACATACCATTGCTGGCAGGCAATGATCCAGATTGCTTGGAAAAGCAGAGGGTTTTATTTGAACAGTCTAGTACCACATGGATGGCCGAAAGCGATTCCATGCCTAGGATAACATCAATCTGTTGCATAGGCAGACAGACTAGGTCTACAAGAAAAGATCGATTCTCTAAAACAACCAAGCATTGTAAACAGATAAGCAGGGTTGTCAGGGAATCACCCGTAGGTGTAGAAACAATCAATTCATATGGTAAGGATGAAATAGACAATTTCAAATGATCCATACACGCTAATGATATAAAAAAATGTGTAGCCCCTGAATCAAATAAAACAGATAAGAGTCCCCCCGCAACTAGGCACTTACCTTGTATCAGATCGGGACATTAAGAGGCTTCAGATCCTCTCACGGCGAACACTCTTCCCGTCGTTTGCGGCCTATTTTGCTGACCCATCACTTGTTGTCCAGCCCCAGTATTCTGAGTTCGTCCGACTTGTGGTTGAACTTGACCCATACCAGCATCCCCAGTTCGACACTCATTGGCGTAGTGACCCCACGTGCCAGAACGGAAACAAGTGACATTTGGTGCTTGAGCACAATCCTTCACTTGATGCAGCCTATCGCATCGAAAACACTTGGAAAACCCTGGTTACCCTTGACTGGTATTCCCTTTTCCATAACTTGCTGATTGTTGATTCGGGCGACTGTAAGGTTTCGCCCTCGGTTGAAACTTTCCTCCTCGGCCTTTCTAACCAAAACTCCTAACTGGTCCACCGCTCGTTGCTGGAGTTTGTGTAACTCTCTCTTGATCGTGTCCTCCCAGTACGGTGCACTTTTCTACTAGCTCGGGAAATGATCGGATACTTAATGGCAGCATAGCCCTCTTTAGTTCGGGCCTTAGTCCGTCTTCGAACCTTCTACACACCCAGTCTTCATCCGGGTACACTTGGTGAAACTAGGAGACTTTCAGCAGCACCTCGAACCTCATGTCATATTCCCCCATCGAATTTTGGTTCTGCTTCAGGTTTAGGAATTTTTTCTTCTTTTCTTGACGGACACTCCTTGGGAAATATTTTTCGAAGAAGCTCTCACGGAATACCTCCAGGTCAGCAATCTTCCTTCAGCCTCTAGCAGTCTCTGTTTGTTTTTCCACCATGCTTCAGCTGCCCCAACTAGCATGAAGGCAGCATAACTGACTTTCCTATCCTCTCTACATTGGATAGCGATGAAGTCTTTCTCGATTTCTTGCAGCCATAGCTCAGCAGCTTCCTGATTGTACTACCCATGGAATTGGGGAGGATTCCCCTTCATGAAGGCATTTAGGCCAATGTTTACCACTTCACCTCCTCTGACTTGATTCTGCTGTTGTCGAGCATCCCTCTCTTCCTGTCGTTGCATGAAATGAGCATTCTACTGTGTTTGTTGCGGCATTACAGCGGCCAAATCCCTCATGGCTCTCATCGCTTCGTTCTGATCTCCGCCGCCTCCGATTCCTGATGTATCGTCATTTCGACCAAAGTCCCCAGTTCCAACTAGTGCTCCCCTTCCTCTACCACGTCCTCTAGCCATTCTTTCCTGGTAAAGGAAGTGTTAGTTTCAATCCATAAGACATACAATATCAATCAACAGATATACATATCATATGCCGTACGAATAAAACAGTTATCACACTCGATACATTGCGCATCGGACACACTACCCTTTTTGTAACACGGTTACTACCCAATGTTGATACAACTGTCAATGCTTGTACACTTCCTAAACCGTACAGTCCGATATTAGAATCGAACTGCTCCGATACCAATAAATGAGACGACCAGCCATCCCATTGAAGAACTTAAGATATTAACTAACCTTAATCGTATAATAATTGTTAGCGCGCCTTGTTGTTACGAAGCGAAGCGGAAAATTAAAAGCTAAAGCGAAACAAATTTACAGCACGCAACGTCTCAGAGTACCAAGCTTTTAAAATATAAATAAATACGTACATGCATCATTTGCCCCATCAGTAGGGTTAAAGTGATAGTTTATAAATACAGAGTGCTTTTAAAACAGACAGTAATCAAAATATGTAAAGTAGGCCAAGAGACAATTCTCCGGCTAACCACGATCATTTTCCAACCCCTCGAGGTTAGGATCCTGGTCTCGTCCACAGGCATCGAGCTCATACGGAGTGCCATCCAGTTCCTCAACAAGTGGTTCCTCCATGGGGTCTTCCCATAAAATAAAATAACATATATGGAAAAATAACGGGAGATAAGAAACATGCATCATCAAATATGGGAGAGGGGCATCAGTATAGCAGATATATACATGCAGCACACAAATTATAGAAAAGATACAACACGACGTCACCCTTCTCTTAAGTCATACAGCACAACCATCTCAAAAGTCATTCTCTCAGATAAACCTATAAGAGGGATACTTGTCCCTATGTATATGCTGACTTCCCTATATGCATGTTGGCCCAAACATCACGTCCCCAAATGGACATTACCTTCAGGATAACATCACATCACATCACATCCCCCATTGGACATCCCGCCTCGGGATTAAAAACATCACGTCCGCAATTGGACATCCCCCTTTGGGACCAATATGTTGTGCTATCAAATGCTATGATATGCAACACACATCCGTCACAGGTTAATACCGGGACCTCACACCTAAATCACTCGGCCACGACCACGATGCGCTGCATCCACATCAACATCAACATCGACATCAACAACATCATCAACATCAACATCAACATCAACATCAACATCAATATCACGACGCCTAGCGTCTATGAGCCATAGCTCCATGGTCGGGACCACGACGGTATCAACCCGAACAACATCATCGCTCACCATACCCTCATCAACACTCAACCAGCCAATCACAATAAAATATCGCAACGAAAATTTTTCCAGTACAGATATTGTCACAACGTCAGACAGCAGTTGATCACACAGGCAGTTCAACAAAATAAATCAACAGATAATCAATTAAACAATTCAACACATCAACCTCAATCAATCACATGATCTATATTATTAACTTAGTGGTGATAGCCCCAAAGTACCTACACCTAGGGTCCACGTATTTTATCCAGGGCTCAACCTCTAGTAGGGTTTAAGGTTCCCCTACACATGTTTACAATCTATGCTAAGCTTGCCTTCCCAATGAAAGTATTTATTTCTCCCCACCTTAGTGATGTTCCTGGTGCAGCTACGATTGCGGCTCAGCAACTGTCAATCGGGTGCGCAGTCGAACGTTCGAGTCCTGTCCGATTCTATACCACAAAACACAACCAGAAATCAATACAGTTCAATCAAAAATCCCCTAATCCTTAGGACTAAGGCTGCTGCCCCTATTTAGTTAAATAGGCTAGAGAGGTTGAAATCCCACCAACTCTTGGATCAATGACCCTTAAGCATGCACAACACTAGAGTAAGTCTTTTTACTCAAAAACTTGAAGCAAAACTCAAGCTTTTCTCACCTTAGGGTTTCGGCCATCACCATGAAAAATAGGTGAGAGCTTGATTTGGTTTCCTAATCACTAGGATTACATGATTATGGAATGAATTAGGTGAAATCAATAACCATTTCATACAAATTGAAACAAAACCCATTTTCCCCCAAAATAGAGCTAGGTTCGGCCTCTCCAAAATAAATAGGCTAGGAAGATTATTTGATTTCATGCTCTTAAATGGTGATAGTAGAGGATGAAACTAGATTATAGAAATTGGTTTGGCATTAAAAGGATTTTTCTACAATTTTCTAGAGATTTTTGAAGTTTGAAAACTTAAACTTGAAACTCATGAAATTTAATGGAGAAAATGAAGATTGAGAGCTCAGGAGTGAAGTTTATACCTATAAGATGATAGAGGAGGATGAGATGATCAACTCTGCTTAACAAAGTTTCTTGAAAATCCTTGTAGAAGCTTGAGAAAAATGGAGGTAAAGTTAAGGAAGAAAAATGGTGAAGATGGAGAAGGAAGAGAAAAGAAAGGAAGAAGAAGAAGATGGAGGGGAGAGAGAGAAAGAAAGGGCCAAGGAAATGGAGAGAGAGAGTGTGTGTGAGTCATGATATTTTTAGATACTTTAATGACATAGATGTCCTTTTGGAAAAAATCGAGGGCAATTTAGGCTTTTCGCGTCCAGATATTTTCATTTGTCATTATGATAGTTTCTAGTCATGGCACGCTTCCCGAGGTGATGTGACTTGATGTGACATCAAATTTATCCGTTAGCGAGTCCCAGTAAATCCCTTTACAACTCCAATCGTCTCTGGGTTCGAGTATTTTTCCAAATATTTTATTATTATTTTTTATTTTTGAAGGTCAAGACCCATTTTTTCGAAAATGTAGGAAACGTGATTCTAGGACTAACTGTTTCGTTTACGAGTCCAAATTAGGTCTTGATAGTAGTAAAACACTACTATCAATGAAAAACGCAGATGGGGCTCCGTCTGAGTTTTCGACCCAAAATTTAACCATAGCTTCCTACGATATCGTAGAGCTTGACTATGGTCTTAGTTTATTTTATTTCACTCTCTAGACCCTTCAATAAAATACATACGCATAAATACTGTTTAATTAATAAAATCTTGAAAATCGAGATGTTACAATGTGCTCTTTTCCTAGTTGTTTGAAAAGAACAAAAGTAAAGAAAACAAAGGAAAGAAAAAGAAAAATGGAGAAGAGAATAAGAAAAAGAATAGAGAAAAAGAAAGGTGGAAATTGAAATTGAGAAAAGCCCCATGAATATTCTAGAAAGTTGTCATGCTTGCACATGATTGATATTTTGCATAGCCTTCTTGAATTTTCCTTCATTGGTTTTCCCACCTATGATTGATCCCCATGGCCCCATTATAATCAATGAAAGACCTCATAATTCTTATGTGTTTTTGATAATGAAGCAAAGATTTAGGTTGATAGTTAAACTGATGATAGGGTATTTTCTTTGGGGTGGTTGAGCGAATTGCCTATATACCTTTAGACAATTTGAGTGTGGTTAGGAGAGTGCCCCAAATTATTGAGAGACATGAACTTAGGGAACCTAAGCTTCTAACTGGACTTGAAATTGATGATCGCTTGGTTATTTGTTTGCATATGCCTATTGCTTGGAATTGTTGTTTCTAGGGATCCTGATTCATTATCATGTTTTGATTGATTATCTTTGTCTGCGCTTAGTGATTGCTTGAGGACAAGAAAATCTTAAGCTTGGCATTGTTTGATGTGTGATTCCACATCATATTTCTTTGTCATATTACATGCATTTTCATGATAGATGAGGCTTTTTAATTGTTATTTTGTTTGTTTTTCATTTGGAATGGATTATTGCGGTGTTTTTGGTGTATTTGTGCAAGATTTATGATAAAAGAGCTTGGATCAAACCTTATTGGAGCTTGCATTGAAGTTTGAAAGCAAAGAAAAAGAGCAAAGCAGAGTCAATCACGGTCTGGGCATGGTGGCCATCACGGTCGTGATCAGGCTAAGAAGAAATTGAAGTGTTGACGTCAAAGACGGTCACAACCTAGCCGTGAAGGCTTTCACGGCCAAGACTTGGAAGAGTTTACCAGATTTACAAAGATCAGGAGCGTTCACGGCCTGGCAGTGAATCGCGTCACAGCCATGATGTGTTATTTTTCATATTTTAATTGTATTTTTGAATATAATCCTATTGGGTTGGAAACATCTTTTGAATTATTGTATAAATAAGATACTTAAGCTCGAAATTACGGATCCAACACTTGACAATTGATGGTTTTGGTTTAGAATTAGGATTTATCCCTTCTTCCATCTTTTTTCCCTTTTTCCCTTTGAATTTTATGTTTTCTTTGATCAAGCTTGTCATGATTATGGCAATGCTTGAGTAGTTTCTTTGTTTCTAGGAATTGGGGCTATGCCCAAGACTTGTTTATGATTATAAATTGATGATTTCCCTTTGTTAATTTCAATTTGCCTTAGATTTGATTCCTATCGTTTTAATTACTTGTGAATTTGGTGCGCAATTATTTGCATGTCATAGATACTCTACGGAGGAACTGAGAAGTGAACCTACGTATTGGATCTGTAGGAATTGAACTTAGGACTTAATTCACAAGAGTTAGAAGCGGTCCTTCGAGGGTTCATTGAATTGTCACAAATCTTAATGGGCTCAATTTAAATACAATTACCACGAGAATATGAGTTGGTTTAATTGGGCACAGTTCTTGTATCTCGAGAGGGAACATTAACTATTTTAGGATAAATTTACCTTCAAGGCATGATGATATTAATAAAGGGTAGTCAAATTAGAAGTATAATAAGTCTTTGTGGTAACGCAATTCTTACAAATTCCTTCGCATATGGGAAAAATCCCAAAACCTGTTTTCTTGTTATTTTCTTCTTATTTTAATTGCAATATAGAATTGTTAGAATCTCTCTCATCAAAATATTGCTTTTGTTTGGCAAATTTATTTATTAATTAATTGGTATTCAAAATCACAGTCCCTGTGGATTCGATCTTTTATTACTTGATAACAAAATCGTACACTTGTGGATTTCACGCTATCACTTACCTCGATAGATTTGCAAGAACAAAATATCAAAAATGAAATAGAAGCTGCTACAAATCAAACCACGAAGTCAGATTAGGGTTTTGACACACGAATCCCCGAACGAAGCTCCGAAAACTCCCTATGGTATCTCTGCACTCCTAGTCTCGAAACATAGATGAAGAAGATCAGAAATTCTTCTTAACTTTGAGCCAACACGCCATTTATGGGCATGCTGTCTTGAGGAGAACACTTGAGCGTCCACCCTTGCACGCTTGAGCGTCCACCCTTGCACGCTTGAGCGTGGCCTCCTTTAGGCTTAAGTGTGCAGTGTTTCCTCACCGCAAAAGCACCTCCCTGCATGCCGCTCACGCACGAGACAATGACATGTGTCTTTCAAGCGTAACACCGCCCACGCTTGAGCATTCTCCCTCTCAATATCTAAGTGTTGACACGCTTAAGCATTGAGTCATCCAGCATCTAAGCGTGTTATCCTGATTTTCACTCTTTTTTTTCGTTTTCTTCTAATTTCTGCACCAATCCAAAGCCCTCTTCAACCATTCTTTTAACTATATAACAACACATAACTAAGTGTCATTAATCCCTTAATCTAGCTTAATTAAGGTTTATAAAAACCGGGATGTTACACAAAGTCCATCGATCATGCATGCAACTCAGGCATGAAAGCAGTAGCAATACCAACATAGTCAGAAAAACATCCTAGTATAGCACCATAACTGTCCTTAAAAATGCCTCCACTATCTGCATAACCAGGGCTTCCATTTGCTGCACCATTCGAATTACACTTTATCCAGCCACAAAGTGGAGGATGCCAATCAACTTGAACAATTCTAGGAGCCTTAGGAGCATTACCCTGCATATCAAAAGCTTTAAGGATGCAAGATTCCTCTATAGAGGATGACATAGAACCAGTCGAGTATTTTCCTGCTAGGTTAGCTGTAGGATAAACAATAGCAATAGCACCTCTTACTGGAACAATTTTATCATTAAATCTAATTTGATTTCTACAATGCCAAATGTACCACAAAGCATGAATTATGGCAAAAAGCATCATGTCTTTCAACTGAGAGCTCCAGCCTCTGTCACAGCTAGATAAAATTGATTGAAAAGTGGATAAATCGATGCTGCTTTTGAAAATTGCAGATAGCCCAGACCAAATTACCCCAGCAAAGTGACATTGTAAGAATAAATGGGATGATGACTCTTCTGCTTTTCTACATAAACTACAAACAGAAACAATGATACAACCTTTTTGTTTTAAATTCTCATTAGTTGAAACTTTATGATGCAACAATCTCCGTAACAGAAAAGATTTAGAGGGAGGAATGCAAGCATTCCATATTGTTTTACCCCAATAAA
The DNA here is from genome assembly GCA_039655645.1 of Ammopiptanthus mongolicus. NCBI lineage: Eukaryota > Viridiplantae > Streptophyta > Magnoliopsida > Fabales > Fabaceae > Ammopiptanthus > Ammopiptanthus mongolicus. Next base: position 75,576,089 of record CM077348.1, on the reverse strand, counting down.
CCTGTTGAGTAGGAGGATTTAAAAATTCAAAAGCGTTCTTAAAGGTCAAGGCACCAGAATCTGTTTCCTTCGATATCAGTAAATCATCACTGTCAACTGAAGATATAGGAACTTGATTTATTGCAGCAACCAATTTGGGAATGATGATGAAAAAACTGAAGGAATAGACCAAGAATGATTGTTAATGAAGTCCTTAACCATAGCCTGCAGAAAAGAATGCAATGGAACAGGAATATCCATAATGTCCACTAAGGGTTGAGAGAGCCATTTATCCTTCCAAAAATTTACCTTTTCACTGTCATTCTCAGTGAATACAAAACACAAATCTATATAATAATCAAATACAAAACCAAAGTTTTATTTGACAAAGCCTTCCCGTACAGCATAAGCCTTTTTTCACCAAATTGAAAATTCATTTCATGTATACAATTATATTTGCCAAACCCAAGAAATGACGGTAACAATTATATGATCTTCTTGTTAGAGTTCTGAATGTATGTTGCTCATATATTGGCAATGGTGGGATTTTGATAAGGGAGCTGTTACAATGATGAGGCAGCAGCTGTTATAAAGTCCAGAATAATTGGTTCTTAATGGAGGAGCCAATATAGGGACAGTTACGCTTCTGCATTTTATGAGAGGGGTCTGTGGTCTTGCCTATAAAAGTGTGTGACGCTTACACTTCAGAATAGATTAAGGCTAGAAGAGCTGTTTATTTTCTTTCTATAATCTCTCTGTTTTCTTTTAAGTTTTAGTTGCTCGATATTTTGCTTGTGAGAGTTAGTGAGTAATAACAATGGCTTCAAGTGGAGGTAGGCTTCCACATTTTTTTCTGTTCTTGTTTGATGGACTAAGGTCCTACATTTTACAGCTTTCAATTCATGTATGTAAAGTTTTGTATCATGGACCAATGACAATCGTAAAATACTTTTAATATTCATGATTGAGGTCCAACATTTGGTATCAATGCCACCTTTCATCCTTGTTATTCAGCTTCTGGAATTTGCTTGCTTGTTGTATGGTATTGCTTTTATTGATCCAATAATTATTTGGTTTTGGTTTATTTTATTGGTCCAATAAACATATAGACTACAAACACACATTTTATTGTGTTGATCCAGTATTATGTTGCAACCCATTGCTTAAAATCAAGCACATAATTCCTTAGCATAAAGAATGCAAGCACCTGTAGCATTCTCTCTTTTGATGATGCTATTGAGATTTTTGTTCTAATTTTTTTAGCGTAATGTACCTTCTATATTGCTTCTGTACATTCGTTTAAAATGGTATAGTTTTGATTATCATTTTTTTTAAATTATTTTACTGACACTTGGGCATTGGCTCACGGACAATTGTGCATCCATATAGAGAAAGCCTCAAAACAGAGGCATTGAAGGCACTACAAAAAAATGTTGTTTTTGTGACCGAAATTTTGTCATCGATTATGATTGGTCGTAAAATATAAGGTTTGTGACCGAATTTGCGACAAGTGATCAGTTAAAAGAGAACAAGATTTAAAATGTGATTTGTGATCGATTTATCCGTCACAATTTTTTTTTGTTGAAATCGGTGGCAAAAAATGATTAATGAAAAGTTAAATTTTTTGACTCAATTTGTCACCGAATTTGCTCCCGATACCAAGTTTATATTTTGTCACCAGTAAAAATCGGTCGCAACATTAATTTTTTTTTTTTTGCTTTGTCACCGAATTTGCAGCCGATGTAACGTTAATAAATTGTGACCGGTACAAATCGGTCACAAATGTATTGTAAAAACTGTTGCCACCGAATTTGCGACGGATGAGTACGGTCGCAAAACTAAATCCCTAATATCTTGGCGGGGGAGCCCCTTTTCACTTTCCCTCCTATTCCCTTTTCATATTCCATCGCAGCCCCTTTTCATCATACGATAGCCACCGCCGAAAGACCCCTGAATAGCCACCGCACCACCGGATAGCCACCGCACCAACACTTGACGTCCACAGGTAAGCCCTCTTCCTATTCCATCTTCCTTGACCCTCTTCCCTAACACTCTTCCTATTCCCAGAACCACCGAAGCCACCTCCGGCCACTACCACAACGCCACCACCACCATCGCAGGTAACACCCCAACCCTTTGTTTTTTTGTTGATGAAAAGAGGATCTGGTTGGTTTATTTTACCATTATCCAGCAGGTCATATGTTCCCTTCTTTTTATTTTTCTTCAAATTTTTTGCCAAAGTTTTCTCTTTTTTTTTCTTTTCTTTTTGACATTTCATTTGATGGGTTTTTTGTGTTCATTTCAGTTGCTTTAGAATGGCGATTTCCCTTCATTATGGGTCTGTGTGGTTGGATTTTATGATAAATGAGTTTTGGGGTGGGGGAAGGGGTTTAAGGTTGTTATTGAATCTTGATTAAGCATTTTGGTTTTCTATCTTGTTTGAATCACGAATTCTTATTTTGTTATATGTTTCACTGCCATTGCACATTAAGTTTGTTATGGGGACTACATTAATCCCTGTGGTATAGTCATTTTTTGTTGTGGCTCAAGTTCATGTTTAGTGGCGTTCTCAAGTTCTTGTATTCTTGAGTCCGAAAGTTCCTTTCACTTTGTGATTTTCAATTCTGTGTCTAAACTTTGTGAATTATTTTCAAATTTGTCGTGAGTCTGAATAGGATTAATTCAGCTGGTACAAAATGTTTTATTGGGTGACCATTGTCTTACCAACGTTATGCATATTTATGTATTCTATAGATAATCTTAGTATATTTTTTTTTCTCCTTTGTATTTTGTGAACACTTCTTCACTCTTCTGTTTTGCTAATTTGATTTTTCATACTAACTCATTTGCACAACAGAATCATAAATACATTATCTTTTTTGTAAAATGTTTTGAAACTCTGATTCGATCTCGTCTATGTTAATTCTATGTAGTTTTTTTAATTTGAATATTTTTTTCCCTCAATTTTATTCTATGTGTTGTTGGGCATCTAATAGCTATGGCCACTCCTTTATTATTCTGACCTCATTACAAGAATATGTGTTTGTTTTTGCCCATGGGTTTATAAATCAGGCTCTTTGTGGTTATGATATGTGGTAGAAAATCTCTTAAAGTTAAATTTTAATGGTATTTAAACTGGGTGAAAAATGACCGGAACTTGGCAGCGGAATGGGAATGGAATAGGTCACAGAGGATGATACCGCTCTGATACTATGTTGAATTGGAAGGTTTTAGGTAGAGAAGGAGAAAAAGAGAGAAATAAAGTATCAAATAATAAGATTGATATTGATTTGATATGGTGATGATGTGATTACAAAAGATAACCCTAATAGTCCTATGTATGTGACACCCACTACCCCGCATACGATAAAATTAAAGTAAAGCATGCAAGTTAAATAAAATAGAAACTTTAACATAAAAGGTAGCAAGTACCACATGATCCGAAAATATTTCAAACATAAGTAACAACTACGGAAAACATAAACATAAAACAAAACCAAATCTCGATGTCACATAATCGGAGCTGGTAACCACTACCGATATTACATCGGAAAACAACTAGCATAACTAAACTATACTATGAGCAAGCGATCTCCTCGGGATCACTCCTCAGCTGGCAGCACACCATCCTTTGCATAACCAAGGGTACATGCAAAACAACAGTAGGGAGTAAGGAACTGTACGTATAAACATAAATGGTAACAGAGCAGTTAGCAAGATGATCATGCATCATATAAAACATCATAATATAACATACATATTATAATGCATACCGTCATATCACATTAATAACATGTTATGCGATGCATAACTACTCCACTACTCCATATGTAATGTGGATCCATCAACATTAACTCTGGAAAGACGATTAGAGTACATATCCATGTTGACCATCCTGCATCAACGTTGGAACACTCACCAAACCATGGGTGACGTCCGTGGATACTCTCAACTAATCATGATAACGTACTGTGGCTCGTCAGAGTAGTCAGGTTATTGATAGGACACTCCGGTCACGGGTTGCAAGTCCATGCCATATGGAACTTCCTTATCCAACTTTACCCTCAAGGCTGGGATAACACCCATTGTGGCCTCCACCGTCGCGATTCATCGTTTGCTTTCCGCCAAAACTATCATCTCTTTGCAATGATGCATGCAATGTTCAACCAACATGCAAACACTTGTCCAACCATCGATCATCAACACCATTACATGGCTATCAACTTTGACCAATAAGCATCAAAGATGATTTATCAGCATTAAACTTGACCAATATGCTTCAAGAATGATTTAACCAACAACATCGGTAATAGTACTCATTACCTATAACATCATCTCATTAATTATTCACTTTATTAAGTCTCCATTATTACATCTTACCATATCGTTATCCTAGTTTATTAACTATCCTCAAGGTCGGGTTTTATAATCTCTTATATCATATTTTTATTCCAAAAAGGATATTAAATTTTTTTTTATTTAAAACAGTGAAGTTTCGTAATTCTGACAGTGGCACGGCCTGAGCACGGGCGTGCTGTGCGAGAGCACGAGCGTGCTAAACAGCGTCACTTTTCTCGGTTTTTCGACACGGGTATGCTACTGAGAGCACGGTCGTGCTGGCTTTACTGGGCAAAGAGCACGGGTGTGCCAATATTGAGCACGAGCGTGCTCAACGCTGTTACAGCGTCTCAGTTCTGGAAAACTTAATGATTATCTAGATTTCAACACTCCAAATCAATCCTAAGGTTCTTGACTAATCCATTGGCATTAATCTCACCCCTCATCAACATCTTTATGTTTTATGCACATCAATTAGACTAATCCTAGTTTTAGGCTTAGCCCTAACATCCCTACGTCTTTTATTAACATAGATTTAACAGCAGTTCCAACACACCAACTCATACAATCATGGCATATCAACAACATCATTAACAACACCATAAACGTCATGGCAATGTCGTATAAATCAATAAAACAATTAACATATGTATAAACAACCATAATAGCTCCATACAACAATTAAGGCATATAGCACACAAATAGGTTCATGGGTTAACCCTCGTCTTACGCTACCCTAGAACCTATATGTTATACTAATCCCTTCTCCCCATACCTGGCGTGATGATACTAGCCTATGAGCCAACAAGAACGAAGTCTACGCTTGACTCCTCCAAATGGGTTCAATAGGTTCAACGAGCTTTGACCAAGAACGCCAAGGCAAAAAAGATAAGTTAATTCCCAAACAAGAAAAGGAAGGGAATTAACACAAGGGTTATGCACATACCTCGATTAGATTCCTGAGGAACTAATCTTCTAACCACCGTTCACAGCACTGGCACACAAACAACGGAGTCTGGTTTGACAGGGAGAAAACGGTTCAACACCAAACTCAAAAGATCCAAAGAAAAGGATGAACAGGGTTGGTTATCTTACCTCAGAGTAACACTAAGCTAGCAGCATAACCCCAAACGCAACAACAAACACCACAGGGATGTGTTCTTGATGAAGAATACCCAACAAGGAATGGGAACGCTTAAGGATTCAATGGAAACCAAGAGAAAGGTAAAAGATGGTTGTTTCTAACTCTAGGCAAGACGGCTATGTGTTTTAGGTCGAGCAAAAGAGGTATAAAAAGGATTAGAGCGAAACGGGCTAACCAAAGAACCCAAAACGTGTTCTGGTGTGCGCGTGAAGCATGGACGTGCTCACTGGTTTGGCCCTAACTTGAGCTACGAGTGTCCGATTTATATGGGGTGGCGTTGGAAAGCTAAGATAATTTCCTACAAAATAATGTTTCACGATCTATTCCTAATTCGGACTCTAATAGGGTCAAAAGGGCGATATAAGTTCAGCGTTAAAAAGATAGTTGTTTCTAGATAGGATTTTTAGGAGATTAAGATAAGATAATCTTATCTATTCAATGATTGAATTTCTATGACATCTAATTGATCTTATACCAACACAACTACAATTATCATAAATACAGATATATCTTATCTTATATTAATATAAACATGATCTAATTATGAATATAAATAATCGTCTATTAATATAATTCTATTATGCATTAATACAAGTGATTTAGTATTAATATAAACATATATATATATATATATATATATATATATATAATATATAATCGATGACAAGTAAATAAATATATGATCACACATTAATTACACATTTCATATTAGTCCATACAAGACCACATATAAGCACACGAGATCACACACTTACATACTAATATAATCAATTATGCATTCATATAGAGAAGATCACGTATTAATACATGTAATATAATTAATAATTATTAAGATAAATATAATTATGCACAATTATCTATTAATACAGTTAATCGTATATTAATATAAGAATAATTCATATAAATCATTTACATATCAATAAGAATCAATTACATATTATATATACAAAATATATAATAACATTTTAATTAAAAAGGGAAAGACACTTATAATCATACAAACATAAGCGTGCATGTTATCACTTAAAATATACACACATAAATATACATTCATATAGATACTTACAAAATGCAGTAATGATGTAAACAAACATATTGTCAAATATTATTCTACTAATAACGGTAATAATAATATCTATAATTATAGCAACACATACACATCCATACGAAAAACGGGGTGTTACAATTTATACTAAATGTAGAATCCTAATCCTAATCCTAATCAAATGGGAAAACAAATCATAACATATAAATAATAAATAAATCCTAAGAGGTCATCTAGGATACTCTCAAATATTCTAAGATATAAAAAATATATTATCAGCTATTGCTCAGATTTTCTAACAACCTGGAATCAATGAAAGAACATAATTGTTTATTTCATCAACAGTTTCAATGGTTGATGCCAAAATAGCTCTAGATTGCAAGAAGTCCTCATTCAAGTACAGTTCCACTAAATTTGGATATGTACTTCGAACTATAGCATCTATGGGATCATCAAAATCTGTAATTAGAAAAGAATAAGGAATTTCTATTGATGCACAACCATCATTTGGCTCAGCTAATTTGCCATCTCCTACATCCAATATCCATTGTGAAAATTCTCTAAGTTTTGATGCATTAGTGTTTTGAGGACACGGTTGTAGATGCATATTTTTTGTGAGAGTTAATACTTGACAAAATTCCCAAAGATATGCAGCATTTATTGTTGCATTGACAATATCGGAATGACTTCCTCTCGGAATGACTAGTAAAATTTGTCGAAAGTCTCCTCCAAAAACAATTACTTTACATCGAATGGAGAGCTTGCATTGCTTGAAAAACTCATGATATCTCTTAGGCTTTTGTCCAATGCTTCGAAAAAAATTTATGAGCCATTGGAGCTTCATCCCATATGATTAACTTTGTTTCAACAACTCTGCAAGTTCACTTCCCCGATGAATATTGCAAGTTGAGTTCTCTGCTGTAGGAACAGGGCAACTTTGAGTGTGTTATTCTCCCTCCAGGTAATAGTAGAGATGCTATGCCACTCGATGCTATAGTCAAAACAATATGATGTCGTGAATGCAATGTAGCAGCCAGTGTTTTCCACATGAAATTTTTTTCAGTAGCACCATAACCATAGAGGAAAAACATGCCTACACACTTCTCATTCACAGCTTGCATTACTTTATTGAATATAGCTCTTTGCTCTTATGTAATAATGGTTATTTAATCATTAGCATGATTGATGATAAAAAATAAGAGGAAATAGATAAGGTAATGCAATTGTATATTCAAAAGAAATTTATATGACCTGTAAGAGAAGTGAAGCAATTTTTTGAATTGCTCATGTAAATGAGGTATATCGTAATCACGTTCAGCATATATCAGTCTATTTCCTAATTGACTTGTGATACTCCCTTCTAGATATGGCATTGACGGATATGTTGGAATATTTTGTATTTAATTATATTCCAATATCATAATGTGGGCAGATATCGTCTATTAATTATATTAGCTATTTATCAATTAGGAGCCTTAATTGATATGTGATCAAATTAAGTGATAAGGCTAATTAAATTTCTGATTTGATAATAAATTAGTTAATTGATATGGGCTAAATATGAGTGGATGTCATTGATGGCCCATTTCGGAATAATGGGAACCCTAATTGGCCATCACCTTATATATAGGCTATGGTCCCCAATATACCGGACATCATCGCATACCGTCTCTTCTCCCCATTTGAAGAGCAACTAAGGCATAAGGAGTCCCGGTTGAGGAAGAACCACAAGCCAACGGGTGTTCATTACCCGTCTTTCTTTTCTCTCCCCTCTCTGTGTTTCAGGATTGCCGCCCTCCGTTCGTGAAGGTTGGTGATCAAGTTCATCCTTTGAAGAACGCTTAAGGTCAGGAAACACTTTGGATCCAGGTATATTCATAAACAACGAATCCTAGTAATCTGGCATGATGTTGATCCTAGGCTATATGGTTTGTGTGCTTTTAGGATGTATGCCTATAGATTTAACGCTTCCGCATAAAGAATAAAGAATCAATAAAGAAAATATCTAACAGGATAATCCCTCGGGCTTTTCCTATTTGATTGCAAAAGCTTCCCAACCTCCAATAGCGTTAAATTTTCCAATTCATCATCATTTAGTTGCAAGTATGAATATGATAAATGTATTTGAATTAGTATTATAATTTTTTTATGTAAAACATGTCTCTTGTATGTTTGTATAAAAATAAGGAAATAATGCGCATACCTTGGATGTTGGACAATTTTCTTTGCTCATAAAGAATTAGGGGTGGCAAAGTGGGTTGTAATCCCCAGGTCAACCCGCCAACTCATCAAAATTTGGTGGGGTGGGGTGGAGTCCTCAACCCACCAGCCCACTTTGACCCATCCCGCTTAACCCACCCGAAAATGGGTTGGTGGCGGGTCGGTGGTCGCCAGATTAAAAAATAAATTTTTTATTAATTTAGTAATTATTTAAAATTATTTAATTTAATTTAATTGTTACTTGGAATTATTTCATACTACAAAAATAATGTCTTTACTTTTATAACATAAATTGTATGCTATAAGATAAGATTATTCCAATTTTTTAATAATAATTTAAGAAAGGCTACGAAGATTGCCCCAAAAAAAGAAATGTTATATGATATTTTTTTAAATTTTTTATTTTTATAGCCCGCCAACCCACCAACCCAATTTATGTTTTTATATGTTTGGCGGGCCAACCCGCCAACCCACCATTAGGCGGGGTGGGTTGAGGGGTTCAACCCATATGACTAAAACGGGTTGGCCCGCCTCGCCCCGTTTTGGGTGGGTTGATGGCAGGGCGGGACGGGGAGGGTTGACCCACTTTGCCATCCCTATACAGAATGCCATCTGCCAACCACTACCATGTTTGTTCCCACACATGATTTGGCCTATTAATGCTATTTGAGCTAAGCATTGTGACAAATAACTTTCTCAAGTAGTGTCCTGATCCCCAGTGTTTGGCTTCTTTGATAGCTTTAATATATTCTCTATCATCTTCAAGAAACCCCATTACAAAGCATGCTTCTCTGAAACTTGGATGTTGGACATGAGCAACAGTTCTAATGTCTTCATAACTACATGGTCCTTTTGCCACTGAGAGCATCATTCTTAAATAAAAAAGCTCACCAGTACTTGGAGGAACCCAAATGAGTCTTCCAATGGTATAACCCTGCTTTCTTGGTTTCCAACACCTTTTACCATCAACATAGACAAATTTTGCAACAAACTCTGAATAAGTCAAATCTTTAGCTTCAGAGTATATCTTGTTTTCTTGCATCCATGATGCAAACATTGATTCTTTAACACTTGGCTTTGAAAGAACTGAATCAATGTTGTCGGCATCATTAAAGATAACAGGTTGCTCATTTGGAAGATGGAAGTACAATATTTCAACTCCTGGGGACCTACCATGAATTGGAAATGAAACGATTCTCCAACATGCTTCAAATGGTGAGATATACCTACAGTCTATATACTATTTGATTTCATCAACATTCTGAACCTGGGACCCTTCTTCATTTTGTGTAGGAACAATAGCAGCAGTGATCCGATCATATCCTTTGTGGATGTACTTGAACAAGTAATTGATTAAAGTACTTTGATTACACCATTCCATATTAATATGTGCCTGGTACTTCAACAACAACTGTGGATTGTAAGGGACAACATGTTGATTGTCAAGAGACACACCATTTTTCTCAATTGTATGTCCATTGTCTCGTCTTTTGTAAACAGGATAACCATCTTGGTCAACAATAGTTGAGCTTTGGAATTTCTTGGGATAGTACTTAGAGCACTTGCCTATCCTTCATGCATGGTGATCTCATGTTTGCCAATTCACATGGACCATGGACCATATGAGTTTTTAATTACTCATATAAATCTCTCTCTTCGAGTTGATTTGGTATTTCAGTTGAAATTATCTTATCAATATCTTCGGCAGTGGGGTACTTGCATGATGGATGTAAGAAAATAAGAATGTGTGCATGTGGCAATCCCCTTTTTTGAAATTCAATTGTGTATATATCTGCATAGGGAAAATTAAAGATCAAAATGAATATGTCAATAAAAAATATATTCCAATGGTTGGGGAGCATGATCAAATAAATTTAGACAATAATAAAAGATGGTACCTACATGCAAGTACTTTCCCAAGCATTTGATTCTTCTTCAAACCTGTTAACAGCTAATCAAATTTGATTTTAAAGACCCTTGAAACAATATCGGGACAATCCTGAGGTTGCAAATTCATTGGTCTAAGTAACCTCTGAATCTCTGGCCAGTTTGGATTGCATGTGAATGTTATAAACAAATCAAGAAATCCAACAAAGCTACAAATTGCCATCCCATCAAACTACAATTGATCCATGTATCTACTACCTCCCACAAAAGGCGAAGGTAATATTCTTTTGCCTCTGTTTGATTCTTGAGTTTGAGTCTGGTCACCAGATGAATTCAAATTATTATATTTATCTACTCTTAGTTGCACTAGGTGAGTCCTGATATAATTCAGCCTCTTTGACTCCATCATAGAATAACCATCAACTACAAATTGTTGAAAAAGTCTTCTTGACCTCAACATTGTTTGCCCCTCATTTTTTCTACTTTGGAGTCTAAAACACATCCATTCTATGATAGTAACTCTATTCCTTTTGCAGCTTTGAGAACTTCTTGCAGCATTGTGACAAACATCATGCGTATATCCATCCTCACCATAAAGAACATAGAAGTGGGTATTGCAACCCCAAATAGCTTGTATGCAGCTCAATTATTCTTTTCAGTTTACCACTCTGCTTCTCTACAAATATATCTCTTTTTGATGGATTGTTAACATCACCTATAATAAGAGCAACCACTTCTGAAACATTAGGTGTGACACCCTCAATCTAGTATCACGTTTTGTAACCCAAAACACTAATAAAGACGTTAGAAAAAACTGGTTGGTTTTACTTTCGGAAAAACGGTTCATTTAATATATCTTATTAAGTCCTAAAAAAAAATCGTGATAAATTTTTTTCTTATTTCTCAACCATAAATAACCACAACTTGGAGTAATAACAGAATACTCATATATATATATATATATATATATATATATATATATATATATATATATATATATATATATATATATATATACATCAACAACTGGTCATATACAGACGACCTATGGACAATATGTGCCTTTTCAAAAGAAACTAGAAAAGTAAGCTGCTAAAAAAGCTAAAAACTAGGTTGCGATAGTCTAGAACCATATCACTAAAACTCATGGCCATCAATAGCCGCTAACAGACTACCCAAAAAAAAATCGCTACCTCAAAAGAAAAGTCTACACCCTAAGCTGGTCAGTAGAAGCCGTTGGATAGTCCCCCAAAGGAGGGTCCAACAGGTCCATCAGGAGAGTGATCGGGGGAAACTGCATCCCCATTGACCATCTCCGCATCCCCGGCTCCCTCAGCCGGAGCATCCCCGTTTTCCAGAGGATGATACTCAGGAGTCGCGATGAGCTCCTCCTCCTCAGGATCCTCCTCCTCATCATCATCATCCTCCTCCTCCGGCCCCATGGGAACCAAAACAAACGGAGGGGGAGGGGTCACAGGTGGCTGCTGTTGTAGAGGCTGGGTAGCTGGGATGTGGTGCTGTAACTCCCGCTGATCCACCAAGTGCTGCAGCATCATCCAGATAGGTGGTAACGAGATCTGGACGGTCTCGACGGTGTGTATCCTCTCCTAAGGTCCCACCTCAAAGTTCCCTCGTAAGGTGCAGACTGGGCCTGTGTACGCCGCACTGGTAGCCCCGGGATGTATGGTCCAGGCGGCAGGGTCCTCACGATGATCAAAGGTGAGGGAGTGGACTCCCGTGTACGCCAATCCCTCGCTCCCCAAGCTCATCTGTGCACATATATATATATATATATATACAACCAGAAATAGAATAGTCCAGAAAAATATGAAAGGGTGACAAACCAATATATGAATCCAAAAACGACAACTACATGCCCAATCACAAACAGCAGATTCATACAATATATCTCACCAAACATTATCATGCATCACATAGTACAACGTATATATATCCATGTACTAACAGTAAAAACGCAAGGGTTTCGTACCCCACAATCAACGTTATTCTCTAAATGTATGCATGACACTTCCATATATCTCAACTAGTATTCAATTCTAGATTTCCGGAAACCCCATCAACATTCGCAATGAGCTGATCAGGCTCCTAAATCATTGACCCGCAGGCTCAAATGATTATCACCAATAACTGGCCCAAAAATGAGTACTTTGAATCCCATGACACTACGCGATTCTCACATGGGGGCACAATCAGAAGTACTCAACAAAATACGGTCATACTATATTATCCAACTCAAGGCACAATACGTTCCCAAAACACGTGTGACACCATTGTCCATCAAGGCACAATTAATGTCATGACAAATAAGTCAGCTCAGGTTCTCCTTGCCTTTGCCTATCAAGGTCCCCCGTTTTATGGCACGTCTACCCCACGTAAAATGCATGAGAAAACTATTTAGTTTTCTTTAATTGATCTTTGTCGCATCAATATTTCCTCGTTGTAGCATCAACGCTAACAACCATCATAATGTCTTAGACTCTTTAAGCCTCAAAAACATTTTTCCCAAAATAGGACATCTAGTCCAAAATAGCTCAAACCCAAACATCCCTAACCGATGCACCAGTTTAGAATTTTGGACTCAAGAGCATAAAACATCCTCAAGCTTATAGGACCACAAAGATCGTCCATAAGCCAACAGGACCACACTAACACGGATCCTTGATCCACGTGTTTCTGCAGAACCCTAGAACCCCGACATCTCGGTTTCTAGTTTCTAAGCTTAAAAACCATTTTTTTTCTCGAAAAACTCAAAACCAAAAACCCAAATCTCCGACACTTACACAAAGTCCTCGGGATCGATTTTCCATAAAACAAAACTTGGTCTAAAGATCATTTCTTTTCCTTTCGTTGTTTTTCGGTAAAACCCAAACCTTAAAATACAGCTTGTAAAAACCATTTTTCTTGGATAAAACCAAATAACTCGAAAATCACGTTTCTCAAAACGATTTTGCTCAAACGGTTAACTTTATTAATTTAAAAACTAATAAAGTTTTCTAAAACACTTTTATCTTAAATACATCGTTTTTCGTTATTAAAAAAACATTTTCACAATTTCGCCCATTTAAGTTAACTTTTCCTTAAAAGCAGTTATTATTATTATTTTATTCCGAAAGAGATAATTAATTATTTTCTCTTAAATTAACTTTGGAAAACAATAAAACATTATTATTTTTCTCCATTCCACATCTCAAGCTTTTAAAGCTTTTATGTTACACGGTGTCGGATTCTAATCGATATTAGGTCCTCTAATGCCTTAAATCCCACAGCAGGGCACACGATATATCCGTACATTTATTCAACAGTTATGCCATGTATCCACATACATCAGTAGTTATATCATGCATAGGCAAATGAACAGCAGTAAATAAAACATTCCACCAATGATCAGATACAGACATTTATTTACATTACAAACACACCAATGCAGCATATAGCTGTCGGAATTGGAATTCCTCAGGTTTATCCCCTTACCTCTTGAAGTTCCAAGGGTAAGCAGCTATCGCCCAATTGATCTGAAACCTTGCTTGACTATCTGCAGATCACTATACACACACAATCAATCAAGGTATTAACTCAAAAATACAAAGATTTCTCCTATTTCCTTACCCCTAGGGTTCGGCCCTTTGACCTTAAAAATAGCTAGGGAGCTCCAAAAATTCTCATCTCTTGGATACCTCCCTAACTAAGTGAGATAACCCTAGATACCAACTCAAAACATCAAAAACCAACCAAAAACCCTACCCTACACTTAAGGGGGGTCTCGGCCTCTCTATAGAAAAATAAGCTAGAGAGATTTCTTGGCTCTAAGCTCTTGGACCATACAAGTATGTCATGAACCTAGGCCATAGAAATTGGTTTGGTATTAAAAAGATTTTTGTATAATTTTTCATGGATTTTTGAAGTGTTAGGGTAAAATCCTAACCTCCATGAAAAATGAAAATTTTGAGGAGAGATTGAGAGAGATAGAGAAGGTTAGCTACCTCCTAGGATATTCTCCTTCAAAAACTAGTGAAGATGCTTCACAAAAACTCAAGTTCTAAGTCTCCAAAAATGGAGTTTCTATGGAGAGAAAAGAGAAAGAAGAGAAATGGGTGAGGATGGGGGTTTGGATGAGGTTGGCCGAGTGAGTGAGATGGTGAGGATGAGAGTGAAGATATTTTCTTAAGTTAATTAAGAGTTAAGCAAAGGTAAAAAGGTAATTAGTAAAAAGAAAGACCAAGGGCAATTTGGTCATTTCGCGTCCTGATATTTTGAAATCATCACGACACTGATATGAGTCCCCAGATGACCTGACATAGTCGTGACATGAAGATTATCCGTTCATGGGTCTCGAAAAACCCTTACACGGCTCGAATCGTCTCCCAGATCGATTATCGGCCCGAATATAATATTTTATTTTTATTTTCGGACGTCAGGACGCATTTTAGCAAAAAGATAGAGGATTGAATTCTAAGACTAATGGTCTCGTCCATTAGTCAAGATTAGGTCTTGATAGTAATAAAACACTATCATCCGTAAGACATAGATCGGGCACCGTTTGAGTTTTCGACCCAAAACTTAATCGTAGGCTCCTACGATTATATTAAGCATGAATATGATTTTAGTTTTTCCAAAATCATTTTCTAAAGCACAGATAAAAATACACACTCGTTAATTGAGTTTATCGTTCTTAGAAAGCACGAAAAATCGGGGTGTTACAGTAGGCAGATTATAAATTCTGCCATCAGTAACTCTATCAGAAATGAACTATAATTTCAGATCATGCATGGTTGTAGATTCATATCTCTGCCTAGCAATCCTAAAAGATTTAGCGTGCGCATTGTATTGATCTACCATAACTTTTAATTTGGACAAAATTTGTGCGTCTAGCTGTCCCTAGTTCCAATTTATCAAAAAATGAAGATCCGTTGGTTAGAAAATAATTGTTGGAGTTCATACTGCCAAACATGCGATGATATGTCTAAAATAATAAGCACAAAAAGTGTATATGTACCTTAATCCAACAAGCCTGTTTTGTATCTCATTTTCGGTATTATAGATGTAAAGTTGTGCAAACTTTGGAGAATGACCAGGCACAGGCAATAGGCTGCCGATAAGATGACATGATTGCCCTTGTATTCTTAATGAAGGTGGTCCTCTACCATTGTTAACTAATCTGTCAAGCTTTGTTCCAGGTGATGTGAATGCAAACATCGTGTTATAGGCTCGAATGTGCTGTTGATAATTTTTGCTATCAGCTGAGTCATTATCAGATAAAAGATGTTGGAGAAGATTAGGTGGACTGTTCAACAGTGGAAGTTGAATCTTGCCAATGCCACAACATAGCTGGTACTTCGGAGATCTGGGATTTCTACTTTTTTGTGTTCTCTCTTGATACCACATACATGCTCTACAATATTGGCATTCAAAGATAGGGTCGCCAATATCAGAATATCCTGTCAAGTAAACAAAATTTTAATAAGAAGCTAACATTCGCCATTACTACACACCAATTATCAATATAGGCTACAGTACCTAGATCAATACTGCTGGATTCTTCGGGATTGTCACTTTCATATGATTCTCCATTCAATTTGGAGTTGGTATCTATAATCAATCATATAAATTTAGATCTGACATTCTTGATATGTATTTATTAATTTAGTGCAACGTAATTGGCAACAAAATTAATTCACAACATAAATTGATAAGTACATGAATACTTGTTACCTTCAAGTCCATCACTATCAATATCAATATCAATATCAATATCAAAATGATTTTCTCCATCTTGAGGTGGTACATAGTGTTGGGTTTCTAGCAAACAAGAATTGTGCCTAACCACATGCTTCTACCCATGTATAACCGAAAACCCCATATCAATTCATGATGAAAATAGAATGCGAAAGCGTACCTAAGTTTGCCATTGGGAATCAATGATGGCGATGAGATTGAGAGTGGATATGTGATCTTCCAATTGCAGAGCACCTAAGATTCCCTTTTCAAGATTCTCTTCTGATGGACATGAAGAGAGATAAGAACAGAAAATTGTTCTTCTGCAAGTTCTGTAAGTCACTTTGCAAATTGGGGACCATAATCCCTTTATGTAACTTCTGGCAGTTACATCATAAGTTTCAATATTTCTAATTTGGCCCCTCATCAAATTAGAATATTGCTTATGGTATCTACACAATATCTTTCATGACAATTATGCCCTTAGCCATAAACTTTATATTAAATAGACCACTTTAATTTTGGCTAATTAAATAATGGCCTTAACACATTTAAACATTACATATGTGATCCCAAAAAATCTAACAATCTCCCACTGGTCATGTATGTATCCTTACAAATATGTTAGACTTTATGAGCTCAATAATGCCATTATATACCTTGGGCATATCCAAACAACCTCATCCATTAGTTATATCAATACATAGAACCAAAGCGGTTTTCGTCATATCCATCATAACTAAACCCATCAATGATTACCAATATTGACACAACTACATGACATAGACTCATCATGAAATGTGTAGCATGAAAATCACATGAAGATGGCCTGTACATGTCAATTTTCAACTGGTCCTACTTTACCTTAGTGAGATCATTCAATAACCTTACTGTACAAAGTATAATGAACTGAATATCAAACTTTATATCTGATCAGAAAAATATCCAAATACAAAAGTATGCATACTTAATATCAAATATAGAACACAAAATATATAAATGACTAACTCCCACTAAACCAAAGATTCCTCAAACTGTAAAACACCCATGTGAGCAGTGTGCTCATGACAGACCTTGGGTGGAAGACCCTTTGTAAGAGGATCCGCTATCATGAAGTTTGTTCCTAAGTGTTCTATGGAAATCTGTCCACTTTGTACCCTTTCCTTGACAACTAGGAACTTGATGTCAATGTGTTTTGACTTGATCGAGCTCCTATTATTGTTGGAATATAAGACGGCTGATTTATTGTCATAGTATAACTTAAGTGATCTTTCAATTCCTTCCACAATTCGCAGCCCAGTGACAAAGTTCCTCACCCAAATCCCATGGTTAGATGCCTCATACCATGCTACAAATTATGCTGCCATGGTGGAGAAAGCAACAAGAGTTTGCTTGGCACTACACCAAGAAACCGCACCACCAGCCAACAGTTAGATATAGCCTGAAGTGGATCTCCTACTATCTTGGCATCCAGCAAAATCAGAGTCAGAATATCCAATGATCTCCAAATGATCTGACCTCCTATATGTGAGCATATAATCCTTTGTTCTCTTTAAATACCTCATAACCCTTTTGGCTGTTTTCCAATGATCCATTCCTGGATTGCTTAAGTATCTGCCGAACATCCCAACAATGTATACTATATCTGGATGCATACATACTTGGGCATACATCAGACTGCCTACAGCTGATGCATAGCGAATCTTCTGCATTTCCTGAATTTCTATGTTTCGTTTAGGGCACTGATTTAGACTAAATTTGTCTCCCTTAGCAACTGGAGTATCCCCCGGTTTACATTCCTGCATGCTAAACCTTTTAAGTACCTTATCGATATAGCTGCTTTGTGACAATCCTAGAGTACCCCGAGATCGGTCCCGGTGTATCTGAATTCCTAATACAAAGGAGGCGTCACCAAGATCTTTCATTTCGAAGTTTCTTGATAGTAATCTCTTGGTTTCGTGCAACATGCCTATATAATTAGTGGCAAGCAGTATGTCATCAACATATAAGACCAAGAAAATGTACTTTCTCCCACTGAATTTGTGATACACACAATCGTCAATAACATTCATCTCAAAACCAAATGAGAGAAATACTTGATGAAACTTGTGGTACAACTGACGAACGCCTGTTTTAGCCCATAGATGGATTTTGTCAGTTTGCAAACCATATTCTTTGGGTCTCCCGACATAAAGTTTTCTGGTTGCACCATATAGATTGTCTCATCAATGTTCCCATTGAGAAACGCCGTCTTAACATCCATCTGATGAAACTCCAAATCATAATGTGCAACAAGAGCCATGAATTGTCCTAAAAGAGTCTTTCGATGAAACCGGAGAGAAAGTCTCTTTAAAGTCAATCCCTTCCTTTTGGGTATAGCCCTTAGCCACAAGACGAGCCTTATACCTCTCCACATTATCTTTGGAATCCCGCTGGGTCTTAAATATCCATTTGCAACCAATGGGTTTTACACCTTCTGGTAATGGGACAAGTTCCTAAACCTTATTGTCTTGCATGGACTTATACTCCTCATTCATCGCTTCAATCCACTTTTTTGAGTTGGAATCTTGCATGGCTTGACGGAAGTTGATTGGGTCTTCTTCCATCATACCATTATTTTCCTCATGTTCCTGAACAAATACCATGTAATCATCTGGAATAGCACTTCTCTTTTCTCTAGTGGATCTCCGCAACGGTATTGGCTCATGAAGCATTGGTTCTTAAGGATCTTGAGTTTGTTCTTCATTAACAACCAAATCATCTTGAATGGGGGATTGAACAACAGTGTCTTGTAGAGGTTCCGAATTTGCTTCATCAAAAGCAACTGTATGAATCGGTACTGGAATTGTCACTGATTCTTCCTCTAAGACAAAGTCTCTAACCTTATTCTTCCCTCCAAACTCAATATCCTCAAAGAACGTGGCAGTTCCCGTCTCAAAAATTGTCTTAAATTTGGGATCATAAAATTTATAGCCCCTGGATCTTTCAGAATAACCAATAAAGTAGCTGCTCATTGTTCAGGATTCCAGTTTCTTTTCGTTTGGCCTATAAGGCCTTGCCTCAGCTGGACATCCCCATATATGAAAATGTTTCAGACTAGGCTTTCGCCCAATCCAAAGCTCATAAGGTGTTTTGGCAGCTGCCTTGGTTGGCACTCTATTTAGAATGTAAGTTGCAGTCTTTAATGCCTCTCCCTAGAGCGACTCTGGCAAGGTAGAATGACAAATCATACTCCTTACCATATCCTTAAGAGTCCGATTTCGTCTTTCGGCCACACCGTTCATGCTAGATGACCCCGGCATGGTGTACTGTGGGACGATTCCACATTCCTCTATGTACTTGGCAAAAGGTCCCGGACGTTGTTCACCTGAACCGTCATATCTACCGTAATATTCACCACCACGATCAGACTTGACACTCTTAATTCTTTTGTTGAGTTGATTCTCAACTTCAGCCTTAAATGATTTGAACACATCCAATGATTGGGACTTTTCATGTATAAGAAACAGGTATGCATATGTAGAGTAATCATCTATGAATCATCTATGAATGATATAAAATGGCCCACAAATGTCCGTATGTATCAATTCCAAGACGTCTGTAGCTCTATATGCACCTAATTTCTTTGTTTCGGTTTGTTTACCTTTAACGCATTCAACACAAACACCAAAGTTCGTGAAGTCAATGGAATCCAAAATCCCATTTGACGCAAGTCACTGAACTCTATTTTTAAAGATGTGACCTAGACACTTGTGCCATAATGCTCCTGAGCTGGTATTATCACTTTTACGCTTAGTACCACGTGATTCCACATTTAAGGATTCACTATAAGTAGCTACAGTGTCAAGCAAATATAGATTATCATAAGCCATAAGTGAACCAGTTCCAACAATATTTGAATGAAAAGATAAACTGAATCCGTTGTTTCCAAATGAACATAAATAACCTGATTTGTCCAAATAAGAAACCGAGACCAAATTTCGTCTAAGTGACGGCACAACAAAAGTGTCTTTCAAATCCAAATAAAATCCAGTACACAATAATAATATAAAATGCCCTATAGCTTCCACCTCTACCGACTTGCCATCTCCAACATATATGCATCTTTCAGCATCACTTGGCTTTCGGTAGTTCAGGCACCCCTGCATTGAAACACTGATGTTAGTAGTAGCACTGGAGTCTAACCACCAAGTGTTTCTAGGTACTGAAGCTAAATTGACCTCAGAACAAACCAAAGTAAGAAACATACCCTTCTTTGCACGCCAAGCGTGATATTTGATACATTTCTTCTTTACATGTCCAGGCATATTGCAAAAGAAACAGCTGTCACCCTATTTTTGTTTCTTTTGTGCTGGACCCTTAGCAGCTTCATTCTTGGGCTCCTCAGTTTTCTTCCTTTTGCCCTTGTCTTTAGAGGTGCTAGCAAAATGAGCACTTTCTGTCTTTTCTTGCTTCAGCCCTTCCTCTTCTTGCACACAGTATGAAATGAGCTCATTAAGAGACCATTTCTCCTTTTGATAGTTATAAGATATTATAAATTGACTGAACTGTGAAGGAAGAGAAATCAATACTAAATGTATGAGCAAGTCTTTCGACATCTCAAGCTTTAGTGCCTTAAGTTTTGAAGCAATATTTGACATTCCCATAATGTATTCCCTTACATTTACTTTGCCCTGATATTTCATGGAAATCAAGTTCTGAAGAAGAGTACTTGTTTCCGCCTTATCGCTTTTTGCAAAGCGCTTTTCAATTTCAGCAAAGAAATCTTTGGCACTTGTTATCTCTTCAGAGATAGCACCCCTAAAGACCTCTGGAATGCCACGCTTAATGATCATAAGACTCATGCGATTGGAGTGGCCCACTTCTTATTATCTTTCCTCTCTTCAGAGGTACTAGAATCCGTAGGAGAAGGGGGTTGCTCCATCCTTAATGCAAGGTCAAGATCCATGCAGCCAAGAACAATTTCCATGTTCTCTTTCCAGTCCTTAAAATTTGTACCATTAAGGACCGGAACCGAATTCAGATTAGCAGATATTGAAGCAATAGTAGCTGAAAAGAGAACGAAATAAATAACATAAATATACTCACATCATAATAAAAATTCAATCATCAATATGTTCAAATAATGGCATAACCCATCTCAAGATACTTAGTGCACCATTAATATCAAGCCTTTGGGACAATAATATTAATTGCTAGTGGTACTCTTGTTGTAATGATCAAACATTGATAATAAAACATGTCAAACAATAAACCTATCTATGGATTGATTTATCATTCACATGTAAAACCTCATAATTATCACATGTTTACCATCACAGGTGTATATGCAATCCGGCCAAGTATTAACCTTCTTTTGGGCCGATTAAAACTTGCATGGATAAACATACACACAAACATTTAACATTTTGTATGAACAATCTACACAAGAGAGGTCACTTTGGCGACTTCTTGATTCAATTGGTTCATTTGAAATGCTAAACAACTGTATCAAATACACAAACTATAACCAAAATTTAAACATTGATGTACCATATTCGAATTAAAAAAAAAATCAGTCTTTAAGGGTCGCCGCCTCCCCGTGAACCTTTCTGTTTCATACAGAGCCGGCCCAAGCCCAAGGCCACCAAAGCAAGGGCTTTAGGCCTCAAAAAAAAATTTGTTACAAATTTTTTTTTTTTGAATGATAACTAGAATGGGAGAGCGAAAGTCTCTCCTTCCATCACTCACGTTTACGTAAAACACGTTGCTTTTGCTTTAAAGAAAGAAATTTCAGAAACACAAAAGTCTCTTCTTCACTCTCTGTCTCTTGCTTGCTTCACCATCACCAATCACAAATTCACAACTTCACTCTCAGTCTCTCTCAGTCTCGTCAGTAGGGCTACAGTATTAAAGTAATACATACTCTGGCTAACCACAATCACTTCCCAACCCCTCGAGGTTAGGATCCTGGGCTCGTCCCCCGGCATCGGGCTCATATGGAATGTCGTCCAGCTCCTTAGCAAGCGGCTCCTCCATGGGGTCTTCCCATAAAAATAAAAGTACACATACAGAAAATAATGGGAGATAAGAAACATATATCATCAATATGGGAGAGGGGCATCAGTACAGCATATATACATGCATCACACAACATAGATAAAAATATACAACACAATATCACCCATCTCTTAAATCATACACCACAACCATCTCAAAAGTCATTCTTTCAGATAAACCTGTAAGAGGGATACTAGTCTCTATGTATATGCTGACTTCCCTATATGCATGTTGGCCAATACATCATGTCCCCAGTTGGACATCCTCGATGGGATAACATCACATCACGTCCCCCATTGGACAATTCCGCCTCGGATTAAAAACATCACGTCCCCAAGTGGACATCCCCCTTTGGAACAAATATGCTGTGGTATGAAATGATATGATATACAACAAACATCCATCGCAGATTGATACCGGGACCTCACGCCTAAGCACTCGGCCACAACCATGATACACCGCATCCACATCAACATCAACATCAACATTGACATCACGATGCCTTGCGTCTGTGAGCTACAGCTCTATGGTCAGAACCACGACGGTATCAACCCGAACAACATCATCGTTCACCATACCCTCATCAATACTCAACCAACCAATCACAATAAAACATCGCAACAGAAAATCATTCCAGTACATATATCATCACAAAGCCGGATAACAGTAAATCACACAAACAGTTCAACACAATAAACCAACAGATAATCGAATAAGCAGATAACACATCAACCTCAATCAATCACATCATCTATATTATCAACTTAGGATAGCCCAAAAGTACATACACCTAGGGTCTAGGCACTTTATCCAGGGCTCAACCTCTAGTAGGGTTTAAGGGTTCCCCTACACACACAGATATATATATATATATATATATATATATATATATATATATATATATATATATATATATATATTCTATATTATGCTTGTCTTCCCAACGATAAAGTTCTTTTTCCCCACCTTAGTAAAGTTCCCGTGAGACTCTGGATGCGGCTCTGTGATTGTCAATCAGGTGCTTGGTTGAACATCCGAGTCCTGTCCGATTCTATACCACAAAACACAACCAAAAATTAATACAGTTAATTAAAAATCTCCTAATCCCTAGGACTAGGCTGCTGCCCCTATTTAGTTAAATAGGCTAGAGGTGTTGAAATTCCACCAACTTTTGGATCAATGACCCTCAACTGCACACAACACTAGCGTAAGTTTTATTTCACGAAAACTTGAAGCAAAACCCCTAGTTCTCATACAGGCTCGATTCGGCCACTTAGAGGTAAAATAGGCTAGGGATGTCTAAAAATTCCTTTCTCTTGGATTAATGATCCTTGAGCATACACAACACCAAATCAAGTCTCATTGTTCAAAAATTGAATCAAAAACTCATTTCCCCCAAAAAGCTAGGTTCTGCCCCTATTTTTAGAATAGGCTAGAGATGTCTAAAAATTTCCAACTCTTGGATCAATGATCCTTAAGCATACACAACACTAGAGTAAGTTTTATTACACAAAAACTTGAAGCAAAACCCATGATTTCTCTCCCTCTATGTTTCGCCCATTCATACCCATATGAGCTAGAGAGCTCTTTTGGTTACAAGATCTTGGATTATGAAAGAGGGGAAAGAATATAGCTCATAGAAATTGGTTTGGCATTAAAAGGATTTTTCTACAATTTTCTAGAGATTTTTGAAGTTTGAAATATAAACTTGAAACTATGAACTTTCAATGGAGAAAAATGGAGATTGAGAGTTCAAGAGAGAAGTCTATACCTCTTAGATGATAGAGGAGGATGAGGTGATCAACTTTGCTTCACAAAGTTTCTTGAAAATCCTTGTGGAAGATTGAGAAAAATGGAGGTAAAGTTATGGAGGAAAAATGAGAAATGGAGAAGAAGAAGAAAGAAAGGAAGAAGAACAAGAGAATGAAGGAGAGAGAGAGAGAAGGGAGCTCGAATTTGAGGGGAGAGAGAGGGGGTGAGGTCATCAAATTTAGATATTTTAGGGACGTAAACATCCTTTAGGAAAAAGATCCAGAGCATTTTGGTCTTTTCGGGTCCAGATATTTTCGTTTGTCATTATGACAGTGGCAAGTCATGGCATGCTTCCCGAGGTGATGTGACTTGATGTGACATCAAGTTTATCCGTTAGCGGATCCCGGTAAATCCCTTTACAGCTCCTAACGTCTCCCGATTCTAGTATTCGTCCGAATATTTTATTATTATTTTTATTTTCGAAGGACAGGACCCATTTTTTTGAAAATGTAGGAAACGTGATTCTAAGACTAACTGTCTCGTTCACGAGTCCACATTAGGTCTTGATAATAGTAAAACACTATTGTCAATGAAAATCACAAATCGGGCTCCGTCTGAGTTTTCAACCCAAAATTTAACCATAGTTTCCTACGATAGCGTAGAGCTTGACTATGGCCTCGGATTAATTTATTTCGCTCTCTAGACTCTCCAATAAAATACAAACATACAAATACTGTTTAATTAAAAGAAACTTGAAAAATTAGGGTGTTACAGATCGCCCTGAAGCGTGCTAAAGTGCCGGTTGCGAGCTGTGTTCGGGAGCTTATGCGGGTAGGCGAGTGTGCGTAGCAGTTTCAAGTGGGGAGAAAGAACTAGTATCGTCGGGAAGGCAAGCTTAGTATAGAATATATGCATATGTAGGGAAACCTTAAACCCTACTAGAAGTTGAGCCCTGGACAAAGTACCTGGACCCTAGGTGTAGGTACTTTTGGGCTATCACTACAAAGATGATAATCTAGAAGATGTGATTGATTGAGGTTGATATGTTGAACTGCTTATATGCTTATCTGTTGATCAGTTACGTTGAACTGTCAATGTGATTAGTTGTTTATCTGTCAACGTGATGATATCCATATTGGCATATTTATGGTTGTGATATTTTATTATTGTGATTGGCTGGATAATTGTTGATAAGAGTATGGTTAGATTGCGTTGTTGTTCGGATTGATATCGTCGTGGTCCTCACTATGGAGCTGTGGCTCACGGACGCAAGGCGTAGTGATATTGATGTTGATGTTTATGTCGATGTGGATACAGTGCATCATAGCTGTGACCGAATGCTTAGGTGTGAGGCTTTGATATCAATCTGTGATGGGTGTGTGTTGCATATCATAGCATTTCATACTATAGCATATTTGGTCCCAAAGGGGGATGTCTAATTGGGGTTGTGATGTTTTTAATCCCGAGGCGGGATGTCCAATTTAACCATAGTTTCCTACGATAGCGTAGAGCTTGACTATGGTCTCGGATTAATTTATTTCGCTCTAGACTCTCCAATAAAATACAAACATAAAATACTGTTTAATTAAAAGAAACTTGAAAAATTGGGGTGTTACAGATCGCCCTGAAGCGTGCTAAAGTGCCGGTTGCAGAACTATGTTCGGGAGCTTGTGCGGGTAGGCGAGTGTGCGTAGCAGTTTCAAGTGGGGTGAAAGAACTAGTATCGTCGGGAAGGCAAGCTTAGTATAGAATATATGCATGTGTAGGGAAACCTTAAACCCTACTGGAGGTTGAGTCCTGGACAAAGTACCTGGACCCTAGGTGTAGGTACTTTTGGGCTATCACCACAAAGATGATAATCTAGAAGATGTGATTGATTGAGGTTGATATGTTGAACTGCTTATATGCTTATCTGTTGATCAGTTATGTTGAACTGTCAATGTGATTAGCTGTTTATCTGTCAACGTGATGATATCCGTACTGGCATATTTATGGTTGTGATATTTTATTATTGTGATTGGCTGGATAATTGTTGATAAGAGTATGGTGAGATTGCGTTGTTGTTCGGATTGATACCGTCGTGGTCCTCTCCATGGAGCTGTGGCTCATGGACGCAAGGCGTCGTGATGTTGATGTTGATGTTTATATCGATGTGGATGCAGTGCATCATGGCTGTGACCGAATGCATAGGTGTGAGGTTTCGATATCAATCTGTGATAGGTGTTTGTTGCATATCATAGCATTTCATACCATAGCATATTTGGTCCCAAAGGGGGATGTCTAATTGGGGTTGTGATGTTTTTAATCCCAAAACGGGATGTCCAATTGGGGACATGGTGTTTTTTTTCTTTATGAGGATGTCCAATTGGGGATGTGATGTTATTAATCCCGACGAGGATGTCCAACTGAGGACGTGATGATATCGGCCGACATGCATATAGGAATGATGACATGCATATGGGGATTAGTATCCTTCGTAGAGGTTTGATCTGGGAGAATGACTTTGGAGATGATTGTGTTGTGTGACTTAAGAGATGGTTATTGGGTGTTGTATGTTTTCTATGTGTTGTATCTTAAGTTCTTCAATGGGACGGCGGGTGGTCTCATTTAGTGGTATCAGAGCAGTTCGATTCTAATATCGGACTGTGCGGTTTAGGAAGTGTACTGACTTGATAGTTGGATGTCGACTGTAGTTAGAAAAAGGGGTAGAGCGTCCGATGCGCATGTTATCGAGTGTGATAACTGTTTTGTCGTAAACCATACGATATATATATCTGTTGATTAATATTGTATGTTGCTTCATTCTTCTCAGACAAACCTTCTGGCTCGCGAGGCGAGCATCGGTTTTGCGTCGCGAGGCCGAAAGGCTGTGCTTTACTGAACAGGATGGCCTTTTGGCTCGCGTGGCGAGCGTAGGTTTCGCATTGCGAGGCCGAAAAGCTGTACTTTACTAATCAGGTTGGCCTTCTGGCTCGCGAAGCAAGCATCGGATTGCGAGGCGAGCACCTTGTGTTTGTCTTTTCCCTTGTTTTCTTCATCTTCCTAGCCTTTCCTAGCTGAAAAATTAGATAAGCCGCAAGCTTATCATATGTCTTATGGATCGAAGCTAATATTTCCTTTGCCAGGAAAGAAATGGCTAGAGGACGTGGCAGAGGAAGGGGAGCACTAGTTGGAATCGGGGACTTCGATTGTAGTGATGATACCTCAGAAACCGGAGGTGGCGGAGATCAGAACGAAGCGATGAGAGCCATGAGGGATTTAGCCGCTGCAACAAACGCAACAGAATGTCCAGTTTATGCAGCGATAGGAAGAGAGGGACGCTAGACAACAACAGCAATTGGTAAGAGGAGGTGAAGTGGTAAACACCGGACTTAATGCTTTTATGAAGGGGAATCCTCCCCAATTCCATGGAGAATACAATCCAGAAGCTGTTGAGCTATGGTTGCAAGAGATCGAGAAGGTCTTTGTCACTATCCAATGCAGAGAGGATAGGAAAGTCACCTACGCTGCTTTCATGCTAGTCGGAGCAGCAAAAGCATGGTGGAAGAACATGTAGAGACTACTAGAGATTGAGAGGAGATTGATGACCTGGGAAGTGTTCCGTGAGAGCTTCTTGGAAAAATATTTCCCAAGAAGTGTCCTTCAAGAGAAAGATAAAGAGTTCCTGAACCTGAAGCAGGAACAGAGGTCTGTGGGCGAATACACCATGAGGTTCGAGACATTGCTGAAATTCTCTCAGTTCTACCAAGTGTACCCGAATGAAGACTGGGTGTGCAGAAGGTTCAAAGACGGGTCGAGGCCTGAGTTGAAGAGGGCTATGCTACCGTTGAGCATCCGATCATTCCCAGAGCTGATAGAGATATGCACAGTGCTAGAAGGACATGATCAAGAGGGAGTTACACAATCTCAAGTGAGAAGTGGTGGACCAGTCAGAAGTTTTGGTCAAAAAGGTCGCGGAGGAAAGTTCCAACCAAGGGCGAAGCCTTACAGTCGTCCAGGTCAACAAACGACAACAATACAACTCAAGGGCAACTAGGGTTTTCCAAGTGTTTTCGATGCGGCGGGCCGCATCTAGTGAAGGATTGTGCTCAGGCACCGAATGTCAACTGTTTCCGTTGTGGCAAGTAGGGCCACTATGCCAACGAGTGTCGACCATGGGGTACTGACGGAAGAATTCAAGATGCGGGGACAAAGCAACCCGTGGTGGGCCAGCAAGACAGGCCACAGACGACGGGAAGAGTGTTCACCGTGAGAGGATCTGAAGCTTCTCAATGTCCCGATCTAATACAAGGTAAGTGCTGAGTTGCGGGGGGAGCTCTTATCTGTTTTATTTGATTCGGGGGCTACACATTCTTTATATCATTAGCGTGTATGGATCATTTGAAATTGCCTATTTCATCCTTACCCTACGAATTGACTATTTCTACACCTAGGGGTGATTCCCTAACAACCCTATTTGTTTGTTTACAATGCCCGATTGTTATAGAGAACCGATATTTTCTTGTAGACCTAGTCTGTCTGCCTATGCAGCAGATTGATGTTATCCTAGGCATGGACTGGCTTTCGGCCAACCATGTGGTACTAAACTGTTCAAATAAAACTCTCTCTTTTTCCAAGCAATCTGGATCATTGCCTTCCAGTGATGGTGTGTCGGGTGGTGTACAATCAGGAAAGTGCATGGTGCTGTTTTCTTTGAAAGCCAAGTAGACTCCGAGTCTAGATGCTTTGCCGGTGGTGCGTGAGTTTCCAGATGTTTTTCCTGGATGATGTGCCAGGATTACCACCCAAGAGGGAGATAGAGTTCGCGATCAATTTTGCACCTGGAGCCGGACCGATTTCGGTAGTGTCCTATCGAATGTCCCTAACGGAGTTGGCAGAGCTGAAAAAGCAATTGGACGATATGCTGAAGAAGTAGTTTATAAGGCCAAGTGTTTCCCCATGGGGAGCAACTGTGTTGTTCGTCAAGAAGAAGGGCGGTAGTTCAAGGTTGTGTGTAGACTACCGACAGCTCAACAAAGTGACGATCAAGAATAAATACCCGTTGTCAAGGATTGACGATCTTATGGACCAGTTGAGGGGAGCAACGGTATTCTCGAAGATCGACCTGAGATCCGGATATCATCAGATAAGAGTGAAGGAAGATGATATACCAAAGACAACTTTCAGGAGTCAATACGGAAACTTCGAGTATCTAGTTATGCCTTTTGGTGTGATTAATGCTCCTGTAGTGTTCATGGACTATATGAATAGAATCTTCAGACCGTACCTGGATAAGTTTGTCATTGTTTTTATCGATGACATTCTTATATACTCCTTAGACGAGGAAGAGCATCAAGAGCATTTGAGGGTTGTACTTCAAGTTCTTAAGGACTGACAACTCTATGCCAAGTTGTCGAAGTGTGAGTTCTGGTTGGAGGAGGTACAATTCCTTGGACATGTGATCGACAAAGATGGTATAGCAGTAGATCCTGCAAAAGTATAAGTTGTGGTCAAGTGGGAAAGCCCTAAAATGGTAAGTGAGATCAGAAGTTTTCTCGGGATAGCAGGATACTACAGGAGGTTTATCGAGGGATTCTCGAAGATTGCGTTACCTTTGAAGCAATTAACGAGGAAAGGAAACGCATATGAATGGACAGAAGAGTGTGAGGCTAGTTTCCAAGAGCTGAAAAGGAGGCTAACTATATTTCTGGTACTAGTCTTGCCAGATCCATCAACGTCGTTCGATGTGTACTGTGACGCATCGTATCAGGGTTTAGGTTGTGTGCTCATGCAAGAGAGGAAAGTGGTAGCCTATGCTTCCAGGCAGCTAAAAGTGCACGAACGGAATCACCCAACCCATGACCTAGAGTTGGCCGCAATAATATTTGCATTGAAGATATGGAGACATTATCTCTATGGCAATAAAGTCAGTGTGTTTAGCGACCATAAAAGTTAAAAGTATCTATTCGACCAAAAGGAGTTGAACATGCGGCAGAGGAGATGGATGGAATTCATAAAGGATTATGAATTTGACCTACAGTACCACCCAGGAAAGGCCAACGTTGTAGCAGATGCATTGAGTCGGAAATCTTGGCATATGTCGGCTCTGATGGTGAAAGAATTGGAATTGTTAGAGCAGTTCAGAGATCGGAACTTGGACGTGGAGTGGTGTAAGGATAAGATAAGTTTAGGAATGGTCACTATCACTAGTGATTTGTTGAACTTGATCTGGAAAAAGCAAGAAGAAGACCAGTTCCTACAGGAAAGGAACCAGATGGTAGAAGAAGGAAAGACTTCAGAGTTCAAGAAAGGTGCTGATGGAATCCGGAAGTTTGGAGATAGGATATGTGTGCCTAAGGATAGCGAAGTTAGGAACATGATCTTGGAAGAAGCACACAAGAGCAAGTTGAGTTTTCATCCCGGATCTACAAAGATGTACCAGGACCTAACAGGAATGTTTTGGTGGCCTGGGATGAAGAAGGAAGTAGTGGAGTATGTCCAATCCTGTCTGGTGTGTCAAAAGGCAAAGATTGAACACCAGAAACCAGCAGGATTATTGCAATCACTGGATGTCCCATAATGGAAATGGGATAGCATTGCAATGTATTTTGTTTCCGGACTACCAAGGACGCAAAGGAAGTGCGATGCAATTTGGGTAATCGTTGACAGGCTTACGAAATGTGCTCATTTCTTGCCGATCAACCAGAGGTATTCTTTGGAAAGGTTAACCTAGATTTACATCAAGGAAGTGGTGAGATTGCACGGGGTACCTTCAAGTATAATTTCGGACAGGGATCCGAGATTTACTTCTAGATTTTGGCAGAGTTTAAACAGTGCTTTGGGAACTAAGTTAAGGATGAGTTCTGCCTATCATCCTCTGACGGATGGTCAGTCTGAAAGGACGACTCAATCGTTGGAGGATCTTTTCAGAGCATGTGTTTTGGAAAACACAGGAAGTTGGGACGAATTCCTTCCACTGATCGAATTCGCGTACAATAATAGTTTCCACTTGAGTATTGGTATGGCGCCATACGAGGCGCTGTATGGACAAAAGTGCAGAACACCGCTCTGTTGGTATGAAACCGGGGAGAATCAATTGATAGGCCTAGAGATGGTGCAGCGAACAACGGAACAAGTTAAGAAAATTCAGGAAAAGAAGAAAGTCGCACGGGATCAACAGAAGAGCTACAGTGACAAGAAGAGGAGACCTTTGGAGTTCCAGGAAGGCGATCATGTCTTTATGAGAGTCACTCCAAGAAATGGAATCGATAGGGCAATCAAATCCAGAAAGCTTACACCTAGATTTATTGGACCATTTCAAATTCTTCGCCGAATTGGTCCAGTTGCCTACCAAATTGCTTTACCTCCCAACCTATCCATTATTCACAATGTATTCCATGTATCCCAACTCAGAAAATAACATCCTGATCCATCACATACGATGCAGCCTGAATCAATTCAGATAAGGGAGAACTTGGAATACGAAGCGCTGCCTGTACGAATTGAGGACAAGAGAGTGAAAGAACTCCGTGGGAAGCAGATTCTCTTAGTCAAGGTCATATGGGATGCTACAACAGCAGATGCCACCTGAGAACATGAAGAAGATATGCAACAACGATATCCTCATTTATTCTAAGGCACGTCGAATTTCGAGGACGAAATTCTTTTTAAGAAGGGTAGTAATGTTACATCCCGATTTTCGTGCTTTCTAACATCAGTAAAATATATAATTGAGTTTATATTTTTATCTGAGGTTTAGAAAATGAAATTAAATAAACTAAGATCACATTCACGCTCTACGCTATAGTAGGGAGTTACGATTAAATTTTGGGTCGAAAACTCAGATGGAGCCTGGTCTGCGTTTTCACTGACAGTATGATTTGACTGCTCAGAAGACCTAATTTTGACTCTTGAACAAAACATTTAGGCTTAGAATTGAATTTCCTACATTTTTGATAAAATTGGTTTTTCGCATTAAAAAGCGAAATAATATCAGTTATTCGGGCGAAATCTTCAATCGGGTGACAAACGAGGCTGAATAGGGATTTACCGAGACCCGCTAATGGATAAATATGAAGTCACATCATGTCACATCACCCAAGAAAGCGTGCCAGTGTCATGATGGTTTTTAAAAATATCTGGACGCGAAAAGACCAAAATGCCCTTAATCTTTTTCCTAAATGACATTTGTGTCCCTAAAATATCTAAAAATTGGATCCATGGGACAAAATGCCCACCAAGAGGGGCGACCAAGCATCCTATAAATACTCGTCCCCCCTCCTTTGATTCCTTCAAATCTCTCCTTGATCATCTTCTTCAAACCTCCATTGTTGTCTTCAAGTGCAAGCTTTCTTCTTCACTTTACTTCAAGCTTCAAGAGATGAATATCTTATACTTACTCTCTTAATTATAGTCAAGCTTTCCTTTTTTTCTTCTTCATATTAATTTGAGCCTTAATCTTAGCTTGACGTACATTAGGATTTCCACTTGAAAAACCCTAGAAAATCATAGAAAAATCCTTTTAAAGTGAAATCAATTTCTATGATTTAATTTCATACTTCTCTATCATTATCCAAGCGCATATAATAAAATAACATGTCTAGCCTATTTTGGCATGAAGTGGCCGAACCCCAAACCTTTGGGAATCATGAGTTTTGCTTCAAGTTTTTGTGTAATGGAACTTACTTTAGTGTTCTGTATACTTGAGGATCATTCATCCAAGAGTTAGAAAGTTTTAGACATCTCTAGCCTAATTTCCTCAAGAGGGCCGAACCCTAACTTTGTTTATTGAATGGGTTTTGGTTCAAATCTTTGACGAGTAATTGAGGATTATGTCTTTATCATACTCAATGATCATTAATACAAGGATTAGTAAAGTTTTGACATCCGTAGCTAATTAGCTAGTGAAGGCCGAACCCTAGTTCATATGAACTAGATGAGTTTGGTTGAATTTTATTAATTTCTAGTTGTGATTTGTTGTGAAGGACCAGATTGTGTTCCATTACCCTGAAGCGTGCTAAAGTGTCGGTTGCGGAGCTGTGTTCGGGAGCTTGTGCAGGAAGGTGAGTGTGCGTAGCAGTTTCAGGTGGGGAGAAAGAACTAGTATCGTTAGGAAGGCAAGTTTAGTATAGAATATATGCATGTGTAGGGAAACCTTAAACCCTACTAGAGGTTGAGCCTTGGACAAGTACCTGGACCCTAGGTGTAGGTACTTTCAGGCTATCACCACTAAGATGATAATCTAGAAGATGTGATTGATTGAGGTTGATATGTTGAACAGCTTATGTGCTTATCTGTTGATCTGTTACGCTGAACTATCTATGTGATTAGCTATTTATTTGTCAACGTAATGATGTCCGTACTGGCATATTAATGGTTATGATATTTTATTATTGTGATTGGCTGGATGATTATTGATGAGAGTATGGTGAGATTGCGCTGTTGTTCGGATTGATACCGTCATGGTCCTAAGTATGGAGCTGTGGCTCGTGGACGCAAGGCGTCGTGATGTTGATGTCGATGTCGATGTGGATGCAGTGCATCATGGTTGTGGCCGAGTGATTAGGTGTGAGGTTCCGATATCAATCTGTGATAGGTGTTTGTTGCATATCATTGCATTTTATACCATAGCATATTTGGTCCCAAAGGGGGATGTCCAATAGGGGATGTGATGTTTTTAATCCCGAGGCGGGATGTCTAATTGGGGATGTGGTGTTTTTATCCTTACGAGGATGTCCAATTGGGGATATGATGTTATTAATCCCGACGAGAATGTCCAACTAGGGACGTGATGATATCGACCGACATGTATATAGGAATGATGACATGCATATGGGGATTAGTATCCTTCGTAGAGGTTTGATATGAGAGAATGACTTTTGAGATGATTGTGTTGTGTGACTTAAGAGATGGTTGTTGGGGTGTTGTATGTTTTCTATGTACTGTGTGCTGCATGTATATATATGCTGTACTATTATCCCTCTCCCATGTTTGATGATACGCATTTCTTATCTCCCTGTCTTTTCTCTGCATGTTTATTTTATTTTATGGGAAGATTCTGTGGAGGAACCAGTTGCTGAGGAGTTGGATGACATTCCTTATGAGCCTGATGCCGGTGGACGAGCCACGAACCCTAATCTCGAGGGGGTTTTGAGTGTTGTACCTGAAGTGTGGCTAGCTGAGAGTTTTCTCTTATCTTTTGATGTATTTTGCTTATAGTCTGTATCGATGTACTCTATATGTGTGTATTACTATTGTAGCCCTACTGACGGGGCAACCGATGCATATATATATATATATATATATATATATATATATATATATATATATATATATATATATATATATATATATATATATATATGTATCTTATATTTCATATTGTGTATTCTGATATGCGATGTGCCTTAATTTAGTGGCGTTTCCGTGTTTAATCTTTCCACTTCGCTTCGTATTAATAAGGTTCGCTAACCTTTATAATACGATTAAGGATAGTTAATATCTTAAGTTCTTCAATGGGACGGCGGGTCGTCTCATTTAGGATCATAATCAGCTGTTGCAGATAAAGATTCCTGAACATGAAACAAAATAAGAAACATATGTCAGAATTCAACAAACTATTGTGTCTGAAACTAAGAACAAGATCACTTGATTGTACTCAGGGCCGGCCCAAGCATAAAGCGACCCAAGCCCTTGCTTTAGGCCTCTCAAAAAAAATAATTTTTTCTTTAGAAAAAAAGCCCAC
This sequence comes from Ammopiptanthus mongolicus, assembly GCA_039655645.1. Lineage (NCBI taxonomy): Eukaryota > Viridiplantae > Streptophyta > Magnoliopsida > Fabales > Fabaceae > Ammopiptanthus > Ammopiptanthus mongolicus. The sequence continues at coordinate 75,541,229 of CM077348.1, read as the reverse complement.
TTTATATTTTTTTATATTATCTTTTTGATATGTTTCATATATCAACAAACATAAGTTAGCCCATCTGGTATAAAAGCTTATCATTAACTGCAAGGTCCAGGGATCAATTCCTTGTTGTGTACAAAATAATTAATACTTTAATTTTTTAAAAAGGCCTCATCATAGAGTTTGCTTTAGGCCTCAATAAGTGTTGGGCCGGCACTGATTGTACTTACACTATCAAATAGACCATCTTCTTTCATAACAGAGCACATTGACTTCCCCTTATCACATATGCACGCCTCCTAATGATCTGAAACTAAGAATAAGATGATTTGATTGTACTTATACTATCAAATAGACCATCTTATTTCATAACAAAGCGCACTGACTTCCCGTTATCACGTATGCATGCCTCCTAATGATAGAACACGATAGAATGATATATTAAGAATATTGTATTTATTGAGATTTAAGTTCTTAAAATAAATGAGGTCTGAAAACACTGAAATGATCTATAATAGCTTTGTTTATATTTTAACTCTAATAGAACACTTTATTTAAAGCCAGAATAGGTTATCATAGTAAAAAAAAAAAGAAAAAAAGATTGAATTTGATATACCTCATCAGGTGAAATTTGATTTCGTATGGATCCAATTAACTGTGCATCCTGAGACACCATAAGTACAGATGAACGATTGTAACTTGGTTGTACCTTGATCTTGAATGCTAAAGTTAGTCCCATAATATCATCAATGGACTCAGGAAAAGCCATAGGATCGAGTTCACCATCCTAAAGATGTAAGGTAAAAAATTAAGTCCAATAATCTTCAGAATGGCTTATACACTAATGTAAATATATTGTAAAAAAGAACAATTGTCATGTGTATACTGCTATCATTAGCTTTTTAAGGTCAATAGCTGGTTTCCCTAATATTTCAAAGCATTCAGTGTTCCACATGACAAACTTTGCAGTGTCTTTTTTGTGACAGACCTGGATCTCCAATCTATACCTATTCACATAATAAATGCATTAATAACAGCCTATATCATGAAAGTGTGCAATGAGATTACTCATAAAAAGGCTAAAGAAAATACCTTAGAACAGAATGTTCATTGTATTTCCTGCAAGTACATGTAAATGATTCATTAGGTGATACGAATTTTTTATTGCATTCAGAGCACCCTTCGTAGCTCCATCCATTCGCAGCAAACACTTTGACAATTGTCCCAACAGTAACACAAATGCATTCCTAACATGTAGAAAATTAGAAAATCGTTGAATACTTAAAATTGCATACTACACATAAAAGTCAACAAACATGTAGGATCAACTATTTGATGCATACCTGCAAGAGGCCATTAACCTTGGAAAGACTCATCACATCAGCTTTATGCAAAAACTTGTCTTGGGAAGAAACTTGAGAGCATGGAGATATTTGGCTCAGCCTGTGATTGTATGATTCATGAACTTGATTTGAATCCAAGCTGCAATCAGTTTTTCTTAGGCTAACATCATTGGAAAAAGGAAATAAAAGGGAAAAAACAAGCATAAATAACAATGATTGTGCTGAGCAGTTCTGACCATTGCATCCATATGCATCTTGGTCATAGACCTATACAATGTAATAATCTTCCAGCAACCAAGAAACAACAGAGAACATATTATAGAAAATTGCATCCATAACTCAGTTGTTTTATTTTGAATCACTTACCAAATAAGTAATTCAGTAATTCAAATAGCATGGAAAATATGTTATCTGATGACTTCGAATTCTTTTTGGTTCCATAGGATTTTATGAGTTTCAACATAGTACAAAAAGGATGAAAATTGGACATGTTGTGATTAAAAGTAGGTGCACTCCAATGAATAAGGATAGAGCAGAGTATAGGTCACAACTTTGCAACTTTTGCTTATAACAATTGCAATGCAGGTAAAGTCCATCAGCAAAATAATACATGTTATTAGTTTTGATTATATTTTTATAAGATCAAGAATAAGTTTGAAACATAAATAATTTATTGGACCAATATTAGCACCATTAGAAGCTAACATGCAAGCTGAGGATATGAATCAAAGTAACAATAAATGAAAATATTGTTGAACACATACTTGTTTTTGTATTCTTGAATCTCAACAATATTTTCATTTATTAGCAACTTCGAACCATAATTGGAATTTTGTATCGATATAGGACAATTTCCTAATAAGGCAGTGAACTCTAGCATATTATAATCTAGTAATAATATAGGAATTTATAATCCAAACAACCAAGTATTAGCAAGAGATGAAGAATTATTATAACCTTCTGGCTCCTTGGTCTTTGCAAGTGTCAAGATAATAACCATTGAACCAGTCTTGTGACTTTGGTGAAAACTCTTAAATTTGGAGACATATTCCTCCCAAAGAGTACATCTAAGTATGGGAACCAAAAATTTGACATGTTACAATAGGTGCAAGACCAATTATTTGAAAACCAAATAACTTACTTGAATAACTATTTGCATCTAATTACCTAAGGTCTTTCATGGTAAACACAATCTTCTTTTGTTTTATGTCAGGCTTGGGACGCCCAAGTTCATAGAACTCTCCAATCACATCTATGTCAACATATAAAATTTGTAAGTTTATATAACAGAATAAAACATGGTTTGCAGGCATTGGATAAAAATTACCTACTAAAAAATCAAAACTTAGATTTCCACTAAGTATGTCCTCAAACTTTTTGAAGCGATATACATCTTGAGGAATTTCAAGAAGATCCTGCTCTTTGGGAGTTGTTCCCTTCATAAAGATCAACTTAAATGGATGGTCACACTTCCTATATTGTCCATCATTGATCTGAACGTCAAAATTTTGCAGAATGTAGGTACTATCTTCTTTCAGTATCGAATTCCATTTGTCCGGATCATAACTTTTCACCACTGCTTCAATCTTATCTCCCCAGTTTATTAAATAAAACAAAAAGGTAATTAACTAGTAATATTTTTGTCAAATGCAAGCATGAGAAAAAAAAGTACATTCGCATCCATCAAAACCATTTCAATAAACTCTGGCCTCGGCGGGTTATGGACATACCAAAGACCTGTAATTCGAACTTGCTAACTTCCATGTTTCTTTTGTGTCGTTTATATCGGTGATCGTGTTGAATTTATGGGACATAGTTATGGTTCTAAGTATTTTCCAGTAGCACAAAACCATGTTACTATACTTATCGAAGTGATAAAACCTCACATACGAATGGTGGATATATGCCATATCATACAGCAATAATGATAATAATATAGGTCTATTCAATCTGGAACATAATATTTTTTTTTTTCATACCACTTAGTTTAAGCAAGAAAAATAGAATGATGCCACTTAGCTTAAGCATGAAAAATGGATATAAAAATTATAAACATAAGGGAGGGTTTAATTTCATCACAAGCACGTTCAATTTTCTCAATATCACTCACTACATAAAAGCCCCAAATTGAACATTTCAAACCCTAACCCCAAAAATCTCACAACACTCTTATCATCATGATAGATAAAAACATCACATGCAAATAGTTAATACATAATATGTGTATACAAAGTAGTAAAATAGCCTATCAATGTATATTTAACCCAAGCATTCCAAAATTGAAGACAACATTAGCTCAAGGAAGGGTTTAATTTCATCATAACAGGTTCAATTTTGCAATATCACTCAACATAAAAAGCCCCAAATTGAACATTCCAAACCCTAACCCTAAAAATCTCACCACACTCTTATCATCATGATAGATAAAAAGATGTTCTCTTTAGGTGATAAAAATGCAATACAGTGAATAGAGGAACGGGGTTCTGGGCGTGAAAGAGGGAATGAAATGCTACCTTTGGTATAACTTCCTCTTGGTCGGACAAATCTGCAAATCGCAGAACAAAATCATACAATCAATCGATTTTAAACATTTAATACAAAATGGACAGAGAAGTGAAGAGCATTACAACATCTAAGTTTTTTGAACAATGGAGAAGAAAGAAAAACAAACAAACATGGTATGCAGAAAACCCAAAGTTTTTCGAACAAATTGAAAATTCTCACCAGTTTGATGCTTCATATGGATAGAGAAGTGAAGAGCAGAAAAACCTAATTTTTTTAACAATGGAGAATAAAGAAGAAATGAGAGAAAGAAAAGAAAAGTAGAGTGAAATGGCGGTCCGTGCAAGGGTCAAGAGTTTTCCTGACAATATAGCAGTGTTCAGAGCAAGCAAAGGCAAAGTGTGATCAAATATTACCAACTTCAATTTTTGTACAATATAAATAATAAATATTGATAATAATAAAATTGATAATAATAAAAAGCCACAAAAACGGTGAAAGAGTGGTCAGTGGTGAATGGTTTTAAGCGGGAAAGAGTGAACTTTAGGATTTGACACGTGTCCCTATGAACTTAGTTTTATTATATAATTAATAAAAAGTCACAAAAATGGTGAAAGAGTGGTCAATGGTGAATGGTTTTAAGCGTTAATTAATTGATAATTGATATATAGTTAATTGAAGATAGAATCTAGCTTCATGCACTCTTATGTATCTAACAATGGAATCCAATATAATGTCAATCCCAACTAAGGGAAAAAATAAGAGGTGAAGGTTGAAGAACCATAATCAAAATTGCAATTATTATAAACTTCAAAACTCAGGAAATTCAAAGTCAACCAATCCTTTTGAGTCATTCTATCAAACAAGTTATATACACAAGAGGCATGTATGCATCACACACTAAATAAGATAATGTATAAGAATAGATTCATCATTATTATATAGATAACTGAAGAGTTTACCACCGCAGCATCGCTACAAGAAGTTGTCTTCCAACCCAGGAAATTAACCAGTCATAGCTTCATCAACTACGTGTACAGTAAGGATGCTTAACGGCATATCCACTATAAATTCTGGTTCGATTTACACTTTACTTTACTCATAATCATTCCCATTTGAAATCACAGACACTTGATCTAATTACACTTATGAACTGTCCAAAAGCGCAACAACAAATGGGAAAATGTCCATTAAATTTTGTAATGAAGATAAAAACCATTTTGCAAAGATCAATTTAATTGGGCCATTATGTGGACATTGATTAAAGTGGAGGCACTTGTTGCCACAAAAAATTGATAGTACTTGAAATCAAAGAAATGAAGCACATAATTTAAGGTGAAAACGGAGTTGAGGCAAAATCGATAATCTTCATTTTCTTGGTCACTGGCACAACATTTTACAACAAGAAATATATTAGCCTAGAACTCGCAATATTGGAAAATTGGAACCAATTTTAAAATTAAAAAAAATGTTCAAATAACACAATCTAAAGTGTGCTTAGAGAATATATTTTTTTTATCACATTCAAAATATCAAACCATCATAGATTTGAATAAGAATCAAATTTCAACAACTATTAATAAAATAAAATAAATGCTTTCTAGGCTTCCTTCTACCCGACTGTAAAACCTGTGTTCACTCACTAATCAAACTTGACAAGGAATAGAGACAACAGAAACCAAGCATAAATGCAGATAAAATAATAAAACTTAGGTGTAACAAATTGTCAAAAAGCTTTTTGACAAATAATTAAATTACTGGATAATTTGCAATGATATTTCAAAGGCAATAATCTTTAAGATTGTTAGAAAAATAATAAATAATATAGATAAATAGAGAAAATTTGAAGAACATTAATAAATTATTTATAGTGTGAGACGTATACAAGATATTATCCTTAAGAATTATTTCGTCACAATATAATAATAATGTGAATAGCTCCCAGGATTTAACAGACTTTTCTAAAATTATATTATTTCGGATACTCAAAACAACGAGAAAGATATCAACTATGGTACACTTAAAAATAAAAAGAAAGGAGAAAAAAAAGTCTTTAAAAGAAAAGCTCTTTGCAACAAACATAAAAATCACTTATAGAGATTAAGGGTCCGTTTGTTGCATTTGATAATGATATTTTAGAAGTAGGTGTAGAAGTGACCCACCAAAACACGAGTTCAGATCTTTCCTATTTAGGGGGTAAATGACAATCTCCATTTTAAGAAAGAAATAGATACAAGGAAGAGATTTATAATTTAAACTTTTTTTATTATTTAAAAAAATTTAAATCATTAAAAAAATTTGTGTCTATCTCTCCTAATGGAGAGAATAAAATTAAGAGCATCTCCACCCCCAAACCACATGATATTTTAAAATTGATAGGGGACCAAATAAATCTAAAAAAACAAGATAAAGCACGAAATTCTAATTTAATGAAACAAGTCTCAAATTCTCAGTAAACCCTGTAAGTGACCAACCAAACCACATTGACAAACAGTGACCTCATCCCTCCTTCCCTAACCTTGTACGGCGCTATATGTTGTTGTTGGAACTGAATGTGGAGTAGCAGCCACCGCATGTTGTCCCTTTACTTGTCTGTTGAGTTATTGATTTTCCATGTGGCTTCTCTCTCTGGGATTCCATCTTCCCCTCATCAAATTCTCCACAACCACTCACAGGTTCCTCACCTTCAGGTTTGCATCCACTGCACTTGCCCACTTCAATAATTCACCCGCTTTCAGCGAACCTGAAGATTCCTCATCTTCCTCTCTTACCGACAACAACGACGACACCGTTTTAGACACTTTCCACGTGGTTCAAACACTCAACCATTTGCACAAACACCCTGCTCTTGCACTCTCCTTCTTCATTCAAGTCAAGGAAAGAGGATTCCCTCATAACATCTCAACTTATGCTGCAATCATCAGGATTTTATGCTACTGGGGCCTGGATAGGAGGTTGGATTCTGTGTTCCTTGAACTTATTGCTCTTTCTAAACAATACCCATCGTTTGAAATCCATGACTTGTTTGAGACACTGTTGGAGGGTGTTGGTGTTGATGCCAATCACCACTTACTTAGAGCATTTGATGGGTTTATTAAAACTTATGTTAGTCTTAACATGTTTGATGAGGCTATTGATTTCTTGTTTCAAACTAGAAGGCGTGGGATTGTGCCAAATATCTTTACTTGTAACTTTCTCATAAACAGGTTGGTTGAACATTGTAAAGTGGATATGGCATTGGCCATATACAAGCAACTCAAGAGGCTTGGTTTGAGCCCCAACCATTACACGTATGCGATTGTAATCAAGGCGATGTGTAAGAAGGGTGATTTGGAAGAGGCGGTTTATGTGTTTAAAGAAATGGAGGAAGCTGGGGTGGCTCCTCATTCGTATTGTTATGCAGCTTATATCGAGGGGCTATGTAACAATCATAGGTCTGATTTGGGGTATGAGGTTCTCCAAGCATGTAGAAGGGATAATGCCCCCTTAGAGGTTTATGCGTACACCGCAGTTGTTCGTGGGTTTTGTAATGAAATGAAATTAGATGAAGCCGAGAGTGTGTTTCTTGACATGGAAAGGCAGGGGCTGGTTCCTGATGTGTATATTTATTCTGCATTGATCCATGGGTACTGTAAAAGTCATAATCTGCTTAAAGCTTTAACTCTACACAATGACATGATTTCAAGGGGTATAAAAACAAATTGTGTGATTGTTAGCTGCATCCTCCATTGCTTGGGTCAGATGGGAATGGCTTTGGAAGTGGTAGATCAATTTAAAGAATGGAAGGAATCAGGCATGTTTCTTGATGAGGTAGCCTACAATATTGTATTTGATGCTTTATGTAAATTGGGGAAAGTGGATGATGCAATAGAAATGGTGGAGGGCATGAAAGGTAAGCATATGGTTTTAGATATTAAACATTACACAACCCTAATTAGTGGGTACTGCCTTCAGGGTAAACTCAATAGTGCCTTTAGTATGTTCAAAGAAATGAAGGAGATGGGTTTTAAGCCTGATATTGTCACGTATAATGTATTAGCTTCTGGGTTGTCTAGAAATGGCCATGCTTGTGAGGCAATTGACCTTTTAGAGTATATGGAGAATCAAGGTGTGAAGCCAAACTCTACTACACACAAGATGATCATCGAAGGTTTATGTTCCGGAGGCAAAGTTGTAGAAGCTGAGGCATATTTTAACAGTCTTGAAGATAAGAGTGTTGAAATCTATTCTGCCATGGTGAATGGATATTGTGAAGCAGACCTTATTGAAAAATCTTTTGAACTTTTCCTTAAGCTGTCAAATGAAGGAAATATTGCAAAACAAGCTTCCTGTTTTAAGCTACTTAGTAAACTCTGCATGGTAGGTGACATTAACAGAGCTACTAAGTTTCTGGAGACGATGTTGTCGTTGAATGTGGAACCTAGAAAAATATTGTATTCTAAAGTATTAGCTGCTTTGTGCCAGGCTGGGAAAATGAAAAATGCTCGCTCTTTGTTTGATTTTTTCATTGAGAGAGGATATACACCTGATGTTGTAACTTACACAATTATGATCAATAGTTATTGTAGGTTGAATTACTTGCAAGAGGCCCATGACCTCTTCCAAGATATGAAGAGGAGAGGGATCAAACCTGATGTCATCACCTACACAGTTTTACTTGATGGAAACTTAAAAGCAAATTTAAGAAAGCATTTCTCCCTTCCACAAAGAAAAGGACAGAAGACAGCAATATTGGATGTTTCCAATATCTGGAGAGATATGAAGCAAATGGAAATAAGTCCAGATGTTGTTAGTTACACTGTTTTGATTGATGGACACATAAAGACAGATAACTTTCAAGATGCCATTAGCCTCTTTGATGAAATGATTGACAGAGGACTAGAACCAGATACTGTAACATACACTGCTCTAATTTCTGGCTTCTGTAACAGAGGGCACATGGAGAAAGCTGTTATGCTGCTTAATGAAATGTCTTCTAAGGGAATGACACCAGACGTGCATGTCATCTCAGCTTTAAAACGTGGTATTCTAAAAGCTAGAAAGGTTCAATTTCATAAGTAGTTAGTCAGTTTAGACTATTGGCGCTTCGATTTATCCCAAGTTCTAAAATCTATCCAGTCAATACCTAAAGGTGAAGCATAATAAAATGTGCTATTGACTTATTTGCGATGACTTAGGACTGAAATATAGTTATTTAATTATTCTGCTGAAATACTGTGTTTGATTCTACAGGCTAGAAAGTGCAAGGCTCGACAGATTGATTACCAGGAAGTCGTTGTATTTAGGTACGTTAAAATGAAATGTAATTATGATAAGGGGTGTGTAATTGGGCCAAGTTGAAGAAAGTTTTTCACTTTTACCTGGTTGTTCATTACATAATCTTGTGTCTGAATCTGAACTACAGTAGTTAAAGTTTGTTGGATTTAAATTTGGTTTGAGTTTTTCTTTTGTTCTAGCTGAAGTATCAGCAGCACATTGCAGACTTTCCGTTTTTATCCTGATGTTTCCCAGTCTTTGCCATATAATCTACACGTTGGTTTCCTATCTCAGAGTGTGCCCAAGGTTCACCAGTCACCACCCAATCCTTACCTACCATCCAGTGAAACTGTGCTATATTTGTGATAGTCCACCTTGGTAGACTCAATCAAATCAATAGCTTCCAGTGAATTTGATTTATATTGCACATAATTGCAGCTTCTTTCCCAGAAAAGATACAAACCACATCTGATTGACATAAACTCCGCATCTATATTTTACATAATGCCAATCAACCCCGAGAAATAAAAAATCCAATTATGATCCACACATTTAGTTAAACCCCCCACTCCAGCTCTTCCTAGATTACCCAAAGCACTGCCATCAACATTGAGTTTAATAAAGCCATAATATGTAGGAGTCCAGTCCTCCTATCTTCTCTATTTCCCTGGCTGATTCCACTCAGTTAGGAAACGATTATTTGGAGTTTTCCAATAAAGTGGGATGATTTGTCTTTAGCTGTCTTTATTAAATTTTGTGGATATATGAAGATACTAAAAGAAAAATAATCTGGTTACAAAAGAGGGAGGATAAAGAGTTTCCCCTGCAAAACATACAAGAAAGTGTTCCATCAGACAAAAACAAAGCTAACCCCAGACAAAACTTAATACAAAATAACCTTCCTGCAAATCTACTATTGGGACCATAGTTAGATAAAAACGAAATCAGCTTTAAAGAAATTAGCCAGAATGTAAATTAAATGAAATCAGCTTTAAAGATCTTCATATCAGCAACCTCTGGCCTTTATGTGCACAATCCTAGATAAATGGCAGTTCTAGCTAGCAGACAGCTCGAAATAAGCACTTGGTCTCCCATCTTCCATTTTTGCTAATCCTTTCTTCTTTGTTGTCTCTTTTCTTTGAAAGGGAAGGCTGGTCAATCTTGACTTACCTGCCTGGTGACTGCCTTCACTAGATGCTGCTGTGGCCAGCAGCAGAAGGCTAGTTAAGAGGCTTGCAACTCTGAAACCCATATTCAAGAAAATAATGTTTTGTTTGTACTTTTGTTTCAGAAGGAGCAAACCATATATGACTGTTGATATTTTATGATGCTTCCAATATTTGTTACTCATTCCTAAACTCTCAGATTTTTATGGTTCAAGTGTTTGATGTTCTGTCGTTTATTTAATATAATTGGATTTTGGATGATTGCTGGTTTTTTTTTTTTTTTTTTCAATTTTGCATGCTTATTGGAATTAATATTAGACTGTAGTGTGTATTATGTTAAGAGTGAAGTTTTTTTTTTTATGTATAGTTGTATATCATTGTTATTGTTTAAATTGTAGGGAAATGATGGGAAAAGAGGGGAAAAAATTATTAATATACTTCACTGATATGGTTCTGATATTCTGACGATCTGTAATGTAATAAACTATAACCTAATATGGCTATTTATAATAATATTTTATGAAGTAAAAGTGTTGCAACTAGTTCTACAATCCTAACACAATAACAATAATGATAATAATATTTTAACAGCATCTTGGATATATGAAATACGTTTCAATATAATGTGCTTTAACTTTAATGATGCCCTGTGCACTGTGCTGTATAATAAACTACAAAGGGGACTCTCCCGAAGAATCCATGTGATGAACACCAAAGATTGGCTGTGTAAACAATCTTGTTCCAACCCGCATGATTAAGGAAAGAAACCTTCCTTCAAATATCTGAATTTTTCTTCCTAGACAATGGTTTACAAGTACTGCAAACATAGTGAATAGAAGAAAAAAAACATTCCTTACTGCTGCCAGAACCTATGACCATAATCAATATGCTTAATTGAAATTGAGGTTTTCCCTTTCCTGTTTTGGTATTGTTTTTCTTTTCTTTTTCTTTTGTTAAATCAATCCTTTGTATTCTATATATACGAAATCAAACCTCTTAATCCTTTTTGTGTTTTCAAATGAGTGTAGCCTCATTACCAATGAGACAAGGTGGTAAAGCTTGACTGTTTGGAAACCTCTAAGTGGGCCTTCCTACTTTACATCATTAAATACAAAGGCAAGGTAGAATAGCATCAGTCAAGCTCTCACAGCAGGAATGGTGCCAATTCCCATTCTCATTCCTTAGAAGCTGGAGCCCCCCTGACAACTATCTTTGAGTTCATCCACCCCTCACTCTTCTAAGACAGGGATAAGTGATTATGGATATCCTCCAACTGGAGCATTGTTGGGAACTTGCACCCCTGATAACAAACAAAAGTTGGGTTCTATCTCTTCTTTCTGTGAAGCGTATGATCCTTCCGCACCTCTGGAGGTTTCCAATCCAAAGTAGCAGAATTAGCAATCCCTCCCCGAGTCAAGCTTCATCCTTGGAAGAAGACCTTCCAACACGATGACCTGAACTTCATGATTGTCGCTGGTGATGAGTCATCTGCATACTGACCCGGTTTAGATCAATCCTAACCCAATGATTATGAATTATATTCTATTAATAGATTAATTAATAGAAATATTCCATTAAATCCGGTAAGAAGATTAAGAAGATAAAATAAAATCTCAAGTTGTGTATTTGTGTGGAATCCTTGATGTTAATCTTTTATTCAACCGCTACAAGATCAACAATTCCATGGGCATGGCTCAGAGGGTGTTGGCAAGCCCCTGCCTAAGAGCTTCCTTTGATTGAATACCTGCTTACAAAAGAGTGATGTATTTTTTTTTTTAAATTTTATTCTGTTTAGCTAATTTTTCTGAGTTTTTTCGTAAAATTTTGCAGAATAGATTTCTGCAATGTTCTTTCATAGAAAGTTATTACTGACTGAGTTTACTTTCCTGTAAATCAATTTGATATCTATATAAAATCAAAAGATTGTGACATGAGGAGTTTAGTTGTCATTATGGCACTCTAGGAAATGAATATAATTACCACGGCCAAATATTTAGTTATGTACAAGGTGAATAGACACTAAATTATTTTATCTCTCCAGGTTTGGTACAATTTTCAGTGGTGCAACTTCTTTTGGATGATTTTAGAGATGGTGTTGAAAATGGACCCTGGTGGCAACCTATTTTCAATGGATACACTACTACCTTGATGGTATTAAATTTTGGGTTGGGTCAACTGGTCTGTGTGTTTCCTAGTTAATGAAATATGCTGATAATATTGTGAAGGTATCATATCCTTGTCTCTCTTGCAAGTCTCTTTTGCTGTCTGCATACTTCATGTACTTGTTGTAGACTTTCAATGACAATGCTGCTGACGTACTATGAATATTTCTCTTCAACGTAAAACCTATTACTAAGCAATTCCATTCTTGTACCCAATTCTTCCTTGGTCTCACAAAATGTCCAAGCTCTAAGGTCAAATCAATTTGTTGCCGGCCATTTGGAATGTTAGACACCATAACACAGACATAATTGTGTTATATTGTCTTGCAGAATAGGCAAATATATTTCGCTTAGCTCTATTTTAGAGTCTGTTTGGTATTGAATGTTGTGGAATATTTGGTTTAGTTATTCTTATAAAAAGTTACTTTGATTTCAAGTGATTTTCAAATGCCTTTTAACTGGATATATTGTATATGGTGCTTCTTTATCAAGACTGTTAGCCATTCCTTTTAAGTGAATACCCTTGTTTTCTACTCTCCTTTTTTCCAGACCCGTCTTGAAGTTAAGTATTATATGATTGTTTACTACAACATTTCACACCCTTGTTTTCAGACTATAACTTGATACTAATCTCCTGTTTCTTTTTCTTTGCAGCTTTTCTTGGGCTTTGTTATTTGTATGATGTCTCTAGTCTCTACGCCTATTTTTTGGCCACCAATATACTTGTAAATATGACATTAACAGTTAAATAGATGAAGAGAGATTCTTTGAAATATCTGTTGATTAAAGAACGCATTCATGATGTTATATCACTATATGAATACAATTCTTTGGTAAGCTTTTATTTGAATTCAGAATTATTTTTTTTTCCGTTCATTTCTACACACATCAAAACAATACATTGTCGTAGATTAAGTGTTTATATGATCAATGTTGATGAAATAAGAGGTCATATGTAACTGCATGAACATGATCTTGTATCCTCTGAAATTCCTTATATAATGATAATGATAATGATAATTATCTATGTGCAGGTCTGTATGAAAGTTTTTCATGTCGCATGTCTAGCAAAATCTAGGGAGTGCAATTTTCAGTTGTGAAAGAGAGAAGGGGAGATGAAACCATGCACCCAAAGATGAAGAACACGATCTTCAGTTTGGCTTTGTTTGACTGACTGACTGACTCAATATACACCTGTCCTGTTTCCTGGTTTTGGAAGCATAATGTGCAGATCCGATTCAGTAGTGCTACGTTCTGACTTTTTTTAGGGATTTGGTTTACTGAATCAATGTTTCAATTGGCCTCACTGCCAGATTTTACGACATTGGATGATTTCATGTATGAATAAAAATATAATATATTGTATGGTACATGCTATTCTTTCTGTATCATTTTTGTGCTATTTAGATGTAGTGATTTTTTCACTTACCAGTTACTATTTTGTAAATCACTTGATGAGAAGTTGGAAATGAATACGTCTTTTATCATTCTAATGACATCCCCCATATATTAAAACAATGGGTTATGTATGTTTTTCATCCCTATAAAATTGATAAATTTTGATTTTAATCCTTATAAAAATTTAATTCGTTTTTAATCTCTAAAAAATATAAAAATTGTTTTTAATCCTTGGTGAGGGATTAAAAACACAGTATTTTTATTAAATGTATGGACTAAAAACGAATAAAAAATTTTATAGGGACCGAAATCAAATTTTATCAATTTTATAGGGATCAAATACATATTTAACCCTAAATCAATCAACCAAGGGAATGGTAAAAGAAAATGAGCGGGGAGAAGAAACCTTGATAGACATCCAGAATGAAACAATATTCGTATATTTTTGGATTAAGTAATCAAGGGCAAGGCAAATGTTAAAAGTTGCCAATGGAACCACCGAATGAAAACTGGAAACAGGCTCTGATGTATGCCACAAGATTACAAAATGTGGATGATAACTTCTTCACCTGGTCATAATTATCTCTCACCAGCTAAATATTGTTACTTGGTCGTTACAGTAGTGTTTATCATTAGCATTGTCTTGTTAGAAAGAAAATACATGCATGCTTTAATGGCCAACTTTTAACCCCATACTAGGATGCGTTTCGAAGAATTAATAAATAGTTTATTTGAGTTTATGAGAATAGTTTATGGAAATAAAATTATATAAATAATTTATGAAAATAGTTTATGATATTCCTATAAGTTCTTTTTAATAAGCTTGTGAGAGAAACTTATGAAAATAAGTTGTTTTTAACTTATTTGAAAACAAACTAATTGAATAACCCAAATGTGCCCGAGTATGGTAGGTGCGCATTACTTTAGAGTCGAGCTGCAGCTTCTGCCCGTCCAATCCTTCCTAGAACAAAACCATCAATTTTTATTTCCAAGAGTTTCACACTGCTTCATGAGATAAATAGAGATAATATTTGATTCTGAAGGTCTTTAATGGTGTCGATAGCTCAACATGGGACAGAAGAGACTACAACAAATGATGGAATGATTTGAAGTAGAAGTCAACGGAAACAGTTACTTAAGGTCATCTAACAATAATTTCAACCAAACTGCTTTGCTGGTTTGCTGGTTTGCTGCCTTGCATCAACAATATAGTGGCAAAAATCAGGGTTTTGGAAGATTCCTTGTGATCAACTCTGCAGAAGTGCACCAGCCTGCACAAAGGGCAAAACCATTGGCATTGCCTTGCACAACGAAAAAAATTCTCGGATAAACAAACTTGGCGCACCCAATTTAGGTGCACTAGGCCAATAAATTATTAACATATGATTAATTATGGTAGCTAAGTATTAATCAATTATAATAGTTAGCTACTAATAAATGATGTGTCAATAATATATTGGCCTAGTGCTTACATTGAAGTTGGCAGTAACACAAAAAAGGAGGATTGAACTTTTTCTGAAAATTTCAACCTGGCTTTAACCAAAATTTCTCACTAAGTTGAATATTCTTTGACAACTCAGCCTCTCCTGGCTATAATACAAATATTTTTTTCGCCACAGCCTCTTTAGGCTAATCACCACGAAGAACAAGTGACCTGTACAATCCACAAGCACACTTCAACACTCAAAAATCAATACAGAAAAATAAGTTTTTCTAGCAAATGGGTAGCTCTCGAAAACACTTGAGTGGATATATATCGTCTTTATGAGCTAAGAATACACTTGCAAAGGGAGGCAGAGATGAGAGAGTTCAATTCGTTGTTGCGCTGTTGAATAGGCATTTAAGGTTCATAACATTCAAATCTTCAGGCTTAGATCCTTTCACAGGCTTCAAGAATACAGTTGTTGAAGCTCTCTAATGGTAATTGTCCTTTCCTTAGAAGGTATATGTTATTCTTATCCTTTATGACGAGTCAGCATTTGTCTTTTAAGTATTGGTCAGTGAGAAAATTCATCTAAACTTTCTCATGAGCAACCTTCTCACCATACCTCCTCAGCCAACTTTCTCATTGGTCGAAGAATTTCAATCTTCTCATCTGCGAAGTCACCATCATTTGATTATATCCTTTGATGATTCAGATGGTAGAAACTTCTCTTTGATGACTGATTTGTCCTTGAATCTGATCCTGTGGAAATTCTTTCCTTTTCTATTCTCTTTATGAACATTCTCATAACCTTTTCAAGACGTTCCCGGGGAGAACTTTCTCATGTTCATAAAGAACCTTCTCTAAGTGTTCCTTTAACTTGCTCAACTCAGAAATTGATTTTCTTAGGTCTCTCTAATCACCTAAAAAATTGTTTTCCCATTCAAAAACAGTCCTGCATAGGATAACTCAACAAAGCTCTTCACAGAAGGAGTGTTAATCCATTTATAATACCATATATATAATGCTAAGAGCAGTGATATTCAATCTTCAACATAGTTATCATCAAAAAATAATTTGCACTAATGAGCACGAAAAGGCTTAAGAGCATACAAACATGAGGGGTCTCTGCATAATGATTGCTGTGGATGCACACCTAAACTTCATGCTTCCACCCAACTACAGCCAGGAGTTTTCCTTGCTCCACTATCTAACATGGCTTTCCTCATCTCATTGGCTTCTACAGTTCGACCAGCAGCAACATAGATATCACGAAGGAGAATATAGTATCCACCTTCATTTGGTTTCAACTCCAACAATTTCTTTATAACCTTCTCCCCCATGTCAACGTCACCATAAATCCTACAGGCACCAAGTAGTGCTCCCCAAATGACATCATTGCATGGAATTGGAATGCTTGTAAGTAGATTATATGCCTCCTGTAGCCGTCCAGAACGTCCCAACATATCTACCATTGCTCCATAATGCTCAATCCTAGGCTCAATTCCATAGTCACTTTGCATGCTCTTAAAAAATCTAACTCCTTCATCAACCAACCCCTTATGAGTATATGCAACTAGAAGTGCCAGAAGTGTCACCCCATCAGGCACAACCCCAGAACAAATCATCCATTCAAACAATCCGAATGCATCATCAGCATTCCCATGGTTAGCGCACGTTGTTAACATCGTATTCCATGTGATCAAGCTCTTCCTCCTCATACCATTGAACACACGCCATGCTTCCTCCAAGCATCCACACTTTCCATACATGTCAATAAGAGCATTGCAAAGTGCAGCCATCCACCCAAACCCATTCTCCTCTATGTACCGATGTATCATCCTTCCCGTTTCCAAATCTCCTGAATTCGTGCAAGCTGAGATCACACTCACCATGGTAACTTCATCCGGGCTCACTCCCGCACATCTCATCTCCCCAAACAACTCCAGCGCCTCCCTCGGCCGCTTCGCATGGGAATACCCGGACACCATTGCAGTCCACGAAACCACATCCCTGTCAGGCATTTCATCGAACACCCTACGCGCAATATCTAGCTCTCCAGCTCTTACGTAAGCAGCAAGCAACATAGACCATGAAACAACATCCACCTCCAAACCAACTTCTAAAGCTTCCTGAAAGACTCTACAAGCTGACACTGTCACTCCCCTCGAAGCATACAAATGTATCAATGCATTTTGGACATATAAGTGGTAACAGAACCCAGTCTTCAAAACGGCACCGTGTATCTCATCGGAGCACAGGATCGAGGGCGAGTCGAGCTTCGTCCTCGACCGCGACTTGAGCAAGAAGGTGAAGGAATACTCATCAGGGACGACGCCGTTTTGCTTCATGCGGTTAAATAAGCGGATGGAGTGGCAAGGAAAGGTGCTTTTGGAGAAGCCACGGATGAGGATGTTGTAGAAGAAAGTGGTTGGTTGGGGAATTTCGTCGAACATGCGGTGTGCGTAGGATAAGTCGCCGAAGGGTGAGACGGCGGCGAAGCGGAAGAGTTTGCCGAGGACCACCGTGTGTTTGTAGAGGGATGTGCGGAGGGCGTGGGCGTGGATGAGCTTGAGGTCTCGCATGGAGGTGCAAGCCTCTGCCATGTGGGCTAGTGTTGATGCAACAGTCGCCGTGGCCATTGGTGTTGTCGTTCGCTTGGTCACCTATAATTTTTTTTTTATTACAAACCACTGTTAAAGAAATTACGATAAGATTTTGATATTTTTATTTATATAATAATTTATAATTGATTGATATTATAAAAAAATTTTATATCGATATATCAATTAAATTCTTAAAATTATTTAAAAATATTTTTATTATGCATAACAAGAAAATATTTTATTAGAGAGGAGAAAGACACAATAACCTCTACACTTCATTTGATTGCAGGGAAAACACAAGAAAAGAAAAGGAGTGGAACAAAAGAAGGGAGAAAGAGGGATTCAGTATGATGAACGAAGCCGATAGATAGCATTTTTCATTTTCTATATTCTTTCTTAAATTCTAATTAATGAAAATGAGAGTTTCAAATTAGTAAATTTAATTTTCATTAAGAATTTTTTTTGAAAAGGAAGAAAAATTATCTCCACAGAAAGGCTCGCCACTAAAATGACCTTCCCTTCACATTGTCAACACAATTATGTTGCTCATTTTTTATTTGATTTTAATTAATAATTTTTATTTTATTTTATTTAATAAATTTAATAATAGATTTATTAGTATCCTTGGTTTCCATATTTTTATTTTTATTTAATTGAGATAATATATCTTATATTATTATCTTATTTATTATATTCCATTTATATTTAAGGGTATTTATATTATTTTACAAATATATCTTTTCTTTTCTTTCATTTTATTTCCTTCCACTTTCTTTCTTCTTATTTTCTTTCATAAACCAAACATAGTGTTAGGTTTTGCTATTGCTCAGCTCGAGCCTCGTGACCGTAAGGATCAAACTATAAAAAAATCTTGGAGATATGTGTCTTTGAATTGAACCAAATATTTTGTTGTAAATGCTTCAGCCTTATGAGCACTCAAGCGTTGAGAAATCTTAACCTATGTTTAAATGTAACTATGGTTCATAAGTAACTATGGTAGATCTTTTTGTAATAAAGCTAATATACTCATCTGTCAATGTCACGACCCAAATTTGATGTCCATGACAAGTCAGGGTTAGGGAAACCTCTCACTACAATATAGTTATTATCGACGGATTTAACCATCGCTACCAGTTATGTGTATAGCTGACCAGGTTATCGACGGCCTGAGCCGTCGGTAACTTTACCTAGGGCTAAGCCAACAGTATCCGTCGGTAATTTTGGCGCAATTACGCGTGCATTTTTGCCGCTCCGTTTCCGACGGGTGTAGCCGTCGGTAAGGGAAGTTAATAGGTACCAGCGAGCGAGGCCGTCGGTAGGCGTCGTTTCGCATTATGGAATCAAACAGCTATTTTTTGTTACGAACGAGCTTAGCCGTTAGCCATCGGTAAGGGAAGTTCTTGTTACCGACAGCCTATCCGTCCGTAAGTGTCGTTTCACATTACGGACGGTACCGCCGACTTAAGCCATCAGTAAGGGAATCTAATTGTTACCGATCGCTAAGTTGTCGGTAAGCTTCATTAACCTACGCACTCGCGCCTTCTCCCCCTCATTTCTCTGTTCACCCTTTCCCTCTCTTCTCCCTCACCCTCTCCCTCTCTACCTCCTCTCTGAGCCACCAACCACCACCCCTCTCAACCACTAGCCACCACCTCTCTCAACCACCAGCCACTAATACCGCGAGCTTCACCGCACCATCGAGACCTTCACCGCACCACCGCGAGCTTCATCCACCACTGTGAGCAAATCCTCCTAGTGTTATCTGTGTCTGTGTCACCGCACCAGAAGCGCCTACCTCCTCCACCGCACCAGCTACTAGCCACCACCGCAGGTATCTCCCTTTGCCTTTGCCCATGCCCCTCTGCCCATGCCTTTGTGCTTTTAATTTTTTAATTTTTATTTTTTTTTATAAATTTTGCAGAACCGGATCACCACAACCGGGCCACCACCGCCACTTCTTTTTCCCCTTTACTCCCAGGTTTGCTTTCTTGCCTCTATTTTGGCATTGAACATTTAGCATTTTGGTTTAGTCCATTGAATAAAATTTGTTATGATGTTGTAAAAATGTTGTAATTGAATACAGATTTTTAATGCTTTCTTGCGTGTTGAACATTTTGAAGATTGAATACAGAACATGTTGAATACTGAACATGTAGCCTTTTGTTATGATTTTATCAATTGTAATGTGTAATTTTAATTGTGAAATGTGTATGTATGTATTAGCTATGTTGTTGTAATCTTATAGTTTGTTTGGTTTTGATTATTGTTTCAAATAATTTAAATAACTCATAGAATATCAAATGTGACTTATAAAATAAATATAATTAAATATATAAATAAATAATAAATAATCTATACTAAATAATAAAATTAAAATTAGAAGATAAAATTTTAGTGAATAAAATAATAATATCTCTTAACACTTATATATGTGTTAAGCCTCCTAAAACGTAAAATAAAAAAAATTAATTATCAATTTAATAAAAAGCGGCTCATGCGGTAGTGCGACTCATTCGGTGGTGGCCTAGTCATAGCAGAATGCAGGAGATTGGCAGCGGCTCATGAGATGCGACCAGACTAAGTGAAAAAAAATTTAAAATTAAATATTTAATAAGTTTTTTTTTTGAACAAAAATATTTAATAAGTTGATAACATAAATAGTTAAATAATCAAATATTAATTAAATATCAAATCATAATTTCTCTTAGCACTTATAAAAGTGTTAATTCTCATAAGACTTAAAACAAAAATAAATAATAAATAAAATAATTTAAACTAAAATACAGAAGTAATTAAATAACAAAATAAGTTAATAATAAATTACACCAATTTTTCTTAGCACTTATAATAGGTATCAAGCTTCATAATACGTAAAAAAATATAAATAAAGTAAGGAATTATTTAAAAATATAAATATAAATATAAATAAAATTGTAAAGTTTGATAAGCCTTGATTGAAATATGAAAATGTTTTTTGTATGCATAGTTTTTTTAGAATAGTTAATTATGACTTTGCTTATCAATTTTATTTGTCCCATAAACGAGTTAATACTTGAGCAAAATCTTAGATTCCCGTTTGAGGTTCGATATTACTGAGCAGGTGTACTCACATCGAAGTGCTGCTCATTGTATTGAACCTTGAATTGTCCAAGGAGGACAGTTTGGAAAAAAAAAAAATTTTGTCACTCGTATAATATTTATTGCTTACTTCTAGTGTTTTATATTTGACGAAATTTAGGTCCGATACATTTCCTTTTGTTTCTGGGTGCAAATTTGCTTACGATATTGCGATCAAGTATTGTACTTGGAGACCAATGGGAAATGCTGCCAAAATTTCGTCAAATATAAGGTATGTGAATTAAGTAATAACTATTAATACTAGGATCGAGTGTTGAAAAGGTTTCTTCTCGAATGGTATAGAGCCATACCAAATAATGAAAGCGAATGTAGATATATCTAGGTTGACGTGCTATCCAAATTTAATGGTTTTGCATTTTTTTTTTAACATTTAAAAGATGGATTTTTATCCTTCGAATCGTACTTGGATGTATGATAGGTTATATTCGGGAAGAAGGGGTCTAAAACGGTCTTTTGTATATGGAGTTGAATAGTTTGTTGCTCACGCGAAGCGGCAACAACGTTTCATCTATAATGGGAGGATTAGATGTCTGTGCCTCAAATGTCAATGTCGACGGATTGAGAGCGATGATGAGGTGAAGACATACTTGTATAAAGTTGGGTTTAAGGACAATTACTCGATTTGGACTGATCATAGCGAAGAAGTGTCACATGTTGATTTAGGGGTTGATGAGAATTGCACAGGTGATTCAAACAGTTGCGCAGATATGAGATATGATGAACAATTTGCGTCAATATGCGCAGATATGTCCCTCATCCAGCAACCTGAAAGGACAAACGAGGTTGGTGTGTCGTCATCAAGACGAAACCAAGAGGTCGCATTGAAGTTGATGATCAGCAAGAAGATGTGCCTTTTCAAGTGGATGAAATGTCTCATGTAAATGAAGGCATTGAAGTTGAGCGTATTATTGGTTTACGGAACTTGGACGTTGCGGGGGAAGAAGTGGATACTGATAACTTGTCATCCGTTCAGGAGCATTTGGACGAAGAAGACGAAGTCATTAATTCATGAGAAGAAGATGTTGAAATTAGATCTGAAGATGATGAAGACTATTTGTCAAATTCGGAATAAAACTTAAGATCATGTAACCTTTATAATTAGATCATGTAACTTGTCAAATTCTGAATAAAACCTAGATAATTATTTTATTGTTCTATCTTAGCTGATTACTTCGTAATTATTTTATTATTTTATCTTAAAATTAAATTGCTCTATAGACACGTGGCATTTGGAGGATGTGATCCACCACCACCCATACCACCCACAGGTGGTAAGGGTAACGGTGTTGACACTGCTCCTCGTTCGACTCATCGTCCGACCAGGGCACCTCGCATTGTTACTCGTGATGTTGCAGACGATTTTGTATCTATACCTTCGACATCTGCCTCTGCGATGTCTGCACTCCCATCACGTCCGCCTGCACCAACACAGCGATCACGTACACTGTGAGCAGCACCACCTTCACCGGCTGCACCTACTTCACCGATTGTACCTAAGCCATTCACGGCATCCGGGATCAATATGATTCCCACCCCGAGGTTCAAGACACATACACATCGGGGCACTTCTAGTTCAGCTGGTGTGGGTACATTGTCACCTGCTCATCATCAGGCTATGGAGCAGGAGTATAGTCCCGGCTATACACCCTCACCTTCAGAGGTAGAGGCGGAGGAGGAGGAGGAGGAGGAGGAGGAGGAAGTTGAGGTCATGGCCGATAGTCGACCTATCATCAAGGCATCTAGTAAAGGGTAAGAGTTAATAAATTAAATTTATTTAATTTTAATTACATGTTTTTACTTGATATTGATTCACATGTTTTTACTGTTAAGGTTACTTCCTTCAAAGGTAGCTTCGAAGAACATCACAGCTGTTATTGAGTCGATGTTCCATTATCCTTGGTTCACATGGGGACAGCTCGATGACATGCAAAAGCGCAGTTTCTTTGACGCTTATAGGGTAAGTTGTAATTTTCAATTTATTTAATATGTTTTGGTTTATTATTTCATAAATTTTTAGTATAATAAATTATTATTTATGTCTTCCTAATGTAGACAAAAGTTGCTTGGAGAGTCGAGCATGAGGCATTGGTCGAGAGGAACTTTCACATGAAGGCTAGCCATCGCCTATCCGATATCCTCAGGGATGCCCGACTGAGGTGTGAGCAACCCTCATGGATGGGAGATGGAGTGTGGGATGCCCTATGCCGTCACTGGGCTTCTGTGGCGTTCCAAAAAAAATCAGCCCAGGCAAAGAAAAATAGGGCATCAGAGAAGGGTGGGAGCCTGCACACAGGAGGTTCCATCTTCCAGGCGGAGTACTTTGAGCGTTTGGTACATTCATACCTTCATTCTTATTTAATACATTATTGTTTTATAGTTTTTTAATTATTGTTTACTTATAATTTATGTTTGTGTTACTACAAGTTAGGGACAAAAGGAGACTAGTGTCGATTAACGAGCTCCACCGCCACACCCCATACAAGGAAGGATACTGGCGAGTGTGTAGATGAGCGCTCTAGGCATACTCAGGTAATGCCCCTCAAACATACTAGTTTTATAACGTATCGTTTTATTATATATTATAAATGTCCTGATTAGTTTGATTATGCATAACAGGAGGAGTTCAAGGAGAGGATGTGTCAAGCAACACCCTATTCCTCCACCCCACTTGACCCCGAGGAGGAGCAGCAGCTTGCGCTGCATGTTTGGGCAGAGGATGTTGGCGGCAAGAAGAAGGGCCGTCTGTACGGTGCAGGAGACCTTTCCGGTAACTATCAGAAAGGGTCTTCACGCTTCGATATTTGTGCCGGAGCATCCACCAAAGCCAGTCACTGCACTGATCAAGAGTCTGCTGAGATTGATGAGCTGAGGTGGAGACTAGCTGAGTCCGAACGGCATGCCGAGGAGCGTGAGGGTCGGATGGAGGCGACGATGCAGCAGATGCTACAGATCATACAACAAATGCAGCAGCATCCCCCCAGCCTAGCTAGCTGCTCCGTCGCACCGGAGATGACGATGATGAAGACTCATTCGATGATCTTATCCGGACTCCTAGTTATGATAAGGATTATTAGGTTTTGATGTTAGTTTTATTTATTTATATTTCTATGTATTGTAAAAACATATATTATACATTTTATATAATTTTAATTTCTTTAATGTTATCTTTAATTTTAGTATGCATTATTTATTTAATTAATATTTTTAACTAATTAATAACAAATATAATTCTTTAATAAATATAAAATATAATTAATTAATAATTAATTAATCAATTAAAAATATAAATTAAAAAAATATAGTTACCAACGATAAGCCCGTCAGTAATGTGTAAATATAATTATCGACGGCCAAGTCGTCGATAACATGTTGCAGGTAAGAGTTAGGTAATTACCGACTGCTTTATTACCGACGAGTAGGCCGTCGGTAATGTGGGTGAGTGATTACCTACGGTCTAGCCGTTGGTAAGCTTCCGATGGCCTTTTGCCTTGGCCGTAGGTATTCGTTACCGAGGACCTTCTTTCCAACGGATTTTTGGCCGTCGGAAAGTGACCATTTTGCCATCGGTAATCAATCGTTTTCTTGTAGTGTCTATATCCCCGAAGCCTATCATGCATCACATATTTGTTCGTAAGATTTTAAAATCCCAAAGATAATGCACAAAGTTTGTGAAATTTTGTTAACCAGCCAAGTGTGAATCTCATAATAGTTAAAAACTGAGTAATATATCAAAAGAAGGGAAATTCTAGGGTGAGAGAGCAAAATATGTCTCTCACCGTGCATAACCATTATTTACCATAGATTAATTATACTCCTCACGATAATATCCTACATCGTCCACATCAGATCCTAACTCCATCCACATAACCACAACCCCTGACCAGAAACCACCACCACCACCACCACCTTCCGAACAATTTCCGGTGCCTCCGTCAGCGCCAATGCCTCCACCCTCTCTCCACCGCCTCCGTCGATCTCTTCTCATACGGCTCCGTCGGCGTCGATTCACGTATGGCTCATCAAACTCGACCTACTCTTGGTCCTTGACGGTGATGAATCCGGCGACAAACTCGACCAGCTCCTTCTCTCCTCCGTCATATGCAACAACGAAGACTTAGGTCCTTTCATCTGAAAAGCCTTCTCCTCCGGCAAACCTGAAACCCTCCTCCACCACCTCCGCCACTTCGCTCACACCAAAGAACTCGAGATCGAAGAAGTTTGTAAAGCTCACTAACAAGACTTCATCCTCGCCGTCGACGATCTCCGATCTCTTCTTTCTGGCATCGATTCTCTCAAATCCTTACTCTCTGATTCAAACTGCTAGCTCCAATCGGTAGCTTGACATATCTTATCTACCCTCGACAACTTCGTCAGTCAAAACATGCACATAAAATGCCAATTAAATGAACTTTGCTTATGCGCTAATCGCTAACTTCACCATCGTCTAAACTGAAACGAATGCTGGACAAGAAGATTCCAGAGATTCGGTTACACATAGAGAGAAAGGTGAACAAGGAATTCGGTGACTGATTGGTTGAGATCCGTGCGGTGAATCTCCTCTACGCACGCCGTTTATCCGCCACGCGACCATCGCACCCCATCATCGAATGTCATTCGTCTCGCCCTGGACTGTCGTCATTGTGACGGAAATGGATGGGGGAGGGGCGGTCAGGCAAGGATTGAGAGTGAGAGAGGGGCAGAGAACGAAATTAAAAAAAAATTATAGTGTGGGCAGGTGTATGATAATATTATGTGACATTACTTAATCAATGGCTATCTATGGTCTCTCACGGTGAGACACTTTATAGGTCATGCACCGTAGAAGCCGCCTCAAAAGAAATGGTAAGGCAAGTTTATGCCATATAGTTACACCGCCAAAAAGTACAATAATAGGATGCAACCCACACCACATATAAATGTTCACTCAAAAGAAATGCCAACAACTCAATACATACGACCCTGATCCATTGCATGTGTTAGAGCCCGAATCAATCCCGCTAAGAGAGAACCTTGAATACGAGGCTTTACCTGCTCGGATAGTGGATAGAAGGATCAATGAGCTTCGCAGTAAACAGATTCCCTTGGTGAGAGTGGAATAGGACCCGGTGACCGGAGACTCAACATGGGAAAGAGAGGCACAAATGCGCCAATAGTATCCATCATTGTTTATAGGTATGAACGAGGAATTTCGGGGACGAAATTCTCTTTAAGGGGTGGAAATGTAACATCTCTGTTTTTTGAAACTTTAATTAAGATAGATGGCTTAGATCAAGTATTTATATGTTTGTTGATAATTACTATCATGGCTTGAAAGTGTGCTTAGAGAACATGTTAAGAGTAGGATTGAATTGGATAAGAGAAGGATGAGGGAAAAGGGATCAGGAGTAGAACGCTCAAGCGTGGACCAGTGGATCGCTCAAGCGTGCTAACGCTCTAACGTGGAGAGTTTTGTATGCTCAAGCGTGGACCTTCTGACCAGTTGACTGGCAGTGATGGGATGTAAAGTGACACGTGTCAGTTACAGGTCGCGGCTAGCACGTGATGGGCGGTGCCTTGACGGTGAGGAAACATCAATGCTCAAGTGTTTAGGAAGCCAATGCATATATATATATATATATATATACGTGGAAAATTCCAACGCTAAAGCATGGACAGTAGAATCTTTGTCTATAAATACTTGCTCATTTTCACCATGGACGAACTTTAGCAAACTCTAGACGTTCCAGAGAGCTTGAGAGAGACAGAGGCACGTTCTTGAGGCTGTGATTCAAGGTTGTGATCCGTTCGTTAGTCCGATTCCAGTTCCAATTGTGTTTTCGTGATCAACGCGACTCCTAATCCAATTCTATCGGTTTGCTTTTGTGATTCGACGAGGGTAAGCCAAGGTTCCGTATCTACCTACATTGTGCCTATACAATGTTCTCTTTTGGTTTAAGCTTCTCTTCACGGTTTTAACTTCGTATTAGGGTTAATGTTATAGTCTACGTGTTGTTTCCGTGATTAGGGCAAGTTTGGAAGTGCGTGCGGAACCCTTTTGGAGCAAGTAGGCTGCGGCTGTGAAGGCAAGGAGAGGAGCAAGGAGTGCTTGTTGTGTTCGTGATTACCGCTACGTTTGCTACCAGGTGGGGAGAAACAGTTACACACGTCGAGGAGGCAAGAGTAGTCCATATAGCTGTATTGTATGTTTTATGTGTGGGGGGGAACCCTAAACCCTACGTGAAGTTGAGCCCTGGCAAAGTACCTAAACCCTAGGCTTAGTCTACTTTGGGCTATCACCATTATATTTGGTACCCTAGGTTAGCATAATTGTGATGCATGATAATATGTGCTATGTGTTGATATATGTGTACCTGCTATTTCTGATATTTGATATTTACAAGAGATGCATAATGTGTTGATGATAATGGCATGTTGGTATGTATACTGTTTACTACTTTATGGAGTATGCTGATAATTGATGAACTGTTGCATCATATCTAGAAATGCGTGTATGTATGAGATTCAGAGGTTTAGCATGATTAGGGCTTTGACCCCGTTGTGGACGTTTGAGCTGATAGTTAAAGATTTGAGGTTATAATGGAGCTTGGAGCTCGTAAGGTTATGATGGGAGCTTGGAGCTCATATGATTACAAGTGGAGCTTGGAGCTCGTATGGTTACAGTGGAGCTTGGAGCTCGGAGCTCATATGGTTACCTATGGAACTTGGAGCTCGTGTTGCTAAGAGCAAGTTTGCATGTGTTTCTATATCAGCTCAAGAGAGATGGATGACATGCATAGCATATGCATATGATGCCAAGTGGCGAGACGTATGCTGTGAGGCATACGAGGTTGATGCACCGAGTGCAGGTGCGAAAAATGGAAGGGTAGGTTTGCGTGATCTTGGGGATATATTGGACACAGGTGAACCCACATGAGATCGGTATGGTAGCGCCTATCGTGTCGTGGCGGTCCTGGGCACGTTCTACTATCCCGACTGGACCCTGAGTCTTTCCAGTTGCCGATGGATCTTCCGAGGAGGCCCAGTTTGTCTGGGACAGTTGTGCGGTGATGCACTCTTATGAGTCACGACGAGCAGAACGGATTACCGGAACGAACCAACTTGTTGTCCGATGTACGAACGTGATGTTGCCCTTAGTAGGGTGTTTAGTACCGGCCGACATGCATAGAAAGAGTATGTGCACATCTAGCTAGGGAACGACCGTAGTGTCGTGGTATTAAGAGAAGGTTGTGTTTGCTATATGTTCTGCATTGCATCATCCCTGTCATAGATGTACTGCATTTCTTATCTCCTTGTATTTTCTTGTATGTTATGTCGATCTGCGAGCAGATGACGAGTTAGCTGGAGGTGATTATGGACCCAAGGATGCATCCTTTCCTCCAGACAGCACTGGGGATCCCGATGCTGGGCGAGCTTGAGATCGTCTACCACAACGAGCAGGGGTGGCAGGTGGACCCCTCTACGTTTTTGACCGTGCACACCAGACCACTAAGCTTGCTGTTTCGGGGCGGTACTCCACCACGAGCGGACATCATGGGACCTTACAGAGTAGTCCAATTTCTTCCGTTTCCTCAGATGTGGCACCCACCTAGGCTGCGAGAGCAGGATTTTATGTAGGTTGCCCCAGCATCATCTCACGTGACGAGTCGCAAAGGCTTCGTGCTGAGAGGACAATGTCAGAGGTCAGAGCGGTATTTGAGAGCCGCCAGGCGTAGGCGGATCGTTATGTCTAGTTCTTCTTCGGATTATGTGCCCTTGCGAGTTTATAGGCGCACATATGGGGAAGGACAGGGTAGCTCTTGACTTTCACGTCGTTGAGGACGTGACGTGGCCAGTGCGTCTGTCATAGGATGTGAGGTGAGACTCTTTTTGATGTATTTTGAGAGGGGATAGGGAAAGTATATGAGTTCAAGAGTTAGAGTCCCTTTTGATGTTCATGTTGTATTTTCGCTTTCATTTGTATTTTTGTTCGTATATCTACTTATTCCTTCTGATGAGGCCACCATGTATATATATCTATAACGTGTTTTGTTTTCGTTTATCTTATTGCGTTTACTCTGATGTCATGCGCTTTTATGTTGGATGCATGTTATCGTTGTTTTAATAAGCATGTAATCGCTAAGTTATAGTTAATAGTATAAGTGAGTTCTAATATAATGGGATTTCCTCGAGTGGAATTGGGGACGTCACATGTGATACATTATAACTTTTGGTATAAGTTTTGGTATTCAACAGTATTTGGTATTAACGACATTTGATGCTTTGTCTCTTTCCCTCATTTAAGAACATTTGTTCATGTTAAACAACTAAATAGTATTAAACAACATGTGATAACCAACTCATAACATTAATTCATAAAAGGGGGTATGAAATGCTGTTCTCAACTTTTGGAGACCTAATAACATTAATTCCTACTAAGGTACCCCATAACAATTGATAGCATAACACTCATCCTAGCCAATGCATAAACTGCATTTCAGTACACATGTTAGACCAAAAACTATGTGAAGGAACCTGTTTGAAACACAAGAAGGGGGGTTGAATTGTGTTTCTTAAGATTTTAAAACTTTTTCATAAGTAGATATATTTTCGCAAAGATTTGGACGCAAATAAGTTGACAGACGCAGAGAGCGTGAGCAATCAAAGGTTAGACGCTCGCTGTGATTGTTTACTTTTAAAGATAAACGTTTTAAGAAAACAATTGAATCCCAATAGTCAGTTGTAAGCAAACTAAAGACAAAGATAAGATAAAGAAGATGAACATAGAGAAATTATCCTGGTTCACTCTTAACCCAAGAGCTACGTCCAGTCCTCTCTATGTGAGAGCTTTTTTCACTATAACAAAACCTTGTTACAAGTATTAAACACCTATTCAGGCAAGTATTTTACATCTCTTTAGGCAACACTAAGTATTCTTTTACAGTCAAACCTCTTCAAACTCAAGTATTCTTTTTCAGACAAGCCTCTCCAGGCTCAACTAAGATTGGTTTTGAAAGAGTTTTAAGTTCAACTAACTCACTATATGTGAGGATATGAAACTTAAGAACAGAACTCTGAAAATCAAATCTACGCAGAGAGTGATATGAAAATGTAAACTCAGAGAAAGCTTGTAAGCTTTTGTATGCTTTTGATTGCTAGAGATAGCGTTGTTGTTCTTGTCCGTGTAAGGTTCGTAACTTTGCTTCCTCAAGGATGAAGGTATTTATAGCCTTCAAGTCTTGAGCAATCTTGAATCTTCAACGGATGGCAAAAGAACCATTCTAATGAGCATTAAATGCATTATCCCGTTGAGTTTGATAGCTTGTATGAGAGCTTCTGAAAAGCAGGATAGACTATCAGGTTGATAGCTAATAATGGCGCTGACATCTTGTCCTTCTACCCGAAAGTTGCCTTTTGTCTTTCCTTTTGGAGATAGTCAAATCTTGTGTCAGGAACAGACCGATTTCTATGCGTTTGATGGTACGAAGTTTACAAAGAATGTTTGCCTTAGGGATATTACCCTTTTACACATAGGATAAAAATTTAAACTATCACTAATACAAGCTCCCGCTACTATAGAGTCCAGATATTTAATTCTGATGGACTGTTACATTGGAGAATGAATAAAAGAAACTTTTCCAAGCAAGAGTCTTTGACTTAGATAAACAAAACGATAAGCATACTTAATCCAGGGTTGACTTAGCGAACACAAGACAGAGGGTTTGGACGAACGATGAGTCTTTAGACTTAGAAAGTCTTTGGACTTAACTTAATCTATACACTTAGGATAAACGCGTTAGTCCATAACAAATCTTTGTTTACTTAATTTAATCTTTTGTTAACATCAAAGTCTTAAGGAGTTTATGGACCATAACCACTTCAGTTCCAACACTATGGTCAATAGCCATGACAAAATAACAACACCAATCAGAATTATGTTTTTGATTCTTTCAGCTTTTATCTTCTTCTGCAGCTTCAGATTCTTTCTCTTTAGCTCCTCCACCAGTTCTCCGTCAATACAAACTACATCCTTTCCACTATCATCAACAACCTCTTCATCAACCCATTCAAAAAAGTTACAATTTCTGGGTATCTGTTCATGAGCAAAAATGGAGAAGACTTAGATATGGTTCATGAGCAAAATAAATGCAATAAGTTTTGCTTACCTTCCAATTTGGGCATTTCCAAAACTTCCTTCTTGGGTTTTTCTGACTTCTGGCTGTCAACAAAGCTTTGTCATCGCACCCACATGTCCTCCACCTCTAAATAGAAGACGAAGAAGACAAGTTGCAAGCTGTAGTCTTCTTAATCGCGGAGTCCTCACTTCGCAAACCTCTTCGCATTGTGGGAGATGGAGTACGAAGGAGATGGAGATAGAAAAGAGTTAGGGTTCCAAGCCTTTTTAATTTGAGATCCAATTTACATACTTTTGGCAGCGAAAAAGAAATATAAATGAGTAAGCAATGCCACGTCAATGATTTTGCCACGTGGCAGGTGTTGATGTGTGTTCCTGTTAGACAGCTCAACACTTAACAACTGAGACTTAACGTCGAGGGCCAATTATGCTAATGTGGAAAAAATCAGGATTAAAATTGAGAGAAAATTTCATTACGGACTAACAAAGAAAAAAGAATAGGGACTAAAAACATATTTAACTATATCTTCTTTTAACTTTATTAAGAAAATTGCATTGAGGTTTTCTTGATCCTTACCACACAAGGGGCCAACATAGATCTCAAACTTTTGCTCTCTATAATCCTCCACTGAAGTTGATTGTTTCAAGCCTAACAAGAGTCCATAGGGATTTTGTAACATTGAAGGTTGAATCCTTCTTATCACAACTGATAAGAAATCATTCCAAGAGGCACTCTGTAAACAAAATTCCCATCATTGGAACCATGATAATGCTCTCTGTTCTATGGCCACCATCACTTCCCACACCCTTTCTCCATCGAACACTCCTTTGAGCTCAAAGTAGGGCTCAACTCAAAGTAGCTCATGTCGTACCTTCCACCATTTGGGTCTGATTTGCATCTCCATTGAAATGACGCGACAGTCCTTCAAACCTCTCGTCCAACTTTTTCAAATTTGAATCAACTTTCTTGATTTTCTCGGTCTCGCATAGCTTTTCATCGCTCTTTCTCGATCTCATGTAGTTTGTCATCGCTTTTCCACCATTTAGGTAATCCATGCTTCAAGATCCCTCTCCAGATCTAAAAATAGGCAAGAACTAATAGAAACAATATAATTTCTTTGAGAAATACCAGCAACACACAACACTCTATTTCCAAGATCCTACAAAATTCAAGTGGCACCCACTTGATTTTGTGAGATCTAGATGAATTTCATCTAATAGGAGAGTGTATGTTGAAAAGTGAGTGTTGGAAAGTGTTGCTAGCACTCCTCTAATTTCTTATTGAAGAAGCTATTCTTCTCAATTCTGAATCAATTTACTGAATGCACAAAGGTGAGAATCTCTTTCAATCCCAGGATTGGAAATCCAAGAGTAGAGCCTTTAACCAACTTGACAATCTAACTGCCCTATTCACAACTAACTATCAGTACAGTTATTACAACTGTTAACAAGCGTGACTACTCCCAGTCGTAATCCCTCGCCCTCCTCCACATTTCTCTTAATAATTAACATATAATAGCATGTTTGGAAAAGATTATAATCAAATGAGTTTTTAGTTTAATCTAACATATTTTACAAACCTAATTAAATTATAAATATTGTTTTTACAAGAAGAAAAAACTATTTTTAGAAAAACTAGAAGTTTGAATCTTATTTAAAATATTGTAATATTATTTTGAAACTAATAATATTCTTTCTATTTCATCATTACAAAATTAACCACCAAACGAATACTATTAAATTATATAAATAACTTCATATATTTTTTTTGTAATATACTGTTTAGAAGTGTTTTTTTATAAAATAAATTATCTTAAAATTATTTTCAACAAATGCATTCAAACATAAAACTGATTTTATTATAATCAATTATTAAAATAATCAATGTTTGGCAGTTATCCAAACACACTTTTAATTGGAGGTCTATTAACGTAATGCTTCCAACACAGTGCACATATCTCACATCAGGCGAATGTGACAGGATTAAATTGTAAGTACGCAGACAAGGTGGTCCAACTGCAATCATAGAATTAATTTTTTGTTGAAAGAAGGTGATGTATGTATAAGTGTGTACGTAGCATCATTGAAGGGGAAAATAGTGGCAATATAAGTTAAAGTTGTAGTAGTCTCTGCTAGCACGAATTCAGTTGCTAGAAAATTAATTTAATATACCTGTCAGTGATCTATCACTTATTGTTTAACCAAATGCTGATATGTAAAGTTGGGGAATCATTCAGATTATAAGTTAGAAGATCTTAAGAATTGTTTCTAAATATACTAATTCAGTGTTACAACCCATCAATATAATCTATGACTGACAGCTTTTTCTAATTAGCATAAATTATAAAAGAGAAAAATATATTCTGAATAGTATATATATTTGGATACATTAGGGGAACAGCCATTCAACTAGAAATACAGAACCTAAGCTAACAAAATGAACAAAATTCGTGTGTAGGAATTTAGAGGAGCTTCTTCCTCTCAAAGAATGTCTTCAAATGCCACAGTTGCAAACCAGCCACAGATACGCAAACCAAAATTGAAAGGAAACATAAGGTAAACATCTTGCTGTTAGTCGCCTTGTTAAGATCTTGCATTTCTTCCTCCCTATATCAGCCAAATGGACAAAAAGGTCATCAAAATTTGGCAAAAACTCAGCCATTAGAATTTATCACTTTGGCGAACACATAAAAACATTTAAGTAGAAAAGTTGATTCTAAAAGGTGGAGCAGAGGACAGAAGGATGTAGGAAGCATAGCACACAGGATATGTCTAATATACTCCAACCCATTAAAGGATTAGTGTCATGGCATGTATAACGAAAAGAGGATGGGCTTAATGACAGAAAATAATCTTTGTTATGCCATGGGAAAGGAAGAAAAATTATGTCACAGTCTCCAGAACCTTTTCTTATTTCTGTTTTGTTGGTAGGGCATAGGGTTAAGTGATTTCATCCCGGTCTTTTGGGGAGAGTAAAACAAAACTACAAGAATAATAATTTTACAGGGCAACATGGATCCCTCTTGAATGGTATAGTTGATAGAAGGCATTACGGTAGTCATAATAAATCTGGGAGGGAATGCACACAGCCCTACATAAAGAAATCTGATAGACACCTGATTACTAAGGTCTACACTAGGAGACATAAGGACAGGAGTAGAGGATCAGCACCGAGGAGCAAGGATGAGGAAATCATGAACAAATATGCACTTGTGGAGTTAATTCAACTAATGAGCTCTGAGCATAGCAGAATGGGACACGTGGCATTGATGAGAGAGAATTTGGTTGGAGGAGGGACGTGGGGAGAGTGAGAAGGTAGTGGAGAGTAGGCAAGATTATGCTGAGGAAAGGATTGGGAGGAGCAGACCCTCTAAGTTCTGCATTGTTTCTTTGTAGTCTGTTAATTCTCTTATGCAGTGTATCTTCTCTTCACCTTCTTTCTCTACTGATTTGTCCATCATATCAGTAGTAGAGAGATTCCGTGTTAGTATAAATAAAACATAGCTATACTTCATGTTCTTATCAAGATCCTTTTCAGAAAAAATATTCCAATTTCTTTGACCAAAGAACAATATATTACATGTATCTTCCACTTAAAAATGAACCCAGTAAAACACCTTTTCCATCAGAAGTTCAAATGGAGAAACAATATACACTAAATAAAGAAAGCCAACATCAGTAGACTTGCAGGCAGAAGTCATGACATTTATACCTTTCACGAAGATAAAACATCTCATCATGGATGGATGTGACGGTATCATATAACTTTTTTAACTCAAATTCCATTACCTAAGAAGATGAGAAGAAACAACAAATTAGAAAACATTACAGAACCAAATAATTAGATATATAATTCAGAAATCCATATAGCTTACAAATGTGAAAGAAATTAGGATGGCATTTTAAAATGAGTTTACTAGTTCTTGTTTATTCACATACAATCTTGCCGGCTAATACAGGGAATATAACAAAGACAGTGGGATAAGCAATGATAAAAATGTGCATTCATACTTGCAGGATTTGACACTTTATACACGCCCAAAAGCAGTATTTTGGAAGGCCAGTTTTATGGTGCTCCCCTTAAATTTGGGATGCACCGGTGCACCTCAGAAAAAAAACCTGCTGTAACAGGTTTCAATACCTGTACTTTTCAAAAAGTATACTTATTTAAAAATTCTTTATATTAATTTTTTTTTTTTAAAATCCTTAATTTGTCATCTGCATCCTTCCTTGTAGAATATAACAGCATCGCATTAGGATTCTTATCAAAAACATCATCCCCACAAGCAACTCCGACATTCCCTTCTCGACAAAAATTGTGATGAATATTTGCCACCAAACCAAAGCCATAACTTTATTTTCACAAAGAATGGTTGAACTAGAGTGAACGGTACCATTATCTTTATCTTCCATTGAAGAGTTCACCCTTCCAGAACCTTCGGATGGGGTTTTCGTGACAAGATGAAGATCAAAAAGGGAATGCCCACAGAGTTGTCGGTTTGAGATAAGGTTTCGCTGGTTTGTGGAAATGAAGATGGTTCATGCAGTATTCAAAATGGGATTGGTTTGTCTGTCAAAGAATTGATTTTGATTTCGATGATGTTGAAATTGATGGATTAACATTATCTGGGCACTCCCAAGGGAAACAGAGCAAAAGGGTTTTTGTTGTCTTAGGACATGAGTGGAAGGGCAAACATTCTTCTAGATAAGTGCCCTGACATTCTGCTTAGTGATGATCCTTTATCTCGTTCAAGAAAACCCCATCGGAAGCTTCTAGAAGTGCAATATCATCGCCAAGGAAAACTTATATAACAATCATATATGTTAGCTAATGTTAGTCAATCTTCATTTTGAACCGCATGGACATAGACTCACAGAATTTGTAATTGAAATGGTGAACGTTAGATGTTGAGGAACGACACACTTTCCAGAGTCATTTGGCAACAAAACCCCAGAGAAGGGGTGACTCAATCAATAGGTAAACAGTACTAAATCCGTGCCGTTAATTTCATTTTTTCATATCCAACGGTCATAACTATGGGGAGCATTGATGCACCCTTTTTTTAAGGGTGCACGGTAAAAGCTGCCATTTTGGAAACTGGACCTGACTGACTAACTGTGAAAACCAAGAAACAGTCCTTTGGCCAGTTCAGTCATACTTGCAAAAGTGGAGATATATTACAATGTTTTTCCCCATGGTTCTAATTATATACTTAACATAAGTTAATTTTGTTGCATACATGAAATGAAAGCAACACTGCATTTTGAAGGATTCAGGATTTAAACGCCAGACATACAACTTTGTTTAATCAGTCATAAGATAGCAAAGAACTAATTATGTTGAACCCCTATCATTTCAAAATGCTCCAATGATAACAATCATACCTATATGAATGCTAAGTCAAGGTACAATATAGACTTACTTCAATCTGCCCTTTTTTGGCAACCTTCGGCCATTCCTTGGCAGCAACCCCAGTCCTCCAATCAAATTCAACATTTACAGTTATCGCAGGATTGTGATCAGGTGCCCAAAAACAAGCTATGTAGTCACCAGCCTCAGCTGCAG
Source organism: Ammopiptanthus mongolicus (assembly GCA_039655645.1). Classification (NCBI taxonomy): domain Eukaryota; kingdom Viridiplantae; phylum Streptophyta; class Magnoliopsida; order Fabales; family Fabaceae; genus Ammopiptanthus; species Ammopiptanthus mongolicus. Next base: position 75,504,573 of record CM077348.1, on the reverse strand, counting down.
TAAATGCAAAATTACCCGAATCCACACGATCCCCATCATGATAACTGTTCCCTAAAGGTGAACTTACCTGGCAACCAACCACATTATAATCAAGCCAACAGATGCTAGAAAGTGTGAGTGAGCCATTTTAAATTGGACAAAACTTAGGTTAAAATTTTGTGTGTTTATAGTGCTGTTATAGAGGGTGAACATTGATGCAACGACAAGATTGCTGTCTTGTGACTTGGAGGTCATGAGTTCAAATTCTGAAAACAACCTCTCTGCTTGCGGAGGTAAGGCTCCCTATATCTATCCTCCCAGACCCCATTAGGTGGGAGCTTCATGCACTGGGCCGCCCTATTATAGTGCTGGGCCGCCCTGTTATAGTGCTGTTATCTAATTGAAACATAACATGTATACAACATCAAAAGTAGACAGCTAACCCACTCAAGATTCAATTGTTCTTATTGACATACATTTCCTACCTTAGACTTCCAAAAAGGCACATTTTCAGGTTAATTCATAAATATAAATAATAAAAAAAAATTATAAGAAATAATAATAAAAAAGAAAGAATCGAATTTCCCGAATTTGAAAATTAAAATCAGTTCAAAACAGGGTTTCGGGATTGAGTCATCATTAGCATACCCTGGCAGAGATCTTATGAGTATCAGGAATGGGATACCCTTCGTTGGGATTAACGACGGAGTACTTGCCGACGGTCATGGCGTTACTCTTGATATCCTCTGAGACGCACTTGGTGTGACCCGATTTCAGCTCGAACAGCATAGAATTCACGAATCTACACATCAATGCCGGGGCTACAACTAGACGAAAAAGAAGAAGAAGAAGAATCGAATTGGACATTGTGGCAATTGAATCCTCAAATTGCGGAATAGGGATTTGAGAGTGAATAATTGAAGACGCGAATCAAAGCGGCAAGCGAGGAGAGCTACGGCGAAGTCAAAACGGAGAAATGCAGAATTAACGTTTAACTACCAGGATTGGGTTTCTTGTTTCGTTCCTGCTGGAGGATGGAATTTTTTTTTTATTCTAACATGTATCATTAAATAATGGAAGCTACGATTTTTTTTTTTCGGTACGTGTCATATAGATACGAAATATCTGTTACTATATGTAGTGATTAATCTCCATTCAAAACCTTTTGGGCACACAATACTCCTCTCTCAGTCAGGTTTTCTTCATACACAAAAGTCGGAATTTGAACCCCTAATCATTTGTTTAAGGTCCCTGGATCTCTTACTACTCGGACCAACGACATGTTATAAAGGAAATAAAAATTTGTTTGGACAAAGTAATTAAATTTCATCCATTTACAAAATTGTATGTGTTTTTTTTCTTTAACCGAGTATTCTCACAAACAAGCTATGAGACTAAGGCTATGTTTGAAAGAATGAAGTGTAGTGATTAATAATGGAGTGAAGTGGTTAAAAAGTATTAACCCTGTAACATCCCGACTTTCTTATTTTTTTAATTAATCAGTATTTAAGTAATTGTATTTTATTAGAGGGTCTAAAAAATTAAATAAATTATTCCGAAACCATAGTCACGCTCTACGCTATCGTAGGAAGCTATGGTTAAGTTATGGGTCAAAAACTCAGACGGAGCTCGGTCTGCGATTTTCACGAACAGTAGTGTTTTACTATTATCAGGACCTAATTTGGACTCGTGAACGAGACAGTTAGTCTTAGAATCACGTTTCCTATATTTTTTCGAAAAAGTTCATCCTGACGTTCGAAAATGAAAATAATATATTATATTCGGACCGATAATCGTTCTAGGAGACGATTCGAGCCGTGTAAGGGTTTTACGAAGCCCATGAGTGGATAATTTTCATGTCAAGGCCATGTTAAGTCATCTAGGGACTCATATCAGTGTCCTGAGGATTTTCAAAATGTCGGGACGTGAAATGACCAAATTACCCTGGTTATTTTTACTAATTACCTTTTTACCCTTTTTACTTTTCTTAACTCTTAAGAAAACTTAAGAAAATATCTAAATTTTCATGATCACCCTCACTTTCTCTCTCTTATTTTTGAGCTCTCTCTCTCTCCTCTTTCACCTTCATCTTCTTCTTCTTCTTCCTTCTCCATTTTCTTCCATTTTTCTTCATCTCCATTTTTCTCAAGCTTCCTCAAGCTTTTTCAAGAAAGTTTGTGAAGCAAAGTTGCTCCTCTCATCCTCCTCTATCACCTAGAAGGTATAGATTTCATCCTTAAGCTCTCAATCTTTATTTTTCTCCATTTATTTTCATGAGTTTCAATTTCTAGATCTAAACTTCAAAAATTTCTAGAAAATTGTAGAAAAATCATTTTGATGTCAAACCAATTTCTATGAGATAGTATCATCCCCTACTATTATAATCCAAGAGCTTGAAAGCAAATAAGCTCTCTAGCCTATTTATCTAAAAGGGGCCGAATGGGTTATTTTGGGAGAAAATGGGGTTTTTGTTCATTGATCTTGATTCCACCTATTTCATCCCTTAATCACGTAATCCAAGTGATTAGGAGGCCAAATCAAACTCTCACCTATTTTTCATGGTGATGGCCAAAACCCTACTTTGTTGGTTTAAGGGGTTTTGGTTCAAATCTTTGATAATTGATAATTGATTATGTATTAGGTATGCTTAAGGATCATTGATCCAAGAGTTGGTATAATTTCAACATCCCTAGCCTAATTAATTAAATAGGGGCAGTAGCTAATCCTAAGGATTAAGGAATTGATGATTTAACTGTTTTACTTTTTGGTTGTGTTTTACTGTATAGAATCTGACAGGACTCGAACGCTCGATCGCGCACCCGATTGAAAGTTGCAGAGCCGCATCCGGTGTCTCACGGGAAATTTACTAAGGTGGGGGAAAGAACCACAATATCGTCGGGGAGGCAAGCTTTAAATAATATATATTGATATGCGTAGGGCGACCCAAACCTTACTAGAGGTCGTTTGACCGTTAGGTTGATTTTATTGCATATTGAGGTTGTCTGTGCTGTGATTGGATATTTGATATATTATATGTGATATATGTATGATGTCTATTATATGCTATAATTGATTAAATGTTATTTATTTGTAAGTTGATTTTACTATTGAATATATATTTTGGCTGTTGTTGATGTCTGTTGTGACTGTTGATGTCTAAGTAGAACTAGGCAGTGATTTCTGATAAATCGGGTGATAAATGTGTGGTGAGAAATTCGAGGTTATATATATATATATATGTTGTAGTGTTCAACCTAGTGATATAGTGGATCTGTTATTGTTGTGATGTAAGTTGATACCCGGTTAAGCCGGATGAAAGTTGGTCGTGATTGTATATAAGTCGTGGTTGAGGCACTAAGTGTTAATCCTGAGATGAGTCAGTGAGATTCATGTTGCATAGTTGTTATTCATCACTGTGTTGGCATACGGACGATTTCGATCTTACCTACGAGGAGATAGTCGAACCGATTAGTTTGGCATAGAGGCGATTCCGATCTTACCTGCGGGGAGGTGGTCGTACCCGTTAGTCGAATTGTAGACGGACGGGCGAATATCTCGACCTGGCCTGCGGGCGGGGGGATATGTCATTACCGAAAGTTGAGTTGATAACGGACGGACGAATGCTCCGACCTAGCCTGCGGGTGGGGGAACATGTCGTTACCATAAGTTGTGTTGTTGACGGGCGAATATTCCGACCTGGCCTGCGGGCGGGGGAATATGTTGTACCCATGAGACGAGTTGGGCTTGTGGGCTTTAGACCGAACCCTACTTTATGGGGGTGGCATAGTGATGACTGAGACACCTTGATCTATTGGGGATGTCGCGTCGTGATCGCGTCCATATAGTCGTTAGTTGCATGAGTGTGAGACAGTAGTTAAGGAAAAAATTATCCGGAAGTTGTTTGGTTGTCACTATTGTGATTCGGTGTGTTGCTATCTATATACATTATTTATATCACTGTTTTTCCCATGTATAGCATATTACTGTTTCTTATCCCCTGTACTTTTCTATGTCGTATTTTCTTTGTTCTCGACTGTACGAGAAGACCCTGCTGAGGAATTTCCAGAGGAGATTGATGGCATACCTGTTGAGCTTGATGCCGGCGGGAGAGCCTCGGCTCCCAATGTTGGGGGGACCTTAAGCTCTAGGAGAGGAAGTCTGATGTATCTTTATTTCCGTTTTTATGTTTTTAGTTTTATCTACTGTATACTCTGAAGTCTTTTATATTTGGCATCAGTGCTGTAGGCTCTACTAATGGAGCCAGTACTATTATATATGTATATTTTTATTATGGTATCAGTATGTATTGTATGTTTTAATATTTCCGCAAATTTTATACTACTACGCTACGCTATAACGCTAATAATTATAAATGAGGTAACCAATTGGACCTCCTAGGAAGGGGTTATCTCAAACCCATTGTTTGAGAGTTTATTAGTAATGAAGTGAGATGATTTATGATGGTAACCCAAACTACTCCATCTCACTCAAACCCTCCAATTTTTATACCCTCCAAATTGAGGGGTTTGGGATCTCCCTCAATTCCATCATTAAACTTCCAAACAATTGAGCGATATACTTCTATCTCTCCACTCCACTCCATCACTAAGCACTCCATCACACTACAAGAAAAATGTTGTTTAGCTACCGACGTTTCCGGTAGCTATTGTCTAAAATTCGGTAGCTAAATTGTTTAGCTACCGATTTAGCTACCGAATTAGCTACCGAATGGAGTTGGTAACTAAAGTGATGGTAGCTAATTGCTTTGGCTACCGACTTTCACGACGGTCGCCAATAGCTACAAAATTTTTTTGTAGCTAAATATAAATATTGTGGTCGCTGAAGTGGTCCCATAAACACTCTTTGTTACCATTTTAGCGACCGAAATTGCGACCAATACTATTAGTCGCTAATAGCGACCACATTAAATTCGGTAGCTAAATATATATTTTTGTTTAGCTACCGAATCCTATTCGGTAGCTACATTTTAAATTTTGTTTCGCTACCGAATGCTATTCGGTAGCTACTTATAGATTTTATTTAACTACCGAATCCTATTCGGTAGCTAAATATAATTTTTTTTTTTTGCAAATATACCAAACTTTTACCAAAATTACCACTCTGCTTAATTATACAAAAAAGAGATAAATTGCATAAAATTATACTCAACTCAAACAACAATATAAATCCACCATATATATAAACATCTAATACAATATCCAATATCCAAGTAGAAACAACACATGTAATACAATGGTGGTAGTAACAAAATGTAATATATATAATATCAATGTGCTGGGGGGTGGGGGAATCTAGCCATCATCGTCATCACCATCGTCCTCATCATCGGCACCTGGATCAGCATGCAAATCATCTTGTGAAACAACACTTGAGGAGCTGGGCCTATATCCCAAGTACTGGAACAATGCGTACATCTCTTTCTGTGTCTGATCCATCGTCCTCTCCAAGTGATTTATCCTGTTGTTTTTCGCTGCTAGCTCAACATTGAGATTGGAGATAACCTCTCGTACGTAGGGGGTAGGGCCAGGATCGGATTGAGCATGTGACGTCGATGAGGCCACGTACTCATACCCCATCCGACCCAACCCATAAACAACACCCTTCTTGTTTTTACCACCCACCACCTCCAAGAAAATGGTGTTGTCAGAGGCAGCAGAGTGCTCCTGCCCCTAACTGGTGGCCTCACCCCGTCTTTCATGAAACTTTTCCTACATAATAAATCACATTAGCATTTTTAAATATTAAAAATAATAAAATATAAAAAATATGAATAAAATGTAATTAACAATAACTTACAACAATATTCTTGGCCTTCCCGACCCAAACCCCATCCTTCATCTTCTTGGTCTCCTCCAGGACCTCAAATGCTGTGGGGAGTCTCTTCTTCGCTTTTGTCTGCATATATAAAGTAGCAATTAAATTTGTAATTAATATATATGAATATATAAATAAACATAAATTTAAATTAACTTACCAGTCTTTTATGATGGCCAGGAATAGACACAGAACTACCTGCGTACAAAGGAGCTCCAGAGTCCGCGACCCTATTTTACTTGTCGACCGCGCTCCTATGTAGGAACTCCTCATCAGTGGCCCACTAATCCCTCAAGCCCCGGAGCACATCAAGGCGGAGCCAATCACCCTTATCTTTGTTATCTCTAATCTTGTTCATAGCATTCTTGACTATTGAAGACCCTCTGCTCTCAAATGCTTGGCAGATCTCTCGTTCATGTTCAGGCAACCACCTGAAATGTGCCTGTAAGACAAGAAAATATCAAACCAAGTAAAAAAAAATGAACATATAGAAATTGAAATAAATTAAACTAAGTAAATGTAGAAATTGAAATAAATCAAAATAAGTAAATGATGAAACTTAAATATAATCAAACTAATTATAAACTTTAGAAGTTTAAATGAAACTTACCCCTAAATCGTGAGTGAACCAGTTTTTCCGAACGGCATCCGGGATTTTCTTCCATTCGGGCTAGGGCGCGTTATATTGGCCCCTAACACACCTAGAAATATGTATAATAGGCCTTTCTAGAGGATCAAAACTTTTGGCACATAATATATAATACACAAGTAAGCATTAGTAATAATTACCCAAAATTATAAACCATAAAATCAACCATAATTAATAAATAACTTACTCATTGGTTCCATATGGGCGAAGCCAGATCCTCTGATCCGTGGGATCTCTCGTCCCTGGCTGCTCAGCTGGCACCATCTCGTTATTTTGCACGGACGATGCTGGTGTGACCGGTGTGGCGGGGGTGGCTGGTGTGGTCGGTGTGGGTGCTGCGGCAGAGTCACCTGTGCTCACTTTGAGATGGTCGGATGTTGAGGGTGGATGGGTGGAACCCTGTCTAGCACCACGATAACCACGACTATAACGTCCGCCACGACGACCACGACCAGCGTCGTCTGCCATCTGTTTGGAAGAAAAAATAAAATCAAGTATTACAATCTAATCCACATATATCTACGTATATAAGTCAATAAGTGACAAACATTTGTTGGAATCTAACCTTTGGTTTTCTAGACCAAAACATTAGAGTCATCTTCTCACTCATGTTGACTGTTTCTTATTCAATTCACAATAGAATCAGTCTAGTGGATCCTATGTAGAATCTCTATCACTAAATTCACCCTCACTCTCCTCACCATCGGATGTTATATATATATCTTCGCTAGATTCGTCCATGTCATATTGATCCAGTAATACAGTGTCAATTATCTAAGAATATCATTGTAATCGTCCGGATCAATATGCAGCACTACTTGGATCCCACCAATTTCATGAACATCTTGGTATGGAGCCTCAGTCTCCGGTTGACTAACTACATTATCTATGATTGCACTGCGTGCCTTTATCTTAATAACACTCAACCAGTCTTGATATCCCTCGGGATACGGTGTGTAATAAACTTGCTCAGCTTGTTGTGCAAGCATGAACGGGTCATATACTTGATATATTCGTGACTACTTAATTTCAACAGTTCCATAATTACTGTCTACTTTTGTGCCCTTGTTGGGAGTAATATCGAACCATTCACACTTGAATAGGACTAAGTTTTTACTAGGATAACCATAATACTCTATTTCAATAATATCAGTCAATATCCCAAAAAAATCATCCTCTAATTGTCCGTTGGTCCCTCGTACACAAACACAGGAATTAGAAGTTTTCATGCCTTGACCCCATCCCTTTGTGTGAAACTTGTAGCCATTTATTATATAAGTTTCGCATGTTTCAACCATTCTTTTCGGGCCCTATGCCAAAGCTTTCAAGATCGGATCTTCAATTTGGTTTTCAGTGTCTAGAACCTACATAATGAATATGAAATAAAGTTGGAGTATATAAAGCATGTTACGAGGACATAGTACATAATGAATTACAAAGTAACTTACGTAATTTTTGAACCAATTAGGAAAATGGTTGGCAATCTCCTGTTGAATTTGGGAGTCCGAAATGTTGGCATTCAGCTCTTTTAGCTCATTGGCATGTTTACTAAGAAGAACCAAGAAGAAATTAATGAATCAGAAATAATAGTAGGAACAACAAGAAATTATATGAATACAGACTTACCCTAAATATGGTTCCCCCTCGTCATAATTTTGAAGCACATACAACTCAACAACTTTCTCATCACGTACGTCCAACCAAGATGTTTTTGATGCACCACACGCACGGCTCGGATAATTAAAAATTGATATCTGAGAACTAGATGGACAACCTTCACCTGCGTCAACATTATGTGATATTCTAGTCCTTCTGGTCTCTATGTCAGACGGATAGTAAAAGAAAGCAAAAGTACATGCCTCCTCCACTAGATATGCTTCACAAATAGATGTTCCATTGCATCAAAGAAGCTCGGAGGAAATATTTGTTCCAACTTACATAACAAGACAGGGATCTCACGTTCCATAACCAGCAATTGCTCAACATTTAATGTTGTGGAAGTCAACACTCTTAAAATTTGACTGAGCTCAACAAGCGGCTTCCAAATATCATTCGGTAAAGAGGCAAATGCAATGAGAAGCAACCGTTGCATGAATACGTGACAATCATGGCTTTTCATACCATGCAACTTTCCTTCCTTAGAGTTGACACATCTTGATAAGTTGGATGCATATCCATCTGGCAACTTGAGTTGTTTAACCCATTCACGTACAGCTACCCTTTGGGGTTTACTCAATACATATTTTGCCTTTGGTTTTCGAAACTTGCCACCTCCAATGTCCATCAACTCAAGCTCCTGTCGTTTACATATTTCTGCTATATCTAAACGAGCCTTATATGTATCCTTCGTCTTACCCTTGATATCCATCACCGCGTCAAACACATTCATAAACACATTTCGCTCAGTGTGCATGACATCAATGTTATGAAGGGGGAGATGCATTTTCCAATACGGTAAACTCCAAAATATACTTTTTTTTGTCCAATTATGTTCAGTGCCATACCTGGGTACCGGTTCTCCTCCAAATTCATGAATAAATGGGAGTGACTCAATAATCTTCCAAATCTCTTCTCCTGTTAAACATGTGGGAGGGCGAGCAGTCTCGACACGCCCTTTCTTGAATGCAATTCTATTCCTCCTGTAAGGATGGTTTTGTGGAAGGAATTGGCGGTGACAGTCAAAATAAGAAGTCTTGCGACTGTGGTTAAGAGTGTAAGCCTTTGATTTCCCCAAACAACAAGGGCAACCAAGCCTCCCCGCAGTCATCCAACCCGACAACATCCCATACGCCGGAACGTCATTGATTGTCCACATCAAAGCTGTCTTCATCATGAAATTCTGCCTCAATGATACATCATATGTTACGGCGCCATGACTCCACAAACTGGTCAACTCTTCTATCAGAGGCTGCATGTACACATCAATCTTACTTTTCGGATTCGAAGGACCCGAAATTATAACTGTCAGGAACATAACCTCCCTCTTCATGCACATCCCAAGCGGGAGATTATACTGAGTCATAATAACTGGCCAACAAGAGTAAGTTTTACCATACTAGCCGAAAGGATTGAATCCATCCATACATAACCCCAATTTGACGTTTCGAGCCTCTTGAGAAAACTCAGGTTACATCCTATAAAAATGCTTCCATGCTTCTCCATCTGACGGATGACACAATACACTATGATCTCTTTGTTTGTTATCATGCCATCGCATGTGAGGTGCGGTGGCCATTAAAGAGTACATTCTTTGGAGTCTAGGAGTAATCGGGAAGTACCGCATTCTTTTTAGGGGGATTCTTTTTTCAATTCCCTTTCTTTTGGTTTTGATCTTATACCGATCGGTGCCGCAAAATCTACAAACAGTAACCGTCTCAACCGCATATTCGTTACTATACAACATGCATCCATTTGGGCAATATTCAATTTTCTCAACACCCAAACCCAAATTTGCCACCGACTTCTTAGCTTGATAAAAATTTTGAGGCATTCGATTTTCACTTGGCATAACCTCGCCCATAAACTGAACCATACGATTGAAACAACCCTCCGACATATTGTAGTCAGACTTGAGGCTAAGAGCGACCAAAGAAGCCGACAATTCAGAGTAATCCTGACAACCATCCTACAACGGGGCTTGTGCAGCCGCCAACATGTCATAAAATCTTCGTGCATCAGGATTTGGATCCTCCTCTATGTGTACCACATTCTGTTGAATGACCCGACCAACTTCAGGGCCAGCATGATCTATAACCATCTGGTCGAAAGGATTGAATTGTTCCCTCTGTTCACCAGGACCGTAATATGTATCGTCCACCACAACCAGGGATATCTGTGGCACAGATTCACCATGGTTGGTCCAGTAGTAGTAATTCGACATGAAACCCTTGTTGCAGAGATGTACCATCACATCATCCACATAGTGGTATCGTCGACATTGACATTTCTTACAAGGACACCTCATTTTTGGATTCACTTGATTTAGATAGCTCTCTTCATTGCTAGCAAACTGAACGAACTCAAGCACCCCCTTTACGAACTCGGGGGTCAAATGTCCACAATCCTTCCTTTTATCCATCCACCTCCGATGGTCAGGTGCTTCCATCATTGCTAACTAGAACAAGAATTCTTAGTCCAAGAACACTTATTTTAATGAATAAATGTCTCAGTTAACACACAAGCTGAGCTAAGAAAATTTCAGAACTAGATAGAGTAATAGCTGAATTAAGTCTCAGCTACAACTGAATGCAACAGTAATGGAAGTCTCTGGAAATGAAATTGCAACTGGATGGAATAGTTCTAAGAATAGAAAATCGTGCTATAGTAAAGTGCTGTAGTTCATTTAGCCTACGATATACCTATGTTCATGTTGTCAATCAGTGGTGCAAGAGGTTTTCAAATCTAGCAAAGACGCATGATTAAAACAATAATCAACCTTGTGTATTATTTGTTTCTGCTGATGGTGAGGTACATACATATATTCTGACAATCTTGTATTCAAACTTAATAGACTTCGAAAAGTCATGCTTTTTTTTATTGACCAACTTAGATAAAATCAAATACTTATGGGAATCTATATGGATGGAAGCCAACATCAACTTAAAGCTAGGATTTTAAGCAAAATTTATCAATAATAACATAGTAGTTAGAGAAATTGATATATCATTTTACTACCATTCATGCGTGTGCATCAGTATTCAAGACATTCCTTCCAAAACCAACCATCAAGAACTCCTCCAAAATAAATATACAAAATACAGAAACACGTGGAACACAAAGACCCATGTGGGAAAACAGCCACTGCAAACATAGTTGAAGCTTAGAGAGCTCCAATCACATGCAGTGTATCCAAACAAATCAAACAGTTATATGTGCTTCTGTGTGTGTATGTGTGTGTTAGTGCACGAGAGAGAGATAGAAGCAAAGGTTTCAAAGGGAAAATGCTATCAATTTTTAGTACAAAGGAAATGCCCAAGTAACATCAGCAACAACGTTTTTCTTGCTTTAAGCTTTTATTATCATTCATTTATCACCATTCAGGTCTACAATCATGAAGGCACTTTTAAAGCTAAAATAATTAGCAAGTATTCCCAAGCTTAAAACTATAACAGTAACCTTAAAATTAGTTGCAACATGAAAGTTAAGAACAAGTATGAATAAGTAAATAAGAACCGATCGAATCTCTCTCTCTCTCTCTCTCTCTTTTTTTAAAGCAGCCAACAATTAAAAGGTTTATTAAGAACAGCAACATCGATAAGAAAATATAAACCAGAAACAAAAAAAAATAGAAAACCACAATTTTTATTTTAATAGAAAACAACAACCATAATTTTCATTAGCAGAAACAACAAGCCAGAAAGCAGAAAACAGTAAACCAGAATTTTATTTTTAAAAGAAAACAACAAGCACTAAACAGAAGTAACAACAAGCGTAAAAAAAAAATAAAACACCAAATCCATACTTTGAATAGAATGAAAGAAAAGTATAAAAACAAAAATAAGAGACACTATATATATATATATATATATATATATATATATATATATATATATATATGTCAAAGGCCTCACTGTATTAAATCGTGAGCACAATCCAAATCAAGAGCAGGGCATTCAACAGTAAAAGAGAATGATACCAATCCATTATTTAATTCAAACAAACTTCTAGTCAAAGAAGCACAAATTAAATAAAAATAAAAATAGGGCCGGTAGCTTATGCATCCAATGTAATATCTTCTTGTAAGTGATCAAAAGAAAAGAAGTCATGCTAAAAATATACAAGTAAAATGAAATGCATAGTTCATCCACCCAGGAACCAGAATAACAAAACAATTACAAATGCACCCAAAATACAACCAATAAATCATATTTAATTTAAGCATAAATATCACCGAATCAACCATAAAAGATCCCTTTTGTGAACAAATGGAGACATGCCTTCCTTGTCCCAATAAAATCCAAATTAAGAGTTAAAACAATATCTCTTATCAACTATAATGATTATAAGCTATATTCATCCACATATAAAAGCTTCTTCCACATTCTCTGTCCTTATGAAAATGGGGTTACATCCTCCCCATGAATCCTTCATTACTTGTGCTAACATATAATATCAGTGCAACATTCCATCATTGGACTTTTATTATTATTAATGTTATTATTATTCTTATCAATTTATCATTGTTATTATTAGCATTATTATTATGAAGTCCAACATCAAAGCTGCACCACCACAATCTGCCGCAAGTAAGGCATTTTCAGGGGTAAGGGAAGACCCTAACAAAATAAGGATTGAATCTACCATTTTCCCTCCATGAATCTACCACATTCTCTGTCCTTATGAAAATGGGGTTACATCCACTCCATGAATCCTTCATTACTTGCTCAACATATAATATCAGTTCAACATTCCATCTTTCATATTATATACTGTGAAAATGAAGATTGTGTGGTGATGCAGCTGATGCAGCTACGCGGATGTTGAGAGGAGATGCAGCTGCGGCGGCAGGGATGGGCACCGAGGGAGAGTGACTACAGGGATGGGCACCGAGGGAGAGTGACGGCGGGGATGGGCTGATTTAGGTTTTGTAGAGAGAAAGAGAATAGAGAGTGAGAATGAAAAATGGGAGGAGGGGCGTGATTTAGGTTTTTAATTAGCGACCAAACTCATTCGGTCGCTAATACCGTCTCTAACCTTTTAAGCTATTAGCTATTGACACGTTAGCGGTCGCAAACTAAAAAAGAATACCTCGTTGGTCGCAAATTCGGTAGCTAAAGGGTCAACAAATCTGACTTTCAAAATTATATGTTTAGCGACGGAAATAGCTACCGATTTCTTTGCTACCCATAATTTCGGTCGCTAATGCCGTAGCGGAATGAAATCAAAAACCATTTTTTAAAAACCTCAAAATCAGTAGCTAATTGCGACAGATGTGGTTCGGTAGCTAAATTCGGTCGTTAAAAACACATTCGACTCCATCTCATTCAATCTATTCAAGGGATTTGCAGAGTCATTGGAGAGCAATGTTGAGTGTATTATTTCCTTTTTTTAGCAGGCTTTCCTAGTCTATAAACTCTTCAATTAGGGTATGATTACTCATACATTAAAGGGATTTGCAGAGTCATTAGGGTATGATTGCTCATATGTTAAAGCTTAAGCTTTAGGACAATGTCATGGAATTTTGTCTTGATTTATATTAGGCCTATATATTAGGTCCAATAGGCTCAAATATTCTTTCAAGTATCCAAGTAACGTTAAAGCAATTAAGCTTTTAGGATAATGCCATGGAATTGTGTCTTGATTTATATTAGGCCTACAATTTCAAATACTGCTCTTTCAGTCTCCCCTCTTGTGCTTATATTGTATAAATATGTGTATATCTACATAACGTGGATATGGATCGTAGTTGGATGGTTAGTAGACACACAAGTGATGAGTATCGGAAGGGAATGGAAGAGTTTCTAGAATTTGCTCAAAGAAATCTTCCTGATAGTAATGGAATGTTTAATTGTCCTTGTGTCAAATGTTTGAATATGAGGAAATGTGAAGTTAAGCAAATACGTTATAATCTTATATGTGAAGGGATTTGCAAAAGTTATACAAGATGGATATGGCATGGTGATGACTTGTTAAACATGCCAAGTGTGTCCCAAAGTGAGGAAGTTGACGTAGATAGGGAGGACGATCGACTAGAAGACATGATCCGTGATATTGGACAATAGTCTTTTCAGCGAGCACATGTGTATGATACTTTGTGCAGTGATACGGATAAGCCGTTGTATCCGGGGTGCACTACTTATACACGGTTGTCGACGATGTTAAAACTGTTCAGTGTGAAGGCGAGAAATGGGTGGAGTGATAAAAGCTTCACCACATTGCTTGAGTTGTTGAACAACATGCTTCTAGAAGGCAACACATTACCGGACCGTAACGATGAGGCGAAGGTACTGTGGCCGATGAGTATAGAGTATAAGAAGATACACGCATGCCCTAATGATTGCCCCAAGTGTGGGGTATCACGGTACAAAGTGAAGGATGATGATTCTAGTTGTGATGTGATCATAAAGGGTCCTCCCGTGAAGGTTTTGTGATATCTTCCAATAATTACAAGGTTCAAGCGATCGTTCGCTAATGTAAATGATGCAAAGAACATTAGATGGCATGCAGATGAGAGGAAACATGATGGAATGCTTTGCCATCCGGCTGATTTTGTGCAATGGGAGAGAATTGATATTTTATTTCCGGATTTCGGAAATAAGCCAAGAAACCTTAGGCTTGGACTTGCGACGGTTGGAATGAATCCGTATGGTACCTTAAGTAGTATCCATAGTTCATGGCATGTTCTTCTCGTAATTTACAACCTATATTCTTGGTTGTGCATGAAGGGCAAATAAATGATGTTATCTATGATGATTTCAGGCCCAAAACAGTCAGAAAATGACTTAGATGTTTATTTAAGTCCCTTGATTGAAGACTTTAGAAAGCTGTGGGTAGGCGTTGATGTGTTTGACGGCCATTACAAAGAGACTTTCAAGATGTGTGCTATGTTATTTTGCACCGTCAATGACTTTCCAGCATACGGGAACTTGTCGGGGTATAGTGTTAATGGGCATATAGCATGCCCTATATGTGAAGAAGGCACATGCTTCACTCAATTACAACATAGAAGGAAGGCAGTTTACCTTGGGCATTGGAGATTTCTCAGACGTGATCACCCATATCGTAGATTGAAAAAAGCTTTTAAAGGATCCTAGGAGAATGGAACTGCCTTGACGGCCTTAAATGGAGAGAAAGTTTATCAAAGGGTGAAGGACATCAATGTTATCTTCGGAAAGGGCCAAAAGAAGGCTATTGAGAAAAACATATGGAAGAAGAGGTCGATCTTCTTTGATTTTCCATACGGGTGCCAACTTGACGTCAAACACTGTATTGATGTCATGCATGTGGAGAAAAATGTGTGTGATAGTGTAATCGGAACACTTCTCAACATTCAAGGCAAAACAAAAGACGATGTAAATGCTCGTCTAAATCTGGTTGCAATATGTATACGAGAGCAGTTAGCTCCACAACCAAAGAATGGTAAGCGGACATATTTGCCTCCAGCATGTCACACTTTGTCAAAATAAAAGAGAACAAGTTTTTGTGAGTGTCTACGGGGCATCAAAGTGCTACTAGGTTATTCTTCAAATGTCAAGAGGCTTGTCTCAAATAATCTCAAACTAGTTGGCTTAAAGTCTTATGATTGTCACGTCTTGATGCAACAACTACGACTAGTGACTATTCGTGGTATTGCTCCTAAAAATGTTAGACATGCCATAACTAGGTTGTGCTCATTCTTCAATGCTATATGTAGCAAAGTCATTAACCCCCAGAAGTTGGATGAGTTGGAAGATAAGGCTGCTATAATATTGTGCCAATTGGAGATGTATTTTGCTCCTTCATTTTTCGACATCATGGTTCACTTAATTGTTCATCTAGTGAGCGAGATTAGATTATGTGGCCCCGTTTATTTAAGGTGGATGTACCCAGTTGAGCAATACATGAAGATCTTGAAAGGGTATGTGAAGAATCTACACCATCCTAAAGCATCTATTGTTCAAAGGTATGTTGTAGAAGAAGCTATTGAGTTTTGTCAAGCCTACCTTTCAGAAGCAGAAGCTATAGGGATTCCTAAGCCTCGTCATAAGGGAAGATGTGCCAGTAAGAGTACACGAGGTATAAAGGTTAATAGCAAGGCTCGGGAGGAAGTGTTTCAAGCCCATTTGCATATATTGAATAACACTGATGAGGTTGTACTTTACTTATGTGCTCACAAACAAAAGGTCAACGAAGAAAACCCTCGAAGGAATGAAAAATGGTTGTTGAACCATCATAACAAGACTTTCGTAGACTGGATTAAAGAACAAATTAAGAATGATCATACTGCTTCTGATACATTAATACAATGGCTACCAAAGGGGCCATGTCTTGAAGTCATATGTTGGAGTGGATACGATATCAATATGTTTTCCTTCTATACAAAGGTACAAGATGACAAGAGTACCATGCAAAATAGCGGGGTTATAATCGTATCTGAGTCGATGCACTTCTCTAATTCAAAAGATACAACCCCGTTATGGAATCGATATCTTACTTTGGAGTCATTGAAGAGATTTGGGAGGTCGATTATACTGAATTTCAAGTGCCTATTTTTAGGTGTAAGTGGGCTGACAGTAACAATGGTGTATAAACCGATGAATTAGTATTTACAATGGTAGACCTTGACAAGGTAGGTCATATGGAAGAGCTTTTCATCATGGCTTCCCAAGCAAAATAAGTGCTTATATCAATGATCCTTCTAACAAAAGGTGGTCAGTTGTTCTCTAAGGAAAAAGCATGCATATGTTGGGAATTTGCGTATTTAAAAACAATAACGCAGCAAAATAATTCCCACCAAAAGATCCATGCGAATGGTCATGACTCATGATTGTAGTGTTTACCTCTTGTAGCGAAGCTTTACCGCGATCACTGCAGGGGAAGAGCAGTTCTTCTCAATTGATCACGAGCACTACGAACAACACTATCACTAGTACCGCAATGGAGCAGCACCTCTACGTAGTCCACACGAACAAATCACCGGCAGAGAAAACGTCGTGCTAGCTGACGGCAGGGGTGGGGGCACGCCTACCAAGGAGGTGTGACGGCCGCTAGGTTAGGCACAGCAAGCTCGTTAGCGCTTAAGTGACGCGCACAACATTATAAGCTGTCACCCACTTACCCTAACCTCATTGGGCTTGTATGCTACAGGCCCAATCTATAATTAATATTATTAAATCATATTTAATAAATTAATTCATTCTCTGACTATTTGCTCTATGCGTGTGACCCTATAGGTTCTCAATAAATTGGCAATAATATTAAATCACATTTAATATTGTAAATAATGAGCGACATCTAACAATACATCATTGTTATCCAATAAGTGAGAATATCGGTGATATGATATATACCTTACGGTAACCAAAATAACCGTGTAGTAAATGTTCCTTCGTCCATATATCTTAATTGAACACAAGGCATAAATGTGTCATCCTTGTTAAGTTCAATTATTTATTTCTCAATTCCTGAGTAGACATGTAATCACAAACGGGCCCAATATCTCATATTGGCCCATTGCAGCATGGCCATGCACTTTCACGTCTCACTCTATTGAGAGGCCCATGACATTACTCCTATTATGTAGGAGGGACGAATTCCTGTCTACATTACTCACATCCCTCAACCTAATTCATTGCAGGCCCAATAACTATCTTTATGATCATCCTGTTATGGATAACGCGCGTTTGGTAACATTAAAGCCTACAACTCCTCATGTAGGAATCGTAGTGACTTCAAGTCGAAGGACTACTTCAGTTTGGTTACCATGAGAAGCGCTCATGATACTTACAAAACTATTATGCAGTGTTCTCATAGTGGGTCAATCCAGTATAAATATTACTCTAATATTTATACCTATGTGAAGACTTGATATCTCATATCCATGACCCGTGAGATGTGGTCATCAGTCTACCCACATAATAGTCTCAATGTATTATTGTCGTCCTAATTAACAATAATACTTGACTACGGATATTTTAAGAATAGTATTTAAATTGTTCAATAGGGTCTCACGATCAAGTCATGCACTTGATGTTCTATTGAACTGAAATAACTATTCTAAGGACTTTACTTCGTTTAAACAATTAATAGTATAAATTGAAATGCCCCATAGATAAATATATGTAAATCAAAGTCATGATACAAATGTAAATCTCAAAGAAGACTAATGGCCTCTAGGGCTTACACCAACAATCTCCCACTAGCACTAGAGCCAATCAGGCATAAATCTAATACCCATCGACCTAGTGTGACCATCATGCTTCTGCTGAGCAAGAGGTTTCGTAAGCGGGTCAGCAACATTGTCAAGTGTTGGTACTCTGCATATCTTCACATCTCCTCTATCGATAATATCTTGAATGAGATGGAAGCACCTAAGTATATGTTTGGATCGCTAGTGAGATCTAGGTTCCTTGGCTTGTGCAATGGCTCCGTTGTTATCACAATAGAGATCAATAGGATCCACAATGCTAGGAACAATACCAAGTTCAGTGATGAACTTTCTGATCCAAATGGCCTCCTTTGCTATATTGGAGGCTGTAATATACTCAGCCACTGTGGTAGAATCAGCAACGGTCTCCTGCTTTGAACTCTTCCAGCTCAAAGTGCCACCATTCAGGCAAAACACGAAACTAGACTGCGATCTAGAATCATCCTTATTGGTTTGGAAGCTAGCATCGGTGTAACCCTTTACAACGAGATCTTCCTCACCTCCATAAATCAAGAATGTATCCTTAGTTCTTCTCAAGTAATTGAGGATATTCTTGACAGCAGTCCAGTTACTCTCACCGGGATCAGACTGGTACCTGCTCGTTATGCTTAAAGCATACGAGACGTCTGCTTGAGTACATAACATGTCATACATGATAGATCCGATTGCAGATGCTTACGGAATCTTACTCATGCGATCCCTCTCTTCATGATTGGAAGGGGATTGTGCCTTTGAAAGGCATATACCATGTGACATAGGCAAGAGTCCTTTCTTGGATTCATGCATGTTAAACCATTTTAACACCTTGTCTATGTATGTACTCTGACTTAGGCTGAGCATTCTCAATGATCTATCTCTATAGATTTTGATACCTAACACATAGGTAGCCTCGCCTAAATCTTTCATAGAGAAGCAATTTCCTAACCACGTCTTTACATTTTGTAGGGTAGGGATGTCATTTACAATAAGTAGTATGTCATCCACATATAGTACTAGACAGACAAAAATGCTCCCACTAACCTTCTTGTAGACACAAGGTTCATCATCATTTTTGATGAATCCAAACTGTCTTATAGCATCATCAAAACGAAGATTCCAGCTTCTGGAAGCTTGCTTCAATCCATAAATGGATCATTGTAATTTGCATACATTTCCAGCATTCGCTAGAGTGTCAAAACCCTCAGGTTGTGTCATGTACACATCCTCGAGTAGATTTCCATTAAGGAAAGCAGTCTTGACATCCATTTGCTAGATTTCTTAATCCTGGTGTGCTGCAATAGCAAGCAAGATTCGAACGAATTTAAGCATTGCAACCGTTGAAAATGTTATTTGACGTGTGGTTTGAGGACATGGTTATCTACAACAGAAATATACAGAATATAAGTATCATGCATAAACACATTTAATAAGTCTTTTATTAAATACGCCTCCCACTATTTTACTCAAATCAATGACCTTCACCATTGACTCGGAAAATCCCGTTGGAAGATTTTCTAGTGGGGCCAAGATCCATATTTCACTTCATTCTGAGTCAGTTTTGGCTGATCGCCCAAAACTACGCTATTTAGGTAGGAAACTCTTTCCAATTACATCTCATGTAATTCTTGGACCATTTGGGTGAATAACTCTTATTCTAATCCATCTTATGGATTAATGCCCAACTCCAGGCCTCTAAGCCCTTTTCAATCCTATTGAAGTTGGCTTAGTTAAGTCAGACCCAATGATTGACAATTGGATATTACATTTATCCCATCGCATCTTACTAGTATAGACAAAGGTACTTTGCTTTGGCAGACCTACGCTCAATCGATATTAGTCTTTACGAGTGTCATGCATTATAAGCTGTCACCCACTTACCCTAACCTCATTGGGCTTGTACGCTACAAGCCCAATCTATAATTAATATTATTAAATCATATTTAATAAATTAATTCATTCTCCAACTATTTGCTTTATGCTTGTGACCCTACAGGTTCTCAATAAATTGGCAATAATATTAAATCATACTTAATATTATAAACAATGAGCGACATCTAGCAATACATCATTGTTACCCAATTAGTGAGAATATCAGTGATACGATATATACCTTATGGTAACCAAAATAACCGTGTAGTAAATATCCCTTCGTCCATTTGTCTTATTTGAACACAAGGCATAAATGTGTCATTCTTGTTAAGTTCAATTATTTATTTCTCAATTCCCCAGTATACGTATAATCACAAACGGGTCCAATATCTCATATTGGCCCATTACAGCATGGCCATGCACTTTCACGTCTCACTCTATTGAGAGGCCTATGACATTACTCCTGTTATGTAGGAGGGAAGAATCCTGTCTACATCACTCCCATCCCTCAACATAATTCATTGCAGACCCAATAACTATCTTTATGATGATTCTATTACGGATAACGTTTGGTAGCATTAAAGCCTATAACACCTCATATGGGAATCGTAGTGACTTCAAGTCGTAGGTCTACTTCACTTTGGTTACCATGAGAAGCACTCATGACACTTACATAACTATTATGCAGCATTCTCATAGTGGGTCAATCCAGTATAAATATTACTCTAATATTTATACCTATGTGAAACTTGATATCTCATATCCATGACCCGTGAGATGTGGTCTTCAGTCTACCCACATAATAGTCTCGGTATATTATTGTCGTCCTAATTAACAATAATACTTGACTACGGATATTTTAAGAATAGTATTTAAATTGTTTAATAAGGTCTCACGATCCAGTCATGCACTTGATGTTCTATTGAACTGAAATAACTATTCTAAGGACTTTACTTCGTTTAAACAATTAATAGTATAAACTGAAATGCCTCATATGTAAGTATATGTAAATCAAAGTCATGATACAAATGTAAATCTCAAAGAAGTATAATGGCCTCTAGGGCTTACACCAACATCATAATGGTAGTGATGAAAATCAAGATTCAACTCTTGATATTCCTGAGACTCCTTCTTTCTCCACACGGATGTCTACTTTCATTGAGGAAAATATAGTGGACGATGTAGTTACCACTCGTGATGATCATCATGAAGGGATATTGATCTAAACATGACCATAGTGTAAGTTATGTTTAAATTAAAGTAGGCTTATTTTTATTTATCCACAGTGAAAGTTATGCTTTTTTATTTATCCATGTTAAAGTAGGGTTATTTTTATTTTTCTATAGTGTAATTTATGATTTATTTATTTATCCATGTTAAAGTAGCCTTATTTTTATTTATCCATAGTGTAAGTTGTGTTTTTTTTATTTATCCATGTTAAAGTATGCTTATTTTTATTTATCCATTCTTATATATTAACCTAATTTATTATTTTTTTGTCTAAACAGACATACATGGTTGATTCAGCAGGCATCCTTCCTTCTCCGTCACATAGTGGGTCAAGTAGTGCGCGCCCTAAAAAAAGGGGTAGATCAACACAAAGTTGTGAACGTTGGCCCGTGGTGATCAGAGGCTTCCAATCGAGTTTGATAAATATGGGGAGCTCATAGGGACGAATGCTGAAAAATTCACCGGTTTTGTGGCCCTGGAAGCTTGAAACAAGGCTAGCATTTTGATTGTGGAATGGGCTCAAGAACCGGATGTCGTGAAGGATCAGATTTGGTCTTCAATCTTGGTATTTTACTTTTACCCTCTCTATTTGTATCTATTAATTATATTTAAGCATATTATTATCATACACTAATATTTCCTCCATTAAGTTCTGTAATGTAGCTGACCTTCGATGTCCCGAATGCTGTTGAATGTAAGAAGAAATGGCTTTCTTATGCCACGAAGCGTTGGAGGGGGTTCAAGACCTATTTGGGTAATAAATACATTTTTCGGAAGAAAGTCGACGAATCTCCACTTGAGACGTACTCTTTCATTGATCAAGAGACGTGGGATAGGTTTGTTGCGAGCCGACACGAACCTGCCTTTCTGGTTAGTTGAAGTTATATTTTTTTATAATAGGCCAATCTAATTTATTTATTTAACTGAATTGAGTATGTGTTATTTATAACAGGAGAAAAAGGAAAAGGCCCAACAAATCCAGAAGAAGAATATCTACCCCCACTATATGTCTCGTGGTGGCAATCGTTTGATTCGGAAGAAGATTATGGAGGAGAAGTTGAAAAAGAAGCAAGAAGAAGCCAGAGCCGATGGAGAAATAGTTGTTTGATCCTCCATCTCCACCCTAACGCCATGAATCATGGATGGAAGGCCGAAAGACAAAATCGAGAGATTTTAGAGCTGAGCCCACACGCATTGTTGCCGAAAAGATTGTAAGTAATTAATATTCAATTCTATTTGTAATTGTAATAAACTTAAGTAACCATTGTCTTACACATATTTTGTGAATTTTCCCCTTGTAGACATTGCTAGTGGAACAAAGCTCACAAGGATCCTTCGTTCAACATGGATGTAGGGACATCCTGAACACTGCCCTAGATAAAGACAACCACCTTGGCTTTGTAAAGGGTGTTGGAGGGCAAATGGGCATTCGACAATTTCACGGACCAGAGTCCATGTTGGAGGCCGTATCAGCAGCGATGTGTGGGAGCTCATTAAGCAGGATCTTAAACAAGAGATGTTTTCGGAGCTTATGGAATCATTTTTAAAGAAGATGTCATCTAGGGGTATTACTTTTTCCCAACAAAACCCAATGAGCCAACCGTCTCACCATTTGAGCATAGTGGGGAGCTGTGAGGATGCACATAAGCCAGTTGAGGAAGATCTGCGGCTTGAGCCTTTATCCCAAGTATTCATATTAGTCATTCAATTACTTATGTCTTCTTTATTTACAAATGCATGACTTAATTAATGTTTTATCTTTGTTGTTTAAAACATTGATAACAAGGCATGTCCATCGAAAGCCGTCTCGATGCCAAGATCGAAAGTAGCTCTTTTGGCCGCATTTGCTGCGAATGTGCTAAATTAAGAGTCTGCTATTCCATTGGAACACGAAGGTGCTTGTGACTTGCCAGTTTTTTTTTTTTCTTCTCTGGGAAGGATATGGGTGACCTATGCCTGCTTGGTAATTGGCTAGCAAATACGGTTCTAAGTACGTGGTGCACGTAAGTACATTTTGTCATGTATCTTAGGAATTTCAATATTATAATTTATTTCAATATCTTAGGTAATTAACATTAATTTATTTCAATATTTCAGGTATCTGCATCGCTTTAGTACTGAAAAAGGCAACCAGGGTGTTTATGGATTCTTAGACCCAAGCGTACTTCAGGGAAATTACTGTATTAATGGGATGCGATGAAGCCATACATCCTGAAGCTACTAGGTCAAACCAAGAAAGAGATTTATCGAGCACCAATACTAAGGAATGGCCATTGACAGTTGCTGATACTTCATCCTAGCCAGCATCGCGTCGTCTTCTCATGCTCATTGCACTATACTACGCAATCCGAATTGAAGGCCGCAATTGACATGTAAGCTTTACTTTAATTTGTAATACCAATTGTTTTTACTTTATTACATGAACATAATTGACATGATTATTTTTTGAATCATAGAGCTATGGTTGCATGTAGTATAGCTTGCACGGATGGCAAAAGGAGGCTGTCTAAGTCAAAAAGAAAGCCTGAATGGATTGTTCCAAGCGTATGTAGTTTATTAATTCTTAAAAAAATTATAATAGTAATTATTATTTTATAAGTTTACTTGATATTCAATTTCATATTCATTTGTAGTCTCGTAGACAAGCTGATGGCTGAGAGTGTGGATACTACGTGATGAGACATATATTGAACATTGTCTCTGCAACTATTACTGACAGATGGACTCAAATAATTAATATAGAATTTTTAACAAGTTAAATTGTATTTTTTTTTTGTTGATGAGTTAATGAGTTTATTTGAACTTGTACAGGCTTTCAACGATTAGACTCCACTCACTAAAGAAGAAATGAAAGACTTGAGGGAGCGTTTTGCAAACTTCTTTTTTGAGTATATTGCAAAGCATAATATAGAATTAGACTCTTAGGGTTTATCGATGATTTATATTTTAGATTTAGATTTAGATTTTTTGGATATACACTGGAATTTTGCACTTGTGTTGTATATAAATTCTGCACTTGTACGTGTTGAGTTTATAATGTAGATTCTGCATGTAAGTATTGTATGTATTGTGCACGGAAGTTTAGT
Organism: Ammopiptanthus mongolicus; assembly: GCA_039655645.1. Taxonomy (NCBI): domain Eukaryota; kingdom Viridiplantae; phylum Streptophyta; class Magnoliopsida; order Fabales; family Fabaceae; genus Ammopiptanthus; species Ammopiptanthus mongolicus. The sequence continues at coordinate 75,480,101 of CM077348.1, read as the reverse complement.
TATTCTAGACTTGTCATATGAATTCTAGACTTGTGTTGTATATTTACTGGAGTTAAAGTATGAGTAGTTTATGGAATTATGGACTTGTGTTGTGTACTGAATTCTGGATAATAATGTACTGATTGATCTGTAGGGGGAAAAGAATTATGTATCAAACCAGTTTAAAAAAAAAAAATTACCTTTCACATCGGTTATTTGAAAAACCGATGTTAAAAATTTGGTTTTGGGCAGAACCAATGTTAAAAGTCAGTTTTAACCGATGTTAAAAGTGTTTTCTGCACCGGTGCGAGATATCATTTTTTGAGACAACATAATTTTGTTCGAGAAACGTTTACCATATGAGAAGGTTATAATAATAATAATAATAATAATAATAATAATAAAGAAAAGCAAAACGTAAAGGCGCTCATATAATATCACCATTCTTTCGGAATTATTATAGAAACAAAATAAATTATAATAATTTGAATAAAAAAATTATAATAATTGGGATTCGAATTTATGTAAGTTCGGAAACGTAAATAATATATATATATATATATATATATATATATATATATATATATATATATATATATATATATATATAAAAGCACAAAATAATATTAAAGTGTTATTTTGAAAAATATACATATAAAAAAAACAGTAAAAATAGACAAAAGGGGTAAAAGAAAACCTTACAACGCTCATCACCCGTCATGGCTTGCGTGCCTTCAACAGCAGTTTTAAGGGCTTCCACGGTTTTATACCTGATTTTATGCTTCCAATGTACAATTGAGAGAGAGCACAACAGAGCTTAAACTACAGCATATAGAGCACAATAAAGCCAGCATCGTACCCCCATCTGTCGCAGGGCCGCGTGCTGGCCTTTTTACTCACTAATCCCTGCCACAAACCACCAAGTCCCATTGCGAACCAATCGCCCTCCCTGATCGCGCAAGTACTGTAACATCCTTATTTCTATAATCTTAATTAATATATGAATGTATATGTGTTTAGGCTTGGTAAGTGTTTTTATGCTTGGAAGTATGCTTAGAAGGCATATTGAGAGTTAGGGTTGGATTATAGAAGAAAAGAGTAAGGGGCACGTGGATCTGGGAAGAACGCTCAAGCGTGGCCAGACCCCACACTCTAGTGTGGAGTTTTGTGTACGTGGAAGTGTAGCCACCTTGACCAGGCAACTGGCAGTGATGAGACATAAAGTGATATGTGTCAGTCACACGTCGTAGCTGGCATGTGAGGGGCGGTGCCTTCGCGTGAGGAAAGATCAACTTTCAAGCGTGGGAGAAGCCAACACTCAAGCGTTGGAATGCTAAAGCATGGAGTTTTAGAACACTACAACGTTGTTAGCAGAGTTTCACCTTTATAAATAACCGTCAACTATTACATTAGGGGAAGTTTTGGAAAAACTCCAGAGGCCAGAGAGCTCGTGAGAAGTCCAGAGATAGTTCTAAGCCTTGATTCAAGTTGGTGATCCGTTCATTCATCCGATTCCAATTTCGATCGTGTATTCGTGATCAGCTAGACTTCTGCTTCAATTCTACCAGTTTATTTCTTTGATTCGTCGAGGGTAAGCCGAGATTCAGTACCTACCTATATTGTAATTTTACAATGTTCTTCTATTGTTTCTAGCTTTGATTCACGTTTTAGCTTCGTTCTTGGGTTAATGCTATAGTCTATGTGTTGTTTTAGTGATTAGGGCAATTTTCGAAGTTGCGTTCGAGACCCGTTGAAGAATCTAGACCGTGGTTGTGAGGCTATAGAGGGGAGCTTGGAAACTCGTGTGTTTGTGATTGTTGCTACGTTTACTATCAGGTGGGAGACAGAACCACAATTCATCTGGGAGGCAAGAATAAAATAATATATATTGATATGCGTAGGGCGACCTAAACCCTACTAGTGGTCGAGTAACCAACAACACCTAACTCATATCGGCGACTACTAGTTGGTGGTACCAATGTAGTTTTAGGCATTGTAGGTTTATCGCCGACAGGTAGATTTATGATAAATCGAGGTTGCATGCTTGCTATGTTTATATGCCTACCATGATATATATGATGATATGAATATTATGCTTAGTAAAATGCTTTAGGGTTACTTGAGTATATGCCTATAAGTTGATTGTGTGGAAATTATGGATACGTTGTTTATCATAATTATTTTTGCTTGATATATAATGGTTGTGATCATTGTTGCATGAATAGAGATAGGCAATGATCCTGATAAATTTAGTGATGAACATGTGGTGAGGAAATCTAAGGATACATGCGTTGTAGTACTCAACCTAGAGATCCTATTGATATAAATATGTTGAGATAAGAAATGGGCACCTTGATCTGTCAGGGGTGTTGGTTGTAGTTGAGTACAGGTTGTGGTTGAGACACTAAGCAGTTGATCTCGAGATATGTAACATTCCAAAAATCCTATATCTGTTTCTTTTAACTGTTTGTGTGAATAACTTGACTAAGAATACAATTCGACTAAGTTTAATCATAAGAATGGTTAATGATTGGAAATTCATATCTGGATTTCAATTAAGAGCTTAATAATCATAAAATGCGGTTTTGAGCATGTTGTGTTGTTTTAAGTCGGAATCGGTAAAAATATTATTATTTTAATCGGGAACGCTTTACCTTGGGATATGTGCCAAGGCCGGAAAGTAATCTGGCCTGAGGCCGGGGAATGTTCTAGCTGTAACATCCTAAAATTTCAATATAATTATTTTAATAGAAATATTAAGCTATTACGAGATTTAGTGTAGAAAAATTATTACATATAAAATAATTGGAATTGTTTAGAATTTACACAAGAAAACAAAATTGAATTCTGTTTCAAAAAAAAAAAAAAACACAAAAAAGGTTCCGCTAAATTGAAGAATTTGGCTTTATCCAAATTGCAACTGCACTTGAGTTACATCTCCAACATTCCAGAATTCAATCAGTATTCTTATCTTGTGGGATTGGTGAGCCGCTTTATTAGGATTAGAAGGAAAAAATGATACAAAAAAGAAAAAAAATGAAAATAAAAACAAAAAAAAACAAAAACATCATCACGTCAGGGGTAAAACACTAGAAAGGTTTCATTCAATAAAAATTAAGGTGGCTCCCACCCATCTATATATAAAAAAAAAGGGGTTTGAAATAGGAGAAAGTGAGAAACCATTCTCATGTTGAGGGTTTTCTTCTGGAAATAGAAAAAACATATTTGGCCTATCTGTCGCTGATCAGTGAAGAAAGAAGCATAGGAAGACCGCATAGATTCACGAATAGCAACGAAAAGAAGAAAAGAAGGATTGTTGGTGAAACATTTGGATTGGCCTTAGGCAATATTTGGTATTTTTGGAGGTCTACAAACGGTGAGTAGAAATACTCTTTCTCACCCTTTCCATGGTGCAATTTGTCTTGGGGTTTGGGTTATGCTTTAAAAACACGTTTTTTAGAAAATAATCCTAATTTGGTCAAATCCTGATTTTATAAATTTGGGGGTTTTCCTTCTAAGGTGTTTCTGCTGTCAATTAAATATTTATTATTGAGATCGATGACATGATTTATATGATACATACGTGATTTGGTTGAATTGACATGCTATATATGCACTATTTGATGATAATTGTGATATTGACATTATTCAATAACTGTTAATATGTTGAATGTTGTCTGCTTCAATACCGTCTATGATAGGGGTATCGAAAGTAACACTGTCAATGAATTGGGGTGTCGAAATATGAAATACCGCCATGATGGGGTATCGAAAGTAACATCGCCACACGTTGGGATGTCGAAATGAGTAATACCACCAGTGTACAATGGATGGTATCGAAATGTGTAATGTCACTGAAGAGAAGGTGACATCGAAATACCTTCATGAGTAAGGTAGGCAATGGGACGCCATTGTTATGTGTAGTTTGAAAGTCATATGACCTATAATTATGTTGAGAACATTTGATATGTATATTAAGTTATGATATATTTGTTTATGATGTGCTGTCGAATGTTTATGGTCATTATTTGAGTATATAATATTTATTTAATTATTTTGAAAATAGCGGGTACCATGGTTAGTTTTTCCAGTTACCGCGCCGGCTGAGAACAACGCTTTTGTGAAAACATTTTATAAATGTATTTCTATTCATTGGGATTATAAATCTCATTAGTAGTGTTGTTTTCAGAGACTGAGGATGACCCTGTTGAGTAGTCAGGCGCTTGAGGATTTTGTTCTAGTAGTAGCTTGGGTTAGTGTGTCATGGCATATGCCAGGAGGACTTTTAATACCGTTTATTTATTTATTTATGCGAGTTGTAATAGACGCCCAGTTATTTGGTTTAAAACTTATTATGTATTTTTGTTTATTGGATTGGTATAAACAATTATTTTGGATTAATATTATATTATTAACTTATTCAGTATTTATTAAGGCAATTTTTTTTAATTACCTTGTTTTATTTAAATTATTATCTTGGGTTACTAATGTAACGAGGGGCGTTACACTAGCCCAGAGCCGAGAGTAGTTGATGACTGCTTTTCACGTTTCCCTAAACTCTATGAACCTTTGGTTCATAACCTATCTACAATACCTTTTATGGAAAAGCAATTTAACCATATTTGGTTAATCTTGCTACTTTTGATGACGAGTCAACAAGTATTATCTCCTTTAATCCATGGCCCTTGGATTACTTGCACATATTTCCATCAAATGTCATTAGCCTTTTGAATTAAATTTTGGTCCTAAACACTTAATTACCTATTACTTTACCTAAGCATTTGATTTAAGTTGGTTGCCCAAAGTTGAGAAAAGGCCCACAGCCTTATGGTGTTTAACACCAAAACACGATCTTTTTCCACTTACTTGAATCAAAACTAGTCTTTCATGAACCTGGAAAAAATTCCTCTCTTCTCTCTCTTGTTTATCCTCCACGATTTTGATTCCTAAGTTATGATCCAAAGTTTGCTTCAAAAGTCTAAAACCATACCTTTGTTCATCTCAACCTCCTCCACACTTTTCATTCTTTGAGTTTTTCATTTGGAGGAAGTTTGTTCTTGACCCTCAAGAATATCAACCTTGATATTCAAAGTGTTCTTCATATTGTAAGCTTCTAACCTTATTTCTTCTTCATTCCATTTCATAGAATCATGAAGCAACCTTTCCTAGCTCATGATTTTTCTAAACAAAGTTTAAAATCATGGGGTTTTTTACTAGCATAGGTTCGGCCACCTCCTTCTTCTTGATGTTTAGAGTTTTTCTCATCCTAAAGATCTTCATTAAGTTAATGGGGGAGTGAACCTCATCACACCACATTGGTGGTGGTGAAAATGGTTTATGAGTTTGGTTTGGGGAAAACCCTAAACCAAGGTTTTGCCATTTTGTCTATTTGGTTCTCTATGAGAACAATGTTGTAATAATTATTTATTGCTGGATTTGCATCATTGATGTGTTTGAATGGTTAAAAATAACTTTTATGTGTGGGAAAACCTTAACCTAGGGGTCTTCCATCTTCTTGTTGAAAAGAGTTTGAGAAAATGTAACTTTCGGATCTGACCTTGTGTGAGTCATTTCAGTTTTTCTCTCAACCTAGACATTGGATCCAAAAACTTGTTTTTGATCCTAAAACTAGACATTTTGGGCGACAGTTTGAGCACTAATTTCGTGTTATTTCATAAATATTTGACCCTTGAAAACGTGTTTCAATCTAAGCGTAAAATCTTGTCGCGGATCCTGACCACAGTGACTTATTTTGCGAAATTGTACTAACGCCGTTAATATTTGTCAAAATGAATTTTATATCCAAAAACTAGACATCCTAAGCTTTCATATGAGTTCTCATTTGCTCAAATCCGAGTTCGTTTGGTCAATCAAACGTTTGTCACAAGTTGATGCTTGACATGCTGAAAATTCTGGATACGGGTTTGATGTTGAATTTTTGGAATTGTTGCTATGTTATTATTCATGTTGATGCATTGATGAATTCTCTTATTCATGAGGGATGTTGGTGAAGCAAAACCTTCACATTAAACCTAATATAGGATTCGGCCAAAGCATAAACAAAAAGGATTTTCAACTTCAATCTTTGAAACTCAAATGATTTTACAACTCTAAAATGGAATTGATGAACGATGAACCAAAGCAAAACAAAGAAACCTTATTTGAATGAAACATAGCATTCATTCAAGAGATTCTTAGAACAAGAGAAAAATTATTTTAATCTTAAGTTATGGCTTAAGTAAATCACATGATTTTTGGAAAATTAATAAATCAAATGTTCTCAATAACAAACGACTTTGAGAAAATCTTATGTAACATTCGGTTACTAAGTAGGTTTTGAATGTAAAACCAATCTTTGATTTCAATACAATGTTTAGTTTCAAGTTTAAGTATAAATGATTTCAAGTTAAAAGGAATTTGGACTTAAGAAGATTTCTCTTCTTTAGTTTATACAAAAGAGTTTTAAACTCCAACTTCCAACTTTAAGTTTAGTTGAAATTACAAGCTTTTTGAAATAATGTTTTCAAAGTATAAGATTTTGAATCAAAGGTACCAAGGCACTTTGCCAAGGTATAAAACAAATAAGTGTTTTGTACTCACCTTTTTACAAAAGTGTCTTGAACTCAAAACTAAGGATTTTCCCAAGTTAAAACCCTAAATCAAATAATTGACTTAGAGTGAAAGAAAGAGATAAGAAAGTGTAATGTGTGGTGGAACAAGACCATATGTTACACCATTGATGATTCATTCATCAATCGACTCATAAGACTTAATGAATCAAGATGTATTTTATTACTCGAAAGACAAGTACCCTCTAACTTAGAAAGGATATAAGACTTAACTAGAGGATGCTCAATCCTTCTTCATAAGACATTTAGGACTTGAGAAATATATCATAAGACACGAACACAAACATAAAACGTTTTGGTTTAAAATAGTAGTTCGATGTCGGGCCGGGGAGTCGAACCCGAGGACATCGTCTAACTGTATAGTCTTGTGATGACTCGATCCCGGAGGGATCATGACATTTATCCAGTGGATAAAGGTTTTATAATACAAAGACGCATATAGTCCCTAAGGAAGAGAACCTTAGTGAACCTTGAGGTTTATCCGGTGGATAGAAATTGCATTATCGCATTTGCTTTGTGTAAGCATTGGCATTTCATTGCATGAGTTTGTAAGGCCTTGAGCCTAGGAGATTGAGATTACACCTAGGTGCTGGTACGAATCTTACAGTGATGATCTTAAATGGTCTTGGAGGTATCAGGGTTGGAAGGGCTGACATGAGACCGTTGGTGATTTTTCTGTGTCGTGGCGGATCCGAGCAATATACTAATATCCTCTACTAAATGTCGTACTTTTCATGTTTGGTGTAGAGTGTTTCCGTAAAATCCGGATACGTGCACGTTACGAATGTTGTAGCATCTTGCCCATGGCTGGCATACACGTAACATGTCCTCCCATTCACTCTATCCGATGTTTTGTTAGCTCCATGGAGTAAGGGTTAGAGTTTTACCGTTGTGGCATATGGCATTGAGTCATGTACATCGCATTGGATTGCATGATTGTTGATGGATACATTTACATGTTATACATTATTATCCTGTGTTGATGATGTCTTATGCTGTTGATTGAATAACATGAGATATTGAAATGTATGATATAAATGACTAGTATTTTGTTGTCTTGTGTGTCATACCGTTTTTACTTCTGCCATGTGTTGTGCTGATGAATGGAAATCTCACCTCATTACTTTGTGTTGCATCTGTGTGCTTCTCTGGTTGTTTCCCAAGAAGGTCGTGTTACCGAGACTTCACTCGACGTTTTGGATGCACCTCTCTGTCGAGCCTCCCAGTGGTTTTGGCGTTTGGACATCTAGTCATGATGAGCTTCTAGCAAAGTACATGGGAAGAGCCACACTCACCATCCGCAAGGGTCACAAAGGAAGAGTTCTTGACCGCTCCACAGCTTGTCTTCATTTCGTCTGCTGTCAAGGGTGTACTCGTAAGTGGAATGCTAGATAGACTTTTCCACCGATGCGTTCAGTGCCTTCTCCCTCTGGTAGGGATAGGCCGCTTGTTAACGGAGTTGCTTTTAAGTCAACTTCTGTTATGTCTTCCATAGGAATGCCAGCAGTAGTCCTTGCTAGGGTTCTTGTTAGGTCTCGTTAGATGGGTCCTGGTTGGAAGGCGATGAGTGACGAGACTAGGAGTGAGGTGATTTTTCCACACCTTCCTATTTCTTTCGATCGTCTCTCCGAAAAGGAGAAGTCATAGAAAGTATTCAGCGGTTGATCCGAGGGATGTCTTTCTGTGTAGTATGTTGTTGGCCAGTGTAGGGTGTCAGAGAGTCTGTACCTTTCTTTTATCTTTTGTGGAGCTGCGTCTCCAAGTATCTTATGTTTAGGAGCTGCGTCTCAAATATTTTATGATGAGTCTGTATCTTTCTGTTTCTCTTCTGTAGTCGGGTTGGGTTTTTATGTAATCCTTTACGAACTTATATTATGAAATGTTTCTGCTTACCTAACACACATGAACGGTTACAAGTTCTACAGTTATGTCTTGTGAAAAGGAAACATTTACCCTATCTTTCTTAAATGATTTTAATTAACCCATTTTTTGGCCTTATGGTTTTATAAAATGTTCGTTATGTGATGCCCCCGGAAAGGGTGTTATAAGATGAGTCGGTGAGGTTCATGTCGCATTGTTGTTATTCATCACTGTGTTAGCGGACGGACGATCGGTCGTACCTATAGGTAGATGGTCGTGACCGCAAGTTTAGTTGTTGACAGACGAATATCTTGGCCTGACCTGTGAGGGGGATATGTCGTAACCGTGGGTTGAGTTGATCCAAGAGGGCTGTTGGCTGAACCCTACATTATGGGGGGTGGCACAATGATGAATATGACATCTTGATCTGCCACGGATGTCGCGTCGTGGCCGCGTCTATATAACAGTTAGATGCATGAGTGTGAGAGGCATTATGTCGTATTCTGTTATTTTATGACCGCATGAGAAGACTCTGTTGAGGATTTGCTTGAGGAGATCGATGGTACACCTACTGAACCTGATGTTGGTGAGAAAGCCACGGATCCTAGTGTTGGGGGATTTTGAGCTTCTGTACGAGGATGACGATCGCTACTAGGAGATTGACTACTCTCAATGACGAGTCGTATATACGGGATCGACTACTGTATACTTTAGGGCATGGGGTTTATCGAGGAGCTACCTGGTTGGAGACTTCTATATCGCTCAGCGATTACCGTTGGAGAGGCTGTTGAACAGGCCATGGGACTATCATCATGACTCCGACACTTCTTGGAGATCTCACGCATCGTCGAGGATAGGTTTTGTGGCTCGAGACCGACAACGTCGTGCCGAGCGGAAGATCGTCATGTCTGAGAGCTAGACAGAGTACGAGGCACTGCAGGTCTATCGCGGAGGCAGCGAGCTTCAGTGGGGAGTTCTCATTATCCCCTTTAGTGTCTTTGTCGGGTAGACGGTCTTAGTTTTGTTATGGCTAGTATGGGGTTGAGCGAAATGTATTTTTGGGGCTAGGAGAGGAAGTCTTATGTACTTTGTTTTGTTACTATGCTTCAGTTGTATATTATTGTAGTTGCATGCTCTGATGTCGGATAGTTGTGTTAGCTTGTAGGCTTTACTGATGAAACTAGGACTTTTTATGACTCTTATATATGTATGTGTGCTTTTGGTATCAGTATGTGTTAAGTTGTTTAAATTCTTATGCATTTTTATGACCACACTACGCTAATAACATTAAGAGTATGAGTTCGGGTTACCTAACGGGATTATACTATGTAAGTGGGGTCATGTCAAGCACCGTCTTGCACTGTAAAGGAAAACGAAGAGGCAGAGGCAAAAATCCAAAAACAGAGAATTAGAAATGGAGAAAGAAAGAAGGCTTTTGATCACATTCGAAGACACCGAAGAGATAGAGCGGAAAAACCTAACCGTTGTCGTTTCACGTTTAGCATGAGGTTGGCACTATTCAGTTGGGCCCATATAGGTACTATTGAGGTAACACAAATGGAAGTAAAAAGTTTCTGAATTACAGATTTAAAAACAAATAGCAGTATTATATGTTTCAGAACAAATAGATATAAAGCAAAAATCTTTCATCATTGACAAAAAGAGTTACAATTTGGTACACAATTTAGGAATTGGCATGGAAAACAAGAAACTCAAAAAGAAATTATTGATATTCCTAAGGAATACAGAGTTAAAAAATTTATTGATGCAGAATTACATTGACAAAAAGAGCAGTGGAAATTTATAATTCCAATTGAAATTACAAAATTAAAGAATTTATTTCTAATTGAAATTACAAAATCCCTTGTGTGAATATATGCCTTGACAGGATTTATTTAGTTTTGATGATTGACAAAAGGTTTCCTCAAAGGACATGAACGACAAAAGAAGTCGAGGAGAATATGAACATGATGATAGACAAAAGGAAATCCCAGAAGGACTAGTCTGCAAAAAGCGGAAAAGAATTTGATGAAGATCGAGTCTTTCAAGATGGGGTTAAGGGAATTGTCTGTTTAGATCATGTTGTAAGTGGTAGTAAAGCTCTCAATCTAAAATCAATCAAACACACACACATGAAATAAACTTAATAGGCTTCAAGCGATCTAATTGGATAAAATCAAATAACAGCCGTTAAGTTTAAAATCAAATGGTTTTTAATGATAATAATCGATTATAAGATAAGCATAATCCATTCTCAATATATTTGAAAAGAAAAGCTCAAAACAGTGAAGGTGTAATCAATTACTATAATCGATTATACACTTAATCGATTCCATAATCGATGTTTATGTTACGATTAATCGATTCCATAAATCGATGTTACACATAATCGATTCTTCAATCGATTATGCTACTACGTGTTGTACTAGACTCTGAAACATAGAACCCAAATCGATTATGATGCTACTGTCTCTCAGCGCGTTTTGGTTAAAAAGGGAATAATCGATTATTTAATTAAAATAATCGATTATGGAGCGCGAATCACATATGGTAAAAATGGGCTTAACCTAATTCCCATAGACCTAATTCTTTTCCTATAAATAGAATGCCTTGGGAAGCGTTTCAGCTACAATATACGACTGCCCTATTTTCTTATTGCGCTAATACTCTGGCAAAATCATTTTCTATCACTCTCTACTACTACACTTTGATTATACTTATATTGAGAGAGAGCTTTTACTCCATATAGTTTGAATTGTATTGTGCTTCAATTTGTTTTTAATCTGCACTATTAAGAGTGCTATATTGTGGTAAGAGTCAAACGACTCAAACCATCTTTTGGTTACCAATTGACAAGAGAGGTGATATCTCTTGGGGTGTTTGAGGCTCTTTCACCGGGGGAGATTATATCCCTAGTCTGTGAGGAGAGTTCTGAAGGTTATCAGCACCTGTTAAGCTTGGTTGAGACACTGTCACTGGGGGAGGTTATATCCCTGGTCTGTGAGGAGTGCTCGGAAGGTTACCATCACCTGTTAAGCTTCGTTGAGGCTTTTTCACTGGGGGAGGTGATATCCCTGGTCTGTGAGAAGTGCTCTTGGTTGTAAAGGTTACTAGCTGAACCTGATTTAAAAGCTAGTTATTGAGTGAAAACCATTGGTGGCTGACTTTGGGGACTGGACGTAGGCTACTGGGGTAGTTGGTAGCCGAACCAGGATAAATCTGCGTGTTCTTTTTTTTTCCTATCCCTTTATTATCGCAGTTATTTATCGCACTTTAATTTCAGTTATTTAAATATCGCATTTTAAATATCGCAATTTACATTATTGTCATTTTCTTTCTGCGATTTATTATTAAAGAGCTTTATTTGCAAAAGATTTCAAATACAAGATCACACACAATTCACCCCCCTCTTATGTTTGGAGTCACTTGTCAACACCTTGACATTCAACTCCAAGTCATCCAATTTCAACTTCGAGTTGACATTCGGGTGCAACTCTGGATTTAGATGAACATCCCCTTGGGAGATGGGCAAGTAATCCAGAATCTCATATAATTCCCTCCAAGAGCTGTTGAAAGCAAGGGTGCTGTGGAATCTTATAATTCCAATTGCTCTTGACAACAAGAGGGAGAGGAGAGAGAGCGAGAGAGAGGACTCCATTTGGTTGGGAAATACAAACAAATTTCCACCTCCTTCTCAACATAGAGAAGTCCATTTGGCAGTAGTCCCATTGGCATGTCTTCAAGTTTCTCTTCTGGTGAGGATGGAGCACAAACTCAGGTTGGGTTTTATTATAGCTCACATCCTCTCTTCTCTGGGTGGAGGTAAATTTCTTACAACTTTCTTAGACAAGAAAGGGGACTCCAGAAATGAAGAACATGATGGTGAATGTGAAGGATTTTCAGAAAAGGATTGAGAACACAAAGGAGAATCATTTATAGGATTATTGAGTTCGTAAAATTTGGAGTGTGTGAAGGATATATAAGAACACAAAGGAGAATTATTTATAGGAGAGTGTCAAATAATTCAAGCTAACATTTTGAATAGTGTTGAGTTACAAATCAACAAATTGATGAATTGAGAAAATCGTGCTTTGAATATTCTGTTTTCTGTGCAAATATTATTGTTCATTTAACCTCATATCTTGGTGTTCAATTTTCATGGATTGTTTCAACTAACGTGCAGAGAGTTGCAGAATTTTATTTTAATACTGAGGAAAGATAGAGTTTCCACAAGCAAGTGTTATTATAGTTATTTCTTTAACAACGTTTTCTTGATAAAACGTTATTAAAGGATTAATGTTTAATAGCGCGTCTTTGTCGAACCGCTGTAAGAGCCGGAGCGCTTTATTTTTAAAAAAAGTATTAGGTAAAGATAACGTTTATTTGAGAAAACGCTATTAAAGGTATTCATTTTAATAGTATTTCCTCAAGGAAGCGCAATTAAATTTCCGCACATTTTTTTAAAGCGTTTCCTCTCAAAATCGCTATCAAGTATGCTTTATTAAAGATAGAATCTGGCGTAATTTTAGGTGATTCACTTAAATAATTTATCCCCATAGTTTATGAGCTTCAACATTAAACTTAGCCATCACTTTAAAAAATACTAAGGTGTTACATAATCCAACATTACACTAATAATGTTGTCATGAATTTTAAGACCACCTTAGGGTCCACCAACCTTTAGCACTTATTATTATTACTTGGCTTAAGTGTGAAGTTATTAAATTAATATTTTTAACACACTAATACACATAGGGCAGAACTTATAACACATCAAATGCACCAACTTTAATATATTTAAAATCATACCATATGAACACTTCATCAGCACACACAAAAACGTAGCAATAGAAATTCCAGATTTTGACCCTAACTTTCACCATACATTAGAAGGGTCAAATAAATTTTAAATATGGTCAAAAAATTATATAAAACTGAATCTTGAGATGTCTAGTTTCTATATATGCAAACAGGCTTCTCAAAAACAGTATACAAACATTCTGAAAATTCGAAAACCACACAAAGTTCTAGCTGAAAATTGATTCTCTGACAGCAATTGAACCCATCAAATATCAACCAAAATGCCCAATTGAGGTGTCTAAACTAAATCTCCAGAAGTCTAGCTTACATATACGAAATCTGTTCTCTGGTAAATAATTTACAAAATTCAGAAAATTCGAAAAACCACACAAAGGTTAGCCTAAAAACTAATTATCGGACAACAATTGAACCTAAATTTAGGAAAATATTTGACATAGCAAATCTCAACTGAAATGTACAAATGAGGTGCCCAAACTCAAGCTCCGGAAGTCTAGTTTCTATATGCGCAATCAGTTTTCTCAGAAACAATCTATAGAATTCAAAAAATTCAAAAAACCACACAAAGATCAAGCTGAAAACTAATTCTCGGACAGCAATTGAAACTAACTTTAGGAAAATATCTGACATAGAACAACTCAACCTAAATGTATGAATGAGGTGTCTAAACTCAATCTGTAGAGGTATAGCTTTCATATATGTAATCCGTTTTCTCTGAAACAATCTACAAAATTGGAAAAATTCGAAAAACCACACAAACGTCTAGCTGAAAACTCATTTTTGGACAACAATTGAACCTAACTTTAGGAAAATAATTGACATAGCAAATCTCCACCGAAATGTACAAATGAGGTGTCTAAACTCAAGCTCTGGAAGTCTAGTTTCCATATACGCAATCCGCTTCTTAGAAACAATCTAAAGATTTCATAAAATTCTAAAAAGCACACAAAGGACAAGTTGAAAAATAATTCTCAAATAGAAATATAATCTAACTTTAGTAAAATATTTGACATAGCAAATCTCAACCGAAATGTATAAATGAGGTGCCTAAACTCAAGCTACGGAAGTCTAGTTTCCATATGCATAATCCGTGTTCTCGTAAACAATCTATAGAATTTGAAAAATTTGAAAAACCACACAAAGGTCAAGCTGAAAACTAATTCTCAAACAGCAACAGAGCCTAACTTCAGGAAAATATTAAACATAGCACAACTCAACCAAATCTACAAATGAGGTGTCTAAAGTCAATATTTGGAAGTCTAGTTTCCATATACGCAATAGGTTTTCTCGGAAATAATCTACAGAATTCAGAAAATTCCGAAAAATACACAAAGATCAAGTTGAAAATTAATTCTCAGACAGCAACTGGACCTAACTTTATTACAATATTTGACAGAGCAAATCTCTACCAAAATGTATAAATGAAGTATCTAAACTAAAGCTTCAAAAGTCTAGTTTCCATATATGCAATCCTTTTTCTAGGAAACAATGTACAGAATTCATAAAATTGGAAAAACCACATAAAGGTCAAGCTGAAAAATAATTCTCGAACAAAAACAGAACCTAACTTTAGTAAAATACTTGTCATAGAAAATCTCAACCGAAATGTAAAATGAGGTGTCTAAACACAAGCTACGGAAGTCTAGTTTCCATGTACGCAATCTGTTTTCTTGGTGAAAGGAGAAAAGGAAAGTGAAAAGTGTGGAGGTGGTTGTTGGTTTACGTTAATGACGGGGAGAGGTGTAATGAGAGTAATAAAAGCAATGCGTCATAGAAGTAATGAGAGAGGTGTAAATGTTGAAAAGTAAAAAAAAAGGAAGATATTTTAAGGGAGAGAGAACCAGGCCTTTCAAGATAAGGAGGAGAAAATTGAGCTCCAAAATTCAAAGTTTGAACAAAAAGATATCACTTCCCAATCATCAAAAATCTCAACCTCCAAGATAGTTTTCATAGGCATTTCATCCCTCCTAGAGATGTTCCTGATTTTTCAAAGTGTAAGAAAAATTAAAAATTTGAATTTGGAATTAGAAATAGGAATAATAAGAGGGAATTTGAATTGGGTTTTAAGCTTCGGTCCTTGCAGTGAACTCGGAATCAATGCCAATTCGGACAAACTGAACTGACACTAATTAAAATAATATTTTATCAGTGCAGGTGTCTTTGCATTTTTGGAGTCCGGACACATTGCCCACTAACTGCTAATATTTGTAAGCCTAAATCTCCGGTCAAGTTCACATTTTTATTCTCAAATATTTTCCTTGATAGTACCGGTTTATACTGTAAGCGGAAGCCAATCTACCCAAAAATCGAACTTTTTGGCACCAAAATCTTTCTTTAATTATGCCTAATATATCGAATTATTTATTTTGAACTTTATCACTTCCCAAAATTTAGGGTGTCACAATATTTAAATATAAGCATATCACACCTGTTTTTATCCAAACAACTATTTTCATGGTAAAAACTATTATTTAATAGAAGTTGATATATTTAGGTAAACTAATTAAATTGCAAAACAACTGTTTTGATGAGAAAAAATGTTGATTTTAGAGAAGCTAGAAGTTTGAACTTATTTAAAAAGCTGCTAGATTATTTTGAAACCAATAACATTCTTTCACTACAAGAAAATGCAGAATTAATGACGGATTTTTATTGACGTATTTGAACCTGTCGGTAATTCGTAACCTAGAATTGCCGATAGAAATATCATCAGTAATGCGATAAGCCAGTATCGAAAAATCTAGTTACCAACAGATTTTCCATTGGTAAATCCGTCGGAAGCATTGCCGCGTTTTAGCGGGACAATTTGGGAAGGAAATTTACCGGTTGATTTTATCCGTCAAAAACAAAATCCGTCAGAAGTCATATCATAAAAATATTGTCTTTACCGACGGCTAAAATTCGTTGGAAACGAAATTTGTTCGGTAATGATTAAAAAACTATCGGTAAAAAATTCGCCAGTAACAACAAAAAATCAGTCAGAAAATATATCTGAAAAACATTGTCATTACTTTATCTGTCGTAAACGAAATCTGTCTTTAATGTTTAAAAATCCTTCAATAATATGTTTTATTTTGTCGGTAAAAAAATTCGTTGGTAAGCTCTACAAATCCGTCAGAAACATAATCCGTTGGTAATCTTAAGAAATATGACAGTAATGTCTTAATTTAATACCTCATTTCAGCTCATCTATTCATTTCGACTCTAGACCAACTACTATCAACCTCAGCACCACTTACCAGCCACATAACATGCACCACCTACTGGCCGACCATCGAACATCACCCGCCGTTCAGACAATCGCCGACTGGCGCTTCTCCAGACCCGACGACCCCAACCCTCGATTCAAAGCTCCGTATACACCGACCCCAACCCCCGACCTACCGACTCCGATCTCGTCCCTCCAGCCATCGACCCTCCGACAACCAACAAGACCGACCCAATTCGCCACAGTTCGTGGCACCCCTACCCAGATTTTGTGTTACGCCGATTCTGCCGATCTCGTTTCTGTAAGCCTCGTCCCCGTCGGCCCTGAGCCCGATCACCCTATGCACTTTATGTTCCTAAAGTAAGGGGATTTGAGCAATTGGACCTACGAACTTAATTTCAAATACAAAGGGTATAAGACAATTGGGTTACAATTTTATTTTGTTTTGGAGTCAATATTTGAACAAAACCTTAGTTTCCCGTTTGGGGTTCAATATTATTGAGCACATGTGCTTTTCAAGGTACCGCCCCATGATATTGAATATTAAATTGTCCAAATCAGACAGTTTGGGAAAAACTTTTTCTTCATTTGTATAATAGTTATTCCTTACTTTTCATGCCTTAAAGTTGACAAAATTATTAAATCATACAAATAATTCCTGCAAAAATAACTATTAAAAAAATATCATTAAATCATTCAAATAATTTAATGTCCCTTTCTTTATAATTTATTATATAAAAGTTATTATCTTAAAATTTCTTTTCTCCAAATATAAAATTTGTAAAACTAACTACCAGACAAATATTATTATTAAATCATAATAAAAGTGATTATTTTATACGATCAAAATAAAATATATAATCAATTATTGAAATAATTAATTTTTTGTCCATCATCCAAACCCGCACCAAGAACAAAGTATATATTAACTTCATTGGTTTAAGATTTCAGTATCCCAGAAATCGAGGTCAAGAACAAAATCACCCCAAGTTTGACCTCCAGTAAGAATGTCACGAGCTTTTGTTTTCATTGCTGTGAAGTCTTCACCCCAATAGTCCGTCACAATCACCCCATCTTCCCCACCTAAGGAGCATGTTCTGTTCTCTCCATTGTCTTCTTTGTCTTCTAGCAAAGTTTCCCACCAATTCATGGACACTGATGAAGTTGCACAAGCTTGAGTATTACCAACTTTGATACTACTATTATCTGAGGAAACGAATTTCCCTTGCAACCAGGGGGATGTTTTTGAGAAAGTTCGAGGTTGAGGCTTTGTCACTTCATGGGGTTTTACAGTTTCGGCCTCTTGCTTTGTGTCCTTGTCATTCTTATGAGAGTGTACCTTCCTGCGCATGTAGGTGTTCCAGTAGTTTTTCACATCGTTTGGAGTTCTTCCCGGAAGTCTTCCTGCAATTAAGGACCACCTGTGTACACAAAATTTTTGTTCAATGAAAGGCTACTCAAGTTCACTTTAATATAACATGCAGATAATATAATAACTCCTGAACTTTCGTTTGCAGCATAGAAATTTAATAAGTATACAGGTTTAACTAATTTTTGTGTTTAAGGAGTCCAATTATCTATCAATTGTGTTGAGTCTTGCTAGACTTAACGAATTGATTAGAGCATCTCCAACCATAGAATCCAATTTGGATTCTTAAATCTCTTTTAGTAGACCCTACAATGCCATATAAGATTTAAGAACTTTCATTATTTTCACTCCAATGGTAGAATCCGACTTGGTTCTTGGCTTACTTTCGTGGATGCTATTTCCCGCTTTTCCCTCTCCTTTTTCTAATTATTTTTTAGGTGTCTTCTATGGTACCTCCAATAATTTTGGGATAAAAGTTACCATGTACAAACAAAACGTGTCACCTCAATTAAATAGGTCAACGAATTCCACATGGGACTAAGTTATCATCATATGATTTGACCACTTAGACAGGGTAAAAGTTACCCTATATGGATACCGAAGAACTCACCATTTTTTAATCTAAGAACTGAGTTCTTATAAAAGAACTCATTTAAGAATCTCACCATATTCCAATGGTGGAATTTCTTAATGGATTCTTGTGCTAAGAACGCCATTGGAGATGACCTTAGTCTCGCAAATAGGTATCACTTGGTTTTGATCCCTCTAAAATTTGTTGTTAGGATTCTGTATGCCCAAATTTCTAATTTTGGGAAAATGTCCCCGTTGTTAGGATGAGTTTGTTAAATATTGACGTGACAAACGGAGTCCCACACTAGCCCTTAATAACATTATTTTTAATGATATGAGGTATTTATTAATATTAATATTAATTTTATTTTTTATTTATAGTTATTATTATTATTTTCAATTATTAAAATATTATTTATTGTAAAAGAAATATTTTTATTATTTTAATAATAAAAAATTAAAGGAGGAGAAGGACAAACGGATGATGAGGGGACAAATCAGCTTCTTCTCGAAGTTTGATTGCAGAGACTGCACGACAGTGCAGAAGGTTTTCAAGGAGAAGGGTTTGCGATTCGTGGAGATCAACATCAACGTGTTCATGGAGAGAGAGGACAGGGAGCACCGTCGATGTGTGGGTTTGATTGTTTTGGAGGAGAGGATCAGACATTATTCATTATCACTGAGGAAGAACACGAGAAGAAGAAAATGGGAACAAAAAAAAGTAGAAGAAGAAGATGGGAAGG
Organism: Ammopiptanthus mongolicus; assembly: GCA_039655645.1. Lineage (NCBI taxonomy): Eukaryota > Viridiplantae > Streptophyta > Magnoliopsida > Fabales > Fabaceae > Ammopiptanthus > Ammopiptanthus mongolicus. The sequence goes on along the minus strand of CM077348.1, from coordinate 75,460,925 downwards.
GAGAGAAAGAAGAAAATGGGAGGGGAGAAAGAAGAATATTGGAAGAAGACTGAAAGGAAGGTAGAAGGATTCAGTTTTAATAATTATATGAATAATTATAAATAATAATAAAATGTAATTAATATTGATAAACTTCAGGTGGATTAAAAAAATATTAGGGTCCGTGTAGCACGGTTTATGTTACAGTCCATTGTCCACATTAACAAAGAATTTCATTCTGACGGCAGGCACATTTTTTCAAAAATTTAAAAATTGCGCCACAAATCCTAACAATTTCTAGGGGATCAAAACCAAACGAATTTCTATTTGGGGGGATTAATAATTAGGCTAAAATAAATTTTTGATAGCCCTAAAACCTTATCTATTCTTCTGTTATTAAAAGATGTTGAACTAAAGATAACGATTCGTTAAGGAACCCTTATTAAAGATGACCCCTTTAATAACATTTCCTTAAGGATTAACAGTATTTCCTTTGAAATGCTATTAAACATTTTCATACATTTTTAAATAGTTTTTCCACTATTAAATGAACGTTATTATATAAGATCTTTTCTTGGGTAGTGAAAGTTAGTTAAGCCAAACATAACATATTAGAAGGTTGTCTCCTAAAACATATTAATTATATATAGTGAAGATTCAAATTAGTTCCTGAAAATTTTTTAGGATCCACTTTTAGTGCCTGAAAAAAATAAATTAACCATTTAGTCCCTCAAATTTACAAACGCGGGATACATTAGTCCCTAGGTTTAGTTCTGACGTCTATTTACTTGTCTATGTGTCTTATTAACCATTATACTTGGTCCGTTAGTGGTCCTGCGAGACCTATGGTTGATTTCCATCGTGAAAAATGAATGAAAAGTGAAAAAAGCATAATTTTCACGTATTTTGGGTTTTAAAATTGTGCATGTTTTTTCACTTTTTATTGGTTTTCCACGAATGAAATTCGTTATAGACCACGCAGGACCACTAACGAATCAGGTAGGATGATTAATGGGACACGTGAACAAGTAAATGAACGTGAGAACTAAACCTAGGGACTAATTTATCCTGCGTTTGTAAATTTGAGAGACTAAATGATTAGTTTATTTTTTTCAGAGAGTAAAAATAGATCCCCAAAAATTTAAAGGGATCCATTTGGGCCTTCACTCTATTAATTAACTAATACAGCACATTTCTTTCCTGCGTTTTCTTATGCGAGTTCTGTCTCCTAGTAGGTGTTCCTACACTTAGAAGGCTGTGGGACTAATCCCTAGTGTAGTTTAGGTTGCCAAATCAGTCTAAACTCATGGTTAAAAATAACATATTTCGGAAGTTATAACACCTGTTTCCCAAGAGCTTATGCAATCTTGTCATCATGTCAACTTCATCTTCACTAAAGTCTCCCCGCTTGATATTTGGTCTTAGATAATTCAGCCACCTCAATCTGCAACTCTTGCGGCATCTGTTCAAGCCTACCAAAGGGAAGATACTTATGTTATTATGATGGACATTCCTAGGTTTAGGACCAGGCTGAGTTCTCAAACATTTCATTGGTATATTAATTTTATTTATATCTAAATATTTATTATAATATCATTAGCTTTATAATTTATCTTAAATATCAAACCGATAAAGTACCATACCATTTCCTATTACCATATTTTGGCTTTCCCGGTGCAAGGACGGTCATCAATTGAGAGTCTCAAATAGTCTCTGCCAGAAACAATGATAAGATTGAAAAAAATGGAAAATTAACACACCTGCTCTTTGAGGAACTAGGTGCCATTTTCCCTCCCCATGTTGTTGGACGCATGCTTTGAGAAGGTCATCTTCAAATTTACTCCATGCGCCTTTCCTCACACTTGATGATCGTTCCATAATTTACAATCAGATACTTGCACTGCATCAACTACGCTTATAGTTTCGCTACAATTTGTTCAACTCTTTAAAGTGACATACGTATATATATATATATATATATATATATATATATAAAGTCATACATATCTACCAATTTCCAGAAGAATGGATAAGGTCTATGTGCATTGCTTACTGTCCTCAAAATTAAACCACGAGAAGTAAAGCATGAACAAAGTCTCCCTTGTTGTTACAAGATGCATGCTCGACAAAATGAGTTCGGGATAGAGACGTAAAATCATTTATGTACTCTTATCTAAAAACTTCAAGCTTTTTTAATTTGACCTTCCAGAATCACGATAAGAAATGCGCAGTACTTACCGAAAATAGCGACGGATATTAATGATTTGTACTCAACATGATATTAGGATCTTTCACGGAGTTCAATTCTACACTCATTCCTTTAAGGATTTGGTTTCCGTAAATGAGTGAAGTTCAAAAGTGAAAAAGATTATTATAAAATTTTCTTGTATAGTCTGACTTGACTACCAATACCTATCATCGTATATTAATTAGCAATGCTCCCTTTGATTGTTGCCGTAAGTGGATCCCACTGATAGTACTGCATTTATAGTAGAAAAGTTCATTATAGTAGTAATAGTACATTGTAGGAGATATATATGGTGAACCATAGGTCCACGTATATACACACTTTGGGGAAATGATATAAGGTTACGGAACATAAACAGTTCATTATTGTAATGGTTCTTAATTATTTGGTTACCACTTGATTCTGATATGGTTGCTGCAAATTAAATTGGCACGGTACAGTCTGAATGCAATCACAACTTTTTGGGAAAAAGATTGTGAAAGGCGTTCTTTCTTCGAACCGAGGAAACAAAATTCAGCAGCAAACTCGAGTAAAATGAAGAAATTCTTGTCTGGGTCATCAGATTAATGCTATTTCAAACGAAAATTGATTTGTCAATATATATATCGTATCTATAGCTGTATATATTTATCTTTATTTTTTTTTATTTTATATCTTTGTTATATATACAAATTTCAATTTCAAATGTACATAAGAAAATCAAAGAGAGATGTAAAAAATAGTATGGTTTGTGTTCGGATCATGTATATAGGTTGGAATATGATACACTGGTGTACCACCAAATTGACCTGTGATGACAGGTAACCTTTACTGTTTTATAATTTTTTTATTTCTAAATTACATTCTTACCCCTAACCAGTCACATCCACCCACACCCCTTACCACCACCTCCCATCTACTCCGATGCTACATCTTATCGTTGCCGTCGAGTGTACGTATTTTTCATCTACCCCATACTCATTTCTTTTCTTTTTTTGTTTATTTTAGAATGAAAACGTATATGTTTTTATCAATTTGCCTTGCCTTGTTGCAGTGATATCGTTGGAAGAAGTACTCCGACCGTGGTGCTCCGATTTCATAAGGTGCTCATCCGATTCCTTTTGTCATGCCAGTTGGAAGAGGTGCTTTTGAATTCACACCCGTTGCCCCTTTGATATCCCCTCCTAGGGGTTTTAATATATGTTGAGGCAATGGTTTTGGTGGCAATTTGGTAATGGTCATTTAGGTAATAGAAAAGATGACATAGGCCGTCACAATGGTGGTGGTGGTGGTGGTGGAAGAGGTCGTGCCACTGGTTTCACCGCGGGTCGTGGAACTCGCGGTTTTAGGGTCTCCGAGAGAGGAGGGATAGAGGCTGAAGTCGTTTTAGAATTGTTGCTCGAGCGACCTTGTTGCTCGGACAGAGCCGTTTCTTCACCATGCGAGTTGCTCGGACGACAATGTGGTTGGGTAATCTGTAGATCTATGTTGTAGATCTCAATATCTCGTCTACATTATTGTTCCAGTCAAATCTCTTATGGTGTGTGGGTGGCTTCAAGGTGACGTGCTAGGGCTACGGTAGTGTGATGGCAGCGGTTCTGGGCTCATGGCTACGAATCTAGAGTTTTCCTGATGTTTGACTGGATCGACAGTGAGCCTTACCCCTTTTTATCTCTGTTCAAGTTTCTCTGATTTCGCAGAGCCACCACCATATATCGCAGAGACAACGGTGGTGTGCGGTGACAGGTGCAGTGAAGGTCGTTGTGGAGGAGACAACGATGGCTGGTGGGGTGGACGGTGGAGTGAAGGGCAAAGTTATCATTTTCATATTTTTGTTACATGTATTACCAGGTAAAAGATATATTTTTTTGGACCACTGAATCTGAACCGTTGATTACTTATATATTATATCTAATGACTCATACCACTACAAGAAATCTTGCCATTTTCCACGGCCTTTTACTCACGGCCTAGAGGCCGTGTGTAATTTTGACGTTTCCCACGGCATAGGCCGTGGGAAAAGCCTCAGATGGTTTCCCTCAAACGTTCCCACGGTCCAAGCCCTCGGAAATGTAATTTTGACATTTCCCACGGCTTAACCCGTGGGAAAAGGATAATGCAAACTGGCGCTAAATTCTCTTGCCACGTTTCCCACGGCCCTGCTCGTGGGTAAGGAATTTTTAGTGTTTCCCATAGCCAAGCCCGTGGGAATTTGACGTTTCATTTTTAGCTATTTCCCGGGGCCCTGCCCATGGGTAAGGAATTTTTAGTGTTTCCCACTGCCCTGCCCGAGGGTAAGGGATTTTTAGTGTTTCCCACGGCCTAGCCTGTGGGAATTTGACGTTTCGTTTTTCACTGTTTCCTAGGGCCTTGCCCATGTGTAAGGGATTTTTAGTGTTTCCCACTACTCTGCCCGTGTGTAAGGGATTTTTAGTGTTTCCCACTGCCCTGCCCGTGGGTAAGGGATTTTTAGTGTTTCCCACGGTCTAGCCTGTGGGAATTTGACGTTTCGTTTTTCACTGTTTCCTAGGGCCCTGCCCATAGGTAAGGGATTTTTAGTGTTTCCCAAGGCCAAGCTCGTGAGAATTTGACGTTTCGTTTTTCGCTGTTTCCCTCGGCCCTGCCCGTGGGTAAGGGATTTTTAGTGTTTCCCACGACCAAGCCGTGGGTAAATACCCAATAACTAAGGTCCGAAATCAGAATAGACCACACTCTTCCACCGTTTCACACTCTTCTCTCAGAGAAACTAGAACAACGCCTCCTTCCACCACACGTCCCTCCACCACCACCGCTCGTCCCGCCGTGCCTCGCTCCACCGCCACCGGTATGTTCCTTCTTTCTCTCTTTCCCTCTTTCTCTCATTCCTTCTCTCATAACTCTTTCCTCCACCGCGCAGAACTGTCTCCGTCCACCGTGCGCAGGACCATCTCCGGTCATTCTCCACCTGAACCACTGCACCCTCCAACAAAGTCTCCAGCCAATCTCCGGTCACGTTGAATGCCTTTTCCTTTTTCTTTTAAATTTTTCATTTTTTTTTCATTTTTTTTTTCCATTTTGCTTCACTTTCTTACAATTCCCTTCTTATCAGAGCAGAACTGTTGTCTCCTGTTGCTGGACCATCCCCAGTCATTGCCGCTGTCGTTGTCATTTCACTTTTTTGTGTAATTTTTGGGGACCTCGCTGCTCTATCCCTACTCCAACAAATGATGATGGTTGATGAAAAGAGATTGTTATTAATTTATTTTTTAAATTTTAGTTCACATGTTTTAAATCTGATTTTCCATATAGAATATAGATCCTTGAATAGCTAGTGTTATTGTTGAGTTGCTGGAGTTAGTATAGAATATAAATCCTTGAAGAGCCAATTTATTTAATTACTTAATTTTATTTTTATTATATTATTAATATTTTTTTAAAAAAATAAATTATTATTTCCCAGGGCCTAGGCCGTGGGAAAAGCATTGACATGGTACCCAAGGGTAATATCGTGGGAAATGCCCTTGGTAAGTTACCCAGGGCTGAAGCTATGGGAAATTTTCCAGAGGCTGTGCTGTGGGTAATTTCCCACGATCTTTTGAAAAATGGCCGTAGGAAAACATTTCTGACGCCTGTTTTTCCGACAGCGTTGGAGCCGTGGGTTATCCGTGGGAAAAGTAAGTTTTCCCACGGCTTTTGGTCTTTTTCCAGGGATTTTGGCCGTGAGAAACAGCGAATTTTCTTGTAGTGTACTTGTGGTACATCGGTTACATTGGTGTACCACATTGTTTAAGGCTTCATGCTAAAAGCCACCCTTATAGTGCATGATTAATAAATTTTTTTGTTTGATAAAAAAACACATCAAAAAATAAAAAATACCATATATGATATCCTTATTTGTGTTGTTCAAGAAAAATTTCTCAAAATTGTTTTTATGAAAAAATATGAATGATGTAGGTATTGTTTGTACAAACCTCAATTTCTACAATGCAACTCAGAGCAAACTCCAATAGTAGTTACTTAAGTAGTTCTAAAAGTAACCACCTATTCTTATTAAGTTCCACCATTGGAACACCATAATATAGCATTCACATGTAAGAATAGTTACTTTTATAAGCAACTGAAAAGCTGGTTATAATAGAAGAACAAAAAAACAATTAAAAAGAGAGAAAAATAAGCTAGAGAAACCTTATGGGATCCATTTGGTAAAGTTTTTAGAGTTACACCATAAGAGTAGAAGGTTGCTTAAAGTAGTATAAAGTAAAATATGATTATGTGATATAGTGGAACCCATAAGAAGAGGAGTTAAGCAACTCCAATGAGTTGTATAATTAGATATGTTTTCAATATTTCCTCCAACTCTTTCATAGAACCTAGCTACAAGAATCAATTTCCCTCAAAAACTTTCACAACAAGTTGCTTCATGTCATTGATAGGACCTTTGTTAAAAAAGACTTCGTACATTTAGCAAATTCCAATCAAGAATCAGAATTGACCAAAGAAAAATGTCCACGTTAGAATAAAAAAATGTTAAGAGAAATAGTGGATGCACATCAAATGACTTCAAAGAAACCTTCGCAAACAGAAAACTAACAAAACCAAAAAGCCTTGGATTTTGTGAGAAATTTTAGATAAAAATTGCTCAACCACTTCTTTAAGTGAAAATTGTAGGAATTCAATTTATATGAATCTAAACGAGAATAACTGTGATTACTGATCATTGACCATTGACACAAACTAATATTTGTGGCACAAACAAACATTTCTGGGTTGAACCATGTGCTAAGTCAAGACAATAACAATTTAAAAATTTCAATATTGCCTTTGCAATACAGAGAAATATCAAAGAACCTTGAGCAACTAATTTGGGATTTTTGCACCCTTAATAAATTCGTTAGCAGGGTTCTCATTAAAGCACATAAAAGAATATAACAAGTCTCCTTATGATATTTTGATTTTGACCATGAGACTTAAGGGGAATTCACAAAATATGGTTATGACACTTTTAAGCACATAGTATTGCAACTCTCATGATAAACATATTAAAATTGCAAAAATTAAAAAGATTAATATTCTCATATTCTTTCCCTTAGAGTGATTTGTTGATTAAGCTTAGAATGTTTAACAATTAAGACCACATTACCATCATCGAAACTTTCGTGGTTGGGGCAATCATATTTCCACATTCTCCCTTTTAAAAAAAAATATTTTCACATTCTCCTCCTTTTTTAATGATGATAAACCATATGAACATATTCAAAGTTTAATGTTTTGAGAGCATGATCTTCATTTAACGCTCACAAGTTCAATATGAAATTAATCAATATGATCAAAACCTTATAAACTCCCGATGAGTTTGTGAAACTCCCTCTAAATTTATGCTATTTGTTCCCTCCCGGAATTGGGCTAAGCCCAATACGAAGTGCCCCATCTTGAAAAGACAGCCACAAACAAACCCGAGCTAGGACTATTCGTGGTAGAGCCCGACCTGTGGGTGTCACCCCGGTGGTCCCGAGCTGGTTTTTACTCCTGACTTATGAGTGTTACCTCGTTAGATCCGAGCTAGCGTACACTCCTGACTCGTATCTCCCTTCCAGAGGCGTAGGGAACACGACACCAAGGGAGAAGCAGGTAATCATTTCCTCCTCCACGCACCCAAATATTCCGCTAACGGTTTGGGACCCACACCTCACACAGGCAATGATAATTCCCTCCCTACATAAAAAAACTCACATGCATGGACACACCTGGAGAGAGCCTATAAAAGTCACCCTCTACTCATGAGCAAGGGGGACTTCATCTTCTTCATTTTGAGTGACTGAGATTCTTAGACTAGCATTTTTAGGACCTTATAACCCTTACTCTTGTATTGTTCAGCTCTGGCTAGAACTATTGGCGCCCACCATTGGGTAAGGTAAAACGTATCCCTGACCACACTTCTTTCAACCCACCACCACCTAGTCATGGTTCGGACGCGAAGTGCTGGCGGGCAGGAGAAGGAGACCCGGCGTCGTGCACCTCCCCCTCAGCCATCCCAGGCCAGCTCAGAGCAACCACAAGACCTGGTCACGATTCAGATGTTGATGGCTAATCTGGAGTAGGTCCGTCAAGAGAACGTTGCAATGAGAGACCGCATGGACCACTTGCTGCGTCATAAGGAGGAGTCAAATACTCAGGTCACGGATCGAGGAGGGGATTCAGACCTCCCAGGATGATCGCCAGCGAAGGCGTCACCACCCTTTCTCAGATGAGATAGTCGGAACACCATTCCACGGTCATTTTAAGCAAGTCAAGATGGACAAGTATGACGGAAACACTGATCCGGTAGAACACTTGGAAGAATATAAAACAATCATGCCAGTAACCTCAACTAGTGACGATCTTAGATGCAAAATATTCCCAACAACCCTGAAAGGGTCAACACTAGTATGGTTCACTCGCCTCCCTCCTAGATCAATAAATTCTTTTAGTGAATTAGCTGCCCAGTTTACATCTAGCCGTGCTCATCAAAAAACCTCTGCGAGCCTTGTCAATTTTCGACAAGGACTCAACGAGCCTCTCAGGTAATCTGTGAACAGGTTTAACAAGCACGTCAACCAAATCCCAGATCTGATGCCTGGGGTGGCGTTATACACCATGACAGCTGGTCTCTGACATGGACTTTTTGCTTCTTTCTTGGGGCGTAAACCTCCTCGGGACTTTGACGAGCTCTAGAGAAGCGCAGCAGAGTTTATTAACATGGAGGAATCTGAAGAATCCAGAAAAGACCTGTGGCCAAGTACTCATCTCGAGGCACCAAGAGAAGACCGAGATCAGAAAAAACAAGCACAAGGTCATTTTGAATCAACGAGAGGACCAAACTTCATCCCACGTTATGACAAGTATACCCCACTCAACGCTTCTCGAGAAAAGATCTTGCAAGAAGTTTTCAACAACAATCTCCTACCAATACCTCCCAGAGGGGAAACTTTGGATGGGGTCGACATGTCGCTATACTGTCATTACCATCACAACAAGGGACATGACACAGAAGAATGTCGAGCTCTGAAGAATGCAATTGAGAATCTTATAAAAAGGGTCCACCTTGGAAAATATGTGGCCAAAGAAAATTTCCAGCAAACAAACCGAGGAAAGGATGCTAGAGAAAGAGACCAAGGTCAGCAGAGACATCGAAGTAGGGAAAGAAGCCCAGATAGGCACCAAAATATGCCTCATGGAAACAGATATGGCACCGGACGCAGCCCGGTACGAGGGATTATCAACACTATTGCTGGAGAGTTCACGGGAGGAGGAGAATCCAGCTAGGCTAGAAAAAGACACTTACTGTAATCTGATGTGTGTGAAACATGCATACCTTTTTATATCATAATTAGCATTTAATTGATGCATACTTGAGCATATTTTCTCCTCTTTTCCCCCATTTAGCATAGATTTTCATTCTCTTTGTTCGGATGACTACGGTTGGTGTATTTGCTTTGTAGGAAGGTGGAAAACTTGGAATGAAAGCAACAAAGATGATGGCAGGGACACTTAGGAGAATAAAAATTAGCTAAAAATGAGTTAGAGATTCAGAAGAGTCCACGGCCAGCCCCTGGAATGATCCATGGCCGTGGAACTCATTGGGAAATTTTGGACTCACAAATAGAAGAATCCACGGCCAGCCCCTGGATTGGTCAACGGCTGTGGAATACATCAGGAAACTAAAGATTCAGAGTCAAAGCCATCCACGACCAGCCCCTGGCATGATTCACAGCCGTGAACGGCTGCGCGTCAGAAATTTATTTCGCTTTTATTCTCCTTTACTGAGGAAGGGACTGTTACAAAAGAAAGAACAAGTAGAGGCGTGAGGGGCATTGAAGAGGGACGAAAACACGAATTAGAGAGGGAGAAATACAAAAAACTAGAGAAGTTTTGCCATTTGGGGAGGAGTTCTCAGCTTTTCTAGAGTTTTTCTTCTCTTCTTTGTTTTTTTCTTCTGAATTTTATATGCTCTCTTGGATTCCTATGGATCATTCTCTGAACATGTTTGAGTAGTCTTTTATTCTAGGATGAGGGGTAATCCGATTGCTATTGACATTTTTATGTTCTGATTCTCTATCCTTTGCTTAATGTTTATTTGCCTTTGATTCAGTTTTAGCACACCAACTGCTTGTGAATATGCTTGGCCACATGTTTGCATGATATTTGATATTAGGGGATGAACGGAAAGGTGAACTTTACTATCAGAACTCTAAAACTGAACTTGAGTCTTTTAATCGCGAAAGTAGATTATTTCTCTTGAGGTTTTCTTGAAATTATCAATGTTCTTACTGGGTTTTTTTCAATTAAATTACCATGAAAACAGGAGTTGAGTTGATTTGGGCACGTTAGTATTCTGAAAGGAAACAATAATTAACTAGGATAATTTGCCTTCACAAGTAATTTAATTTAAACAGGGGGGAATCGTTACGGTCTTGTCAATTATCATCGCGGTGAACCCGAATCCTAGAGTTCTTTTTATAAACTTATTTCTCTGTTCTATTGTTATTCGATTTTCTTTGCTTTGATCATTTTATTAGAATTTATCTTTCTTTTGTTACTTCAATCCTATAACAATTGATTTTGTACGAATAATCATAACTGTATGTAATTGGTACTCATCAACACGGTCCCTGTGGAATGATATTTTACTACTTGGTAGAATTGTACACTTGCGGTACACAACAAGTTTTTGGCGCTGTTGCCGGTGATTGTGAATTCTTGATATCAGTTTTACTTACATGTAGGTTAATTTGGACATTTATTTTTTCTGGTTCTAATCTTTGTTTGTTTTTTGCAATAACCCTTCCTATATGCGAAGGTCCAAAAGTTTTGGAGTTCTTCTAAAAGCTGACCCTGAACCTGAAAGAACTTTTCACGCAAGAAGGAGACTGCAAAGACAGCGAAGAGCTTCCCAAGATCAACCCACAACAACAATGGCTGATGAAAATAAGCCACTGAAGGACTATGCTGCACCAAGTGCTCGAGGCTAGAGGTCTACATTGTAAAACCTCCTATTGAGGCCAACAATTTTGAGTTGAAGCCTTCGCTTGCCTCCATGGTCAAGCAGAACCAATTTGGAGGTTCACCCCTAGAAGATCCTAATCTTCACGTAGAGGTTTTTCGGGAGAACTGTGACACAGTGAAGCAAAATGGACTCCAGATGCTATCAGACTGAGGTTGTTTCCCTTTTCTTTGCGTGGCAAAGCCCGAGCTTGGTTGTTCTCTCTCCCAGCTGGGTCGATCACAACATAGGAGCAACTGGAACAAAAGTTCCTTGATAAATACTTTCTTCCTAGCAAGACCGCCAATCTTAGAAACCATATTACAAGTTTCACTCAAAAAGATGGTGAGTCATTGTTTGAGGCTTGGGACCTGTTTAAGGGTCTGTTGCAGTCATGTCCTCACCATGGCCTTGAGAAGTGGTTGATTGTCCACACGTTCTACTATGGTATATCTTATTCCGCCAAGGTTTCTCTAGACTTCGCAGCTGGAGGTGCTTTGAAGAACAAAAATCTGGAGGAGGCCTATGAGATTATTGAGAATGTGGCACTAAATCGCCACCAATGGGCAAATGAAAGAGGTATTAATCCCAAGAAGGTTCCAGTTAAGTATGAGGTAAATGCTTTAGATCTTATTTCAGCTAAAGTAGAAGCGTTGGCACAAAAACTTGATAAAATTAATGTTAATGCTGTTAGTGCTACTGATGCTTCTTGTGAGATTTGTGGTACAACTGGACATACAGCTGTAGAATGCCAACTTGGAATTGCTCCATGCCTAGATGCTCCGGTGGAACAAGTTGATGCTATTGGTAACTTCAACCAGAAGGCACAAAATGACCCATTTTCTAACACTTACAACCCTGGTTGGAGAAACCATCCTAACTTTTCTTACCGGAGCAATCAAAACCAAGTTGGGCAAAGCAATGCTAACGCACCCCCTGGATTCCAATAACATGTATAAAAGTCTAATTTAGAAATGTTGATGGAAAACTTCATTTTGACCCAAGCTAAACAAAATGATGAACTTAGATAGCAGGGTCACGTTATGGGACAGGCTATTAAGCAGCTAGCATCTAAGGTAGACAACTTAGCCATTCATAATAAGATGCTAGAGACTCAAATTGCACAGCAGGCTAGTTCTTCCACTAGATCCCTAGGTAAATTTCCAGGACAACCTGAAATAAATCCCACTAACCATTGTAATGTTGTATTCTTGAGGAGCGAGAGGAAATTAGAAGATCCCAAGGTTAGAAAGGAAAGTGAAAAGAAAGGAAAACAAGTTGAAAATAAGGAAGCTGAGGTTACTAGGAAAGTTGAGAGTGAGAAAGAAACTGAAGAAAAAGATAAGAAACCTAGTCACACACCTCTAGCTACACCTTATAGGCCACCAATACCTTTTCCTCAAAGGTTGGCCAAGGCCAAGCTTGCCAAGCAATTTGGCTTATTTCTGGAAGTTTTGAAAAAGTTGTACATTTATATACCCTTCACAGAGGCTTTATAACAAATGCCTACTTATGTGAAGTTCTTGAAGGATATATTGTCCAACAAAAGGAAGATTGAGGAATATGAAACAGTAGCTTTGACGGAGGAGTGTAGTGCATTAATTCACAATAAGTTACCTCCAAAGCTCAAAGACCCAGGTAGTTTTTCAATTCCCTATGTGATTGGTGAAGTGAGTTTTGATAGAGCTTTATGTGATATGGGGGCAAGTGTCAGTCTTATGCCCCTATTTGTTTGTAAAAAGTTGGAGATGGGTGAACTAAAGCCCACAACAATCTCCTTACAGTTGGCAGATGGTTTTGTCAAAAATCCCATTGGCATCTTGGAGGATGCCCCTATCAAAGTAGGAAAAATTTTCATTCCTACTGATTTTATGGTGTTAGAAATGCAAGAGAATTCCTAATTCCCAATTATTCTCAGAAGGCCATTCTTAGCAACTACTGGAGCCAATATTGATGTGAAAAATGGTAAACTTTCATTGAATATTGGGGAATATAGGGTAGAATTCGAATTAACTAACTCAGCTAAACACCCTTCTTTTGAGATTTCTTTATGCAGGATTGATTCATTGCAGAAGGTAGTAAAAGATGAGCCTATAGAGAAGGGAGCGACATATGCATTCTCCAACTCTGTGGATCCAGGATGATAAAAGAAGGGGTCAAGCTTAAGACGATAAATAAGCGCTTCTTGGGAGGCACCCAAAGCATTTCAATGTCATTTATTTTATCTTGCATTTTGTCATTCTTATTAGCATATAGATTTGCATTTTTGTCATGCATGTTAGCATTTGTATTTTGTTGCATAAAAAAATAATATATCTCATTTCCTTGGCAAATTATGATATCTGATTTGGTATGCTTTGAGTATTGTTATGATTGAGCTTTCCATAGTTTTTTGCATTGTTAGACCCCTATCCACTTAAAAAGAAATTGATTCTGAGTGTTGAGGTATCTTAGTCAAGCTCTAAAAACACCTAAAACTCACCTAAGTTTTCGAGGGGACTCCCACTATACTTGGTTACTGGAGAATCACTGGTTTTGGAAAAAGAAATAATAATAATAATAATAATAATAATAATAATAATAATAATAATAATAGTAATGAAGAGTGAAAGAAAAGAAAAAAAAAGAAAAAAAAATGAGCAGTTTAGAGATTTTACCAAGTATCTCTTTGAGAACAAGTTGGTTACTGGGGAAATACTTGTTGCAATGTGAAATTGAGTGCTCCTTTGAGATCAAGTATAGAAAAATGCGAAGCATTGGGGGGGGGGGGGGATGAGCCTTGCATAGATAGCAGGTAAGCACTTGCTACGTGGGAAACTTAGGGAATAAACTGAGAAAATTAATTAAGCTTGGCTTGGTGTCCGATACCTTAGAATCAATACACTTGCACTTTACACTAGGGGACTTTCAAGGTAGGTCATAGTGGTTTGGTTGATCCTGCTTTACTCATTGAATACCATTGCTTGTTGTGCTTGTTGGATTTGCTGAGCATAATGAGTTTATGCTTGGTTTTGTTTTTCCATTCACACATGTTTTGCTTGAGGACAAGCAAGGTCGTACCCTTGGGGGAGTTTGATGTGTGTGAAACATGCATACTTTTTTATATCATAATTAGCATTTAATTGATGCATACTTGAGCATATTTTCTTCTCTTTTCCCCCATTTAGCATAGATTTTCATTCTCTTTGTTCGGATGACTACGGTTGGTGTATTTGCTTTGTAGGAAGGCGGAAAACTTGGAATGGAAGCAACAAAGATGATGCCAAAGACACTTGGGAGAATAAAAATCAGCTAAAAATGAGTTAGAGATTCAGAAGAGTCCACGACCAGCCCCTGGAAAGGTCTAGGGCCGTGGAACGCATCAGGAAATTTTGGACTCACAAACAGAACAATCCACGGCCAGCCCCTGGATTGGTCCACGACTATGTAATGCATCAGGAAATTAAAGAGTCAGAGTCAGAGCCATCCACGGCCAGCCCCTGGAATGATCCACGGCCGTGGACGGTTATGCGTCAGAAATTTATTTCTCCTTTATTCTCCTTCACTGAGGAAGGGACTATTACAAAAGAAAGAACTGATAAAAAGAGGCATGAGGGGCATTGAAGAGGGACGAAAAACATAAATTAGAGAGGGAGAAATAAAAAAAAAAAACTAGAGTAGATTTGCCATTTGGGGAAGAGATTTGCCATGAAAATAGGAGTTGAGTTGATTTGGGAATGTTATTGTATTCTTAAAGGAAACAATAATTAACTAGGATAATTTGCCTTGAAAAGTAATTTAATTTAAATAGGGGGAATCGTTACGGTCTTGTCAATTATCATTGCGGTAAACCCGAATCCTAGAGTTCTTTTTATAAACTTATTTCGCTGTTCTATTGTGATTCGATTTTCTTTATTTTGATCATTTTATCAGAATTTATCTTTCTTTGGTTACTTCAATCCTACAACAATTGATTTCGTCCGAATAATCATAACTGTACCTAATTGGTACTCATCAGTGTAACATCCAAAGAATTGAATAAAGGTAAAAGCGATATTAATCTTAGTGAATAAAATTAATAAAGAGTTAGTGAAGTTTAGAATTGATAATTTCGGGTCTTAAGGGTAGCATATTGATCATGAGAATAAAAAGGAAAGTTTTAAGATTAAAAATCTATCATAATAGCATGAACATACCCGTGCTCCTGTTCGGCACACCCATGCTGAAAGAGCACGGTCTGATCCGCACAGTGCTAATTGTTAGCACGCCCGTGTCGGAAAATGGAGAAATTTGATGTTGTTTGGCACGCCCGTACTCATGGGAGCACGCCCGTGTCGGAAATCACACGAGTTTTGATGTTGATTGGCACGACCGTGCCAATCGTGAGCACGCCCATGCTTTCTGTCACGACGCGTTAAAAATAAGTTTTAAAAATAGGGAAGCGTGAGTAACTCTATTTAAACCAATCCTCATACTCCTAGTGCGGCTACAGACCCCAATAACACTCTAGAAACTCTCTTTTGCTATCTTTGTGGAATCAAGGTCTTGGGGAGGGTAAAGCCGATCAAGAAGGAGCCTAAGAGGGAACAGAAGTAGGAGATCTTAGAGGAGACACTTGCAGTTCTTGGAGGTCTTCAAGATGTGAGTAAAAACGACATTTTCTTATCCTTCAATGGTGCAAAGGAATTTGGGAAAAGGGTTTTGGTTTATATAATGATTAATATTGAGTTTTCAAAGGCAAAATATATGTTTTGGCCAAATCCTATTTTCTAAATTTGGGGTTTTTATGGAAAACGGTATTAATGTTTAATTAGAGTTTTTGGAGATATGAATGTCATGATTGAATGTCTATACTATGTGAATTATGTGGTCTTTGAAGATTGAGTTGACATGCTTTGTATGTGATGTAATTGACATGAAATATAGATGAGTTTTGGAATATCTATGTGATGTTTTGGCATGCTCTTATATGATAAGCGTGATATAATGTTGAATTGACATGATGATTTGATTATCAATAAAGAAATTGTTGTATGAGTTATACCACCTATAAATGGGGTATCGAAAATAGTTACATCGCTAATTGATTGGGATGTCGAAATATGAGTTATACCGCCTATGAAAGGGGTATCGAAATAGTTACACCGCCAATTAATTGGGATGTTGGAATATGAGTTATACCGCCTATGAAAGGGGTATCTAAATAGTTACATCGCCATTTAATTGGTATGTCGGAAATATGAGTTATACCACCTATTAAAGGGGTATCGAAATAGTTACATCGCTAGGAAATGGGATGTCGGAATGAGTTATACTGCCTATGAAAGGGGTATCGAAATAGTTTCGTCGCCATGTAATTGGGATGTTTGAAAATATGAGTTATACCACCAAAGAATGGGGTATCGAAAACTAGTTACATCACCAAAGAATGGGATGTCGAAACACCTCTTATGAAGAGAGGTGAGCAATGAGACGTCATTGTTGTGCGTTTATGATTGGTAGAATAAGTGAATTAATTAAATGTTAAATGATGTTATTTGAAATATGTAGTGTGTTGGTCTGAATATTTTATATTATTGATATTATAAAAAAATTATATTAGAGTAAAGACCCAAATTGGTCCTCGACAAAAACCCACGGTGACATTTTGGTCCTGAGAAATGGAAAATAACTATTTGGTCCTCAAGAATGTAAAATGCGGGTCAAAATAGTCCCTAACAGGAACTAAAATGTCTCTAAAAAGGACCAATTTGACCCGCATTTTACATTCTTAAGGACCAAATTGATATTTTCCATTTCTCAGGGACCAAAATGTCATCGTGGATTTTTGTCGAGGACCAATTTGGGTCTTTACTCATTACATTATTTTCAAAAGTAACAGGTGCCATGGTTGTTTTTCCAGTTACTGCGCCGGCTGAGACTAACATTGTTTGTGAAAATAATTTATAACTGTTTTTATTCACTGGGATTCCTATCTCATTAGTAGTGTTATTTTCAGAGACCGAGGGGGCTTGAAGACTAGAGAATCTTATTAGTATTCCTATAGCTTTGGTCGGTAATATGATGTACCGGAGCCGTTTGTGGCTAGACCTTAGTTATGTTATTTTATACGTTTGAGTTTTTAATTAGCGCCTTGTTTTAAGAGTTTTTGGATTAATTATGTTGTTTCAGATTTGAAGATTTTATGATTTAAAGATAATTTTATTATTATTATTATTATTATTATTATTATTATTATTATTATTATTATATTAAGTACCTTATTATGAAAAATTTTATTTCAGCATGTTTTATTTAACGGTTTTATTTCAGGTTATTAATATAACGAAGAGCATTACATTTTTTGTATTAGAGCAGTTCAATCCTAAATTGGACTGTGGTAATGGGTTGTTTTAAAAAAAAAAAACAAATATAGGTGCATAGGACTGCTTCTTAGAGTTATATATGTTGCATTCTACTCTTTGAGATATTGGACTTGATCAACCAAGTGTTTGATTGGTGCTGTGCAGATTTATGACTACTGGCAGGCGTGGGGCTAATGCTAATGGTGCGCTTGCGGCAGCTTTGGTCGAAATGACCAGAGTCATGCAAGAGCAGACGGAGACACTCCGCCAGATGAGGGATAACGGTAATGCTCAGAACAACGCTGGATAGGTTGCAGCTCAGGATCCTCAGTATGTGGGCTTATCAGAGTTTCAGAAAAATGATCCACCATCCTTTCGCGGAAATTCAGATCCTGTGGAGGCTGGGGAGTGGCTTCAGAAGCTAGAGAAAATATTCACAGTGATGAGATGCAACGACGCACAAAAGTTGGATTTTGATACCTTTATGATGGAGTCAGAGGCTGAGCACTGGTGGAATTGTGCTAGGGGAGGCTTGCTAGCTCAAGAAGTTCCCATAAATTGGGACTGGTTCAAGGAAGTGTTCCTAGAAAAGTAATTTCCTCACAGTGTTCGCATCCAGAAGGAATCAGAGTTCTTACAACTCTTCCAGGGAGACAAGTCTGTAGCTAAGTATGTGGCCAAGTTTGAGAGTTTGGCAAGGTTCTCACGGTACCTGAGAGAGAATCCCCATAATGATTGGAAAGCCATAAAGTTTGAGCAAGGATTGAAGCGGGAACTATAGTGTTTCACCGATATACTTGAGATCAGGGACTACCCAACCTTAGTGAATAAGTGCCGGGTAGCAGAGCAGAAGATGCAGGCTCTTATGATGGAGAAGCCCAAGGAGCCTGAAAAAGGATGGTAAGTTTCAACAATACTTGCGGCCTGTGACTACCATCAACAAAGGGAAGCAGGTGCAAGGGGCTCCGACTGATAGAGGCACTCGATGCTACAAGTGTGGTTTGCATCAAATGAGTCGCGCGTGTCCAGTAGCACAGACCACTTGCCACAGGTGTGGGAAGGTGGGACATTATGCCAGGGTCTGCAGAGGTATAGAACAAGTCCAACCGAGGCCACAGAACCAAGGAAGAGTCGTTACACTCCAAAGGGAGCAAGTGAAAGAGTCGGATGGTCTTATACAAGGTATGAGTTTAACTAAAGAAAGAAAAATCAATATATTGTTTGATTCAGGAGCTACACATTCATTCATATCCTTAGACTGTGTGTAAAATTTGTCCCTATCTGTTTCTAAATTACCTTTTGATTTACGTGTTTCTACCCTTGCGGAGGATAAACTAGTTACCTTTATTGCCTGTTTGAATTGCCCTTTAGTATATTAGGATGTGTCTTATTCTATTGATCTTATATGCTTGCCTATGTCGGGCCTAGATGTCATCCTTGGTATGGATTGGTTGTCCTCTAACCATGTTATTAATTGTTTTGATAAAACCATATCCATTGCTACACAACCTATGACTATTGATCCTTGTGCAACCAATTCTGTTGGGTCTGCTGTGTCTTGCCATAACTTCTAGTTGAGGGAGCTCAAGGATACATACTTCTCTTTTCTGCTAAGATAGAGGCTGAGAGTGAAATAGCGGCAATACCTGTAGTGTGTGAATTCCAGGATATTTTTCCTAAGGAAGTTTCTAGTTTACCGCTAACTAGGGAGGTTGAGTTTAATATAGATCTAGTACCTGGGAGTGGACCTATTTCAGTAGCACCCTATGGAATGACACCTTTAGAGCTGAGCAAGCTTAAGAAACAGTTAGAAGAGTTGTTAGAAAAAGGGTTCATAAGGCCTAGTGTGTCACCTTGGGGAGCACCAGTGCTCCTGGTCAAAAAGAAGGATGACAGTATGAGGTTGTGAGTTGACTATAGGCAGTTGAATAAGGTAACCATCAAGAATAAATACCCTTTGCCTAGGATAGATGACCTGTTAGACCAGTTGAGAGGAGCAGTAGTTTTCTCTAAGATAGACTTGAGATCTGGGTACCATCATATTAGAGTTAAAGGCGAGGATATTCCTAAGACAGCCTTTAGGGCTAGGTATGGGCACTATGAGTATGTAGTGATGTCGTTTGGTGTGACCAATGCCCCGACCGTTTTCATGGATTACATGAATAGGATCTTTAGGTCGTTTTTGGATAGCTTTGTGGTGGTGTTCATAGATGATATTCGTACTTATTCTAGAAAGCCAGAAAACCACGAAGGGCACTTGAGGTTAGTGTTATAGATCTTGAGGGATGAGCACCTATATGCCAAACCAGAGAAGTGTGAGTTTTGGCTTGATGAGGTGAAGTTTTTGGGCCATACCATCTCTAGGAAGGGGGTAGCAGTTGACTCTTCTGAGGTAAATGCGGTTTTAGAGTGGGAACAACCTAAGTCAGTGACTGAAGTAAGGAGTTTTCTAGGGTTGGCAGGGTATTATAGGAAGTCCATAGAAGGTTTCTCTAGACTAGCCATACCTTTGACCAAGTGACTAGGAAAGGGAGATCTTTTGAGTGGGACAGTGAGTGTGAGGAGATTTTCCAAGAGCTTAAGAAGAGGTTGGTGTCATCACCAGTCTTGATCATTCTGGACCCTTCAGTGGGCTTTGTCGTTTATTGCGACACTTCTAAGAATGGTCTACGATGTGTGTTGATGCAAGAGGGGAAGGTAGTGGCTTATGCATCTAGGCAGCTTAGGACCCATGAGGTGAATTATCCTACACATGACCTTGAGTTGGCAACAGTAGTTTTTGCCCTTAAGATTTGGAGACACTATTTGTATGGTGCTAAGTTTGGGGTTTTTAGTGACCATAAGAGCCTTAGGTACCTGTTTGACCAAAAAGAGTTGAATATGAGGCAGAGGAGGTGGATGGAGTTCCTTAAGGATTATGATTTTGAGTTGAAGTACGACCTAGGGAAGGTTAACGTAGTGGCCGATGCGCTTAGTAGGAAATCCATACACATGTCTAGTTTAAGGGTACAGGAGATGAGCCTTTAAGAGGAGTTTGGAGATATGAATTTGGAGGTGTCTTTGAATGCTTTAAGTTTGAGGTTGAATAGGTTGAAAATTTATAGTGACCTTAGGGAGGAGGTTAGGCGTGGACAGCTTTTAGATCAGGGATTGCAATCTTTGTTGGGACAAGAGGGTTATGAGTTGTCTGCTGATGGCTTAGTAATGTTTAAAGGGAGGATCGTTGTTCCTAAGGAGGGGAGCCCCAGGGAAAGAGTGTTAGAGGAAGACCATAAGGGAAAGTTTACCATACATCTAGGAATAACTACGATGTACCAGGACCTTAAAAAGATGTATTGGTGGTCAGGAATAAAAAAGGATGTGGCCAGCTTTGTGTCTAAGTGTTTAGTATACCAAAAAGTTAAGATAGAGCATCAAAAACCTTCAGGTCTGTTGCAACCTTCAAAAATTCCTGAGTGGAAGTGGGAGAGAATATCTATGGATTTTATAATGGGGTTACCTAGGACTCGTTTGGGTTTAGATGCCTTATGGGTAATAGTGGATAGGTTGACCAAGTCTTCTCACTTCTTGCCAATTAAGGAAACCTATGGCTTGGATAAGTTGGCAGACTTGTATATCCGGAAGATAGTTAAGCTTCATGATATACCCACGTCTATAGTGTCAGATAGAGACCCGAGGTTTACCTCTAAATTTTGGAGAGCTTTTCAGCAAGCCTTTGGTTCTAAGTCGAGTTTTAGCACAACCTATCATCCCCAGACGGATGGTAAGTCAGAGAGGACCATTCAGACCCTTGAGGACATGCTTAGAGTGAGTGTTTTAGATGAAGGTGGATGTTGGGATACGTTTTTACCTCTCATAGAGTTTGTGTATAACAATAGTTATCATGCTAGCATAGACATGGCACCCTATGAAGCTCTTTATGGAAGAAAGTGTAGATCCCCTTTGTGTTGGTTAAGGTAGGTGAGAAGACCTTGATAGGACCTGACTTGGTTAAGCAAACCACAGATAGGATCGGGATGATTAGGAAGAGAATGCAAACTGCGCAGAGTAGGCAGAAGAGCTATGCCGATACGAGGCGAAAGCCTTTAGAATTCCAAGAAGATGAACATGTATTCTTGAGAGTCACTCCTAAGACTGGGGTGGGAAGGTCCATGAAAGTAAGAAAACTAAACCCTCGATTCATTGGTCCTTTCCAAATCCTAAAAAGAGTCGGGCCTGTTACTCACCAATTAGCTCTTCCACCTCTATTGTCAAACCTTCATGATGTTTTTCATGTTTCACAACTCAGAAAATATGTACCAGATGTGTCTCATAGAATAGCTCATGAGTCAATACAATTGAGGGATAATTTGATCTTTAATCCTAGGCCTGTACGGATTATCGACAAGAGCACTAAGACCCTGAGGAACAAGGCGATTCCATTGGTGAAAGCGGTGTGGGAAGGATTGACTCCGGAGGAAGCTACTTGAGAACTAAAAGAGAAGTTGATGCACCAGTATCTAGACCTCGTTGTTGAAGGTGCATTACCTTTATTTTGTTCATACCTGTGTGTGAAGTGAATTTCGGGGATGAAATTCTTAAAGCGGGGGAGAAAATGTAACATCTCAAGAACTGAATCAAGGTAAAAGAGATATTAATCTTAGCGAATAAAACTAATAAAGAGTTAGGGAGGTTTAGAACTGATAATTTTGGGTCTTAAGGGTAGTATATTGATCAAGAGAATAAAAAGAAAAGTTTTAAGATTAAAAATCTGTCACAGTAGCATGAGCACGCCCATGCTCATGTTCGACACGCCTGTGCTGAAAGAGCACGGTCTGAGCCGCGTCGTGCTAATTGTTAACACGCCCGTGTTGGAAAATGGACAAATTTGACGTTGTTTGGCACGCCCATGCTCATGGGAGCACGCTCGTGTCAGAAATTACCCGAATTTTGACTCTGATTGGTACGGTCGTGCCAATCGTGAGCACACTCATGCCCTTTGTCTGGACGCGTTAAAAATAGGTTTTAAAAGGAAGGAAACATGGGTAGCCTTATTTAAACCAATCCTAATACTTCTAGTGCGGCTTCAAACCCTAATAACACTCTAGAGACTCTTTTTTGCTATCTTTGTGGAATCAAGATCATGGGGAGGGTGAAGTCCGACAAGAAGGAGCATAAGAGGGAAGAGAAGTAGGAGATCTTAGAGGATTTTCATGGCGTGTTTGTGGGAGACACTTGGAGATTCTTGAAGATCTTCAAGAGGTGAGTAAAAACGACCTTTTCATATCCTTCCATGGTGCAAACGAATTGGGGAAAAGGGGTTTTGTTTATATAATGATTTATAGTGAGCTTTCAATGGAAAAATACATGTTTTGGCCAAATCCTATCTTCTAAATTGGGTTTTTTTTTTATGGAAAACGAAATTAATGTTTAATTAGAGTTTTTGGAGATATGAATGTCATGATTGAATGCCTATACTATGTGAATATTGTGGTCTTTGATGATTGAGTTGGCATGCTTTGTATGTGATGTAATTAACATGAAATATAGATGAGTTTTGGGATATCTATGTGATGTTTTGGCATGCTCTTATATCATAAGTGTGATATAATGTTGAATTGACATGATGATTTAATTATCAATAAAGATGATTGTTGTATGAGTTATACCACCTATGAATGGGGGTATCGAAAATAGTTACATCGCCAATTAATTGGAATGTCAGAATATGAGTTATACCGCCTAAGAAAGGGGTATCGAAATATTTACACCGCCAATTAATTGGGATGTCGAAGTATGAGTTATACTGCCTTTGAAAGGGGTATCGAAATAGTTTCAACGCCATTTAATTGGGATGTCGAAAATATGAGTTATACCGCCTATGAAAGGGGTATCAAAATAGTTATATCGCCAAGAAATGGGATGTCGGAATATGAGTTATACCGCCAAAGAATGTGGTATCGAAAACTAGTTACATCACCAAAGAATGGGATGTCGAAACACCTTTTATGAAGAGAGGTGGGCAATGGGACGCCATTGTTGTGTGTTTATGATTGGTAGAATAAGTGCATGAATTAAATGTTAAATAATGTTATTTGAAATATGTAGTGTGTTGGTCTGAATATTTTATATTATTGATATTATAGAAAATTATATTATTTTCGAAAGTAGCAAGTGCCACGATTGTTTTTCTGGTTATTATGCCGACTAAGAATCACACTGTTTGTGAAAATAATGTATAACTGTTTTTATTCACTGTGATTCCTATCTCATTAGTAGTGTTATTTTTAGAGCATGAGTACGATATTCCTGAGACCGAGGGGACTTGAAGACTAGAGAATCTAATTAGTATTCCTACTGCTTTGGTCGGTAATATGATGTACTGGAGCCGTTTGTGGCTAGACCTTAGTTATGTTATTTTCTATATTTGGGTTTTTAGTTGGTGCTTTGTTTTTAGAGTTTTTGGATTAATTATGTTATTTCAGATTTGAGGATTTTATGATGTAAATATTATTATTATTATTATTATTATTATTATTTATTATTATTATTATTATTATTATTATTATTATTTTAATCACCTTATTATGAAAAATTTTATTTCACCATATTTTATTTAAATGTTTTATTTCGGGTTAATAATGTAACGAAGGGCGTTATGATCAACACGGTCCCTGTGGAACGATATTTTACTACTTGGCAAAACCGTACACTTCTACACAACGTAAGCCTGGAGGCCAAGTGGTCCATGCCCCCCATCACCTTCACTGACGATGACTTCAGGGGCATTCTGCCAAACCCAGACGACCCGATGGTAGTAACAATCTAAGTGGACAACATAGAAGTATGAAGGACGTTGATAGACCAGGGAAGCTTAGCAGATATCTTATACTGGTCTACTTTTCAGAAAATGAAGCTGGACCTGTTAGCCCTAAAACCCCACAACGGAACCTTGGTTGGTTTCTCAGGAGAGCAGATCGACGTCTGAGGTTATGTCGAGCTAATCACAACATGTGGATAAGGGCGCCTACCAAATCTATGCCAGTCAAATATCTAGTGATAGACGCAAAGGTCGGGTACAATGTGATGACGGGAAGGCCTTCTCTAAATTCTTTGGGGGCCATTGTGTCAACTCTGCACTTAACCTTCAAGTTCCCAGCCCCTTCGGGAGAGATCGTGTCGATCAGGGCCAACCAACAAGTCGCCAGGCAGTGTTATTTAGATAGTTTGAAGGCAAGTCAAGATAAAACCAATAAAGAAACACAAGACGATAATCAGGACAAGTTAGTAAGTGTGATTGAGTTAGATCCTCGAGCAAAAAGCTGAGGACTATACCCACAGGCCAATGAAGACCTAGAACGTTTCCAGATCGGTACAAAAAAAGACCAATGCGCTAAGATCGAAACTACTATGACACTCGAAGCAAAAGATCAAATCCAAAAAGTACTGAGTCAGAATGCCGACCTGTTCGCATGGTCCACAGCGTATATGCCAGGAGTTGATTCCGGCTTTTTGTGCCACAAGTTAGCTATCAATCCGTCCACTAAACCAGTGGCCCAGAAGAAGAGATGAGTTGAGGGGAGAAAAGAAAAGCCATCATCGAAGAAACCATGAAACTAGTCGAATCAGGAGTACTTAGAGAGATCAACTACACAACCTGCTTAGCCAATGTTATCCTAGTCAAAAAAGTAAATGGCAAATGGAGGATGTGCACAGATTACACCGACCTTAACAAAGCATACCCAAAAGACTCATTCCCATTCCCGAGCATTGACAGATTAGTCGACGGAGCAGCAGGCAACTCCATCATCAGTTTTCTTGATGCCTACTCTGGGTACAACCAAATCCGCATGTTTCCCCCCGATGAGAAGTATATAGCTTTTATCTCGGATAATGGTAACTACTGTTACAAGATGATGCCTTTTGGGATAAAAAATGTGGGGGCTACTTACCAAAGGTTAATGGATAAGGTGTTCGCTAAGAAGATAGGTCAGAACGTCGAGGTGTATATAGATGATATGGTGGTTAAGTCCAATACATTGGAAGGCCATGTAACTGACTTGGTGGAAGTGTTTGAACAAGTAAGAAAGCATAATATGCGGTTAAACTCCGAGAAATTCAACTTTGGCGTTCAAGGTGGAAAGTTTTTGGGTTTCACACTAACCAAAAGAGGGACCGAGGTCTTACCTGATAAATGTAAAGCTATCCAAGAAATGAGAAGCCCAACCACGGTCAAGGAGGTGGAAAGGCTCGCCGAGAGAGTCACGGCCATGCAGAATTTCCTACCCAAGTTGTTAGACCGAGCATCCCCATTCTTTAAAATACTGAAGAAAGCAAACCAATTCATATGGTCCGAAAAGTGCAAATCAGCCTTCACCGAGCTCAAAAAATTATTAACTTCACCACCAGTACTGACCGACCCGTACCAGGAAAAGAATTGTTTCTCTACTTGTCAGTCAGTGAGCAGGCAAGAAGTGCAGTAATGGTACAAGAGGAAGAAAAACAAAAAAAGCCGGTTTATTACATCAACAGAGTGTTGCGAGGATCAAAAACCCGATATCAGCTGATAGAAAAACTTGCCCTAGCCCTAATAACAGTTGCGAGACATCTGCGATCATATTTCCAAAGTCACTAGATCGTCGTTCGAACAGACAAACCAATCAAACAAGTCATGAGGAAATTTGAGCTTGCTGGAAGAATTGCTTGGTCGGTCAAGCTATCAGAGTTCGATCTCAGGTATGAACTGAGGGGCCTAATAAAAGCCCAATGCATATCCGACTTCATAGCTGAATACCCCCTCCCCCCTCCCCCGAGGAAGCAAATGAGATCAAAACATCTTCGGCCATGTTCGTGGATGGATCCTCAAATTTGAAGGGGAGTGGTGCGGGAATAATACTCGAAGGTCCCAAGGGGATCATGCTGAAACAGTCCATCCACCTTAATTTTCCTACCAGCAACAATCAAGTCAAGTATAAAGCCATGGTCGCGGGCCTAAAGTTAGCCAAATATCTCGAGGTAAGAAAGTTGAAGGCATACAGCGATTCCCAATTAATGACCGCCCAAATGATAAGAGAATACCAGGCGAAAGACCCACAATTGGCAAAATATTTGGCAAAAGTGAAGGAACTCAGGTCAAGTTTACTAGAATTTGAGGTCGAGCACGTTCGTCGGGAGAACAACTCGAGGGCAGATATTTTGTCAAAGTTAGCTAGCACTAATAGGCCGGGGCAATGCAAGACAGTGATCCAAGGAATTTTTTACACCCCAAGTGTCGAAGATAGGAAGCCAGACGAGGTAATGGTCGTAGAAAATATTGAAAACAGGTGGACCGAGCCGGTCCGACAATTTCTGGTCAATGACAAACTCCCAAGCAACCTGAGAGAAGCTCAAAAAATTAAAAGGCAAGCCAGTCATTACATTATGGTAGAAGGTCAGCTCAACAGGTGAGGTTTTTCAGCACCATTACTAAAGTGTCTAGAACAAGAGCAGACCAAGTATACAATGGTCGAGATACATGAAGGGATCTGTGGAATGCATGATGGTGATAGACCTCTAGCATCGAAAGTTGTCCGGGCAGGGTACTTCTGGCCATCCATCAGAGAGAGCTGCCTACACCAGGTCAGAAAATGTGAAAAATGCCAAAAGTTTGCTAAGATACCGAAAACTCCACCCGAAGTACTGCACAGTATACAAGCTCCATTGCCATTGTCGAAATGGGGAATGGACATCTTTGGGCCTTTCCCCATGGCCAAAGGGCAAGTCAAGTTCCTCTTGGTAGCAGTCGAGTACTTCACTAAGTGGATTGAGGCAGAACCCCTCGCCAAGATTACGGCTAAGCAAGTCAAGAAGTTTGTGTGGAAAAATATAATCTGCAGGCACGGAATTCCGCATTCAATGGTAACAAACAATGGCACCCAGTTCGCAAACAAAAAAAATTTCAAACTTTCTATAAAGATCTCGAGATAAAGCAACAGTTCAGCTCAGTAGAGCACCCACAAACCAATGGCCTGGCCGAGTCAACAAAACAAGGTCATCCTTAATGGGCTAAGAAAACGATTCGAGGGGGCTTTGGGCGCATGGGCCGAGGAGCTTCCAAATGTACTCCGGGCTAACCATTTAACACCACAGTCAGCTACAAATAAGACACCCTTCAAGTTGACTTATAGGGCAGATGCAATGATCCCGTTAGAAGTTGGAGAACCATCAACCTGAAGAATGAACTTTGAACCAAAAGAGAATGAAGAAAGAATGAGAGAAGAGTTGGACATGTTAGAAGAAGCCCAAGAAGTTTCACTCATAAAGAACGTAGCAAGCAAGCAGAAAGTCGAATAGAAGTACAATTCCAGGCTGAAGCCCCGAGAGTTCAAAGAGGGAGATTTTGTGCTAAGGTTACAAGTTGGACTAAGAAAGGAAAGAAATGAGAGCAAGTTAGCCCCGAACTGGGAAGGTCCTTTCAAAGTTACTGAGGTAGTCGGCAAAGGGACGTACAAGCTGAGAACCTTAGAAGGCAAGACAGTCCCGAGGACCTGGAATGCCACACATCTGAAGTTCTTATATGCATAAGATGTAATGGAGTACTCTTTGTCCTACCCATCATTTTTATCCCTAAAAAGGGTTTTTCGTCGGGAGATTTTAACGAGACTCCTTCAAAAATTAATGAAAAAAGGTCTTACTTGAATCTGCGCATCACTCACCCTATTAAGGTAGGAAGTCAATCTAGACTCTGCCTCGGAACCGCTTTGTAGCCAAACTAGCCAAAGCTCATAAAAAAGAGGTGGGAAGTCAAACAAAGACCCTACCTCAGAACTGCTTTACAGCCAAACGAGCCAAAGCTCATAAAAAAAAGGTAGGAAGTCAAACAAAGACCCTACCTTGGAACTACTTTGCAGCCAAACGAGCTAAAGCTCATAAAAAAGAGGTAAGAAGTCGAAAACAAAGACCCTACCACAGAACTACGTAAAAACGAAACCTAGTCGGATAACCATTCACCAATACATCATTTATACAGAAGACATAAATCTTAATTAAAGCTACAACTCGGGCAGAATTACAACTTAAGCAAAAAAATAAAATACATAAGCCAACCCACCAAAGCAAAGTTCATTCCTCGGCCCCCAATCAGCATTTCTCCCTAAAGCATGCTCCTCGGAGGCATTATCAGCAGCCATCTCCTCGGCTTCATCATCATCATCATCCTCTATGTCCACGGTCTGGCCATCGCGGACCTCCTTCAGCAAGCGAATGTCTGAGGTGTCCAGGTCAGGCCACTTCACATGTACTTGTTGCCCATAAGCCTCAAAACCAATAGCCAATTGATTAGCAGCAAAGACTTTCAGGCGCTCGACCTCTTCATGCTGCTTGGATACCTTGGCCTGGGTTGTGGCCAAATCACTTTGGAGAGAAACGTTCTTATCGGAAAGAGTTTTGTTTTCCTCACTTAGGCGTTTAACCTCGTCCTCAGATGTAGATAGCTGATCAAACACCCGAGCTAAGCTTTTTTGGGAAGTTTCCAGCTCGGTAAGTACCCTAGTAGCTTTCTTTATTACATCGGCATCGGCGACCACCTTTTTCCGCAAAGTAGCATTGTTAGCTCGAGCTCAACAACTTTCTGATCCAAAGCCGAAGCAGCCATATCAGAAAAATGGCTAAGGCTCTGTTGGTGTAAGCCTTAGAGGCCATTAGTCCTCTTTCAGATTTACATTTGTATCATGACTTTGATTCACATATATTTATATATGAGGCATTTCAGTTTATACTATTAATTGTTTAAACGAAGTAAAGTCCTTAGAATGGTTATTTCAGTTCAATAGAACATCAAGTACATGACTTGATCGTGAGACCCTATTGAACATTTTAAATACTATTCTTAAAGTATCCATAGTCAAGTATTATTGTTAATTTGGACGACAATAATACATCGAGACTATTATGTGGGTAGACTGATAACCACATCTCACGGGTCATGGATATGAGATATCAAGTCTTCACATAGGTATAAATATTAGAGTAATATATATACTGGATTGTCCCACTATGAGAACATTGCATAATAGTTATGTAAGTGTCATAAGCGCTTCTCATGGTAACCAAAGTGAAGTAGCCCTTCGACTTGAAGCCACTACGATTCCTACATGAGGAGTTGTAGGCTTTAATGCTACCAAACGTTATCCGTAACAGGATGACATAAAGATAGTTATTGGGCCTACAATGAATCATGTTGAGGGATGTGAGTGATGTAGACAGGATTCGTCCCTCCTACATAACAGGAGTAATGTCATGAGCCTCTCAATAGAGTGAGATGTGAAAGTGCATGGTCATACTGTAATGGGCCAATATGAGATATTGGGCCCATTTGTGATTGCACGTCTACTCAGAAATTGAGAAACAAATAATTGAACTTAAAAAGGATGACACACTTATGCCTTGTGTTCAATTAAGACATATGGACGAAGGAACGTTTACTACACGGTTATTTTGGTTACCGTAAGGTATATATCGTATCACCAATATTCTCACTAATTGGGTAACAATGATGTATTGTTAAATGCCGCTCATTGTTTATAATATTAAATGTGATTTAATATTATTGCCAATTTATTTAGAACCTATAGGGTGACACACATAGAGCAAATAGTCGGAGAATGAATTAATTTATTAAATATGATTTAATAATATTAATTCTAAGATTGGGCCTGTAGCGTACAAGCCCAATGAGGTTAGGTTAAGTGGGTGACAACTTATAATGCTGAGCAAGTCACTTAAGCGCTAAGGAGAGCTTATTGCGCATAACCTAGTGGCCGTCACACCACCTTGGTAGGCGTGCCCCCTCACCCTTGCCATCAGCTAGCACGACGTTTTCTCCCGCGGTGTTTTGTTCGCATGCACTACGTAGAGGTGCTGCTCCATTGCGGTACTGATGACAGCGTTGTTCGTAGTGCTCGTGATCGATTGAGAAGGACTATTCTTCCCTTGCAGTGATCGCGGTAAAGCTACGCTACAAGAGATAAACACTACATCATAAGTCATGACCATTCGCATGGGTCCTTTTTATTGGGAATTTTTCAGCTGCGTTTTTCGTTTTTAATACGCAAATTCCCAACAGTGGTATCAAAACCGCTTGCAAAATCATGATTCTCTTGTGTGTTTATTTATTATAACATGTTTTGTTTTTGAAAGATATGATCTTTAACATGTTATGTTTGAAAATCGTAAAAGTGTTTTGCAAAAAACGTTTTTCTGAAATCCATGTTTTGATTTGTGGCGACAGCAAGTGTTGTTGTCATGTGCACCTTAAATCCAGACGCGTCATAATCGATTATGTAATCGATTATGAGGGATCAAGTGTTGATCCCTAATCGTCGTGGAAGCAAGGTAATTCTGGTCAGAACCACAATAATCGATTATGCAAAGAGTTGCATGAACGTTCGTATAACCGATTACATAATGGTTTATGTAATCGATTATGCGACGGATTATGGTAGTACAATAATCGATTATGGTGGTTCAGTAATCGATTATGATAGTACAATAGTCATTTTTCTGACAAGTCATAATAGCAGTAATCGATTATGGTAATCGATTATGAGGATATCAGAAGCATTGTTTTGAGTGGTTTTTGAAATCACTTAAAAATAATAATTAATAATAATAAATAATAATAAATATTTTATTATTAATTTTATTATGTATTTGGTTGTGTATAGTGAATGGTTATGGCCTTAGTCCTTTTTCTTTTTTCTTTGGTTGTTTTGAAATACGGCCTGCGTGTCGTGCCTTTCTCCTAAATTCCATATGTATATTCTTTTCTCACCTTATTCCCCTCGAATGTAAAAGAGGTTTCTTTCAATTGTAATGTTATGGTGGAGACAAGAAGACGAGTTCAGAAGAGGATGACTCAGTAAGTGATCATGCTTGGTGAAGCTTGTACACTACTAGGGTTTTAGATTAGATTCTGTCATTTGCTTAGGAGAACCAATGCGTTAGGGGCCATAACCATGTCACATTTGTTATATGCTATATATGTATGAGATGCATGTTAGTATATAGTAGGTTAAACAGTTTAACTTATGGTGAGATCAAATTTATAAATAAATCCCTCAAAAGAAAATATTAAGTCGCGTTTAAATGTGCCTTTTAATGCATGACACTCGTCAAGACTAATATCGATTGAGCGTAGGTCTGCCAAAGCAGAGTACCTTTGTCTATACTAGTAAGATGCGATGGGATAAATGTAATATCCAATTGTCAACCATTGGGTCTGACTTAACTAAGCCAACTTCAATAGGGTTGAAAAGGGCTTAGAGGCGTGGAGTTGGGCATTAATCCATAAGATGGATTAGAATAAGAGTCATTCACCCAACATATCCAAGAATTACACGAGATGTAATTGGAAAGAGTTTCCTAACTAAATAGCCTAGTTCTGGGCGATCAGCCAAAGCTAACTCAGGATGAAGTGAAATATGGATCTTGGTCCCACTAGAAAATCTTTCAACGGGAATTTCAGAGTAAATGGTGAGGGTCATTGATTTGAGTAAAATAGTGGGAGACGTATTTAATAAAAGACCTTATTAAATATGTTTATGTGTGATACTTATATTCTGTATATTTCTATTATAGATAACCATGTCTGCAAGCCACACATCAAATAACCTATCACTGCGATCTGTCCTTGAGAAGGACAAGCTGTCCGAAACAAATTTCCTGGACTGGTACAGAAACCTGAGGATTGTCCTCAGGCATTAAAAGAAGTTGTATGTTCTTGAAGAACAAATCCCTGAGGAGCCACCGGCTGCTAATGCTTCTAAGGCAGATAAGGATGCTTATAAGAAGCATTAGGATGATGCCTTAGACGTTGGCTGCCTCATGCTTGCTACCATGACCGCTGAGCTTCAGAAGCAACATGAGACCATGGAGGCATACGATATGATCGTGCACCTCAAAATGTTTAATCAAGGGCAGGCAAGGCATAAGCGGTTCGAGGTTTCTAGAACCCTTTTCAATTCTAAACTGGTAGAGGGAAGCCCTGTAAGTCCTCATGTACTTCAATTAATTGGGTACATTGAAAATCTTGAAAGGTTGGGTTTTCCTTTGGGCCAAGAGTTGGCCACTAACGTAGTTCTGCAATCGTTGCCTGAGAGCTATAGTCAGTTTGTCATGAACTACAATATGCATGATCTTGACAAACCGTTGCTAGAATTGTTGAGCATGTTGAGAACTACTGAACAAAATATTAATAAAGGAAAGGGGAAAGCCATCATGATGGTCCAAGCTGGAAAGGGCAAGAAGCAGCATAAGAAACCCATGGATAAGCATACGGGCAAAGGCAAGGGCTTCCATAAGTCCAAACCTAGCACTTCTGGCTTAAAGCCTACGGGTGGAGTTGCTAAAGAGGGCACTTGCTTCCACTGTGGTTAGACCGGGCATTGGAAGAGGAACTGCCCTAAATACTTGGAAGAGAGCAAGAAAAAGGGAGGTGAGACTTCCACCTCAGGTATATATGTTATAGAAGTCAATTATCTACTTCTGCATCATGGGTATTAGATACTGGATGTGGATCTCATATTTGTACAAATATGCAGGATCTAAAATGGAGTAGACCATTGGCAAAAGGCAAAGTTGACCTACGAGTTGGCAATGGAGCAAAAGTTGCCTATGTATTGACTTTGCTTACTGGGCTTATTATTTAGTTGGAGAACTGTTACTTTGTGCCTGCTATTAGCAGGAATATTATTTCTATTTCTCGTTTGGACAAGAGTGGTTTTCATTTTATAATAAAGGACAAATGTTGTTCTATTTATTTAATTGAAATTTTCTATGCTAGTGAACAAATGTATAATGGACTTTATGTCCTTGATATTGATATGCCTATCTATAACATTAATACCAAAAGGGCAAAACGAACGAGTCGAACCCGTCTTACCTTTGGCGTTGTCGCTTGGGCCACATAAATGAGAAACGCATTTCCAAACTCCATCAAGATGGATTATTGGACTCTTTTGATTATGAATCATATGAGATATGCGAATCTTGTTTATTGGGAAAGATGACTAAAACTCCATTCACTGGCAATAGTGAAAGGGCAAGTGATCTTTTGGACCTTATACATAGTGATGTATGCAGCCCCCTAAACACATCGGCTAGAGGTGGTTTTCAATACTTCATCACTTTTACTGATGACTTCAGTAGATATGGATTTGTGTATCTAATGAAACATAAATCTGAATCCTTTGAAAAGTTCAAGGAGTTCAAGAATGAAGTACAAAACCAACTGGGCAAGAATATTAAAGCACTTCGATCAGATCGAGGTGATGAATATTTAAGCCTGGAGTTTGATGACCATCTGAAAGAGTGTGGGATATTATCTCAACTCACTCCTCCTGGAACACCACAATGGAATGGTGTATCTGAAAGGAGGAATCGAACCTTATTAGATATGGTTCGATCCATGATGAGTCTTGCAGACCTTCCAAACTCCTTCTGGGGACATGCTTTATTAA
The DNA here is from genome assembly GCA_039655645.1 of Ammopiptanthus mongolicus. Lineage (NCBI taxonomy): Eukaryota > Viridiplantae > Streptophyta > Magnoliopsida > Fabales > Fabaceae > Ammopiptanthus > Ammopiptanthus mongolicus. The sequence goes on along the minus strand of CM077348.1, from coordinate 75,426,923 downwards.
CAGCAGCTTTTACACTTAACCGTGTTCCATCTAAGACGGTTGAAAAGATACCATATGAGATATGGACTGGCAGACGACCCAGTATGTCTTTTATGAAAATTTGGGGTTGCGAGGTTTATGTGAAACGACAAATTTCTAATAAACTTGAACCCAAATCTGATGAATGCTTATTGGTGGGGTATCCCAAAGAAACCAAGCGATACTATTTCTACAATTCTTCTGAAGGCAAAGTGTTTGTTGCCAGAACTGGTGTATTCCTAGAAAAGGAGGTTATCTCCAAAGGAACCAGTGGGAGGAAAATGGAACTTGAAGAAGTTCAAGAATCACAAAATAGCAATGAACCTATGATGGAATAGGAGCAACCTCCGCAAGATGTTGTGGAACAACAATCTGCTCCAGTAGCACAAGACTCACATAGGTCTAACAGGATACGTCACCAACCTGAGGGATATAGATTTCTCATGACTCAACAAGGTGATGTTTTACTCATGGATCATGATGAGCCTATGACTTACTAGGAAGCCATCACTGGCTCAGAATCTGAGAAATGGCTAAAGGCCATGAGATCTGAAATGGATTCCATCTACACTAATCAAGTTTGGAACTTGGTTGAACCACCAGAAAGGGTAAAACCCATAGGGTGCAAGTGGGTTTTCAAAAAGAAAACTGACATGGATGGTAATGTACATACCTACAAAGCACGATTGGTTGCTAAGGGTTTCAAACAAATTCATGGCATAGACTATGATGAAACCTTTTCACCAGTTGCAATGCTTAAATCCGTTCGGATCTTGCTTGCAATTGCAGCACACCAGAATTATGAAATTTGGCAAATGGATGTCAAGACCGCTTTCCTTAATGGAAATTTACTCGAGGATGTGTACATGACACAACATGAGGGTTTTGACACTCTAGAGAATGCTGGAAAGGTGTGCAAATTACAACGATCCATTTATGGATTGAAGCAAGCTTCCAGAAGCTGGAATATTCATTTTTGATGATGCTGTAAGACAGTTTGGATTCATAAAAAATGAAGATGAACCTTGTTTCTACAAAAAGGTTAGTGGGAGCATTGTTGTCTTTCTATTACTGTATGTGGATGACATACTACTTATTGGAAATGACATCCCTACCCTACAAAATGTAAAAACCTGGTTAGGGAAATGCTTCTCTATGAAAGACCTAGGCGAGGCTACCTATGTGTTAGGTATCAAAATCTATAGAGATAGATCATTGAGAATGCTCGGCCTAAGTCAGAGTACATACATAGACAAGGTGTTAAAACGGTTTAACATGCACAAATTCAAGAAAGGACTCTTGCCTATGTCACATGGTATATGCCTTTCAAAGGCATAGTCCCCTTCCAATCATGAAGAGAGGGATCGCATGAATAAGATTCCGTATGCATCTGCAATCGGATCTATCATGTATGCCATGTTATGTACTCGACCAGACCTCTCGTATGCTTTAAGCATAACGAGCAAGTACCAGTCTGATCCCGGTGAAAGTCACTGGACTGCTGTCAAGAATATCATCAAGTACTTAAGAAAAACTAAGGATACATTCTTGATCTATGGAGGTGAAGAAGATCTCGTTGTAAAGGGTTACACTGATACTAGCTTCCAAACCGATAAGGATGATTCTAGATCTCAGTCTGGTTTTGTGTTTTGCTTGAATGGTGGCATTGTGAGATGGAAGAGTTCAAAGTTGGAGACAGTTGGTAGTTCTACCACAGAGGTTGAGTATATTGCTGCCTCCAATGTAGCAAAGGAGGCCGTATGGATCATGAAGTTCATTACTGAACTTGGTATTGTTCCTAGCATTGTGGATCCTATTGATCTCTATTATTATGATAACAATGGAGCCATTGCACAAGCCTAGGAACCTAGATTTCACCAACGATCCAAACATATACTTAGGCGCTTCCATCTTATTCGAGAGATTATCGATAGAGGAGATGTGAAGATATGCAGAGTACCAACACTTGACAATGTTGCTGACCCACTTACGAAACCTCTTGCTCAGCAGAAGCATGATGGTCACACTAGGGCAATGGGTATTAGATTTATGCCTAATTGGTTCTAGAGCTAGTGGGAGATTGTTGGTGTAAGCCCTAGAGGCCATTAGTCTTCTTTCAGATTTACATTTGTATCATGACTTTGATTCACATATATTTATATATGAGGCTTTTCAATTTATACTATTAATTGTTTAAACGAAGTAAAGTCCTTAGAATAGTTATTTCAATTCAATAGAACATCAAGTACATGACTTGATCGTGAGACCCTATTGAACATTTTAAATACTATTCTTAAAGTATCCGTAGTCAAGTATTATTGTTAATTTGGATGACAATAATACATCGAGACTATTATGTGGGTAGACTGATGACCACATCTCACGGGTGATGGATATGATATATCAAGTCTTCACATAGGTATAAATATTAGAGTAATATTTATAATGGATTGACCCACTATGAGAATGCTGCATAATAGTTATGTAAGTGTCATGAGCGCTTCTCATGGTAACCAAAGTGAAGTAGTCCTTCGACTTGAAGTCACTCCTTCCTACATGAGGAGTTGTAGGCTTTAATGCTACCAAACGTTATCCGTAATAGGATGATCATAAAGACGGTTATTGGGCCTACAATGAATCATGTTGAGGGATGTGAGTGATGTAGACAGGATTCGTCCCTCCTACATAACAAGAGTAATGTCATGGGCCTCTCAATAGAGTGAGACGTGAAAGTGCATGGCCATGCTGTAATGGGCCAATATGAGATATTGGGCCCATTTGTGATTGTACGTCTACTCGGGAATTGAGAAACAAATAATTGAACTTAAAAAGATGACACACTTATGCCTTGTGTTCAATTAAGACATATGGACGAAGGGACATTTACTACACTGTTATTTTGGTTACCGTAAGGTATATATCGTATCACCAATATTCTCACTAATTGGGTAACAATGATGTATTGCTAGATGCCGCCCATTGTTTATAATATTAAATGTAATTTAATATTATTGCCAATTTATTGAGAATCTATAGGGTCACATGCATAGAGCAAATAGTCGGAGAATGAATTAATTTATTAAATATGATTTAATAATATTAATTCTAAGATTAGGCCTGTAGCGTACAAGCCCAATTAGGTTAGGTTAAGTGGGTGACAGCTTATAATGCTGAGCACGTCACTTAAGTGCTAAGGAGAGCTTACTGCGCATAACCTAGTGGCCGTCACACTACCTTGGTAGGTGTGCCCCCTCACCCTTGCAGTCAGCTAGCACAACGTTTTCTCCGGCGGTGTTTTGTTCGCGTGGACTATGTAAAGGTGCTACTCCATTGCGTTACTGGTGATAACGTTGTTCGTAGTGCTTGTGATCGATTGAGAAGGACTATTCTTCCCTTGCAGTGATCGCGATAAAGCTACGTTTTAAGAGGTAAACACTACATCATGAGCCATGACCATTCGCATGGATCCTTTTTATTGGGAATTTTTCAGCTGCGTTTTTCGTTTTTAATACGCAAATTCCCAACTGGCTCGCCATCCTCAGACCCATGACAGTAAAAATCTTAGACATTTGGGAGACGCTCAGTCCTTGGTACAACTTCACGTCAGCATTATTCTGATGCCATTCAGTGAAACTCTTATCACGAAGTACCGAAGGAGTCCAAAAAGAGGAAGCTTGCGGTTCAATAACTGCTTGAGACGACACCAACTGACCAAAAACAACGTCCTTGGGGGGGCCAATTGGCAAATCGGCCCCAGCCATGACCTGTTTCTCGGAGGTAATAGGCTCGTTTTCTTCCCATTTCTCACGGCGTCTTCGTTTAACTATCAGCACACTATCAGCTCAGTCCTCCTCACCTAGATCAATTATAGTTTTGCTCCCGGAGTGGGTCGCAGCAGCTGGGGTAGAAGATCCGACATGTTTCCCAACCTTGTGCAGAAGCTTTACGATAGCCTTCTGTCACATCTCGGGAGCCATCTTTTCTGAAAAGAAATGAACAGTTAAATTAATAAGCGGACATGTCAGCATTCAAGAAAAAACACAAAAACCCCCAATCCTCACCCATGTATGAGGCTAAACAAGTTGGATTGTTCTCCAAATTGATGAGCTTCTTGAGGCGAGAGACGATCATAAACATAGCCTTTGATGATGTTAGGTCGAGACGACCAGTAGAGAGGAAATTTAGGTTTTCTCGACGAAGAAAGGAAAAAAGGAGGATCAGGACCCTTAGCAACAACCTTAAAAAACTCAGGCTTGAAATCTTTCCAGGGCGAACTATACACTTCAAAGATCCTACGATATTGGATAGAGCTCAACGAGATACAACCAACCGGCCCTTTATGTTTGACACAAAAAATGAAAAGAATTTAGGGGCAGTGATCGAGATGCCAAAATAATCGTACACTATCTCAAAAGCCCTAACAAAGGTCTAGCTATTCGAGTGTAATTGAGACGGGGCAATGTTTACCTTTCGAAGAATAGAACACTTGAAATCGGTGAAAGGAAGATGAACCTTAGCCCGAGTGAAAACACTCTTTTGCATAAAAAAGAAGGGAGAGTCGGTCAAAGAGCCAACATGATAAATACGATCGGAGTACAGGTCGAGTAACCTACTTGACCTTTCCCCTCATAATCAACCACAAATATTTAACTCCTCAAGAAGATCCACATTCTTGTAGATAGACCTAACACGAGTTATAGTGGGATCTACCCAGGCATACGGGTCAGAAGCCGGAACCCTACCTCCACCGCTAGTGGGCAGCGCAAGTTCTCCCTGGGCGTTTTTTGGTGCCTCTAGAGAGGGTTCCCTCAAACGACAACGGGCCATGACCAGAAAATGAAGGAATAGAAAGAAATTATAAGGAACAAATCATATGGAAAAGTACCTGAAGGAAAGGGATGGAGAGCAAAAAAAAAAAAAAAGAAAACTGCACGAAAGCAAGGAGTAAGCCTAAAATGTGTAGAGGGAATTTCAGCGAGAGAACAACAAGAAAGAAGTGGAGAAGAAGGAGGAAGAAGAAGAAGAGCAGAGTTTAAATAAAAACCTGAGGGGGAAAGGAAACATCGCGGCTCAAATCCAACGGCTATACATTGATTGGGGAAACCGAGGGGACGTAATCAATAGACGTGCCATTATGAAGTGATGGCTCTAAAACGCCTCAAAAAACGCGAAGGGACGCGTGGAGACAGGAAACGAGCCTAAGAAGCGCCCGATTCGATGAATGATTGAGTGAACCTTAGTAAAAAGTTGACAGTTCGAGCAAAACCTCTTCGCAGATACTCAGCTCAAGGCTTGGGGGACTCTTGTTCCCTCCCAAAACCAAGCAGGTAAAGCAACAATTCGAACAAAGCCTTTTCACTGATACTCAGTTCAAGGCTTGGGGGACTCCTGTTCCCTCCTGGAATTGGGCTAAGCCCAATACGAAGTGCCCCATCTTGAAAAGACAGCCACAAACAAACCCGAGCCAGGACTATTCGTGGTAGAGCCCGACCTGTGGGTGTCACCTCGGTGGTCTCGAGCTGGTTCATACGCCCGACTTGTGAGTGTTACCTCGTCAGATCTGACCTAGTGTACACTCCCGACTCGTATCTCCCTTATAGAGGCGTAGGGAACACATAATAAAAACCTAGCACGTGACACCAAGGAAGAAGTTGGCGATCATTTCCTCCTCCCCACGCCCAGATATTCCGTTAACGGTTTGGGACCCATACCTCACGCATGTAATGATTAGTCCCTCCCTACGTAACAAACTCACACGCATGGACACGCCTAGAGAGAGCCTATAAAAGTCACCCTCTACTCATGAGCAAGGCAGACTTCATCTTCATTTTGAGTGACTGAGATTCTCCGACTAGCATTTGTAGGACCTTGTAACCCTTACTCTTGTATTGTTCAGCTCCGGCTAGAACAATATTTGATTTTGGATTTCTAAGTGATGAGTTTTAGCATAGACTTAGTTTTCACAGATATATCATAATATTGATTTACAATAAAAGCATATATATCAAACAGAGTTTAAATCAACCAAACAGAGAATTCATTACATACATACAATGTAATCTATATTCTCTGGGTATTCTATCTATCTAATCTCTCTGTTTTTCACTCTTATACATCGTATGAAGATTTTTTCATTTCTCCTCCCCCTTTTCTCAACATCAAAAGGCGAGGTCGGAATAAACATCAATTTGTTCTTCTTTCCTCCTTCATGTTTTAAGAGTTTTATGATTGACAATGATTGAGGGAAGGTTGGAATAAACATCAATGCGGATGATTTACAGTTCATCATTTTCTGTAATTCTTCTTAAGAGGATTGCTGCGATTTTTGCTTTCTCAGAGCATGATGAACTTGATTTTCATTAAGACAGAGTCCTTCTAGAAAGGTGATAAGAATATGTGAGTTTTCCATCTTTCCCATACTAGGAAGGTTTCTCTGGAGATGAAGATCCTGGTAATTCAGGACGAGATAGCAATCAAGGATGTACTAAGATGAGAAGAAGAAGTGAAGAATTCGTGAACAGGACCAAAGTCAATAATTTGTGAGCTCATTGAGCATCTATTTATAGGAGGATTATAGCCCAATGACTTTAATGCTCAGCCAAAGTTCCTTCAAATATAAGGAATGTGCATTTTCCTGTAAGAGTTTTAATGTCTTTTACCGTGCAACAGTTTTTAATAGATACTCCTAAAACTCTTCATTTAGATAAAAGGTTTGACTTAGAGAGTTTTTATGCATGATTTGATTATATATCTATATTTTAAGTCTTCTGACTAATCGTCTATGACATAGTGAGTTTAAAACGACTGAACTGATTTTTTACGGCTCCCCGTAATTATATTCACATGTTGATTAGTTTTCAAAAGTACCACCAATAAGATCCATGGACAACAAAAATAACTATTTTAAATTTTTTAGCACAAAAGGATTACAAGATGTTTTGCTCAAAATACATATTATTCTTATGGGTTTCTAAAGACAGTGATACGTTCATCAATCTTTTCAACTATGGTTGTCTTGAACCCTTCTAAGGCTAAGGCTTGGATGATGGCTTCTTTGCACGTCATCTCAATTGGTTGTTCATTTTTTGGGAGCAGGATTTGGTGCCAATTTAGGTGCCCCTACATGAGAGCAAGAGGATGAGTTTTGGTGCAGGACAAATTTTGGGACTTTGTTGAGTCCGACTCTTACTTTTATCGTCTTTGCAGCTAATGAATCTCCTTGAGTTTTCTTGGCGACCTGAGATTTTAGATGGTTCTTGGCTTGATTAGGGAGAGTAATGGTTGGGTATGCCAAGCGGTACCAACGTTTTCTTTTTGACTAAATCTCTACTATGGCCTATTCTGATGGTGATGGTGGAGAGGAAGGTTGGCGATATGTAGAGTTGCAAGTTGTAGCGAGTATAAATAAAAATGCTTATAATATTGACTTACCTTCAATGGCATTAAATCTAAGTCTTTCTTTTGATGTATGTACTGAAGTAATAAATTCGAGGACGAATTTTCTTGAAGGAGGGTATGATGAAGGTCTAGGGGGGCAAGTCAACTTTGCAACAAAAGGAAGTCAATCCATTCAAGTCCAAGCCAATTATGGAACAAGAAGAACCAAACTAGGATTTTGCTTCTGCATTGATTTTCGCTTAGTGATGACCTTCTTCCTTGTTTTGGTTGTAACTTGAGCACTGGTTATCCGATTAACGAGTTCTTGGTGGCGTTGGAAAGTTAACAGAAAGTTCTACACGTTCAAAGATTGAACCTTTAAGCAAAAATAGAATCCATTTTCATGGTGTGAGTTCCAAAAATCTCACTAGAAAAAGTATGGATTTTTCATGAACTTCAAGAACAAAAGTTGAAAAGAATGAAAATAGAAACACTTACTCTTGAAGAAGTATGATGGAAAGGTGAGTTTTTGATTTTGGTCCAAAAATGAAAGTGGTCCTTTGAGAAAACTTTCTTCTACAAAGTTGTAGAGAATGTTGAGTAGATGATAATGGTGTAGTTCATTTTGAAAAATAATGTGTCGATAGTAGAGAGAGAGAGAGAGAGAGAGAGAGAGCGAGAGAGAGAGAGAGAGAGAGAAAGAGGAACCGTATAGAGAGAGAAAGCCATGAATGAGTTTTAGAGAGAAGGTAGAGAAATGATGAAGATGGAGTTGAAAATTGAAAAGTGATAGAGAGAAATGGGTGAGTGAGGTTTCAGCCAAAGCTAAGGAGAGAGAGAGAGAGAGAATGAGACAAATGGTTTAAGTCTCCTAGTCTGAAGCTTAAAGAGGAAATGTCATAAACTTGACCATAAAGCATAAAACATTATTGCCTAATTGGTGATTAGTTTAGATATTTTGTTTAAAGTTGGATGATGACATTATTATTGGAGGGAAACTTGAATTTTGACGATGACTCATATTCCTGGGCCAGAATACGTCCCGACCCCAGGTCGAACTCCCGAAATCACACAAATTGAGAGAAGATTATTTTCGCCGGTTCGCGATGAAATCACAGGTAAATATTTATTGGCACTAGTGGAAAATATGCTTTTAACGACATGAATTAACATTGGTTAAGTTAAAACAGATGTTAAAAAAGGCAGTGGCAGTACCGTAAATAGTTTGTTCACTATAGCACTTTTAACATCGGTTATTTAGATAACAAACATTAAAAGTAAAGAAAAGAATTTTAACGTTTGTTATTCTAATAACCGACGTTAAACAATGATTTTTTAACGTCGGTTATGATAATAACAGACATTAAAATATGTTTTTAACGTCTGTTTTTTAAATAACAGACTTTAAAAGATGTTTCTAATTTTTAGAACGTTAAGTCCCTCTCCCGCGTGCCCTCTTTACCTTTCACTACTATTCCAACGTCTCTCTCTCTCAAAAACCTCACTCTCTCTGCCACTGAGACCGTCGCGCCCGCTATTGCTACCACCATCGCGCCTCATTCTGGCTGGTATATATCCTTTCTCTTCTCCCTTTCTCTTTTCTCCTTTCTCTTCCCTCATTCTTTCCCCTCATTCTGTTCCCCTTTTCTTTTCTCATTTAGGTCATTTTCGTGCCTCAAGTCTACAATTCTCACCGTCGTCAATCTTCCGGCCACCATTCGGTCTTGCTTCCTAAAGGTAAGCTTCCATTAAAATCTATTATTTCTCATTTAGGTTTTGTTTAGGTTTGCTGGTTTGGAATTTGATTTGATTTAAATTTAAAAATTAGTTTTCATGTTTGAAACTCATTATAAAAAAGAGATTTGATTTGATTTACTAGCCACATTTTTTGCTTCCTAAAATGTAAGCTTCATAAAGGTAAGCTTCCAATAATATATTGACAGTTGTTTGGTAAACACTAAAGGGATATCCTTAAACTAAATGTCCCATACAACCACTCCACACCCCTTCTCTAAATTTCCCATATTTACATTATTTGGATATATAGATTAGGTTATTAGGGTATTAAAGGTTAGGACAATATTGCCATGAAATTGTCTTGGTTTATAGGGTTCAAATACTAGTGCTTTTCCAATCTCCCCCCATTGTGCTTTATATTGGATTATGTCTGTATTTCTACAGAACCTATCTAGTTATGGATCGTAGTTGGATGGTTAGTAAACGCACAAGTGACGAGTATCGGAAGGGAGTGGAAGAGTTTTAGAATTTGCTCAAAAAAATGTTTCTGATAGTAATGGAAAGTTTTGTTGTCCTTGTGTCAAGTGTTTGAATATAAGGAAATGTGAAGTTAAGGATATACGCACTCATCTTATTTGTAACGGGATTTGCTTGAGTTATACAAGATGGATATGGCATGGTGATGTCTTGTTAAATAACAAGCCAAGTGTGTCCCAAAGTGAGGAAGTTGACGTAGATATGGAGGATGATCGACTAGAGGACATGATGTGTGATATTGGACAAGAGTCTTTTCAGCGAGCACATGTGTATGATAATTTGTGCAGTGATGCGGATAAGCCTTTGTATCCGCAGTGCACTACTTATACACGATTGTCGGCGGTGTTAAAATTGTTCTGTGTGAAGGTGAGAAATGGGTGGAATGATAAAAGCTTCACCGAATTGCTTGAGTTGTTGAAAGAAATGCTTCCCGAAGGCAACACATTGCCAGACCATAACTATGAGGCGAAGAAGGTATTGTGTCCGATGGGTATGGAGTATAAGAAGATACATGCATGCCCCAATGATTGTATATTGTACACGGATGGTTATGAATAGATGCACGACTGTCCCACATGTGGGTTATCACGCTACAAAGTGAAGGATGGTGATGATCGAGATGATTCTAGTTGTGATGTGAAAAAAAGGTTCCTCCTACGAAGGTGTTGTGGTATCTTCCAATAATTCCAAGGTTCAAGTGATTGTCCACTAATGTAAAAGACACAAAGAACATTAGATGGCATGCAGACGAGAGGAAATGTGATGGATAACTTCGTCATCCGGCTGATTCTCTGCAATGGAAGACAGTTGATACTTTGTTTCCAGATTTCGCCTATGAGCCAAGAAACCTTAGGCTTGGACTTGCTATGGATGGAATGAATCCGTATGGTAACTTAGGCAGTATTCATAGTTCATGGCCTGTTCTCCTGGTAATTTAGAACCTACCTCCTTGGTTGGACATGAAGCATAAATATATGATGTTATCTATGATGATTTACGGCCCAAAACAACCAGGAAATGACTTAGATGTTTATCTAAGGCCTTTGATTGAAGACTTGCAAAAGTTGTGGGTGGAAGGTGTTGATGTAGTTGATGGGTATGCTCATGAGACTTTCAAGATGCGTGCCATGTTATTTTGCACCATCAATGACTTTCCAGCATACGGGAACTTGTGTGGGTACAGTGTTAAGGGGCATAAAGCATGCCATATATGTGAAGAAGGCACATGCTTCACTCAATTGCATCATGGAAGGAAGACAGTTTACCTTGGACATCGAAGATTTCTCAGACGTGATCACCCAAATCGTAAATTGAAAAAAGCTTTTAACGGATGCCAGGAGAGTGAAATTGCTCCGAAGGCCTTAACCGAGGAGCAAGTTTATCAACGGGTGAAGGACATCAATATTATCTTCGGCAAGGCCCAAAAGAAGGCTAAGGCTACTGAGGAAAACATATGGAAGAAGAGGTCTATCTTCTTTAATCTTCCATACTGGTGCAAACTTGATGTTAGACCTGTATTGATGTCATGCATGTAGAGAAAAATGTGTGTGATAGTTTAATCGAAACACTTCTCAACATTCAACGCAAGACAAAGGACAGTGTGAATGCTCGTCTAGATCTGGTTGCGATGGGTATACGAGAGAAATTAGCTCCACAATCAAAGGATTGTAAGCGGACATATTTGCCTCCAGCATGTCATACTTTGTCAAAAAAAGAGAGAACAAGTTTCTGTGAGTGTCTACGGGGGGTCAAAGTGCCACAGGGTTACTCTTCAAATGTCAAGAGGCTTGTCTCAAGTGATCTCAAATTAGTTGGCTTAAAGTCTCATGATTGCCACGTCTTGATGCAGCAACTACTGCTAGTGGTTATTCGTGGTATTGCTCCTAAAAATGTTAGACATGCCATAACTAGGTTGTGCTCATTTTTCAATGCTATATGTAGCAAAGTCATTGACCCCCAAAAGTTGGATAAGTTGGAAGAAGAGGGTGCTACTATCTTGTGCCAATTGGAGATGTATTTTCCTCCTTCATTTTTCGACATCATAGTTCACTTAATTGTTCATCTGGTGTGGGAGATTAGATTGTGTGGCTTTATTTATTTAAGGTGGATGTACCCAGTTGAGCGAGACATGAAGATCTTGAAAAGGTATGTAAAGAATCCGCACCGTCCTGAAGCATCTATTGTTGAAAGGTACGTTGTAGAAGAAGCTATTGAGTTTTGTTCAGACTACCTTTTTGAAACGGAACCTATAGGGATTCCTAAGCCTCGTCATGAAGGAAGATGTACAGGTAAGGTTACACGAGGTGTAACTCTTTGAGCAAAGGTTAGGAAGAAGTGCTTCAAGCACATTTATATATATTGAATAACACTAATGATGTTGAACCTTTTCTACTAGCTCACAAACGAAAGGTCAAGGAAGATAACCCTCAAAGGAATGAAAAATGGTTGTTGAACCATCATAACAAGACTTTCCTGAATTGGTTTAAAGAAGAAATTTTAAAGGATGATACTACTTCTGATACATTAAAATGGCTAGCATATGGACCTAACTTTAATGTCATATGTTGTAGCGGATACGACATCAATAAGTTTTCCTTTTATATAAAGTCCCAGGACGACAAGAGTACCGTGCAAAATAGTGGGGTTATGATAGTGGCTGAGTCCATGCACTTCTCTACTTCAAAAGATACAAACCCTATTATGGCACCCGACTCTTACTTTGGAGTTATTGAAGATATTTGGGAGGTCGATTACACTAAATTTAGAGTGGCAGTTTTTAAATGTAAGTGGGTTGACAGTAAAAGTGGTGTACAAACCAATGAATTAGGATTTACATTGGTAGATCTTAATAAGGTAGGTCATACGAAAGAGTCTTTCATCATGGCTTCTCAAGCAAAACAAGTGTTTTATATCAATGATCCTTTTAACAAAAAGTGGTCAGTGGTTCTCCAAAGAAAAAGCATGCATAATGGTAGTTATGAAAATCAAGATTCAACTCTTAATATTCCTGAGACTCCTGCTTTCTCAACAGGGTGCCTATTTTCATTGAGGAAAATGAGGTGGACGATGTACATGTCACTCGTGATGATCATCATGAAGGGATATTGATCTAAATTAATATAGTGTAAGTTATGTTTAAATTAAAGCATGCAAATATAGTGTAAATTTTGTTTAAATTAAAGTATGCATTGTGTAAGTTTTGCTTACATAAAGTAGGCTTATATTTTTATTTATCCATGTTAAACTATCCATTTTTATTTATATATGTCATTAATGTTAATTTATTTATTTTTCTGTCTAAACAGGCATACATATCGCTGATTCAGCAGGCTCTCATTCACAGAGAGAGTCGGGTAGTCTGCCTTCCAAAAAAGGGGTAGATCAGCCACAACTTTGAAAAAGTTGACCCTATCTAGGATTAATGACCAAAGGCTTCAAATCCAGTTTGATGGACATGGGGAGCCCATGGGAAATAATGCTAAGAGTTTCACCAATTATGTGGCTGTGCAAGCTAAAAGCCATGCTAGTATTCTGATCGATGATGGGGCGTCAGTACCTCAAACCGTGAAGGATCAGATTTGGGAGTCAATCACGGTATTTTACTTTTACCCTCTCTTTTTTTATTTACATTATTTAAGCATATTATCATCCACTAATTCCTTATTTTTGTTCGGTAATTGACGTCGCTCACGTGGGACTTACCGAATACTCCTGCAAGTAAGAAAAAATGGCTATCTCTTGCGGCTAAGCGTTAGACGGGGTTTAAGTCTTTTTTGGGTCAAAAGTACATATTTGGAGAGATGGCCGGCGAATCTCCTCTTGAGACTTACCTATTCCTTGATCAGGAGACATGGGATATGTTTGTTGCGAGCCGAAGCACTCCTGACTTTCTGGTTAGTTGAAGTTAAATTTTTTTTATTAATAGGCCAACCTAATTAATTTCTTGGTTTAACTAAATTGAGTACGTGCTATTTGTAACAGACAAAAAGGGAAAAGGCTAAGGCGATTCAGAAAAAGAATGTTCACCCCCACACCATGTCTAAAGGTGGGTATAGATTGGTTCAGAAGAAGATGATGGAGGAGAAGTTGAGAAAGAGGCAAGATAAGTTAAAAGAGTAGGAAGAAGCAGGAGAGGAAACAGTTGTTGATCCTCTGTCTCCACCGTCTCCACCCCCACGCGAGGACACATAGGTAGAAGGCCGAAAGACTAAATCTGAAGGTTTTAAAGTTGAAGCCACACGTGTTGTTACCGAAAAGATTGTAAGTAACAAACTAACTGCCTTTCTACTTGTAATTGTAACAAACTTATTTACACATTGTCTTACTTACACATTTTTTTTAATTTCGTCCATGTAGGTTTCGCTGAAGGAAAAAAGCTCGCAAGGATCCTTCGTTCCACAGAGACGTTCGGATATCCTGGCTGTTTCCTTAGGCAAAGACGACCACCCTAGCCGTGTTCATGGGGTTCTAGGGACAGTGGGAATTAAGAAATTCCATGGATCATGCGGGTCACATGGGCGAGGCGAGCAGGCGATGATCAGTAGGGAGGAGCTTAAACAAGAGCTTAAAGAGGAGCTTTTGAGTTTGCTTTTAAAGGACCCAAGTCTGATGCGATCGCTTTTGAAGGAGTTTTCATCTATGCAATCCGAAGCAACTCCAATGAACCAACCTTCACATTTGAGCACAAAGGGGAGTTGTCCAAACACAAATGTGGAGGTTGAGGATGAGGTACATTCATATTCATTCAATCAATTAATTAACAAGTCGTTTCTCTATTTACAATTGAAATGACTTGACAATATTTACTAATGCTTTATGTTTGTTAATTGTTTAGGACATTGACAAAGTTTGTCCATCGAAGCCATCGCAGCAGAGAAGGAAGTCTCCTTCCTTACCTTAGGTATTCATGATCATTCAATTACTTATGTTTTCTTAATTATTTACAATTGAAATAACTTAACCATGTTTAATGGTTTATCTTTGTTGTTTAGTACAACACAGCTCTATTGAAGCCGAAGCTGAAAATGCGTCGATCTTTGGTAGCTCGCTTGGCAACATTTGGGGTGGATTATAAAAATGAAGACATTATTATACGGTTGGGACACGATGGCACTGTGAACACCCCTATTTTTGCATTCACTGGTGAGGATATGGGACACATATGTGTTGGTGGTCAATGGATAGCCAATACGGTTCTAAGTATCGGGTGCACGTAAGTACATTTTGTCACCTTATATTGCATTTTAGATATTTTAATATTATAATTTATTTCAATATATTACATAATTAACATCAACTTATTTCATATCTTAGGTATCTGCATCGTCTAACTCTTGAAAGGGGCAACGATAATGTTTATGGATTCTTAGACCTCGGCATCACTCTAGGTGATTTCTGCATTAATCCCTAGGCAATTAGTGGGTACATGTAGAACCTACTTGACTTCAATCGGAAACATATATATATGGCACTATTCGTAAGGAATGGTCATTGGTAGTTGCTCCTACTTATTCCTAGCCAGCATACTATCGTCTTCTTATGCTCATTGCACCATTAGCCGATGAAGGAGGTGAAGAACGCAATCGATACGTACGTAAACTTTATTTTAATATAATTTGTAACATTTTCTTTTATCTTACTATATGAATATGCATGTAATTGACATGTATATTTTTTTTTATCACATAGAGCTATGATTGTATGTAGTCTCGCTTGCGCGAATGGGAAAAGTAGGACTATCATGTCAAAAAGAAACCCTGATTGGATTATCCCAAAGGTAAGTAGTTTATTAAATAATAATTACATAGTAATTATTATTTTTACTATATTTATACATTTACTATTCGATATTGATCAATTTCTTATTTATTTCTAGTCTCGTCATCAAAAAGGCAGTTGGGAGTGTGCATATTATGTGATGAGCTATATGTTGACCATTGTTTCTGCGGGTATTACTGATGGATGAGAACAGGAAATTAATAGATTTTTAACAAGTTAATATTAATTATATTTTTTTTTGTTGATGACTTAAATTAATGTTGAGTTTATTTGAAATTCTGCTGGCTTTCAACAATTAGTCTAGTCTCACTGATCAGGAATTCACAGACTTGAGGGAGCGCTTTGCAACCTTCTTTTTTAAGTATGTTGCAGAGAAAAATGTAGATGTGAATCCTGAGTACTTAGAAGATATTGATTAGTTTTGTGTGTATATATATATAGTGAATTGTGTACTTGTATAGAATTCTGGATATATGTTTATATGTTTGTAGATTTTTGCATATATATATATATATATATTTATTGAATTGTGGATATTGAAATAGAATTCTACATATTGAATTGTGGGGTACTTATATAGAATTCTGGATTATGTTTGTGTAAATGTATATATATTAAATAATGATCACTATAGTGTGGAGTATATTGAATTCTGGATTCTGTACTTCTTTGAGTAATGTTGAAAAGTCTGGATTTATTATATAGTGTGTTTGTAGAATTCTGTAGGAAGGATGAGAAGGATTCACTATAAAACTGAAATTTAAAAAAAATTACTTTTAACGTCGGTTAAAAATAAAAACAGACGTCAAAATATACTTTTAACGTCGGTTTCTCTAAAAAACAAACGTTAAAACTAATACTTTTCACGTCTGTTGTCTTAGCATGAGAAGTTAAAAGTATAACTTTTAACGTCTATTGTTATGTTTAACCGACATTAAAATCATGACTTTTAACGTCTTCTCTATTAACGTCGCCTCCATAACCGACGTTAAAAGCCTTTTTTAGCAGACGTTAAAAGGGTTTCCTGCACTAGTGTGGGTCTAGACTAGAATATCTCCCGGTCTCAAGCCCAATTCCCGAAACATCACAGATCCGATTAAAATAATAATATTTTTACCTGTCTGCGATCAAAACACAGATATAACTCAAACAGTATTTTATGATTTTTAATATGAGTTTTGAATTCTTTATTGAATTCTACTCATCATCTTTCAGTTATTAATTTACTTTAGTCAATTTACGGTTATCAGACAATTTATTCACAACAAAATCACTAAAAGACAGAAAAATGACAAATACAAATTTAACGGTGTTATAGAGAGACTCTTATTTCTTTCAACTCTACAGTACAGTTATCCTATTAGGACTTCATAGACCTAAAGGCACAGTTGAATAGAGATAATTTGCTCTCCTCACTCAAACACAAGATTGTTGCCGTTGTTTTGGATCAATTTCAGGTTCGGCAACGTGTTTGTCAGGGACTCATCATCAGCACATCCAGGTAATCCTAAATCCTAACATTGATGAATATTAGGATTGTTTGTACATGTCATAATTTGGGGTTAATGATTTTGGCTCTACTGCATAACGCACTTTCTACTACGGCTGGTTTTGACTTTCTACTTCGGTTGGTCCACCGTCGTAGAAAGATGCGTTGTAGAAAGTGGGAACTTTCCATTACGGTTATGTCTACAAACCGTAGTAGAAAGTGACTTTCTGGACGAAAAAAGTCACTTTTTATTACGATTGTGTCTTCCACCCGTAGTAGAAAGTCACTTTCTGAATGAAGAAAGACATCCAGAAAGTGACTTTTTACTACGGTTGTGGTCACAACCGTAGTAGAAAGTGTTTTTTTTTTTTAAAAATAATCTCTTTTGTTTTCCTTTCTTCCCTTTTCTTTTTTCATTCAGTTTTATATAAACCTACCAGATCCAATTCAATAGAAATAACAAATATACTAAACCAAGTTGAACAAACAAATCAACAAAGTGTACAGAAATATGCTTAATTGAACAAAGTGTTAACAGAGATATTTGATTAATTTCTATAGTACTCAATCAATTGAACAAACATGACAACAAAGTGTCAAAACTAAATACATCTAATTAAGCTATATATATGATTCCTACAGAACCTATATGAATGTCAAACAAATTAAATACAATAGTCAACAAAGAAGCTTGCCCATTTCTCCTTGATGTCCTGAATATCATCTTCAGAAAGCAGAGCCGGATTGTTGAAAGTCTGCAAGTTTTCACAACATAAGAAAAATTAAACATTTTGCTCATCAAGTAATAAAACAAACATAATTTAACTAACTCTTGTACTTAAAAATTTTATTAATTACCTCCACCCATCGAGAAGTAATAATCGCGGAGACAATAGTGAACATGTGTCTCATGACATAATATCCACACTCTCAGCCGCCACTTTGTCGATAAGACTACAAATGATAAACAATAGTGAATATAATGTTATACAACTACTATTGTATATATAACCTCTAATTGAATCTCAGATATATTAACTACTTACACGTGGGCAAATCCATTGAGACTTTTTACTCTTGACCTTACTTTTATCGTCTAAGCTATTACATACTTGTATAGCTTTGTGGTAAACAAATATTGATACATCAAATATTAATACATAGATAAACAAATATAATATTACAAATTAAGAGTGAAAGAAGCTTGCTTATGTATCAACTACATGCTTAAGAGCTGTAGGTGGGTTATGGTGCAATACACACGAGAAGGAGACTTCATTCTGGCAAGGGCAAAGGATCACTAACTGCCAATGCTCCTTGTCGAGGAAAGGGGCTAGATAACACTCCTTTTGGCTATTACGAATCATTTGCATGATGTATGTCTTAACTCCCGCATTCATAACCTTACCCAAAATCCTACTATGTTCCAAGTATCCATACAACTGGCTGGTGCCATTTGAGACACTTAGGCGATGCATACCCCTATAAGATATTGAAGTAAATTAATGTTAATTATAAAAGATTGATACTTATTAATTATAAAACTGATTTACAAATAAAAGTACTTACGTGCACCATAATTGTAGAACGGTGACGCAAAGCCATCTACCCATGTATTAATCCACCATATCATTCCCAATGATTGAGAGAATCTCATTTAATCCCTCGCTGCCATCGTGTTCCAAAGGCAGTCATAAATCTTCAGACGTATGTTTCATAGCCATTCCAGCCACTTGTAATAACAGAGCAATTTGAGGTGGACCAGCTTTCTCAACATTCCAAACAACAATAAAACATTAGTAAACATCAATTAAGTTATTCCAATTGAAAGACATAAAACATTATGAATTAATACCTTTGGTGCAATAGACTTCCCATGTAGCTGACGAGGATCCTCGTCTTCCCCATCGATATCATCCTCATGCTCATGCTCCTCAGCTAACACATGTGCATCATTACAGCTCCTCTTTGTGCTCACATTTGTAGAAGGTTGGATACCCGGAGTCTGTTGGGAAAAATCCATAGATGACGTATGTTCTCTAAACTCCGCCACCATCTCCGGAAAAACCTCTCGTCTAACCTCCTCCATAATCTGCGGAAGAACCACCCGTCTAACATCCGCAAGAACCTGCGGAAGGACCTCCCGTCTAACCTCCTCTCGGATGACATTGCGACCGTCATGTGATGGTGCTCTGCGGTATGTCCAAATGCCTACAAACCCTCCAACACCAAGGACACGTCCAGGGTGGTCTTCCTTCCCAAGGGCGGTAGCCAAGATATCTCGATGCAAGCTACTAGGAACCAATGATCCTTGGGAGCTCTGTTCAACCAGGGACTCCTACAACATATAATTCACAAAATGTGTAAGATGGTGTGTAAGCTTGTTACAATTACAATTAAAATTGAATATTTACTTACAATTTTATCAGCAACAACGCATGTCGAATCAGATGTATACTCTTTCGATGGTTTTTGTCGAGCTTTAATCCATGTGTCATGGCGCGTGGGGGTGGAGCTGGGGGATCAACAACAACCGGAGCATCAGCTGAAGGATCAGATTGACTTGCTAATTCCTCCTGACGTTGTTCTTCCATCAATTTCTCCCTAAGTTTTTTATAGCCCCCACGAGACAATCTGTGAGGATGGACATTCTTCTTTTGGATTGCCTAGGCCTTTTTCCTTTTCTCCTGTTATAAATAACACATAAACAACTGAAGTCAGTAAAAATAAATAAATTTGGTTGACACAAGAAAATACTATAATTAACTGCAACTAACCTCAAAGGCAAGGTCCTGTCAGATCTCAACAAACCTCTGCCACGTATCCTCATCAACGAACGGGTACATCTCACAAGCAGTTTTGTCTGATTGCCCATATATGAATCTGCTAGTGAGGTCTGACTTAAATTGCCTCCAATGCCCACACATAAGAAATCCATCTACTTTTCATTTGCTCAGTATTTGGCACATCATAGGTGAGCTACATTACACAACAAAATGGAGAAATTAGTTATTGATAAGAATATGACTAAACACAATAAACACAAACATAGATGGTAATAGTGATATACCGTGATACTTTCCCAAATCTAGTTCTTCACCATTTCCGGCACATGATCCCAATCCTCATAAAGAATGCTAGCCCTGCTTTTACCTTGGACGAACACAAAAGTCTTGAACCGGGAGGCTTCTGGACCTATCGGGTTTCCAAGCTCATCAAAGTCTATCTGTACCTTCTGATCACCAATACATGCGAGGGTCAATTTTTTAAGGGTTGTGGCATGTCTACCCCTTTTTCTTGACAGCGCCTGAGTGTCCGATCCGCTATGCGAAGGAGGGATGCTCGGCTAAGTATCCGACCCGTTATGCAAAGGAGGGATGCCCAATGTATCATCCATATGCCTGTTTAGACAAAAAAAATAATATATTAGTAAACATAAAGGAAAAATAACAAACATCACTTAGCTTATTTAACTTATAAATCTCAAGATAAACATATGATTAAACATGGATAAATAAAAAAACATAACTTAAAAATGGATAAATAAAAAACATATATAACTAACTTAAACATGGATAAATAAAAATATAACGTAAATATGGATAAATAAAAAAACATAACTTAAACATAAACCTATGGTCATGTATGAATGTTTTCCCATATCCCTTCATGATGATCCTCACAAGTGGCATGTACATTGTCCACTTCATCTTCTTCAATGAAAGTAGGCCTTCGAGATGAGAAAGAAGGAGTCTCTAAAATATCAAGAGTTGAGTCTTGATTTTCATCACTACCATTATGCATGTTTTTTTCTTGGAGAACCACTGACTACCTTTTGTTAGAAGGATCATTGATATAAAACACTTGTTTTGCTAGGAATGCCATGATGAAAGGTCGTTCCCTATAAGCTACCCTGTTAAGGTCCACCAATTTATATCCTAATTCATCAGTTTATACACCATTGTTACTGTCAGCCCACTTACACTTAAAAACATGCACTTTAAATTTAGTGTAATCTGTAACACCCTTTCCGGGGGGTATCACATAACAAACATTTTATAAAAACTATAAGGCCGAAAAAGAGGTTAATTGAAATCATTTAAGAAAGATGGGGTAAATTTTTCCTTTTCACAAGACATAACTATAAAAGTTTGTAACTGTTGAAAATATGTTTAGTATCTTTGTATTTATTATATAGGCATATCATATCATGTAAATAGGAATAGAATCTCCTATATTTATTTTCTAATTATTTCATTAAGCCTATATAAAAGAGACTCCGTTGTGTAGTTTAGACACACGGTTTCAGCATCTCATGCCTCTGTTTTCTCTCTTTCAATATGGTATCAGAGGCTATCCTAGATCCGTTGGGCCACCCGCAGATGTCCAGTCCTGAAAACTTCACGCTCCAAATGTCCAATCTTGGGCGTAAGGGGGGTGTGTTGAAGTCCCACATTAGATAATGATATGGCCTGAGTAATGCTTATAAGTGGGGGGCAACCCTCACCCTATGAGCTAGCTTTTGAGGTTGAGTTAGGCCCAAACCCAAATTCTAAGATGGTATCAGAGCCAGACAGAGGTAACCCTAAAACCGTGCCTACCTGGTGGACCCACTGTCCTCGGGTGACAAAAATTTTCGGCAACAGTGTTCCTAATCCGGTTTGCCGTTCCCGTTTACTGTCTGCCATCTCCAACAGCCACCTGTCGCCGTCAGCCGCCCCTCTTTCCGGCGACATCTGCGGCAACCACCCCCACCACGCGGTGCGCCTCCTCAAGATCGGCCCACCATCGGAAGTACGCCGTCCTCCGCCCAGTCACGTGCCCACACGCGCGGCGCAAAGCTTCTGCCCCTGTTCCGTTAGCTGGCACGTGGAGGCTCCGTTTCGGCCGCCGTTTCCAACGAGGTGGTCGCTGTCCAGAGGCGATTCCAATGCCACCCTTTTCACCCCGATCCAAGCACGTTTGTTTGTGGCGCAGTGTGCGCGAGCCGTTTCGGGATTTTTTTTCCAGGTATCGCGTTGTCGTTTTTGGACCATTTGTTGCTGGTATATGGCCTCTTCTAGTCCCACAGATCCTCTTAAGACTACGGATCCTCCTTAGACATCCCCAGCTAATTATGAAGATTTTCTCCAATGGTTTGAGCATCGCCAGACCTCCGGATCTACTGCTTTGGTTGCACACACTGGTAATTCATATGCTTGTATGTCTCAGTCACCCTCACTTGGTCTTTGGGTTCTTGATTCTGGTGCGTCTGACCATATCTCTGGTAATAAGGCTCTTTTCTCCTCCCTTTCTACATCTGGTTATTTACCTATAGTCACTTTGGCTAACGGTTCCCAATCTCAATCCCAAGGAATCGAAACTGCCCATCCACTCCCTTCCCTGTCAGTTGATTCTGTTCTTTATGTGTCTGGTTGTCCCTTTAATTTACTCTCTGTTAGTTGTTTAACTCATTCTCATGATTGTTTGATTACTTTCACTAAAGACACTGTTATCCTGCAAGACCGGAGTTCGGGGTGGTGGATTGGCACCGGATGTGAGTCTCATGGCCTTTACCAGCTTTCCACCTCGTCCCGGGTTTGCTTTGCCATCGATTCCCCTCTTACCATACATGCTCAGTTGGGTCATCCTGGTCTCCCCAAACTCCAGAAATTGGTGCCGAGTCTGTCTAAGTTATCTAGTTTGCATTGTGAGTCGTGTCAACTAGGGAAACACACTCGTAGTCAGTTTCCGGATCGAGTCAAGGGGCTTCATCCCCTTTTCCTTTAGTTCACTCGGATGTATGGGGTCCTTCTCGTACCATTTCTACTCATGGGTACAGATACTTTGTCACTTTTATTGATGATTTTTTACGGTATACGTGGTTATTTTTAATGACAAACAGGTCTGAAGTGTTTTCAATTTTTCAGTAGTTTTATCAGGAAATTAAAACTCAGTTTGGTGTCTCCATTCGCTCTTTACGCAGTGATAATGCCAAAGAATATTTGTCCCAACAATTTCAAACTTTTATGGCTTCTAATGGCATTCTTCACCACACATCTTATGCCCATACATCTCAACAAAATGGGGTTGCCGAATGCAAAAATCGGCACCTTATTGAAATCACTCGGACCCTTCTCCTTCATGGCAATGTTCCATATCGGTTTTGGGGGGATACTGTTTTGACGGCTTGCTATCTTATAAACCGCATGCCCTCCTCTGTCCTTGATGACCAAGTACCTCACTCGGTCCTTTTTCCCCATATCCCTCTTCATTCACATCCGCCACGTGTCTTCGGGTCCACTTGTTTTGTCCACAATCTCTCTCTCGGACTTGACAAACTCTCGGCTCGCTCACTCAAGTGTGTCTTCCTTGGTTATCATTGGTCCCAAAAAAGGCTATCGTTGCTTTTCTCCTACTCTTCAACGATACCTTATATCGGCCGATGTTACCTTCTTTGAGTTTGTCCCTTACTTTGAGTCGACCCACTCGCCTCCTGAGCCGCTTTCTATAGTCACCCATGTCCCTTCTGCTATTGTCCCTCTTGAGTCTGCTATTGTCCCTCTCGAGAATGTCCCACCAGAGACTCCGCCTGTGGATCCCCCACCTGCTTAGCCATTCCAGACATACCACCACCTCCCACCACCCTCCTTGGTGAACATCCCTGGCGTTACTCCTTCTGCTGAGGCCATGGACTCTTCCCTGGCACCACTTCCGTTACTGGATCCGGCCCCGCCACCTGATACTGACCTTCCCATTGCTCTCCGCAAAGCTATACGTTCTACCCGTAACTCGTCTCCTCATTATATTGCTTTGAGTTATCATCGCCTTTCTCCTTTGGATTATGCTTGCCTTTCTTCTTTGTCGTCTGTCTCTATTCCTAAATCTCTAGGTGACGCTTTATCCCATCCTGGGTGGAGGCAAGCAATGATTGATGAGATGTGTGCTCGTCAAAGCAGTGGTACCTGGGAACTGGTCCCTCTTCCTTCTGTGAAGTCTTTGGTTTGTTGTCGATGGCTTTATACAGTCAAAGTTGGTCCTGATGGTAAAATTGATCGGCCTAAGGCTCGTTTGGTAGCTAAAGGCTACACACAGATATTTGGGCTTGACTATGGTGATACTTTCTCTCCGATGGCCAAAATGGCCTCTATTAGGCTCCTCCTCTCGATTACTGCAATCCGACACTGGCCTCTTCATCAACTTGACATTAAGAATGCATTCCTGCATGGTGATCTTGAAGAGGAAGTGTATATGGAGCAACCACCTGGGTTTGTTGCTCGGGGGAAGTCCTCTACCATGGTTTGTCGTCTTCACAGGTCTCTTTATGGTCTCAAACAATCTCCTCGGGCTTGGTTCAGCAGATTCAGCACTGTAGTGCAACAATTTGGTATGATTTGAAGCGAAGCCGACCACTCTATGTTCTTTCGTCATTCGGCCCAAGGATGCATTTATATGATTGTTTATGTGGATGATATTGTTATAACTGGTAGTGATCAGCAAGGCATACTACAGGTGAAACAACATCTCTCTCATCAGTTTCAGACCAAAGACCTTGGTAAACTCTGATATTTCTTGGGTATCGAGGTAGCTCAATCTAAGGATGGTCTAGTGATCTCACAAAGGAAATATGCTATGGACATTCTTGAAGAGACAGGATTATTGAATGCCAAACCAGTTGACACTCCTATGGATCCAAATGTCAAACTTCTACCCGATCAGGGGGAGCCACTTTCTGATCCAGGGAGATACAGGAGATTGGTTGGAAAATTGAACTACCTTACTATCACTCGTCCAAACATTTCTTTTGCAGTCAGTGTGGTAAGTCAATTCTTAAATTCTCCTTATCAGGACCATTGGGATGCTGTGATACGAATCCTGAAATACATTAAAGGTGCTCCAGGAAAAGGTCTCATTTATGAAGATAGAGGGCATACTCAGATAGCTGGTTACTCAGATGCTGATTGGGCAGGTTCACCCATTGACAGGCGTTCCACTTCTGGGTATTGTGTACTCATTAGAGGAAACCTAATATCCTGGAAGAGTAAGAAACAGAATGTAGTTGCAAGATCCAGTGCAGAAGCAAAATACAGGGCCATGGCATTAGCGACTTGCGAACTCATTTAGTTGAAACAGTTACTGAAAGAACTTCAGTTTGAAGAGACTATGCAAATGACGTTAATCTGTGATAATCAAGCTGCATTGCATATTGCCTCTAATCCAGTTTTCCATGAGAGGACCAAACATATTAAGGTAGATTGTCATTTTATCAGGGAGAAGATCCAATCAGGAGACATCACCACTAGCTTCGTCAACTCCAGTGATCAATTGGCAGATCCTTTCACCAAATCCTTGAGAGGTCCTCAGATTAGTTATTTATGTAACAAGCTTGGTGCATATGATTTAAATGCTCCAGCTTGAGGGGGAGTGTTGAAAATATGTTTAGTATCTTTGTATTTATTGTATAGGCATATCATATCATGTAAATAGGAATAGAATCTCCTATATTTATTTTGTAATTATTTCATTAAGCCTATATAAAAGAGACTCCGTTGTGTAGTTTAGACACACGATTTCAGCATCTCATGCCTCTGTTTTCTCTCACTCAACAGTAACCATTTATGCGTGTAAGGTAAACAGAAACATTTCATAATATAAGGTCGTAAGTTCATAAAGGTTTACATAAAAACCCAACCGAACTACAGAAATAAAACAGAAAGATACAGACTAAACATAAAGAATTGGAGACGCGGCTCCCAAACATAAGATACTTGGAGACGCAACTCCACAAAAGATAAAAGAAAGGTACAGACACTCTGACACCCTACACTGACCGACAACAGACGACACGGGAAGACGTCCATCGGGTCAACCGTGAAATACTTCCTCTGACTTCTCCTTTACGAAAAGACAAGCGAAATAAATAGGAAGGTGTGGATGGATCACCTCACTCCTATTCTCTTCACTCATCGCCTTCCAACTAGGACCCATCAAACAAGACCTAATAGGAACCCTAGCAGGGACTACTGCTGGTATACCTATGGAAGACATCACAGAAGATGACTTATAAGCAACTCGGCTAACAAGCGGCCCATCCCTAACAGAGGGAGAAGGCACTGAACACATCGGTGGAAAAGTCCACCTAGCATTCCACTTACCACTACAACCCTGACAGGAGACGACATCAAGACAAGTGGTGAAGCGGTTAAGAACCCTTCCTTTGCGACCCTTGCGGATGGTGAGTGTGGCTCTTCACATGTACGTTGCTAGAAGCCCATCGTGAATAGATGTCCAAACGTCGGAACCACTCGGAGGCTCAACAGAGAGATGCATCTGAAGCGTCGGGTGAAGTCTCGGTAACACGACCTTCTCGGGAGACAACCAGAGAAGCACACAACGATGCAATACAAAGTAATGAGGTGAGATTCCCATTCATCAACACAAAACATGGCAGAAGTAAAAATGGTACGACATGCAAGACAACAAAATACTAGTCATGCATAATACATCTCAATATCTCATATTATTCAATTAACAGCATAAGACGTCTTCAACACAGGATAATAATGTATAACATGTAAATGTATCCATCAACAGTCATGCAATGCAATGCGATGTACATGACTTAATGCCATATGCCACAAAGGTCAAACTCTGACCCCTACTCCATGGAGCTAACAAACGTCAGAGAGAGTGAATGGGAGGACATGTTCTGTCTACGCCAGCCTTGGGCAAGATGCTACAATATTCGTAACGTGCACGTATCTAGCTTTTACGGAAATACTCTACACCACACATGAAAAGTACTGCATCTAGTCAAAGATGTCACAGCAGCGCACGGAATGCCACGACACAGAAGAATCACGAACTGGTCACTTATGGAATCTCCAACCCTGACATCTTCAAGACCATTTAAGATCGTCAGCGTAAGATTCGCACTCGCATCAAGGTATAAGCTCAACTCCTAGGCTCAATGCCTTCCTGACTCATGCATAACAATGATAATGCTTACACAAAAACAGATGCGATAAAATGTCTATCCACCGGATAAACCTCATGATTCCTCAAGAATCTTGCCGTTATAAGGCTTACACAGATATCATGTGTTAATATTTATTCACAGAATAAAACTCATAGTTCCATAGGAATATTCTTACATAAATCTTTCACTATTAAAGTATTTTAAACTTTTATCCATTGGACAATCTCGTGATCCCTCCGGGATCGAGTCATCACAAGATTATGCAGTTAGACGATGTCCTCGGGTCCGACTCATCGGCCCGTCATCAAACTACTGTTCCAAACCAAAACGTTTCATGTATGTGTTCGTGTCTTATAATATATTTCTCAAGTCCTAAATGTCTTATGAAGAAGGATTGAGAATAATCTAGTGAAGTCTTAGGTCCTTTCTAAGTTAAAGTCTACTTGTCTTTCAAGTAATGAAATACATCTTGATTCACTTAAGTATTATGAATCGATTGATGAATGAATCATCAATGGTATAACATATGGTCTTGTTCCACCATGTCCTATACTTTCTTATCTCTTTCTTTCACTCTAAGTTAATTACTCAACTTAGGGTTTTACACTTTGGAAATTCTTTAGCTTTGAGTGCAAAACTCTTTTGTAAAAAGACGAGTTCATAACAGATATTTGTTTTATACCTTGACGAAGTGCCTTAGTACCTTCGATTCAAGTCTTATACTTTGAAAACATTATTTTAAAAAGGTTTGTAGTTTCAATTAAACGTAAAGTAAGAAAGTTGGAGTTTAAAACTTTTTTGCATAAACTAAAGGACAGAAGTCTGCTCAAGTCCAATCCTTTTTAATTTGAAATCACGTATATGTAAACTTGAATTTAAATATTGCATTGCAATCAAAGATCGGTTTTACGTTCAAAACATACTTAGTAACCAAAAGTTACATAATATTTTCTCAAAGTTGTTTGTTATTGAGAACATTTGATTCATTAATTTTTAAAATATCATTTGATTTACTTAAGCCATAACTTAATATTAAAATACATTTCCCTTGTTTTAATAATCTCTTGAATGAATATAAGGTTGTTTTTCAATCAAATAATGTTTCTTTGTTTTGCTTAGTTCATCGTTCATTGATTCCTTTTTAGAGTTGTAAAAATCATTTAAGTTGCAAAGATTGAAGTTGAAAATCCTTTTTATTTATGCTTTAGCCGAATCCTATACTAGGTTTAATGTGAAGATTTTGCTTCACCAACATCAATCATAAGCAAGAGTAATTATCAATGCATCAAAATGAATAACATAACATCCAATTCCAAAAATCAACACAAAACCCGTATACAGAATTTTCAGAATTTCAAGCATCAACTTGTGACAAACATTTGATTGACCAAACGAACTTAGATTTGAGCAAATGAGGACTCGTATGAAAGCTTAGGATGTCTAATTTTTTGCTAAAAAATTTATTTTCATAAACAGGAATTGAGTCTGTAAAGTTTCACGAAATACGCCACTGTAGTCAGAATCAAAGACAGAAACTTATGCTTAGATTGAAACAGGTTTTCAAGGGTCAAATCTCCATGAAACTAAACGAAATTTGTTATCAAAATAAAGCCCAAGATGTCTAGTTTCAGGATCAAAAACAAGTTTTGAAATATGAGGTCTATGTTGAGAGAAAATACGAAATGAATCACACAAGGTCATATCCAAAAATCACATTTTCACAAACACTTTTTAACAAAAAGATGGAAGAACCCTAGGTTAGGGTTTTCCCTCACATAAAAGTTATTTTCAACCATTCAAACACATCAATGAACACAAATCAAGCAATAAATAATTATTACAACATTGTTCTCACAGAGAACCAAATAGAGAAAGTGGCAAAACCCTTGGTCTAGGGTTTTCCCCAAACCAAACCCATAAACCATTTTCACTACCACCAATGTGTTGTGATGTGGTTCACTCCCCCATTACCTCAATGAAAATCCTTTGTAAATGAGACAACTCCAACACCAAGAACAAGGAGGTGGCCGAACCTATACATGTAAGAAAAACAAGATTTTGAAACTTGTTTTGCAAAGATCATGAACTAGAAGAAGTTTGCTCATGATTTAAAGTAAGGAAATGAAGAGAAGATGAGTTCATAAACTTACTTAGTGAAGAACACATGATGAACAAGGTTGGTGTTCTTGAAGTTCAAGAAAGTTCCTCAAATCAAGAAACTTCCTTAATGAAAGTTGTGGAGGAGATCAAAACTAACAAGGTTATGATTTTAGATTTTAGAAACAAGCTTTGGTTCATAAACTATGAAGCCAAAACCGTGAGGGATATGAAGAGAGGGAAGAGAGAAAATGAAGAGTTCTTGAACAAAAAGTGCTTTGATCTTAGAAATGAAAAAGATAAAGTGTTTGGAGTGTTTTTCCAACACTTGGCCGTATGGCCTTAAGCATATGGTCACCAAAATTACTTAAACTTTATGACATGGTGATGGTAATTTGTGTAAGGAATTGAATGGCCAAGATTCAATCAAGTACATAGGTGTTGAGTTATCATGCAAAGTAGAAGAGATTAACCATAAATAGGTTAATTAGCTTTCTCCATAACAGGTAAGGTTGATAGGTTATTAATCAAGAGTCATAGGAATTTAATCCATTGGTTAAAGGAATGAAATGATTGATTGTTGTCATAAAGGTGACAACGTCTCGTAAAGCGTGAAATGCAGTCATGAACTACTCCTGGCTCTGGGTCAGAATAACTTCCCCGGCCCTGACACACGTCCCAAGGTAAAGCGGTCCCAATTAAAATAATATTTTTTCGGTTCCAACTCAAAACAGCACCCTAGGTTCAAAACATCATCTTATGATTATTAAGCTCATAATTGGAATTCAAATGTGAATTTCCAATTATTAACTATCATTATAATTATGATTAATTAAATTATGTTCTTAATCAAGTTATTCACACAAGCAGTTAAAAAGACAGATATAGGATTTCTGGGATGTTACAACACTACCCTCCAAAAAGAAATTTCGTCCTCGAAATTTACCTTAAAAGAGAAGCGGAAAATGTTTCCTCATCCTATCCTCCAACTCCCAGGTGGCATCACCTGAAGTCTGGTTCTAGATAACCTTGACCAAGGATATCTCTTTCTCTCGTAGTTGTTTTACTCTTCGGTCTTCTATCTTGTCACGGAGTACCTCATAGGTTAACTCCTCCTTTTAAGTATATTGTATCAACTTGACGACACGGAAAAGATCACCAAGGCAAATCCTTGTAAATTTCAAAACTCGAAATCCATTACGAAGATTCGAAAGTGAAAGAGAATAAGGATCATGGGTATGGAACAAATTCCGATACCAAGTCAATAGAAAACTGTAACTCCCATTCCGATGGCAATCCTGACACACCTTCCGGAAAAACAATTCGGGACAAGAAAAGTTTTCCAAGAGTTTAGAACTCAAATCAACTCCACTCTAGGTCTTTTTAAAAGGTAACGATAAAATTCGGGAGCATCTTTACTCAAAGCAGCTCTTATTTGACTGGCTAGGAAGTAGGCAGTCAGAAATTCTCAATTTTAAGAAACTTTTAAATTTTTGCCTGTAAGGCCAAAAGAATATGATTAGAAAGTAATCAATCCCAATTCAAGAATTGTATTCTTTTGCGGAAGAAGCAAACGAATCAAGTTATTAAAAGTCTCAGTTTCAACAATAACTGAGAATCCAAACAATCTTGATCAAAATGATTTGTTCATCAAAAGGATGGAAATAGTCAAATCAGAAGAGGATGAAGAAACTATAAATTTCAATTGGTTCGCGCAAAGTCATAGGCAATAGAAGTAGAAATGATGAAATCAAATCAACTTAAATCAATTCAAATCAATCCAAATCAAGAGGACAAAGAAGACATAAGCATTCCAACAATTTTCACCTTGTCATAGACAATAGAAATGACATGTGTCTAAATCAAACAGTATAATTAAAGGTTTTCTTGCTATGATACTATCTCCCTAGACAAGATCATCAGATCGTGAGGCTTCAGCTTTACTCATTGTTGTTGACTCTACTCCTTGCTGGTTGCAAGGCAGTTTGCTCCTTGTTGGCTACAGATTCCATCTTACGTTGATCACCGGTTCTTGGAACATGCCCCGATTTTCCACACTTGAAACAGATGACGCCTTCGATAGTGCAGCACTTTGTTTCGTGGTCTTGTCTGCATTTTTGGCATCGCAGTGTAGAAGTCACTGGCTGGCTAGACTTACTACTCCCTCTGAAGGGTTGTTAATCGTAAACATTTACGACATGACCAGGCCTTCCACATTGGAAACAAACGACTTCCTTTGAGTTGCAGCCTCTAGTTGTATAGCTTTTACCACACTCCTTGCATCATGGTGGAGGTACTACGAACTAACGAGCCCTTGCTACTCCTTTCGTAAGATTATTGTTGTTGCGGCTGGTCCCTCGGTGGCCTTGCATACATTTCTTGTTGGAACCTGGTGTTGTTGTTGCCCCTTGTGAACATAGGCGATCCAAGATGGCGTTGTCTCTCTTCGCGAGTCTTCATCAGATCTTCGGTTAGGAAGCACTCGTTCATCAAAACTGAAAACGCTCTGACCCTTAAGGTAGCACTGCTCCTTGAATCTTGTCCTGTAAGCCTCACTCAAACTTTATGCACTTCCGTTCCTCATCGGGATGAAGTTGGAGATAGCTTGAATACTTAAACAGGGACTCAAAACGATCAGCATATTCCGCGACAAACATTCCTCCTTGATGTAGTCGTAGAAACTCCATTTCTTTCAAGGTGCCTTGCACTCGTCGGAAAACACTTGTTCAGAAACCCATTCTGAAGCACTCTGCAAGCGACAACTGTGTCCTCAACCTCTAGCAACTAGAAGCTACTATCCACCAACTCAGAGTAGGTACACATAAAAGAAAGCAAAACCATCACTATTCTATCCAACAACAACAACAACAAATAATGATAATGATAATGATGATGATGATGATGATGATGTAAACAACAACAACAACAACAACAACAATAATAATGATAATGATAATGATGATGATGATGATGATGTAGAGAATAACAAACAGTTGTTGTCTTCCTTCCGGAAACACAACACAAAGAACAAACAACGCAAAAGGATAGACTGAAGTTATCATCCTTTCCAACATTGTATCCTTTCGGAAAACAATAAAACAGAAAACAAACAGCGAAAAAACAGAGGAAACACAACAAAAACGACGACAGACCAAACCCAAAGCCCGAAAAGACTCGGCCAGCTCTGATACTACTAATGTAACACCCTTTCCGGGGGCATCACATAACGAACATTTTATAAGAACTATAAGACCGAAAAACGAGTTAATTGAAATCATTTAAGAAAGATGGGGTAAATTTTTTCTTTTCACAAGACATAACTGTAAAAACTTGTAACCGTTTATGCGTGTAAGGTAAATTGAAATATTTCATAATATAAGGTCGTTAGTTCATAAAGGTTTACATAAAAATCCAACCCGACTGCAGAAATAAAATAGAAAAATACAGACTCAACATAAAGGATTGGAGACGCAGCTCCTAAACATAAGATACTTGGAGACGCAGCTCCACAAAAGATAAAAGAAAGGTACAGTTAGTCTGACATCCTACACTAGCCGACAATAGACTACATGTGACGACGTCCCTCGGGTCAGCCGCAGAATACTTCCTCTTACTTCTCCTTTACGGAGAGATAGGCAAAAGAAATAGGAAGGTGTGGATAGATCACCTCACTCCTATTCTCTTCACTCATCACCTTCCAACCAGGACCCATCAAACGAGACCTAACAGGAACCCTAGTAGGGAATACTGCTGGCATATCTATAGAAGACATCGCGGAAGTTGACTTATAAGAAACTCTGCTAACAAGCGGCCTATCCCTACCAGAGGGAGAAGGCACTGAACACATCGGTGGAAAAGTCCACCTAGCATTCCACTTACGACTACAACCCTGACAGCAGACGACATGAAGACAAGCGGTGAAACGGTTAAGAACCCTTCCTTGAGGACCCTTGCGGATGGTGAGTGTGGCTCTTCGCATGTACGTCGCTAGAAGTCCATCGTGACTAGATGTCCAAACGTCGGAACCACTCGGAGGCTCAACAGAGAGATGCATTTGAAGCGTCGGGTTAAGTCTCGGTAACACGACCTTCTCAGGAGACAACCAGAGAAGCACACAACGATACAATACAAAGTAATGAGGTGAGATTCCCATTCATCAACACAACACATGGCAGAAGTAAAAACGGTAAGACACAAAAGACATCAAAATACTAGTCATGCATATCATACATCTCAATATCTTATAATATTCAATCAATAGCATAAGAGATCATCAACACAGGATAATAACGTATAACATGTAAATGTATCCATCAACAGTCATGCAATGCAATGCGATGTACATGACTCAATGTCATATGCCACAAGGGTAAAACTCTGACCCCTACTCCATGGAGCTAACAAATGTCGGAGAAAGTGAATGGGAGGACATGTTCCGTCTATATCAGCCTTGGGCAAGATGCTACAATATTCGTAATGTGCACGTATCTGGGTTTCACGAAAACAATCTACACCAAACATGAAAAGTACGGCATCTATTCAAAGATGTCACAGCAGTGCACGGAATACCACGACACAGAAGAATCACCAACTGGTCACTTATGGAATCTCCAACCCTGACATCCTCAAGACCATTTAAGAACGTCACCGTAAGATTCACACCCGCATCAATGTGTAAGCTCAACTTCTAGATTCGTACCCACATCAAGGTGTAATCTCCAACCCTAACATTCTATTAACGTTATTTTATTTTTTATTTTCTTAAAACTCACGAGAGAATATTTTTAACCAAGATGGGCTTCAAATCTAATTCCAAAATCCTTTTATGAGTATAAGATTTTTTTAAGACAAAGAACAAAAACTTTCTCCTTTTTATTATTTTATTTTTGAACAAAACCAAGATTAACTAAGTTCTTTGCCAGCCCCAAATGTCTCTTCTGAAAATATTAACAACTACGGCTATGTTTGGACTGGTGGAAGACGATGAATGGAATTGAACATAATGCAACGGAATGAAAAGGAATATAATGGAATAAAAAACATATTTCATTATTTGGATATTTTATGATGGAATAGAACAAAATTCTCATTTCATCGTTTAGGAAATGGACAAAATGGAACGAAATATGACTTTTTTATTCCTATATTACACTTACTTTAAAAGCACTAATATTTTATTTATTGTAACTTACATAAAGTGATTTTTAACCATTCAATTACTTCTTGAGTTTAAAATTGTTGACTTCAAGCATTTTAGTTCATTTCATTATCTTCTTTTATCTTTTTAGTTTGCCCTAACTCACGAGAGATTGGTTTTAGAGGTGGCAAATGAATGGATTGGATAAATTTTTATTCACATTATAATGGATGGATTAAAAATAATTCATTAATCCATTATGATCCATTAAAATTTCATTAAAAAAATCTAATCCATCCATGATCCATTTAAAAAATCCATCAAATTCATCCATTAACAATTATTTTACGGATGAATATCCAATCCGTCCATGAAAAATATTTTAAAAAATTAAATAATTTTTATGACTATTTCCAAATAATATCTCTTCCATCCACACAAAAAAAAAAAATTCCAAAATAATTTTTTTGCCTATTTTTTTTTGTAATTAACAATTCATCACAAATCACCTACACAAGGAATGCAAATGTGAGCAAAACACCAAAAAATTTATTGTTCTGCTTTTAATAGCAGCAAATTGATTTAATTTTTGAAGTTTGATTTTTTATCATTTATTTATTTTTTTCATTTTTATCCAATGGATTATTTTTTTGTTTTATGAAGTGGTCCAATAGATTTTAGAATAATGGTGGATAGAACACAACCATCCATAAAATAAAATAATCCAATTCATCCAGTCCATTGTTAATTTTTTTTTTTTTTGCTGTGGATGGATTGGATGGATGTTCATTTGGATGAACTGGATGGATGATAGAGAATAAGATTTTTTTGCCACCCCTAGTTGGTTTTCACAATGTCCAAACGCTTGTTGTATTGGACCATATGCAACAAATACAACATATAATACGATCTCAATATTTTTTGTTGTTACTAGAAGTTCTTATTGAAACAATGAATGTGTGCTAGCTTGAAACAAAGACATCAACACGTGATATGATCATCAATATGGTTGTAGCTGTGGACTTTACGACACTAGGAAAACTTTAAAATGAATAAATTAATGTATGGCAAGATATATGCATTTTCCGAATTTAAAGTCATTTGAATTTAACCACTGCATTTGAATTTAACTTCTGCATATATTCTTGCTGTTCAGAATCTTAAAGAACATGAAATTTATTTGGAGAGGCGATGAGCTGAGAAAAGATCAACCTAAGAAAATTAGCTAAAACCAAGAAATGTATATAATTTAAACCGGGTTTTTAGAGTGTGTTTCGATAACTGTGTAATAAAACCAAAGGAGCTTTATTGGTCGGGTATTCTCTTCATTTGGCCCATGTTCTCGGATTGATATAAAAGTCTCGTACCGTCCTTATCTCGACCCAATCTTCCAGTACGGTACACGAGTCCCCCAAGCTCTAAGCTTTATCAGAGTGAAGGAGGTTTATTGGCTGAGTATTAGCCGCTTTGAAAAGTTGCAAAACTTCGCCTTTTTCTTTTTACCTTTTTATCCCCTCGTAATGAATTCAGACATCCTACCGTCCCACGTCATTCACAAGCCTTGAGAGTCACGCCTTTTATGCCATGTCCTTTTACCTCCAAGCCATCATTACTATTCTACTTCTCTTCCCTATGTAGCTATTTACTTTTACACAGCTACCTCTACCCTATTGATTTCTCCTTTAATGAGTAGACAAAACGTTTATGTCGATTATGCTTCGTCTAATTCATTATTTCAGTTGTTGCCTTCATTCGCTAATAAATAGCTCCTTCATTTGCTTGTTTTACTCCCTCTTTACCTTTCCCTGCGTTCCTCCATTCCTTGTAATCCTCTTACCTTCATTTCCTTCTCAGCTGTTTCCTAGGTACGTCCTTCTCTTTCTATAGATATTTTGGCATTTCATTATGAGTTCTCCGAATCCACCTAGAAATTCTACCTTTGCTACAAACCCCGATATTCTCACATTGGAAGACTCTTCATCATCTTCCCTTTCCCTATCTGTGGCTTCTGCACACTCGAATTCGATTAATTTGGGAGATGACATTTCAGAGTCATCTAATAATCGTGCCAAAAACCCTATCGTTTTACCCACTCCTCCAATTCCTACCTATGAATGGGTTCACCCTGATGTTGTGGGGTATTTCTCCAGTTACAAACTGAGGAGTCCATACTTGCACTGAGGACCGAGATTAAACTTTCTTTCCTAGAAGAAGAAGACAATTTCTTCTGCTTCCCTTGTTCGGAGTTTGAGCGAGTGTTCCTGAGATGCGTAGAACCTGAGCTTCCCTTTGTGTTTATGTATAAAACCCTATTTGCCCAGCTGAAGATTACCCCCCTTTTCTCTACTTTCCAATGTCAAATTTTATCTATTTTGAATGTTGCTCCCACTCAGCTTCACCCAAATAGTTGGGCTTTCTTGAAGGCTTTCGAGATCCTTTGTTCATGGATTGAGATGGATGTCTCGACTTCAAGATTTCTCCATTTCTTCTCTGTGAAAATGGGTAAACAAGCCCGTTGGGTTTCTTTAAATGGTCGACATAATAACTGAATTTTCTCCCCTTTCACTTCATCATACAAATTCAACTTCAAAACTGAAGTTAGATCTGCCACTAAGAAATACGATTTCTTTTTGAATGAAAAAGGACATCCACAGTTTCCGTTGTACTGGACTCGTTCTCCTTCTCGCTTTTCAGTACCTTATTTCAGGTTGTCATCGAGCATAGGAGGTGATATTGACTTCCTTTCCGAGCTTGCTCCCATTAGTTGTTCCGACATTTTGAGACTGCTCACTTCTAGTAAACCCAAAAAACTCTTTAGGCGTAAGTTTCAGTAGTTATTTTGTTGTTACCTGTTATATTCTATTCAACTTTCTCTCCCTGTGGCTAATTAATCTTCTCTTCTCAGAAACCATGGCATACAAGCTTCCTCTTATTGAAATGAGAAAACTTCGGCTCAAGCGAGAAAAGGTCGCCCAAGCAGATGTTGAACCTGTTAATTCTGCTCCCCTTCCCGCTACCGAAGAAGTTGTTGTGCTGATCGAGAAGCA
Organism: Ammopiptanthus mongolicus; assembly: GCA_039655645.1. Classification (NCBI taxonomy): domain Eukaryota; kingdom Viridiplantae; phylum Streptophyta; class Magnoliopsida; order Fabales; family Fabaceae; genus Ammopiptanthus; species Ammopiptanthus mongolicus. The sequence continues at coordinate 75,389,748 of CM077348.1, read as the reverse complement.
CACTGCTCAAGCGCCATCCCCCTTCGGCAAGAAAGAAAATATTGTTGATGCCGCGAAGAATGAAGTCGGGGTTCCCTTTTCGCAAGTTCAAGCTTCTGCTTTGGCCACCCATTCGGAAAAGAAGAACCCGACACCTAAAAAAAATGGTTTGATTTTTCACGTGTCACCTCTAACACTTTGTGGGGTCACGACTTTAATCCCCAACAAATCATCGATTCCCATCTGGCGCATTCTACTGATGCTGAGGTGTTACAGAAGTATGGTATGAATTCCGGATATGAAGCCATTGAAACTTATGCTTTACGCACTGCGGAGTTAGCTCGGTTGGCCGAGAAGGAGAGAGAGAAGCTACTTCAAGAAAGAGATCAAATGAGGAAGGATTTTGCTAAAGTTGAAAGTTTGAAGAAGGAATTATCGCTTGCCAAAAAAGAAATGAACACTCTTGCCCAACATTGTGATAGCATCACTACCCGGAACCAAGAACTGACTACCTTGAATCATGATCTAACTACCGAGATTGATAAAGTTAAAGAAGAAGACAAGTCTGCTAAAGCCGAGAAGACCTCAGTTGTCATTGAGCTTAAGAACGCAAAGAAATCTATCAGTGATCGGGAAAATTCTCTTGCAGCTTAGAAATTAAAATAGGAAATTGAGGTTCACTCCTGCAAAGCTGCAATGATTGATCAATATGTAGCGGGATTTGATTCCACCATTGTTCAAGTTCACCTTATTCTTCCTAAGGCTGACATGTCCACAGCCAACGTGTGGAAAGAAATTGTTGATGGGCAGCTTGTTGAGCCTATGGATGATGAGGTGGTGCCTGAGTTCTCCCTTGCTTATGAGACCAATGACAGGGTCAACGCAGGGGATGTTATCGACTAAAATTTAGGATTTTTTTCTTTATTGTGACTGCTTTTGTTGTACCCTCTTTTGTTTGGCTGTGCTTATTGGAATATCTTCCTTTTTTACACTTCTACTTTCGCCTTCACTAATGTTTTGTAATCCTAATAATCTTCGAGCTTAACAGAATTGCATACTACGAAATAGTTATAACGTTTAGGCAACACATCTATTTTTCTCTGGCATTGTAGTATCGTTTCTTTAATTTTCCCAACATTGTGCTTGACTTTAGAGTCCTTCGCCTTTTAACTCCCATAATATCTTTTACCCAAGTCTTGCTCGGTTTAAGGTCTTTATCTCCTTTGAACTCCCATAATGTCTTTTACCCGAGTCTTGCTCGGTTTTATGGTCTTTATCTCCTTTTAACTCCCATAATGCCTTTTACCCGAGTCTTTGCTCGTTTTTAAGGACTTGATCACCTTTTCGCTCCAATAATGCCTTTTACCCGAGCTTTTGCTCATTTTTAAGGACTATCTTTCAAAAACTTACTTAAGTTGTTTTCTCATATTTATGTTCACACGATTTCTTTAAAGAAAACAATCTACCATAAGATCGTAAAAAATGCAATGTATCATACCCATACCACAAGATCACCAAAAAAAAAAAAACTTCGTTGATTATATACATGGGAATTCAATGTGCCTCGTTAAAACCTTCCCGGCCAAAAACCCTCTTTTGGGGAAAAAGACCGGGGTAGGAAAAAAAGTACACACCTTTTACACAAATTTAGCTAAAATATAACCTGAGATGGGAAGTGTTCCATGTCCGAGGTATGACTGCCCAAAGAACTCTTCCAGACTGTATGCTCCATTTTCTAAGCTTTCCGTCACTCTGAAAGGTCCTGCCCAGTTGACAGCTAATTTTCCTTTCGTTGAATCTTTACGCGCTTCTCCTTGGAATCTCAGCACAAGGTCACCTATCTTGAAGCTTTTCAGTTTCAACGTCGAGTAGTATGTCCGAGCTACTCTCCTTTTACTGGCTTCTTCTATGACTTTTGCCCTTTCTGTAACACCTCGTTTTCTTGTTTAGTGTGTGGGGCATAAGTTAAGCATGTTTAAGGGCTTAATTATGTTCCTTATGGGTTGATGAAGCTATGGTCCAAATTTGAGATAATTTGACCTTGGAACGGGCTCAGAAAGTGCAAAAACGTGGAAGAACGGATCCAAAACGTGAAGGAACGCTAATCGAGCGATTAATTAATTAATTAAATAATTAATGAAGCGTTAGAATATTAAAGTTAAGTAGAGCTTGAGTACAATAGGCTTTTAGGGATAGCCTAAAAATATTACAGAAAAGTATCCCAACAGTATGTTACGGGGGAAAATGCAGAAGAAAACGTCCAGACATGACGACAGGACAACACGGGATGACACGTGTCGCGATACTAACATGACACTTGTACTCCACTTATTCCTAAACAACCTAACCTAATGATACATGTTTTCCACTAAATATTTCTAACTAAACCTAAGCATAACACCGAACACCTAATACTTCCACTAACTAGCCTAATAATCATAAAATAATGGATATAGTAAAAACTAATATAAAGTCATCTTCTCCACCCTATTTGCATGCATGACTAGAAATGGAAGTGAAAGAATTTCACTTTCAAAGAAACCATTGTTGAACCTTTGAGAGCTCGGTTTGAGTAGTTTCGGTCATCGAAATTTTAAACCAATCGCGTATTCGAGTTCGTACCTTTGACGCCTTCATACTGCTACCTTTGCATGTGACTTTCCTCGAGGTAAGTCGTAACGCCGTAATGTCGACATTTATTCTTTTTAATCTATTTAAGTCCGTTCTACTCTCGTTCTTAATCCCGACATCATTTCAATGCGTTTTAGGCTTTTACGGATTTTTCTTCCAACTCAGTCAATTGGGAAACCAACCAAGGGAGGCGAGGCAGATCTGACCTTGCAGTGTACAACTGCTATTCTTGTAAGCTTTTCCTTCATTTTCGTGCCTTGATTCAAATTGGTTCATTGTTTCGATTCCTGTTGTTGATTATGTGGTTGTTTTGGGTTTTCTGGCTGTTTTTGGACCCCATGCGCGTGCTGGAGGCTATTTTTGGTCCAATTCACATGTGGGGGGTGCCAACGTCAGATTCGAGGTTGTTGTTGGAGAGCGTGCCAAAAGAATGGACGCTTTCGAGAGCTGTATAGGAAAGCATGCACTTTCAGGTGGGGAGAAAGAATAGATATCGTCGGGAAGGCAAGCGTAGTGTAAAATGTATAGATGTGTAAGGGAGCCTTAAACCCTACTAGAGGCTAAACCCTAGGCAAAGTACCTAAACCCTAGGTATAGGTATCTTTGGGGCTATCCCCGCTAAGACATACCCTAGGTTAGACCATGTTGTTATTGAGGATGATTTTCTATGCATGTCTGTTGTGCTGTTAGTTGTTGCTGAATTACATGGTTATATGCATGATCTGCTTATGTGATTAATTGCTATATTGTCATGCTAGTTGTTTGAGTAATGTTATTGTTATTGTTGAATTGGATGGACTGTTGATTACTGTGAGGTGAGATTGATGAGTTATTCGGGTTGATACCGTTGAGGTTCTGATCGTTGAGCTGTGGCTCGTGGGCGCAAGGCGTCATGTTGATGTTTCTGTGTATGCAAGGCATCGTGGCTATGGTCGAGTGTTTAGGTGTGAGGTTTCGATATCAACTCGTGATGGACGGATATTGCATAGCATATCATGATGAACTCATACTTGTCCCAATGGGGGATGTCCAATTAGGGACGTGATGAACTTATACTTGTCCCAAGCGAGATGTCCAATTGGGGACGTGATGAACTTATATTTGTCCCAAAAGGGGATGTCCAATTGGGGACGTGATGTACTTATACTTGTCCCTAAGCAGGATGTCCAATTGGGGACGTGATGAACTTATATTTGTCCCAAGCGGGGATGTCCAATTGGAGACATGATGAATCGGCCGACATGCATAAAGGGGTTAGTATCCCTAGTAGATGTTTGATCTGTGCGTGAGAGCATTTTGAGATCGTTGCTAATGTTTGACTCGAGAGATGGTTGCTTGAGTGTTGTCCGCTCTATGTGTTGCATGCTACATGTTAATGTTCTATATTACTGCTTCTTTCCTGTTTATGATGATGTATGTGTTCTTATCTTCCTGTTTCTCTAATTTGTATGTGTTATTATTTGCTTACTCCCGAGAAGACAACGAGGTCGCAGAGGAGGATGGACCCACGCCAGCACCCATATGTGACGGCAGCACTGAGGATCCCGGTGCTGGGAGATATTGAGATCATCTATCACGACGACCAAGGCAGGCAGGTGGACCTTGCTATGTTTCTGACCGTGTATATGGGACAGGTCAGCTTGTGCTTCAGGAGTAGTGTTCCACCTTTGAGGACATCATCAGACCCTACCGAGTTATCCAGTTCCTCCTATTCTCACACATGTGGTACCCACCGAGACCACGCATCCAGGAGCAGATGTGGGCAGTGCCAGTTTCTTCTCATGTCACCAGTAGGAGGGGCTTTGCCTTACGTGGACAGCGGAGGAGAAGCGAGCAATACTTGAGGATGTCATACTGCTTTCTTCGAAGAGAAGGCTCGTCATACTGCTTTCTTCGAAGAGAAGGCTCGCCTATCTCCACCGGGATCATCGCATCTGCTCCATAAACCAGCCTGAATGGAGTCTCTTGTGTGGTTGATTGCAGTGTGCAGTGGTAAGCCCATAAGATACTCGGATGTTCTTCAGCCCAAGCACCTTTTGCGTGACCTAATATTTTCTTCAGCTCATCGATTATCACCTTGTTAGCCGCTTCTACTTGGCCGTTGGTTTGAAGGTGTTCCACTAACGAGAACCTTCTTTTAATTCCCAAATTTGTGCAGAACTCACAGAATTGTTTATCTGCGAATTGCTTTCCATTGTCATATATGATTACTGCTGGGACCCCATAACGACATACAATGTTCTTCTAGACAAACTTTTGGACTTGCTTGGCAGTGATCCTCGCTAGTGGCTCTGCTCCTATCCACTTTGTGAAATAGTCAACAGCAACAAGGAGAAATTTGATTTGTCCCTTTGCCTTGGGAAAAGGACCAACAATGTCAATCCCCCACATGTCAAAGGGCCAGGCTGATGAGATGGGGTGGAGTTTTTCCAACCTTGTATGTTTCACCACGCCAAACTTCTGACACTCTTCTGACACTTCCCCCTTATATGGGCGGTTGCCCACATCATTTTTTTTTTTTCGTATAGTTGCTCGACCTTTTCATTATCCATCAACCTGCAATCTTCAACGGCAGATGCACATCTCTCTTCAAAATCATTCACGTCAAGATTACCCAGCATACAAGTCTTGAACATTTGAGTGAACCTAATGTTGCCTACATTTGTCGTCACATTGTGTATGAGGTGCCAGCCGCATAGCCTATGATGGGCATCTAGAAATACATCACTGATTGCATTCCTTATTGCCAAGTCACCATCAATGATGATGCAAGTCGGACACTTCCTCCTCATTGCTTGTAAAAAAATTCTAAAACCCACACGTAGGTCTCTTCCTTTTCGTCCGACATAATAGCACAACCAAAAACACAGGTTTATTTGTGATGGTTGACATCAGAAAAAACAACGACAAGACACTTGTACTTATTCCTACCATAAGTTACATCAAATGCCAATACATCGCTGAATACTTCATAATCGGTTTGCCTGCTTCCATCGGACCAAAACAGATGCAATAACCTACCATCGACGCCCACTTTATGCCTCCAAAACAATGTTGGGTCGGTTCTGCGTAACTCGGGCAGGAACTTTACAACCTCTTGGACATCACTTTCTTGACACCGTCTTTCCTTTTGAATACAATTCTATAACTCCTTCTTTAAAAAACCAATCATATGATAGCCGCTCAATTGGCTGGCAAATTATCCATAAATCTTTGGAATGCTAATGCCACTATTGCCCATGCTATTGAATTAGGCAACATCTGCATCTGACATCTTCCTGTGTGACCTCAATAATCCAAAATATTTTTGCCTAAGTAATTCATGGTTATGATAATCACAGAAACTCAAGGTGATTCGCATTTCTACCTGGCAACCAAATCTAGTTAACGCTCTGTGCTCCCTCCACCGATTGGGCATATTCATGCACTTCTGCCATCGAAACCCATCACACGAACACACAAACTGTTGCCATGTGATTTAATTATGAATGTTCTTACCCCCGCTTGTTTTTCCTCACACCAAACCCATTCATTTTGCCATACTCATTATAGAACACATATGGGACATCGACAATAACAAAATCTAAAGACCATACCTCACTGCGGGGTTAATGTCTCGAAATCAAACTCCTTTAAGAAACCACTTCCATGGACCGAGACATTATCATCTTCCCCATGAGAATTGTTGCCTTCTAACTCGTATTCTTTGTCATCATCATCAAATCAAAGGTCGCCAATACCCTACAAAATAAGACGACTTTATGGATAAAAAAATCACACCATCATGAAATACACGAATGTCGGTTGTTTGTAATTAATTGATTGATTCATGCAGTGTTCAATTTTGGGTCAGCCAACCTCTTCGATGTTGTCGTCCTCCATCGCATTGTTCACCGTAAAGCCCTCTGCTGGACATTTGCAGTAGCGATGGATAAACCCTTGCTTGCCCGATAACGAGTTGTTTCCGACTGAAGGTTTACACACTGATTTCGTCTTCAATTACCGAGGCCGAACACTGTGACAAGCCATTCTCAAAATCCTTCGGATTCACCTAAAAAAACAATTCGATAGTATCCGATAAAGCTGACCTACTAACCGGGAGGAAAAAAATTTTGTAACCGGTTGCATTTCCACGAAGCCGACTATTTCAAGTTGTCCTTAGCGGAGGGCCGGTCCCCAACATTTTAGTTAGAGGACTAAAGAATCCTACATTATAAGATGATGATTTGACTTGAGATGAGATGGTATAAGCAGAGACAAAGTTATTAGAGTTGAGGACCTTGAGCATCCCACCCATCATTTAGATCATCATCCACTCAAATATTTTGTAGGCGTTTTGTTTAAACTTAAATAAAAGAACTTTAAATATTTTAAAAATTTTATTTTTGAAATATCTTTTATGTATATAAGAAGCTATTTTACGTTTAACTACAATAATTTTTTTACCTTCTCTCTTTTCTCGCAAAAAAATCTTTAAAAATTAGAAAATATAATTTCTCAAAAAAACTAAATTTCAATTTTATTTTAGCTTCTACTTTTGGTATAAAAGTCCAACCAAACAAATTTGTAAGTGTCAGAAATGATTTTTTAGTAAAAAAAAAAAAAACACGTTTGTAAAAAAAAAAAAAAAAAAACTGAATCGAAAATGGCCTCCTTCTCAGTCAACTGTTCTAACAAATTCCGACAAAATAATTTAAAATAAATGCAACAGCTACGTTAAACAACTATTCTGCGTAAATCTATGAAACCAAACAGCCACGAAATATTTATGAAAGAACAAAGTATCACCTATTCACAGCTTTATTACCCAACAAGGCAGCAGAATGTGCAAGTTTATATATCTTCTCGAAATCATACTGTGCAATTGCCTCTTTGTCAAATATCGCTTCAGACAAAACAACTGCTGATGCTCCTCGCAAAATATATTCCCCAATAGAATCTACAAGCAATTAAAGAAGAAGTCATACATTGGATGTTCATTTATGCCAATGGCATTAATTAAATCTACCAATTAAAATGCATACATCTGTCTATTGTACACGAACGTATCAGTTTACTATATAGCTATTTGTCAAAAGTTGTTATATAAAATAGTTTGTTAAATAGTTTGTCAAAAGGAGTGTTTGCTAGAAACTATCATACTTAGCATTACTAGTACTTTGCTAGAAAATTAGCATATTAGCATTTTGAGCTGTGCTAGAAAAGCTATGCATGGAATGACATACATACCAACAACTATGGAATGACATACAGACCAACAACTACTGTTTCCCACTTAGCGCAAGGATAATTATAATTCAAATAACATCTATGTTGAGATCCCACATTGACTAGAGATATGGCCAAAGTAGTCCTTATAAGGCTTGGACAATCCTCACCATGGTTGTCAAACTCGCGAGTCAACTCGTAGACTCGTACGAGTTTGCGATTTTCCCTACCCAAAACGGGTGAAATCGGACTCAGAATCGTTTTTGGGTAGACTCGCCTTGACTCGGGTGGAATCGGTAGACTCGGGGTGGAATCGCGATTCTGGGGCGAGTTAGCGAGTCTGAGTGCATTTTCAAATTGATGCACAAAATACCAAAAAAGCTGCGTTTGGGTTAATTTTTTTTGCCTTTTCCTCTCTTTTGTGCATTTTCGTTTGACCCTCTTGGACTCTCCCTCTCGATTTTGAGCTTCGGAAAAAACCTAGCACCCCTCTTCACCTCACTGACGCAAACGACCACCCTCCTTGCCGTGAACCACCGGCCTGCAGCCGCCACTTCGAACCCGTGAACAGCCACCCTCCCTGCCGCGAACCACCATCTTCCTTGCCTCCTACGTCCGCCTCTTCGAACCCGCGAGCCACCATCTCCCCTGCTCAAACCTTGTAGCTCTTCCCTGCTCGGGTTTGTTGCAGGTGTAGCAGCAAGCAATTTTCCTTCCTCTATTTTATCCTTCCTTGCTCAAACCCCCTGTTTCCTTCCCACTATTTTAGACATTTAGGAGTGTTTTTTATGTTCATGTTATATATACTTACATGTTTTGGTAATGTTTTGTATTTGGATTATGATACTTTTTAATGATTATGATGATGGTAGATGTTATTGGATTATGATGTTGTTGTTTTGTTGGTTTTATGTTATTTATATATGTCATTTATAGTTTTTTTTATATTAGGTAGACTCTTACGAGTCTACGAGTCGAGTCTACGTGTCGAGTTTACGTATGCTCCACGAGTCTACCTAGACTCGCGAGTCTGACAACCTTGATCCTCACCTCTAAAGCTACCTTTTGGGGTTAAGTTACGCCTAAAGCCCATATTCTAAGATGGTATCAAATCCTATCTTAGATCTGTTATTGGGCCAGTTATTCCACCCGCATTTGTCTACGCTCCAGATGTCTAGTCTTGGGCGTGAGGGGGTGTGTTGAGATCCCACATTAACTAGAGATATGGCCAAAGTAGTCCTTATAAGGATTGGGCAATCCTCACCTCTTGAGCTAGTTTATGGGATTGAGTTAGGCCTAAAGCTCAAATTCTAAGAATATACAAGTATTGAATTCTTTGACTTCCACTAAATTAATTTAAGTCACATGTAATACCATTTGTAAGAATGGTTGCCATTTTCTGGTATGTGAGCATTCTAATGTCCCAAAAACTTGGAAACCTATTTGTAAAATATTCGAGGATGTGATGTATGAAAAGGTCAGCATTTTCATGTTGGTACTGACATATTAAACATAATGGTCCTGAATTTTTTTATATCTCGTAAACATATATCTAAGTATTCGAGTACTTGGACAATCAGGATACTTGCTTACCAAATGCATGCGGAATTTCCTACGACTAAGTTATTACTCAATATTTATAACACAGGAGGAGAAACTGCAAAACTACCTATTGTTATTCCCTGAGAAGCAACCATAGAAATATGAGGAAAGGGCTTCTTCAGTGCTGATATGTACTGAAATCCTCCAAGTGCAGAAACTGGATAAACCTATCACACAAGGTAAAAGTCAAGTATAAGAAATTCTTTTAAAATATAGTATAATGCATATAGTGGATGTGTATCAATGGAAGAATAGAAAAGTATAATAGACCAACGATATTGCTTATTCTTTTCACAGTGTCAACTCAAGTGGATAATAAAAATTATAACAAGTAAAGATTACACCTTCAGTAATCAATGCAGTGGATGGAAAGATTAATGCATTGGTCTTATGGTCAAAGGAGAAAAGGAGCTACATGTAGCAAGCTAGAATATGAATGGCTCGAGCGCTTTGACGTTTTGACTAATATAGGGGTGGAGGGTTGGATTTTGATAAGATAGAAAATCATGCCAAACCAATGGTTCCTCCAAATAAAGCTCCCCGAGAGGCCAAATGTAATAGAAATAGATAATATTTATTTACATATATAAGTGAAGTACTATTTTGATATCACTTGGAATCTTTATGATGAGAATTATAACCCTCCATGTATTAAATGAAAAATTAGTTAAACATAGGACAGCTCTAAATATAATGAATCTTTCAGATCATTTTTTCCCACATCTCATGATTACCTATATTCTGGTCAAATCTTACACTGGTCAACTCTCTCTCTCTCCCCCCTTCCCTGGCCATCGCATTAATATTAAATTAAGAATTATCTATCTAAAGAAGAAACTTATAAGATAAGCCGACAAAAGGAAGAAACTTTTCATTTTTTTTTTTAAAAATGCTTGCAGTATTTATATGCATGCAAATTAGGAGGTACTGTCCCGGCTGAAGCAGATATAGACAACGGAAAATTGAATAAAAGAGAAAATGCCTAGCCAACAAAATCAGAAGTGTTCGCTCATCTCTGCAACAAGTGATGCATATCTATCAACTAAATATCCTGTCTGTATTTCATTATTCTTCATCACAGTTAACACAAGAGAATATGAATAGGCCTACCTTGACTATTTTAGCACCAGCATCACATGCAGACAATATCTGCATTGCAGACAATACTGGTTAAGAAAAGGTCAAATGAATGCTAGAAAAAAATGTAAAAGGTAGAACACTAATGATGCAATGATGAATCATGAAAAGATATGTAAAAGGCTTGAACCTAAAAGTTGACTCTTACTTCAGTTGGAGTCATTGCGCCAGGAATATATAAAATTTCACCACTCTGAACGTAATCCATAATGTCCTGATAACCAATAAACAAGTTCAAAGAAAAACGTACATTGGTGAGACAAGGATGAATGTCCACAAATAATTAACTTCCCAATGAACTGACAGTCAATAATCTCCTAAGATATGAAGTGCAGACACTGACACGAACACAGCTACACTCTAAAATCAAAACATTGTAGGATATGGACATGACATAGATATATATATATATATATATATATATAAGCTTCAACATTTATAATATCTTAATATATGTCTCATATGTGCCAATATTTTCTACTCAGTAAACCCCTCCAAAAAAACATGGAGCATCTTTCGATTTGACATTTTCAAAAATCTTAAACCAACTTATCCTAATAGAACTAGCCATGTACAAGTACATGTATAACAAAAAATATAACTAAAGTGAGTATCTAAAGATTAACTTCATTTTGCTCTTCAACATCAACATTCGACGCGATGGTGGCAGTGTGGCACAATGGCTTATTCACAGATGGAGGTAGATGACTAGATGGGAGAGGCTGGCCTCAGTGAAAAACATCATGGTCTTGCTAGGGTAAGTGGTACTGGTAACTAAGTGATTGGGCTTGGGTAAGGGTAATTTGTGGTTGGGTATATCACAGTTTCTTATTTTTCTTTAAAAAAATCGAATTTCTTGAGTTTTTTATTTTTAAATTGACTGTATGCCATGGTCTCCCCGCTGTGTTCAAGCCAAAAAAAATATTTTTTAAATCAAACACTTAAGGGCACGTATGTGTGTCATCATGTGTCAAACATAGACACATGTTTGACACACAGAAGTGGCACCAATATGGTGTCCATGCTTCAAAGTTCCCAAGCCAATTACAGCAACAATAATAATAGGGACAAAAAGAAAGCAAAATAATACAAGAAAACGTAGTGCTCTAACACTAGCAGGTATTAGGTGACATCTTATAGTATATATAAATAAAATTCTAGACCTTAACAATTGCAGGACTCATCAGAAATTTGGCTCCAGCATTAATTGCAGTTTTTGCATCCTCAATCCCAAGAACAGTCCCAACCTAAATGCAGATATCTGTTCAGTTCAGATAACCTTCGAAAAGAAATTTAATCTCATGCAAAAAATATTGTAAATGATGAAGTCTTCATCATCTATATGTTAAAACAACTCATAAGAATTTGCAATAGGACTCCATTACAAGAAAGTAATACCCTATAATTAAAGAAAAAAATATGTCATCTAATAATTTCTTTGTTTTCAGTTCCAAGAGAACTCAAATTTGGTACAGCGTTTTAGACAAGATTGAATCAAAATAAATTTAGAAACTTCACATGAACTTTGGTGGTATTACTTAGATAAAGTATTGGAAGCTAGATTGGACAATCCTCTTAATCGATGGCATGGATATCATATTAATGTTACAATGTACCTAGGGAGAATTAAATTGACCTCCCTTGAGGTCTGGCGTAATTACATCTGGCACCCTCTTGTTTCAGAATTACATTGACCTCCCTTGAAGTTAATGTTGTAGGGGTTGTGAGTGTAATGACAATATAAATCTCAAGGGGGTTAGCATAATGCCAACATAAATCTCAGGGGGTAAGTGTAATGACAACATAAACCTCTGATGGGATCCGTGGTCCAGAAAGGGGCCAAATATTGAGTCATAGGGAAGAGTGGGCCAGAGAGTTAGTTTTGATGAGCTGGCAGGTTGTTAGGGAGGTTTTGGAGGCGTCATGGGTCAAGTAGTTTTCAGGGTGGTGTGTGCACGGAATAGGGGGTAGAGAGATATTTTGTGAATCTAAGAATTGCGTAGTGACAGAGAAACATTCTCTGAGGAGCCATAGGCTCTGGGTCATTGTGTGAATTTCCTTGAATTGAATAATACTACTCAGTATTCCTAATATGTTCTTTGGAAATTCTATACTTTGTCTATGCTTGTTTTCTGGCATCCTATCAACCTCAAAGGAGTTCAATGTAATTTCTATAACAAGAAGGGTGCCAAATATAATTTAAGTCAAACCTCAAAGGAGGTCAGTGTAGTTTTCCCATACACCTATCAACATTCATAACACACGCAACATAATAATTAATTCAAATGCCTTAACTTTTAATTTTCCAAAAATTTCTACAAGATATTGTGCTTTTGTTAGTACTAATGCAAAGAAACAAATTACTTTTCTATGTTTGATAGCTAAAGAAAATTCAAAATGAGAGAAAAGAAGAATTAAAAAGTTAGGATTAGCAATCCTTCATAGTAATAGTTATTTATGTTTCAACTAACATGTCAATCAGGTGAAGCTATATACAGACAGAATCTAACAAAGAACATTGATGCCATTTGAGAATTTAGAAACTTAATGGATGAAAGCATACTCCTAGAGCCATTGTCGGATGCTCCTTCACGATCTGTTGTAGAACCTACAAGACCAAAATCAAAGCACATGAATTCTACAGCTCATTGCAGTAGAGTGAGGAAGCAGAAAAGCTTAGGTAAACAACCTCAAACACACCTGGGGTGGACATCACAATCTCCAACTACAAGTAAAGAGGAAAAGGATGATGAGAAACACGCCATTAAAATATAGAGGTGAGCACATTATATTCATTGCATTGTATTTATCATCCATTGTTCCACAAAATGACACCAAGAAGAACCTTTTTGTTACAGCTTATAAAGCACCCCAACATTCCCAAATTTCATAAGACCTTGGGAAATTTAGAATTAAACTGCGAAGTTCCAACACAAGACGTCTAAGTAATTCATATCTTTTGAAATACCATAAGGCTGGGTAACTTTCCATCCATATGGCCTAAAAGCATTCGAACTGATTCAACTACTAGTATCAATTTGACAACTTATGAAATCGATCCATGCAAATGTCTTCGAAGTTCTTTTAATTAAAAGTAAATTGATAAAAAAAATAAAGGAACATCAAAAGCAAACTCACAACTGAAATGCCACCTGCTATTGCAGCATTTGCAGCTTCCAAGGCCAATTCTGCACTATATATAACGGAAAAATATAAAGTAAGACAGCATAACCAGACTGCAAAAAATAATATTGACTATGCTTGTGACTTGTAGAATGCCTTGTACTAGCACACTAAAGTTAGAACTCGGTCATTAAAGAACATAAGACATTGAGAAAACTTGTCCTGGTTCAGAAAAACAGGGCAAAAGAAAAAAAACACTTAAAAGCCTCAATATGCAAATAAAATATCCAAATATACAACAACAAACACAGTTTTAATGGGTTGACTAAGCCTCTTTCAATACTGGCACTTCATTAACAATTCAACCATGTCTATGCTGTCTCCCCCAATCATAAAAAGTTTACACTGCACTAATCTTGGCCACCTTATGCCTCAACCTCATCAATAACAAGTAGGGCATCGCCACCTATTATGTTACATACCTCCAAAAATTATAACCACCAGTCCCAACCTTTGCATTATAAGAAACAAGGTTCCCTCCTTTTTCGTCATTAAAAAAGTGCTCTTTTACAAAATAAGATACCCAATAAAAATTAGGAGTAGCTAACCCTTTGTTCTTGGAAGCATATGTGGAAGCACACTTCTTGATCGCAATTCATAAATTGTTTCATAATTCATTTTTATATTTTCCCCCTTAATCAAACAGATGGGTCACATTACATATGCTCTCATCCACAGGGGATGACCAGGCAAGCTACATGATCAAACCTCCACATAATGTCCTGTCATAAATCATGTTTATAGACAAAAAATTTAAAACTAAATTCTTCTTAATGGTTTATATAGACAAAAAAAAAAAAAAAGGATAAAAAAAATCCAAAATTGATTATCAGAAAAAGTTAAAAACCAACCTTGCCCACTTCAATTTTCTTACAAAAACAGCTTCATAAAATGAGAAACCATGAAAAAAATGACAAACAGAAGAAAGGGAGACCTGTTGGCCCTGAGGCATGCTATGATACCAGAATTCTTGATCTGGCAGAGGGTTTTGCATGCAGGGGATGCTGAAAGATGAAGCTGAGGCAGAGGGGCTTGTCCTGAAACCCCGACACGCAGAGAAGACGAAGAGGAGACAGGCCCAAAGCAATGAAAAGAAGAAGAAGAAGAAGAAGAAGGCCATTGGCAGGAGGTTAAGGTTGCAGTTGCGGTGCTCATTCTACACTGCTTTTGCTGTTGTGCTCTGAAAACAATGTGTGTTTTATTTTTTTAAGCAGGAGATTAACGGCTTATCCATTTCAAAGCCTAAAGCGGGGCAGATAAAAAAAAAAAAACAATTGCTAAAATATTATTTTGGTCTCTTAATTTTTGATCCCTTAACTTTTAACAGTTTCAATTTAGTCCCTTAACTTATTTCTGTTAACACAAGTTAGTCCTTTCCGTCAATGACATAAGCAAATGAGTTTCAAATTGGTCCTTTAAATTGTTAACAAGTTTCAAATTGGTCTCTTAACTTTTAAATGAGTTTCAAATTGGTTCCTTAAATTTTAAATGAGTTTCAAATTGGTTCTTTAAATTTTTAAAATGTATGGCACTTTCGTCACTTTTATTTATGTCATTAACGGAGAGGACTAACTTGAACACAAAGACAAGTTAAGGGACCAAATTGAAATTTTTAAAAATTAAGAAACCAAATTGAAACTAAAAAATAAGTTAAGGGACCAAAATGGTATTTTAACCTAAAAAAAAAAAGCCTAAAGCCGGATAGGATAAAATTCGGAAATGGATCCTGTTTTGAGATTTGGTACCTTTGATGCCTTTAGGTATTTTCTTTCTTATTTGACACACTTTTCATCTTATCTCATTTTTCTTTCTCATCTTTCTCATTTCAAAAAATGCCTAAAGACATCAAAGTTATCAAATCTCAAAGTCACCGAATCTAAATTCATAAAATTCTACTTCAAAAGGGAATTTAGAAGCTATATATATATATATATATATATATATATATATATATATATATATATATATATAAACCAGCATCAACTTAAGCAAAATAGGTAGATTGGTTCTATACGTTTATTTAATTTTTCACATTGGTCCCATATATTTTTTTTTCAAATTGGTCCTACACGTTTCATTTCATTTCCATGTTAGTCCTTTTCTTCAAATTCGACCTAACGCCGTCAAATAAAGAGACACGTGTCGCACTAATATCGTACCACATTAGCTCAAAACTAACAACATTAGATCAAAATTGACGAAAAAGACTAACATAAAAATGAAATAAAACATATAAAACCAATTTAAAAATAAACATATAAAATCAATATAAAAAATTAAATAAACATATAAAATCAATTCACCTATTTTATCATCAACTTAGACCGAGAAGCTACAACTCTTACCCTCAATCTCAGCCTATAAAATAATGTAATTGTCCACGTTTGTAAGTCACGTAAGTAAAAAAAAGCAATTCCTTGACACATTTTCCTTTTCTCTCTCATCCAATTTTCGTCCGATTGAGTACCCTTCCTCTCCTAGATGTGCCGACTGCCTCACAAGAAAGTGAATTGCAAGAGTAAACCTATTTTGCGAGTTTTCCTATTTGCGAGTACTCAGTACTTGTCCAACTTTTTTTTTTGCGTGCAAGCAGATTAGCGGTGGGCTTTTCCTATTTGGTGGTTTAGGGTTCAAAAAGGTAATTGATATTTCGTATAAGGTAATTGCGGCTAGCATGGTGAGTGAAATGAATGGGGTTTGTTTATATCGTCTGTGATGAATTGCTTCATAAGTAAATATGCTAAACTTTGCAATGTTAACAGCTTCTACTATTATATACTTTAATAAAATAAGATTAAAATGAGTGGACATAGTATACGAAGCATAAAGTTCCAGTTAGCCACCGCACAAGAGGGAAAAGGCACTGCGCTCTGTCACTAGCTGCCATTGTTAGAGGTTGAAGAGGGTTCTATGGTTAGAGGTTGCAGGGAGAGACAAGAGAGAAGGTGCGTTAGGGGAAAAGAAAGTCAAGGGACGGAGAAATTTAGGGATTTGGATTTGGTGCAGTAACTGCGTCATGCAGTTAGTATAAAGTAATAAATAATGTGTAAAGTGGATTTTATAAAGGTATAATATGAGCTGTTGGATCTTAAATCAATGACTGAGATTGTTTAATGTGTATAAATATGTGCTTTTATTAATGCAGGGAATCCAAATCCGAAATTTAGACCACCTGAGTGTTTAAGTGAACAATTGTATGCCACCAGATTTTGATTATTTCAAGGGTTGACATTGAGAGCATATTTGGGAAAGATAGATTTTTTCCATTTCAGCTGTTTTTTGATTAAAAAGCTGTTTTATACATAGTGCTTGTTTGGGAAAACTTGATTTTTCCCATTTTAGCTATTTTTTGGCTAAAAAGCTGTTTCATACATAATCTATCATGTTTGGCAATTAGCTTAAATTTATAAAAAAGCTTTTTTTGGGGGAAAAAAGCTATTTTATGTCATCTAATTTGTTTTAGCTTAAGATTGTTATGATTTGATTATTTCTCATTCTCAAAACTCTCTTCCCTATTTACCCCTATAAAACTAACTTCCAAATAAATATTATTAAATTATACAAATAACTTCATACCCTTTTTTGTAATTTACTATGTAAAAAGTGATTTTTTTAGACCATCCAAACAAAAGAGATTATCTTGAAATCGCTTTTCAGCAAACAGACCCAAACAAAAATAAATTCTGATTATAATCGATTATCCTAATAATCGATTATTCATAAATCGATTATCAGCATAATCTTTTTTTTCCAGCTTTCCCAAACACACCCATAATCTATCATATTTGGCAATTAGCTTAAATTTATAAAAAAGCTTTTTTTGGGGGGAAAAAAGCTGTTTTATGTCATCTAATTTGTTTTATCTTAAGATTGTTATGATTTGATTATTTCTTATTCTCAAAACTCTCTTCCCTATTTATCCCTACAAAACTAACTTTCAAATAAATATTATTAAATTATACAAATAACTTCATACCCTTTTTCGTAATTTATTATGTAAAAAGCGATTTTTTTTAAACCATCCAAACGAAAAAGATTATCTTGAAATCGCTTTTCAGCAAACAGACGCAAACAAAAATAGATTCTGATTATAATCGATTATCACAATAATCGATTATTCATAAATCGATTATCAATATAATCTTTTTTTTTCAGCTTTCCCAAACACACCCTGAGTGTAAAAGTTGTAACTTTTTTCTGGTATAAGTTGATCCCCTATATATAGGGTTTATCAAATGAGAGTGTCATTTTTATGTGAGAGGTAGCCCTTGGACCTAATTTAGAGGCTGAGATTAAAAGATGAAATTAAAACCTCACGCACGTCTCTCTAACCCTGCCAATTTCTTGATTCAGTTTCGCAAGACCAGTGTAAAGCACGAAAACGAACTATAGTAGTTGCCAACCTGGTCTATCTAATAGAATTGCTTGGGATTTCATTTAAACCTTTTCCCTTTAATACAAAAAGGATATGCCGACATGACATGCCTTCAAATTCAAACATTTTACATGAACATTGTGCAATGTGATTACAAGGGCGATAAACAAGTTCTCCAAGTTTGCTCACTTTGAAGCCATTGACCACAATGTTATCAAGTATATGAAATAATGATTTTCCGTCTTCCTCTTTCGTTCCTTCAACTCCACAATCCACACATGCATTCCACAACTCACGCTGAAATATGTAAAAAAAGTCATGAGTGTAAACTTCTCTACCATGCTTCTCTATATCCTTATTCAACTTCAATTTCGGCACACAATAAAAGTTATCATTATCTGCAAGTAATTCCTTATGCCTTTGTGATTCTATCGCAGACTCAAATCTCATCCAAAATTCTACCAAGCTAAGGTTCTTATTCAAGTATTTACCAAAAAATGAATTTTCACTATCTGATCTTGATGTTGTTCTCAAAATCCCAACCAAAAATATATATCTCTAAAATAAACTGGTATCCACATACTTCGAATGTCATACATTTGAGAGAGCCAACCATTCTCTTCCAACTTGAAATCAATAATAATAGTCTTCCATGTTAGTTCAAATTCTTATGGAGACTCTGAATTTCAAACAAATGACTTAAAATGACTATTAAAATCAGTATTAGAATTCAAGGAAACACCCACCTGTTATGAAAGTATTTTTAGAATGTGCCACATGCAAAATCTATGAAAAGAACCATCGAAAACCTTCTTTATTGTAATCTTCATAGCTGGGTGTTTATGCCCTCCCATTGCTTTCAAAAATGTTTCAAACAACCACACAAATGAATCAAATTTTTCATCTACTAAGAAGGCGGCCCCAAAAGTTATACTTTGTCGATGATGATATATACAGTGAATGGTGCAAAAATCATGCAATACCTGTTTATATTGTATCTTGTGTCAAACAAAACCACATCTCCAAACAAAGAGTAATTTTTTCGACAAAAGCCATCTGCCCAAAACACATATTTCAGTTTACCTTCATTATCAACCTCATAGACATAATAAAATGAATGGTTCATCTCATGCTTTCTCCTGAGATTATCAACAAACATATGTACATCAGAGTCTTTGATCAATTCTTTCAAATCTCTTGAATAATTTAGGAGATCCTTTTGTGTACATCCTATATTATCATAACTCCCAGCCTGCTCTTTCATTAATAGATAAACTTTTGAAGGCCCCCCACATTAGCTCTATTATAAGAAAACAATAATTTCTTATGAACATTGTTTACACTTCTCACAGATCTTAGGAATTGCTTCTTTCTAGGAGTAGCTAATGCATGTGTATGACCATGTGTATGACCTTCATGAAATTGCTCAACTTCAAATTTTCCTTTTGTCATCCTCTTAAAAACAATCCTAGCGTTACATCCTTCCCTTATTAGTTTTCTTCTTCTATTTTAGGCAAACTTTTTTCATCAAGAAGCAATTCAACTAGCTCTATTTTCTTCTCCGGTTTGAAACCTTCTTTTGAGCTAAGAAAATGCTTCCACTTCACACCATTTTTATCTTTTGTCTCAGACGAATTGCATACACTAAAACCACCAGCATGTGCATATCTTTTATATAAGGTTCTTCCTTCTTCTAAGGTATCAAATACCATGTCAATTATTGGTTTCAATTCATCAACACAGACAGGAACCCATTCCTCTAACACGCTGCTCAACGGATCATTTAAGCCTTTTGATGATGTGGCTAGATGAACTTCATTATCATTTAAGACTTCAATATTTCTAATAAATAAAAATTATATATTAAATAAGAAGTAGGCATAATACTAAATATGCTTTGAGGTCAATCACAAGGGAAACAGATGTTTGTAACACCCTTTTCGGGGGCATCACATTTATGGACATTTTATAAAACTCTAAGACTGAAAAACGGGTTAATTAAAATCATCTCAGAAAGGTGGAGTAAAATTTTCTTTTTTGCAAGGCATAATGATAAAACCTTGTGATTATATATCTGTACACGTAAATAGAGTAAGTGAGACAATTCGTAATGTAAGGTTATAAGTTCATAAAAGAATTACATAAAACCCAACCCGACTACTGAAAACAAATACGAGGAGATACAGACCCAATATAAAGATTTGGAGACACAGCTCCTAAAATAAATTACTTGGAGACACAACTCTGTTAAAGATAACACAAGACACAAACACACTAAGCTAGCCAAAAGACACTAAAAAGAAGAATCATTAACTGATACAACACCTAGATCCCCATTATAGTCCTTCCTCAAACAAGGGCAGAATGAATCAGATAGGGACGGCTCGATAAACCACTCTATCCTTTCGCTTTCCCATAAATCATGGGGGAAAGGCATAGGCTGGGTATTAGACCATCTAATAGTCCACGAACCATCAACAGACACTCTCAACTCCAAGAGAAGAAAAATAGACAAAAGCATGCATGCCACAACCTTGGACCACCTGAAACGTGAGGACACCACCTCCAAGAGACTACATTGGTCCACTCTCAAGCTCAAGCGTCTGTCCCTCTAGTTGATTGGTCGGGATAGCGAGGATATATGACAGGAGCGTCGATTAAAATCTCAACATAGCAATCTTCACAAACGGCAAGACAATACAAGTAATAGGTGAGATTCCCAATCATCAACACAATCATACAACAAATGAAGATAGTGCGACACATAGATAATCACAATATTAAGCATATCATCATGAATCATCAATAAACAACAATACATTTAATCCAATTAATAGAATCATCAAAGCCATGTCATGTTATGTGATGTTCATGATGCATTCACTATGCAAATGGGTATGACTCAGACCCCTGCTTCATGGAGCTAACAATCGTCAGAGAGTGTGAATGGGAGTACATGTTTGTCTGTCTTAGACATCGCCCGGGTTTGAGATCCAACTACAAATGTTTTCAAAGCCTAATCCCTTCTCAAGACTTTGTAACTTATAAGCTTTGATACCAACTTTGTCATGACCTGAATTTCGCAGTCATGACCGGTCGAAAGAGAAACGTGGGACTTTCTCTTTCGCAGCCTATCAAATATACATAAATTCGTTTCATTGAAAATATAAAGGTAATATTCATTAATACATCATATTAATAAATAAGATCCATCAAAGTAAAACTAAAACCAAAGTGTTATACTGTCCTAAATACAAACTAAGGGTTTATAAACCAAACCCAAAACGAGGCACAAGCCTAAAACAACTACGAGAATCCTCCACATGACATCCAAGACATTCAAGCGGCTACTACATGTGAGGTGTATGAGACAGTCCAACAAGTTCCTGCAGCTGAAATGTTAAACGTGGAGTGAGTCTAATGACTCAGTGAGGGAGTTTCCCCCCAAGTATATACAATCACACAAAACATGTGCGAAAAATAAAGTCCTACAATCACACAAGAACTAATTCAAACAATTATATAATTATTTTCAAAACACATGTCACAACCTTCTATTCATATGCAAATAGTTTCACAAACCAATAAAGAATCACGTGGACAGTTAGTCCCTTAGTAAAGTACTTATGGAATGGCTTGTACAAATTTTTATTTTTATTTTTATTTTCATAACCCAAGTCCCGCTCGTAAGGGGATACATATAATATAAATATAAACGAGTCTTTGAGTCCCACTTGGGGTTGTTCACTCAAGGTCCCTCGTCCCGGCAGTTTTAGTTTCATACCCCGGAGATACCGCACCCTCCGGCCAACATCAACATCCCTCCTCAATGCCTGGGTGACTCATGGGGTCCCTCTCCCCGGCAGTGTTATTTATATCCCGGACCCCGGTCGAACACCCAAAGATTCATCAGTTCAAAACCATCACAAACCATTCCACTAAGTACATCATCATTACTTCAATCTCAATCAAACATAAATAAAAATATAACCATCAACATTCATTAAGATAAAACCATCACATTGGCCCATCAAGTTCATTCTCACAAGCATCATAACACCAATATTTACATAAACAAATCCATAATTATCTCAAACTTACAAGTACACCATCATAGCAATCAATCCTCATAAGCTATATCACCATCTAATAGCATTTGCAAATAAGGCAATCAACTCATTCCATAACCCATACCTTGTGTACGTAAAATATAATATAGCATTTACCATTCAATTCTCATAACAAGCATTATACCAAACACAACTCACTAACATTTCTAACCTCATTATCTTAACTCATAAACAAGTATTCATGATCCATTGGCTCAATTTCATAACTTATTTTAGAATCATTTCATCATGCACCATCCACTCATAATTGTATCCAAACACCATTAATTACATCATCACACCTTTACACTTTACTTCCTCATTACAAAAATTATAATATAACATATATATAATTAGATATATACACGAATACCAAAACATCATTGTTATAGATTGCATTCATATATATATATATATATATATATATATATATATATATATATATATGAAGAACATAGCATCACATTTGGCGTTATTATATGTAGAATCACGGCACCAAAACATCATCTGCCAAAGAAAACTACCACCTATAACTTTCAATCACTATTACTTTTATTGAGAAACATTCACGCCTAACCCACTCCAGCATCTATTTACTTTCTGCACAAGAACGTAAAACACCAATTCGAATGGTAATGGCGCAACGCCCAGTAGAAGAAAAACAATTTGGCACAACAAACATATACATTGACAATCCAACCATAAATTTTTAGAACACCGTTAATCCCTCACCTTGATGAAGATCTTATGCTTTGAGAACCAAAAAGAAGAAATGAAGGGGATGACCATCCACAAGCTTCTCCCTCCATGTCTTCTCCAACCTCAAACTCTCCCCTTCTCTCTACTCTAGGGTTTAGAGAAAAAAAAATATTGTGACAAAATGAGAGAGGGTTTCTCCTTTTTAAAGAGAGACCTTAAGGCATGGACAATAATGTCCTTCACTAAAAGGACATTATTGGTAAGTCCCATAAATTATTAAATAGCTTACTTGCCAACTTAATTAATTTGTTAAGGGTGCGTCAAGTTACACACTACCTTATATAAGGCTTAGTATCACTAATTAAATACTAGCAAACATAAAAATAAATTAATTACCACTTAATGTATTATTTATTGACATCAGAATTTTAAAATATTATGAACCCTTTTTTATGTCTTAAAATCCTTATTTAATCCTCTAAAAAAAAATCTAAGATCATTTTTTTTTTTTTTAGATTTTAGCATATTCAATTAATTAAAAAGATATATATTTATTAAAAAAAATTTATCATATAACCTTTATACCAGGAAAAAAAATTTAAAACTTATTGAACATAACACCCTTTGAATCTTACAATTAAATTATTAAAATTGTTGGGTATTACACCGTGCCACTGTCAGAATTAAGAAAACTTCATAGCTTTACATAAAACGAGAATTAATGACCCTTTGGGATAAAAATATGACATAAGAGATTATAAAACGTGACCTTGAGAATATTTAATGAACTAGGATAATGATATGGTAAGACTTAATAAAGAGATTATTTAATAAGACAACGACGTTATTGGTAATGATGTACTGTTATCAATGTTGTTGGTTAAATCATTCTTGATGCTTATTGGTCAAAGTTGATAGTCTTGTTAATGGTGATGATGGAGGTGGTTGTCATGTTGTTTGTATGTTTGCATTGCATGCATCATGACGTGGTGTTGTTAGTTTAGGGGAAGTTATAATAACTAGGGAGTTCGTCCGAGAGTATGGCGAACTGGCCGTCGGCGGTGATTCATTTGAGAGTTAGGTGAATCAAGCGCATCCGTGGTGGTCCATCCGAGAGTAAGGTGGATCGTCTATCCAGGGGTTCACACGTGAGTTTGGTGAACTGCCAGCATTGGTGCTTATTGGCCAATGTGGATATGTAACTCCGAAATCGTCTTCTTGAGCTAGTTATTGGATCTACATTGCATATAGAGTAGAGAAGTAGTTTTGCATCGCATAGCATGTTCATATGTGATATGATGGAATATGTTATGATGTGTTATGTTATGATGCTTTATTTGCTGCGTGATCATCTTGCTCAAATGCTTTATTACCGTTTATGTTTATACATACAGTTCCTTACTCCCTACTGTTATTGTTTTGCATGTACCTTTGGTTATGCAGAGGATGGTAGCAGCCAGCTGAGGAGTGATCCCGAGGAGATCTCTTGCTCATAGTATAGTTTAGTTTATGTTTAGTTTGTTTTTCCGATGTATTATTGGTAGTGGTTACCAGTTCTGATATGTGACATCGGGATTTGGGTTTTGTTTTATGTTTATGTTTTCCGCAACTTTATTTACTTTTAAACGTTTTGGATCATGTGGTACTTGTTATCCTTTTGGATTTTAATTTATGGTTTTTAATTTATATGATATATTTTTTAATATTATAGTATGCGGGGTAACTGGTGTCACAGAACCAAGAGGAGAGAAAAAAAGGGATTGAAATATTCTTACGAAGGAGGAAGGAGGAAGAATGGCATGAACGGCGGTTCCGGTAGTGGTGCACAGCGGTAGAGCACGGTGGTTCCGATGGTGGCAGTGGCGATGCTTGGTCCAAAACATGGAAGAAGATATGGCCTTCCACGTGTTTGGTTCGATTCCGGCAAGGGAGGCCAAACGGTGGCCGGAAAAGCCAAGAGCAGTGGCCGCTTTTATGGTGGTCCGCCGTCAACATTGTGTGTTTGCGAAAATGATCGGTTAGAAATGTAGAGGAGGAGGTGAGGAGTATTTCTATGGTCTTTGTTTGTGAGAGGTGACCGGAGGTGGCCGGAAAACACTCAAAATAGTGGCGGTGGTGGCGGATCAGCAACGATGACCAAACATAAAACTAATTGGTGGAAATGAAGTGGATGATGAGAGGAGTCCGGCTCTGGACTTCTTTTTGCCAACGGTGGCCAGAATTGAGAGCGAAGGATGAGGAAAAATTTGAGATTAAAGAGAGAGATAGATGTTTCAGACAAAGAAGAAGAAGAAGAAGAAGAAGAAGAAAGAAGAAAGAAGAGAAAAAGAAAGAGAAAATGGAGGAGAAAGTGGCACTGGTCATAGGGAATTTAGGGGGAACTTTTCATTTTTTCTCTCTTTTAGTTGTGGTAAGTGAGAAAAGAAGTGGTTGAGATTGAGTCTAAAAAAAAAGGAATAATCTTGATCCTTGGATCTAAAAATAAATAGGAAAAAATTTAAAATTTCAAAATTTTAATTAGAGTAGAGACTGATGGTTGAATTTATCAACCTAGGGAATCAATGATCCAAAATAAATTTTTGATTAAATCTAAACCATTTCATTTTTAAATCTAAAATTAAATAGATTAAATTTAGAAAATAATTTCTTTCAACCATATTACTTAAATAATATATTTTTTTAAAATAAACAATAATAATAATAATACCATAATATATTTTGTCTTGCAAGCATGCATAAACTGTGATAACGCATTCTTAACGCACCCAATAAAATAAGTAAACTAATTAAGCAAATAAATTTAATTATTAATATATATAATATTTTCGAGGTGTTACAAATACTAACCCACTAAAAGGAATTTCGTCCCCCAAATTCACTTATCTAAAAATAAACATGGATATATATCGTTACTCACCTTGTGCTATAGATGCTTGGCGTCCCTATTCCTGAGGCTTGACACGAAATGTCTCATAGGCTAAGGTTCCCTTCTTACTTATATTGTATGATCTTGACAACACGGATAATATCATCAAGGCAAAATCCTTTCAATTCCACAATTCAAAACACGTCACAAAGATTCATAAGTGGCAGAGAATAAGGAATAGGTATTGGACAAATTCCAAACCAATCAAGAGAAAACTGTATCTCTCGTTTCGATGGTGGTTCAAACACGCCTTTCGGAAAAGCGATTGGGACAAGAAGGAAACTTTCTCAAGAAAGTAGAATTCGAATCAAATATACTCTTGATCTTTTTTTTAAAGATGTCCAAACTAATTGAGGTCTTTCACTCACAGGATCTCTTACTCAACTGGCAAGAATAAACAGCCAGAAACATCAAATCTTAAGGAGTTTTAAAGTTCTTGCCTATAAAGGCTAATATGGTATGTTTAAGAAATAAATCCATTTTCAGAATTACGCTCATTTGCGAAAGAAGCAAACGAATTGAGTTCACTAAAATGTCAGTTCTTGTCAATGATAGAGAACCTAGGCAAACCTTATCAAAATGATCGGTTCATCAAGGAAATTTGAAATAGTAAAATCAGAAGAAAATGAAGATACTGGAAATTTGGGATGGCTATAGGCATCAGAAGTAGAAGTGATCAAATAAATTCTAATCAATTCAAACTAGTCCGAAACAGTTCGGATTAAACCCAAATCAATAGTGCAATTAAAAACATAGGAAATCCAGGAATTTTTCACACTGTCATGGGCGACAGAAAAGAAACGTGTTTGAATCAAACAGTCTAGTTAAAGGTTCACTTACTATGGTACACTATTCATGGATGTGATCATCAGATTATGAAACTTCAACTCCAAAAAGATGTTGCCTTTGATGTTTAGTACTCTGCTTTGCGGTCACATTTCTTACATCGCGATGACAAAGTCACAAATTGGCAAGATGCACTGCTCCCTCTAGAAGATTGTCGCTTGTAAACGTGTATGGCGTTACCTGGTCTTCCTCATGGAAACAGACAATTTCTTTTTGGTTTGCACTCCCTGGTTCCATAGCTTCTATCACACCTATTGCATCGCAGCGTAACAACTACATGTTTGATAGGCTCACAACGCATTCTAGAAGGTTGTTGCCTTCACTCACTTACAACGTGATCTGGTTTCCCACATTTGGAGCAGACGATTCCCTTGTTTATACGATTCCTCATCGTAAGACCTTTCCCATTACCTTGGTGGAGGTAAGATGGAATAGTGGGTTCTCTTACGGTTCTTTTCACGAGATCGTTGTTGCTGCATTTGGTTCCTTGTTGACTTGTACACGACTATTGCTAGAACCTAGTGTCGCTTCTTCTCTTGGACCAAGACAGCCCAAGGTAACATTGACCCTCTTTGTGAGTCTTCTTTAGATCCTCGATTAGAGAGCACTTGCTCTTCAACGTAGAAAACTCTCTGATCTTCAAAGGTAGCATCGCTTCTTTGATCCCGTCCTTTAAACTTTCTGGAAACTTCATGCACTTCCACTCTTCATTGGGATGATGTTGGTAATGCCTAGAGGATGTTAACAGGGATCCGAAACGATTGCCATACTCTCCAACATGCATTCCTTCTTGGCGTAGCTATAGAAACTCCATTCTTTCCAGTGTGTTTTCCACTCGTTAGAAGGATACTTGTCCAGAGCTTGCTCTTAAGAGTTTCCCAAGAGATAGCTCTATCTTCAGCTCTTGGCAACCAACAGTTGCTAGTTATCAAAACCCAAAAAGATAGCAGCTCAAAAGAAAACAAGGCAACATTATTCTGTCCAAGATCATTTCTCCTCAGAAATGATAATGCACAGAATACCAAACATTGTTGTTTCCCTTCTGAAATAGCAGCACAAGGAACAAACAACACAAACAAGGATAGACCGAAGTTATCATAATTTCCAGCATTATCTCCTTTCGGAAATAATATCACTTAAAACAATCAGAGAAAATGCAACACAAACAAGACAAACCAAACCCCAAGCCCGAATAGACTCAACCAGCTTTGATACCAAATAATGTAACACCCTTTCCGGAGGCATCACATTTACGGACATTTTATAAAACTATAAGACCGAAAAACGGGTTAATTAAAATCATTTAAGAAAGGTGGGGTAAAATTTTCTTTTTCGCAAGGCATAAATAAAGATAAAAAGCTTTTGATTATATACCCGTACATGTAAATAGAGTAAGTGAGACAGTTCGTAATGTAAGGTCATAAGTACATAAAAGACTTACATAAAACCCGACCCGACTACTGAAAACAAATCCAAGAAGAAACCGATCCAACATAAAGATTTCGAGACGCAGCTCCTAAAATAAAGTACTTGGAGACACAGCTCCGTTAGAGATAATAAAAGACCAGACGCACTAAGCTGGCCAAAAGACAATAAACAAAAGAGTCATTCACCAACATAACCCTTAGATCCCCATTATAGTCCCCTTCAAACGAGGGCAGAATGAATCAGATAGGGGTGGCTCGATAAACCACTCTATCCTTTCACTTTCCCGTAAACCACGAAGGAAAGGCATGGGATAGTCCGAGGTATTAGACCATCTAAAAGTCCACGAACCATCCATAGACACTCTCAACTCCAAGGGAAGAAAAACAGACAAAAGCATGCCACAACCTTGGACCATCTGAAACCTGAGGACGACACCTCCAAGAGACTCCACTGGTCCACTCTCGAGCCCAAGCGTATGTCCCTCTAGTTGATCGGTCGGGATAGCGAGGATATATGCCAGGAGCGTCGATTAAAATCTCAACGTAGCAATCTTCTCAAACAGCAAGGATACATAGCAAGACAACACAAGTAATGAGTGAGATTCTCAATCATCAACACAAATACAGCAAATGAAGATAGTGCGGCACACATTATTTATTTGCTCCTCTTTTTTATTATTTGTCTTCTTCATTTTTTGCAAATGACATTTGCACATGTGACCTTTATTAATGTGCTACAAAAGGTTTTCAAGAGCATGAACCCCGTGAACCAAATTAACGAAGGAAGGCACTATGAGAAGAGCATAAGAAGATAAGAGACGAGAATGATGAGAGAAACACCGCGATGTGGGGATATGATGTGGATAGAACAAGGTATGCATGCAAATCCATTACATTAATGCTTCAAGAAAGTGAACACAATTCAAGAACTAAAGTACAACATAACCATATTTCATGATAAGCCACTAATAAACCACTCTGTTAGAAGTTTCCAAAACAGGTGAACTACAACGTATGGTCTCTTTTTCATCGCTCAAAAGTCCATGTCTAAAAACACTTCTCATAGTGGTTTTGAAACCAACACAATTCTCAATGGTGTGACGAGTTACCCTCATGCGAAATCTATAGGTGACCATGAAGTTTCCTTGAGGTCACCCACCCCAACTGGAGTCTCGACAAGCTTGCCCTTCTTTATCCCATTCTCAATCATTTCTCCAATAATGACATGTCCGAGAAATTCGATGACACACTTCCAATCATCATGTCATAAAAAAGGTGACTGGAGTATGTCAGTGAACATTCTAACAATCTCTTTTTCAGCCAATGGGGGCTCTACTTGAGCAGCCAATTCCCTCCATCTTTGTGCATATTCATTTAAGGTCTTAGTGTCCTTTTTCGACATATTTTGTAATTGCATCCTATCTGGAGTCGTATCGATGTTGTACTTATATTATTTCATGAAAGCATCAGCTAAATCCTTCCAACGACTAACATGACTACGATCAAGGTGAATATACCAACTTGAAGTTGCCCCAGTCAAACTATCCTAAAAAAAGTGAATCAGAAGCTTATCATCATGTGCTTGTGCTGCCATTTTTCTACAGTACATTATTAAGTGACTTCTCGGACAAGTATTCCCTTTGTATTTATCAAAATCAGGCACTTTAAACTTGGATGGTATGACCACAAGATTTTACAGTTGATGAGGATGAAGTGGTGGCACAACGACAGGGTTTAGAAGAGGGGTTTGTGAATTTCCTTGAACATTAAAGTGAATAACTTGTGGTTGGATAGGATTTTGGGTATTCAACACAGGTGTCACTACAGGCATGCTAGCTCCTTGAGAATTGGTGACTTGGGGTGGAATATAACCAAGTGGAAGGCCATCTCTTAGAAACTGTAATGCTTAAAGGTCTTGAGGGTTGGTGACTGGTGGTTGTGTGGAACCATGTTGGTAAACTGTAAGTGGTACCAACATTCCTTAAGAATTAAGCCCATATTGCAAAGGCACTGAACTGAAGCCAAATGGATGAGAAGGCGTGGCTTGTTGCTCCTCGTTCACCGCTGAGGATGCCTCATCTGTGTTCTTGTTCTAATCTTGAGACTATAGGATCTCTAAAACCTAGGATATTTGCTCCTTCAACTAATTGACTTCATCCTTCATCAGCTCTAGTTTATCCATGGTCCTTGATTGGGAGTGAATCCGATAAGGATGGCAAGGAAACTATTGGTTTACCAAGTTACTTTTTCTAATGATAAAAAATGTCATGAGTATGCAAGAAAAAAAATGATTGAGGATGCAATACTTTATTTATCTACTTATTTGCCTTCTTATCATTCTTGCCTTTTTTTTTAAAAAAAAAAAATGTGTATGCAGGTGCATAATGATATAATATGATAATGAGTGAAAGAAACGTGGAATGACCACAAACAATATTATAAAATTGCATGCATGAATGTCATGTGTTTTTTAGGCTATGGTGTAATGCTATGATTTTTTTTTAAAATTTTTTTTTTTAAAAAAGAGTAACTACATGAATGATTTGAAAATAAATTAGACAGCATAATGTTCCCTATGTCCTAAATGGTTTCACCTAAAATTGGAGATTTTCTAGCCTAATGGTCTATGGGTCTTGTATCTTGTCAAAGCTTTCCTGGGTGGCTCTATAGTCTCACTCACTTTGGTTTCTAAAGCTAAAGTCCCTTTCAGAATATTAACCACAACGATAGGTGAACTACCAGGTGTAGGATATCCATGAAAGAGCACATTCTAGATGAGATTCTCATGATAACTAGACAGGAAGTAGATCCAAAATGGTTACCACTAACAACCTCCTCTCATCCTAGGCTTCACTCAGGCTCGGGTATAGGGCCTCGCTCATAGGTGTGTGCAAAAGTGTAAGTATGGTGTGTGAAGGGAGCAAAACTTAAAACTACTCAAGCCGCAAAACAAACAACATACATATATACAATATCTTTATATATCTAAAAGGAAGGAACATTTGGTTGCCCTAATTTTTGCATTTGGTTGCCCTAATTTATAAAAGGAAGGAACATTTGGCTGCCCCGATTTTTGCATTTGGTTGTCCTAGGAGTATTGATGTCATTTACTGTGATTTAATACTGTTATACCAAAAAATTAGGAATTTTGGAATTTTTCAAAAATAAATGTTAATATAAATAATTTAGATTGTTTTGAAACGGTGATTGCAAATTATCACACGTTGGTTAATTGCAACTTCTCAAATTATAAGCATTAAATTTGTAACCACTGAATTAAAATTGCAGCAATTGATAATTATGTATGAAGATTATAAGCTCACTCTGGTAACCACTGAAACGATGATAGAGAAAGTGAAATGGCGTTGTATAATGGGTTCCTTTCCTTGAGTAGGTAATGAGGCAGAAGCCAACGATCCAAAGGCACATGGCTTTCTTCTATTTGATTTTTGATATATTCTTTTTTTACGTTGAGTATTGATGTCATTTACTGTGATTTAATACTGTTATACCAAAAAATTAGGAATTTTGGAATTTTTCAAAAATAAAATATTAATATAAAGAATTTAGATTGTTTTGAAACGGTGATTGCAAATTATCACACGTTAGTTAATTGCAACTTCTCAAATTATAAGCATTGAATTTGTAACCACTGAATTAAAATTGCAACAATTGATAATTATGTATGAAGATTATAAGCTCACTCTGTAACCACTGAAACGATGATAGAGAAAGTGAAATGGCGTTGTATAATGGGTTCCTTTCCTTGAGTAGGTAATGAGGCAGAAGCCAACTATCCAAAGGCACATGGCTTTGTGGCTTTCTTCTATTTGATTTTTGATATATTCTTTTTTTACGTTTCTTCACCTTCCTCCCTCTTATGTGTTTTCTTCACCACAATGTTATATTATTGGTATTTCATTGTTACATGTCGTCTTTTCTTTGCTTTGCTTGGTTATTCCATCTCTTCTAACCATTTCTCTGCTATTACTGAAGATAGTGGTCGAATGGGAAAAATAGTTCTTGCCGCAATAGTTCTTCACCACAACTGCGACTTCTGATGGAGAGGCAAATTCCAATGCTGATTTCTTGGCTAAATATGGAGTCAAATCTTGCCCTGAGTGGAAGCTATGGACAGAGTATCCCGTTGCTATGGTTCAGTGCTGCTGAAGGATAGGATGGGCATTACGCCCTTATCCTCAGTTTTTCGACAAAACAAATAATTTTAAAAATTCTTAATTGTCATTTTAATTGGCCCATTAAACTTCCTTAAACGGTCATAAGTTAGAAAACTGGCAAGACATTCAATAAAAAAAAAGTAACAATGATTAAATAATTCTTAAATGTTTTATCAATTTACAAAATGCTCTTTTAATTTTTTTGTCACACATTATCCTAATTATCATGTACGATATCCTTGTGCTTCTCATATTTGAATTAGATTTTTATATTTTGATCGAGTTTTTTTTTTATTTCATTTGATATAATTTAATAGATTTTTTATTTCATTTATTATAAATTACTGTCAATTTAGGAGAATGAATTGCCTACTCAGAGAGTTTTTTAACCTCAGGCGTTATAAATCACCTACGATAATCGTAGGACCTATTTATTTTCTATGATTATCAACATTATTCGCATTAAGTTTTCTTCTTAATTTTAAAATTCTTTAAACGGTCATAAGTTACAAAATTGACAAAACAAATAATTTTAAAAATTCTTAATTGTCATTTTAATTGGTCCATTAAACTTCTTTAAATGGTCATAAGTTAGAAAACTGACAAAACATTCAATAAAAAAAAGTAACAATGATTAAATGGTTCTTAAATGTTTTATCAATTTATAAACGCTCTTTTAATTTTTTTTCCTCACACATTATCCTAATTATCGTGTAGGATATCCTTATGCTTCTCATATCTCATATTTGAATTAGGTTTTTGTAGTCAATTTAGGAGAATGAATTGTTTACTCAGAGAGTTTTTTAACCTCGGGCGTTATAAATCACCTATGATAACCGTAGGACCTATTTATTTTTCATGATTATCAACATTATTCGCATTAAGTTTTCTTCTTAATTTTAAAATTCTTTAAACGGTCATAAGTTACAAAATTGACAAAACAAATTATTTTAAAAATTCTTAATTGTCATTTTAATTGATCCATTAAACTTCTTTAAACGGACATAAGTTAGAAAACTGACAAGTCATTCAATAAAAAAAAGTAATAATGATTAAATGATTCTTAAATGTTTTATCAATTTATAAACGCTCTTTTAATTGTTTTCCTCACACATTATCCTAATTATCGTGTAGGATATCCTTATGATTCTCATATCTCATATTTGAATTAGGTTTTTGTATTTTGATCGAGTCT
This sequence comes from Ammopiptanthus mongolicus, assembly GCA_039655645.1. Taxonomy (NCBI): domain Eukaryota; kingdom Viridiplantae; phylum Streptophyta; class Magnoliopsida; order Fabales; family Fabaceae; genus Ammopiptanthus; species Ammopiptanthus mongolicus. The sequence continues at coordinate 75,356,253 of CM077348.1, read as the reverse complement.
TTTTTTTATTTCGTTTGATTTTTTATTTCATTTATTATAAATTACTGTCAATTTAGGAGAATGAATTGCCTACTCAGAGAGTTTTTTAACCTCAGGTACCATTAATCACCTACAATAACCGTAGGACCTATTTATTTTCCATGACTATCAATATTATTCGCATTAAGTTTTCTTCTAAATTTTAAAATTCTTTAAACGGTCGTAAATTACAAAATTGACAAAACAAACAATTTTAAAAATTTTTAATTGCCATTTTAATTGGTCCATTAAACTTATTTAAATGGTTATAAATTAGAAAACTGACAAAATGTTCAATAAAAAAAGTAACAATGATTAAATGATTCTTAAATATTTTATCAATTTTTAAACGTTCTGTTAATTTTTTCTAACACATTATCCTAATTATCGTGTAGGATATCTTTGTGCTTCTCATATCTCCTTCATCAAAATCTCTCTCTCTCTCTCCTGCAACAATATACGAGGAAGCAAAAAGCAAAACCACATTATTTATACAACAATAGAAAGAAATAGAAATGAACAAAAGATGAATGATAATAGGTAAATTCCTAAATATCAACTATGGTCCAATTAAGGGCCAAAAAAACAAACCTCAACATCATACTACCGTATACAATAAGGATGAATATGGCAGAACATCCCCATGGTGACATTACTGACATTTATACATATTTCATCATAAGAAACAAAGAGATTCTTCAGAAGAAATGTAACTGAAGAAATGTCATATTAGTATTTCTTTTTAAATAACTTATAATTTCAAAATAAATAAATTATTATTCTTATATAGGTTTATGTAAGAAAAATTATACAACCCTGAAACAATTTAAATAGTGTTTGGAATAGTGTTTTGTAAAACAACTCACTATTTTTAAGTAACTGGTTGTCTAATTCTGATTGATATATATTAAAGTATTATTAAATTTGATTACATGTAAAATTATATCCTTAATCAGTTATGAACTTATGACATAATATTTTTTTAATATTTAAGGAATTTATAGAACAACAATTTTCAATAAGAATAATTTAGTCAAATATTCTAACTTTTTTTTTTTTTGAACCAATACACAATCTTAAACATAAAAAATTTAGGATTGGATGGAGTATTATTTATTTTTCAAAAAAAAAATGAGCATTATTTATTCAGTTGAAATTTCATGGAACTATCCTCCTTCACCTCGCCTTTATGATTGCGTCAAGTGGAATAGCATCCCTGCTAATACCAAGTGAAAGAATAGCACATTCGAGGTTTGCGATTTCTATAAATCTCAACGAAGATTATATTTGCAATATGAAACAAGGGAGCACATTAGCAAACCTTGATAATAAAAGCAAAAGTTATTATATGGGATGAAGCTCCAATGACTCATAAACACTACTTTCAAGAGGTAAACATAACACTCAAGGATATCCTTCAATTCAACAATACAACAACTTGAATCTCTCATTAAAAGGAAAGATGATCAATCTGGGTGGAGATTTTAGACAAATTCTATCATCTATACCAAATGGAAAAAAAAAACTTATCTAAGTTTTGACAGTCCTTGCACAACGGACGATGATATTGATGGCCGAGATGATGTTCATAAACCTGAATTTCAGAACACAATAAACTCATCAGGACTTTCAAAAGATGAGTTAAAAATCAAAGTTGATATTCCTATTATATTGTTGAGAAATATAGATCAATCATCAGGATAATGCAACGATACTCGACTAATAATTACTCAAATGAGAAACTATGTTCTAGAAGGAAAAGTGATCTGATGAAACAATAGTGGCCAAAGAGTTTTCATTTCAAGATTGTCACTGACACCTTCCGATAAGAGGATTCCATTCATATTTCAGCATATGCAATTCCCGATTGTTGTTTCTTTCGCAATGACTATAAATAAAAGTTAAGAAAATCTATCAAACACGTTGGAATTTATCTTCCTCAGCTGGTTTTTTTACTTGGAAAGTTGTATGTTGTAATGTCAAGGATTATCTCCCGTAGTGGATTGAAGATACTAAATGTGATCATGAAGGCCAAAATTCAAATACTACTATGAATGTGATTTACAAAGAAGTCTATAAGACTTTAAGCATAGTGGGCTACTCTTAAATTATTAGATTTATTCGTTATTAGAGTTTACGTCTTCCTCTTATTAATTCACTTTTACTTTTATAAAAGCTTCACCAACCGATGTTGCAGTAAAATGTGTACTTCATCATAAGGTTTTTGTTTTTCAACGAAATGATTTATACATTTTATGTAACAAACTTTACTTTAAAACTTCTACTTCGAAAGATAACTCATAAATAAAGACATCATTCATTTACTCAAACAAATATTTTCAACAAATTATAGTTAAAAACATATACCCACAAAAAAAAAAAAAAAGTTTAAAAACATATACTTCAAAAGATAACTAAAAAATAAATACATTATTCATTTACTTAAACAAATATTTTCAATATCACAATATAAAATAAATATAATACTTAATCAAAACATTTCAGCACCGTGCATCGCACGAGTAATCGTTCTAGTACAATATAAACAAAAGTCTTCTACCCTAAAATAGAATCAAGAATCATATATACAATAATAAATAAATAATAATAAATTACAATATGCACAAAAAAGCAAAAAGAAAAAGGGGTGAAATAAATAAAAAAAATTAACAACAATTTTGCACATATAACTACATCCGGCATGACTCTCTTAAAAAAAATGTCCAGTGGAGTCGTCATCTGTCGCAACCACAATGCGACGAGAGCAGTGAACCAAAATTAATTGGTTACAAAAATGGAGTCGCCATCAAAGTTTATTTATTAGGGAAAACATTGGAAAAACCCTTTTAAAAAAGAATGGTCTTTGAAAATAAATTTAGAGTTCGGGAGTCGATTATGTGTAGGAAATGTATTAGCAGCCCACAACATCCATTTAAAAAATAGTTACCTATCGTTAATTGTGCAAAATTTTATGTTATCTTTTAAAATATTTATTTTACCCTTTTTATTAAAAATTTGATTAAAAATCTAAAGAAACCTATTTTATTAAGAAATATATTTTTGGGCTTGACAGAGATGCTCCTTACTCCTACGTATTCTTAGTTACGATAAGGAATTCAAAGTCATGAAGTTCTTTAAAAACAATTAAATATTATGATTATTATTATTGAAAATAATAATTTTAGTCGACAACCAGACAGGAAGAAGATCCAAAATGGCTACATAACAACCCATTTTAAATGATTTAAAAAAGCAAGGTACCTCTGATAGTCAAACAGGAAGTAGATCCAAAGTGACTATCACCAATAACTTATTTTTAGTTTTGGAATTAAAGGATTGCTCGTGATAGCCAAACAGAAGAAGATCCAAAATGACAATTACTAACAATTTATTTTTAGTTTTAGAATTAAAGGGTGCATGTGACAACCAAATAGGAAGAAGATCCAAAGTGGTCATTACTAACAACCTATTTTGTTATGGTCCCCGTGATAACCAAACAAGAAGTAGATCCAAAGTGGCTATCACTAAGAACCTATTTTTATAATTTGAGCATAATTTTGTTAAATATTATTTTTTTTAAATAGCAACAATGACTAATACTAGGGAATACAACTAAAATATTGGCTTAATTGCACTTTTGGTACCTCAGGTATTACGATTGTGCAATTTTAGTCCCCCAGATTTTACTTGCGTCAATTGGATCCCCTAAGTATCACGATTGTGTAATTTTGGTCCCCCAGGTTTTAATTGCGTTAATTGGGTTACTAATGTATCATGTTTGTGCAATTTTGGTCCCCCAAGTATCACGATAGTGCAGTTTTTAACGCCAGAAGCCTACGTGGCCCACATGAAACTGATTTGGCACTTAGTGATGTCAACTTGACAACTTACGAGACATTCTTATGTGGCATCATTGATGACTCACACTCTAATAGTCAAATGCACATCATTAAGTGTCACATAGAAATGACACGTTAGTTGCCAAGTTGGCCACACTAAGTGTCAAATCAGTTCCACATGTATTTCGTAGGCTATTGACGTTAAAAATTATACAATCATTACACTTGATGGATCAAAATTGCACAACCGTGATACCTGAATGACTCAATTAGCGCAATTGAAACCAGAAGGACTAAAATTGCACAATTTTGATACTTTGGGGACCCAATTAGCGCAATTAGAACCTGAGGGACTAAAATTGCATAATCGTGATACCTAAGGGACCAAAAATGCAATTAAGCATAAAATATTTAACACTATCAATAAAAAAGGGCAAAAATAAATATATTTTTAACTAAAAACAGAATATAAAGAAAAGAAAAAAAAAAGGATTAACATATTTAACTAAAAGGAAAAAAAAATTAATGAGCACAACATGTTCGACCGTACGAGTTCCTCTAACCTGAAGCTAGAAAAAAAATCAAAATTAGCTCTGTAAAAAAAAATTTAAACTAAAGGCTTTATGCTTTGCACTAAGCCTACATGACCCTTCATTGTAAGATCTTCATGTGATCTATTACTCTTGGGTCCCCTTAGTGTTTAGTAGTGCATTCCTTATATAGAAGAAGAAGAGGTTGATAGGGAGTGGTTCATCCAATGTGTTATGTGAGACTTCGATAGTGAGGTTGTTTTTCAAATGTGAGATTTCTAAAGTATCTATCACAACTAAATTGTCAACTTCTAGCAAATATATGATACTCAAAATGATATTATTTGATCTTAAGATATGAAATATAGACATTGTTACTAGCTTTCCAATGGCACTAGTTTCATCTCAAAAGGATATTTACAACTCAAGACATTGTCAACGGAAGTAGTACTCAAAATCATACATACATAACCACATCTCAATCTTACAGCGGATTTTTCACTAAGATATAGGTTGATGCAGGCTTTGAGATGAGAATAAAAGTTGTAGATCTTTCCCTTAGCTTTCCAATGACATACAGAACACATCATTTGGATTAGTGTAGCTCACAATATGTCATTGTCTTTACATGCTCATTTAAGCTCATAAGAGATTAAAAAAATTATGCTTATTAAACTATTTTCTCTTCAAAACCTTCCCTTTTTTTTTTCTGTCCATCTTCTTATCTCTTTTTTTTTTTGTTTTTTTTTTTTCAGAAATCTTTTAGTATTTTTATTTTATAACTTTCAATTTTTTTAATAAAACAATAAATAAAAAGATTGTCCGGACAAAATGGAGTGTTTACACAAGGCATGACCTAACCTTAGGCCTCGTGTTGAGCTTGTCCTGACTCATACTCCCTCCGTCTCATATTATTTGTCCCATTTGGTTATGCACATCTCGTAAGAAAATGATTAAGTTTACTAATTTTTATAATAAAATGACACTCTTTGACTAAAATACCCCTATTTAAAGTGTATGGTTCGATAGTTATAATTATTCACCAACCACTACATTTCTTGATAAAAAAAACTCATTAATATAGATGGTTGAGATAGAAGGGATATTGTTGGAAAAAAAAGTAATTAATGCTTCTTGATTTTCTAAAGGGATAAGTAATTTGAGACAATGCAATATTTCAAATAGGACAAGTAAAATGAGAGGGAGGGAGTACAAGGATAGTCAAGGAGGTTTCGAGATCCAATGAACCTCGATTCAAGACTGGCTATGGCCATGTAAAAATAGAATTTAATAGAAAAATGTTAAAAGGAAGTTCAGTTCTTCTCAAAGACAACTACCTTCGGTCATAAAAGATAAGAAGGAAAAAGCAGCTACGTTCATGCACACGCAACTTGGTGGAATTATGTGATTATTTTGGTTTGTTGTTAGGACGTTCTTACTTACACTCTTTGATTATATGAAACAAATTCATATAAAATAATAAAATATTGAAGTTGCTTCTTTTAACTGTATCTTTTCGTAAGTTGAAATTACTAATAATACAAAATCTTTCATCTGCGTAAGTCAATCTTAACTGTTGGTAGTGGAAGACTCTCGGTATTGATGTTCCTTTCGTTGATCTTCATTTCATGAATGATAACGATTGGCAGGGAAACTTTCTCTATTGATATTTCTTTCTGTGGTCTTCATTTAATGATCAAATGTTGGAACGTAGTGCTACAATTTCAAGCCCCATCTGGTAGTCTAAAATTGGCGACTATTATTTTGTGGAGCGTATGGAATAATTTCGAACATAAGAGATTGCCTCCTAGTCCTAATCAAATTCCCAAGTGGCCAATCTTATTGCCTTGATCATGGTTTTTTCAAATTTCTAAAAACCTAAGGTAAATATTTTTAAAAAGTATATGTTACATTCTTACATTATCTTTCCAAACATTAATAGTTATGAGTCTTGTTAATCAGTGTTTTAAGGACGTTGATTAAGAAATCAAGAAATAATAAATTTTTATGAGGAATTAATCTAAGTATATATCACTTCTTGATATAACAAACGTGTCTTCTCTAGTATCCCTCATAATTTTGAGGTAAAACGATGTTTTAAAAATTGGACCGGTCATTGAACCGGTGAAGGCATTGATTCACGGTTCACTGATCCAACCGCGATCGAACCGGTTGTATTTAAATATATATATTTTAATTTTATATAATATATTTAATAAAATAAAAAGAAACTAACATTAAAAATAATTTATTTAATAAAAGAAATATGCAAATACATTTTGCCTGCAATTTGATTATTTTTTTTATACATAAAAAATATATTGATTAAAAATACAAAAGCTATTCTAATTCGTATACAAGGAGGAAAAAAAGAAAGCTAGACTCACTGAAATGAGAATACTAATTCTAAAACAGTATGCATGTTACACATGTTAGAACCAAGACACTAAACAATAAAGAAAATACACCACAAAAAATGTATCCCACCAGTGGACCCAAGACCACCAGCAAGAAAAGTACTTATCCTTTTGTCTAAGAACCGCAACAACCCAAAACCTTTAATAACCAACCATTCCACTTTTGGAGGTTTCTATCACAGATCAATAGTTGGCCAAACCATTAAGTATTCACATTATATCGCCTGCAATGTCATAAAAAACACATAATCATATCTCCCCTTCAAGTCACCATTGTCGCCCCAGATCCGATGAAGCCCAACCTCAACGCAAAAACTATGGTGTTGTGCGACTTGGTGCTGACAGTGCCATTCAACTCCCTTCTTTTAAGTGAAATTCCATGAGACCCAGAACAACTAATCGCACAAAGAAAAGTCATATCCACAGCTTACTTTCTTACTTTCTAGGAGTCCCACATTGGTGAGATTAGGGACAATAGTATGAAAAGGAGGTCTATAAATGCAGGGTGTGTGAACGTGAAACCATTACTTACTACAGTTGGGTCCATTTTACTGAACCAGCTCGTTGGATTGTCGGTTTTGTACGATTGTACTGGTTTTGTACTTATTCTAACGGTTCAACTCCGATTTTAAAGAACTCCGGTCTTATGTTGTAGTTCGACCGGTATGTGGTCCGGGTCAATTGATTTAATCGGTCAATCTTACATAAGTGATTAAGTTCTTATCATATATTACTTAGACAAAAAAATGATTATCCTAAAGATACCAAAAATTCACCTATAATAAATATATAGTTTTCAAATTCAAAAGAAAACTGCTAAAATATTGGTTAACATTTACCGGAAAATATTACCTCGAAAGATTTAACAATATCGGGTACAGGATGGAATGCAGATTGCCTTTGTCTATATTTCTAGTGTTAAAGGAAAATTGACCTTGTTACATAGGGTTCGGTTACCAATAATCGATTCACTGTTTGGTTTTTCTGATTCTTTCCCGAAGCACGTGATTTCTTATTTCGATTGGTCAATTCGTATTTTAAATTTTGTTTGGATAAGAGACGCAATAATTGAATTTTTCTTCATTTGGATATTATTAGGGATGATAATGGGTAGGATCGGGTTAGGATATTATAGTACTTTTCTTCATATTCATGCTTGAAAAAAATATCTGTACCTGTATTTATATTCATGTGGGTAGCAACTTCAGTGTTCGTACCTGTACCCTCTATGTAGCTAAGTACTCATACCTGCACCCGTTACCCGCACTTTAATTAAGAAAAAACAATAAATAACAAAAATCATTATAACTCAATTAAAAAACATCAAAAGATATTTCAAATCTGCTCATAAAACATTATAAACCAAAATATTTAATTAAATAAAAATATCTAAAATATCCAAAACGAATGAATATCATAATAAACATTCAAAATGGTGCTGGCTCAAGGAAGAACGGGTGAAGAGCTTAACCAAAAAGAAAAAAACACTAATGAAGAATCTAGATTTAGTACTTTTAGATTAATTATATTCTTAAATTTTATATATAATCATAATTATAATTATATGTAATAATATAAATAAATAAATATATAAATAAATATATATGCGGATGCGGGACGAGATGGATATTAGAATATCTGTATCTCCATTCATATCAATAAAGCGGATATTTATCTTATCTATCATAAATATTTATTACAAATATCAAATGAATAGGATCTAAAATATCATCCCTAATACTGTCTAACGTGTATAAAAGGACATGTCTCCAAAGTACTGTAGTTTAGTGTAGTGTAGTCAAATTTAAAGTAAAATTAGCAAGAAAACATTTCGTAAATTGCATACTTATCCACTGTGTATCATACGTGACAAATGCGATAGAGTCATCAGTTTGTCTGTGTTCCTATCTAAATAATAGGGCACGAGCGACTGGGCTCAGGATTAATAATAGTTCTCCCATAAAAAAATAGTTAAATTATTTATACAATATTTTTAACATCCACCCAATATGTATTATTAGAGTAAAATATTTTATACTATCAATTAATTAAAAATCACGATAATAGTGATTTTTAAGATAGTTAAGATAAGAATCAAACATTTTAACTAACATGATAAATTATGATTGATTAAAGGTATAAAAAAATATTTATATTGATAATATATATTAATTAAATCGTAATTTTATATACTTTAACATTTATTGTTTTTTTTTCTTTATCATCCTATTTTATAAAAAAAAAAACATCATATCACATCCTCATACATCTCAAAAAATTTCAAAGTAAACTTTTCCAAAAAAAAAGTTGACGAGTTTGAATAGTACAAGTTGCCTCTTATATTTATCTGTAAATTTCTAGACCTTAGATAGCACGTAACCAGACAAAACTAACACATGTCCTGGTCACAAAAAACATATCACATTACAAGTTGTCAAAATGTATTCAGATAGGGTATGATGAGGAAGGTCTAATGCCCCTCCCGCTGTGTGTCTATATGGCCTCACTGACCAAACCAAATAACACACACTTTCTCTCGATCGCTCTCTTTTCCCTCAGCACCAATGGAAGGTGTGCAGAGTCACGATACCCTTAACATACCCCTAATTGTAGACCAAAGCCAACACTGGCTAGATGGCGAAAGAAGCCAAAATTCTAGTCTGGAGCCCAGAAACCGCACCACTTCTTTCCTCAACACCTGTTTCAATGGGCTCAATGCGTTGTCAGGTACATCCCTTGCTTTTTGCCCATTATTCTATCATGTCACTGTTTGTGTTGCGCCTCTTTTGGCTATTTTGCATAACCGATATTAAACTTTGTTGTGATGAACAAATTTTCAGATATATATATATATATATATATATATATATATATATATATATATTGGATTACATTTATATATTTTAATTCTTCCTCCCTTTAGTGAATTATTTTATGTGTCAAAACCAGAATTTTCTAATGATATTATGGTCCCCTCATTCACAAGATAATGAGTGGTGCCGGAGAATGAACCTGACTTCCTGTTGCATTATGTGCTCTGAAATCATGTCCACACAGACGGAGAACCAAGCGTTATGTTAACTTTTTCCTTTTGCGTCGTTCTCTCTGAACGAACTTTTCCAGTACATTCATTTCTCATAATTATTGACATTTATAGAAGATAAATTGCTCATCACAACCATGTGGCTTTATATAGCTGGAAGGTTGCAGACCATAAATTTGGGTGGGAGCAATAGGGGAGCAGGTGGATAGCCATATTATTCTTTAGCAATCACCAATAATACCACGAACTGGATGGATGTAACTGGAGAGGAGTTAGAGAAGAAGTTAACTGTCCTTTGGTTTGAGCTAAGGGTATAAGGAGTTGGAGATACAGGTTCAAACCTGACAAAAGAGGAAAAAAAAAATTACTAACATTTGCTTATAAAAAAAAATTATCCTTTGATTTCAACGTTCTGTTATCTTCTCTTTCGGCCCTTCTATTTGGCTAAGCTTGAAACGTTCTTGAAAAAACTATATGCTATTTCACTTTCCCTTGTGTTTCGATTTCAGAATTCATAGTTTTACTTTCTTCTTACCGCTGGTAGCTTTCTCTGTGTCGAGACATTTTGCTCTGTCGTTATCTTTGTGACCATCTCTTCTTCTTTACTTTCGCCCACCTATAGCTAGTATTGCTTCTTAATATTTACTTCTTTATTATGGTAAAAATTAGGGAAGTAAGGAAGAATAGAGAGGGGCGAGAATCTTCTCTAGAGAAATTGGAACGACTTTGCTCACCATTGCATCATGCATAGCAGTTGGGACTTCGTAGCGGTGCTTTTGTCCCCAAGGATTAATGGTCGTCATGGGCTCCTAGTGCTTTGACCCTCGTTCTCGCATTTTTCTTCATGGGTTTTGTGTTAGATTTAAACTCAATAATTATCTATAAGGCATGCTATCACAAACTTTATTGCGGAAACATAATAACCATATATAACATGCATCTTTATTATCAAGAACAACTTAAAATTTGATACCTTTAGAATATACAACATGCTGATTTGTCAAAGATATAGGAATACCTGAATTCATTGTATGTTCCTAACCTCAAGCGTTCTTCAGAGGATGAACTTGATCACCAACCTTCACGAATGGAGGACAGTAATCTTGAAACGCAGAGAGGGGGAAGAGAAAAGAGAGACGGGTAATGTACACCCGCTGGTTTGTGGTTTTTCCTCAACCGGGATTCCTTATGCCTTAGTCGCTCTTCAGATGGGGAGAAGAGATGGTATGTTCTATTGTCCGGTGTATTGGGGACCATAGCCTATATATAGGGTGATAGCCAATTAGGGTTCCCATTATTCCGAAATGGGTCATCAATGACATCCACTCATATTTAGCCCATATCAATTAACTAATTTGTTATCAAATCAGAAATTTAATTAGCCTTATCACTTAATTTGATCACACATCAATTAAGGTTCCTAATTGATAAATAGCTAATATAATTAATTGACGATATCTGCTCACATTATGACATTAGAATATAATTAAATACAGAATATTCCAACATTTTGGTCCTTTTCTGACATTAAAAAGTATCTGGATAGATTCCTCGCGGGTAACACCCTTAACCAGTCCAACCAGAATGTTATTTATTTACTTCTTTTAGGAGGTTTCTCATAATATAGGTAGGAGTATCTCCAGTAGTTACCAATATCCGAGATCAATTTTTTTTTCATTTTTTATGCAGTTAAATGTTAATCAAGAGAACTGCACATGGTATAATTTGACCTGTGGCTTGGGTTCGATTCTTAAATTTTCCCTATTGGTAGGTGATATGTAAATTCCACTATAAATTCTCGTTAAGGTTGGTGGTCTTTCCTGATGTGACACTCACTACCCTGCATATAATAAATAATAGATAAATCATACAAGTTAAATAAAAACTTAACATAAAAGGTCATGAGTATCAATTGAAGGAACTTGTTTGAAACACTAGAAGGAGGGTTGAATTGTGTTTCTTAAGATTTTGAAATCTTTTTCGCAAGCATTTATATTTTCGCAAAGGTTTGGATGCAAAAGAGATAGCAGACGCAGAGAGCGTGAATGAAGTACTATTGGACGCTCGCTGAGTTAGTTTACTTTTAAAGATAAACGATTAAGAAAATAATTCAATCCCAAAAGTTAGTTATAATCAAACTAAAGACATAGATAAGGGAAAGAAGAATAAAATAGAGAATTTATCGTGATTCACTCTTTAACCCAAGATCTACATCCAGTTCCCTCTACGTGAGAGATTTTTCCACTATAACAACTCCTTGTTACAAGTATTCAACACCTTTTCAGGTAAGTATTCAACACCTCTTCAGACAACTCTAAATATTCTTTTACAGTCAAGCCTATTCAGGCTCAAGTATTCTTTTTCAGACAAGACTCTCTAGGCCCAACCAAGAAGGTTTGAAAAGAGTTTTAAGTTCAACTAACTCACTATGTGTGAGAGTAAGAAACTTCAGAACAAAAATTTGAAACTATACTCTTCGTAGAGAGTGATAAGAAAGTTTAAGAACAAAGTAAGCTTGTATATATGCTTTAGATTGCTTTTGATAGCTTCTTTGCTCGTATGAAAAAATTCATGCGTGGTTCTCTAACTTTGCTTCTTCATAGTTGAAGATATTTATAGCCTTCAAGACTTGAGCATACTTCAGTCTTCAACGGATGGCAAGAGAGTTGTTCCGATTGAGCATTAAATGCATTATCTCGTTGTGTCTGATAACTTTTGTGAGGTCTTCTGAAAAGCAGAGTAGAATATCAGGTTGATAGCTTAGAATGACAATGACATCTTTTCCTTGTACCCGAAAGTTGTCTTTTGTCTTTCCTTTTGGAGATAGTCAAATTTTTGTGTCAGAAACAGGCTGGCTTTAGCACAATTGATGGTACGAAGTTATAAAGAATGTTTGCCTAAGGGATATTTCCCTTTTACATGTTGAGTAAGAATTTAAACTATTGCTTTTATAAGTTCGAACTAACTTATAGTCCAGTTTATTAAAATTTGATGGACTCTTACATTAGACTAAGAAACACGGAACTATTACATGAAGAGTCTTTAGACTTAGATAAGCCAAAGAAAAGCATACATAGTCCAGCGAGACTTTAGCGATAAGAGGGATAGGACGAACGTTAAGTCTTTGGACTTAAAAGGATATGCACACTTAGATAAACATGTTAGTCCAAAATAAAACATTGTTCATTTAATTTTAGTCTTTTGTTATCATCAAAACCTTAGGAGTTTATGGACCATAACCACTTTGGTTCCAACAATCTCCCTTTTTTTGATGATGAAAAAACATACTAAATTTGATTGAACAAAGTTTTTCTTGAGAGCCAACTGAGACAACCCCTTCGTAGGAGGTCTCATTGGTGACCCCACTTATAATTATTAGCGTTATAGCATAGCGTAGCAGTATAATATTTTCGAAAATATTAAAACATAAAATACATATTGATACCATAATAAAAGTATATATACATAATAGTACTGGCTCCATCAGTAGAGCCTACAACAACTGATGCCAAATATAAAAGACTTCAGAGTGTACATTAGATAAAGCTAAAAACATAACAACAGAAATAAAGGCACGTCAGAGATCCTCTCCTAGCGCTCAAGGTCCCCCAGCATTGGGATCCGAGGCTCTCCCGCCGGCATCAGGCTCAACGGGTATACCGTCAATCTCCTCTGGAAACTCCTCATCAGGGTCTTCTCGTACAGTCGAGAACAAAGAAATACAACATAGAAAAGTACAGGGGATAATAAACAGTAATATGACATACATAGAAAAAACAGCGATATAAATGCTGTATATAGATAACAACATTCCAAATCACAACTGACAACCAAACAACTTCCGGATAATTTTTCCCTTAACTATTGTCTCTCACACTCATGCAACTAACGACTATATAGACGCGATCACGACGCGACATCCCCAACGGATCAAGGTGTCTCAGTCATCACTATGCCACCCCCATAAAGTAGGGTTCGGTCTAAAGCCCGCAGGCCCAAATCGTCTCATGGATATGACATATTCCCCCGCCCGCAGGCTAGGTCGGAATATTCGCCCGTCAACAACGCAACTTACGGTAACGACATGTTCCCCCGCCCGCAGGCTAGGTCGAAACATTCGCCCGTCAGTTAACAACTCAACTTTCGGTAACGACATATCCCTCCGCCCGCAGGCTAGGTCGAGATATTCGCCCGTCCGTCTACAATTCGACTAACGGGTACGACCATCTCCCCGCAAGTAAGATCGAAATCGCCCCTACGCCAAACTAATCGGTACGACCATCTCCCCGCAGGTAAGATCAAAATCGCCCGTATGCCAACACAGTGATGAATAACAACTATGCAACATGAATCTCACTGACTCATCTCAGTATCAACACTTAGTGCCTCAACCACGACTTATATACGACCACGACCAACTTTCATCCGGATTAACCGGATATCAACTCACATCACAACAGCAACAGATCAACTATATCACTAGGTTGAGCACTACAACATATATAAATAACCTCGACTTTCTCGCCAGACATTCATCACCCAATTTATCAGAAATCACTGCCTAGTTCTACTTAGACATCAACAGTCACAACAGACATCAACAACAGCCAGAATATATATTCAACAGTAAAATCAACTTATAAATAAATAACATTTAATCAATCATAATCATATAGCAGGCATAACACATATAATATATCAAATATCCAATCACAGCACAGACAACCTCAATATGCAGTAAAATCAACCTAACGGTCAAACGACCTCTAGTAGGGTTTGGGTCACGCTACTCATATCAATATATATTATTTAAAGCTTGTCTCCCTGATGATATTGTGGTTCTTTCCCCCACCTTAGTGATTTTCTCGAGAGATCTTGAATGCGGCTCCGCAACAGTCAATCGAGTGCGCGATCGGGCGTTTGAGTCCTGTCAGATTTTATACAGTAAAACACAACCAGAAATTAAAATAATGAAACCATAAACCACCTAATATCTAGGATTAGCTACTGCCCTTAATTAATTAAATAGGCTAGGGATATTGAAATTCTATCAACTCTTGGATCAATGACCCTTAAGCATACCTAATGCATAATCAATGATCAATTATCAAAGATTTGAACCAAAACCCCCTAAACCCACAATACACCCATTCGGCCCTTCTTTGATAAATAGGCTAGAGATTTTATTTCATTACAAGCTCTTGAATTATGATAGTAGGGGATGATGCTAGCTCATAGGAATTGGTTTGGTCTCCAAATGATTTTTCTACAATTTTCTAGAGATTTTTGAAGTTTAGATCTAGAAATTGAAATTCACGAAAATAAATGGAGAAAATAAAGATTGAGAGCTCAAAGATGAAATCTATACCTTCTAGATGATAGAGGAGGATGAGAGGAGCAACTTTGCTTCACAAACTTTCTTGAAAAAGCTTGAGAAAGCTTGAGAAAATTGAAGTTGAAAATGGAGGGAGAAGAAAGAAGAAAAAGGAAGAAGAAGAAAGAAGAAGAAGATGACCAGCTGGCCAACGTGAATGAGGAGGAAAAAGGTGAAGAATAGTGTATTAATAGGTGGCTTAAGGTTTAAGAAAGGTAAAAGTAATAGTAGGTAATTAGTAAAAACTAACCAAGGGTAATTTGGTCAATTCACGTCCCGATAAATTTGAAAATCCTCACGACATTTTTAGGAGTCCCCAAATGGTTTATCATAGCCCTGGTATGAAAATCATTGGCTCAAGGTTCTCGAAAAATCCTACAACAACTCGATTCGTCTCCTAGAACGATTAACGGTCCGATTATAATATATTTTTTCATTTTCGAACGTCAGGACGAACTTTTTCGAAAATATAGGAAACGTGATTCTAAGACTAACTGTCTCGATCACGGGTTCAAATTAGGTCTCGATAGTAGTAAAGCATTACTGTTAAGCAAAAACGTAGACCGGGCTCCGTCTGAGTTTTCGACCCAAAACTTAACCATAGCTTCCTACGATAGAGTAGAGCGTGACTATGGCCTTGGAATAATTTATTTAATTTTCTAGACCCTCTAATAAAATACAATTACTTAAATACTGGTTAAATAAAAAGATTAAGAAAATCGGGGTGTTACACCAACAAAGGCTCCCCCTAAGAAAAAGGCTTCTATCAAAGATAGCATATAAAAGAAAATAGACTTCAGTCCAGTAAAAGCAGACATAAGACTTGTGCAAATTTATATGCAAGCACATACTATCAAACTTAACAAAATGCAAGCAAACAGAATTAATGACAGTTCAATTTTTATAAGCAAATATCTAATCAAATTTCCCTTGTCTTTTTCTCCCCTTTTTTGTCATCAGACAAAAAGTGAAGTCAGACCATCATTGTCCGAGAAGAAATCGATAAAGAACTAAAAGACTAAATAAAATTTAAGAAGGAGGAGGAGGTTTGGGAAGAAAATTTTAAAATATTGCAGCTATCTGCTTAAGCAACTCTACATTGTTGGCTTGGATGACATTTAAGATAGACTGTTGGACAAACTCTTCGAACTCATGAGGGACCACTGATACTGAACTCTCAACTGTGGCCTTGGTTGCCTCAGGGTTCTGTTGCCCAGGGATCACACTCAGAGCATTTGACGGTGATGGATCAGCAGGATGTACCACGGAAAAAGGCATCAGTTGAGACTTAGAAAGTTCTTTCTCACAGTCTGCAACTTGCTTATCAGGCTGTGCAGCTTGTTCTTTCGGATAGGGATCTTCATATACTAACTCTGTCTCCCCAGACTCCTCAGAGGTTCTTCGATTGGTGCAGCTTGAGGTTCCTCAGAATTCGGGTTTTCTTGAATAACCGGTTAAGAAAAAGGCTTCTATCAAAGATAGCATATAAAAAAGAATAGACTTCAGTCCAGTAAAAGCAGGCATAAGACTTAAGCAAATTTATATGCAAGCACATACTATTAGACTTAACAAAATGCAACCAAACAGAATTAATGACAGTTCAATTTTTATAAGCAAATATCTAATCAAATTTCCCTTGTCTTTTTCTCCCCCTTTTTTGTCATCAGATAAAAGGTGAAGTCAGACCATCATTGTCTGAGAAGAAAACGATAAAGAACTAAAATACTAAATAAAATTTAAGAAGGAGGAGGAGGTTTGGGAAGAAAATTTTGAAACATTACGGCTATCTGCTTGAGCAACTCTGCATTGTTGGCTTGGATGGCATTTGAGATAGACTGTTGGACGAACTCTTGAAACTCATGAGGGACCACTGATACTGAACTCTCAAATGTGGCCTTGGTTGTCTCAGGGTTCTGTTGACCAGGGATCACACTCAGAGCATTTGACGGTGATGGATCAGCAGGATATACCACGGAAAGAGGCATCAGTTGAGACTTAGAAAGTTCTTTCTCAGAGTCCGTAACTTGCTTATCAGGCTGTGCAGCTTGTTCTTTCGGATAGGGATCTTTATATACTAACTCTGTCTTCCCAAACTCCTCAGAGGGTTCTTCGACTGGTGCAGCTTGAGGTTCCTCAGAATTTGGATTTTCTTGAATAACCGGTTTGGGCGGTGGTGGCAGCACTTCAAGAATGACCTCAACATCCTCCATCTGGGTTTGAATACTTCAAGGCCATCCGTGGGATACATAGGAATCCCGAAGATATCGTTCAATATCATGAAGTCAATCTCGGAGATCCTATATTGCTTACGGAAGGTTGGAATCGCATCATTTTCTTTGTCTGACAGACCAGACGTTGAAGCTTCTCTTGCACATCTCCAGATGAAGTTCTCGCAATAGAGTTTAGCGTCCTTCTCATTTATTTGCCATGGATCCTTCTCCATAATGGTTTCCATATTGTGAGAATCCTCTCTGGGTTTCATCCAGAACAGGGGGCCAAAACTGACCTTTTAAGGCAGTGATCAAGTCTTAAGCCTTTTTTCCCATCTTTATTCTTGTTAAGATCCAGCATCGGGATCCTTGGACACACTCTTAGAGGTACAACTCCCACTATAGTTGCATCCTTCCTTCTCCAGAAGCTCTTTGGCAAGTTGTGATGAATCTTTTCTTCTCTTGGCATGTCACACTCCTTCCGAACAACATAATAAAGGGAGAAAATCCCTTACATCCGAGTACTCTTTCCAGTCGGAGGGATAGCTTGGGATGAAGCTCACATCACGATCAAAGATGAAATTTTTGAAGTCAAAGGATCTTGATCTTCTTTCTTTACTTCTTTTGCATCCTTTCTTCTCTTCATTTAAGGGAATCACATGCCTAGCCACATTGCAGTTGCACCACTGAAATGTTTTGTCCTTAATGAGATTGGGATAAATATTCTTTGGAGGGAACTTCTTTTGCTCAAGATGGACTAAGAGTGGTCCATGAGCATTGTAGAGTTGACTGCCAGTTGACTGGGCAATCGTCCATTAGGGGTGTATGGGATGGGGTAGTAACCAAGTTCATAGGGGTGGACCAGAGGGATTATGAGGAGGTGGTGAAGGTGTTTCATCTTGGTATTCTGGTGGAGGGATTGGACCTTTGGGATATTAGGAAGTGGAAGGGGGTGAGTGTTTAAGGAAGAGAGCAAGGTACCTTCTCTTAACATCAACCCAGTTTGAGCTTTTGTTTTCAAAGGTTATTTTGGGGATGCATTTGAACTTTCTTTTGGAGTAGCATATTTTAGGAAAGGGTGCCCCACATGGTTTGAAAGGTTTGGTTGTAGGTGGAGGTGGAGTTGGTATTTATGGTGAGGGGATGGTTTGTGTTTGGGTTGAGGAAGGGGGTGAGAAACCCATGGACTGTTGTAAGTCCATTACAACATTTTCAACCACATCGGGTTGCTCTACAATGGACGTAATAACTGAACGAGAATGAGGTTCAGTTTTGGACCTTGTGGTCCTTGGCCTTTTTGTAGTTATCTTCAACCGAAGAGCTTCAGAAGCAGACTCCCTCCTTTGCCCTTTGATCACCTTAGAGATAGGCTGATCGTCATCTTCATCTTCGTCCACAGATGCAAGAACCAATTTTCTTTTCCTTGCAGGTTGGACAGAAGCAGTTGTTAGACGGGCAGTTGGAGGCTTTACTGTTGGATGTGCAGGCTCTATTGAGCGTCCAATAGAGGCTCTTTGTTCAGACGCTTCTTCAGCAACTTGCGTCTGACCTTTCTGAGCGCCTTTCTGTTTTTCTTGCTCCTTCTTGCACTTTTCAATGTCGTCCAGCTTCATCTTTATTAAGCTTTTTGCTAAAATCTGGTTGATGCAAACGATCAATTCCATGAACTCCAACATACTTGAATTTCTGCTCTAGAGTCAGGGATTTGAGATCATCGTAGACAAGATGTTTCTCGAAGATCCTTGAAAGGAGAGCAGCATAAGGGATGGTCGTGTTCTTCCTAGAACCTTTAATTGCAAACTTGAAGCATCCAAACAACAGATGAGGAAGATTAACTTGCTTCTCTAGAATGAGATGAACAAGACAAAATTGATGCACCTTGGAGACTGAGTCTTTTGAACCAGCCTTGTGAATGATAGACTTGTTCAGGATTTGGTGAAGAACCCTAGCCTTTTTTGTCATCTTAAAGGCTATCCAACTTGCCAGAGAGATTTTTCAGTAGGCATTCCTTGATAATGTCCATACCACCCAAGTCCTTCTCCCACTCGTCTTCATAAATGATTTCAGAATGAGCACACCCAATGGCGTTAGAGATGGTTGCCTCCGAGACAATCACTTCAATATTCAAAACCTTGTTTCTGACTTCCCTTGCTGTGATGGTAGGGTTAGTCCAGAACTCTCTTATGAGGGATGGGTAGATCACAGGAGACCCTTTGAAAAAACTAGACCATCCAACAGCTTGAATGAAGCGAGCAACGTCAATCCGATGGTCTGTGTTGATTTCTATGAATATAGATTTTTAAGTGCATGTATACACTGTCAAACAAGTAATAAAGTGTACGTAATAGACCGTTCTACAGAGATTGTGATGCAAACACCAAGGGCTCAGTTTAAATGAGTTCTAGTGAAGTTAAGTAAAAATAATAAATCTAATAACCACAGTTTGAGGCAACAGAAATAAGGAGTGACCAGTGTTAAAGAATAACAAGTTAATTAGAATCAATTAAGGTGGTTTCTAAATTTTCAAAAGGAAGAAACAGCTAGGATGTGAATCCCTTGCAACTACAATGTTAGATAAGAATGCTTCAGTATCCTACAACATTTGGCTCCAAAGAAGCAAGACAAATGAGCTTTCCAGCACGTTTTAAGCAAGACATCCTAAGAGTTCCTTATTTCTAAGCCCACTTAGTTACTCAAGCCTTCAGTTCAAACGTCTCAGCTAGCCTATGAACTTGGTTCAATATTCCTATTCTAACCAACATTGATTAATTTTCCAATTACCAACTTCATTCATATTATCCAAGTAAATCTGTTCATTAACATTTTCCAATATAAATGAACTTGTATTCCAAACCAAGATGATCAGACTTAATTTAGAACTTATAACATTTATAAAAACTTGGTTAAAAACGCTGATACACCCTTATCAACCTTATCCATGAACGTTCATTGCAAGTTTATCAAATCCTAGCTATATATATATATATATATATAAAAGACTGATTAACATCCACAAGGAATACATTACAACTTAATGAAGACAGTAAGTAAGATAAGTAGAGAATAAGCTTAGGGAAGGAGAGATGCCAACTTCTTTTCCAAGAATGACTCTCTAATTCTCCAAGGAAGCTTAATCCACCTTTCTCCCTCTTGGTCACACTCAACCGCGCAACTTCCAAGGTAGGTGTCCCAAAATGGAATTATTCCTTTTTATATTCTGAGAGGGCCCCTTTGTAGCCAAAAATCTGACCTAAACGGTTATGGACCCTTCTACCCTCCTAAGTTACCACCTTTAAACACTTATGATAACTTGAAAGCTTTTCCTTATCAATAAAAAGTGTCCAACTGAATTGCACGTAAGTAAACCCTAGATTGGACTTTTCTTTTCCTTTACAACAACTTATTTCATTCAAATACTTATTTTTAATGTATAAACGTTTTGTTGAAAGTATATGAGTACATAAACTCATTTGTTTTATACTTTGGCAAAATGCCTTAGTATTTTTATTCAAAGTTTTGCGTTTTGAAAATGTAGTTCCAAAATACTTTGATTATACTTAAATCTATACATTGGAGTTTGAAGAAAATCCTTTTACCTTAACTTAAGAAATGAAATATTCTTAAATCTAAATCCTTTTTAACTTGAAATCATTTATACTTAAATTTTAAGTTCCGTATTGAAAACACTTAGAATAATTAAAAAGAGTTTTCTTTCACAAGTCATTCTTTAGGACTATATTATACTTAAACTGTAAAAGATTGGTTTTCTTCCTTTTTAACTGTGAATCCTACATGAATCAAATGCAAATTTTAAGGTTAAAAAACATTACATTTAAAATCAAACATTGGTTTTAGGTTAAAAACCATATAGAGACCGAATGCTCTATATCAATTTTCTCAAAGAGGTTGTTCTTGAAAAGGTTTGTTCCTTTGATTTCTGAAACATCATTTGATCCGTTTAAAGCATAAGTTAGTATCAAAATACTTCTCAATCATTTTTTTAACACCATTGGCTGAAGCATACAAAGCTCAAAATAGTTTAGAAAAAATTTCTTGATTTTCTTTGATTCATTATTCATGAAATCACTTAAGAGTTTTAAAATCACTTAAGTTGTAAAAATTGAAGTTGAACTTCCACATTTTCATTCTTTGGCCGAATCCTCTATATAAGGTTTGTGAAGATTTTGCTTCACCAATTCAATTCATAATAGCATATTATGATCATACAACAACAATAGTCACAATAATTAAGCTATTTCAAAGTAACCAAGCATAAAATCCCTACTTTAATCCAATGATCAAAGTAATGGTTTTTCAACAAGAAAATCGTTTTCAACCATACAAATATATCAATGAACATAAATCAAACAATAAATAAATATTACAATATTGTTCTCATAGAGAACCAAGTAGAGAAAGAAAACTCTTGGTTTAAGGTTTTCCCAAACCAAGCAAATAGGCTATTTTCACAACCACTATATGGTGTGATGTGATTCACTCCCCCATTACCTTAAATGAAGTTCCTTTTGGATGAGCAAAACTCCAAGCACCAAGTCCAAGAGATGGTCGAACCTACTAGCACCAAAAGAACAAGGTTCGGAACTTTGTTTTAGAAGATCATGAACTAATAAGGTTTGTACATGATTATATGGTTATAAATGAATAATAAATAAGTTAGAATACTTACTTTGAAGGTAAAACTTGAATAACAAAATGTTGGTGTTCTTGAGTTCTTGAAGATCAAAACTCAAAATGGCTCAAAATGAAAAACTTTGCGAAGAAGAAGTGCTTAGATGGTTGAAGTAAGAAAGGCTATGGTCTTAGAATTTTGAAACAATTTCTGGATCATAAAGATTAAGCCAAAACAGATTTGGAAAGTAAGAGAGAGAAGAGAGAAAACTCAATGCATTTCAAGCATCAACTTGTGACAAACATTTGATTGACCAAACGAACTCGGATTTGAACAAATGAGGACTCATATGAAAGCTTAGGATTTCTACTTTTTGGTTATAAAATTCATTTTCACTAACAATAACCGAGTTAGTACAGTTTCACAAAATAAGACACTGTAGTCAGAATCCAAGACAGAAATATATGTTTAGATTGAAATAGATTTTCATGGGTCAAATATCCATGGAACTAAACGAAATTTGTTATCAAAATGAAGCCCAAGATGTCTAGTTTCAGGATCAAAAACAAGTTTTGAAATCCTAGGTCTAGGTTGAGAGAAGAACCGAAATGACTCACTTAAGGTCAGATCCGAAAATCACATTTTCATAAACTCTTTTCAACAAAAAGATGGAGGTACCCTAGGTTAGGGTTTTCCCACACATAAAAGTTATTTTTAACCATTCAAACACATCAATGAACACAAATCAAGCCACAAATAAATATTACAACATTGTTCTTATAGAGAACCAAATAGACAAAGTAGAAAACCCTTGGTTTAGTGTTTTCCCAAACCAACCCATAAACCATTTTCACCCCACCAATATGGTGTGATGTTGTTCACTCCCTCATTACCTTAATGAAGATCCTTTGTGAATGAGACAACTCCAAGCACCAAGAACAAAAGGGAAGGCCGAACCTACTAGGAACAAAACAGCAAGGTTTTGAAACTTGTTTTACAAAAATCATGAACTAGAAGATGTTGTTTCATGATTTAATGAAAGGACATGAAGAGAAAAGTAAGATTATAGACTTACTTAGTGAAGAACACTTGATGAACAAGGTTGGTGTTCTTGAGGTTCAAAAACAAAGTTACTCCAAATCAAAAACTTTCTTCATCAAAGGTGTATAGGAGATCAAGACAAGAACATCTGTGGTCTTATTAATTGAAGAAGAAATTTGGGTGATTATGTTCATGTGTATGGCCGAATGGAGGGTGGGTAGAGAGAGAAGAGAGGTTTTCAAATGTTCATGAACAAGAGTGTGCTTAATCTTGGTGAGATGAGAAAATGAAGTGTGTTTAGTGTTTTTGAAACACTATGGCTGAATGGCCTTTAGCATTTTAGGACAAAAGACTTAGCCAAGTCTCCATGACATGTTGATGTGATCAAGTGTAAGAAATCCAAGGGTTAAGAATTAAAGAGATGATACTTGTTGATCATAGGATTAAAGATGCCAAGATTAACCTTAAATGGTTAAGTTAGCTTTCTCCATAAAAGGTAAGGATGATTAGTTATTAACTAAGATTCAAAGAAAGTTAATCCATTAGTTAAGGGAATGAAAAAGGTGATGGATGGTTGACATAAAGATGACAACGTCTCATGAAGCGTGAAGTGCAGTCATGGACTACTCCCGGCTCTGGGTCAGAGCAACTTCCTCAACCCTGGCATGCATCCCAAGGTAAAGCGGACCCGATTAAAATAATAATATTTTTATTGGCTCTGACTCAAAACAGCATGTAGGGTTCAAAACAACATTTTATAGTTATTAAGCTCATAATTGAAATTCAAATATAAATTTTCAATTATTAACTATTTTAATGATTATAATCAATCGGATCGTGTTCTCAGTCAAGTTATTCACACAAACAGTTAAAAAGACAGATATAAGATTTTTGAGATGTTATAATGGGCTTCGTGTTGAGGTTGACCTGACTCATGCAAGGATAGTCAAGGAGCTTTCGAGATCCAATGAACCTCGGTTCAAGACCGACTGCGCCCATGTAAAAACAGAATTTAACAGAAATATGTTAAAAGGAAGTTCAGTTCTTCTCAAATACAACTACCTTCGGTCATAAAGGATAAGAAGAAAAAAGCAGCTACGTTCATGCACACGCAACTTGGTGGAATTATGTGATTTTTTTGGTTTGTTGTTAGGACGTTCTTACTTACAATATTTAAATATATGAAACAAATTCATATAAAATAATAAAATATTGAAGTTGCCTCTTTTAACTGTATCTTTTCATAAGTTGAAATTCCTTATATTACAAAACCTTTCATTTGCGTAACTCAATCTTAGCTGTTGGTAGTGGAAGACTCTCAGTATTGACGTTCCTTTCTTTGGTCTTCATTTCATGAATGGTAACGATTGGCAGTGAAACTCTCTCTTTTGATGTTTCTTTCTGTGGTCTTCATTTCATGATCAAATGTTGGAACGTAGTGCTACAATTTCAAGCCCCATCTGGCAGTCTAAAATTGGCAACTATTATTTTGTGGAGTGTATGGAATAATTTCGAACATAAGATATTGCCTCCTAGTCCTAATCAAATTCCCAAGTGGCCAATCTTATAGCCTCTCGATCTTTTCAAATTTATAAAAACTCAAGGTAAATATTTTAAAAAGTATATATTACATTATTACATTATCTTTCCAAACATTAATAAATATGAGTTTTGTTAATCATTACTTTTAGAGCACTGATTAAGAAATCAAGAAATAATAAATTTTTATGAGGAAGTTATGTATATCATTTTTTGATATATTAAATACACTGTTTTCAAATGAAAACTTACCTCTTAAGATATTTTGGTTAACATTTGCCGATAAATATTACCTTGAAAGATTTAGTAACATCCTCCATCGGGTGGAACACATATTGCCTTTCTCTATGGATTTGGATCCTTTCATGCTGGGATTTAACATGAGAGGGTCAAGTTGAGGAATCTCACCATTAAATCTCACTTGCATATTTTTAAGTGGGACTCATCAATGAGATTTAATGATGAGATCCCTTACATGGAATCCCATCATTAAAGGATTCAAATTCATGGTTTTTCTGATTCTTTCCCCCAACACGTGCCGATTTGTTAATTCATATATTAAATTGTTTTGGATCGGAGACAACAAATCAATTTCCTCTTCATTTGGATATTCTTAAAGGTAAATATTTTTAAAAAGTATATATTACATTATTACATTATCTTTCCAAACATTAATAGATATGAGTCTTGTCAATCAGTGATTTAAGGCTGTTCATTAAGAAATCAAGAAATAATAAATTTTTAAGAGGAATCTAAGTATATTACTTCTCGATATAATAAATGAGTATTCTCTGGTGCCCTTCATAATTTTAAGATAAAAATTATTTTGTCCAGTCAGAATGCGCTGTCTCAATTAAATGGATCAACGAATTTTATATAGGAGACTAAGTTCTCAGCATATGATTATATCACTTAGACAGAAAAAATGTTATCCCAAGCGTACAAGAGAATTCGCCTATAATAAATATATAGTTTTCAAATGAAAACTTACCTCTTAAAATATTGGTTAACATTTGTCTAAAAGTATGAGTTTAATTGTTATGTACTGACAGTGTAAAATATTTTTAAACAGACATCCAATCATAAGTTGTTACATCAATAAAAAAATTGACTCTTATCCTAACTACCTTAAAAACCATTCATAACATAATTGATGATTAATTATTTATATAAAAATATTTTACACGATCAATATATAATAATTAACCTCGAAAAATATTGCCTCAAAAGATTTGGCAGTATCCGGCGGCACCGGACGTGGAATGCAAATTGCCTTTGTCTACACTTCTAGTGTTAAAGGAAAATTGATCTTGTTACATAGGGTTCGATTACCATTAATCAATTCACTGTGCGGTTTTTCTGATTCTTTCCCAAACACGTGATTTCATATTTCGATTGGTCAATTCGTCTTTTAAATTTTTGAGTAAATGCTCAAATCTATTGTTGATAAAAAAAAAATACGATGATAATTTATTTTTTAAAAAATAAAAATATTAATTTGATCCTCAAAAATATATAATTTGGATCAAATTGATCTTTTTTAGGGATATTTTAATTCCTGATATGGATTATGTTGACCTGCATTTAATATTATTGAGAACTAAATTGATATTTTTTATTTATCAGAGATCAAAATATCATCATAATTTTTTATCGAGGATTAATTTAAATCTTTACTCTAATGGATAGGAGACAATAAATGAATTTTTTCTTCATTTGGATATTCTTATTGTCTAAGAGTATAAAAATGCCCAACATGTCTCCAAAGTACTGTAGTGTAGTCAAATTTAAAGTAAAATTAACAAGAAAACATTTCATAAATTGCATACTTATCTATTGTGTATCATATGTGACAAATGTGAGTGAGTCTTCCCTTTGTCTATGTGTCCCTATCAAATCAAATCTAAATAATAGGCCACGGGTGACTCGGTTCAGGATAAATAATAGTTCTCCCATAAAAAATAGTTATATTATGTATACAATATTTTTAACATCCACACTATAATTTTATGAGTTCAATTGCTATAATTTGGTGTAAATTTTTTTATATGATTAATCAATTAGAAATCAGAATTATGATAAAAGTGATTTTTAAGATAATTAAGATAAGAGTCAAATATTTTAATTAATATAATAAATTATGATTAGTTGATAATATAAAAAATCTTTACACTAACAATATATATCAATTAAATCCTAATTTTATATACTTTAATGTACATTTATTATATTTTTTTCTTTATCATCCTATTTTATACAAAAAAAAAAAAAAAAAAGAACACCGTACCACATCCTCATACATGTCACAAAAAAATTTCAAAGTAAACTTTTCCAAAAAAAACTTGACGAGTTAGAACAATACTATGGATTACAAAATTACTGGTACGCACGGATACCCGCATGAATTATCTATATTGGATAGTAAATGGATATTTAGTAGATGGGGATAAAGATTATAGTATCCTCTCCACGGATACCCGCATATTCATAATAAATATTTTTTATTAAATATATAATATATATTATGATAATTTCTATCACTTTGAGATGAAATAAATTTTATTTTCTTTATTGTTTCATACTTTTTAATGATTAAAATCATAATAATAATTTTTTAAATACATATAGTATATTATATAATATTAATATAATATATTAATGCTATATTATATTGTATAAATTTTTTTTCTTTTATTTTAGATTCTTAAATACTTATGGATATTTATGAATATCTATTAACTGCACAAATATTCATGAATATTGACGGGGATGACGGGGGAAGGAAGCACCACCCGCAACTGTCCCACCCCAATTGCCATCCCTAAACAGTACAAGTTGCCTCTTATATTATCGGTAAATTTCTTGACCTTAGCTAGTACGTAACCACCAATATTTTTTCAGGAAAAAAATATTACATGTCCTGGTCACAAAATGTATTCAATTCAGATAGGGTGTGATGAGGAAGGTCTAATGCCACTCCCGCTGTGTGTGTCTATATGGCCTGACTGACCAAACCAAATAACACACACTTCTCTCGCTCTCCTTTTCCCTCAGCACCAATGGATGGTGTGCAGAGTCATGATACCCTTAACATACCCCTAATTGTAGACCAAAGCCAACACTGGTTAGATGGCGAAAGAAGCCAAAATTTTAGTCTCGAGCCCAGCAGCGGTACCACGTCTTGCCTCAACACCTGTTTCAATGGGCTCAATGCGTTGTCAGGTATATCCCTTGCTTTTTGCTCATTATATTCTATATCATGTCGCTGTTTGTGTTGCGCCACTTTTGGCTATTTTGCATAACCGATATATTAAACTTCGTTGTGATGAACAATTTTTCAGAGTTAAGCCATGTTAGCTCGATTTTTGTTTTCATTGTTTTGGAAGTTGCTATTATAATTGGTTGTGAGGTTGAACATGGAAAATTTGCAACCAGGCCAGTATTTATATATTTTTCTTCCTCCTTTTAGTGATTTATTTTATTGGTCAAAACCAGAATTTTCTAATGATTTTATGGTCCCCTCATTCATAAGATAATGTGTGGTGCCGGAAAATGAACCTCACCTCCTTTGTGCGCTGAGAAATTATTTCCACACAGACGGAAAACCTAGAGATATGTCTTTTTCCTTTTGGGTCGTTCTGATATGCATCAACCCACTAGGATGTAGAGGCCCAAGCGGGTGGTTCACGAGCCCAAGTATTGGGGAGACTACATTCACGATGGGGAAAAAGGGTGTAAGAGGGTGGTATAAGGAATAGTTGTTAATTCTGTTATTTTAACTTCTTATGATGCTATATTGCATTGCTACTATTTTCATTTTCCTTCCTAGATTCTCGGAGGTTGTTAGGGAATGGTTAAGCTTACTATCTGTACTGGCTTGAGCCATATGAAACAAGTAAAGAATATTCATATGTCTTCTTCTCCCTAGGGGTACTGGTTCCTCGAAAACCAGAGATCTTCATCTCTTTACACTCATCATTTGGTGCTTTTGTCGAGAGACGATGATCAAGAATCAGTCACAAACAAACTCCCAGAACGAGAAGATTGTACAGATGATGGCAGCCATGAACGCCAGACTTGAAGCCATGTCCTCGAAATTTGCGTCATTCAAGGCCAACACTCCTCACGGAGAGAGAGGGAGGGTAACGAGGTCATGAGGGTGGTGTAAAGGAGGGTAATTTTGGAAAAATATAAAAAAGAGAGGGGTGGTGTAAATAGCACCAAATAGGGTGGTGCAAATAGCATTTTCCTTATACTTTGCCGCCAAAATGGACCCACACGTGCCTAGTGTCGCTTTATTTTGCTATCAAAAAGGGTCCATACCAGTGCGTTTCCCACCGGTAAAAGCAAAAGCTGAATCGTTAATTATATTAAACGTACCCTGTTTTCTGTGGTTCACGCTTGATCCTATCCATTTTTTTCTCTTTCATTTTTTTTTTTTGAAGAGAGAAATAAATATAATTTTTTTAAATAATAAATAAATTTAAAATATAAATCTCTTCTTTTATCTCTCCTATATGAAGGTTGACATTTACCCCAGAGAGGATCTGAACTCCCTTGGAACACAATGACAATGGTGAAATTGGCCATGCCTTTAAACGTTTTTAATTTTTTATTACACGAACTTCCGAAAGACTTTTGACAAGTCTGGTATAAAATTGTAGTATATATTTATGGACTAGCTTCTTCGGTCCATCACCTTTGAGATTTCCAAACTCCAGTTCGTCGGAGTAACTTTAAGATTTTCAACAACTACTCTATAGTCTATCCGTTTGTTGTTCCAATGTCAGAAAAACTTTACAACACTTCGTCCTTCAGTGTGCCATTACTACCCGAGTGGAAGATCCATGAGCTAGGGCCTGCAACAGAAAACGAGAAAGTTATAAGCTCACCTCCTCCTACCACAAATGCCGTATCATTCTTTCGCACCACCCTTAATGGCGTCAATGCAATATCAGGTTTCACTATCTGCAACAAACTCAATATAGTTATAGTTTTATAATTTCATTAACAATTGGGACCTTTTTGTATTGAGCACATTTTAATTAGAGTGTTCCTTTTGAAATAACATATGTTTTCTGTAACAGTGCATCATTCAGATTTTACCATGCTTTAGTGCCCCTCAACCTCAAGATTCTGTTTTCTATTGCAACTTAAGATGCTAGTGATTTGTATTACTTTGTTTTCCAGGTGTTGGGATACTCTCGGTTCCATACGCTCTTGCATCTGGAGGGTGGTTAAGCTTAACTCTTCTGTTTGCTATCGCTATTGCAGCCTTTTACTCAGGACTATTAATTAAAAAATGTATGGATAAGAATCCAAATATTAGAACCTATCCTGATATAGGTGAGCTAGCATTTGGAAGGATAGGAAGACTAATAGTATCAACATCCATGTACACAGAGCTCTACTTAGTTTCAATAGGGTTCTTGATTCTAGAAGGGGATAACTTAAATAATTTATTCCCCAACATTGAGCTTGAAGTAGTGTCTGGTTTAGCAATTGGTGGAAAACAATGTTTTGTGATATTGGTTGCCCTTATTATCTTGCCTACAGTTTGGTTGGATGACTTGAGCCTACTTTCTTATGTCTCTGCAAGTGGTGTGTTTGCTTCTGCTATCATCATCCTCTCAATATCTTGGACTGCAACATTTGATGAAGTTGGTTTTCATCAAAAGGGAACTCTTTTAAATTTGAATGGGATTCCTACAGCTGTTAGCTTGTATGCCTTTTGTTATTGTGCACATCCAGTCTTCCCCACCCTTTACAATTCTATGAGAAACAAACCCCAGTTCTCTAATGTAAGTGCCTTGCCTTTTGGGTTTGTTTTAAGAGTAATGCAAGAGCAACACACACTCTTCAACATACCCTCTATTATTGGGTGGAGTTCATATAGAACCCACTAAATAGAAAGTGTTGAAAAATATATGTGGCTAGCATTTCTCGTTTTAAAATATGATCTCTTCTTATCTCTCTCAATAATTTTGCTTTCCTTTACATTGCAGGTCCTACTTGTATGCTTTATGTTAACCACTGCTGGTTATGCAGCCATGGCTATAATTGGTTACCAAATGTTTGGTCCAAATGTTGAATCACAGATAACTTTAAACTTGCCACTAAACAAAGTAAGTTCAAGAATAGCAATATATACTACCTTGGTCAATCCCATATCCAAGTATGCTTTGATGACAACACCGATTACCAATGCTTTGAAAGATTTGCTTCCAAAGAAGTACAAGAATAGAGGCACCAACATCTTAGTCAGCACTGTCATGGTAATCAGCACTGTAATTGTTGCCCTGACTGTTCCTTTCTTTGGATATCTCATGTCGCTGGTTGGAGCTTTTCTAAGTGTGACAGCTTCTATTCTACTTCCATGCTCTTGTTACTTAAAGATTTCAGGAACTTACACGAAATTTGGGTATGAGACGGTTGCCATAGTGGCAATAATATTAGCAGCTATAGCAATGGGAATATCAGGGACATACACGTCAGTTATGCAAATAGTGAACCATTTGTAATAAATAGGTGGTGCTTCATTCTGTTGACATTTTACCAGTGATCAGTTGGTAGGCTTTCCTAAGAAGTGTTTTCTGGTTTGTTCTTGTCATATTTTACATCCTTCAACGAGTACCAAGAATAGGGAAATGTAAAAGTTTATTGACCTTGGAAAAATATTGCAGAATGCTTTTTCAAGTAGATTAGAGATTGAGCCGTTGAGACGCTTGATTCACACATCCATTGTTTTATCCAGTTGAACCGGTGACTAAATCAAATGACATAATAATCAGGCAGTATATATTTTCATTTATTGTTTCTGTTGTTACGTCTATTTTATAGCTTTTTATTAAATGCGTTAATTTGAACTATTAGATCAAAATAAATCCTAAATTATTTAATAGAGCGTCAATAGATATAAAAGGGTGACATGCGATGAGATCAGGGGGGTTTCAATCTCTCTGCCAATGCTCACTATCCCAAATTCGCAACCCACCGCTAAGGCATAATTGATTGTGAATGGTTATGTGCATGTCATGTAGGCCAAATTGAATGTGGAAAAAGAATTGTGGCATCCGATGATTGAAAAGCAACTTGAGGTTGCTTGCGAATATTGTGATGTAGCATGGATCGCGTGAATTGCTATGGCTAGAGAAAGTATGGAATTAAATTTGAAATTTGATGAGTAGCCTTGCTTACCAAGTGAATGGTAACGAGAAAATGATAGCACCTACTGATGAAGCGGGAATCAGAGAACAGGTCCGGGTCCAGTGAAAGTCTCCATAGAGCATTGATAATGAGATTGGGCCCTCATGTGCACTGGCATATAGATTGTATGATCATAGGGTTGATCAACTACATATGAGATGATGAGATGACTGATGGTATCATGATACGTTTGGTTGACTGTATAATGAAATGATGAATGCTTGATATTGCCTGATTAATTGTTGTGTGTGACTATGTGTCATTATCCCAATTTCATAGTAATGACTGGCTTAAAGGGAAAGACTCATCTTTCCTCTTCACAACCTCTCAAACATACTAAATTTGTTTCATCCAAAGTGAAACAAAGGATTACATTCATTAACAACATTGAATAATGTATATAATACATCATAAACTAAAAAGAACAACATTACAAAGTTCTGACCAACTCAGGAGTGGCATGAGGTGCTCCTGAAGATTAATTACCTGAACCAACAACATGTAATTAAGCATGGGGTGAGTATAAAACTCACTGAGAGTCCCACGCATACATACACCAACAAACATACAAGTATAAATCAACATATCATAAGCAATGACATAATCAAATATGCAATCTTTTAATGACATCAATAATCCAAGGGACACATTGTCCTGTAAGAGAGTACTTGTGGAATGACTTCCACTATCTTTCCTTTTATCGTGATCCGTGTTCCATTCATACGGGAAAACATATATCGAATCTTTGGGTCTTGTTTGGGGTTGCTCACTAAGATCTCCCGCATCAATAGTTTTAATTTCCTATCACGGAGATACTTCTCCCTCCGACCATCAACATCCCTCCTCAACTCTGATGTTGTTCTTTAGGGTCCCCAACCCCGCCCGGAGTTACTATCTTCTTCGATCGGTTTCCCAAAAATTCGCATCACAAATTTGCTAATCCATTTCACAAAGTAACCTTTTCAATAATCAATCACAACTACACAGAAACAACAGTATATCCATCCAATTCACTTCTTCTTGTATTCCAATTTAGGAAACAACTATCATAGCCTAAGCAAATAAATTTAGTGAATATTGGTGGAGTATTTTATCTTAGCGAAGAAACAATGCAACCACTGTGAGCAATATCATAATTTAATGGTAGATACAAGAGAAAACGTACAAAAATACATTACCTTAAAATAGGGAGTGGAAAGCAGAGTACACAAATGTAAATCCATTCCACTGCGATGTACAGAGCATGCATTGGACCAAAACAACATGTCGTAGCTAAAATTACAAAAGCACGTATTAGAGGCATAAAATAAGGGAAAGAAAAAAAATAGAAAGCTTCACACAAAAAAATAAAAATTAGTAAAAAAAATAAAAATAAACTTGCGCATAGTTAAAAAACAAAAACACTCAAAGAAGTATATTACTATCCACAAGTCCACACACAACTATGAAATCATAAGCTAAAAAGACCTTATGCTAGATTTGTGCTCTGACAACAAAATTCGTCCTAAAAGATAAACCAATTCTGTGTCCAAATCAACAAAGAACTTGAGAAGTACATATAAGATCTACCAAGCTCTACAAATGAAAAACGTAAATCACCAAATTGCATTTGGGCTTGATGATGATGTCAGAGATAAGATCCTCTACCAGACCACCAATCCCCCTCCTTTGCCTACATGCTTGCACATCCAATATAAAAAATCCCAAAAAATGATAGATGATTACCATACACATTCAACATCCAAGGGAGGCTCAAAACAAAAATTTAACAAAATCTCCCACTTCCTAAACTAGATTCTTTTCTGAATTTTTCTGAAAATGAGAGGGGAGGGGGTCAGACCCCTTCTTATATTAAAATTTAGGCAAAGTAGGTTGATTGATCCTATATATGTTATGTTCCGTTTTCATGTTAGTCATTTCCGTCAATTTCGACCTAACGCCGTCAGTTTTGACCTGACGTGGCTATCACATTAGTCCGACACTTGGCTTTTAATCTAACGTCATAAGGTTGAAATTGACGGAAAGGACTAACATGCAAACGAAACATAACGTGTAGGACCAATTTGAAAAAAATAAAACTTATAGGACCGATGTAAAAAGTAAAAAAACGTATAGAACCAACCAACCAACCTATTTTGCCTAAAATTTAAGATTGGGACAAAAATGTGCTGGACCTTAAGGGTATTATGGGAAAGGACCCATAGCCTGTAACACCCTGTTTTCATGTTTAGTGTGTGGAACATAAGTTAAGCATTTTTAAGGGCTTAACTATGTTTCTTATGTGTTAAGGAAGTCACGGTCCAAATTTGAGACAATTTGGCCTTGGAACAAGCTTAGAAAGTGCAAAAACGTGTAAGAACGAGTCTCGAACGCTATGAAACGCTAATCGAGCGATTAATTGATTAATTAATTAATTAATGGATGGTTAACATATTAAAATTAGACAAGGACTTGAGTACAATAGGCTTTTAGAGATGACCTAAAAATACTACAGAAAATATTTCGACTATAGGTTACGCGGGAAAATGCGGAAGAAAACACCAGTGCGTGACAACGGGACAACACGCAGCAACATGTGTGAATGACACGTGTTACAATGGGACACATGCCATGACACATGGAGGATGATGATACCTAACTAAGCCTAAGCTTGACACCTAGCCTAAGACAACCTAAAACATGACACCTAGCAACCCAAATGATTCTAATCTAATAAATTTAACTAAAATACACTAAGCTTCATATTCTCCCCTCATTTTGGTGCTCCTGGGCCAGATTATAAGTGAAAGAATATCACTTTGGGAAGCCATTGTTGCACTTTGAGAGCTTGGTTGGGGTTGCTTCGGTCACCGGAATTTTTAACCAATCGCGTATTCGGGTTTGTAGCTGCGACACCTTCGTACTGTTGTCATTGCATGTGAGTTTCCTTGAAGGTAAGTTGGGACGTCATAATGTCGACCTTCGTTTTTTTTAATCTCTTTAAGCTCGTTCTACTATCGTTCTTAATCCCGACATCGTTTCGGTGCGTTTTAGGCTTTTACGGGAGTTTTTGCCCGATTAATCGTTCGAGGAGTCACACGAGGGATCATGTTTGGTGCTTGAGCGGCGAGGCTGTTGCGTTTAAAACACACTTAAGGGCAGTGTACCCTGTCGCAGAAGTAATATAGGACGGAAGTCCAGATATCGTACCCAAGAGATTAATTTGATATAATAATGATAAAGCAAGTATTGGAATAGAGAAATTCTTTTGCGATTTAGACTAATAAAGAACTTGGAAAATAAATAAGAATAGAGCAATCTTAAAGATAATCGGAAAAGAGTAAAAAAGTGAGTTTAGAGAGCAAGAGTAAAGAGCCTAGAGCTGTGGTTTCATTTGTGCTTTCGATACCCCCCAAATCTTAATTCTATTCAGTTTCGCAATTGCTTTTTGAATACAAATCCTTCTACAAAAACTATTAATTGTTTGTTAGGCAATTAATATTCTTTTCTCCAAATAAACCCAACGGTTGTCAGGCAAAGAGTTTAAGTGATTAGAAAGCATTAAGCACAAAAAAGTTGAATGATTGAAAAGAATAAATCATGCTTTTGCAAATCTAGATATTAAACCTCGGTTATCCTACAAGTCTACCAATTTAATTGGGCTTGATAGCCAAAATATCAATCAATTGATTATAAGCATACAAAGGGTGCGCAATCCTAGTATGGGATGAAAAACGATAGAATAATACTATTCAAATAACAGCTTTAAAACCAAATAGAATTGAATTAAAGTTAAGACATAGCGAAGGAGTTTCTACTAACACAAGATCCACCA
Source organism: Ammopiptanthus mongolicus (assembly GCA_039655645.1). Classification (NCBI taxonomy): domain Eukaryota; kingdom Viridiplantae; phylum Streptophyta; class Magnoliopsida; order Fabales; family Fabaceae; genus Ammopiptanthus; species Ammopiptanthus mongolicus. The sequence goes on along the minus strand of CM077348.1, from coordinate 75,320,592 downwards.
CAACTCTAGTGGTGAAATTAGCTACTCATAGTAATAGAGAAAACTAAAACCAACAAAGGGAAACACATCCTGTATAGTTGAAGAGGGAGAAGTGTCTCCAACTTAACCTCCAGGTGCCAAATCCTACTATAGAAATCAAAACTACAAAATAAAACTAAAACAAGAGTATAATACTCAAAGAAATAAAGAGATGAAAGAAAGTTCAAAAGATTCAAAGATGTAAAAGATGTCTTTAGAATGGCACAGAGGGCCTCTATTTATAATACAAAATGCGGACCGGCCCTTGATTCTGGTCTTCTGTTTCATTGGCATGGGAGTGCTCTTCACTTGGCACGGTCGTGCTCTTCACTCAGCACGGTCATGCTCTTCAATATATCAGGTCGTGCTCAAATATGTCAAAGCTTACTGACTTCGTAAATCAACGTTCTAGTGCACGGGCCATAGCACGAGCGTGCTCTTCAGTTGGCACGGCCGTGCTCTTTGCGATTGGGGCCGTGCTAGCTTCTGTCAGACCTTTCTTCACTAAGTCAGCCCTTTCTTCAATATAGCACAGGCGTGCTCTCGTGTGGCTCGGCCGTGCTAAGTCTTCAGAGCTCAGCTTCAAGCTTTTTGTAAGGCTTTGTTTGGATGAATATCTTTGGAGAGGTTGACACGGGCGTGCTCTCGCATGGCATGGCCGTGCTAACCTCAGAACTTCAGTATTTTGCCCAATTTAGCTTTAAAACCTTCTCTTTTCTTCAAAAGTCCATTAAACTGCCTCCGAATGTCAATTCTGTCAAAACTTAAGTAAAATGGTGAAATATAATAATATTTATCCTGAAATGCATCAAAATTCGACCCAAATACCCTCTATAAAATGCACAGAATTGAGGTTTATCAGAGGCAACTTTCTTGGTGAGTTTCCCTCTCTAAATTTCGTGGCTGAAATCTTAGAGTCCTTGATTCATTGTTTTTCAATCGTTTGTCGTTGATTTTGTTATCGTTTCTGAGTTTTTGGTTGTTTTTGGACCCCGTGTGTATACTCGGGACGATTATTGGCCCAACATGCATGCCGGGGGCATCTTGGTCAGTGTTGAAAGCTGTGTGGTGTGCTCATTGAAAAGCGTGCGAGGTTACCGGGTGTGGAGGTTGCAATTGAAGGTTGCATAGGAGTACGTGTAGAACTGTTTAGGTGGGGAGAAGAGTTACACACGTCGGGGAGGCAATAGTAGTTTATATAACTGTGTGGTATGTTTATGTTGTGTAGGGGAACCCTAAACTCTACGTGAGGTTGAGCCTTGACAAAGTACTTAAACCCTAGGTTTAGTCCACTTTAGGCTATCACCGCTATGTTTGATACCCTAGGTTAGCAGATTTGTGATGGTTGGTAATATGTGTTATATGCTGCTATGTGAGTATCTGCTAACTGTGGTATGTGTGATATCTGCAAAACATGTTGACTGTGATAGCATGTTGGTATGTTGCTATGTTTACCGCTTTATAAGCATGGTATTGATGTTGAACTGCTATATAGCCTTGGCTGGCGTGAATGCATGAAAAGTTGGTGGTTTAACATGATTAGTGTAACGCCCTTCGTTACATTAGTAACCTGAATAAAATGTTTAAATAAAACCTCGTGAAATAAATTTTTTTCATAATATAATACTTAATGTATATTAATAATAATAAAATGGTCTTTACTTTATAAAATTCTCAAATCTGAAAGCATAATTAATCCAAAAACTCTTAAAACAAGGTGTCAACTAAAAATCCAAACGTATAAAAATAAAATAATTAAGGTCTAGCCACATACGGCTCCAGTAAATTATAATACTAACCAATGCTATAGATATCACTAGAAATAACTCAAGTCTTCAAGCTTCCTCGATCTCAGGAATATCGTCTTCGTGCTCTGAAAATAACACTACTAATGAGATGAGAATCTCAGTGAATAAAAACAGTTATAAATTATTTTCACAAACAATGGTATTCTCAGCCAGCGCAGTAATCGGAAAAATAACCATGGCACCTGCTACTTTCGAAAATAATATAATTTTTTATAATAACAATAATATAAAATATTCAGACCAACACACCACATAATTCAAATAGCATCATTTAACATTTAATTCATGCACTTATTCTACCAATCATAAGCACACAACACAAGACAATGGCGTCCCATTGCCCACCTCTCTTCATAAGAGGTGTTTCGACATCCCATTCTTTGGTGATGTTACTAGCTTTCGATACTCCTTTTATAGGCGGTATAACTCATTTTCCGACATCCCATTTCCTGACAATGTAACTATTTCCAATACCCCTTTCTCAGGCGGTATAACTCATATTTTCGACATCCCAAATACTTAGCGATGTAACTATTTTCAATACCCCTTTCTTAGGTGGTATAACTCGTATTTCTGACATCCCAATTAATTGGTGATGTAACTATTTTCAATACTCTTTTCTTAGGCGGTATAATTCATATTCCGACATCCCAATTAATTGGCGATGTAACTATTTTCAATACCCCTTTCTTAGGCGCTATAACTCATATTCCGATATCCCAATTAATTGGTGATGTAACTAATTTTCGATATCGCATTCATGGGCGGTATAACTTAATCAACAAACATCATCATATATATAGCATTTAATTAATCATAACAACACCACATATATCATCATACAATCCATTTATAGCATGTCAATCAACCAAATCATGTACAAACATACATATCATAGAATCATCCTCAATAATTAACACTTATATCATGGCAAGAAAGCTTTGAAGGAAAAAACCCCCAATTTAGAAAATCAGAATTTGACCAAAACATACATTTTCCATTGTAATCTCACAATAAAATCATTTGATAAATCAACCTCCTTTTTCCCAAATTCGTTTGCACCATGGAAGGATAAGAAAATGTCGTTTTTACTCACTTTTTTAAGACCTCCAAGAATCTCCAAGCGCAACCTAAGGCGAATCCTATATGTCGCCTTGCTCAACCTTGAATCTCTTTTTCTTTCTCCTTCTTCTTCATCATCTTCTTCTTTGTCTCCTTCTTCTATCTCGTCTTCTTCATCATCTTCTTCTTCTACCTCTTCTTCTCCTTGTTGTTGTTGTTACTCTCTTTCCAAACTCATTGTTTGTTGCAATCCCCTTCTCCCAAGCATGGAGATGTTCCACAATAGTTACAAAGGTATTTTAGGGTGCCAAGAGGGTTTGCAGCCGCACTAAGAGTATTAGGATTGGTTTATATAGGGTTACCCACGCTTCCCTCTTTTTAAAACCTATTTTTAACGCGTCCTGACATAGAGCACGGATGTGCTCTCGATTGGCACGACCGTGCCAATCAGCGTCAAAGTTTGCATGATTTCCGACATGGGTGTGCTATTAGTTGGCACGGCGCAGCTCAGACCGTGCTGTATCGGCACGGACGTGCCGAACATGAGCATGGGCGTGCCAAACAACGTCAAATATTGTCCATTTTCTAACATGGCCGTGCTAATAATTAGCACAGCGCTGCCCAGACCATGCTCTTTCGGCACGGGCGTGCTGACGCTACTGTGACAGATTTTCACTTAAAGCTTCTTCCTTTTATTCTTTTGGTCAGTACACCACCCTTAAGGTTCGAACTCAGCTACTCTAAGCCCCCTTAACACTTTATTAATTTTATTTTCTAAGATTAAAGTCTCTTATATCTTTATTTAATTCTTGGGATGTTACAATTAGGGCTAAGAACTGGATATGTTGGTGATTGAGCCGGTAGTCATGTATTTGAGGTTGGGGCTGTGTGCCTGAGGTGCTTGTGAGCACGTGATGATGAGTTGAGCTAGGCTCGTGGATCGAGTTTGCATATGGTGCGATATCAGCTCAAGAGGATGGATGTCATGCATAGCATCTGCATATTTGGCCAAGTGGTGAGCCGTGTGGCGTGAGGCACACGAGGTTAGTGCACTGAGTGCGGGTGCGGAAAACGGAAAGGAAGATCTGTGAGATCTTGGGGATATGCTGGACGTTGGTGTGCCCACATGAGACCGATATGGTAGTTCCTATGGTGTCGTGGTAGTCCCGACTAAGTATGGTTATCCTAACTAGAGCCCTGAGTCTTTCCAATTGCCGGTGGATCTTATGAGGAGGCCTAGATAGCCCTCCTTGTCAGGGACAATGAAGTAGTGATGGACTTTTATGGGTCACGGTGAGCGGAACGAATTACTGGAGCAAACTGACTTGTCCGATGAGCGAATGTATCTGATGATGTTGCCCTTTGGAGGGCGTTTAGTATCGGCCGGCATGCATAAAAAGAGTATGTGTACATCTAGCTAGGAGGTGACCTTAGTATCAAAATATTCTTGGGAGATGTTTGTGTTTGTTATATATTCTGGTTTGCATTATCCTTGTATATGATGTGCTGTGTGTCTTATCTCCCTGCTTTTCTTCGTATGTCATGTGTTTGATCCGCGAGCAGACGACGAGTTAGATGAGGACGGTTATGGACCCGAGGATGCATCACTTCCTCCAGACAACACTGAGGATACCAGTGCTGCGCGAGCTTGAGATCGTCTACCACGACGAGCATGGATGGCAGGTGGACCCCTCGTCGTTTTTCACTGTGTACACCGGACCAATTAGCTTACTATTCCGGAGCTGTACTCCACCATGGGCAGACATCATAGAACCGTACAGAATGACGTAGTTCCTTCCCTTCTCACAGATGTGGCACCCACCCAGGTAGCATGAGCGAGACTTTATGTGGGCTGCCCCATCATCATCTCACATGACCAGTGGCAAAGGCTTCGTGTTGAGAGGATAGTGCAGGAGATCTGAGCGATATCTGAGGGTTGCTCGACGTAGGCAGATCGTCATGTCTAGTTCCTCCTCCAACTACATGCCCTTGTGGGTTTATAGGCGCACGTTTGGGGAAGGACATGGTAGCTCCTGACTTTCACGTCGCTGAGGACGTGGCGTCGCCAGTGTAGGGCGTGAGGTGAGATATATTTTGATGTATTTTGAGAGGGGGTCGAGAGAGCATGCTAGCATGAGTGCTTGAGTCCCTTCTTGATGTATTTGTTTTACCTTTCAGTTTACTGATGTAAAATGTATGTATATAGTACAGCAGCCCTACTGGTGGGGCATCCATGTACCTACTTATATAGTGCATGTGTATACTTTACCTTTCCCTGTTGCGCTTTACTCTGATGTATGCCTTTAAATATGTGCAAATGTTGTATGTTTTATCGCTTTGTCTCGTCTGTTTTAATAAGTGCGTAATTACATCGTTAAGTTATAGTTAATACTGTAAGTGTGGTTCAATGGGATTATCCTACGTAAGTGGGGTCGTCTCATAACCACTATTATTTCACTAATGAAATATTTAAGTTACTAAGGGTGTGTCAAATTATAACTCTATCCTATTTATAGCATAAAATTCTTATTTCAATAATTAATGCATTTAAAAAAAATTTAAATTATTACTTAATTTATTAATTAAATACATTTTCATAAATATTAAAAATTACGGGTATAACAGTGTGTGTGTGTGTGGGCTCCTCCAGCTGAGAATTGGGGAATTATCACCTCCATGTTATTGTTCTTTATCTACTCTTCTCCTTATAATCTTTAAACGATACCTTCGATGGACGCGAATCTTTGAGTTTTGAGGACACGTGGACTTTCACCTTACCTATCCTACATAGCCTCAATTTTGGTCGAGTGTTGTAATGGTTCGTGATTTCAATGGTCTCGAGTGATGGCTCCTACCAATTTATCTCCTTTTGAGAGTGTTCATGTGATTCTGCTATCCTTTTGTACGTTCTGGGGAGCTATCATATTTTTGGTTTTGGGGGGCAGAACATGGAACACTCAGTGGGTATTTTCCTTTAGTTTATGTTTTGGCTGCGAATAGAAGGGGTTTTGACATGTGACTACTAACTCGATAGTAAATGGAACTTTATTCTCTCTATGTTTTAAATTTAGCATATGTTAATTGTTAGGGTTTCAAGAGAGATAATTTTTAAAAACAATTTTCAAAAACCTCTTGAGCGGAAAAACCCCTTAACTAAAGGACCACGTATTGCACATGAATCAAAAGGATATTGTGTTTACCTCTTGTCGCGACCGGAATCGCGAAGGAAGATGACGAAAAAAGAGAATTTTAGAAAAAACATGTAGAGTCGCCACCAATTTTATTTAATTTAAGGAAAAATTGGAAAACCTTTAAAACAAGATGGTCTTTGGAACCAAGTCGAATTCGGGAGTCGATTGTACATAGAGAAGGGTAGAGAATTAACCCCACAACACCCCTAATGTACCCGTTAAAAAAACGGTTACCCAAATTAATTGTGCAAATATTTATTTTACCAAAAAAAATTAGAAGAAATAGGTTATAAATTAACATTAACATTAAAAGGCAAGATGAAAAATAAATTACTCCATGTTCTATGGTTTATTTCTATTTTTAAACATTGATAAATCCTAAATGAGGTTGAACACGACACATGAGTCCGTAGAGCAACCTCACACTTAAGGGATTGAACATGACACTCAAGGTCATAGGGCATCCCAAAAGCAAATTCCAATTATTTTGATTATTTTTATATTTGTCATTGTTGATGTCGCTATGATTTACACTAAATAAGGAACCAAAAATATCTTGCTGCACTTTTCAGAAGAAAAAACGTGATCAAGGCAGGGAAAAGAATTGCTGCCAGCGATACTTCTTGAAATAGAGGTGAATCAGAGTGTATCTCATCCACTCAATCACAATTAATTAACCTGTACACCATAAACTGCTCAAACTTGAACAAAAATTTAGCATACCAATACTTATTATTCAATAAATGTTAATCTGAATAAACATGACAACCCAAGGGGAAGCTTGACCACAGTCCCTACAACTCCAAGCTTTATTCCGAATAACTACAAAACAACTAAACCTATCTCTAACCAATATCATTTGCTGCAGCCACTAAACAACAAGAAATTATATTCCTGGCAGTACTTGGTTGCAAGCATAAACAAAGCAAAAATTGGCAGTCATTGTGACAAGCCTAGGAAGAGCTAGAAGACCAAATATCGAAGCTTTTGATCACACATCAACGAGTTCAAAGATTCAGTTTCACAGTTCAAAGATTCAGTTTCACAAACCATATAGCGGCCAAAGCAAGTGCAATATAACAATATAGGAATCCACCATCCATTCTACACATGAAAGGACTATAACTCCTCAATTCATTAACTCAGTCACTAAAAAAGAAGGAAATTAAACAAAGGAGCTGTGATGTAGTGGAACTGCGCATGGGAGAGGGGTAACATTAGGAGGAAGATGTGACTCCCAGGAGTAAGCACACAGGTTCTTCAACAAAACAGGTTATGTGCAATACAGAAAAATACATTAGACTACCAAAACTGTGTCTAACAAAAATCAAATCATCATCAACTCAAGCTTTACATCAAACATGCGGCATGCATTGCAGCAAGGAACATGATATTACAATATCTGTGTCACAGGGTGTCCACAAAAAATTAAATCCAAGCCAACAACCATTTCTCTATTATGTATTCATCTAAAGTATGAAGTAGAAACATTCAACAACCATACACCAGAAAGTAATAACAGGACCAAAACCTATTGAGATGATTTCAAGCAAGCTAGAAATCGCGGTAGGGACGGCTGGGTCTGCGTGGTGCCGTTCGGTGGGGTGCTGGGGCGGCGGTGTAGCGGCGGACTACGGCACTGGATGAGGACGCGTCAAGGCCGCGTGAAGAGGATTAGCGACTCCGGACGGCGGTGCTAGGTATGAAATGGAAGCTCCTTCTCCTTGCTGCTGCAGTTCTTTCGTGACTGCCTCTGCCTCTGCCTCTCCGTCTGCCTATCGTTGCCTTTCACCCCCTATTTATAGAACCCGAACCTTTATTTCCTGCAAAATCAAAATGAGCGCAATCAGCTCTTAATTTGAAACGAAAAAGGAAAAGAACGATGCATACCTCGCGTGATTGAGCGCGGATGGAAAAGGAAGGGAGAGATCGAGTGCGAGATTGGCGCTGGGGAGAGTTGCTGTGCGGCTAGGTTTGAGAAAGGAAGGAGGGGTGATGAGGAGAGATTGACGGAGGGGAAGAGAAAAAAATTTGGCTGAGGGAAGGGAGAGAAGAGATAGGGGGCGGCTAGGTCTTCTTAGGGTGAAGGGGAAAGTGTTTCTGGTGGGTGAGAGAAAAAGGAAAGAATGGGGGAAAGAGAGAGAGGGCTGCGGCTAGGGTTTTTTTTCTTGAGAGGGAGGAGAGACGGGTCATGGGAGGAGATAGACGGGTTATGTTATGGGAGGAGATAGACGGGTTATGGAGGAGATAGACGGGTTATGGAGATAGACAGGTCATGGAGGTAGACAGGTTATGGAGGAGATAGACGGGTTATGGAGGAGATAGACAGGTTATGGAGACAGACAGGTTATGGAGGAGATAGACAGGTTATGGAGATAGACAGGTTATGGAGGAGATAGACAGGTTATGGAGATAGACAGGTTATGGAGGTAGACAGGTTATGGAGATAGACAGGTTATGGAGGAGATAGACAGGTTATGGAGATAGACAGGTTATGGAGGAGGTAGACAGGTTATGGAGGTAGACAGGTTATGGAGGAGATAGACAGGTTATGGAGATAGACAGGTTATGGAGGTAGACAGGTTATGGAGATAGACAGGTTATGGAGGTAGACAGGTTATGGAAGTAGACAGGTTATGGAGGAGATAGACAGGTTATGGAGGTAGACAGGTTATGGAGATAGACAGGTTATGGAGGAGATAGACGGGTTATGGGCTGAAACTTGGTTTATTGGCCCAAAGACATTTTTCCTTCTTATTTTTTTATTTTTATTTTTATTTTTATTTTTATTTTTTTTATTATTATTTTTTTTTTTTTTTGGATTTCTATAAAAAAAAGACTTTTTTATGATTATCCGGTCAAAATGAGGTGTTCACACCTCTTGAAGCGTAGCTTTACCACGAACACTGCGAGCACGTCAGCAGCACTAGTAAATTATGAACACTGCTACGGTGTGAATGACAACTTGATCTACACAGCTACAGTGCAGCAGATCCGAGGAACACTACTGCTATCACCAAAAAGGGAGAGGTTCTTCTCTATCACCAGTATTGCAAAGTAGCAATACCTCTACTCAGTCCACGCGAGCAAACCAACGTCAGAGATATCGTAGTGTTAACTATCAGGATTGGAAGAGACGCGGCACACAGAGAGAGAAAGGAGGCACGGGTGTCAATAAAGTACAATGGCCATTATGAGTGCTCTGTGTTATGTGTCGCTTAAGTGATGTACACAGCTTATTAATAGCTGTCACTCACTTAATCTAACCCACTTGGGCTACTGTACGCTACAGGCCCAATGTTTAATTATTAATTAAATCATATTTAATTAATCAATTAAACTTATCCTCATTTAGTTACTAATTAAATCATATTTAATTAATCAATTAAATCAATCCCATTTAATTATTAATTAAATCATATTTAATTAATCAATTAAATTAATTCTCTGAACATTTGCTCTATGCGTGTGACCCTATAGGTTCTCAATTAATTGGCAATAATATTAATTATTATTAATCATATTAATAATCAATTAATATTATAAACAATGAGCGGCATCTACCAATACATCATTGTTACCCAATTAATTAGAATATTGGTGATATAATTAAAACCATATTGTAACCATATATAATGTGAAGTCAACGTCCTTTCTTCACAATGTCTTAATTGAACACAAGGCATAAATGTGTCGTCCTTGTTAAGTCCAATTATTTATTTCTTGATCTAGTAATTGACGTACGATCATGTGGGCCCAATATCTCATATTGTCCCACCTTAGCATGGCCATGCATTTCTATGTCGCATACCATCAAGAGGCCTATAGACATTACTCCTGTTATGTTGGAGGAACGAATCCTATTTATATCATTCACATTTCTCAACATGTTTCATTACAGGCCCAATAACTACCTTTATAGTTGTCCTGTTACAGATAACGTTTAATAGTATCAAAGCCTACAACTACATATATTAGGAATCGTAGTGACTTCAAGTCGAAAGACTACTTCACTATGGTCACCATGAGAATTGCTCATGACACTTATATAATTATTATGCAGCGTTCTCATAGCGGGTCACTCCAGTATAAATATTCCACTAATATTTATATCTATGTGAGGACTTGATATATTATATCTATGACCCGTGAGATGTAGTCATCAGTACACTTACATAATAGCCTCAATGTATTATTATTGTTCTTATTAACAATAATACTTGACTATGGATATTTAAGAATAGTGTTCTATAATTTAATGGCATCTCACGATCAAGTCAAACTTGACGTTCCATTAAATGAAATACATATTCTAAGGACTTTATTATGTTATAAATATGATCATCAAATATAACATAATAAATAAATGCCTCATATATATAAAATAAAGTCATGATACAATATATAAATTCAATAAATATATATTGACCACTAGGGCTTACACCAACAATTAATTTGTTTAATTTTTGTTATATCTCGTAGTCGAGTATTAATTTTATGAGAAATATATCTTTAAAGTTAACTTAGTAGGTTATGAAAAATTACCTGAAAAAAAAAGTATGATAACAGACAAATGCTAAAAGTAATTTTCGACAGAAAAGTAAAGCAAAGATTGATATGGAGAAGCTAAAGCGCAGAAATTTGAAGCAAACAAGCACCAAAGAAAGCGATTATGCAGAAAAGTAAATGAAAGTTTGAAAGGAAATGTAAGAAATATAATACAATAGTCAAGGTGAAGACTAGGGTGAAACATCTCATGGGTGCTGTATTGGTGCAGCACTAGTTTCCAGGTCACTTTCCTGGTTTTTCATTATTATTTTAATGTTTTTTATTTTTCAAATGTCATTTCTATATTCACCCTCAACCTACACCTTCTTCTCCTCTTCTACCACCAATATTAGCACCGGTAACCGTTGCCGGAAACAGCTCCGTCCTCTTGGGTGGAGAGAAGAAGATATTGATCCACTTCCTTTTCCAAAATCAAACTAGACCTTGAAAAAAAAAAAATCACCTTGGCCAAAGCCCCATCTGCTACTGCTACTCACCATTGAAGCCCAACCATAATCACAATAACCCCTCTTTCATCTTCCATCATCTTCTTCACCATTCCCACAAATACCAAACCTATAAATTTTAGCATCAATACAAATAATCACCATTCCAAAACAGAAAAACCAAACCCATAAAAGTAGAGAGCCCAGCTGCCGTAACTCACCGTGTATATCGTCGGAGTATCGCCAGAACCAAAGGACCCACCGCACTGTCCAGAATCGGCGTCGGACTTGCTCCGTCGTCCTCACGAACGTCTGCCAGCGCCCCTTCGCGCCTCCCACCGTTCACGACGCACCGTGTTGCATGACGGACGCCACCGTCGTCCGCCTTTCCCCGACGTATCCCAGCTGCAGATCGCGCCGCGCTCCAGAATCGTTGTCGATGCACCATGCTCAACCCCTTCGCGACTTCGTCGGAGCATCCTTGCCTAGAACTGCCGCCACCGCAACGACAAGCTGCTCTCCCCAGTTCTCTCTCATTGGTAATGTGACAAGAGAAGGTTTCAGGGAAGGCATGGATGTTGAGGGTAAGGTTGTTATTTCAATTTATTTTGGTTACTTGTTTAAGCATTACCTAGTTTTAATCTAAGTCATTCAAATACATTAATAATAAATCTAAGAGTGAATAATGGTGCTATACCCATACACCACCTATTAGGTGCTTTGCCCTAAAAGCCACCAACAGTCGAAGATAGAAGAGTGTAAGAAAAAGAAGAACTCGAATTAAAAGCAACAACCTAAATTAAAGGGCGAGAAATAAAAGGGATGGCACACAGATGCAAATTCGACAATCTGCTGAGGATGTTATATGTAGGATTTTGATCAAAGTAATAACCCACAATTACATCGCTTCTAATAATATTTATAGACAGAGAAAAAAAACTACCCAATGCCACCTGTTTTGCACGTATTTGTTTGTTTATAATGGGAGTGCCTTAATAGTTTCTCTTTCTTATCTTCAATAACCGCTACTTTTGAATTCAACATTTCAGCTATAACTGTCTTTTCAATTCGGTGAATAATTTTGATGTTTCTCCATTTCTCAAATATATTTGTTCAAAAGTCCTTACGCTTTACTCTTGTTATATGTGAGATTGATTTCACAGATGCTCAACTATACTTCAATAGGGACTTGGATTTAATTAGTATACATTGTCAATATAAAGATTTTTTATATTGTCAACCAATCAGAAATTGTCATATAAGCTGAAATATTTAACTCTTATTCTAACTATCTTAAAAATCACTCATACTACGATTTCTGATTGGTTAACAGTATGAAAAACTTTTTTTTTTTGATAAGCAAAGGGGCCGAAGCCCAAACAAAAGAAACTAACTATAACAAAAAACCATACGAGGTAAAGAAACCCCGGAACAATCATAAAAAATAATCCTAGCTAACTCCACAGGTGGAGTTTCCAAATAATGCATCAAAAAATCCTAATTCAAACTCCAATTAGTCAGTCAATCCGATCATCTATTACCTTCACCAAAAGTATGAATGAAACTAAGTTGCCACTCCTTTTCTTTCCACCTATGAATACGTCCAAGCAATTAAACTCACAGGACTTATGCACTTGCAAGTATTTTTTTAAAACTTAAAAAAAATCACAAAATTATACAATAGGTGGTACGAGTTTTATGCATTGGTTAAAAAAAAAGATATTAGTCTAGCAGTAGATACAAAATGAAAGAGGGGTTGCTACAAGTATACAACTTTAGTAACAAGATGAGAAATAAGTACCAAGACGAAGATACTATCTTAGAAGCTAAGAATGCCCTATGGTATACCTACTAGACATTCGTAGACATCTACATACATCCTATTACAAAGCTACACTCTTCCTGGTAACTGAAACTACACTTTTGCTTCAATCATTTCCTTGGCAGGGGTTCTATAAATCTTAATTGAAGAAATATCAGTAAATTCTGATAAAATTGCTCTGAATTCATCTCCATTAAGAGTCTCCTTCTCAAGTAGCACATCCACTAATTTATCAATTGCATCCCGATTATTCCTTATGTGATTCTTTGCAATTTCATATGCTGTCTCTATTATCTGCCTCACTGAGTGATCAATGTCCTCAGCTAGTTTCTCTGACATTGAGTTCCTTGCAAGCATCCTTAGCACTATATCACCACTTTGCACTGCAGGATCAGTTAATGCCCAGGGTCCAATCTCAGACATGCCAAACATTGTTACCATCTGTTGCAATAGGGAACAACTTTCAGCAGAATGCATTATCTTTCTCAGTCCAAGAATGTGAATTAAGTTGTTGCTACTAACTAACCTGTCTTGCTATTTGTGTAATTTGTTGCAAGTCCCCAGCAGCTCCAGTGGTTATCTCGGTTTCACCAAATATGACTTCCTCTGCTGCTCTACCTCCTAGGCCTCCAACAATTCTAGCAAATAGTTGTTGCTTAGAGATAAGAGCTGGATCTTCACCTGGTGTGAACCATGTTAAGCCACGGGCTTGGCCTCTTGGAACTAGAGTGACTTTCTGTACTAGATCATGCCCTGGGGTCAGTGTCCTGCAAAATGCATATATCAATTTAGACCATAGTTATAGTTATTAGGAAGGCCACACGAGTGCAATTACGCGGTTCATTTAGAATAGATACACAATTCATCACTTTTTTATATTATTATTACAAAATGATATGACGAATTTGTTACGTGGTAGCAAAATTAATGAGTAAATCTAGAAACTATGATTTAGATTTTAAAGGCAACAAGTGTTGAACTTGGACAATAAGAATAATTTAGGCTAAATTGCACTTTCCATCCTAAGTTTTTCATTTTGACGAAAATAATCCTCAAACATTTTTTTTTTTTGTGAATTTAATCTTTTTAAAATCTAAATGTTACGAATTTAGTCCCATATTTTTTTAATTGTACTTTTGATCCCCCTAAATTCATTGATTTTTTGCACTTTTGGTCCTCCATTATTCCAAAATCCATGATTTTTAGAGACTAAAAGTGCAAAAAAATCCACAATTTTGAGAGACCAAAAATACAATTAAAAAATAAAGGGACAAAATTTGCAACATTTGAATTTTGGGAGGATTAAATTTGTAAAAAAAAAATTTGAGGGACTATTTTTGCCAAACTGAAAAACTTGGGACACAAAAATTGCAAATTAGCCAATAATTTATCAATTTGACTATAAAAAGGGTTCTAATTTTTCTTTTCAATATGAACAAGTATTTGATGTACTTACGCGCAAACAGCATGTCCAACTTCATGGTAAGCCACCAGAATTTTGCTCTTGCCATCAGTCATCTTGGTTCCTTCCATGCCCGCCACAATGCGATCAATGGAGTCATCAATCTCTTTCATTGTGATAGTCTCTTTGCCCCTACGACCGGCTAGAATGGCGGCTTCATTCATGAGGTTTGCTAGGTCTGCACCACTGAATCCCGGAGTTCGCATGGCAATGACACTAAGAGAGACATCCTTGTCAAGCTTCTTGTTGTTACTATGAACTTTCAATATGTCTTCCCTCCCTCTTATATCCGGTAATCCTACTGTGACCTATTGGAACAATCAAACAAATGTTCATCTATTTCTTGTTTCTTGATATATAATGTTTTTATTTTCAATTATGTAGGAAGGTCCCATATTACACAGGATATAGATACAATATAAATATTGGGATATAATAAATTTTAAAAAAGATTTAATTGATATATACGATCAGTCTAAAGATTTTTTTATACGATCAACCAGTCATAAATTATCACCTATATCATGATTTATGATTAACTAATAGTATAAAAAATTTATCAGACAACTTTTAGCTTAAAATTAGTTTTTAAGCTATTTAAATATGAAAATTACCAAAAAAAACTTTAACTTTAAATTTAAAGCCCTTATTTTTAGCTTTAACGACAAATTAGTTTTTTCAAGTCCAAAAAAATGATGGGCAAGACAGCTACCCAATTAAACTCTTCTAAAAATTATAAGAGACAACATGATTATAATATAATATATAAAATTAATTGGTATGTACTTTACACTGTTAATCAATTACAAATTAAGATATTGGTGAATTTTAAGGTAGTTAGGATAAAAATTAAACATTTATAATGATCTGACAAATTACAATTAATTAACAATGTAAAAAATATTTACAAGAAAAGTGCATATCATTTAAATCCAAATTTTAAAAGATAAGATAAGTCATGATAAACATAATAAAATATTATGGGTTAAATATGTTTTTGGTTTTCATAAAATGAGCGAATTTTGATTTTAGTCCCGTAAATTTTTTTTTTTGGTTTTTGTCCCTCTAAAATCTAAAATCACTATTTTTGATCCCTATTGTCATATGATAACCATTAACTATTTATGTGTCTAAAAGAATGTCATATGATCATCCCAAGTGACATCTAATGACCTTGTAGTGTCATGTTAGCATATGGTTCCTCAAAATTTTTTCTTGAACCCAAAAATGAATTATGTTTATCTACTCTAAAATAAATTCTAGGACTAAAAATAGTAATATTAAATTTTAGAGGGTGAAAATCAAAGGAAAACAATTTACAGAATCAAAACCAAAATTTACTCATTTTATAGGATTAAAATTAGTAATTACATATTTTAGACGGATGAAACCAAAGAATTTTTTTTATATAAATCAAAACTAAAATCCACTTATTTTCTAGAGAGTAAAAAATATTTAACCCAATTATTATTATTATTATCATTTAATCATTGCAATATTTTCATCTATATTAATATAAAATATAAAAAAAAAGAGCGAAATTCTAGTAGTATCGGTGAAGTATCTATCCAATACATTGTGACGATTATTTTGAAGTATCTATCTCTGAAAGAATTAGCAAGTAACATACCTGCCTATCAAACCTCCCAGGTCTAAGCAATGCTGAATCCAGAATTTCGGGTCTGTTAGTGGCAGCAATAACTATAACGCCAGTGTTTCCAGTAAAACCATCCATTTCAGTGAGCAACTGATTCAGTGTTTGCTCTCTTTCATCATTCCCTCCACCTATACCTGTACCTCTCTGCCTACCTACAGCATCTATCTCATCAATGAATACCAAACAAGGTGAATTTGCTTTTGCCTTATTAAACAAATCCCTTACTCTTGAAGCCCCTACACCCACAAACATCTCAATGAACTCAGACCCAGATAGAGAAAAGAAAGGAACCCCTGCTTCTCCTGCAATTGCCTTGGCCAGTAATGTCTTTCCTGTCCCTGGAGGCCCTACCAGAAGAAATCCTTTAGGAATTTTTGCTCCAACGGCAGAAAACTTCTCTGGGGTCTTCAAGAACTCAACAATCTCTTGGAAATCTTGCTTGGCTTCATCAACTCCAGCTACATCCTCAAATGTCACTCCTGTATTTGGTTCCATCTCAAATTTTGCCTTACTCCTGAAGTAAAGATGAAATGAGATAATGCCAAAGAAGTTACTCAATCTAACTGAATTATAGCTTTGAGAATGTTGTATGCTAAAGTGAAGGCTTTAAATTGCATTCAACAACCTTAATTGGGGTACAGCTGCATTTTCCTGCAATTATAATAGTAAAGTCAGTAAAATTTAAAACCATGGCTAAAATTCATACCTTCCTAGTCCAAAGGGCAAGTTGGGGCCACCAGCAGGGTTATTTGTAGATGTCCTCAAGAGTAGACTACCAAGCAATATCAAAGGAAAGGCCAAATTTCCCAACAAATCAAGTATTGCAGGCCACCAATTGATATCCATGGGATGAGCAGCAAAGTCAACATTTTTGTCTTTCATTTTCCTGAGCAACTCCTGAGGCAGTCCAGGTAACTGAATTTTGACTCTTTGGATTTTGTCTAAGGTTGGATTGAATATCTCTGCAATAGCAACAGTGCCATTCTCAAAGAGGTCCACCTTCTTCACAGCACCTTCATCCAAGTACTGCAAGAACCTTGAGTATGTCATTCTACTTGAGGTTGAAGCAACAGGGCTCTCTGGCTCAGCTCTTGTAGGCTGAGCAACTGAGAGCCCCACCCATGTTGGAACCAATCCACTAACAGTAGATGATAATAGCTTCCTCTTGCTGACTTTGATATCTAACACAAATTGTGAACATGGGTTCTCTGTGTTGTTGGCTTTTGGGAAATGGGTGTCCTTAGAGAGGTCTTGAGGCTTGCAGATCAAAGTGGGGGGAAGTGCTAGAGATAGAGAAGCACACATTTTATTACTGTAATTGGTCGCCTAATTTGAATGTAAGTGATGGAGTAATACAAGGGCCTGGTGGTGTTGCACTCTTTCTATAGCTGCTTAAGCAGTGTGGAAAAATTGATTTGGAGGGAAGGAGCAGAGTTTGCTTAAAAAAGGATAAGGATATAACTGAGAAGCTTCTGGTACTTCAAATTTGGAATTTTCTTTGACTAAGTTTCTTGTTCTCTTGTCTTATTTTTCATTCACGAAGACTCTGCTATGTTCCTCCCTCTTCTGCTTCTTTGTTTACCATTATTATTATTATTTTTATTATTATTTGAGGACTTTTTCACAAGCAAAATATTTTATATTTTTATATTATAAAAACTAAAGGTGTCTAGAAATTGTTAAAAATAGAAATTGGCAAAACATTTTTCTTATAAATTTGTTGCTTGATTAGAAGAAAGATGCCAAGATCATCAGATGTGATTGTCCCTGGCAAAAGCGAAAACAGATGGAGTGTAGAAGATTCTCTCTCTTGTGCACAAAATCACAAGTCACGACCGCACACTTGGAAGAAGTTTAAGTGGTACGTGAACTGTTTCGACTGCCCATACCCCAAAGGCATAGGCTGAAATGTCGCCACCTTAATTTGTTTCTTATTATGCGTTTGATTTATCTAGAGAGATGTTAACAGTTACTTTGCGATTTGGTATATGATAGAATCCAATTCAATAAAACAAGGAAAAACAATATTATAGATTGAAAAATAGAAGAACTATTACAAATGAGGAAAACCCCCCTTGTAATCCCAGAGCTTCAGCTCCTCAAAGAAACCATTTTCTCTGTTTATAACAAAATAACACTAACTTCTTGTCCGTTTCTCTTTCTCCCCACTATTTAAGCTCTATGCCTAACAACATGCCAACTCAGCAATTGTAACCCGTTCTCTCCCCTAAGCATTATTTATTCTTTACGTGCCTATTCCTTCCAAGTCTCGGGCTTCCACTGCTTTGAGCCCAATATCTTATCCACCCATGTCCAGTGCTCTATCACTTCCTGCCCCTTGAAAAACAACCTTGTCCTCAAGGCTGACTGCATTTTCACAGCCCCAACAGCAAAAACTATTGAAGTAATAGATGTGATACCAGAGATGAGACTATCAGCCAGAGAACATATTCCATCAAAAGCACCATGAAGAGCAAATGAAGGATAATTTACATCCCTAGCTGTTCCATAAGTTGTTTCAGAGCAGCAATTGTTCTCACCTGTGATGAGTTGTAAAGTCTCTGAACTATAGCCCTATCCACACCAAAACCTTACATAGTCTATTTCATTAGCATCATATACGAAACTTGGATTCCCAGCCTTGGAAGGACCAATTTGGCCTGCTCCATATGCAAATTTTGTATCATGTTTGGTCATTGGACTCAACTTTTTAGCTGTTGTCATTAGAGCTAAACAAATAGCAGCCTGAGACCATGTTGGATGAAATGATTTAATGTATGTTGTTGCCCTAGAAACATGCGGGCAAGACATTGATGCTCCTGAAATAATATTGAACTGTACTGTTGTCTTGTCACC
This sequence comes from Ammopiptanthus mongolicus, assembly GCA_039655645.1. NCBI lineage: Eukaryota > Viridiplantae > Streptophyta > Magnoliopsida > Fabales > Fabaceae > Ammopiptanthus > Ammopiptanthus mongolicus. The sequence goes on along the minus strand of CM077348.1, from coordinate 75,301,722 downwards.
TTTAATACCAGAAAGAAGGAACATTAAAGACCAACTAGCTAGAATGGAAACTCCAGGGGCAGTTAAATCCAGCTTGAGAATTTCAGGTGTAACAAGGTTTGGACCCCTTGATGAGAAAAAGGCCACAACAGGGGCCAAAATATCTTTTAAGTCATGGCTCTTGAATATGGTTGCAGTTGTAGTCCTTGTTGAGTTTATGTAGTCATATACATAGGCACCATCTTGCAAATCAAGGTCAGAGAAAGGGCCTCTCGCTTTGCTTCTACCATAACAGAGAACAATTTTACCCTCAACTAAATTTTTATCCAACGTGTGGGTAGAGCAAGACATTGATGTAGATCCATCAAAAGCCTCATATGTTGCCATTGCACAGGCACAAAACCCAGGATACAACAAAAGGTCAGAACCAGTAGTTTTGCTTCAGACCAAGTGAATACCTCCCTCAACAAACTAAACTTAGTATGGGCTTGGCCCATTAGGTCTAGAATCAGACCAGTCTCACAAAATACCCATTTTGCTTCTAATTTCTCTAGGACCTTCCCCACGACAACCACACGCGACTCTCTGGTGTGCACGCAAGACGGCTTCGCCGATTTGGACCCATTCACCTTCACATAGGAGCTAGCATCCGGTGGTTCCGACGGCGGTAGTAGCCATAGCTTCAAGACCCAGAGCTTCATCCCTATTATGGACCCATCTCCCTCCAATGTCGAGCTTGTGCTCACTGGCTCGGGTGGCGACGCTAGATCGCCGGTGGGTTCGGGCGACAGCAGTATTGCAGGGCTCTCTCTCCTCAATCCTCTCATCGGAGCAGTAGCAATCATCGTCTGAGAACCACGGTGTGGCGGCTCCAGCGGAGGTAGTGGCTTGAACAAAGCCACTTGTCCCTTTCTCCTCTCTACGTCTTCGATACCCATATGGAGCGTTTGTCTAGTTGGCTTCGCCGGTAACGACCCACTGGCATCCATATGTGGGTTAGCTTTCGGCGGTTTTGGAGACGGTGGGGGCGTGACCGATCCACAAGCAGCTTGAATCTTTATGGCTTCCTAATGCGGATTCTGATCTGATGGCTCCGATGACGGCGCGACCGCACCCCACTTCGACTTCTCACTCTTCGTCATTTTGCCCAGAATTTGTTGGTTGCTCCTTTTCTCCCCCCCGATCATTCCCATTGCCTTCTTCATCCTCTAAATTGAGTGCTCAAAGAAATCAATGGGCGAGCCGAATCTTCTTATCATAGCTGTGGAAAATGAATCCCAGTCTGCCTCAAGGTCCTCTTGGCACCAAGAACTGAACCAAAGAAGGGCTACACCGTCCATGCTCATGAATGCCCATTGTAGCTTATCCGACGGGTGAATTTCCTGCTCTCAAAGAACCCTTCAGCTCTAACGTTCCACCCCACGGGGTCGGACCCCGTAAACTCCGGTAGCTCCACCTTCTTTGCCCACATATCCTCCATCTCTGAAAACACTGGCTCTCTCTTGAACATCCGGCAGGTCGAACCAATTGATAGAACCCAATTCAATAAAACAAGGAAAACAATATTATAGATTGAAAAAGAGAAGAACTATTACAAATGAGGAAAACCCCCTTGTAATCCCAGAGCTTCAGCTCCTCAGAGAAACCATTGTCTCTGCCTATAACAAAATAACACTAACTTCCTGCCCTTTTCTCTTTCTCCCCATTAATTAAGCTCTATGCCTAACAACCTGCCAACTCAGCAATTGTAACCCATTCTCTCCCCTAAGCATTATTTATTCTTTACATGCCTATTCCTTCTAAGTCTCGGGCTTCCACTGCTTTGAGCCCAATAGCTGATCCACTCACGTCCAGTGCTCTATCAGTATCTTTGATACCTTTATGCATTTTTTGGAGAGAGAAAAATGAGATAAGATGAGAGAGTGTGTCAGACACCAAATATACCAAATCTCAAAGTCACTCAATCCATTTCCGTTATCATCAATGTATATGACTTATAATTACGAAGTATTTCTTTTTCTTTTTTTTTTTTTCCTTTAAAGATGATAAGGTATCTCACAGTTCCTTATTATTTTTGCATGTATAAGCTAACTATATGTCCTTGCAAATTCATTTATTTTTGTTTGCATACATAAAATGAGAGGACAACTTCAACGTTGTTTTGGTTTTAAGAGGCCCTGCATTGTTTTGTTCACACATGGTTGTGGTTGTCGCTCTTGGTACCTCTGGTTTATATCCAAGAATGGATGACGGCTTGAGATGGGTCTTGTTGTAATTGCTCCTCACATTGGTTTGTATCTGAAAAATCAATTCTTAAGACATCTGCATATGTAAATGTGTTAGTGATAATTCTTTTCATTTCTTCTCTAGAGACCCTTCTAAAATAGGAACAAACCAGCTGCTGCTCAGAATTGAGAGTTAAATTAATAGGAAGTTCAGTGCTGTTGGTTGGCTCCTATACACTGTTTTTATTGGCTCTGAATAAAGAGACCACTAGACCTTGAGCTTGGTCCTATGGTTCTAATTGATCCTTGCATTGATGCGTATTTCCATGTGGCAAGGCTTTGGAGGGGAAGGTTTTGGAGGCTATCTTCCCTTTCCCCCTTCCTTTCTCCTCAAACCCTTCCCCTTTCTTCTTTCAACTCCCAAACAAACCCTTACTAAAAATTTCAAACCAAACAGTTTTGTAATACAAAAATACCTGCACGCATACCATATCAACAATCCAACCTTTCTTTATATAAAACCAACAACCCATACTGTTAGTAAACATTACACTTATAGAAGAGAGAAAATCTATGGAAAGTGTAATAGATTGAATGAGTAAAAATGATATAACGAATAAAATTGATACAATGAGTGTGTATGGTAGCCTTATATACTACGTAGGCTTGTTAACAACTTTAACTAATATATAACTAATTATATCTCTAATAGCCCCTGGAAGTTGGAAGTTGGGATTAGAACTAACAACTTGGGATCCGTAATACAATAAAAAAGAAATACAATACAACTGGCCAAATGAAAGAAAGAAAAAAGAACAAAAGTACAAGTCGTAATCACAACTACATATCATGGAAAGCAGACAAAGAGAGTGGGAGCACCTTGTTGGGCAAAAATAGAGATAATCACCGATCTCCTTTTCCCCCACCCGTGCAAATAAATGCAACAAATATATTCTTCCCACAACACAATATATCAATGACAGAAATAAAATATAAATCACACCAGAATTTTTAACGTGGAAAACTCCCCAGAGTAGGGATAAAAATCACGGGATCAAGTTCAGCAAAAACTTCCATTGAAAATATTAATGGGTACACATAGTCATCCTAGCAACACTAGGGAGCACCAAATCAACAATACATGACCCAATGGAGGATACAACCAAGCAATAAGAGAGAAACTCCACAAAAGTGGGTATCATAAACTAACCCAAAGAGAAGGCAAAATAACAAACTAGCAGCACCAAAATGTAGCTCTCAACACTAGGAACAACATACTAAAAGTTCATAAAAAACGGAAGCAATTTACTCATAAGATGTAGAGCACAAAGTTCCTGCTTTTTCTTCTCTGCTCTGCGGCGCTGTTCAATTTCTCTTGCTCTGTTACTCTTTCATTTTGGCTTTCTTGCGCTAATATCACTCGCACAGTAACCCTTTCTTTTACTATTTTTACTTTTCCAATCCCTTTTTTTCTTTTATTTGTTTTATTTGTTTTTCTTTTTCTTTTACCTTTAACCTTGTGGGTCCCACTTAGGAGGGAACTCACCCAACAAATTTCCCCCTTCTCGACTCAAGTGGGAAGATACTACTCAACCATGCCTGCCTTCTTTCTGCAGCAGATCAACTTTGTCATAGGCAAAGTCTTTGTCATCATATCTGAACCAGTCTCACCAGTATGGATCTTTTCAAGTGAAAATGCCTCACCTCTAGCGCCTCTCGTATCCAATGATACCGCACCTTAATGTGCTTCGACCTGGAATGAAAAGTCGGGTTCTTGCTGAGATGGATTGCACTCTGACTGTCACAAAATAACACAAACTTTTCTTGCTTAAGCCCCAACTCTTGTAGAAATTTCCGCATCCACAAAAGTTCTTTAGAAGCTTCAGTAATGGCAATATATTCAGCCTCAGTAGTGGATAAGGCAACACATTTTTGTAACTGTGATTGCCAAGACACTGTTCCCCCTGCAAAGGTCATCATGTATCCAGAAGTAGATTTTCTAGAATCAAAATCACCTGCCATATCTGCATCTTTGTACCCATCTAACACAGGTTGACCACCCCCAAAGCATAAACATACTCTAGAAGTGCCTATAAGATATCTGAAAATCCACTTCACTGCTTGCTAGTGGTCTCTACCAGGATTAGAGAGAAACCGACTAACCACTCCAACAGCATAAGCAATATCTGGCTTTGTGCATACCATAGCATACATCAAACTACCAACTGCGGATCCATAAGGAACCTTCTTCATCTCTTCTTTGTCATTCTCACTTGTAGGGCATTGTTGAGAACTCAACTTGAAATGACTTACAAGTGGAGCACTAACACGTTTGGAATTGCTTATGTTAAACCTCCCTAACACCTTCTCAATGTACCTTTGTTGAGACAACCACAATTTACCATTCTTCCTGTCATGAGTTATTCTCATGCCAAGGATTTGCTTTGCAGGCCCCAAGTCCTTCATAGCAAAAGACTTGCTCAAATCCTTCTTTAGACTTTAGATCTTCTTAGTGTCATGACCAACAATCAAAATGCCATCCACATATAGCAAGAGGATAATAAAATCATCATCAGGGAACTTCTTTACAAACACACAATGATCAGAAGTAGTTTTACTGTAACCATGTTTATCTATGAAAGCATCAAATTTCTTGTACCATTGCCTTGGTGCCTGCTTGAGCCCATAAAAGCTTTTCTTCAATTTGCACGCACGCAGCTTTTTCCATTTGACCTGGAAGCCCTCAGGCTGCTCCATACAAATTTCCTCTTCCAAATCACCATGAAGGAACGCTATCTTCACTTCAACCTCTAGGTTCAAGCTAGCTGCTAATCCAAGCACAAATCGAATAGAGGACATCTTCACCACAGGTGAGAAAATTTCGTCAAAGTCAATACCCTTCTTCTGACCAAAGCTTTTCACAACCAATCTTGCTTTGTATCTTGGCTTTGAGCTATTCTCTTCTGCTTTCAACTTGAATACCCATTTTTTATTGAGTGTTTTTCTGCCCTTAGGCAACTTTACCAACTCAAATGTGTGATTCTCATGCAAGGAATTCATTTCTTCTTGCATGGCCTTCAACCATTCTTCCCTGTGCACATTTACAATGGCCTCTAGGTAATCTTTTGGCTCACCACTATTAGTGATCATCACATACTCATGCGGAGGATATCTATGGAAAGCATGATGCTCTCTAGTAGATCTTCTCAACCGAGGTTCAACTGGTGGCTCAAGTGGAGCCTGTTCAACTAGCTCATCATGGTGAGATGTAGGGTCATCAGTTACATTTTCATCATCTACCTATATATCTCTCCCATCAACAAAAGTTCTAGTAGGAGGTTCAGGCACAACATCAATGAAACTTCTGGCAACTGATTTATGTTTCTCCACCTTTTCAAAATCTTCAATTGTTTGGTCTTCAAGAAATATTACATCTCGGCTTTTGATAATTTTCTTGTTAACAGGATCCAAGAGTCTATAACCAAACTCATCATGACCATAACCCAAGAAGACACACTGTTTAAATTTCCCATCAAGCTTGGACCTCTCATCTCTTGGAATGTAAACAAAAGCCCTACAGCCAAACACTCTTAAATAACTATAAGAGACATCTTTCCCTGTCCAAACTCTGTCTGGAACATCACCTTCTAGTGGCACAGAAGGAGAAAGGTTGATCAAAACCACTGTAGTTCTCATTACTTCACCCTAAAAGGCTTTAGATAATTTCGCATGAGAGAGCATACACCTGATTCTGTCATTAATGGTACGGTTCATTCTCTCTGTAACTCCATTGTGTTGAGGTGTGTTCGGAACTGTCTTCTCAAGACTGATTCCATGCTTTTTGCAATACTCTTCAAACGGACCCCTGTATTCACCACCATTGTCTGATCAGATACATTTCAACTTTCTTCCTTTTTCTCTTTCAACACTTGCATGAAAGTGCTTGAAGACATCGAGTACTTGGTCTTTAGATTTCAAAGCAAAAGCCCACACTTTTCTAGAATGATCATCAATAAAAGTAACAAAATATGAAGCACCACCAAGAGATTTACAATCCATAGTGCAAACATCAGTGCGAATTAAATCTAGAACATTTGGCCTCCTATGAGGACCAGAACTATGAAATGTAACTGTTGTTTTCCAGCAAAACAATGAGTGCAAGTATTTAAAGGTGTACCTTTCATAGGAAGAGAATTTTTCTTGGCAAGGATGCTGAGTCCTTTCTCACTTAACTGGCCAAGGCGCATATGCCATAAATCAGTAGATGCATCTTCAACTGCATTCACCTCCTCCTTGCATAACTTTCCAGGCATCCTGTAAAGAGTAGTGAAGCTTTCTTCCTTTTCTACCACTAGTGACCCTTTGGTGAGCTTGCATATACCACCACCAAAGTAAATGTGATAACCCACAATGTCCAAGGCTTTAACCGAAATCAAGTTCAGACGGATATCAGGAACATGTCTAACATTCTTCAACTGTAGCTTGCACCCAATGCTGGTTTCAACACAAACATCTCCCATAACAACAATTTTACATACCCATTTATTTCCCATCTTCATTGTGCCAAAATCACCAATAGTATAAGACGAAAAGAAATCACGCCGAGGAGTGACATGGTACAAGGCTCCAGAATCAATAATCAAAATGGAATCGTGCAATGCAAGATTTATAGAACTATCATCATAGATAATATAAACATCACTATCAGATGCAACTGTAGCGGTGTCTTTATCATTTTTCTTCTCTTTGTCTTCATCTCTTTCCTTTGACTTCTCTCTCTTGAGGAACCTGCAATGTCTTTTAATGTGTCCCACCTTGCCACAATGATAACATGTCACTTCTTTTCTAGTCCTTGACTTGCTACGGCTATCAGATTTTTCATGCTTCTGAAAACTTCTGGTTTGGCTTCTCCCCCGTGACTATGCACTAGTGCTTCTGACTGAGTGGAGGTACTAATCAAACCACGCTCCTTCCTTCTGGATTCTTCATTTAACATACTCTCTTTTACCATTGAACTTGTCAACTTCCCATTTGGATTTGAATTAGTCAGTGTCACAACTAATACTTTCCAGCTGTAAGGCAAGGAACTGTGCAACAACAGAGCTTGCAACTCATCATCCAATTTAATATCTGCGACTGTCAATTGATTCACAATGTTCTGAAAAACACTCATATGCTCTGCCATTGAATCCCCTTCTTTGTATTTCATATTCACCAACTTACGAATCAAACATGCTTTATTTTGCACATTCTTCCACTCATACAGATCAGCCAATGTCTGCCACATTTTTTGAGCATCTGTTTTTGTGTCTACATGAGGATATACACTCAAGTCCAACCACTGCCTAGTCAATGCGATTGCCTTTCTGTTCATCTTTTTCCATTCACTTTCAGATTTATCACTAGGTCGAGCAATGTCCCCCTCAACAGGATCATACAAGTCGTTATTGTATAACATGTCTTCCATGAGAGTCTTCCAAAGTGTATAATTTGTAGAGTTCAACTTAATCATATTTGGCCCTTGATTTTCCTCCATTTAAATGCACAAGTCAGAACAACCTCATCTCTAGTTACCACTTTGTTGGGAAAAATAGAGATAATCACCAATCTCCTCTTCCCCCACCTGTGCAAATAAATAGGCGCAACAAATATATTCTTCCCACAGCACAATATATCAATGACAGAAAATAAATATAAATGACACCAGAATTTTTAACGTGGAAAAATCCCTAGAGTAGGGATAAAAACCACGAGACCAAGGTCAACAAAAACTTCCACAAAAAATATTAATGGTTACACAGAGTCTTCCCAGCAACACTAGGGAACACCAAATCAACAATACATCACCCAATGGTAGATACAACCAAGCAACAAGAGAGAAACTCCACAAAAGTGAAATCACAAACTAACCCAAAGAGAAGGCAAAATAACAAACTAGCAGTACCAAAATGTAGCCCTCAACACCAGGAACAACATACTAAAATTTCATCAAGAACGGAAGCAATTTACTCATCTGATGTAGAGCACAAAGTCCATGCTTTTTCTTCTCTTCTCTGCGGCGCTGTTCAATTTCTCTCGCTCTGTTACTCTTTCTTTTTGGCTTTCTTGCGCTAATATCACACACACACAACAACCCTTTCTTTTACTATTTTTACTTTTCCAATCCCTTTTTTTCTTTTATTTATTTTTCTTTTTCTTTTTAACTTTTACCTTGTGGGTCCCACTTAGGAGGGAACCCACCCAACACGACTGAGGTGCATAACTCCTAGAAGTCTTCGACCTACTTCTAGACCCCTTCGAACTTCTTCCGGCGTCTCCACAACACTCAATCCAAAAGTTAACCATGCTTAACCACCAAACAAAAACTATACCTCAAAGTTTAACCACTTGATAGAAGCAAGAATCAAATATCAATGCTTAACTACTCAAGTAGAAGCAAGATTGAAAGCTTAACCACTTGGTACAAGTAAAAAAAATAATAATCAAAGAACCAGTGTTTAACCACCAAAGGCAGAATCTCACATCAATGCTTAACCACCTGAGGCAGAAACTTAAATCAAAGTCAATGGAGGCTAAACAACCAAACCAATCTTCACAAAACAAAACCCATGACATCAAAACTTCAATAAACCAAATGAACTTGAACCGGTTTTCAAAGAGGATTATAGACAAACACCTAGTGAGCAACCAAAAAAATCCATAACCAAGAACCGTGTAGTGAATATTCATAATTGGTTGCTGCAGTGTAAGACAAGTTCTGATCAACAACAAACTTAGCTCCTTCGTTCAACATGATTTCATTTTGTTCAAGATTAGGGTTGGTGAAGTGTAAATTTAAATCAACATCTTCAATCAAGTAAGAACCAAACAAGCATAATATTTGAATTTTTTTTATACAGCTAGCATAATAAGGACCAAAATCATTGAGAATCTACGCCTTAATGCAATTGTAAGGTGAAGAACATGAGAAATTCTAGAAACCTCCTTCGAGTACGAAGCAGTCTCGATAAGATATTATCTCCTTCAAATGTTGTAAAGTAGATGGAACAATTGAAGAAACAAAATGGAAGGCATTGGGCGATCTTTCATTCCAAGATCTTGAGAAGTCATCTTCAACAAAATCAAGAACCGAATATGTAGATCAGAACCAAAACAACGACATCACTCACCATGGAGCAAGCACCAAACCACCATATCTAAACCACTTCCACAAGATCCGTACCGCCGCAACAAAAATGGCACCGGAAAACACCATTTCCGACCATAACAAACCGAAATTCAGAGAGAATCCAGATCTCAATGTTGCCATCGACCAGTCCACCAACAACGAGCCGAGAGTTAAGCCTTCAGAGACAGAACATTTCGTTCCCCATGAAAGGAGGTTAAAACGCTCGGAGCTCGAACACTCGTCGGACTGGAAATTAAGTTTGAATATCTCGAGGTCGGAAAATGAGCCGAATAAGAGATCAACGAGGTCAGTGCCACGGACATCAGTTGATTCACTCCTTTGATGCATCATGAAATTGAAATCGTGAATCCGAAATTCGATGTCGATTTGGAACGAATATGGATCTAGGAATTCAGAATGTTTGGATTTGATCCGTGTAATGCAAGAGTGTGAAGAACCACATACTATCTCGTTCTCTCTATGTTGCGATGTTCTTTTTTTTGTTCGTGTTTCAAAACTCGAATGTTGCGGTTCTTGGACAACGAAAAAGAAAATGAGTTTCTGATTTTTTCGGGAAAGTCAAGAAGAAACGAAAAAAATTTTGAAAAGTAAAAAAGATAATGCAGTAGAAAAAACATTCAAGGTGGATGATATCGCTGTGATACCATGTTAATTAGTAAACGTGACACCAATGAAAGAAAAGAGAAAATCTATGGAAAGTGTAATTGATTGAATGAATGAAAATGATACAATGAATAAAAGTGATACAATGAGTGTGTATGGTAGCCTTATATACTACATAGGCTAGTTAACAACTTCTAACTAATCTGTAACTAATTATATCTCCAATACATCACTGCACTTCTATCTATTTGCGACAAGCACTGCAATTCTCAGTTGAAGGATGTGTATTTAGCTGCAGTCCTTAATGATGTTTGGGTCATTTGGTCCAGCAGAAATCAAAAGAGGTTTAATAATGCATCGGTTAGCTTGAGAAGTGCCATTCATTTAGTTGTTTCTAATAGCTCCCCGATTGGTACTTATTCTAAGGGTTATATGCCATCCTATATTAACGAGTTCAAAATTTTAAAAGCATTTTCAATGGCAGGACATGCTTATAAGGCTCTTATCATCAAGCAGGTAGGTTGGCACCCTCCTATTTGTGGTTGGATCAAGTGCAACACAGATGGTGCGACCAAAGGTTCTTCTGGTCATGCAGGCTTTGGGGGAATTTTCAGAGACGCTAGTGGTGCTATACTTGGTTGTTTCTCCCTCTACATTAGTATTGCTTCGGCTTTCCAAGCTGATTTGACTGCGGTTATGTTGGCAATTGAATTAGCTTTCAATAAAGGTTGACATAGAAGTTGGCCTGAGTGCGATTCTTTGCTAGTCATTGCAACCTTAAGTCTAGTGAATTGGTTCCCGGGTCTCTTAGAGGTAGATGGAAGAATTGTATTCACCTTTCCAAACAAATGCATTTTATTTATGCTCATATTTATAAAGTAACTGTTGCGCTGACAAGTTAGCCTCTTTTGAAGCTTCTAACACAGGATATATTTGGTGAGGCTTGCCTTGTTTTAGATTTAGATGATTATTTCTCTTCCATGGGTTTTGGCTTTAGTTCCCCCATGTTTTTTTTTGTATTCTTTATTTTATTATTTTTAATAAATTCATGGTGCTCTGCAAATGATTGGTAGGGTCTGGGGTGCCAAACTAGTTGGGATGACTTTCTCTATTGTGGTGTCTTTGCATGCCAAATTTTGTCCAAAAAAAAATCTAACCGTGAAGCTAATAGAGAGCATAGAAGTTTACAAACTAAACCCTGATGGTCAAGATGTTTATATGAGTAGACATAAAAAGTGCAAAATCTTCGGGAGAATAGTACATTCATAGGGAGAACTAAAGAATAAGTTTTTTAATGTTCAAAACTTGAATCAATCATGTTAATACATGGTTCTGAGTTCATCAAGTTATAATCATAATTCGATTTAGAAATTAAGGGTAGAAAAGACGGAACAAAATATGGAAAGGGAGTAGTAGTAAAGGTGGAAATTAAACGGGCATGACCTATATCACAAGTGTAAGGCATGAGTCTGACCTATTTAGCTTGTCCTTTTTAAAAGTATGTCCTGGCTTGAAATCCTATTTAAAAGTCTAGTTTGCAAAAAGGCCTTTAAATAGACCTAAAGAACTACATTAAACAAGCCAGCAACCCTATGCCTTTAAATAGGTCAATAGACCTAGGTGTGCAGTGCATGAATGGGTGTGATGAAATATGATATGTTTGTCCAATTTTCAGTAACAACTTCTGCTTTACATACTCGAAGGCTGCACCTAATTGTGTAATACATCAGGTTTTTTAATGCAACATTTAAGCCAAATATTGTGTTAAACCGAGACATGCTCAATCGAGTTAATGGCTGTTCTGTTTAGCTTGTTTTAATGTGAAGCACAAGTATGAGTTTTGAACTTGGGGGACTATGTGATGGTTATATTTCTAATGTTGGAGAGCCTATTTATAAATGCAGAGGGTGAATAGCACCTTTAGAATGGACCTAGAATGTGGAACTGCATCCTGTATGTGCTCTAAACTTTGATGTATTTCTTCTTTTGCAAATAATGGTGTAAACCAGTAGCCATGCCACTGCTAGTGCTGAAACTCTCGATGCAGGGACTGAATGAGGGTGGAATATGATGCACTGACAGTCTTAGAAAGGGTATAAAAATGATGGGGATAAAGCTATATGATTGTAAGCTGTTGAAGTACTAATAGGTGGATCATAGCCATACATGTTTTTTCCTTAATTGGTAATGTGTTGCAGGAAGTATTGGTTTTGATATCTTCAACTGCACAATGGTTTTTAGCCTTGTTTGCTGCGATTGACAAATTCAGGCACCAGGAGATGTTTGCACCAGGAATTATGATGCTTCATGATAACTGAGATGGATTTGGATATGCAGGGAGATTTTAATCTGAGAAGATCTATTCCAATGAACAGGGAAACCAATTACTTGAATGGTTTACGGTGTACAAAGGATAAGAGTTGATAATAAGAACCTTGAGAGAAAATAGAGGTAGAGGAGTTTGTATGATTTTCTGTATATTCTTTCATACTACCAATAGGCTATGCTTATAGTATCGGTTAGTTACAATTCACGCACCAAGGAAAGGAAATTGCAACAAACTTCCCACTACTCCTAGGCCAACTCAGCAACTAAACCATAATGCCTTTAAAAGCAACTAAAAGGCTGAAAGCATGAAATAAAGTCTAAGCAGAAATAGAAAAGGAATTAGCTAAGTGTTACAACAATATTAATGTCATTACTGTAACAATATCCTTCCCTTCAAGTTGAACCTTGTCCTCAAGGTTGAAAATTGGGGAACTTCTTGAGGAGGTCATAATAGAGTTCCCAAGTAGCTTGATCAGGGGGAGAATCTTTCCATTTCACCAGAACTTTAGTGGCAGCAACACGGCCACGTTTGACCATTTTCTCTCTCTAAATAGCTTCGGGTTCACCTTTCTTCCTAGCAAAACAGAGGTTGTTATGGGAGAGGATGGATAGTAGCTGAGTGGGGATCTTTGCATAACTTCAGTTGAGATACATTGTGGATCTCGGATGAAGATGGCAATTCCAATTAGTTTGCAACAGTGCCAATTTTATCCAGTACCAGAAAAAGGGCCATAGAACTTAGGGTGAAGTTTATGGTAATGGTGGAGTCTGACAGAAACCTGTCTATAGGTTGAAGTTTCAGATAAACAAAATCACCAATACTGAAAGACCTGACACTCCTATCCTTATCAGCTTGTTGTGCAATACGATTTTGGGCCCTTAACAGGTGAAATTTGAGTAGTTGAATCACTGCCTCTCTGTTACTCAATGTTCTGTCCACAGTCGGGGTGGATGATTCACCAGGAAGGTATGGTAAGTGTATAGGAGGAGTTTAGCCATAAACCACTTCATAAGGTGTGGTTTGGATGGAGGAGTGGAAGTTGGTGTTGTACAAACATTCAGCCAGAGTGAGCCACTTAGACCAAGATGATGGTTTCTCCCAACACATGCACCTAAGATAGGTTTCCAAGCAATTATTTACAATTTCGGTTTGGCCATCCGTTTAAGGGTGGTAAGCTGTGGATTTGTTTAAGGCAAACCCTTGCAATTGAAAGAATTCATTCCAGAAGGTACTCATGAATATTGGGTCTCGATCACTGATGATAGTGGTTGGTAGCCCATGAAGTTTAAAAATATTGTCCTTCATGACCTGAGCAACATCCATAGCTGTGTAAGGGTGGGATAATGGGAGGAAGTGGGCATATTTGTTAAGTCGATCCACTACCACATATATAACTTGCTTACCATGTGATGGTGGTAAACCTTCCACAAAGTCCATACTAATGTCTGACCATACCCTATTCGGAATAGGTAGAGGTTGCAGTAGTCCTGGTGAAGCAGATAATTCAGGTTTACATTTCTAACATGTATCACAGTGTCTCACATACTGTTGAATGTCTTTGAGCATACCCTTCCAAAAGAAAATAGACCTAACTCTGGAAGCAGTGATGTCTCTGCCAGAATTACCTCCCAGTGGCGAATCATATAGCCATTTTAGAATTGCCAATTTGATGTCCACGTTAGAACGAATGACCAGTTTACCTTTTCGCCTTAGTTCACCTCTATGCCAAGAGTATTTGGGATGCTTGGCAGGGTCCTTCTGTAATTCCTGAAGTAGCTGTTGGATGTCTAAATTAGTGGTCCAGCTATGCTTGATTTTATCCAATAGATCACAACCAACATTGTTAAGCATGATTGCGAGCAATTTAGCATTGGGTTTTCCAGAAAGAGCATCAACAGCAACATGGGACACCCCATCTTTATATTGAATTTCAAAATCAAACCCCATTAATTTTGCCATCCTAACCTATTGAAAAGGAGTATTCAACCGTTGTTCCAACAAGAATTTTATACTTTTCTGATAAGTCTTGATCACAAAATGACCATGTGATAGGTATGCTCCCTATTTCTGGACTGCATATACGATTGCCAATAATTCTCTTTCATATATAGACATGGCTTGTTGCTTAGGACCCAATGAGTTGCTAATGTAAGCAACTAGGAGCCTGTCCTGCATCAAAATAGCCCCAATTATCAAACCAGAAGCATCATTCTCCACCAAAAAAGGCTTTGAAAATTTGGGAGAGCTAGCATAGGTACAAAGATTAAGGCCTCTTTGAGTTAATTGACAGCAACAGTGGAGATCGAATCCCATTGGAAGCAGTCTTTTCGAAGCATATCAATTAATGATTTGGCAATTTTGCCAAAGTCTTTCTCAAATCTCCTATAATATCCTGCTAGACCAAGGAAACCCCGAAATTGTTTTATGTTTTGTGGCCAATCTGCCACAACCTGGATTTTTGCAGGATCAGTAGATACACCTTTGCTGGAGATAAAATGGCCAAGGTACTCGACTCTAGCGGTGGCAAAACTGCACTTGCTCTTCTTGAGGAAAAGGTGATTGTCTCTGATGATTTGAAACACAGTCTCGAGGTGCAGTACATGAGCTTCAATAGTGGGGCTGTATATGAGGATATCATCAAAGAAGATTATCACAAACCTTCTCAGAAAAGAGTGAAAGATGTGATTCATCAAGGCTTGGAACGAGGTTGGGGCATTTGTTAAGCCAAATGGCATGACAAGATATTCAAAATGGCCTGCATGTGTTTTGAATGTAGTTTTGTATTCTTCCCCACTAACCATTCGCACTTGGTGAGAACCAGACCTCAAGTCCAATTTAGAATATACTGTTGAGCCTCCTAATTCATCCATTAAGTCTTCTATCAGTGGAATTGGAAACCTATCCTTGATTGTTTGTTGATTCAACCTTTTATAATCAACACACAACCTCCAAGAGCCATCTTTCTTTCTGACCAACACTGCTGGGGATGCATAAGGATTGTTGCTATATTGGATCACCCCTTGTTCAAGTATTTCATCCATTTACTTATCAACTATGTCCATCTGAATAATTGAGTACCTTTAAGGTCTCAAATTAAATGGGATGGATCCATCTTTCAATGGGGTCTTATGATCAAACCCTGGCCTACAAGGGGGTAACTGATTTGGCTTAGTAAAAATGTCATGAAATTATGAGATCAACTTCTCAATGGCCTGTGGAATCTAAGGAACAAGAGTTTCTGCAGAATTGAGGTTACAATTGGGAACTTCAAAAGGGTTTGGGGCTTTATGCATATGTAAGAAGCATAAGTGAGCTCCTTGTTGTACAGCTTGAGTGAAAGTCTTATTGTTGGTCAATTTAATTCCTAGAGGTTTATAAATCTTTTTCCATCAATAGAGAATTCAATTTGCAGTTTAGTGAAGTCCCATACAATAGGCCCGAGGGTGGTTAGCCATTGGACACCTAACACCAAATCACAACAGCCTAAAGAAAGGACCATAACATCAGAGGTGAACTTGAACTGTTGCAGCTGTAGGTGAAATCCTTGCAAACAAAAGGAGCATCAATTCTGGTGCCATCTGCCACAGTAACAGGGAGAGGTGTTATAGCTTCTAGCTTGCAACCAAGCTTCTTGGCCTACTCTAAGTCGAGGAAGTTGTGGGTGCTTACATTGTCAATCAAAATCTGCAGCATTTTCTTTTTATAAAGCCCACTAACACGCATAGTTTGGTAATTGGAAGTTCTTGATAAGGCATTGCACTTCACAACCAGTGTGCCTCCTTCCTCTATTATCTCCAATTCCTCATCCTTTGAATCATCATCGTCCATTTCCATTAGCAGAAGTTGAGATTTTCTACGTTTGAGCTGATGCCCTGGGGTAAAGGGTTCATCACAGAACATACATAACCCATTTGCCCTCCTATCTGCCATTTCTGCTGCATTGTAAGTTCCAAGAGTCTTGCTAAAGAGTGGTTCAGCAACCTCTGTGAAGCCGAGTTACTATCATAACAGGACTTAGTAGTAACTGTTGGTAGCTTATAAGTTGAGGCATTTGGTCGATTATTAGTCCTGTAACTGGTCTGGGAGGTGTAAGAAGCCTTATGTAGCTTGACTAAATTAGCGGCATGTGCAATAGAAGTAGGACCAAACATCCTCACATGCATCTGTGTGTTGTGCTCCAACCTAGACAAGAATATGCTCAACGAGTGCTCAGGTGGTAGTGTTACCTGAGTTAGTGCTAATTCAAATTCATCAACATAATCTTGTACCTTACCCACTTGTTTCACTTGAATCAAAGATGATAGGGGCTCATCATAAGTATCACCAAACCTCACCATAACATCAGAAATGTACTGAGGCCAACTAGGATAAATGTTGAATTTTGACCTCATGTAATTCAAATGCCATTGTAAAGCACTATCCTCTAGGTGGATGGATGCGAGTCTTACCTTAGACTTAGGTGGTGTGTTGTCCAGTGAGAAAAACTGCTCACATTTGTAGAGCCACTCCTTAACCTTCGATCCACCAAACCTTGGAAATTCAATCTTGGAGCATCTAGTGGAAAAGTGATAAGGATTTTGAAAACTGGGTCTCTGGTTTTCTATATTTGACCATTGAGCTTCTTCATGATTTCCATGATGAGGCATATTCAAATGGTTTGCCGAGGACCCTTCTCCTTGAAATGGGTTCGATTGGTTGCTGAACATGACCTTGAGCTCAGAGAGACATGAAGTAACCTGATCCAGTTTCGATTGCATTTCAGCATTCGAATCATTGATTTTTCTTGTCAAGTTTAGTTCCACCTCTTGGATACTAAGTTGATGCCCC
Organism: Ammopiptanthus mongolicus; assembly: GCA_039655645.1. Taxonomy (NCBI): domain Eukaryota; kingdom Viridiplantae; phylum Streptophyta; class Magnoliopsida; order Fabales; family Fabaceae; genus Ammopiptanthus; species Ammopiptanthus mongolicus. The sequence goes on along the minus strand of CM077348.1, from coordinate 75,284,570 downwards.
GTCGCGTCCGCCATGGATGAGCTTCAGGATGAAGCTTTGATACTAGTTGAGATGGATTTGGATATTGAGGGAGATTTTACTCCGAGAAAATCTATTCCAATGAACAGGGGAACCAATTACTTGAATGGTTTCCGGTGTACAAAGGAGAAGAGTTGATAATAAGAACCTTGAGAGAAAATAGAGGTAAAGGAGTTTGAATGATTTTTTGTATATTACTTCATACTGCCAATAGGCTATGCTTATAGCATCGGTTAGTTATAATTCACACACCAAGGAAAGGAAATTGCCACAAACTTCCCACTACTCCTAGGCCATCTCAGCAACTAATAATAGCATATCTAAAATAACCATAATGCCCTTAAAAGAAACTAAAAGGCTAAAAGCATGAAATAAAGTCTAAGCAGAAATAGAAAAGAAATTAGCTAAGTGTTACAACAATATTAATGTTATTACTGTACCAATAACTTTAGCATAAGTGGTTCTGTTTACTGTTTTATATGTACTATGTATGAGATTAGGGGTGTTTTTGATGTAAAAAGGGTTTTTCTTGCTGCTATATTGAGTTAGGCAAGCTATTTTACTTGTCAATGGTGTTTAGGAGTTAAGTTTTTGGATAACATTGTGGGTGTATATGTAACTAGTTTTGGAGATTGATGTAAATGTTGGTTTGATGTCAAGCTTTGAGCATATGATAGGGTGGCTGCTTTTCAACCCTTCCTAGAAGATGGAGAGATTATTCACTATGAAGCTTAAGCTTGACCCTATTTAATGAATTTTATACTTATGGAAAATAAAAAAAGGATGGAGCATATACACAAGAAACATGGATTATTCTATATTCAGGGAATGTGCTTTTCGACCACCAGCCTTTAGAAATTAGGAGCTGTGATGTGTAGAGGTTATGATGAGGTTCTTCTCCTATTGCATTATGGTGTTCTTTTATTATTGTTGCTATGCCTACCTAAATAAGGCAACAGAAGATGCTTTGCATCAGGAAATAAGATGCTGCATAGTAGCATGTGATTTCTCTTGTTTGGGGTGTGTCTATTATATCAAGGACTTGGGATGAATTTTTTCCAATTGCTGTTATGTTTTTTGGGAAATTATTTTACATGTGAAGAATGTTTTAGGTGTTAAGTTTTTGGTTAAGATAATGGGTGTATATGTAACTGTTTGGAGGCTTATGTAATTTGCAAACTGATGTAATTTTTTGTTGATGTCTAGCTATGAGCACGTGATAGGATGGCTGCTCTTCAACCCTTCCTAGAAGGTGGGGACTTTCACTTTGATGCTTAAGCTAGACCCTTTTAATGAGTTTTATACTTATCGAAAAAACAAAGGTCAGTGGACTTAGGCCTTAAATAGGCCAACATTTATATGATTATAACTAATACCATTAAACAAATTACTGACATCAGAAGATCACTACCATGACACAAATGTAAAATGCTTTAGGCCTCAAACTATCCAGCAACATACCAATACAATTAGACAAATGCAAAAGGTCATAGGCCTTAAATTACTAATATTAAATGCCAGAACAATACTATAATGCAAATCTAAAAGGTCTCAAGCTTAAAAAAAAAAAACAAGCCTAAAAGTATCCAATAAACAATAACTCAGCACATCTAACTACAACAGTTAACACAAAATGACAATAAACTTTCAACACAAATTGCAACAAATAAGACATGAGAATCTCTGTGAAGGTGAAGAAAGGAAGTACATACCTTGTTCACATTCTCCTTGGCAACTTCTTCAGCTTGTATATAACAAAGGTATATATTAACTATTTGAAATGCGCACCTAGATCCAAAATACTCACAATGGCCATCAACAGATTGTATTCATCCATTTTTTTTTGACAAACTTTGCTTTCATTGGAGCTGTCATTTCTCCCATGAAGAGATACATTATCAATTACTTGTTTAATGTACCCTCCAAACTTCTGCATGATACAATTTTGCAGTAAAATGCTCACTACATGAAATTATGAGTGGCAAAATTAAACACTTCTTTCAACTTTCTCCGAGTCCTCTTGTGAATGTGCACAATCGTAAAGTGGCTCTCTTTGTAAGTTGTAAAGGAAATTAGTGGTGGATCTTCTTAGGAGCGGGGGAGAGCCACGGCTCCCCTGAACTTTTTCTCCTAATTTTTTTTTATATAAAAGAATTACATGACACCCTCAAAATAATTTGTGTAACATATATTATACATGTAAAGTTCACAAACTATCATATATTTTATTTTAGGAAGCACTATTATTAGACCCTACTTATTTAAAAAATATTCAAATAATTGAACAAGTCCATTAAAGTGAATATTATTTCCAACTCAACATCATCCAGGTTCACTACAAATAAGTTTTTCTTCCTCAGCTCATCTGCATCAAACTTCTTAATCTCTCTTGTGTAAGATGAGTAAACACTAGACAGGATTTTACATATTGAATGTTTACTCACTTTCATATTTGAGTGATAAAATTATGCATGATTAATTATAAATTTTATTGAATTATTTTGACTAGTGTTTAGTGGCTCCCCCAAATTTTTTTCGCAAGATCCGCCACTGAAGGAAATATTAAACTTCAAAGCACATGACATCATTTGAAATGTAGAATTCCATTTTGTGGGAGAATCAATGACAAGCTTCCTTTGGTTCAATCACTTCTTGTTAACCACAACACAAAAAGCCTTTAACCTTGCATTATTGTAGTTGGTACTTTACAATTTCATGAATATTATAAATGTCGATCTTAATAAGGTCATCTTGCATAAAAAGTTTAATATGCGAGCACAACATCTAACATGAAATGAAGTACCACCAATTACTAATTAACGTTGTGCTCAGTGATAGGTTTTCTTTGACAATCCTCAGACACGAGCCATTATAAGAAGCATTCTCAACAGATACTAAAAACACTTCATTTTCTATTCCCCATGCTTTCAAACACTTGAACTGTACGCTTTATTTTCCTAGTTGTTAAGTCAGATTAATTATTCTCAAGTAGTTTATCTCATGAACATCTAATAAGAAAACATAAATTCATATAATATATAATATCTATTAATTAAACTTCAAAAATAATAATGAATAGTATGCCTTAATTTCCTAGTAAACCATAATTTATCAAATCATTAAATGGCTAGAGACTTGAACTATCTTGATATGCATATAAATGACTAGATTCCGAGGGAATCACGATGTTATATGTTGAATGAATCTTGATCGCATTCGCATATGTAGCTCGACCATAATTGCATATGAGAGTCATTAAGGCCTTTGAGATTAGGAGTTGAGCTTACACCTTGTGCGGATGCGAATATAGTGGTGACGTTCGGTTTGACCTAGGAGACGTTGGGGTGTGAAACTCCACACGTGGCCAGTTGGTAGCTCTCATGTGTCATGGTAAATCAAGAGCCCACACCAGCGCTCTCGACTAGACACTGCCTTGTTCATGATTGGTGTAGAGTGTCTTTGCAAAAAGACAGTATTCACACATGGTTACGAATGTTGTAGCACACTTTGTCGAATGGCTGGGAATAAAAAACAAGTACTCCCGATCACTCTCCCCGACGCTTGTTTAGCTCCTTGGAGTAGGGGTCCGAGTCGCGTCTTTTGCATTGATGGTTTTGCATCATAACATCATACTTCATGACTTGGACTTGTTTTATTGTGACGCTTCAAGAATATTATGTGTACGACATGGATATTTCTGATGATATGACATGTGATGTATGATAATATAAGTATGTCATAATCTGTTGTGTCATGCCATTTTTATCTGCTCTGTGTTGTGATTGATGAATGAGAATCTCACCTGTTAGGGTGCGTTTATTCGCATTGAGATACAAGACAAGGAGAATAGCACACGACAAATGTTTGAGTCACAGCACAGCTCTTTGACCCGTATATTGTTTGGTGGACAATGGACAGCACAAGTAAATTCTTGTAAAATTTACTTAAATACCCTTTATAATATATAATATTTTATTAAATAAGTATTATATATAATATATAATATTATGTTATATAATATATATATATATATATATATATATATATATATATATATATATATATATATATATATATATATATATATATTAACCTTAATATATATACACGTTATTTAATATGAGAGAGAGTATGTAATAAATAAGTATAAATAATTTTATCTTTTGGGTGATATGTCCATTAGACAAAAAGTTGTCTCATGGTTTGGTAAGGGACAATATTTTGGGTTTTTGTCCAGTCCCTCACCTCCTTTTTTATCTAGTCCCTTGACTATTTTACAAATCAAACATGGAACAATTATTTTTGTATGTCCAGTTTTTTACTTTTTTGCAAATCAAGCGCACCCTTACTGCTATTCTCTGCTTTGTATCTACCTCCTGTTGTGAAGACGACATTGTTCGAGAAGTGGACGATGGCGTCGTAAGTCTTCGTTGAGTTGCATGGGGGAGACATGCGTGCATAGGGCATACTGACACTTGGCACATGGAGTATAAAGGAGACGCTTCCATCACTATGCAAGAGAGCTGGAATGGCTGTTTATGGTTCACCATCCTCCTACCACTTCACGTGGAATGGCACCAAAGGAGGAGCATTGGACTTGGGGCCATGATCAAGATAAGGGTCAACAAATGAGACGACCCACCATCCCATTGGAGAACCTAAGATATTTAACTAAGCCTTAGACCGTATTATAATGTTAACGCGCTTTATTAAGACGAAATGCAGCGGAAAGATTAAAACGCGAAAACGAAATTATATTAAGGCTATGCCAATACACGCATATATTAGAGTAACACAGTTCAAATGTAAAAGATATATACATGCATCGGTTGCCCCGTCAGTAGGGCTACAGTAATACTGTATACATACAGAGTACATCAGTACAGACTATAAATAAAATACATAAAAGACAGAGAGAAGACTCTCCGCTAACAACTAATGCCACCTTTTCCTCTAGAGGCCAGGGTCCGTGACTAGCCCACCGGCATCAGGCTCGTAAGGAGTGCCATCTAGGTTCTCAGCAACTGGTTCCTCCAAAGGGTTTTCCCATAAAATAAAATAAACGTACAGAGAAAATACAGGCAGATAAGAAACATGCATCATCAAATATGGGAGAGGGGCATCAGTACAGCATATATATACATGTAGCACACACATACGGAAAACAAACAACACACCAACACCCATCCCTTGAGTCATACAACACAACCATCTCAAATTTCAATCTCTCAGATCAAACCTATACGAGGGATACTAGTCCCTATGTATACGCTGACTTCCCTACATGTATGTCGGCCGATACATCACGTCCCTAGTTGGACATCCCCGTCGGGATAACATCACGTCCCTAATTGGACATCCTCGTAAGGATAAAAAAATGCACCACGTCCCCCATTGGACATCCCACCTCGGGATTAAAAACATCACGTCCCTAATTGGATATCCCCCTTTGGGACAAATATGCTGTGGTATGAAATGCTATGATATGCAACAAAAACAACAACATCAACATCAACGTCACGACGCCTTGCGTCTACAAGCCACAACTCCATGGTTAGGACCACGACGGTATCAACCCAAACAACGTCACAACTCACCATACTCTTATCGACACTCAACCAGCCAAGCACAATAAAATATCGCAACAGTAATTTTACCAATGCAGATATCATTACTATGACAGACAAACAACTAATCACGCAGGCAGTTCACCATAACAGTTCAACAAATAAACACATAACTGTTCAACATATCAACCTTAATCAATCACATCATTTAGATTATCATCTTAGTGGTGATAGCCCAAAAGTACCTACACCTAGGGTCCAGACACTTTGTACAGGGCTCAACCTCTAGTAGGGTTTAAGGTTCCCCTATACACGTATATATTCTATACTAAGCTTGCCTTCCCGATGATATCGTTCTTTCTCCCCACCTGAGTAGTTTCCTGGTGCAACTCCGACTGTGGCTTTGCAACTGTCAGTCGTACACGCTTTCGAACGATCGAATGACGTCTGATCCTTCACAACAGATCACAACCAGAAATTAATACAGTTCAATCAAAAGCTCCCTAATCCTTATGACTAGGGTTCGACCCCTATTTATTTAAATAGGCTGGGGGTGTTGAAATTGTACCAACTCTCGGATGAATGATTCTCAAGTATGTACAACACTAGGGTAAGTCTTATTACACAGAAACTTGAAGCAAAATTCATAGCTCACACCCAAGCTAGGTTCAGCCTCTTCATGGTAAAATAGGCTAGGGATGTCTAAAAATTCCTAACTCTTGAATCAATCATCCTTAAGCATACATAACACTAGATCAATTCTCATTACTCAAAAACTGAATAAACAAACTCAAGATTTCAACACATATAGGGTTCGGCCATTCTTGCCCATATGAAAGAGGGTAATGAAACTTGCTCATAGAAATTGGTTTGACATTAAAAGGATTTTTCTACAATTTTCTAGAGATTTTTGAAGTTTAAGCTTCAAAGTTGATCATAGAGAAAAACACAAGATTTCAATGGAGAATATGAAGATTAAGAGACCAGAGAAGAAGCCCATACCTCTTAGATGATGAAGGTGAGTGAGATTGTCAACTTTGCTTCACAAATTTCTCTGAGAAAAGCTTGAGAAAGTTAGAGAAAATGGAGAAATGAAGAAAATGAAGAAGAAAGAAGTGCAGGAGGAAGGAGGGGGGAAGGGCGTGGGAAATAGGTGAGGGGGGTAGGAAGGTCCAAAAAAAAATCACTTAAGGGCAATTTGGTCTATTCTCACAAGGACAAAATGGTAATTTTGAAGAAAGTCAAGGGCATTTTAGTCTTTTCGCGTCTAGATATTTTCAAAATGCCATCATAACTTTGGCATGCTTCCCAAGGTGATGTGACTTGATGCGACATCAAGCTTATCCGTTAGCGGGTCCCGATAAATCCATATGCAGCTCCGTTTGTCTCCCGATTCAAGTTTTCGCCCGAATAAAGCGTAAGAACCTATTTTTTTCAAATTAAACAAAAACGTTGGAAATCCAATTCTAAGCCTAATTGTTTCGTTCACGGGTTAAAATTAGGTCGTCTGAGCAGTAAAATCATACTGTCAGTGAAAAAACACAGACCGAGCTCCGTTTGAGTTGTCGATCCAAAATTTAACCGTAGCACCCTACGATAGAGTGGAGCGTGACTATGGTCTCAGTTTATTTTAATTCATTTTATAAACCTTAGTTAAAAATATAAACTCAATTATATAATTTACTGATATTAGAAAGCACGAAAATCGGGGTGTTACATTACTACCCCTTAAAAAGAATTTCGTCCTCGAAATTTGACGTACCTTAGAATAAATGGGGATATCGTTGTTGCATATCTTCTTCACGTTCCCAGGTGGCATCTCCTGTTGTAACATCCCATATGACCTTGACTAAGGAAATCTACTTCCCGCGGAGTTCTTTCACCCTCTTTTCCTCGATTTGTACAGGCAGCGCTTCATATTCCAAGTTCTCCCTTAGCTGAATTGATTCAGGCTCTATTACGTGTGATGGATCAGGATGGTATTTTCTGAGTTGGGATACATGGAATACATTATGAATATTGGATAGGTTGGGAGGTAAAACAATTTGGTAGGCAACTGGACCAATTCGGCGAAGAATTTGAAATGGTCCAATGAATCTAGGTGAAAGCTTTCTAAATTTGATTGCCCTGCCGATTCCTGTTCTTGGAGTGACTCTCATAAAGACATGATTGCCTTCCTGGAACTCCAAAGGTCTCCTCCTCTTGTCATTTGTAGCTCTTCCCGTGCGACTTCCATCCTTTCCCGAATTTTCTTAACTTGTTCCGTTGTTCAGTGCACAATTTCCGGGCCTATCAACTGATTCTCCCAGGTTTCATACCAACAGAGCAGTGTTTTGTACTTTCGTCCATATAGCGCCTCGTATGGCGCCATGCCAATACTCGAGTGGAAACTATTGTTGTACGTGAATTCAATCAGGGGAAGGAATTCGTCCGAACTTCCTGTGTTTTCCAAAACACATGCTTTTAAAAGATCCTCCAACGATTGAATCGTCCTTTCAGACTGACCATCCGTCTGCAGATGATAGGCTGAACTCATCCTTCACTTAGTTCCCAACGCACCATTTAAACTCTGCCAAAATCAGGAAGTATATCTCGGGTCCCTGTCCAAAATTATACTTGAAGGTACCCCGTGCAATCTCACCACTTCCTTGATGTAAATTTGGGTTAACCTTTCCAAAGAATACCTCTGGTTGATCGGCAAGAAATGAGCAAATTTCGTAAGCCTATCAATGATTACCCAAATTGCATCGCACTCCTTTGCGTCCTTGGTAGTCCGAAAACAAAATCCATTGCAATGCTATCCCATTTCCATTCTGGGACGTCCAGTGATTGCAATAACCCTGCTGGTTTCTGGTGTTCAATATTTGCCTTTTGACACACTAGACAGGATTGGACATACTCTGTTACTTCTTTCTTCATCCCAGGCCACCAAAACATTCCCTTTAGGTCCTGGTACATCTTTGTAGATTCGGGATGAAAACTCAACTTGCTCTTGTGTGCTTCTTCCAAGATCATGTTCCTAACTTCGCTATCCTTAGGCACACATATCCTGTCTCCAAACTTTAGGATTCCATCAGCACCTTTCTTGAACTCTGAAGTCCTTCCTTCTTCTACCATCTAGTTCCTTTACTGTAGGTATTGATCTTCTCCTTGCGTTTTCCAGATCAAGTTAAGAAAATCACTAGTGATAGTGACCATTCCTAAACTTATCTTATCCTTACACCACTCTACGTCCAAGTTCAGATCTCTGAACTGCTCTAACAACTCTAGCTCTTTCACCATCAGAGCTGACATATGCAAAGATTTCCGACTCAATGCATCTGCTACCACGTTGGCCTTTCCTGGGTGGTATTGTAGATCAAATTCATAATCCTTTATGAATTCCATCCATCTCCTCTGCCGCATGTTCAACTCCTTTTGGTCGAACAGATACTTTAAACTTTTATGGTCGCTAAAAACACTGAATTTACCGCCATAGAGATAATGTCTCCATATCTTCAATGCAAACACTATTGCAACCAACTCTAGGTCATGGGTTGGGTAATTCTATTCGTGCACTTTTAGCTGTCTGGAAGCATAAGCTACTACTTTCCTCTCTTGTATGAGTACGCAACCCAAACCTTGATACGATGCGTCACAGTGCACATCGAACGACGTTAATAGATCTGGCAAGACTAGTACCAGAGACGTTGTTAGCCTCCTTTTCAGCTCTTGGAAACTAGCCTCCCACTCTTCTGTCCATTCATATGCTTTTCCTTTCCTCGTTAACTGCATCGGAGGTAACGCAATCTTCGAGAATCCCTCGATAAACCTCCTATAGTATCCTGCTAGCCCGAGAAAACTTCTGATCTCACTTACCGTCTTAGGGCTTTCCCACTTAACCACAGCTTCTACTTTTGCAAGATCTACTGCTATACCATCTTTGTCGATCACATGTCCAAGGAATTGTACCTCCTCCAGCCAGAACTCGCACTTCGACAACTTGGCATAGAGTTCTCTATCCTTAAGAACTTGAAGTACAACCCTCAAATGCTCTTGATGCTCTTCCTTGTCTAAGGAGTAGATAAGGATGTCATCGATAAAAACAACGACAAACTTCTCAAGGTACGGTCTGAAGATTCTATACATATAGTCCATGAACACTGCAGGAGCATTAGTCACACCAAAAGGCATAACTAGATACTCGTAGTGCTCGTACCGACTTCTGAAATCCATCTTCGGTATATGATCTTCCTTCACCCTTATCTGATGATAACCGGATCTCAGATCAATCTTAGAGAATACCGTCGCTGCCCTCAACTGGTCCATAAGATCGTCAATCCTTGGCAACAGGTATTTATTCTTGATTGTCACTTTGTTGAGCTGTTGGTAGTCCACACACAACCTTGAACTGCTGTCCTTCTTCCTGACGAACAATACAGGTGCTCCCCACGGGGAAACACTCGGTCTTATAAACTGCTTTTTCAGCATGTCCTCCAATAGCTTCTTCAACTCTGCCAACTCCGTTAGGGACATTCGATAGGGCGCTATCGAAATCGGTCCGACTCCAAGTGCAAGATCGATCACGAACTCTATCTCCCTCTTGGGTGGTAATCCTGGCACATCATCCGGGAAAATGTCTGGAAACTCACACACCACTGGCAAAGCATCTAGACTTGAAGTCTCCTTGGATTCCAAAGAAAACAGCATCATACACTCTCCTGATTGTACACCTCCCGACACACCATCTCTGGCAGGCAATGATCCAGATTGCTCGGAAAAGCAGAGGGTTTTATTTGAACAATCTAGTGCCACATGGTTGGCCGAAAGCCAGTCCATGCCTAGGATAACATCAATCTGCTACATAGGCAGACAGACTAGGTCTACAAGAAAAGATCAGTTCTCTAAAACAACTGGGCATTTTAAACATATAAATAGGGTTTTCAGGGAATCACCCGTAGGTGTAAAAACAGTCAAATCATACGGTAAGGATGAAACAGGCAAATTCAAATGATCCATACACGCTAATAAAATAAAGGAATGTATAGCCCCTGAATAAAATAAAACAGATAAGAGTCTCCCAACAACTAGCCACTTACCTTGTATCAGATCGGGACATTGAGAGGCTTAGATCCTCTTACGGCAAACACTCTTCCCGTCGTCTGTGGCCTATCTGGATGGCCCACCACGTTTTGTCTTGTCCCCGCATCTTCAGTTCTTTTGCCTTGTTATTGAATTTGACCCTTACCAGCATCCCCGGTTTGACACTCGTTGGCATAGTGGCCCCATGTGCCGCAACGGAAACAAGTGATATTCGGCACTTGAGGACAATCCTTCACTAGATGCGGTCCTCCGCATCGAAAACACTTGGAAAATTCTGGTTGTCCCTGACTATTATTCCCCTTTCCATAACTTGCTGGTTGTTGATTCGGGCGACTTTAAGGCTTCGCCCTCAGTTGAAACTTTCCTCGGCGACCTTTCTGACCAAAACTCTTGACTGGTCCACCACTTCTCACTTGAGTTTGTGCAACTCCCTCTTGATCATGCCCTTCCAGTACTGTACACTTCTCTATCAGCTCTGGGAATGATTGGACGCTCAATGGCAGCATAACCCTCTTCAGCTCGGGCCTTAGTCCGTCTTCGAACCTTCTTTACACCCAGTCTTCATCCGGGTATACTTGGTAAAACTGAGAGAATTTCAGCAGCGCCTCGAACCTCATGGCGTATTCTCCCATCGACCTTTGGTCCTACTTCAGGTTCATGAATTCTTTCTCTTTTTCTTGACGGACACTCCTTGGGAAATATTTTTCCAAGAAGCTCTCGCGGAACACTTCCTAGGTCAGCAATCTCCCCTCAATCTCTAGCAGTCTCTGCTTGTTCTTCCACCATGCTCCTGCTGCTCCGACTAGCATGAAAGCAGTATAGGTGACTTTCCTATCCTCTCAGCATTGGATAGCGACAAAGACCTTCTCTATCTCTTGCAGCCATAGCTCCGCAGCTTCCGGACTGTATTCTCCATGGAATTGGGGAGGATTCCCCTTCATAAAAGTATTCAGTCCGGTGCTCACCACTTCACCTCCTCTTACCGATTGCTGTAATTGTCTAGCATCCCTCTCTTCCTGTCGCTGCATAAACTGGGCATTCTGCTGCATTTGCTGCAGCATTGCAGCGGCCAAATCCCTCATGGCCCTTATCGCTTTGTTCTGATCTCCGCCACCTCCGGTTCCCGAGGCATCACCATTACGGTCGAAGTCCCCGGTTCCAACTAATGTTCCCCTTCCTCTACCACGTCCTCTAGCAATTTTTTCCTGGCAAAGGAAACACCAGCTTCAATCCATAAGACATACAATATCATTCAACAGATATACATATCATATGCCTTACGAATAAAACAGTTATCACACTCGATAACTTGCGCATCGGACACTCTACCCCTTTTTCTAATACAGTTGGTATCCAATGTGGATCCAACTTATCAAGCCAGTACACCTCCTAAACCTTACAGTCCGATATTAGAATCGAACTGCTCTGATACCACTAAATGAGACGACCCGCCGTCTCATTGGAGAACCTAAGATATTTAACTAAGCCTTAGACCGTATTATAACGTTAACGCATTTTATTAAGACGAAACGCAACGGAATGATTAAAACGCGAAAACGAAATTATATTAAGGCTATGCCAATACATGCATATATCAGAGTAACACAGTTCAAATGTAAAAGATACATACATGCATCGGTTACCCTGTCAGTAGGGCTACAGTAATACTGTATACATATAGAGTACATCAGTACAGACTATAATTAAAATACACAAAAGACAGAGAGAAGACTCTCCGCTAACAGCGAACGCCACCTCTGCCTCTAGAGGTCAGGGTCTGTGACTCGTCCACCGGCATCAGGCTCATAAGGAGTGCCATCCAGCTCCTCAGCAACTGGTTCCTCCACAGGATCTTCCCATAAAATAAAATAAATGTACAGAGAAAATACAGGGAGATAAGAAACATGCATCATCAAATATGGGAGATGGGCATCAGTACAGCATATATATGTTGAGTCTCCAAATGTTTGATGTGCATTTACCTTAGTTTTGATGAGATTAAAACAGTTATTCAATGATTTAATTGAACCCATCTGTGGTATTTAACTCGTCTACTTAGTGTGCAGAATAAAACATAAAGCGTCTATATGAACTGTTCACTCCTCTGAACTTAGATAAGTTCACCCGTCTGAACTAACTTAAGTTCGCACGTCTGAACTAACTAAAGTTCACTCGTCTGAACTAAGATAAGTTCACTCGTCTGAACTAGCTAAGGTTCACTCGTCTGAACCAAGAGATGTTCACTCGTCTAATGAAGTCTTCAACCGTCTGATCAAAGGAAGACTCACCCGTCTAAAAGACTTTGCAATTGACGTCATCTCCTTGTTACAGAGTCAACCCGTCTAATGAAGCTACTCATCCGTCTAAAGACTAACGTTAAAGAATACATTGGATGAAAGCTGTCTCGACCCTGATAAAGAACTTCAACAAAGTGCTTTGCCTGAACACAACTGCATCTTACACCAAAAGGGAAAGTCTTCCCTCTGCAAACAAAAAGCACGTATACAGACCTGCTGAGAACAAAGGTATATCAGAAGTCTCCATCACTCTGATGAAAGAGAACAAACGAAGTTCCCTATGCTTTAATGGCTGATCAGAACGACTCTATTGCGTTTATTGAAGATCTGCACGAAGCCAAAGACTTCAGACTTTGTGTCCAACGGCTTTAAATTTTGAAGACTATTTAATGAAGAAGACTTTGAAGATTCCACAAGACACAAGAGAACGATCAAAGCAATCAAAGAGCAATTACTCTGTGCATTTATATCTTCATTCTTTCATTATTTATTCTTCAATCATTTGAAGTTAATACGCAGTCTTTTAGAACTTCACATTTAATACACTCGTCTGAGTGCTTGTGAAAGACTTGCAAATTGTAATCTTTTTACAACTTCTCTCAAACACACCTGTCTGAGCCTGAAGAGGCTAAGTGTGCAAACAATACTTGTCTGGAGCCTGGAGAGGCTAGGTGTGAAAACAATACTCGTCTGGAGCCTGAAGAGGCTAGGTGTGAAAATAATACTTGTCTGTCCTGTAACCTAAATCAGTTATAGTGAGAAAACTTGGTGCTGCCAAGGACTGGACGTAGCCTCATTGTTAAGGGGTGAACCAGGATAAAACCTGCTGAGTGATCTCTCTTTCCCTTAACTCTTTAGTTTGATTATTTGTCTTAACTATCATCTAACTAAAGGGGTTTATAATTGTGTTTATCAAAAACTTTCTTATCTTGCATGATTGTGTGTTTTCTGTGGAAACCTTGAGACGAGTTATCAGTCTGATTGACCTGTTTGTGTTTACTCGTGTCTATTACAACCCGTCTGTGCTTGCGAAAAAGTTTCTAAATTCTGCATATATTTGTCAAACACCATTCAACCCCCCTTCTAGTGTTTGCATCTGTCTATTTTAGTTGGTATTAGAGCTCAGCCTCTGGGTTGAGCACCTAACAGTGTAGAGAAAAGATCCTAAAGAATAGACAATGTATTCTGGAGCAAGCTCAAGTGGGAACCCCCAACCTGAAGGAGGCTCTATGACCAGACCTCCCTTTTTCAATGGTTCAAATTATAACTACTGGAAAGAAAGGTTTCATTGGTTCATCTTGTCAACAAATTCTGATGTATGGGATGTCATTACTGATGGACCTTACACTCCTCAAAATAGTGATGGCTCAAACAAGCCTAAGGCTCAGTGGACACCTGCAGAAAAGACAAGATGGGATCTAAACCATAAAGCCAGATATGCTATAATCTGTGCTCTCAGTCCAGAAGAGTTTGAAAAGGTATGTGCTTGTGATTCTGCTAAAGAAATGTGGGACTCCTTATCTGTCACACATGAAGGTACTGTAAAGGTAAAAGAATCTAAAATTTCTATTCTTGTTAGAAAATATGAACTGTTCACCATGGATGAAGGTGAATCTGTTGCTCAAATGATTGGTAGATTCCAAACTATTACTAATGGTTTGAAATCTCTTGGTAAAACATATACAAATGCTGAGAAAGTTGCTATGATTCTTAGAAGTCTTCCAAGGCAGTGGAGACCTCTTGTCACTGCTATTTCTCAAGCTAAGGATCACACCTCCTTTACTGTGGATGAACTTCTTGGCACACTCACTGTTCATGAGCAAGAGCTCAATGAAGATGTGTCAATCAAAAAGAGCAAAGCCATTGCTCTTAAAGGTGATCTAAAGGCAGCTAAAGCCTTAAAAGCTTCAAAGACAGACGAGTTTGACTGTGACATAGACGAGTTTGATGATGAGGATTCTGATGATGATGAAGAGACTTCTCTCATGACCAGAAAGATGAAAAAGCTCTGGAGAAAGAAGAAGTTCAGAAAGGAGAAGCCCTTCAGAAAATCTCACAAAGAATCCACATCAACAGACAAGAGTCCAGTTGTCTGCTATGAGTGCAAGAAGCTTGGTCACATCAAACCTGAATGCCCTTTTTTGAAGAAAGCTTCCAAAAAGAAGTTCTTCAGAAAGAAAAAGAAAGGAATGATGGCCACATGGGAAGATCTTGAATGCTCATCTTCTGAAGGAGAAGAGACAGAAGAGGAAGCCAATCTCTGTCTGATGGCCAATAAAGATTCAGAACCTGAAACTGAGGTACATTCTGAACTTGAGGAATTGCATGATGCTTATGATGAGCTGGTAGAGGAATCCAAAGGCTTATCTAAGGCCTTCAAATCCCTCAAGAGAGATTATGTTAAACTCCTCAGTGAGCATAAACAAAAATCTCAAGAGTGTGAGATGCTGGCCAAAGAGAATAGCCAGCTGAGGACTGAAAAGTCTGATGAAGCTTCGATCTCAAGTGAAACATCACATTCTGAAGAAGTGTTCACACTTCAACAGAAAGTGAAGGAGCTCACTTATGATCTTGCTAGATTTGTTAATGGCAGAGATAATCTGACAAAACTGCTAGGATGTCAGAGACACTCTCTTAACAAAGAAGGCATTGGATATGATCATCAAGCTGATCATAAAGTATCAACAAAATCTTCAACTGTCTATGTTAAACCCATTCCAGTTAGACATAGACCCGTCTGTAACTTCTGTGGAAAAGCTGGACATGTTATGTCTAAATGTTTTCACAAGAAAAAGAGGAAGTCTTCACAGACTCCTAGAACTAACAGAAAAGGACCCAGAAAAATATGGGTACCTAAAGATAAAATAATTTCTGTTGCAGACATCCTTAATAGGACAAAGCAGACGCCTCTGCTGGTACCTGGACAATGGCTGCTCGCGACATATGACAGGAGAAAGGTCTATGTTCCAAGACCTCCAGTCTAAGAATGGTGGATTTGTTGCCTTTGGAGGCAATAAAAAAGGAAGAGTAATTGGTGTTGGTACAATTGGTGGTAAATCCCCTCTTCCCTCTATCTCAAATGTACTTATGGTTGAAGGACTAAGACACAATTTACTTAGCATAAGTCAATTATGTGATAGTGGATTTGATGTCTCCTTCACTAAGAATGAATGCATAGTCAAAGACAAGAGTGGCAAGACCCTCTTTTCAGCTAACAGACAGCAAAATCTTTATAAGATTGAGCTAACTGAACTCTCAGATCAAAGTGTAACCTGTCTGATGTCTAAAGAGGATGAAAGATGGTTATGGCATAAGAAACTAGGACATGCTAGTATGAAACTTATTTCAAAATTGAAAAAGGATAACCTTGTGAGAGGATTGCCTGATATCAGTTTCAAGAAAGATGTTTTATGTGATGCATGTCAAAGAGGTAAATAAGTAAAATCAAGTTTCAAATCAAAAAACATTGTATCAACCTCTAGACCTCTTCAGTTGTTACACATGGATCTGTTTGGACCAGTTAGTGTTGCCAGTCTAGCTGGAAGGAAATATGGATTTGTCATTGTTAATGATCATTCTAGATTTACTTGGGTACTTTTCTTAACCCACAAGGATGAGTCTTTTAAGGCCTTCTCTATATTCTGTAAGAAAGTACAAAATGAGCAAGGTTTCTGTATTTCTACCCTTAGAAGTGATCATGGGGGAGAATTTGAAAATGAGCAATTCAAACTGTTCTGTGAAGCGAATGGAATCTCTCATAATTTCTCTGCACCAAGAACTCCACAGCAAAATGGAGTGGTTGAGAGAAAGAACAGATCTCTGCAAGAGATGGCTAGATCAATGCTCAATGAAAATAATCTCTCTAAGTACTTCTGGGCTGAAGCAGTAAACACTGCATGTTATGTGCAAAATAGAATACTTATAAGGTCTATCCTAAAGAAGACTCCTTATGAATTGTGGAAAGGTAGAAAACCCAACATATCTTATTTCCATGCATTTGGATGTGAATGCTTCATCTTAAATACCAAGGATCAACTTGGAAAGTTTGATTCCAAGGTAGACAAAGGCATCTTCATTGGATATTCTGAAGTGTCTAAAGCATATAGAGTTTTTAACTCTAGGACCTCTATTGTTGAGGAATCTATTCATGTAAAATTCAATGATAATCTAAAGACTGATAGGGAACTATCAAATCTAGGAGATGATCTTGCAGGACTTGATCTTACCCAGCAGACGAGTCAACAGCCAGACGTATCAAAAACTGAGTCTGCTGAGGAATCTCTCAGACAAGTGGAGCAGATGAGTCATCAGTCAGATCAACATCAAAATGATGATCTCAGAAGAGACTGGAAGTTCAAAGCTCATCATCTTGAAGATCTTATCATTGGAAGTCCCTCTGAAGGTGTTAGAACCAGATCTGTCTTAAGAGAGTCAAGCAATATGGCCTTTTTATCTGAAATTGAACCAAGGCATATTGAGGAAGCTCTTGAAGATGAAAGCTGGATTCTTGCCATGCAAGAAGAACTTAATCAGTTCAAAAGGAATGATGTCTGGAAACTTGTCTCTAAACCAACAGACAAGTCTGTTATTGGAACAAGATGGGTTTTCAGAAACAAGCTAGATGAAGATGGCAAAGTTGTCAGAAACAAAGCAAGGTTAGTAGCTCAAGGCTACAACCAACAAGAAGGTATTGACTATACTGAGACTTTTGCACCTGTAGCTAGAATAGAAGCTATTCGCATACTCATGTCATATGCTGCACAACATCAAATTACTTTATTTTAAATGGATGTAAAAAGTGCTTTTTTAAATGGAATAATTGAAGAAGAAGTTTATGTTAAACAACCCCCTGGTTATGAAGATAATGAAAAACCAGATTATGTTTTCAAACTTAAAAAGGCTTTATATGGTTTAAAACAAGCGCCTAGAGCATGATATGATAGACTTAGTTCTTTTCTCTTGAATAATGGCTTTATAAGAGGAAAAGTTGATACAAATTTGTTTAAGAAATGCTCAAAAGATAACTTCATAGTAGTTCAAATATATGTTGATGATATTATTTTTGGAGCTACTAATGAAAAATTGTGCAAAGAATTCTCTAAGTTGATGCAAGCAGAATTTGAAATGAGCATGATGGGAGAATTGAAGTTCTTCCTTGGACTGCAAATCAAGCAGACGTGTGATGGAATCTACATCCATCAACAAAAGTACATCAAGGAGATTCTAAAGAAATATAAAATGGATAGCTCAAAGATCATGAAAACTCCAATGCAAACTAATGCTAATCTAAGCAAAGATGATGAAGGTAAAAAGGTGGACCAAACTGTCTACAGAGGTATGATTAGATCTCTTCTTTACTTAACATCTAGCAGACCTGATATTCAATTTAGTGTATGTATATGTGCTAGATTCCAATTTGATCCCAAAGAATCTCATCTTAAAGCTGTTAAAAGAATATTTAGATATTTGCTTGGAACCACTAATCTTGGTTTAATGTATTTGAGAACACAAGATTACAAATTAGTTGGTTTTTGTGATGCTGACTTTGCTGGAGATAGACTTGAAAGGAAAAGCACCAGTGGAGGATGTCACTTCATTGGAGCAAACTTAGTCTCCTGGTCAAGCAAAAGACAGACGACTATCGCCCTCTCAACTGCAGAAGCAGAATATGTCTCTGCTGCAAGTTGCTGCTCACAGCTACTATGGGTAAAACATCAACTAGAAGATTACTCTATATTTGAGCATAATATACCTGTCTGGTGTGATAATTCTAGTGCTATTTGCTTAACCAAGAATCCCATACAACATTCTAAGGCTAAGCACATAGAAATCGAACATCACTTCATAAGAGATTATGTTCAAAAAGGTGTATTTGATGTTAAGTTTGTTAAAACTGAAAATCAATGGGCTGATATCTTTACAAAACCTTTAGCTGAGGATAGGTTTAAGTTTATAAGAGACAACTTGAATGTACATTGCTTTGCTGAATAACCTGTCTGATGAGTTTTTATGATACCCGTCTATGTTTAATCGTCTGACCTTATGAGTCATTCGCTCTTCTTTTAAAAATTCTTTTTTTAAATGGGTATTTCATTTTCTTTTAAGTGTCATTTCATTATCTGAGGCAAAATGTGTACGTGGATGTTTTTGTCTTACTTTAAATCTGAACCTTTCTTTTTTCCTTTTAAAATGTCCATCCGTACGTTTTTCAAAATCACTCTCTTTTATTTCTCTCTCGTTTCGTCTTCTTCCCTCTTCACTCACTCTCTAACTCCCAAACTTCTCTAACCCTAACTTCTCTGAAATGACACCCCCAAAACAACTCTCTGCTGATGTCATTGCTAAGCGTTACGACCTTGATGTTGAAGCTGTTCACAAAATCATCCCAGGGAAGCTTATTGACCTTTTGGCTCTAAGTCGGTCAGGTTTAGATGTGCTTGAAGAGCTCAACTACTCCAGCTGGACTCCTTTCTTCGACTTGAAGGAGCCTGTGCACCCCAAGTTGGTCACTGACTTCTGGACCAACGCCGTCGTTCTTCACTCTCCAAGTGGCTTTCCCACGGAGATTCAAGCTCGCATTTCCAACCAAAGCTTCTCCTTCTCCCTCTACACTCTGGAACTGGTAACTGAATGCCCTAGACATGGTGCTGGTTATACAGACAACTGGGTAGATTCAGTAAGCCAGAGCGACATCAACATCGCCCTTTTTGGTAACCCTAACCCTACAAATCTCAAATCGAGTAACCTTGTTCCCAAATGCCGCTTCTTGCTCAAGCTTTTGCAAGAATGTGTGCTACCTAGGAAGGGCTCAAGAGACTACATCTCTAAGATGGATTCGTTTGCCCTCTTTCATCTCATTCACAAAATCAAGGTAGACATCAATGACCTCATTTTCAAACATTTCGTGTCATTGATTAAGAGACCTAGCTCTCCTACATATCCCTATGGCATGCTTCTGACCAAGCTCTTTAGAATCAAAATCTTTGTCCCTGAAGAAGTCACCTTTGTGACATGGCTAAACCTTTAGCCAAACAGACTGTCTCCTTGATGAGGTTCTCAACCCCTGTTCCATCCTCTTCAAATCAAGCATCTGAGGAGCAGAAGAGTAAAACTCATGCTGAATCAACCAATGAGTCTGAGGCCTCTGCATCTGAACATATTTGCAAACCCTCTGGAAAGATTGCAGGCCAAAGCCAGCCCCTTTCTTCAGAAGAAAGTGCTCCTATTCTCTCCTTGAAGAAGAGGATGCTGACTCCCAAGAGACAAGATCTTGTTGTGGTGGATTCTGATTCTGCATCTTCTCAAGTTATACTGAGTGAGACTGTCTCTAGTGAAGAGACTGCGCCTGCTCAGGGGGAGCAACTGCCAAAGCCTTTAGGACACACCTTGGACCACCCAGTTTTTTGTCCTGGCACTATTCCTAAAAGGAAGAGGTCTGGCATTCCTGCTGTAGCTGCTGCCATAAAAGCCCCTCAAGTTAGCCAACCTGCTGTCTTTGTGGCTCCTAAACGCATTAAGCTCAGAATGTCAGAAAACTCTACCCTTGGCAAGTATTCACCCTCTTCCTCCTCATCTCATGATGAACCTCAGGCTTCACCCTTTCAGGAAAGCTCCACTCTTTCCTCCTCTTTCATCATTGTGTCTGATTTGTGTCATATTTCAAGGGATTCAACTCCTGACAAACCTGTTGGAAATTCTTTTTTGTTCAAGTCTGATTTGCAACTTTTAATGTCTACCAGTGTCTCTAACCTCTCTGTTGTACCTCCTCCTCCATATCACTTAACCAATACTTGTAGAGATATATGTGTTTTTGGACCTATTGTTATCATGTTTTATCACCCTAATCCTTCCATCACCCATCCAAACTCTGTTGTGATTCTTCCTAACTATTCACAACCTTGTTTCATTCTCATTACTGGATCAAATTTCTTCATGGAATATCTTGATCTATTAATCCCTGATTATCCCTCACTCCCTGTCGCACCTTTATCCGCATCTTTTCTTCCATCTCTCTTCTTTCTGTCCTCTGTTTTTCCCTCACCTCCAGAAGATGACTCCTCTGATGATTCTTTCCATAAGCTCACCTTTCTACCTTTTATCTTCTATCGCAATCTTCACTTACGTTTCTTTCCCCGGATTTCGGAAGCCTTCTCTATCCCTTCTGCACCACCTGTCTATGCTCTTCCCTGGCATTCTGATGACTCTGCTGATCACACTCCTGTGCCCAGACGAGATCTTCAAGCTTTGCTTTTTGAAGTAGCATCTCTCAGGACCTTGGTTGAAGCTGCTCACCAAGATCTTGCTGCAGAAAGAAGAGCTAGAACTGTTTTAAAAGCTAGAATAGATGCTCTTTTTGATCTTTTTAACACTTATGTGTAATTTTCTTTTTAAAGACCCTTGTACACGGCCAATGATGGTCATATACCTCCTTTTCTCTTTTTCGATTATGACAAAAGGGGGAGAAAGTTAAATGAAACATGTCTTTATATTACAACTGTCTGATATGAACAAATGTTTACTTTTAATATGATGTATCTTTTCTTTTCTCTCTATATTCTATTGCTTTTGATAATGTCAAAAGGGGGAGAAAATACTAAGATAAGGCTAAGATAAAAAGTTAAATTCTTATCTGTCTGAGTATATTATAATCATGGAACAATGTTTTTAATCTGACTAATCATATACATGACTGATTTATGTGAATTTTCTTAAGTTCATCAAATCATTTAACATGTTTGGTCATCATCAAAAAGGGGGAGATTGTTGAGTCTCCAAATGTCTGATGTGCATTTACCTTAGTTTTGATGAGATTAAAACAGTTATTCAATGATTTAATTGAATTCGTCTGTGGTATTTAACTCGTCTACTTAGTGTGCAGAATAAAACATTAAGAGTCTATATGAACTGTTCACTCGTCTGAACTTAGATAAGTTCACCCGTCTGAACTAACTTAAGTTCACACGTCTAAACTAACTAAAGTTCACTTGTCTGAACTAAGATAAGTTCACTCGTCTGAACTAGCTAAGGTTCACTCGTCTGAACCAAGAGAAGTTCACTCGTCTAATGAAGTCTTCAACCGTCTGATCAAAGGAAGACTCACCCGTCTAAAAGACTTTGCAATTGACGTCATCTCCTTGTTAAAGAGTCAACCCGTCTAATGAAGCTACTCATCCGTCTAAAGACTAACGTTAAAGAATACATTGGATGAAAGCTGTCTCGACCCTGATAAAGAACTTCAACAAAGTGCTTTGCCTGAACACAACTGCATCTTACACCAAAAGGGAAAGTCTTCCCTCTGCAAACAAAAACCACGTATACAGACCTGCTGAGAACAAAGGTATATCAGAAGTCTGCATCACTCTGATGAAAGAGAACAAGCGAAGTTCCCTATGCTTTAATGGCTGATCAGAACGACTCTATTGCGTTTATTGAAGATCTGCAAGAAGCCAAAGACTTCAAACTTTGTGTCCAACGGCTTTAAATTTTGAAGACTATTTAATGAAGAAGACTTTGAAGATTCCACAAGACACGAGAGAACGATCAAAGCAATCAAAGAGCAATTACTCTGTGCATTTATATCTTCATTTTTTCATTATTTATTCTTCAATCATTTGAAGTTAATACGCAGTCTTTTAGAACTTCACATTTAATACACTCGTCTGAGTGCTTGTGAAAGACTTGCAAATTGTAATCTTTTTACAACTTCTCTCAAACACACCCGTCTGAGCCTGAAGAGGCTAAGTGTGCAAACAATACTTGTCTGGAGCCTGGAGAGGCTAGGTGTGAAAACAATACTCGTCTGGAGCCTGAAGAGGCTAGGTGTGAAAATAATACTTGTCTGTCCTGTAACCTAAATCAGTTATAGTGAGAAAACTTGGTGCTGCCAAGGACTGGACGTAGCCTCATTGTTAAGGGGTGAACCAGGATAAAACCTGCTGAGTGATCTCTCTTTCCCTTAACTCTTTAGTTTGATTATTTGTCTTAACTATCATCTAACTAAAGGGGTTTATAATTGTGTTTATCAAAAACTTTCTTATCTTGCATGATTGTGTGTTTTCTGTGAAAACCTTCAGACGAGTTATCAGTCTGATTGACTTGTCTGTGTTTACTCGTCTATTACAACCCGTCTGTGCTTTCGAAAAAGTTTCTAAATTCCGCATATATTTGTCAAACACCATTCAACCCCCTTTCTAGTGTTTGCATCTGTCTATTTCAATATATACATGCAGTACACACATACGGAAAACAAACAACACACTAACACCCATCCCTCGAGTCATACAGCACAACCATCTCAAATTTCAATCTCTTAGATCAAACCTATACGAGGGATACTAATCCCTATGTATATGTTGACTTCCCTACATGTATGTCAGCCGATATATCACGTCCCCAGTTGGACATCCCTGTCCGGATAACATCACGTCCCCAATTGGACATCCTCGTAAGGATAAAAAAATACATCACGTCCCCCATTGGACATCCCGCCTCGAGATTAAAAACATCATGTCCCCAATTGGACATCCCCCTTTGGGACAAATATGTTGTGGTATGAAATGCTATGATATGCAACAAACATCCTTCAAAGGTTGATACCGGGACCTCACACCTAAGCACTCGGCCACGACCACGATGCACTGCATCCACATCAGCATCGACATTAACATCATCATCAAGATCAACATCAACATCACGACGCCTTGCGTCTACGAGCCACAACTCCATGGTCAGGACCACGACGGTATCAACCCGAACAACGTCTCAACTGACGATACTCTTATCAACACTCAACCAGGCATGCACAATAAAATATCGCAACAGTAATTTTACCAATATAGATATCATTACTATGGCAGACAAACAGCTAATCACACAAGCAGTTCATCATAACAGTTCAACAGATAAACACATAACAGTTCAACATATCAACCTCAATCAATCACATCATCTAGATTATCATTTTACTGGTGATAGCCCAAAAGTACCTACACCTAGGGTCCAGGCACTTTGTCCAGGGCTCAACCTCTAGTTGGGCTTAAGGTTCCCCTACACACGTATATATTCTATACTAAGCTTGCCTTCCCGACGATATCACTTCTTTCTCCCCACCTGAATAATTTCCTGGTGCAACTCCGACTGCGGCTCTGCAACTGTCAGTCGTACACGCTATCAAATGATTGAATGCCATCTGATCCTTCACAACAGATCACAACCAAAAATTAATGTAGTTCAATCAAAACTTCCCTAATCCTTATGACTAGGGTTCGGCCTCTATTTATTTAAATAGGCTAGGGGTGTTGAAATTCTACCAACTCTCGGATGAATGATTCTCAAGTATGTACAACACTAGGGTAAGTCTTATTACACAAAAACTTGAAGCAAAACTCATAGCTCACATACAAGCTAGGTTCGGCCTCATCATGGTAAAATAGGCTAGAGATGTCTAAAAATTCCTAACTCTTGGATCAATGATCCTTAAGCATACATAACACTACATCAATTCTCATTACTCAAAAATTGAATAAAAAAACCCGAGATTTCAACACATATAGGGTTTGGCCAATCTTGCCCATATGAGCTAGAGAGCTCTTTGGCTTACAAGGTCTTGGATTATGAAAGAGGGTAATGAAACTAGCTCATAGAAATTGGTTTGACCTTAAAAGGATTTTTCTACAATTTTCTAGAGATTTTTGAAGTTTAAGCTTCAAAGTTGATCATAGAGAAAAACACAAGATTTCAATGGAGAATATGAAGATTAAGAGACCAAAGCAGAAGCCCATACCTCTTAGATGATGAAGGTGAATGAGATTGTCAACGTTGTTTCACAAATTTCTCCAAGAAAAGCTTGAGAAAGTTAGAGAAAATGGAGAAAAGAAGAAAATGAAGAAGAAAGAAGTGAAGGAGGAAGGAGGGGGAAGGGCGTGGGAAATAGATGTGGGAGGGGTAGGAAGGTCCAAAAAAAAAAAATCACTTAAGGGCAATTTGGTCTTTTCTCACAAGGACAAAATGGTAATTTTGAAGAAAGTCAGGGGCACTTTGGTCTTTTCATGTCCAGATATTTTCAAAAAGCCATCATGACTCCGGCACACTTCCCAAGGTGATGTGACTTGATGTGACATCAAGCTTATCCGTTAGCGAGTCCCAGTAAACCCATATGCAGCTCCGTTTGTTTCCCGATTTGAGTTTTCGCCCGAAAAAAGCTTAGGATCCTATTTTTTTCAAATTTAACGAAAACGTTGTTAATCCAATTCTAAGCTTAAGTGTTTCGTTCACGAGTCAAAATTAGGTCGTTTGTGCAATAAAATCATATTGTCAGTGAAAAAACATAGACCGGGTTCCATCTGAATTTTCTACCCAAAATTTAACCGTAACACTCTACGATAGCATAGCGTGACTATGGTCTCAGTTTATTTTAATTCATTTTATAAACCTTTGATAAAAATATAAACTCAATTATATAATTTACTGATGTTAGAAAGCACGAAAATCGGGGTGTCACAACGGGCCTCGTTCTTCCGCTTCCTCTTGCGACTGTCCCCCACGGGGAAGAAGAGCTTCACCTGTTGCACCTCCAACTGTGGCGCCCGCTGCCGTTCTTCTTGTAGCACCATCGGTGTTTGTCCCTATTTTTTTAGCTGTTGCTGCTGTCCCGACGGTTCTTCCACCATGCAACTCACCTTCTATGCCACTGCACCTTTGTATTCGGTACATGACTCGAAAGAACATCTCGATTAGACGTAGACCTGTTTTGAGAGAGACAGAGTGGATTGTGATTATTATTGACTCGGAGGAGGATCTGGAGGAGGACGTGGAGGAGGATCATGAGGAGATGGTCGAGTTCGTGGAGGAGTCTTCTGAGCAGTTGTATGTGTTGGGCCAGTCTGGTTGCTCTGTTCTTGTTTCAGAAACCTAGTGTTTTGAGGAGTTGCACCTCCTAGTCTTTTATTTATCATTTTACTTCTGTCTTATTTTGGAAATGTATCAGATTATCTTATTACTTGCGTATGTTCTATTCAACACCGTTTTAATTTGACTACACGATTTGGAAAGCGTATGTCTGGTTTTATTTACGTTACGCGAGATATATGTTTAATTTTAGGTTACGTCTTTTAATTATCTCATATAAAGAAAAGAAACAGATAAACCATATTTATGAATAAACCTATGTTTTATTTTCCGCATATTTTATTTTCGGCCTTATAAAGTGTTACTAATGTCACAAACAATATTCCACTCGAGAAGGGTGTCACACTTATAACGTTAGTGTCAGAAACAATATGGTTAAAAAAAATGCGCTCCACTTTTAATAAGGCTTTGAAGAAGCGCTAACGCTTCCTCAAAGAAGCGTTATTAAAGGGCATGTCTTTAATAGCGTTTTCTCAAGGAAGTGCTATTTTTCCCCATTTTTTTAAATAAAAACGCGATCCACCTAGATAGTGTACCCATTTATATTCGCAGTCCCTTGTTGCATTTTATGATGGGGTTTCTATAGGACTCAATGACATCTTTTAGCTCCTTTCTAAGAGAAATGTCGCGATTCCTTTCCATTCCCATGTCTCGATTTGAAGAAGGTAAATAAGAGTCATTTCTTTTTTACTTTCCAAATCTCAAGATACTGGTGGAATTTCCTTTTTAGTTTCCCAATCTAAAGATGCAAAATATGGGGTTTCTAAGAGGAATATTGCAATTCTTTTCCATTCTTATGTCTCCGTTAGAAGAATGTAAGTATGAGTCCTTTCCATTTTAGTTTCCAAATCGTGATACGGATGGAGTTTCCTTTATAGTTTTCAAATCCAGAGATGCAAAGTCTAAGGATTCTAAGAGGAATGTCACGATTCCTTTCCATTCTTATGTCTTCGTTTTTAGAATATAAGTACGAGTCCTTTCCTTTTAGTTTTCAAATCGTGATACTGAGGAAATTTGTTTTTTATCCAAATCTAGAGATGCAAAGTCTGGGGTTTCTAAGAGGTAATGTCGTGATTCCTTTCCATTCCTATGTCTCCGTTTCAAGATGGTAGGTATCACTTCTTTCATTTATAGTTTCCAAATCGTGATATTGATGGAATTTCTTTATTAGTTTCTAAATCGCAATCGCGCCCAAAAAATTTATTGTGTTTTGTGTTGAATATCATTTCCTTAATTTAAATATCCTTTTGAATCTACAGGTTTGAGCACCGATACAGGAAAATTTGTTTTTTTTTTTAAAAATGGGGGAAAAGATAGCGCTTCCTCTTCCTCAAGGAAACACTATTAGAGTGGATACCTTTAATTGTCGTAAGTACCGCACAATAGCGCTTCAGCAATCTATCTTTGGTTATAACCTCTGTAATAGCATTAAGATAGATAGCGTTTACAAGCACTATTAGGGACCGTATGGATGAGCTTTAAAAATAGTGTCTTCTATGACGTAGAAGTAGAAACATAAGCTATTATCAGAAGCAGAAGCTATTTTGCGTTTGGATGTGCTTTAAAAAAAAGGTTTTTTTTATAAGATTTGTTGCAGGGACATTATTGTCCAATAAAATATGACTGATCCTCACTCTGTGTCTCTCTTCTACTGCATCTCCTTACTTAAACAAGCAACAAAACGTTCTTTTTTTTTACTAGTTTTTTTTAAAAGCTTATCCAAAAACTCATTTTTTTAAAAAGCACTTTAATTTTAAAAATAATTGATTTTTCGCAGAAAAAAGCTCATCCAAACAGGTTCTAAATGCCACTAAAAGTGCTATTAAAGGTTTTTTCTGACAGTGTCATGGTCACAATTTCCTTATATAGCTTCATTCTTTTAGTTACTAATTCTTCCTCTTCATACGAACTTTATTGGGCCCAAAATCAATAATGGGCTTTTATTGTAGGGTTTACTACTTTTTGATTAGTATACGATCTCTTTTAATATGGAATCCTTGGACAATAAGGAAAATAGATTTTTCCCATTTTTTAAGTTTTCATTAGGTTTCCAAAGAATATAAATGGGATTTTTTTTTTTGTAGGAAGACAAGAACAAGCCAAAAGCAAGGAAATCAAACAAAAGAAAAAAGCTAGTGTGTCTAGGAAAAGCCACACCCGAAAGGTCTGCAGCCAATTAGCTACTGATACCACTTGGAGGAGAAACAAATATCTTCAATCGGTCCTCATCAGATGTCATTTTAGCCATAAAGTCAGCACATTCATTCCCTTCTTCTCTGAGAGTGTGTTCCAGCTTACAAGCACAAGCTAACAGTAACTCATCTTTTACGTCTTGAATCAGATAAGCATATTGATGATACCTAGGCAGAGGCTCATTAATCAAACTGATAGCATTCTTTGAGTCTGTGTACCAGATAACATTTATAAAACCCATGCTCCGCGCCAAGTTCAGGCCATGCAGAATTGCAAGAAGCTTAGCATGGAGAATATCAGAATGCCCAATGTAGCCAGAAAAACCAGCAAGCCAAGCACCATCACCATTTCAGATCAAACCTCCAAACCCAGCTCTGTCTGGATTCTCAAGACAACGTCCATCAACATTGTGAATAGTCAAATTCTCCCTGGAAGGGTGCCATCTAACTCATCATTCCACAAGAACTTCGTTTCTGTTAGCATTATAACACAAGTTTATTTATAAAAGGGATTTAAAATATGCACATGAAACTTTCACAAACGCGTTACTTATATTACAAAATCTGGACAAAATACTGCAATTAATAATCAACAAGAGAATTGAATATGTACAAATTGAATTAAGTACTAATTAAGATTCCTTTCCCAATCATATATTTTACTGACTCAAAGTTAAGAAGCCCATATAAGAAGTAACACCACTGCTATATATAGTACGAAAAATGAAGTATGAAAATTATGAATTTATATTGAAAACAGTCACATTATCATTTTAAAACTTTTTTAGCAAGAAATTAAAAAAGAAAAGTCCACTATCAAAGGATGGTTAAAAATTCGTGACAAATTCTTGTAGTATTGATTATTTCCCAAGAAGTAATGAGACCATAACAACAGCCAAAGCATACAAAAAAATTTACAAGGTTATAGTAATGAATATATTTGATGTAGCTGAATCTTTCCGACGATCGAATGGCATAACAAAGTCAAATAACATTTACGATATAGGTGACGCTTGGTTTATGAAATGTTTTATTTCCAGGTAAAATACATTTTTGGAAATCTATTTCACAGGAATGTTTTATTCCTACCCTCACACATGGGAATGCTTCTAACAATCTAAGATGGATTTTAAAGTCTACCATACATGCTCCAATTAATTAATAAAATACAGATTGTATTTTACCTGGGAAAATCCCAAAAATTCCCCAATTTTACCCTATAACGTCTTTCAAGCTACTCATATTGTTCATGAAATTAATTAATAAAATACAAATTGTAACAACCTTTTCCGAGTGTCACATTCCCAAACAATTATAAGGTCAAAAATAATATTAATCCAGAAAATACGGGTTTTTTTTTTCTTTTCATAACGATGTAATGAAATTTGTAAAATGAGTAATAATAAATAAACTTAGGTTCATCATGTATTTCTAGGAATCATAACAGAAGTAAAGTGCATAAATAGAAAAGAGTGCAGAATACAGACATAGGTCTAAGCGTAACTGAAAATAAATACATAAGTAGATACTAGGAGACGTAACTCCTCAAAAGGTACGACTGATAACTGGACACATCCTGGCCAAAATAAAACAACATAAGGAGTCCCCCTTCGGACTCAAGGTAGACGTTGAGCTGAGTCGTCGTCACGCCCATCTTCTCAAGCAGAAACAGAAACACAAGCAAAGACGGGATACAGATATGGGTGAGATTCCCAATCATCAACACAACAAAATGGTTGAAGTAAAAACGGTACGACACTCAAAATAACAGCATACTAGTCATGTATATCATACATCTCATGTTATTCAATCAACAACATAAGACATCATCAAGACAGGATAATAATATACTACATATTATATATTCATTAATAGTCATGCAATGCAATGCGACGTACATGACTCAATGCCATATACCACAAGGGTAAACTCTGACCCCTACGCCATGGAGCTAACAAAACGTCGGAGAGTGAATGGGAGGACATGCTCCATGTACGCCAGCCATGAGCAAGATGCTACAACATTCGTAATGTGCACGTATATGGCTTTTCCGGAAACACTCTACACCAAACATGAAAAGTACGACATCTAGTCGAGGATATCAGTGTATTGCTTGGAGTCGCCACGACACAAAAGAGCTACCAACTGGTCACATTTCAGCCTTTCCAACCCTGATACCTTCAAGACTATTTAAAACGTCACCATAAGATTCATACTAGCATCAAGGTGTAAGCTCAACTCCTACGCTTAAGGCCTTACAGACTCATGCAATATAATGTCAATGCTTACACAAAGCAGATGCGATGAAGCAATGTCTATCCATCGGATAAACTTCAAGATTCTCTAAGGGTCTCTTCCTTAGGAACTGTACACGTTATCATTGTTGTAAAACTTTTACCCACCAAGTAAATCTCGTGATCCCTCTATGATCGAGTCATCACAAGACTAAAACAGTTGAACGACTTCCTTGGATCCGAATCACCGGTCCGTCATCGAACTACTGTTTTAACCCAAAATGTTTTATGTTTGCGTTGGTGTCTTATGAATTCATATCGCAAGTCCTAAGTGTTATGAAGAAGGATTGAGAATCCTCTTAGATAAGTCTTTGATCCTTTCTAAGTTAGAGATTCCTTGAGTTTTAATTATTGAAATGAGTCTTGATTCACTTAAGTCTTATGAAGTCATTGATGAACTAATTAGTCATCAATGGTATAGTGTATGGTCTTGTTCCAGCATATCCTATACTTGATTATCTCTTTTCTTTTCCTTTAAGTTAATTACTTAACTTAGGTTTTTCGTGCGTAAAAACTTTACGATTGAGTTGAAAACTCTTGATTTAAGGACTTTGTAAACCAAAACCTTTCAAATTGAAAACTCATTTGATTTAGAGAAACTTGATTACTTACTTGAAGTAAAGCAATTCAATTAATTTGAAAAGGGGTGTAAAACTGTGATCTAAGTTAGCGTAAAAGAAAAGAATTTCATTTAGTTTTCAAACTATGATTCAATTAAAGCAAAACTTTAGGATAAGGTTCTCATTATATTTGAAGGTTGAATATGAAATTGATTTGGTTTTGAAATGAGTTTGATATCATATTAAACCTATAGTACTTCACATTAATTTTACTTTCATGAAATTACTTTTACCATTTTATATTTAAAACACTTATTCAATTGATTAAACTATGTTTAAAGTAAAACACATTTTTACCTTAGTTAAAAACACAAAGGGCCGAAACCCTAGTCGATCTTTGGATCAAAACCACTTCTTATTTGTTTTTGAAACACAAGTTACTAAAACACTTATTAGCTTTCAAAAACATTGAAGTTCAAGAACAAGTTCATGTTCCTCCTTTTGTTTGCTTGATGGCCGAACCCTACCACTAACAAGGATGTCAAGATTTTGCTTCACCAACATGTTAAGTAATAGCTCAAAATACGCACAATAATATGCTGAACAATAATCATACATCATTCAACCATAAACAAGCATAAAAATCCTTACTTGATCTAGAGATCAAAGTATGGTTTTCAACATTAATGAAAACATTTTTCCAACCAATCATATATCATCCCAAACACATAATAAGCATATAAACCTTATTACAAACATGTTCTTATAGAGAACTTCACCAACAAAGTAGTGAACCAAAGCTAGGGTTTCACCCACACCAACCATAAAACAACCATTTTTTATCCTCCACCAATTTTGGTGTGATGAGGTTCACTCCCACATACCTTAAATGAAGAGGTTTGAGTGAAAGAAAACTCTAAGCTCTTAAAAAGAAAGGTGGCCGAACCTAGAGATGAAGAAAAGGCAAGATCTTGAACTTGTTTTCATGAAAATGAAGAACTAGAAGATGATTACTTAAGATAATAAGGAAGGAAATGAAAGGAAAAAGGTTTTAGAAGCTCACCAACACAAGAACCACTTGAAGGTTAGCTTGATGTTCTTGGTGCTTAAGAACACACTTCACCAAAACAAGAAACTTCCTTCACCAAAGTTGATCCTTAAATCAAGACAAGGTGAAGTATGGTTTTAGAATTTAAAAAGGAAATTTGGTTGATGATCTAGAGTGTATGGCCGAATGTATGAGTGAAGAAAGAGAAGAGAGGATTTATCAAAAACTTAGGAAATGGTGTGTTTGATCTTTGGAAGAGTAAAAATGATAATGGATAGGTGTTTTTGGTATGTTATGGCTGAATGGCCTTATGAGTTTATGACCAAAATCTTGGTTAAAGTTAATGGAAATATGTGTAAGGAAATGGAGGATTAAGATCTATGCAAGTACATTGGTGTTGCTTCCATAGCAAAAGGTAATGAGATTAACTAAATCTAGGTAGTTTAGCTTTTTCTATAAAAGGAAAGTTGACATAGTTGAAAGATTGTCATGATTTTGACAAAAAGGTGACATCGCCTCGTGAAACGTGATAAGCAGTCATAAACTTCTCCCGACTCTGGGCCAGAGTAACTTCCCGGCCCGAGCCAGATTACTCCCCGGCCCTGGCATGCTTCCCAAGATAAAGTGGTCCCGATTAAAATAATAATATTTTACCGGTTCCGACTCAAAACAACATAACGGGCTCAAAACAATATCTTATGATCATTACACTCATAATTTAAATTCAAATACGAATTTTCAATTATTAACTATTTTTATGATTATTATTAGTCAGATTGTGTTCTCAGTCAAGTTATTCACATAAACAAATAAAAAGACAGATATAAGATTTTAGGAATGTTAGACAGATTCATATTTATGTTATAAAGAATTACAAAAGTCTTACCATTTTACCCTATATTGTTGTTACACAGCTACTCGGATTCTTCATGGAAGTTGCCATCTTAGTGACTTATAAACATGCCTTGAGCCCAACCTGTTCTTACAAGAGCCGAGAAAGTCTTCGGTCCTTAGAGGTCAGCCCATTTTCCCGTTGGACCAAGTATCGCTCCTAAATCAGAAGACAACTTAGTTACAGACGAGGCATTTAAGGCCTTGTCTGGTCATTATGAAGGAGGAGGGAATCACGATCCTCGGCACTAATGGTCTTAAAAGAATAGTTACAACGAGGGCTTATTGTTAGGTGCAAATTTCCAATTTTTGATCTCAACAGATGTAGTAAGGAAATGACGAAAGGAATCAGAGATATAGAAATATTACTAAGTCTCAGGTTAGTAAACAAAACCTGAGCCGACAAATAAGAAGAGTCGATAGACACACAAGGATCGATAAAGAATCTGACAGAGTTTGATCCAGTACCCGTGATTATTTCTAAAATTCATCAAGTCCTAAATCAAAGAGGATTTTTCACCCGATAGAAGATTTAGATCGACAGTCGATTTCTAAAATAGTACATCAACGAAGTGCAAGATTGATAGACGGGTGAAGTTGGCAAGCAAAGCGGGGATAGGAAATAGAGACAAAAGAGAGGTCGTCGAGGACAAGATATTCTCAAGAGAAAAAATATTAAGTGTAATTGTCGACACGACTATATGTTATTCACATGGAAGGTACAAGACAAAACAAACAAATTGAAGTTCAAGTTGTTTATAGCAGTTGACAGTAGATTAATAAAGAACAACTGCAGTGTATAAGTGTCAAATAGATAGATAGGCAGTTGTTTTGGGATTTTTTTCTATAAATACTAGCAAGCACAATGTAATAGGAGTTGGAAACTTGATAAAACATCCTACACATCTCGATTCGCCACAGGTAAACTCGAATCCCTAACACATGTTCTTGGCGTTCTTCGAGTCTTTACCTTTTTCTTCGATCGTTTGGGCTTGCTCTAGGGCTAATACTATTGTATATGTGTTGTACTCGTGATCAGGGTAAAGTCCGCGCTCGTGATGTTGAGCTTGAGGCCGCGGCTGTGAGAGGAGGTGGTGGCAGCTGCGAGCTCGTGGTGGTGGTGTTGTGCTCGTGGTGGTCGTAGGCGCGTTCGGGGTGTTCGTGAGATCGAGGGTCAGGGTTGCTCGTTGGTACAGGAGCATTTTGGAACGAATCACCAGGTGAGGAGGAAGAAACCACATATATCTGGGAATCGTAGACGTAGTATGTAGTTGTTAACATGTGTAGGGCTCCTCAAACCCTACTAGTACCTAAACTCTAGGTTTAGCTTACTTTGGGCTATCGCCGTAGGATCGATCTGTGATGTCTCTTGATTGAGGATGTATGTCTATCTGTGGTAATTGATGACATGAGTAAATGATGTTATACTTGATAACATGTTAGATGAGATGCTTGTTGTGATAACATGCTTAATTGCTAGTTGGTATACATGCAACGATGTTATGCTGCTATACTATGATATGTTGATGTGATTGTGATTGATGTGATGTTGATTGACTGTGGAGACGGTTGGTATGTTGTTAGAAGGATAGAGTGGTTGGTGTTATTGGATTCGTAGTCGATGTTGTAAGCCAGTTGATCTAAGTTGAAAGTGGCTCTCATAGTTGGAGAGCGACATCCTCATAGTTGGAGGATGTGGACCTTGAGACGTTGGTTAAGTTGTTGTTAAGACGTTGTTGAGATGATTGGTGCATAATCGTAGCATCTGCATTGTTGTGGTGGAAAGCCGCGGGATTTACTGCACCAGCTGTTTGAGCAGTTATCACGCGAGGTCGGAACTTATGAACAAGTGCAACAACCATTTGAGTGGTTGTCACAAGGGGCTATATGATTAGGTGCAACAGCCGTTTGAGTGGCTATCATATAAGCTGGTACCTGTATACAGCTGCAATAGCAGTTTGAGTGGTTGTGTACAGGGAGCCGTGTACACGGTTGCAACAACAGTTTGAGTAACCGTCACACGAGGTTGAGGAGCCATTCTTACCTGGTGAACATCCACCCTCGCAGTTGGAGCTTGGATTGTCATTCCTCACTGTTCGAGGTTGACTGTTGTATTCCCATGGTAAGAGTGTGCATTGTAGAATTGGCCAATCATGTAGACTCAGTTGTGCATTGAAAGTAAGTGGTGATCCCTAGTTGTGACAGCTTGGAGGTTGACTGTTGTGATGAACTCGAGAGATGGGTGTGTTTGCTGGTTGTACCTGCTGTTGTGTGTGTTGATGTGTTATATGCTACATGATATCCCTTTGCATGATATTCTAGCGTTTCTTACCTCTTGTGCTTGCTTCCCTATGTGTTACATGTATGTCGTTGTTCGGGTCGTGATCCAAAGGCGGAGGTGCTGATTGGTTGATGAGAGAGCTGCAGCGGGTGCAGCTGAGTAGAGACGAGACTCCCATCGTGAACAAGTTTGACGTCAACGCTCATTGAGCAGAGAGAGAGACCCCTTGAGGTATCGTTGAGTATCTTATGAGTTGTACCACGGCCAGTGGGGCGTCTGTTTTTGTTGTTGATGTTTTAGTGCCATGGCTTCCAGGCGAAACTCTGATGTGTGTTGGACTGTATTAACTGTTTATTTGCTTAAGTTTCTTTTGAGCTTTATCTGTATGCTTAAGGTATCAGAAAGAGTGAGGTTAAGTTTTGGGGGCGTCACATCACTAACCATATTCTTTTATGAAGAAAGGTTGTATGAATTTGAGAAGTGGAAAGTTAGTTATTGCTTACCCTTCCCAAAATTCTTAGAATTATGAAGACATGAGTGGTGCATGCAATATCAATGCATTTGGCAATAATGCCAATGCATCAGGAACAAATGCAAGCATGTCAAATGCAAACGCATCCAACACGAATGCTTCAAATACTAATACTTCTACTACAAGAGCAAATGCCTCTAATGCAAATGCAAGTCATGCTAACTTATCTGGTGGAGGGGGCAATTCACAGATGGGAAATATCCCTCATTTTGAGGAAGTAACACAAGACACTCTTCCTATTTCACCCATATGATACCCTGTGAATGTGCCTGGCGTGACTCAATCACCAAATAACACATCAAATTTAAGTGTCAAAGGAAATATCTACCCTATGGCACAACCCTCATGCAAAATACCATATGGATTTATGCCATATGGACCCAACGTGACATGGCCACCACCGTTTGGATTTACACCCAACTTGGTTGGTTTGACCTTGGATTTTGCCCATCCAGGTCAAGCCGACATGTTGACTGGGGGACAAATATCGGTCATGGAACTAGTATGGTAAGGTCAACAGTTATGACACTTGTTCGACAAGAACAACCAATGATGCAACCACAAGTTTTCCCTACAATGAATAAACAACAACCCCAACAAGGTTCTGTCGGCTTAATGCCAGCCTCTTTGGCAACTGTCCGACAACAAATTAATGAAAGCAACCATGACATGGTGAACGTGTTCACTCATCAGATGGGTCCATGATTACACCTCACATGGAGAGCGCTAATAATGCATGTAATACACTAGCAGTGAAAATGGCAAGATTAAACCAAGCCTTGGGAGCAGTAAATCTTGGGGCTCTAGGAATATTGCGTCAAAATATAATAGGGAATCAGATTGAGAAAAATGTCAATCAAGTGGTTAAGCAAGGCTCAACAGATTTGGCTTCAATATTGGCTATGCCAATCAGCCACACTTTGCTTTGCGTTTCCTGAATGGGTCCAAAAGGTAGAGATACATAGAGGAATAAAAATACCCAAATTGTCAAAATTTTCAGAGAAAGTGAAAAGTCGACCGTCGAACATATCACATGGTATACTATTGAAATGAGAGATTTAGCATTAGAGGAAGGGCTTAAAATGAGGTTTTTCCCAAGCTCCTTGACAAGAATGCTTTTCCTGGTTCTCGATATTGAGACCTGACTCTGTCCATTAATGGATCCAACTGGAGAGGAGTTTCCACGACCAATTTATTAGAAGAAATCTTAAAGTTGGGTTGACGGACTTGTTTAGTATCAAACAAATGTATGATGAGACTGTCGACGATTATTTGGCTAGATTTAGGCAGATGAGGAGTAGGTGCTCTATTCCCATCCCTGAAGTAGAAATAGTAAAGATTGTTGCAGGAGGCTTAGATTACTACATTAGTAAAAAATTGGTCAATCAACACCTTATTTGTAACACCCCAGTTTTCGCTTGCTTATTATACAGTGTTTTCATATATGTTATCCATGTTGTTATATATATGTTATGTGTTGTTATGCTTACGTTACATGTTTAGGGACGTGTTTTAGGGTAGTTAACCTTAGAACGAGTCAAATCAATGATCCTGATAGGGGGCACGCCCGTGCTCCCGTGCAGCACGCCCGTGCCAGTTGTTCAGCACATCCGTGCTAAAAATTAGCACACCCGTGCTCTTCGCACGCACCAGAAATGCGTTTTGGGCTCTTTTGGTCAGCCCGTTTCACCCCAATCCTTTTTATACCTCTTTTGCTCGACCTAAGACTCGTAGCTTTCATTCCTAGAGTTAGAAACAGCCATCTTTTACCTTTCTCTTGGGTTCCCATTGAATCCTTGAGCGTTCTTCAATCCATGTTGGTTGTTCTTCATCAAGAACACATCCCTGTGGTGTTTGCTGTTGCGTTTGGGGTTAAGCAGCTAGCTTAATGTTACTCTGAGGTAAGGTAACCAACCCTGTTCATCCTTTTTCTTTGAATCCCTTGAGTTAGTGTTGAACCGTTTTGTCCCTGTCAAACCAGACTTCGTTGTTCGTGTGCCAGTGCTATGAACGGCAACTAGCAGATTAGTCCCCCAAGGATCTAATCGAGGTATGTGCATAACCCTTGTGTTAATTCCCTTCCTTTTCTTGTTTGGGAGTTAACTTATCCTTTTTGCCTTGGCGTTCTTGGTCAAAGCTCGCTGAACTTGTTGAACCCGTTCGAGGAGTCAAGCATGGACTTCGTTCTTGTTGGCTCATAGGCTGGAATCGTCACACCACGTATGGGGAGAAGGGATTAGTATAACATATAGGTTCTAGGGTAGCGTGAGACGAGGGTTAACCCATGACCCTATTTGTGTGCTATATGCCTTAATTGTTGTATGAAGTTGTTATGGTTGTTTATACATGTTGTTAATTGTTTAAATGGTTTTTATGATCTTGGTATGACGTTTATGATGTTGATGATGATATGCCATGATTGTATAAGTTGGTACGTTGCAACTACTATTGAATCTATGTTAATAAAAGACATAGGGATGTTAGTGCTAAGCCTAAAACTAGGATTAGTCTAATCGATGTGCATAAAACATAAAGATGTTGATGAAGGGTGAGATTAATGCCAATGGATTAGTCAAGAACCTTAGAATTGATTCGGAGGGTTAAAATCTAGAGAAATTACTAAGTTTTCCTAGAACTGAGACGCTGTAACAGCGTTGAGCATGTCCGTGCTTATTATTAGCACGCCCGTGCTCTCTACCCAGTAAGGCCAGCATGACCGTGCTCTCATATAGCACGCCCGTGCCAGAAAAACGAGAAAAGTGACCTTGTTTAGCACGCCTTTGCTCTCGTGTAGCACGCCCATGCCATTTGGCCAGCACGCCTGTGCTCAAGCTGTGCCACTGTCAGAATTAATAAACTTCACTGTTTTAAATAAAAAGAGATTTAATAGCCTTTTTGGAATAAAAATATGATATAAGAGATTATAAAACACGACCTTAAGGATAGTTAATGAACTAAGATAACGATATGGTAAGATGTAATAATGGAGACTTAATAAAGTGATTAATTAATGAGAAGATGATGTTATGGGTAATGACGTGCTGTTACTGATGTTGCTGGTTAAATCATTCTTGATGCTTTTTGGTCAAGTTTGATGTTGATAAATCATCTTTGATGCTTGTTGGTCAAAGTTGATAGCCATGTAATGGTGTTGATGATGGATGGTTGGACATGTGTTTGCATGTTAGTTGAACATTGCATGCATCATTGCATAGAGATGATAGTTTGGGCGGAAAGCAAACAATGAATCACGACTGTGGAGGCCACGATGGGTGTTATCCCGACCTTGAGGTTAGAGTTGGGTAAGGAGGTTCCATATAGCATGGACTTGCAAGTTGTGGCCAGAGTGTCCTATCGATAACCTCACTACCCTGACGAGCTACAGTATGTTGTCAGGATTAGTTGAGAGTAT
Organism: Ammopiptanthus mongolicus; assembly: GCA_039655645.1. Lineage (NCBI taxonomy): Eukaryota > Viridiplantae > Streptophyta > Magnoliopsida > Fabales > Fabaceae > Ammopiptanthus > Ammopiptanthus mongolicus. The sequence goes on along the minus strand of CM077348.1, from coordinate 75,245,490 downwards.
CCACGGATGTCACCCATGGTTTGGTGAGTGTTCCAACGTTGATGCAGGATGGTCAACATGGATATGTACTCCTAATCGTCTTTCCGCTGTTAATGTTTTGGATCCACATTGCATATGAAGTAGTGGAGTAGTTATGCATCGCATAGCATGCTTATTTTGTGATATGATGGTACGCATTATAATATGTATGTTATATTATTATGTTTTATACGCTGCATGATCATCTTGCTAACTGCTCTATTACTGCTTATGTTTATACGTACAGTTCCGTACTCCCTATCTGTTGTTGTTGTTTTGCATGTACCTTTGGTTATGCAGAGGATGGTGAGCTGCCAGCTGAGGAGTGATCCCGAGGAGATCGCTTGCTCATAGTATAGTTTAGTTATGTTAGTTGTTTTCCGATGTAATATCGGTAGTGGTTACCAACTCTGATTATGTGACATCGGGTTTCGGGTTTTGTTTATGTTTATGTTTTTCCGTAGTTGTTGCTTATGTTTTAAATGTTTTCGGATCATAAAATTCCTCAAAAGAAAAATGGTTAATTATGTCAGATTGGGTGAATCCGACGATGAATCTAGTGACCATGAAGAGTATCAAATTAACTATGGCGAATTAAAAAACGGCCCTTCATATCTGTGTCAAGCCCTATTACCCGCAACGTCTAAAGATAGGATGCCTTTTATCAATAAGAAAGTGTATGCATTCAATGTCACCAAAACCAACAAGATTTTTGATGTTTTGTTGAAAGACAAACAATTGAAACTGTCAGATGATCATAAGCTTTTAAAGCCATATGAAATAAAAGACCAAAAATGATATGATCTAGGATAGATCATGAAGATTTTAGGTTCTTTCTTTGAATTTGAATTAAGAAAACAACTGGAAATTGAAAAAGTATAAAGATCTAACATACAAATTGAATCTCAGGTGAGAACTCAACGAACCAAAAAGAGATGAAAAGAAGCAATTATACTACTAGAACAAGAAAGCATTAATGTGAAAATGGAAAGGGATGAGGGATGAAGGCGCCACAAGTTCAATCCATAGTGGAGGATTGGATGATAAGCCTTGAGGAGAATTTGCCACTAGAGTATTGGAACTTTAGATAAGAATCTATGGTTCAACTCATAAACCAAAACTAGAGGAGATTCTCTCTACTATCAAAAGTCTCAAAATGAGAAAAGTTTGCATATGATTCATAATTGTGAATTGAAGTACAAAGAAGCCTTATATACATGTGAGCTTCTAGCTTCATGAATTATGAAGCTCCTATGCGCTACTTCCTAGATAATGGCCAAATAGGCCTTGTTGTTATAGGTGTAGTTGGCCCAATCTTCCTAAGCCCAAATGCTATGCTATAGTAAAAGTTCTTATTTGTAAAAGAACTTTTATTTCAATTTCCTATAAGCTAAATGGTCTTGACTTTAATCAATAACAGGTAACAAGTTGATTCCTCTTCCATTGGATGCTTCCAAATCAACTGGTTGACCAAGATCCTTTGTAAAGCTTTTTGGATCTTCCTTTGCCTTGAAAGGGTCATTGGTCCTTGATGCCCTTCAAGCTTGGAACTTGATGCCATTGATTTCCCATGGTCATATCATCCCCTCCTTCTTGAGGCGATTTCATCCACGAATTATGTCTTTCATCATCTGTTTCAAAAAGGCTTGAGTCAGACACATTAAAGGTGGCACTAACACTATATTCTCCTGGGAGGGTAATTTTATAGGCATTATCATTTATTTTCTCCAATACTTGGAAAGGTCCATCACCGCTAGGAAAGAGTTTGGACTTTCTTTGTAAAGGAAACCTTTCTTTTCTTAAGTGCACCCAAACCCAATCACCTGGTTTGAAAAATAGTTGTTATCTACCTTTATTTGCTTGGCTTACATTATGCTCCCATGTTGATAGGAGGATAATGTAGTAGAATGTTGCACACGATTGTATGCAAATTCTATGAATGGTAAGCATTCCTCCCATGATTTAAGGTTTTCTTGGGGATGGTGCATAGGAGAGTAGAAAGTGTCATATTCACCACCTCTATTTGCCCATCGTGTGACACCCTTCTACCCTGCAAGTTATAAATGCATTAAATGTAAATAATAATAATAAATCAAATACAGATAAGAATTAAAACATGCTTTCTTTTATTAAAAAGATTCATGGGTAGAAAAGGTACCACATGAAACAGTTCTCAAACGCGGAAAAATAGTATTAAACCAATACTTAAAACAATAATGAAACATCATCATAAATATCCCAACCCCGATGTCACAATTCAGAGCTGGTACAACCGTTCCGGGAAATCCTCGGAATACAACAGAAAACTAACATAAAGATAAACAACTAAACAGAAGGCCCTAACTATGAGTGGTGGCTTCTCAGAGTCACTCCTCTCCGGGCTGCTCGTCATCCTCTGCATGAATCATACATGCCAAACAAGAAAACATAGAAAGGGGAGTAAGGAAACATGTAATCACAACGGCATGGAAATAAAAATAAGGTGACATACATCATGGCATGGCAACAGTCATAGCATACACTTACATACATAAATATCATCTCAACATCGTAAATCAACCTGTATGCTATATGATGCAATGCAACTATACTCCACTACTCCATCAATGCATTTGGAGTTACATATACACATTGGCCACTAAAGGCACCCACGCCGGCAGTTCACCAAACCATTGGTGAACCCCTTGGATAGCCAACGCATCAAGCCATGGATGTCTCATCACGGGGGGCCATAGTTCACCAAACCTTGGGTGAACCAACCGTGGATGGCCAGATCGCCGTACTCTAGGACGACCTCCCCTATGTTGAACTTCCTCCAACTAACATCTTCAATGCTATGCATGAACATTATCAACAAACAACAACAACCACCACCTCCGCTTGGGCCACTAAAGGTACCAAAGAATAACATTCTCATCATCGGGCCACTAAAGGCACCCAATTATATCAACGCAATTGGGCCGCTAAAGGCACCCAATTATATCAACTCAACATTGGACCACTAAAGGCATCCAATCAACTCAATTGGACCATTAAAGGCATCCAATTATATCAACGTGCGGTAACCCTGAGGGCATCGACTTAACAAACTCATCATCTTAATTATTATAAAATTAAGTTATCTATCATTATCATTTGTTTGGTGTGTTATGCTATCATTATTGGGAACATTGGGGTTAAAACCCCATTAAACCGTAAGTCACTGTTTCTGACCAGAGGGGTGGCATGACCGTGTTGCACGATGGCACGGGCGTGCTCCCTCCTAAGTGTTGTTGGAACCAAAGTGGTTATGGTCCAAATAATCCCTTAAGTTTTGATGTTAACAAAGAGCTAATTTAAGATGAACAAAGATTTGTTATGGACTAACGTTGTATATTAAGTGTGCAGGACAAAACTTCATTGAGTCCAAAGACTATCCATAGTCCAAAGACTTTATCTCGTCCAACATAGTCCAAAGACGTTATCTCGTCCAACATAGTCCAAAGACTTTATCTCGTCCATCATTTAGTCTTGGTTTACGACTGGACAGTAATTTATAGAACCTTGAGTCCAAAGACTCTTTCGGTTACCTTTTGTAATAGCTAGTCCAATAAATGCTTTTATATTTCAAGCGTGAATATCTTGTAAAAGCATTTGAATTTATTATTCCCTGTAAAAGGCTTATACCCTTGGAACAAAACATTCTTTGTAATATTCGTACAAAAGTAAAGCATAAGCCAGAATGTCTCTGTCACCTAAAGAAGTTGACCTTCTTGTTTTGGATAAACAAAAGGCAACTTTCGTTCTACTCAGAGGATATGTCAGCACCACTTTTAGCTATCACTCTGATAGTCTATTCTGCTGATCAGAAACTTCAGAAGCTATCAAACTCAACGGATCAAATGCATTCAATGCTTATCAGAACGGATCCTTTTCCATCCGTTGAAGACTGAAGACTGCTCAAAGAAAAGAGGCTATATATACCTCCATCTTTTGAAAGTGCAAGTGACCGAAAAAAAGAACAACAAGACTGAACTTGAGCAAAAATACAAGTGAAGCAACACTTAGCATTTCAAAATCTTTCAAGAGATACAAGCAAATATTAGCTCAAGAGATAAAAGAGAAAATCTCAAGCTTGCAAATCTAGAAAAGCTACTCTGATCCTCATTTTCATATTACTCTCTGTGTAGAGTTGTTTTAAGAGTCTAAGCTTTAGTTTCGAATTCTCACATTTAGTGAGTTAGTAGAACAACCTTTTTCAAAACCTTAGTTTGGTTGAGCCTGAAGAGGCTTGTCTGTAAAAGAATACTTAAAGAACCTGAAGAGGTTGAGAATACTGCCTGAAGAGGTGTTGAATACTTTGTAACAAAAGGTTTTTGTTATAGTGGATAAAGCTCTCAAGTAGAGAGGACTGGACGTAGCTCTTTGGTGAAGAGTGAACCAGGATAACATCTTTGTGTTCTTTTCTCTCCCTTACTCTTACGTTAGTTTATTATCCAACTAACTAACTGGGATTGAATTGCCTTTTATTACGCTGTTTTCTTATCTTAGTCAAACTTAGTTAGCGTCCAACTTGGTGTTTGGAAGAGCTCTCTTTGCTTTTAATTGTTTTAGCGTCCAATCTTGCGAAAACCATTATCTGCTTACGAAAAGAATTTAAAATCGCCTAAAACACAATTCAACCCCCCTTCTTGTGTTTCAAACAGGTTCCTTCAATTGGTATCAGAGCTCAGCCTCTGGGTTGAGCACTTTGGCCGTGTAGAGGAAAAGATCCTACTGCAGATATGTCTAGACCAGGTATGCCAAGCGGGAGTCAACCTGTTATGGAAGGCACTTCCATGACCAAACCGCCGTTCTTCAACGGTACTCACTACCTGTACTGGAAGGAGAGATTCAAAGTTTTCATCCTCAGTACAAACTCAGCTCTCTGGGCCAGAATCACAAACGGTCCTAATGTTTATCTCAACTCTGACGGGACAGACAAAGCAGAGGACGACTGGACTGATGCTGAACGGGCTAGAATGGAACAGAATCATAAAGCAAGATATGCTTTAATGTGTGCTCTCAGTCCTGACGAATTTCAGAAGATTCACGCATGTGAATCAGCCAAACAAATATGGGACACCTTGTCTAATCTCCATGAAGGGACAACCAAGGTGAAGGACTCTAAAATCATCATGCTGGTTGGCCAGTATGAAATGTTCACCATGGCTGAAGGAGAGTCCATCCTTGACATGATGGGTTGCTTTCAGACGATCATCAACAATCTGAAATCCCTTGGAAAGGTCTACACTACCAAGGAGAATGTCACCAAGATTCTTAGGAGTCTGCCTAAGAAATGGAGACCTCTTGTCACTGCAATCACCCAGGCCAAAGATCTCTCCACTTTGACTCTGAATGATCTTGTCGGGACGCTTCAAGTTCATGAGTAGGAGCTTGATCTTGATAATCCTGGAAAGAAGAACAAAGGGATTGCCCTGAAAGCTCATAGGTCCAACAACTCAAAAGCCTTAAAAGCTGATGAGTCCAGTGATGAAGCTGATCAGTCTGATGATGATGTATCAGACGATGACGTGCTATTCTTTATCTCTAGAAAGATTCAGAATATGTGAGAAAGAAAAATGGAATGAAGAGAAGGCCATTCCAAAAGAAAAGCTTCAAGGATCATGCTGAACCCAAGGATAAAAGTCAGCTGGTCTGTTTTGAATGTAACAAACCAGGACACTTCAAAGTTGATTGCCCTACGCTAAAGGACAAGAAGAAGTTCTTCAAAAAGAAGAAAAAGAACTTCATGGCAACTTGGGAGGACTTGAACTCTTCTGAAGAAAAAGAAGAAGAAACAAATGAAGAGGCTAATCTATGCCTCTGGTCCAACAAGCAAGATGAAGAGTCTTCGGACGATGAACAATTTGTTGTTCCCGGAGAAAGAAGTCAAGAGTCTACCTCTGGAAGAGGATGGAATGTGAATGTTCCACCCATATTCAAGAGAACAGACTATACTTATTGGAAATCAATTTTCCAACTATACATCCAAGCTCAAAACTATGAGTTGTGGGACATCTTCACTAACGGAGATTATCGTCCAACGATTACCCTTGAGGACGGTTCAACGTCGTCCAAACATGAAACAGACTGGACGAGTGATGATATCAGACGATGTTCTCAAAATGCCTATGCTAATTGGTGTCTTGTCAACGCCCTTGATCGTCCAAGACTGGACATGGTCTCGCAATTCCAAACAGCTAAGGAGAAGCTGGACGCTCTGGAACATCTGTTCAGACCAAGGAGCCAGTCTACCTCAAATCTCTGCCTGATGGTCAAAAGCTCTTCGGACGCTGAATCAGAAGATGAGGAGGTATCCGTTTCTGACTCTCTTCAAGAAGCATATGATGAACTGCTAAATGATTCTTCTATATTGCATCATCAATACATCGTGCTTAAGAGAAAATTGTCAAAAGTAAATAAGGAGTTGGAAGAGTCCAACAAACTAAATAAGCAGCTTGTTGAAGAGAATAATAAGCTTAAAGCTGAGAATGTCAGTCGAACTGACAAACTCACCTCTGAGTCCAGTGAACCTCATGAGGTAACTAGACTAAAACAAGAGGTATCTGATCTCACCAAAAGCGTAACTAAGCTTGTTGGAGGATCAGAGAAGCTAGACCTGATATTGAGGTATACTAGATCACCTCATGATAAGTCTGGCCTAGGCTATGACTCTGAGAAACAACATGCGTGTCAGAAAATATCAGGGTCCAACAAAAATCACAAGGCTTTTCATTCCTATGGAAAGCAAAAAGAAAATAAATTGCATGCATCCAGAACTTACTGTAAGATTTGTGGAAAGAGTGGTCACACCTCTTCAAAATGCATTTACAAAAACAAAAACAAAATGCATGGCCGAAGACCACCAACTAACCCAAAAGGACCCAAGTCTATCTGGGTACCTAAGAGTATGATAATACCTGTTGCAGATCTGCTTAGCAACACAAAAAAGACCCCAGTCCTGGTACTTGGACAGTGGTTGCTCACGTCACATGACGGAAGAAAGGTGTATGTTCCAAGAAATCCGTGAGAAGTCTAGTGGTTGGGTCACCTTTGGAGGCAACCAGAAGGGAAAGATAGTCGGAATAGGTAAGATTGGTAAGCATCCTCTTCCCTCTATTGATAATATTCTTCTGGTTGAAGGATTAAAACACAACTTGCTTAGCATAAGCAATTATGTGACAGTGGGTCTGTTGTTTCCTTCAATAAAGGTGCATGTATGGTCAAGAACCCTGATGGGTCCAACTTATTCACTGCCAAAAGGCAAAATAATCTGTAGAAGATCAACTTGGGGGAACTTTCAACTCAAAGTGTATCATGTCTAGTGTCTATTGAGGATAAGCGATGGATCTGGCACAAAAGACTTGGTCATGCTAGTATGAGATTAATCTCTAAACTAAACAAGCATAACCTTGTAAGAGGTTTACCAAAGATTGTGTTTAGATCAGACGCTCTCTGTGACGCATGTCAAAAAGGAAAACAAGTTAAGAACTCGTTTGAGTCCAAGAACATTGTTAGTACTTCTAGACCACTGGAATTGTTGCATATTGATTTGTTTGGTCCAACAAGGACTGCCTCTGTCAGTGGTAAGAAATATGGACTTGTCATAGTAGATGACTATACTAGATGGACATGGGTTAAGTTCCTTACCCACAAGGATGAGTCTATCAAAGTCTTCTCTATATTCTGTAAGTGAGTTCAGAATGAAAAAGGCATATTCATCAGCTCGATCAGAAGTGATCATGGAGACGAATTTGAAAATGAGCTTTTTCAAAGGTTCTGTGATGAAAGTGGTATTCATCACAATTTCTCTGCCCCTAGAACACCACAACAAAACGGTGTTGTTGAGAGAAAGAACCGATCTCTTCAAGAGATGGCTAGGGCAATGCTCAGTGATAATTCTGTCCCTAAGCACTTCTGGGCTGAAGCTGTAAATACTGCCTGCTATATTCAAAATAGAATATACATAAGACCAATCTTGAATAAGACTCCTTATGAATTGTGGAAAGGACGCAAACCCAACATTTCTTATTTCCACCCCTTTCAATGTTAACGTTTTATTTTAAATACTAAGGATCAACTAGGAAAGTTTGATGCCAAAGTAGATAATGGAAATATTGTTAGGATTCTCTGAAACGTCCAAAGCTTTTAGAGTCTATAACTCTAGAACTTTGATTGTTGAAGAATCCATCCATGTTAAATTTGATGACAAACAGCCTGATAAGAGATTATCAGAGCTAGATGATTCTTTTGCAGATATGAATCTGAATGATTCAGATGCTCGTCCAAAAACCAACAAAGACGAGGCGTCAGACGCTACGCAGGACGCATCATCGTCTCAGCAAGTTGTTAATACCCCTCGTTTGTGGCAATTCAGAACTTATCATCCTGAGGATCAAATCATTGGCAAACCTAATGATAGCGTCCGGACAAGGTCAACTTTCAGAGAGCAAGCTGACTCAGCCTTCATCTCTGAGATGGAACCAAAGTCTGTGGACGAAGCCTTATTGGACGATTGCTGGATCCTCGCTATGCAAGAGGAGCTCAACCAGTTTCAACGTAGTGACATTTGGACGCTGGTCTCCCTGCCTAAGGATAAGTCTGTCATTGGAACTAAGTGGGTCTATCGCAACAAGCTAGACGAAGATGGCAAGGTTGTAAGGAATAAAGCAAGGCTAGTTGCCCAAGGCTACTCACAAGAGGAAGGTATTGATTATACTGAAACCTTTGCTCCAGTAGCTAGATTAGAAGCTATACGCATCTTACTCTCATATGCTGCATGTGACACCCACTACCCCGCATATAATAAAACTTAAATAAAGTCATACATGTCTTTAAAAATATAACAATTAAAATAAAAACATATTCTCAAGGGTAATGTGCATCACATCATCTATAACGTAAAACATAGGAATCTGAAATGATCAAAATCCTTTAAAAACGAACTGCGGAAAACATAAATAATAAACGTAACCCAAATCCCGATGTCACATATCAGAGCTGGTATACACATACCGATAATACATCGGAATAAAACCAAATAACATGAATCATAAATCCTAACTACTGAGAGAGATCTCCTCGGGATCACTCCTCGTCAGCATGCTCACCCTCCTCTGCATATACCACAACATATGCACAAGAATAACAAAGAGAGGGGTAAGAAACACAATCATGAATATATGTAAACGGAATGGAATAGTAATTAAGATGGCATACAACATACATCAATCAACACAGATATAATCAATATATATCAAGGATGCATGTTAATGCGAATGCAACATCACTACTCCATATGCATGTGGCCAACAACTCTAACTCTGGAAAGACGATTAGGAGTACATGTCCGGTTATCAACGTGGATGATATGCCAGACCGTGGGCCATCCCCGAACACTCTCACTAATCCTGATAACGTATAGTGGCTAGTCAGGGTACTCAAGCTTATCCTTTAGGTCACTCCGACAATAGATAGCTAGCTCATGTCACCTGGAATTTCCCTACCCAATGTACCCGCAAGGCCGGGATAAACCCATCGTGGCCTCCACTATCGCGATTCATCGTTTGCTTTCCACCCAACATATCGACGTCAACGTATGATGATGCTATGCTCAACAACATGCAAACACATGTCCAACCATCCACCATCAACACCATTACATGGCTATCAATTTGACCAACAAGCATCAAAGATGATTTTCAACATAAACTTGACCAATGAGCATTCTGAATGTTTCAACATTCGGTTATGGAATATGTCACTTATTCTATTAATTGTTCTATTGTTAAGTTTAACTTATCTTTGTTAGTAATACTTATACTCATTTAAATTCAATTCGTATTTTATTAAGATTATAACTTAATCTTAATAATCAAGTCATATATTTATTAAGATTATAACTTAATCCTAATATTTAAATCTCAAGTCTTATAGTATTAACGTTCTTTTCTATATTATCAACCTTGGGTTATGACCTCACAGTTTTTCCCCATTACCCTAAACATTATCCTTTCACAACAGAATCTGGGTGTGAGAACCCAGATTCGCTAGGCGAATCGTGGCTCGCGAGGCGAGCCCGAGAGCTCCTAAACAGGTTCCCAGATTCGCTAGGCGAATCCTGGCTCGCGAGGCGGGCTCGCCCCTAAACAGGTTCCTAGATTCGCTAGGCGAATCCTAGCTCGCGAGGCGAGCCCGAGAGCTCATAAACAGGTTCCTAGATTCGCTAGGCGAATCCTGGCTCGCGAGGCGAGCCCGAGAGCCCCAATATTTGGTTCTTTCATTCGCCTCGCGGATTACAATCCGCTAGGCGAATCATGTTAGACACAACGAATGTCTCTCTGTCTCGCCTCGCGAATGGATATTCGCCAGGCGAATCATGACAGATGTGGGAATCTTAAGAATTTCTCTAAGTTATCCCTATGCCTATCATCCCATCTCTCAAGAATCATCCCTATGGGTTTTCAAAACTAATCCAATATTATCAATCTCACCTCTCATAAAACTCATTCATTATGGGGTGCCAAACGTCCCTAAGCTATGTTCTTTCACTAATCCTATTTTCTTTATTGTAACGCCCATCATCATCAAGTCATCATTATCATTGCACATCATACAATCTCATCAACGCATATCGTATCTATATTCATACTATTCATTTCACATCATACTTATTTGAATCATATCATCAAGACAAACACCCATAATCATAATCATAGAACCATAAACATGTATATTTATACAATATTCACATAGGCATATACATGGCATATACATAAGATACACACAATTACACTCATAACATATACATAGGCATTTACAATGCATATAGACAAACATATAGGGGTCATGGGTTAACCCCTTCATCTTAACCTATCCCAAAACCCACATACTCATGATCTATTTCTTCCCCCCATACCTGGTATGATGATCACCACGAATAAAGGAAGGAAAAGGTCCGGAAAAGGTTGCGTCTACACGAATGCTCGATCTCACGACGCTTGACTTCACGATCACGGCCCCAAAAGGTTCAAGAGCAGCAACTAGGAAGAGGGCTTGTGATGGCAGTGATGCTCTTCAAGCGAAAGAGATGAAGAACGATGAACAATGGTGCAATCTCCTTCAGGGATCCTTGGAAAGGGTTCAGAAATCCTTGTTTGGAGAGGAAGAGGCAGTTTCTAGGAGTTTTTCGACTTAGAAGGTAGGTTTAGATCGAGTCTTAGGGTATAAATATGAGTTAGGGTCATTATGGGCTGATTAGAAGCCCAAAAACACGATTCTGGTGCGCGCAGATTCGCGAGGCGAGTAGCCTTTCGCGAGGCGAACCAGAGAGCTGTAAAAATCTGGCTGTCAGTTTCGCGAGGCGAATGTATCCTCGCGATGCGAAACTTTAGAAGCCGAATTTGGCCTTAACACCTGAAATAAGACTTGTATATAATTCTCTAAGCTTTCTAACGCATCCTAGATCACCTCAATCGGATGTCTAGAACTCAAGATATGAACAAAATCGTAAAACATGTTTCTTGGACTTGAATGCATTGACCATTCCTTAAGGCTAAACTACCCCAACTATGAACTTGGACATCAAGAACAATCATAAACAACATATATACAACATATACAAGCAAATATTAACACATATAAGCATAGTGTAAAAAAAAAACAGGGTGTTACACTGCACATCATAACATCATGCTTTATCAAATGGATGTAAAAAGTGCATTCCTAAATGGTGTAATTAATGAAGAAGTATATGTTCTTCAACCACCCGGCTTTGAAGATCAGAACTGTCCTGAGCATGTATATAAGCTTAAGAAAGCTTTATATGGACTCAAGCAAGCTCCTAGAGCTTGGTATGAGAGACTCGGCTCTTTCCTAATGGAGAATGGCTTCTCGAGAGGAAAAGTGGACACAACTCTTTTTAGAAAAGTAAATAAAAAGGAATTTATTGTTGCTCAAATTTACGTTGATGATATAATATTTGGTGCAACTGATGAATCTCTTTGCCAAGAGTTTTCTGAATTAATGCAAAGGGAGTTTGAAATGAGCATGATGGGAGAACTAAAATTCTTCCTTGGACTTCAAGTAAAGCAAAATTCAGACGGAGTGTACATTCATCAGACGAAGTACACAAAGGAGCTTCTAAAACGCTTCAAGTTGGACGATTGTAAACCTATGAATACACCAATGCATCCAACGTCCGTGCTAAACAAAGATGATAAAGATAAAAAGGTAGACCAAAAGGTATATAGAGGTATGATTGGTTCCCTCTTATATCTAACTGCGTCCAGACCTGATATCATGTTTAGTGTTTGCTTATGTGCTCGTTTTCAATCTGATCCAAGAGAGTCTCATCTCTCAGCAGTAAAAAGAGAATCTTTAGATACCTAAAAGGTTCTACTAATCTGGGTCTTTTGTATAAGAAATTTGATGAATACAGATTAGTTGGATTCTGTGATGCTGACTATGCTGGAGACAGAATAGAAAGGAAAAGCACAAGTGGAGGGTGTCAATTCATTGGTGCTAATATCGTCTCATGGTCAAGCAAAAGGCAAAGCATAATTGCTCTATCAACTGCTGAAGCTGAGTACATTGCTGCTGCCAGTTGCTGCTCACAACTGCTATGGATCAAACATCAGTTGGAAGACTACAACGTGTTTGTAAGCAACATCCCTATCATGTGTGATAACACTGCTGCTATTAATTTGTCAAAGAACCCCATACTGCATTCTAGAGCAAAGCATATAGAATAAAACATCATTTTATTAGGGACTATGTACAAAAAGGAACAATAGATATTCAATTTGTTGATACTGACCATCAATGGGCAGATATCTTCACTAAACCATTAGCCGAAGATAGGTTTATATTTATAAGAAAATATCTGAACATGCATTTCATTGATTGACTGAGAGTCCAATGCATGCGTCCAATATTTGCATTACGTCCAATATATGCTCGTCCATTGTACTTTCTGAATGTTCATCTAATGCATTAATGGAACTCAATCTTTGTCGAATGAACTGTTATCTTTCATTCCCTTAACTGAGTCAGTTTTTTTGTTTTCTTTATTTGCCAAAAATGCTTTTTACGGTTTCAAAGTCTGAACGTGTGTCAGGCATTTAATGCACGTCGTTTCGCTCTCTCTTTCTCTTTGAAAATACGAAAGGTTTCGTTCTCTCTTCTGCTTTCTTTAAAACCTAAGTGTTGTTAAAAATCAAACCTTTACAAAAAGCTTTAACCTTTCTTCTTGCCAAAGGAAAACCTCTTCCAAAAAAAAAAAAAAAAACTTTCTTTTCCTAAACATCCTCTCTGAAACTATGGCAACCTGTTCTGCTGTTGGCTCTAAGGGTAAAGGAAAAACCTTTAACGCTCAGATTGCTGATGTCATGATCGAGTACAAGTTTAACCTACAATTCCTGGCTGATAACGGGATTGACATCTTCTCTAACATCCATGCTGCTGGATGGTCAAGCTTCTTTGAAGGTTCTCCGATAATCTACCCTGCTCTAGTTAGGGAGTTCTGGACAAACCCCATTGTCTCTGCAAAGGAGATTCGCAACAAAGTGCTTGATACTGAAGTAATAGTATCTGACGCAACCATCTCTAATGCGATTGGGTGCGCCCAATCTGGTATAACGGTTGAGGATGACTGGGAGGAAGAGACTGGTGATGCTTCCACCATAAGAGATTGTCTGTTGAAGAACTCGGGTGACAAACTCATAGCCTCAAAAATGACTGACAAGGCTAGTGTTCTTCACCAAATCTTGAACAAGGCTATCCTTCATAAGGTTGGGTCGAAGGATAATGTATCCAAGGCTCATCAATTTTTCCTGGTTCATTTGATTCTTGAAAGGCAAATAAACCTTCCCCACCTACTCTTTTCCTTCTTCAAATATGTCATTGAAGGCTCTGAGAAGAATACTGCAATCATCTATGGTGCTCTTCTCTCAAAAATATTCGAGAAGCATATGGTCTACGATGACCTAAAGAACTTGGCTCCAGAAAGAAAGTTCAAATACTACGGAGTTCATGGCATTGAACATGTGCATCAGCCTGAGTTTAGCAGGCAGAGTTTGGTGATGATGCAGTTGGACTGCCTCAAAAAGTCCAAACTTGAAGGAAAACAAAAAGGAGCTCAGACGCAAGGCTCAGAAGAAGCGTCTGAACAATGTGTCACTGCTGGACGCTCTGCTGAACAAGCTCATCCAATAGCTATGACTCCTTCCTCTCGTCCAAAGCTCATCGTCCAACCATGCAGAAAAAGGAAGCTGGTTCAAGCTCCCACTGATGAGGATGAAGAGGACAATCTACCCATCTCCAGGGTAGTTAAAGGGCCAAGATTGGAAACCTCGTCTGCTGCACCTCTGCCTAAACCTTTGTCAACAAGGGCAAGGTCAACTCGAGCAAAGACGAAAGGTAATACTGAACCTATCTCCAGTTCAGTTATTACTTCTCCTATCGTCCAATCGTCTGAGATAGAAGACTTAACCTTTGAACCTTCCCTACCACTCTCACCCACTAACCTACCACAAACTCAAACTCTAACCTCACCAAATGAACCCGAAGCCTGGTTCACACCCTGGGGAGATCACCCCTTCCAACCTTATGGTGCTCCCTACCCCAGACGGATCTTTCCCAAAAGTAAATATGGACGCCTCCTTGGAGTAGACTACAGAAACAAATGCTCCATTTGGGCTGAGGTCAAACACAAATTTCCTGTTCTATTCCTAAAACACACACCCCCCATTACTGAACCTCACCCCAAAAGCCCTCTTCCATTACCTGAGTATGAATTTGAACAACCCCCCACATCATACACCTTACCCCCTAAACTTGGCTATCACCCCATCCCATACACTTCAACTAAACCTCTGCCCTCTAAAACATACATTGCCCATGGACCCTTGGTTACCTGCCTTGAGAAGAAGTGGTTTCCTCCAAGGAAAGTCTATCCCAACCTCATCAAGGACAAGGCATTCCAATGGTGCCACTACAATGTAAAGAGGCATGTTGTTCTTCGTCATGAAGACAAGAGAGGTTACCAAACGGAGTATGAAAGAAGGGCAAGGATGTTTGGCTTAAGCAACTTCATCCTTGATCCCGACCTCTCTTTCATTCCAAGCTATCCATCAACTTGGAAGGAGTATTCTGATGTCCGGGACTTTCTCCCTTACTATGCTGTGCGGAAGGAGTGTGACATGACTCGAGAAGCTAAGATCCATCACAACCTTCCAAAGAGATTTTGGTCAAAGACTTCTCGCACAAGAGTAGGAGTTGTTCCTCCTCGAGCTTGTCCAAGGCTCCCTATCCTAGATCCCAACAAGGATAAGGACCTTCACAAAAGGCTTCAGTCATGGACGCTGCCTTACAAAAATGCTTTTGATCCCCTGTCTTGGACAAAACATCGAGATGACTTTGGGGCTCTAGAAAGTATTTGGAAGAAAGATCCCCGATTCAGATTTGACCCAGATGCTAGGATCTATTGGGAAAACCACATCTGGAGATGCTCCCAAGAAGCATCATCTTCTGGATTATCAATTGAGGAGAAAGCAGAGATTCGCCTTTACCCGAGACAATATCGAATCCGTGAAGTAGACTACATGATCATAGACGATATCTTTGGGATACCTCTATATTCTAGAGATGTTTTGCCTTTACTTGCTATCAGATGGAGGGAAAACAAGTATGATGATGCTGATATCATACTTGAAGTGCTGCCACCTCCACCAAAACCTGTCATTGATCCTAATGCTCCTCCTTCTCTTCCTCCTAAGCCGGTCATTCCTGAAGAGACTGGGGACATTGAAATCATCTATGCGGACCCTTCGTCTGAAACTCATCGTGAGGAAATAGAACAAGTTGCAGACTCAGCTCAGTCCAAGTCTCAACCGATCCCACTCTCAATGGTCCATCCTGATGATCCATCTCTTTCTCAGGCTCTTAGTATAGTTCCTAATCAAAGAGGTGTGGACGCAACCAGGGCCACTGCTGAGAGTTCCGCCTCAGTTATTCCTCTTGAGTTTCAAGAGTTCGTCCAACGAACCATCGAAGCCAACAATGCGGTGCTCCTTTAGCAAATTGTGGCTATGTTCCAAAATTTTACCCCAAAACCTCCTCCCTCTTCTTAAAAATTTTGTTTTCTTTGTTTTCAAATATACTGACTATGATGTGTTTCTCACTCTTTTGTCTGATGACAAAAATTTGGAGAAAATGGATTGATTGAATATTTAAAGTTAAATGGGTTGATTGAATCTTTAAATGATACGTGTGCTTATATCTGTCTTATATGCCTTAAATGTTTAGATGCTTTAAATGATTAGAATGTGTGTCTTAGGGGGAGCCCTTCAGCTCTCTAGGACTCTTTGTTCAATCAAATTAGTATGTTTTGTCATCATCAAAAAGGGGGAGATTGTTGGAACCAAAGTGGTTATGATCCAAATAATCCCTTAAATTTTGATGTTAACAAAGAGCTAATTTAAGATGAACAAAGATTTGTTATGGACTAATGTTTTATATTAAGTGTGCAGGACAAAACTTAATTGAGTCCAAAGACTATCCATAGTCCAAAGACTTTATCTCGTCCAACATAGTCCAAAGACGTTATCTCGTCTAACATAGTCCAAAGACTTTATCTCGTCCATCATTTAGTCTTGGTTTACGACTGGACGGTAATTTATACAACCTTGAGTCCAAAGACTCTTTCGGTTACCTTTTGTAATAGCTAGTCCAATAAATGCTTTTATATTTCAAGCGCGAATATCTTGTAAAAGCATTTGAATTTATTATTCCCTGTAAAAGGCTTATACCCTTGGGACAAAACATTCTTTGTAATATTCGTACAAAAGTAAAGCATAAGCCAGAATGTCTCTGTCACCTAAAGAAGTTGACCTTCTTGTTTTGGATAAACAAAAGGCAACTGTCGTTCTACTCAGAGGATATGTCAGCACCACTTTTAGCTATCACCCTGATAGTCTATTCTGCTGATCAGAAACTTCAGAAGCTATCAGACTCAACGGATCAAATGCATTCAATGCTCATCAGAACGGATCCTTTTCCATCCGTTGAAGACTGAAGACTGCTCAAAGAAAAGAGGCTATATATACCTCCATCTTTTGAAAGTGCAAGTAACCGAAAAAAAAAGAACAACAAGACTGAACTTGAGCAAAAATACAAGTGAAGCAACATTTAGCATTTCAAAATCCTTCAAGAGATACAAGCAAATATTAGCTCAAGAGATAAAAGAGAAAATCTCAAGCTTGCAATGCTAGAAAAGCTACTCTGATCCTCATTTTCATATTACTCTCTGTGTAGAGTTGTTTTAAGAGTCTAAGCTTTAGTTTCGAATTCTCACATTTAGTGAGTTAGTAGAACAACCTTTTTCAAAACCTTAGTTTGGTTGAGCCTGAAGAGATTTGTCTGTAAAAGAATACTTAGAGAACCTGAAGAGGTTGAGAATACTGCCTGAAGAGGTGTTGAATACTTTGTAACAAAAGGTTTTTGTTATAGTGGATAAAGCTCTCAAGTAGAGAGGACTGGACGTAGCTCTTTGGTGAAGAGTGAACCAGGATAACATCTTTGTGTTCTTTTCTCTCCCTTACTCTTACTTTAGTTTATTATCCAACTAACTAACTGGGATTGAATTGCCTTTTATTACGCTGTCTTCTTATCTTAGTCAAACTTAGTTAGCGTCCAGCTTGGTGTTTGGAAGAGCTCTCTTTGCTTTTAATCGTTTTAGCGTCCAATCTTGCGAAAACCATTATCTGCTTATGAAAAGAATTTAAAATCGCCTAAAACACAATTCAACCCCCTTCTTATGTTTCAAACAGGTTCCTTCAAGTGTAACACAGGCATGCTGCATATATGGCACGGGCGTGCTGAGCTATGGCACGGGCGTGCTACACGATAGCACGGGCGTGCTCTCTATTACGTATGGCCGTGCACATCTGCACGGGCGTGCTCTTATGCTGCACGGGCGTGCTCAAAGCATGGCCATTTTCCAGAATTCAACTGGGAGCACGGGCGTGCTTCCTGTTCAGCACAGCCGTGCTGATCGCGCGACAGTGCTGTTCTGGGCAGCGAAGAACAGGTTAATCATTTAACCAAAAATCCCTAACACTCTCAAAAATCATCCCTAAGTTCATGGCTAATCCATTAACATAAAAACTCACTCTTTATTAATTCATATCTTATAAAATATTTTTGGGGAACAGCAATCCCTTTATTATTTAACCAATTAAAATCCTAATTAACCAATTTTAAGGACATAGCAGCAAGTTCATATCAAACAACCATTTAACAACAATTATGCTATGCACATACCATCAAACATTAATTCAACAACAATGCATATAATGGCAACAACCAATTATAGCAACAGGCTTATTAGCAGATAGCATACAATTAACCTTGGGGTCATGGGAACCCCTCATCTTACACTACCTCCACTGCCTAGTGATTAAACTATCCTTCTCCCCATACCTTGTTTGAAGGTTGCAGCAACAGTAGCCCCAAACAACGATTGGTCATGTCCTCACAAGCGGCTCAGTCCAAATCCAAGCCTTGGTCAACTAAAACATCAACCAATCAGTTTCTAATTCAAAAATCATGAAAAGAAACTAAGAAAAGAGAAGAACGTTACTTACAGGGCTGGCACAAGCGTATCAGGGGCTTACCAAAGGCCTCCAAAACTCCAAGAACACACCAAGGTTGATGGAGATCAGAAGCAAGGTGCTCCGGTTGCACTAGGGTAGCAGCCGCCGTCAAATGAGGGTTAAAATCGCTAACCCTCAGTTTCTGTGCGATAATATAATCTGTGCGCATGGCATGGCCGTGCTCCCCTTTGGCACGGCCGTGCTGAACTCAGCGTCAGCAAGACGCGGTCCGCACGACTGGCATGGGCGTGCCGAACTTAGCGTTAGCGTGACACTGTTCGTGCAACGGCACGGGTGTGATGAATAATGGCACGAGCATGCCGAAGCACAACGGCACGGCCGTGTTGCCGAACGGCACGACCGTGCTTGTGACTCAGCTGGTCATAAGACATGCTAAAATAGCACGGGCGTGCTGGAAATCAGCACGGGTGTGCCAATGTTCCAGAAAGGGACCTTTAAACCAAAAAATCTCACGTAGCCCTTAACGAATAATTATAATTTAATTAAACAACTTAAACAAATTATTTAACGAAAAGTAGGATGTTACAATTCCACCCCTTTATAAAAATTTCGTCCTCGAAATTTCTACATACCATGATTGAAAAGGTGTGGGTATGCTTCCATCATCTTACTCTCCAGCTCCCAGGTAGCACTTTCTTCAGTAGCTCCACTCCAAATAACTTTGACCAAAGGAATCTCCTTGTCTCTTAGCTGCTTCACCCTCCTATCCTCGACTCGAAGGGGTAGTACCTCAAAAGTCAAGTTCTCCTTCAACTGTATCTCATCGGGTACTATCACGTGACTAGGGTCATGGACATACTTTCTGAGTTGGGACACATGAAAGACACTGTGAAGGTTGGACAAGAACGATGGTAAGGCTATCTGGTAGGCGACTTCGCCGACTCTCTTTAAGATTTGGAACGGATCAATGAATCTAGGAGTAAGCTTCTTTGCTTTCATCACTCTACCAACCCCAGTTGTCGGGGTGACTCTCAAGGACACATGATCACCTTCCTGGAATTCGAGCGCCTTCCTCCTTTTGTCATGGTAGCTCTTTTGCCTACTTTATGCCACTCTCATCTTTTCCTGAATCATCCTTATCTTATCTGTTGTCTCCTGTACTATCTCTGGTCCTAACACCACATTATCACTAGGTTCATTCCAACACAAGGGTGTCCTACATCTCCTCCCATACAGAGCCTCAGAAGGTGCCATCCCGATACTGAAATGGAAGCTGTTGTTGTAGGTGAACTCTATCAGGGGCAAAAACTTATCCCAACTGCCTGACTGCTCTAACACACAAGCCCTCAACAAGTCCTCTAATGACTGGATGGTCCTCTCAGACTGCCCATCCGTCTGTGGGTGATACGCTGAACTAAGCCTAAGCTTTGTCCCTAAAGCATTTTGCAAACTATCCCAGAACCTAGAGGTAAACCTCGGGTGTCTATCTGATACTATGCTAGAGGGCACACCGTGAAGCCTAACTATCTCTCTGATGTATAGCCTAGCCAACTTCTCTAAAGGATACTCCATATTCATCGGAATGAAATGGGCAGACTTAGTCAATCTATCCACAGCAACCCATATAGCCTCAAAACCAGCTGGAGTCCTAGGGAGTCCAGACACAAAATCCATAGAGATGCTATCCCACTTCTATTCTGGGATGCTCAAAGGTTGCAACTTACCTGAAGGCTTTTGGTGTTCTATTTTGGCTTTCTGACACACTAAGCACGCATACACAAACTTAGCCACCTCCTTTTTCATCCTAGGCCACCAAAACATACGCTTAAGATCCTGATACATCTTGGTGGCACCTGGGTGCACACTCAATCCACTTCTATGTCCTTCCTCAAGGATCAACTTCCTAAGCTCAGGAACATCTGGTACACACACTCTATCCTCAAATCTCAAGATCCCATCACTTCCATCTCTAAAGCTAAGGTTTCTACCCTGAGCAAGCAATTCTCGCTGGTCTAACAGAAACTTATCCGACATCTGACCCTCTCTAATCCTATCCATCAAACTGTTGCTAACCTTCAAGGTTCCAAGCCTAATACTCATAGGAGTAAACTCACAAGCCAAACTAAGGTCTCTAAACTCCTCAATCAGTTCCATCTCCAACCATCAAAGCGGAGACATGCAAGACTTTCCTGCTAATGGCATCTTCCACTACATTGGCTTTTCCTGGGTGGTAGGTCAACTCAAAATCATAATCCTTAAGAAATTCCATCCGCCTACGCTGCCTCATATTTAATTACTTCTGGTCAAAGAGATATTTCAAACTCTTATGATCACTAAAGACCTCAAACCACAGCTCCTAACTCTAGATCAAGGGTAGGGTAGTTCTTCTCATGAGTTTTCAACTGCCTAGACGCGTAGGCCACTACCTTACCATCCTGCATCAACGCACCACCTAAACCTTGCTTAAAAGCATCGCAGTAAACTAAGAAAGGCTCACTAGGGTTTGGTAAAACTAACACTGGTGCTGATGTCAACCTATCCTTAAGAGTTTGGAAACTCTCCTCACACTTAGAGTCCCACACAAACAACTGTCCCTTCTTGGTGAGACCGGTCAAGGGTAAAGCTATCTTAGAGAAACCTTCTATAAACCACCTATAATACCCGGTTAACCCCAAGAAACTCCTAATCTCGGTCACTGACTTTGGCATTTCCCACTGGAGCACCAACTCAACCTTAGCTAGGTCAACTGCTATGCCATCCTTAGAGATGACATGCCCTAAAAAGCTCACCTCCTCTAACCAGAACTCACACTTAGACAACTTAGCATACAATTGCTTCTCCTTAAGGGTTTGCAAAAGAACCCTCAAGTGCTCCTCAAGTTCCTCCATGGTCTTGGAGTACACTAAGATGTCATCTATGAACACCACCACAAACTTATCCAAGTAAAGGTGAAAGGTCTTATTCATGTAGTCCATGAATACAGCAGGAGCATTGGTCACACCAAAGGGCATAACCAAGTACTCATAGTGACCATATCGCGTCCTAAACACTGTCTTCGGGATGTCCTCAGACTTAACCCGAATCTGATGGTATCCTAACCTCAAATCTATCTTAGAAAAGACGCAAGCGCCTATCAACTGGTCCATGAGATCATCAATTCTAAGGAGAGGATACCGGTTCTTAACGATCACCTTGTTGAGCTGCCGATAGTCGACACACAACCTTATACTGCCATCTTTCTTCTTCACCAACAACACAGGTGCTCCCCAAGGAGACACACTAGGCCTAATAAACTGCTTTTTCATCAGGTCCTCTATCTGTTCTTTTAACTTGGTTTGCTCTAGAGGAAACACTCTATAAGGGGCTATGGAGATTGGCCCGGTGCTAGGCACTAAGTCTATGGAGAACTCAACATCTCTCTCTGGGGGTAAGTCATAAACATCCCCCGGAAACACTTCAGGAAAATCCCGCACAACAGGCACACTTCCAACATCAAGAGGGCTCTTTAATTCCAGGGAAGCTAACATCATGTATACTTGGGCTTCGTCTTTCATCGAAGCTTTCATTTGGTTGGCAGAGAGAAAGGTCGGATCCCTAAACTCCGTAGGAGTGCCAAAGACTAAGGTCTTATCAAAACAGTTCAAAAGAACGTGGTTGGAAGATAACCGGTCCATACCAAGAATAACATCAAGGTCTTTCAAAGGTAGGCATACAAGATCAATAATGAAAGTCCTACCACTAATAACAATATGACAGTTCTATAACTTAAAGCATCATTGTCTATAACGAGTATAGACAATACAAACAACTAATGCAAACAAGAGCACACAACAGACTCACAACAGACTCATACCACGGCCTGATAAGATAGACTGGCTCCGATACCAATAAATGTGACACCCTTCTACCCCGCATGTTATAGATGTATTAAATGTAAATAATAATAATAAATCAAATACAGGTAAGAATTAAAACATGCATTCTCTTATTAAAAAGATTCAAGGGTAGAAAAGGTACCACATGAAACAGTTCTCAAACGCGGAAAAATAGTATTAAACCAATACTTAAAACAATAATGAAACATCATCATAAATATCCCAACCCCGATGTCACGATTCAGAGCTGGTACAACCATTCCGGGAAATCCTTGGAATACAACAGAAAACTAAAATAAAGATAAAAAACTAAACAGAAGGCCCTAACTATGAGTGGTGGCTCCTCAAAGTCACTCCTCTCCGGGCTGCTCGACATCCTCTGTATGAAACATACATGCCAAAAAAGAAAACACAGAAAGGGGAGTAAGGAAGCATGTAATCACAACACCATGGAAATAGAAATAAGATGACATACATCATGGCATGGCAACAGTCATAGTATACACTTACATACATAAATATGATCTCAACATTGTAAATCAACCCATATGCTATATGATGCAATGTAACTCTACTCCAATACTCCATCAATGCATTTGGAATTACATATCCACATTGGCCACTAAAGGCACCCACGCCGGCAGTTCACCAAACCATTGGTGAACCCCTTGGATAGCCAGCGCATCAAGCCACGGATGCCTCATCACGGGGGGCCATAGTTAACCAAACCTTGGGTGAACCAACCGTGGATGACCAGATCGCCGTACTCTAGGATGACCTCCCCTATGTTGAACTTCCTCCAACTAACATCTTCAATGCTATGCATGAACATTATCAACAAACAACAACAACCAACACCTCTGCTTGGGCCACTAAAGGCACCCAAGAATAACATCATCATCATTGGGCCACTAAAGGCATCCAATTATATCAACGCAATTGGGCAACTAAAGGCACCCAATTATATCAACTCAACATAGGACCACTAAAGGCATCCAATCAACTTAACTGGACCGCTAAAGGCATCCAATTATATCAACGTGCGGTAACCCCGAGGGCACCGACTTAACCAACTCATCATCTTAATTATTATAAAATTAAGTTATCTATCATTATCATTTGTTTGGTGTGTTACGCTATCATTATTGGGAACATTGGGGGTTAAAACCCCATTAAACCGTAAATCAATATTTCTGACCAGAGGGGTGGCACGACCGTGCTGCATGATGGCACGGGCATGCTCCCTCCTAAGTGTAACACGGGCGTGCTGCATATATAGCACAGGCGTGCTGCACTATGGCACGGACGTACTCTTAGGCTGCACGGCCATGCTCAAAGCGCGGCCATTTTCCAGAATTCAACTGGGAGCATGGGCATGCTCCCTGTTCAGCACGGCCGTGCTGATCGCGCGACATTGATGTTCTGGGCAGCGAAGAACAGGTTAATCATTTAACCAAAAATCCCTAACACTCTCAAAAAACATCCCTAGGTACATCACTAATCCATTAATATAAAAACTCACTCTTTATTAATTCATGTCTTATGAATTATTTTTGGGGAACAGCAGTCCTTTTATTATTTAACCAATTAAAATCCAAATTAACCAATTTTAGGGACATAGCATCAAGTTCATATCAAACAACCATTTAACAACAATTATGCTATGCATATACCATCAAAAATCCATTCAACAACAATGCATATAATAGCAACAACCAATTATAGCAACAGGCATATTAGCAGATAGCATACAATTAACCTCGGGGTCATGAGAACCCCTCATCTTACACTACCCCCACTGCCTAGTAATTAAACTATCCTTCTCCCCATACCAGGTTTGAAGGTTGTAGCAACAGTAGCCCCAAAAACGATTGGTCACGTCCTCACAAGCGGCTCAGTCCAAATCCAAGCCTTGGTCAACTAAAACATCAACCAATCAGTTTGTAATTCAAAAATCATGAAAAGAAACTAAGAAAAGAGAAGAACGTTACTTACAGGGCTGGCACAAGCGTACCAGGGGCTTACCAAAGGCCTCCAAAACTCCAAGAACACACCAAGGTTGATGGAGATCAGAAGCAAGGTGCTCTGGCTACACTGAGGTAGCAGCTGCCATCAAATGAGAGTTAAAATTGCTAACCCTCGGTTTCTGTGCGATAATATAATCTGTGCACATGGCACGGCCGTGCTCCCCTTTGGCACGGTCGTGCTGAAGTCAGCGTCAGCGAGAAGCGGTCCGCATGACTGGCACGGGTGTGCCAAACTTAGCGTCAGCGAGACACGGTTCGCACAACGGCATGAGCGTGCTGAATAATGGCACGACCATGCTGCCGAACGGCACGGCCGTGCTTGTGACTCAGCTGGTCACAAGACACGCTAAAACAGCACGGGCGTGCCAATGCTCCAGAAAGGGACTTTTAAACCAAAAAATCTCACTTAGCCCTTAACCAACAATTATAATTTAATTAAACAACTTAAACAAATTATTTAACGAAAAGCAGGGTGTTACACATCGGTTTGTGGGTGACAAGTAGATGAAAGGAGTAATTTGGTTCCAAGCTTGACCCACAAAGTTCTCCAAAAGTGACTAAGAAACTTAGTCTCTATCCGAGACAGTGCTTCTTATGATCCACTTATGTAGTCTAACTATTTCTCTAAAGAAAAGATTGGCTACATGACATGCATCGTCACTTTTATGGCATGGTATAAAATAGGCCATCTTGGAAAACATATCAACCATTACAAAAATGGAATCATTCCCACACCTAGTCCTTGGCAATCCCATAACAAAATCCATGGAAATGTATATCCAAGGGGAAGAAGGAGTAGGTAAGGAGTGTAAAGCCCATGTGGTTTACTCTTAGACTTAGCCTTCAAACATACAATGCATTTTTCACATATCTTTTGGACTTGTTTTTTCATTCCAGGCCAAAAGAAATGTTCATACAAAACCTCTAAAGTCTTTTGAACATCGAAGTGTCCTATGAGTCCCCCTTAGTGAGCATCTCTCACCAACAATTCTCTAATAGAATACTTTGGCACACAAAGTTTCTTATTTTTGAAAAGAAACCCATCATTTATAAAATAACCTGTATGTACCATGGCATCTACATGAGTGTATGTGTTAGAGAAGTCTGATCTTTAGGATACAATTCCTTTATGTGATCAAACCCAAGAAGTTTTGTTTCAAGGCTTGCAAGCAATGTAAATATCCTAGAGAGTGCATCGGCTACAACATTGTGTTTACCTTGTTTATGTTTAATCACATAGCGTAATTTTTCTATAAACTCCATCCATTTGGCATGCCTCTTGTTTAATTTTCCTTGCCCTTTTAAGTGCTTTAACAATTCATGATCGCTATGTATGAAAAATTCCTTAGGCAAGAGATAGTGTTGCCAAACTTTGAGACTTCTTACTAGGGCATAAAGCTCTTTATCATATGTTGAATAGTTCAATGATGCCCCAAAAAGCTTCTCACTAAAGTATGATATGGGGTGGCCTACTTGAAGCAAGACTGCCCCAAAGCCTACATTTGAAGTATCGCACTCTATCTCAAAAGACTGAACAAAATATGGAAGCGTGAGAATAGGTGCATTAGTGAGCTTTTGCTTGGGAATGTTAAAGGAATTTTGTTGGTCTTGGCCCCATTTGAAAGACACATTTTGCTTGAAGACTTCATTTAGAGGACTTGCCAAGGTACTAAAGTCCTTAACAAATCGCCTATAGAAGCTTGCCAGTCGATGGAAACTCCTAACATCTCCTACATTTTTAGGTGTTGGCCAACTTTGGATGGCCTTAATTTTTTTTTTTTTCGTTCGCACGTACACTTTGTGCACTTACAACAGAGCCCAAGAATACCACTTTGGTGGTGCAAAAAGTGCATTTTTCAAGGTTTGCAAAAATTTTTTCTTTCCTTAGTACTAACAAAACATTTTTCAAATGTTCAAGATGATTCTCTTGTGTTTTGCTATATACTAGGATGTCATCAAAATAGACTACTACAAATTTACCAAAAAATTTCCGAAGGATATTATTCATGAGCCTCATGAATGTATTTGGTGCACTGGTTAGACCAAAAGGCATCACAAGCCATTCATAAAGTCCATATTTGGTCTTAAATGCATTTTTACATTCATCTCATTCTCTTATTCTTATTTGATGATAGCCACTTCTTAGGTCAATTTTTGAAAATATGCAAGGCCCATGTAGCTCATCCAATAAGTCATCTAACCTTGGAATTGGATGCCTATATTTGATGGTTATGTTGTTTATGGATCTACAATCCGTACACATTCTCCAAGTACCATCTTTTTTAGGCACTAAAATTACAGGCATAGCACATGAAGAAAGTGACTTTCTAATTCATTGTTTTTCTAAAAGACCCTCAACTTGCCTTTGAATTTCTTTGGTTTCTTGAGGATTGCTCCTATAAGCCGGCCTATTAATAAACGAAGCACTTGGAATCAAGTCCATGTGGTGCTCAATCCCCCTCATAAGTTGTAAGCCTTCAGGAAGCTCTTTTGAAAACATATCTTTAAAAGTGTCCAAAAGAAACTCAAAGCAAGTAAGCAAAGAAAAAGGAATAGAATTTTCACAAACATCTTGGGAGTAAAGCAAATACATTGGTTGGTTGGCCAATAGTATTTTCTTTACTTCTTTTTCTTTCAAAAACATGCATTCCTTTCCAACCTCTTCTTTTAACTCTCGACCTTTTGTACCAAGTTGTGGCATCACACTACTAGTTTTCCCATTCAAGCTCCTGGCTTTTTCTTTGTTTTTTTTTTTTTGTGATGCAACTTCCTTTGTTTTTCATCTTGGCGTTTCTTTCAAGCTCTCTTTTTTCTCTCTTTTTGTTTTGATCCTCACTAATCTCTTTTGGAGAAAGAGGTAAACGAGTAAATTTTTTGTTGTGATGTTCAAAAGTAAACCTATTGGTATGACCATCATATGAGACTTTTCTATCATATTACCAAGATCTACCCAATAAGATGTGCCCGGCCTCCATAGGCACTGCATCACATAAAACTTTATCTTTATATGAACCAATGGCAAAACTCAACAAGACTTGTTGGCTCACCAAAAGCTCACCCTCTTCACTAAGCCATTGAAACCTATATGGCCTAGGATGTGGATTGGTTTGGAGACCAAGTTTGGTCACCAACCTTTGACTAGCTACGTTAGTGCAACTCCCTCCATCTATGATTAATGAACACAATTTTTCTTACACTATGCACCTTGTGTGAAAAATATTTTCCCTTTGACTTACCATCAATAAGGCAACTTCTAGTGGTTTTATCTCATTTTCTTGCTCACTTTCACTAGAAGATTCATTTGAAGATGATGCAGTAGTTACCTCACACTCATTGTTACTCCTAGAGATCATTGGTCTTTTGTTAGGAAATGAAGACGCAATGTGAGCTCTACCTTGGCATTTACAACATTTAATATCTCCAAACCTAGTCGAAGAAGGAGTAGAAGAAGTTGAGGGTTTTGAGTTAGAATTTGTTGCCTTTGGACCACTTTTACCCGCAACCTCCAAGAACTTGGAGGTGTCTCCCTCCTTCTTGTAATTGTCCTTCCACTATGAAGTATTGTTGAAGAATGGTTTATTGTAGGACTTCTTCCTATTCAATTGAGTTTCCACTTTGATTGCATGATGAACTAAGTCCTCCAACTCAACATAATGATAGAACTCCACCACATCTTGAATGTCTTGATTAAGGCCTCCCAAATATCTTGACATTGTAACTTCTCTATCTTCTTCAATATTTTCTCGAATCATGGTGACTTCCAACTCTTTGAATTATTCTTCTACACTTCTATTCCCTTGACTCAACCTTTGAAGCTTATGGTGTAGATCCCTGTTGTATTGAGATTGTACATATCATTTTATCATTATTCTAGTCATCTCTCTCCAAGTTGAAATAGATTCCTCACCATACTTTCTTCTCTCTTTACAAAGTTGATCCCACCAAATTAAAGCATAGTCACTAAATTCTAAGCTTGCTACCTTGACTTTATTTTCCTCACTATAGTGGTAACAAGAGAAAATTTGCTCTAATTTAGTTTCCCAATCTAAATACAACTGCGGATCACTTTTACCTTGAAACGAAGGAACCTTGATTTTGATTCCTTGAAGTTGATCCTCTCTGTCATGTCTTTTTCCTCTACGAGTTTCATCATCTCTTGGTCTCCACTTTCGAAACCTTCTATTACCATCCTCATTGTTATCCGAATGAGATGAATCCCAATCGTTGCTTGAGTCATAGTGCCTTGGTTCTTCTCTATGTTCTAACACTTCCAATCTTTCAAACAAATGCTCTATGTTACTTGTCATCCTATCAAGCTTTCGATTCAAACTTCTTGATCTTGGAGAAGGAGGAGGAGATGCCTCATTTTCATGATTATTTGGTAACGACATAGTGCAATTACAACTAAGTACACAATTACACTAATTACAAAAGAAGCACTACTTACAAAGAACAAAATTATTACAAATCAACAATGAATCAAATACAATTAAAGATTCAAAAGAAAAGAAAAGAAAATAAGCCCTTTCCGTTCGCTAAGTGTTTCACTCAAAGATTTTTAGTCGTGTTTGTAACTCTAAAGTCTTTTAAGCATATGATCTCTCTTGCCTTTTTCCACTCAAGAATTCCTCATGTAAGGATCTTTAAGTTGAAACAAAGATTCAAGAGATATTAATCCTAACCACTAGTGAGAAAGACTCAAAATGATCATCCAAAGAGATCAATAAAAGTGAAAACGGCAAATTACAAATCTCAAAGGAATTTAAAGACAATCTAAAAAGGCTAAAACAAAAAAGAACTACTCAAAGAGATGTCAAAGAATGACAATAAAGTAAAAATGTGTGATTTGATCAAGATTCCAAACCAAAATTTCGAATAAATTTCGGAGAGAAACCTCAAACCAAATGTGACCACTGTGCCAACCAATGATTGAGCACTTTTTTAGGGTGCATCAACCAAGTCTGAGCCGTGAATCATAAGAACAATTATATATCAAGTGTAATAATAAGCATAAGTGTGTGATCCAAACACAAAAAATTTTGATAATGGAAATCAATCACAATATTATGATAGCAACGAAGTGGCAAGTCCTTTTCTAAGCATATTGCATTCTGAGTTATTTTTTTAATTTTTGAAATTGCACTTTTGCCCTTGTTCTTTTTCTATTTACGATTTTGGCCCAATGGATATTTCAGATTTGGCTCTTTTTTCTTTTGTATTTATGAAACAGCCATTGACTTTTCCATAATTGCAAAACAATCCACGAAAATTTCAAGCAATTTCTAAAAATTAGAAACCATGATCTTTCATTCAAGTGGTTGGAAAACACATCAACTTCAGTTTTTGAATTTCATCAGGATCAAACAGGTTTCTAACAAGGATCACCAAGAACACTTGATGAACACCAAATTTGTGAAATTTGAATTTCATTCAAATTATGAACAAGTCACAAAGTAAGATGTATAGATCAATGCTTGATTTCTCCAATATGAACAACACAAACACAACTCAGCTTATGAACTAAGATCATCGAGGATCAATTAGCCATATGAAGAGGAACTGTGACGCCACTTTTTCGAGGGAAAGAAAAAAAAAATTGAAATTCAAGCCTGATCATCATTCAAAAATTCACAAATTCAAGAGCTAGATCCAAAACTAGATCAAATGAAACACCAATTACACTATCCAACACATAATTGAGCATCAATTAGCCATGAATGAATGTTGAATAACAAAGTTGGCGCCAATCTCAATTTCTATGAGATTCATATTTTTGGTCCAAATTTTCAACAATTCAAGTTCAAAGAACAAGCTCTAGATAACAATTGATATGACCTAGGATAGATCATAAAGATTTTAGGATCTTTCTTTGAATTTGATTTAAGAAAACAACTAGCAATTGAAAAACTATAAAGATCTAACATACAAATTGAATGTAAAGTGAGAATTCAATGAACCAAAAAGAGATGAAGAGAAGCAATTATACTACTATAGAACAAGAAAGCATTAACGTGAAAATGGAAAGGGATGAGGGATGAAGGCACCACAAGCTCAATTCATGGTGGAGGATTGGATGATAAGCCTTGAGGAGGATTCGCCACTAGAGTATTGGAACTCTAGATACAAATCTATGGTTCGACTCAAGAACCAAAACTAGAGGTGATTCTATCAACTCTCACAAGTCTCAAAATAGAAAAGTTTGCAAATGATTCATTAATTGTGAATTGAATTACAAAGAAGCCTTATATACATGTGAGCTTCTAGCTTCATGAATTATGAAGCTCCTATGTGTAACATCATCGAAAATAAAATAAATGGAGATTATAATATTAGGAAAATCAAAGAGTTTTTGGGAGGTTTATAATTCATGTTTTAGGCCCTTGAGGTAAATAAAAGTGATTAAAAATAATTAAAATTGGTTAAGTGTGATTTTTTGAGTGAAATTCACTTCTTGACACATGAGCACCCCCTTGCACATTTTTAGCACGCCCGTGCTCATGTGTAGTGTGCCCTTACTCGTGTCAGTATGCCCTTACTCGGGTAAGTACGACCGTGCTCAAGGGGAGCACGCCTGTGTCGGAAATCGTGAAAAAGTGACGCTGTTTAGCGCTCCCGTGCTCGACGTCAATAACGTAAAAACGCGAGGGTTTTAGAGGGGGAACGAGTGTAACTCTTATTTATACCATCTAATAACACCCTAATGTACTTAAAAACCCTCTTTACACCTTAAAACACTCTCTTGCTTGCCTTTGGGGATTGAAGAGCTTGGAGGAGGCGACTTTAGAAGAGAATGAGCCTAAAGAAGGAAGGAAGGGAAAGATTCTTGAGGAGCTTTCTTGACATGTTCGTGACAAACGCTTGGAGCTTCTTGGAGGTCTTCAAAAGGTGAGCAGAAATACTCTTTCTCACGCATTCCTTGGTGCAATTTGTCTTGGGGTTGAGATATGATTTCAAAACATGGTTTTTGAAAACGTTGTCTTGTGTTTGGTCAAATCCTAATTTCCAAATTTGGGGGTTTTCCTTATAATGCTCATACCATAAATTATATGATTAATCTTGTTTTTGATGACATGATATACATGCATATTTGGTACGTGACTTGGTTGATTGACATGCTCTATTTGAAATATATGATGATATATGTTATCTTGGCATGGTTAATTAACTGTTATATATGATGATTGTTGTGTGCTGCAATACCACCTATGATAGGGGTATCGAAAGTAACATCGCCAATGAATTTGGATGTCGAAAATATGAAATACCACCATGATGGGGTACCGAAAGCAACATCGCCACACGTTGAGATGTCGAAATGAGTAATACCACCAGTATACAATGGTTGGTATCGAAAATGAGTAATGTCACTAAAGAGAAGGTGACATCGAAATACCTTTTATGTGTAAAGGTATGCAATAGGATGTCATTGTTATGTGAAGTTTGATAGTCATATGACATTTGTATCATGTTGTGATGACAATGATGAATATTGGTTTGAATTGACATTATTATCTATTAATTATTATTTTGAAAATAGTTGGTACCATGGACAGTTTTTCCGGTTACCGCACCGGCTGAGAACAATGCTTTTGTGAAAATATTTTATAACTGTATTTCTGTTCACTGGGATTTTATATCTCATTAGTAGTATTGTTTTCAGAGCCTGAGGACGACCTTGTTGAGTAGTCAGACGCTTGAAGACTATCTCTTTAGTTTTAGAGCTTGGTTAGTATTGTATGGCATATGCCAGGAGAACCTTTATTATCGTTTAGTTATTTTCTTATGCGAGATGTAATAGGCGCCCGGTTTTGAGGCTTTTGAAGTTATTATCTTATTTCGGTTTTGGATTGATGTAAACAAATATTTTGGATTATTATTATATTAAGTATTTATTCAGTATTTATTAAGAAAATTTTTATTTACCTTGTTTTATTTAAATATTTATTTTGAGTTACTGATGTAACAAAGGGCGTTACACTATGCGCTACTTCCTAGCTAATGGCCGAATAGACCTTCTTGTTATGAGTCTAGTTGGCCCTATCTTTCTAAGCCCAAATGCTATGCTATCCTAAAAGTGCTTATTTGTAAAAGGACTTTTATTACAATTTCCTAAGTACTTTTATAACAATTTCCTATAAGCTAAAGGGTCTTGAATTCAATCAATAGGAGGTTACAAGTAGATTCCTCTTCAATTGGATGCTTCCAAGTCAACTGGTTGACCACGATCCTTTGTTAAGCTTCTTGGACCTTCCTTTGCCTTGAACGGGTCATTGATCCTTGAATGCCCTCCAAGCTTGGGACTTGATGCCCTTGATAGCCATGATCATATCAGAAAATATTGCAAATTTCACAATAATTTCGGTCATATAATTGATGAATGTATGCATTTCAGGGACATCATTGAGAAGGCATTGATAGAAGGAAGATTGAAAATCGGTGAGAAAAAAGAGATGGATATGAAAATCGATACCAAGCCATTTGGTAATGAAGTAGCAAATGCTGAATGCCAGGTGCTTTTGAGCATTGGTATGGTCAATATTAGGACTGGTCAACAAGTGGAGACAGATTTGGCAAAATATACTGAGATCTACCCAATGCCAGGAGAGAGGATATAAGATTTTTTGGTCCGAAAGCAATCAACTGAACTAATGAAAGTATGCCCAAGATGTGAGGCCTTTTATGATGACTTAGCAGCACAAGAGGCCAAGGAACAAAAGGTTCCATGATATCACCCTAAAGCCAAATCTGAATCCTATGAACCTAACTCATATCAAGTCTTATCACGCAAGGAACAACCAAGAGGAGACATGATATACCCCCAAGTGGGAGCAACTCTTTTTGCAACCGACGAGTTGGTTTTCATCGACATTCTCGTTATCCACCTTGATGACCATGGGAAAAACAAAAGCCAAGTTATGGTACAGGAGGGTGGATTAGTGTATCTCCAAGAGAGTCAATTGGTGTAACACCCCCCTCACGGGTGCTACATACTCGGATTCTAATGCGGGAATAAATCAAGAAAATAAAACGCTAGTTGCTTTCGAAAAGTACTTTAATTAAGTAGTTATGTTCGAAAACGCAGTTCTAATAATTTTCTGCATGCATAGGCAATACAAACTCAAGATGAAGAAATAAACTTCATATCACACGTTGATATTCACTGTTCATAAAAACATAAACATAACATAAAACCTGGTCTAATATATAACATATTACAGACTTAGAAATAAGTTCAACATATGTGCAGTAATATAATATAAGACTGCTCAAAGCAAAAGACTCCTAAGTTGGTAGGCTAAAAGTAGCCATTGGGGTACAACCCAACGTCAACTTCATCAGAACGCTCCGTCATCCGAGCAACATCTGTACATGTGTTCCAAAACACAATAGGGTGTCCAACATGTACAGGCAAAGGTGAGATACTCATATAAAGTTTATCACGATAGCCGCACAGGCGACAAACAGCATAAAAACAGTTATGTGAACAATTATTTATATAATACAGCACAACATCTCAAACACTATCATCAGTTATAATAATGCATGAGACTTCAATATCATCTTTCTAATTCATGTACTCCGAAGATTCTAACTTCCCAACATCGAGCGATAGGCCGTAGTAACACCCGTAACACAATTGTCCTCATGAGTCGGCCTCTCTATTTAGGTCCGAACTCCAATTGTTCTAGGGTACCACGTCATAACCATATCTTGAATATGCCAGTCTCTGATCGAGTTCATTCGTGTTTGGCAGCCGATTTACCACGGCACGGGGTTGCTACGTCCCAACCACTTGTGGGATCTCGAACACAGAATGCCCCTATAGATCTAATGGTCTTGACTGATTAAATTCTCAACTACTAGAGTTGTAGCTCGGTTTCAAATGGCACGTCTGCCGGTTCATGCATGTACACAGAAAGTTTTCTGTTTTCTTTGCGTTCATTCTTTCAAATGTCGAGACATAAAGTTCACGACTCGTTTCAAAAGGCATTAAGCCCGCTCAAATAAAAAACACGGGACACGAAGTCCGAGTGCTCAATCCACAAAACACTAGCCCCGACGTCTCGGCCACTAGGTTTGGGCTCATCTCAAAGGTTCATCATATTTCTTTTGGTTTCGTGTTTTCTCAAAACAACTTTGGAAAACAAAACACGTTCATTGTTCTTGAAACAAAACATTTCTTTATCAAAGGAAACATTTTCTGGGAAAAACACCTTTCTTGAAAACAAAACCGTTTTCTAAGGTTTCATGACTTTTTAAAACACTTTACTGAACAAAACACATTTTGCATGAATTTTCACAAAACCACTTTTTACCTTTCAAAAGAACATACTTTTCAAAAAGGAAACTTAACTTTTCTTGAAAAGCAACACATTTTCCAAAAACCACTTTTTGATTCCAAACCACGGTTTTCAAAACTTTGATTTCGGTTTCGAGTCTTTTAATAATTTTCGAGACATAGCCAGTCCTATGCTCATCCAGGATATATATATATATATATATATATATATATATATATATATATATATATATATATATATATATATATATATATGTAT
This sequence comes from Ammopiptanthus mongolicus, assembly GCA_039655645.1. Taxonomy (NCBI): domain Eukaryota; kingdom Viridiplantae; phylum Streptophyta; class Magnoliopsida; order Fabales; family Fabaceae; genus Ammopiptanthus; species Ammopiptanthus mongolicus. The sequence goes on along the minus strand of CM077348.1, from coordinate 75,210,376 downwards.
ATCTACAGTTCAATATCACAATAATATCAATCAAGGCATCCATGCCATAAATTATCAACAAGTGTGCAATTATGTTCCATTAAGTAAAACAATTCCATACATCATTCAAACTCATCTCCAATTCAATAATCAAGTCATCATAATACATATACCAAACATGCACTATGAAGCTACCAAACTTAAATGACTACCTCTCTTTACCTCACAAAGAAGCTCAATCCAAATTCGATCGGTTCTCGGCTCCGGTTCCGATATCGTTCGCGTCGCCTAAGACAATCAAACACAATTCAATTCAAACAACAAATAAACATCAATCTATAACATCAAAACATAAATTTCCTTCCCTTAAAAGGTATAGGGTTCGGCTATGAAAGGGTAAAAAGGCTAGGGATCTCATTTGGTTCCAAACTTTTGGATGGTTGGTTCATAAGCTTTGTTAACACTAATACAAGTCCTATGACTCAAAAATGTGAAACAAAACTCATGGATTTTTCTCATGAAGCTCTCGGCCTCTTTGGGCAAACTAGGCTAGGAATTGATTTGGTTTTCCATCACTCGGATTCAAGAACACTAGGAAAGCTAAGGATGGAATCAAGAGTTAGAAATCGAAAATACTATTCACTCATGAACATAGGGTTCGGACATATTGGGGTTAATGAGCTAGGATGATAATTGAATCATAAGCTCTTGGGTTTAGGTAGAGAATGATGAGGTGAGTTCATAGAAATTGGTTTCACATCAAAAGGATTTTTCTACAATTTCCTATAGATTTTCAAACTTTTGGATCTAAGAATGAGTTTCATGAAAATGGAGTTTTGATCTTGAGATTGAGAGAGATTCAAGAAGCTAGGAGATCATAGAATTAATCTTACCTTAGAATGGAGGAAGATTGGTCAAAGATTCAAGGGTTTTCTTCAAAGATTCAAGGATTTCTCAAGGTTTCAATGGAGGTTTCTCTCAAAGGAAGAAGATGAAGTTCCTGGCTCTCAAGGGGGGCTGTTGGTGCGTGGAATGGGAGCTGAGAAGGAGCTGTCCAGCCTTCTAATAAGTCACTAAAGGGCAAAATGGTCATTTTGCCAAAAGGGTAAAAGACTAAGGTTAGGGGTATTTTGGTAATTTCACGTCCAGATTTTCCCGATCGTCATGACGACTCTGGCATGCTCTCCCAAGTGAGTTGACATGATGTGATATCAAGATTATCCGTTGTCGGGTCCTGATAAGTCCATACGCGGCTCCGTTCTCCTCCTGATTGAAGCTTTCGCTCGAACGGAGGTCAGGAAGTGATTTTTTTGAAATTTTTGTGAAATTTAACCAAAACGTAGAGAATCAAATTCTAAGACTTACTGCCTCGTTCACAGGTCCATCTGAGGTATCCTAAGCAGTAAAATCATACTGTCAGTGCAAAAACGCAGACCGGACTCCGTTTGAGTTTTCGACTCAAAACTTAATCGTAGCTTCCTACGATATCGTTGAGCATGATTATGGTCTTGGAATATTTTATTTACATTCCTAAGACCTCGAATAAAATATAAGTTCATAAATACTGATTAATTAGGAAAACTCGAAAATCAGGGTGTTACAATTGGCAGTAATAAGACTCCTGGAGGACTAGCAAAGAGGGTCAAGACATGGGTACCACCTGTGCCTGCGGATGTTAATAAGTGGGTACGAAACTCCACAATGGCGAACCACCCTGAGCTTCAACAGAAAGGGAAGGCCATGAAGGAAAAAATCCAGGTAAACACGGCATTCTGGAATGAGGACTACAAACATGGGAAGTTAGCAACGCAAAACAAACAAGGTGGTCAATCACAGTGTCCGGTTCATCTAGTCGACCACCTATGTCAAAAAGCCAGAAGAAACGATTGCAAAGTTTAAGATAAGGATTGTTTGGTGTAACGCCTGAGGCTGACGAGGGCGGGGAGTGATCGCTGGTGCATGAGGCACGGACAAGGAGCTGCTCCTGGCAGGCTTCTAGGCAAAAGGATACATGAATGAACCGAATTAACATCGGAATGAGATGGATCCTGAGGCTGTGCAAGTATGGGACTGTACAATTGAAGGAAGGCTTATAAAAATTGATTGGTAATACTTATACCAACAAGATTCATCTTCTTTTCGGGAGCCCAGAACATAAGAACTCCATAGTTAAGTGTGCTTGACTTGGAGCACTTGTGGGATGGATGACCTTCTAGGAAGTTTCCCAGAAAGCGTGTGAGTGAGGACAAAGCACGCTGAAAAAATCCGTGTTGGTTGGTGGGGACAGTCGACAATCCTGAAAGCATTCCGGGGCATTACAAATGGTATCAGAGCGGACCTCTCCCAGTACAATGTGGTTCAGGGATGAACCAGGCGGAAACTGGTGGGCATGTAACGCCTGAGGCTGACGAGGGCGGGGAGTGATCGCCGGTGCATGAGGCACGGACAAGGAGCGGCTCCTGGCAGGCTTCTAGGCAACGGGACACATGAATGAACCGAATTCACATCGAAATGAGAGGGATCGTGAGGCTGTGCAGGTATGAGACTGTACAGTTGAAAGATGGCTTATAAGAATTGAATTACCACCTATACCAATAAGATGCATCTTATTTTCGGGAGCCCAGAACATAAGAACTCCATAGTTAAGCGTGCTTGACTTGAAGCACTTGTGGGATGGGTGACCTTCTGGGAAGTTTCCCAGAAAGCATGTGAGTGAGGATAAAGCACGCTGAAAAGACCCGTGTTGGTTTGTGGGGAGAGTCGGCAATCCTGAAAGCAGTCCGGGGCATTACATTTGGTAGCAACCAGAGAAGAAATCTCAGAAGGTCAAGACGGCGGCAAATTGAAGAGTCTGGTGATAAAGGAAGCATCTCACACATAGAATGCTGACTGTCGATTCAATGATCAACTCAAATACGTTGAGCAAGAAAAAGCTCAAGAAATAAAGGCCCCGCCGTCCAAGTCGACTGGAAGATGGCCTCTAGGTTTGGTTGCTATTGAAGAGATTGCCAATAAAGCAAAAAGACAACAAATCGAAGAAGATATAATGATGGAAGATTTTAGTCATATTGAATTCAAGCCTGAGTGCAGTTTGACAGATAGAGATTTGTCATTTGATGAAGTAATAGAAGCACTAAACGATTCAAGTGACACGATAAATATCAATAAAGATGGTCCAGACTTGGATATCAACGATCAGGAAGAAGACTTTGCAGACATCATCATGGCCACGGTGAACACTGATGTGGGATATGTTGGGCCATTAGAAGAGGTGTCTGATGGGAATGACGATTTGAGAGAACACCTCAAAATAGGAACTCACTTGGATGAAGAACCGTCTGATAAAGATGAATTGTTGGTAAAAATGAAGATGAATGTTTCTCTCATCTCGGTACTCCAAGTCGAATATGAAGGATATCATGAGGTTGATTATGACGGAGATAATGAAGAGAAATTGGATGAGCCAAGCTTGGGGTTTTGACCAAGAAAACTTAGTATAGTATATGATGATGTGGGTCAATTAGAAAGGCCAACAGAGGCGCAAAAGACTCATTTGAAACCGTTACATGTAAAAGCTATAATCAACGGAAAACCCACAAACAGAGTGCTCGTTGATGGGGGTGCAGCGATCAATTTGATGCCAAGAGCTATGTTGAAGAAACTTGGAAAAGATGAGTCAGATTTAATTGAAACAGAGATGATAGTTACCGACTTCAGTGGCAAAATATCACCATCAGAAAGAGTTATAATGCTGAATATACAAGTTGGTACAGTCGAAAGAATGACTTTGTTTATAGTTATACCCACTAAGTTGAGCTATAATTTATTGTTGGGTCGAGACCTGATTCATGTTATTGGTGCCATACCATCAACTGTCCATTAGAAGGTGATATTGTGGAATACAGAAGGAAATGTAGAAATAGTGGAAGCTGGCGATAGCCCATGCTACATGCAACTAATTCTTGTTTATTTCAAAATGTATGCACCCAATGTAAAACAAATTACACCTACAGATGGTGTTATTGACAAAGAAGCGTTGGAAGCATGTTTGTTAGATCAATTTGGCGTATGATTCGTAAACTAGGCCGATAAAAACTCGGCCACCAATTCGTCATGATGGTCGAAAGCCAATTAAGAATATTGTCGGCCTACTTGGCCGACAAAGAAGTACACCACACTGAAGGTGTATTGGATGATTGTATTGTCGACGACGGCCATTTGGGATTTGAAATAGGGGCCGATAAAAAGGAAAAATATTGAAGTTGAAGATCCTCAGGAAGATATTGACTTAGGCAATGATAAGGATAAACGAATTATCTTTATAAGTTCATGTCTGCCAGAGGGATTCAAAAAGAAACTTGTCGCATTACTTAGGGAGTACAAAGATTGTTTTGCCCGGGATTAAAGTGAGATGCCAGGTTTGAACAAAGATCTCGTCGAGCACAGTTGCCACTAAAAGAGGGATTCAAGCCTGTAAAACAAGCGAACTGGAAGTTTGCCCCAGAAGTAGTACTTAGAATCAAAGAGGAGGTCGAAAGGTTGCTCAAAGCTAACTTCATCAGAAAAATGATAAATTAAGGGTATACATCGACTTTAGGAATTTAAATTATGCTACTCCTAAAGACGAATATCCTATGCCCATAGTAGACATGTTAGTTGAAGTTGTGTCTGGGCACGATATTCTATGTTGTATGGATGGCCATGCAGGTTATAACCAAATTTTTATAGCCGAGGCGGACGTGTTGAAGATTGCCTTCAAATGCCCAGGTGCAATTGGGACATATGAATGGCTGGTCATGCCTTTAGGTTTAAATAAGGCAGGGGCCACATACCAAAGAACAATGAATTTTATTTTCCATGATGTCATTGGAAAACTCATGGAAGTATATATTGACAACATGGTTATCAAGTCAAAGGCCAAAGATTACCATCTGGAACATCTAAGGCAAGCATTTGAAAGAATGAGAAAACATAGCCTCAAGATGATTCTAGAAAAGTGCAGCTTTGGAGTGTCGGCAACCAAGTTCTTGGGTTTCTTGGTTCACAAGAAGGGAATTGAAGTAGACAAGAACAAAGACAAGGCTGTGATGTTGCGCCGACAAACAAGAAGGAATTACAATCCTTTTTACGAAAGGTGAACTTCTTGAGAAGATTCATATCCAACTTCTTGGGTAGAACCGTAATATTTGCACCTCTGGTCAAGTTAAAGGCCGAACAAGAATTTGTGTGTGACCTTTGCCACCAAGAAGCTTTCTACCAAATAAAACAATATTTGACAAATTCTCTGGTCATGATGCCACCAGTGCCTCGTTGACCACTGAAGTTGTAGATATAAGTGTTAGAAAATACTATAGGATGTCTATTGGCCCAAGATGACGAAAATAACATTGAAAGGGCTGTAACATCCCGATTTTCTTAATCTTTTAATTAATCAGTATTTAAGTAATTTTATTTTATTTGAGGGTCTATAAAATTTAATAAAATATTCCGAGACCATAGTCACACTCTACGCCATCGTAGGAGGCTATGGTTAAGTTTTGGGCCGAAAACTCAAACGAAGCCCGATCTATGTTTTTTCGGATGACAGTGTTTTTCTACTATCAAGACCCCATTTTGACTAACAGTCAGAACCATTAATCTTAAAATTCAATCCTCTACCTTTTTGCTAAAATGTGTCCTGACGTCCAAAAATATAAATAATATTTTATATTCGGACCGAAAATCGATCGGGTAGACGATTCGAGCTGTCTTAGGGTTTTTCGAGAACCTTGAGCCAATGATTTTCATACCAGGGCCATGTTAAATCATTTGGGGACTCCTACCAGTGTCGTGAGTTTTTTTCAAATGTCGGGATGTGAATTGACCAAATTGCCCTTGGTTAGTTTTTACTAATTACCTTTTACCATTCTTTTTACTATGACTTAAGCCTTAAGTCTACCAATTAAATACCCTATTCTTCACCCTCACTCTCTCATTTTTTTCAGCAGAACAGCCCCCCTTCAACCCATCTTCTTCCTTTTCTCTTATTTCTCTTCTTTCTTTTTTCTTTCTCACCTTTTTTTCTCCATTTTTGGAGCTTAAATCCTTAAGATTTTGTGAGGCAATCTTCACCAAACTTGAAGTAGATCATCATAGGAGGTAGAATCTCATCTCTATCTCTCTTTATCTCCCATTTATCTCCCCAAAATTTCATGAGTAGAGGAGTTAGGGTTTTTATCCCTAAATCTTCAAAAATCCATGAAAAATTATAGAAAAATCATTTTGATACCAAACCAATTTCTATGGCCTAGGTTCATGACATACTTGCATGATCCAAGATATTAGAGCCAAGAAATCTCTCTAGCTATTTTTTTGAGAGAGAGGCTGTAACACCCCGATTTTCGAGTTTTCCTAATTAATCAGTATTTATGAACTTATATTTTATTCAAGGTCTTAGGAATGGAAATAAAATATTCCGAGACCATAGTCATGCTCAGCGATATCGTAGGAAGCTACGATTAAGTTTTGAGTCGAAAACTCAAACGGAGTCCGGTCTGCGTTTTTACACTGACAGTATGATTTTACTGCTCAGAAGACCTCAGATGGACCTGTGAACGAGATAGTAAGTCTTAGAATTCGATTCTCTACGTTTTGGTTAAATTTCGCAAAAATTTCAAAAAAATCATTTCCTAACCTCCGTTCGAGCGAAATCTTCAATCGGGTGGAGAACGGAGCCGCGTATGGACTTACCAGGACCCGACAACGGATAATATGGATATCACATCATGTCAACTCACTTGGGAGAGCATGCCAGAGTCGTCATGACGATCGGGAATTTCAGGACGCGAAATTACCAAAATACCCCTAACTTAAGTCTTTTCATCTTTTACCATTTTACCCTTTGAACCAAATGACCTTTTTACCCTTAATGAACCTTTTAGAAGGCTGACCAGCCCTTTCACAGCCCCTTTATCACGCAGCCAGCCCCTCTTGAAGAGCCAAGAACACTTCATCTTCTTCCTCCATGAAAACCTCCATTGAATCCTTGAGAAAACCTTGAAAGCTTGTTGAAATCACTTGATTTCTTGACCAATCTTCATCCATTTTAAGGTAAGATCACTTCTATGGTCTCATATCTTCTTGAATCTCTTTCAATATCAAGATCAAAACTCCATTTTCATGAAACTCATTCTTAGATCCAAAACTTTGAAAATCCATAGGAAATTGTAGGAAAATCCTTTGGAGGTGAAACCAAGTTCTTTGAACTCACCTCATCACCCTCTATCTAAACCCAAGAGCTCGTGATCCAAGTCTCATCCTAGCCCTAAAACCCCAAAGTGGCCGAACCCTAAGAGTGATGATGAATAGTGTTTTTCATCAAATTTTTGATTTCTAAAGTGTCCTTGAATCCAAGTGATGGAAAACCAAATCAATTCCTAGCCTAAATTGCCCTATATGGCCGAGAGCTTCATGGGGAAAATCCATGAGTTATGTTTCACATTTTTGAGTCATGGGACTTGAAATGGTGTTAGCTAAGTTCATGAACCAACCATCCAAAAATTTGGAACCAAATGAGATCCCTAACCGTTTTTACCTTTCATGGCCGAACCCTATACCTTTTAGGGGAAGGAAAACTTGTGTTCTTATGTTATAGATTGATGTTGATTTGTTGTTTGAATTGAATTGTGTTTGATTGTTTTAGGCGACGCGAACGGAACCGGAGCCGGAGCCGAGAACCGATCGAGTTTGCATTGAACTTCTTTTGTGAGGTAAAGGGAGGTAGTCATTTAAGTTTGAGTAGCTTCATAGTGCATGTTTGATATATGTGTTATGATGTCTTGATTGATGATTTAGAGATGAGTTTGAATGATGTATATGTATACTTATATCCTGGATTGATTGGATGTTAAGTGTTGTGCATAATTGCTACTCGATATAACTGTGGCATGGATGCCTTGAGTGATATCATTGTGATATTAGATTGTTGATATATATCTATACATATATTTATATCCTGGATGAGCATAGGACTGGCTATGTCTCGATAATTGTTAAAAGACTCGAAATCCTAAATCTATGTTTTGAAAACCGTGTTTGAAATTAAAAAGTGATTTTTGGGAAAACGTGTTGCTTTTTCAAGAAAAGTTGTCTTTCTTGTTGAAAAGTATTTTCTTTTGAAAAGTAAAAAGTGGTTTTGTGAAAAGTCGTGCAAATCGTGTTTTATTTCGGAAAAGCGTTTTAAAAAGACGTGAAACCTTAGAAAGCGGTTTTTGTTTTCAAGAAAGGTGTTTTTCACGGAAAAATGTTCTCTTGATCAAAAAGGATGTTTTGTTTCAAGAAAACCAAAGTATGTTTTGTTTTCCAAAGTGTTTTGAGAAAATGAAACCAAAAGAAAAATGATGAACATTTGAGACGAACCCGAACCTAGTGGCCGAGACGTCGGGGCTAGTGTTTTGTGGATTGAGCACTTGGACTTCGTGTCCTGTGTTTTTGATTTGAGTGGGCTTAATGCCTTTTTGAAACGAGTCGTGGACTTTATGTCTCGACATTTGAAAGAATGAACGCAAAGAAAACAGAAAACCTTCTGTGAACATACATGAACCGGCAGACGTGCCATTTGAAACCGAGCTACAACTCTAGTAGTTGAGAATAAAATCAGTCAAGACCACTAGGTCTATAGGGGCATTCTGTGTTCGAGATCCCACAAGTGGCCGGTGGCGTAGCAACCCCGTGCCGTGGTAAATCGGCTGCCAAACACGAATGAACTCGATCAGAGACTGGCGTATTCAGGATACGGTTATGACGTGGTACCCTGGAACAATTGGAGTTCGGACCTAAATAGAGAGGCCGACTCATGAGAACAATTGTGTTACGGGTGTTACTACGGCCTATCGCTCGATGTTGGGAAGTTAGAATCTCCGGAGTACATGAATTAGAAAGATGATATTGAAGTCTCATGCATTATTATAACTGATGATAGTGTTTGGGATGTTGTACTGTATTATATAAATAACTGTTCATATAACTGTATTTATCTGTGGATGCTTATACTGCTGTTTGTCGCTTGTGCGGCTATCGTGATAACTTTATATGAGTATCTCACCTTTGCCTGTACATGTTGGACACCTTGTTGTGTTTTTGGAACACATGTACAGATGTTGATCATAGGTCCCCGCGGAGACGTGAGGACTCGGACGATGGAAACTTTTGAAGGAGCCGACGTTGGGTTGTACCCCAATGGCTACTTTTAGCCGACCAGCTTAGGAGTCTTTTGTTTTTGAGCAGGCTTATATTATATTATTGCATACATGTTGAATTATTTCTAAGTCTGTAATATGTTATACATTAGACCAGATTTTACGTTATGCTTATGTTTTTATGAACAGTGAATATCAACGTGTGATGTGAAAATTATTTCTTCGTCTTGAGTTGTTTGCCTATGCATGCAGAAAATTTTTTTTGAACCGCGTTTTCGAACATAGTTACTTAATTAAAGTATTTTCCGAAAGCAACCAGCGTTTTATTTTCTTGATTTATTCCGCTTAGAGTCCGTGTACGTAGCACCCGCGAGGGGGGTGTTACAGAGGCTGAAACCCCTTATTGTGTAGGGTAGGCCGAAACCCCTTATCCAAGAAATGAGAATTTTTGGAGCTCCCTAGCTATTTTTCATTCAATAGGACCGAACCCTAGGGGTAGTGCAGTAGGAGAAATCTTTACTTTTTGAGCTAATGCCTTCATTAGTTATGTTTAGGAATACCTAAGGATCATTGATCCAAAAGTTAGGAATTGTTAGACATCCCTAGCCTAATTAATTAAATAGGGGCAGTAGCTAATCCTAAGGAATTAGGGAGTTTTTGATTCAATTGTATTAATTTCTGGTTGTGTTCTGCTGTATGGAATCGGACAGGACTCGAACATCCGACAGCGCACCCGACTGACTGTTGCGGGGTCATACCCGGAGCTGCAGTGAACTTTTCCAAGGTGGGGAGAAAGAACTAATATCGTCGGGAATGCTAGCTTAGTGTGTGTGTGTGTCTATATATATATATATATATATATATCTGTGTCGGAGAACCCTTAAACCCTACTAGAGTTTGAGCCCTGGATAAAGTGCCTGGACCCTAGGTGTGGGTACTTTTGGGCTATCACCACTAAGTTGATATTATAAATGATGTGATTGATCGAGGTTGCTGTGTTGATTTATTTAATTGATTATCTGTTTATCTGTTGTGTTGAACTGCCTGTGTGATTTGCTGCTATTCGATTTTTATGATGATATCTGCCTTGTGAATTACTGTTGTAATGTTATTGTGGTTTGACTGGTGGTTGAGTGTTGATGAGAGAATGGTGAGTGATGATGCTGTTCGGGTTGATATCGTTGTGGTCCCGACCGTGGAGCTGTGGCTCGTAGACGCAAGGCGTCGTGATTCTGATGCTGACGTGATGTTGATGATGATGTGATGTTGATGTTGATGTGATGCGATGTGTCGTGGTCATGGACGAGTGTTTAGGCGTGACGTTCCGATATCAACCTGCGATGGATGTTTGTTGCATTTTCATATCAGTTCATACCACAGCATTTGGTCCCAAAGGGGGATGTCCAATTGGGGACGTTACTTGAAATCCCGAGGCGGGATGTGATGTGATGTGATGTGATCCTGACGGGGATGTCCAACTGGGGACTTGATGTATCGGCCGATATGCATATAGGGAAGTCAGCATATACATAGGGACTAGTATCCCTCTTATAGGCTTATTTGAGAGAATGATGCTTGAGATGATTATGATGGGTGACTTAAGAGATGGATGAGGTTGTGTTATATATGTTATCTGTGTTGTGTGATGTATATATATATGTTGTACTGATGCCCCTCTCCCATATTTGGTGATATATGTTTCTTATCTCCCTTTATTTTCTGTATGTGTTGCCCTTCTTTAATGGGAAGATCCCGAAGAGGAACCAGCTGCTGAGGAACTGGACGGCATTCCGTACGAGCCTGACGCCGGAGGACGGGCCACGGACCCTAGCCTCGAGAGGTTGGGCAATGATCGTGATTTGCCGGAGAGCTATCTCTTGGCCTATCTCTCGTACTTTTATTTTGGTTTGTAATAATATACTCTGTATGTACTACTTTAATACTGTAGTCCTACTGATGGGGCCATGATGTATGTGATATATTTCTTTATATTTAAAGCTGTGTACTCTGAGGCGTAGCGTGCCGTAAATCGTTTTGCTTCCGCGCTAAATTTTCCGCTTCGCTTCGTATTTATAAGGCGCGCTAAAGTTTATAATGCGATTAAGGTTAGTTAATATCTTAGGTTCTACTGATGGGACGGCGGGTCGTCTCAAGGGCCGTGTAGTATCTTAGTAGAGTATTGAATGATGCTGAAAAAAGATATAGTGCTATAGAAAAATTATGTTTAGCATTATAATTTTCATATACGAAGCTCAAATAGCATATGATGCCTTGCAATGTATTGATTATCAAAAAAACAAACATAATAAAGTACTTGTTGTTGAAATCAATTCTTAATGGACGCATTGGAAAATGGACAATTGTGTTATCTGAATTTTCTCTACAATATGTTCCAGCCAAAGCTTTCAAAGGCCGGGCAATCGCTGATTTCCTAGTTGAACATCCTGGTTTGGAAATAGAAAATGTAAATTCCGTCGGATTAAAGCTCTGACGACTTTACTTCGATGGCTCAAGGCATCAGGGAGGAATTGGGTGGGAGTTTTGTCTGTAACTCCCCAAGGTAATCCAACTAAGTTCATGTTTGAACTCAAGTATTCTTGTTCAAACAATGAGGTTGAATAAGAAGCCTTAATTGTCGGATTATAAATACTGATAGAAACAAAAGCACAAAATATACATATCTTAGTGGATTATCAATTAGTTATTAAACAACTTACACAACAATACAAATGTGTCAATTACAATTTGACTAAGTATTGTATTGTGGCAAGTAAACTAATGAAAACGTTTGACAAAGTTATCCACAAACACATCCCTAGAGAATTAAATCAAGAGGCTAATGAGCTAGCATAAATTGCCTCTGGTTATAAAGTATCCAGTAAGGTTTTGTCGAGCCTGATAGAAATTAGAGAACTCCTATATCCATTAAATGAAAGAAATGTTTTACTAAATGACGTATTAGCACCAAATGACTGGAGGGCACCAATAATTGAATATTTGGAGAATCCATGTCTTGACGTAGATAGGAAACTCAAATATAAAGTGCTGAAATTTGTAATGCAAGGAGGTCTTTTGCATAAGAGACTTGTCAACAGAATTTTAGCCCTATGTCTGGGAGAGATAGACGCATATTTGGCCTTATCAGAAGTCCATGAAAGGATTTGTGGAGCACATCAAGCAGGAGAAAAAAATGAAGTGGATCCTTCAACGATATAAATACTATTGGCATACACTAGTCAGGGATTGTATTTTATTTGCCAAGTCTTGTGAGGAATGTCAGATACATGGTCATATACAGAATATCCCAGCTAGTGAATTACATTCAATCGTTAAATTATGGCCATTTAGAGGATGGGCTTTGGATTTGATAGGTTAAATACACCCTATTTCGTCGAAAGGGAACCAATATATATTGGTTGGGGTAGATTACTTTACAAAATGGGTGGAAACCATTCTTTTAAAAAATGTAACCCAACAAGAGGTTATTTATTTTATTGAAAATCACATAGTTTGTTGGTTTGAAATACCACAAACTTTGACAACAGATCAAGGGACAATCTTCATCGGACGAAAAGTTGTTGAATACGCTGATTCCAGGGAAATCAAAATGCTTACGTCAACTCCATATTATGCTCAGGCAAATGGTCAAGTGGAGGCCATGAATAAAATAATTATAAGTCTTATAAAGAAGCATGTGGGTCGATAGCCTAAGAATTGGCACAACACACTTGATCAAGTTTTATGGGCATGTAGGAATTCGCCAAGGGGATTGACAGGGACCTCACCATATAGATTAGTATATGGTCATGATGCATTCTTACCTGTCGAAATTAATCTTCAATCTGCTCCCACTCAAAGACAAAATGAGTTGCCAGTCAATAATTATTGGAACTTAAAGTTTGATGAGTTGAATGAACTTAGTGATTAGAGATTAGTGTTTTCTGTTTTCTAAAGTATTTCTGACAACATATCTTGTAATTGTCAAATTCTTTAAATTAATAAGTGTCTTGACAACACTTCTTGTAATTGTCAAGTTCTTTGAATTAATAAAGATGTACTTTTATTCATTGTCGTCTATTTTTACTTCATACATTGTCGGTTTATACAACTTTAAATACTTTCCATTAATGGATTTAATTATCAAGCCAGTATTAGCTTCGACTAATGCGTAAGGATTTCCAGAAAACACTTGGGTAATTTTAAACGGTCCTTCCCATTTTGGTGACCATTTTCCATATTCCTCTACCCCTTTTATCCATGGGCAATCGAACTTTTCAAACCAAGTCGTTAACTTTAAAAGCTTTGTATTTGCTTCATATGCCTTGGATGAACAAAAGGAAAAGGAAGAGCAGGCAACCATCATAGTCTTCGAGATCGATGAAGATGATAGAAATGGGGCATCTTCAAAGAAGCTTTGAAAGCTCAGAAGCACTCAGGTTGTTTATTACTTACACCTCTATGGTGAGGATCAGGCTCTTATTAGATTACATACTTTGCTAAGCCTCACCATGGACATTACGTACTTTACTCAGCCTCAACATAAATTTGACCTTTAAGACAGATACCTTGATTTTGGACTTTGGAACGAAATTCTAGATCTCCCATGGTGAAAATAAAAACCAGGAGGAGAACATGGTTTGTTTAAGATGTTGAGGAAGGAGATTACATAAAGGAATGGTGTTCGAGGCCAATATTTATAATGAACGGGGATTACAAAGTCTTGAAACTTACCAACGGCTTAAAAGCAATTAAACATTTTGAATCACGAGATGAAATATAAAAGCAATTTCATTTTAAATGAAATTTTGAAAATTTCCAGAATTGGGCAAAGATGAAATATGATCCCAAGAGGCGACAAAATCTTCTCTTTTGACTATGACAAAAGCATATTCAGGCTCTCAAGCCTTCAATTTTTCGACATCAATGTGCGCTTGTTTTCCTAGCTTGGGGTAATTTTCATCAATCTTCTTGACAACCTTTTGGTGTTGCAATATTGCTTTGTCGAGCTTTGTACAGTTCACCTCAACCCTGCTGAACTCTGCTTTGAACTTGTCAAGATATGCAAGATGAGCTGTTTTGGATGCTTCTCCGCAAGTAATCAACTCCATTTCCTTTGCTTTGGTAGCTTCTAGAACTTCAAACTGTTGTATCATATTGTTTTTCTCAACTTCATCCTTCTCATAGGAAGGAAATATGGTGGTGAAGGCCTCTAGTCTTGGAGATATGCCGTGCCAAAATTCTTCCATCTAGACAAAAAGGCTTCGACTATCTTTTGGGAGGTTATGCTTCATAGTTTTGAGTTCATAAATTTTCTTCGATAACATTTATTGCAGACAGAGGTCCGACACGAGGTCATCAAAAGAATTGTTAAAAATCACCTTCAACTCACACATCAATTTAACTCTCTAAGAGTCACTGCAATCATCTCCTTGAGTAGTGGAAGACTGGGAAGATTTGGAAGAATCTTTTCGGCTAGCATTGGTCATTAAATCAAGCCATGTGTTGAAATAGCCGGCAAGTTTCTCAGATGTAGTGCCCACAAGAGTTTGAACGAGTGGTGGAGGAGCCGATAAAGAGTCAGACATAGTTTCAGCTAACAGTTCTTCAATATCAATATCTTCGTCAGTATCAAACATAGTAGGATCAACTGAAGGGTTGGCAGGATCAAAATCTTGGGCTGGAGGGGCATCAGCTCGACCTCCCTCACTTTGAAGAGAAGTCAACAAATGTGAGATGGAAGGGGAGATGGCTTGAGCTTTGTCTGTCGAAGTTTCTAAATGCTTTGTTGCACTATCATCTGACTAGTTCAGATTTGAAATCTGTTTGAAGAAAGGTTCAGTATGGCCGAGAGGTTTAAATATTGAAAGAAGAAATTATAAAATCATACCTCTGTCACCATTTGCAGGACTGGTTCAGTATGTTCGACATTCACTTCCAAGTTGACGCTTGGATTGAAGTTTTCCAAATCATGCCCTTGTAATGGAAAATAAAAGAATATTTGAATATTATTTTCCAAAAGTAGCTTTAAGTGAAAAGAAGTTGGAGATAATTTACCTGATTTGAGTCTGATGACACCTGATCCGCATGGACAGAGGTTTTCTTTGAAACAGAGGTCGGGGAACCCAAATTCTTGTCCTGATAAAAGAGAGTTTAAGTTAGGAAAGGAAATATTCCTATTTAGATTATTGTAAGAATCTTTACCTTTGAACCATCTGTTTGAGAAGAGGTGGAAGAGTCAGTGGCCAAGGCTAGAGACTTTGAAGGTGTCGAATCCTGAAATGATGAATTTGGTAAGTTGATATAAACTAAACAAATAGAAAATCAATGAAATAAAAAGAGGCTTAATTTAGCCTTGATTGAAGCTTCAGAAACATATGGGCTTGCATCTGGTTTAGATTACTTTTTGGAAATCTCAGAAGCCGATGATTTTTCTTTCCTTTTGCATGTCTCTTTTGCCGACAATTGTTCTTTTGGATGAGGAATTGGTGGTTTATAAGAACGTGAGCTTTTCTTGGAGGCTCTTTTCATCTTATGAATTATGTCATCTTCCTCTTCACCACTATCGGCCGACACGTTGACTTTATCCTTTTTGTACGCAAGGGGCTCGACCAAAAGTTGTGCTATCAATGAAAAGGAAAGCATTTAGATGTCCTAAAGAAAATTGAAATAATGATCATAATATAAAGTACCTTGATAGTGCAGGATCCTGGTGACCCTGTCTAATTGTTCGTATAGCATTTGAAATTGTTAGGCAAAAGTAACTTCACTTTTCTTTTCAAAAGGATCATATGGAGCGTTTAACCTTTCAAGAAATTTGAAGTTACCAGCTTTTGTCGATTTCCCAGTGAATTCATCGGTCAAACCAAAATGATATGAAGGAAATGGAGTCGGATCTGGGAAATGAGCTTTTAAAGAATTTATATAATCTTGGCTCATTTGAGGAAGATGCCAGAATTTTAAAGTTTTCAATGACTCAATCTTGTCATGCTCTCATTTTGCTTCGGCCAAGGCTTCATTGACATGACAAATTATTACATGAGGACGCCTAGGATCCCACTTGACTTTGTAATATTTTTCAAATGCCTGAATTTCCTTAATATGCTCACCTTGAGCTTTTTAGGTTGGATCCTGCTCCTGCACAGAAGAATCATCAACATCGACACTAGAAGAATCTTCAATACGACTTAAATAAGTTTTCAAACTTGGATGGTATTGATGATAGTAGTCATTCCACTAGTCATGAAAGCTTTGAGTGACTCCTTGGAAGTACTTTATTTTGTTCACTAAATTGTTCAACAACTTTGAAAGAGAGAGCTTTGGCATTGATGAAATGTTGTTCAGGATTTGGAGAGTATGGGGTTGGGATGGATTGACAAAAACCAAGCTGACGAGCCGTGGTATTTGGGAGATGAACAGATATACAGTTGGTTTTGAGACCAGGATGGTCAACAAAAATGATTTTCTGACAAAGAAAACCCGACCAAATTAACAGATTAGCTTTTGCAATGGTGTAACCTGTAACACCCGGGGCTGACGAGGGCGGGGAGTGGTCGCCGATGCATGAGGCACGGACAAGGAGCGGCTCCTGGCAGGCTTCTAGGCGGAGGGATACATGAATGAACCGATTCAAACCGGAATTAGAGGGATCCTGAGCCTGTGCAGGTATGGGACTATGCAGTTGAAGGAAGGCTTATAAGAATTGATTTGTACTACCTATACCAACAAGATGCATCTTCTTTTCGGTAGCTCATCACTTAAGAACTCCAAAGTTAAGCGTACTTGACTTGGAGTAATTCTGGGATGGGTGACCTCCGGGGAAGTTTTCCTAGGAAGCGTGTGAGTGAGGACAAAGCACGCTGAAGAGACTCGTGTTGGTTTGTGGGGACAGTCGGCAATCCTTAAAGCAGTCCGGGCCGTTACAAATGGTATCAAAGTGGACCTCTCCCAATACAGTGTGGTTCGGGGACGAACCAAGCGGAAGCTGGTGGGCATGTAACACTCGGGGCTGACGAGGGCGGGGAGTGGTCGCCGGTGCATGAGGCATGGACAAGGAGCGGCTCCTGGCAGGCTTCTAGGCGGAGGGATACATGAATGAACCGATTCAAACCGGAATGAGAGGGATCCTAAGCCTGTGCAGGTATGGGACTGTACAGTTGAAGGAAGGCTTATAAGAATTGATTTGTACTACCTATACCAGCAAGATGCATCTTCTTATCGGTAGCTCATCACTTAAGAACTCCAAAGTTAAGCGTGCTTGACTTGGAGTAATTCTGGGATAGGTGACCTCCGGAGAAGTTTTCCTAGGAAGCGTGTGAGTGAGGACAAAGCACGCTGAAGAGACTCGTGTTGGTTTGTGGGGACAGTCAGCAATCCTTAAAGCAGTCCGGGCCGTTATAGAACCCGAAGAGGTGATTGTCCTGGTAAACCATTAAGGACCATATTTTCGCTCAATAAAAGGAGCGAAATTTATTCCTTGTGAGTTGAAAAAGAGTGAAAAATCTTGAAAAAGAAAGAGAAATTGGCTTTTTCATCTTTGGAAAGGGATTCGGTGGAAATATAGCATAGGTAAGAACCATAAGTTACAATCGATAAGTCACTAGGAGAATTGTATGACAATCGGTCCTCAAGAATGGCATTTAACCAAAGATGAAGTAGCCAAATGGGGCCACCTATGTTGGTTTTCTTCTTATGCGCTCTGATATTATTGACCAACATGCTCATGCTATCATAAAGGTTAGATAGATTACATTGACCAAGTGCTATCCTTTTTCCCTTGGTGAAGAAGATTGGCGACAACAACATAGGCTTGGGTTATGGTGGCTGATTTGCTACAAAAGACATAAGCACATAACCATAAAAGAAGGAAGGCTACATGCTCTTTGTCAGAAACTCATCCGTTTTTTCGTGGAATTCGTTGATAAAACTTGAGAAAGAGCATTTTGGTCTTTACACATCAATTTGGTTTTCAACTTTGACATCTGCATGCATAGCAGGGCCGTCAAGACTAAGACCAGTGATGGCCGGCACGTCGAACAATGTCGGACCCATCATTCCATAAGGGAAATGGAAGTTGTTGGTAGTTTTGTTCCAAAAGAAAGCAGAGGCTCCTATCAACGAAAACTCTACTGGTTTGAGATGGCAGGAGAGTTGAATAAACTCAAAAAGCCTAATAGATTTCCATACCTCCTCTTTTTAGGCTTGAACTATATCAAGCCAATTCGAGTATAAATTGAATTTGGAAGATGGAGGCATCCTAAAAATCCTCTCACTCTTCTTGAATATTTGAATGGGGATGGAAGGTAATGAGGCTAGAATAAACTCATCTTGAATTTCACAAGGAAAAGAATCTGGAAGCTCTTCAAGAAAACTCTCCTGGGTTAGGAGCGGACCTAAGAAAGCTGGGGGAGGGTTCAGGGTTATGGAAGAATCACAAAGAGGGTAAAGTACCTTGGATTTCTCCCATAATTTCGAGTCATCCACAAGATTGGGTCTTGAACCATGACTTGAGGAGTAGCGGTGGAGGCCAGAGCAGCAACGAATTTCTTTGATGAAGAAGCCAAGGAGGTTGAATAAGAGAACGCAGAAAGGTTTTCTTGGAGAAGAAGATGATTTTGTGAGTTGAAGGTAAAGAAAGGAGTTTGACACGTGGAAGTGATATATAAAGGTTAGAGGTGGTAATGGTTCAAATTCTCAAGCATAACTGTTACGGCTAGTATAATCATTATCCCTATTACGTAGGGATAGGAGGAGATTGATTTGATTTTATTGAAATTAAATCTTATCATAATTTCGAATTTGGAATTTCAAAAGGTTTGGAATTTGAAAGTTTAAGATTTAAAACTTTGCCTTTCTTCCGGATAAAGCCGTCCAAAGGCAAAATTTAAGGGGCATCTGTTAGGTTCAAATTTCCAATTTTTGATCTCGACAGATGTAGTAAGGAAATGACGAAAGGAATCAGATATATAGAAATAGTACTAAGTCTCAGGTTGGCAAACAAAACTTGAGCCAACAGATAAGGAGAGTCGACAGACACACAAGGACTGATAAAGAATCTGACGGAGTGTGATCCAGTCCCAGTCATTAGTTCTAAAAATCAACAACTCTTAAAATCAAAGAGGAGTTTTAAGCTGACAAAAGATTTAGATCGACAGTCGATTTCTAAAATAGTACATCAACAAAGTGCAAGATTGACGGATGGGTGAAGTTTGCAAGCCAAGCGGGGATAGGAAATAGAGACAAAAGAGAGGCCGTCGAGGACAAGATATTCTCAAGAGAAAAAAATATTAAGTGCAATTGTTGACACGACTGTATGTTATTGACATGGCAGATACAAGACAAAACAAAGAAATTGAAGTTCAAGTTGTTTATTCCCCATGAGACTGATTAAGTTTTTATAGCAGTTGACAGTAGATTAATAAAGCACAACTACCGTGTATAGGTGTCAAATAGATTGATAGGTAAGCAGTTGTTTTAGGAATTTTTTATAAATACTAGCAAGCACAATGTAATAAGGGGTTGGAAACTTGATAAAACATCTTACACATCTCGATCACAAAGCAAATTGACGGATCAAGGATCAAGTACTCCTCCACCTTTCTATTTAATACTAATATCATATTCAATCTGCATTTGTCTGAAGTTCATCATTTGCGAATGGATGTTCTTAATTTTTATTTTTTATTCTACACTTCTTTTCTAAATGTTTTGCGCTTTCTTTTGAAAACCTTTTAGTTTTCGTACTAGTTTACTGCATATTTAGTATTCTATTTGTTATAAATCTTCAAATATATTTAGTGCTTTGTAAGAAGCCTTTATTTCAAAAAGAGTCTTGTAAATCATTCTATGAACTTGGCTTTTGTACGTCAATCTTGTTTGTTCTAGAAAACAACTTGACCACAAGATTACCACATAACTCGTCATAACCCACAATCCTTGATCTTCATTATTTGTTTGTCGGATTTGGTCCTAGCCAAAAACCCACGTGAACACCTATATAGAGAAGACTTATTGCAACGAAGACAAACAACTGTTATACACTGTACTAGTCTTAAGAGTAACTCGGGATCCTTATTTCTAGTCAGAACACTAGGTCATTATTCATATATTGTATAACTAGTCTTGAGATCTAATCAAGCTTACTCGTGACGAATAGTTCTTGTACGAACGCAACCCTATCTAGTCCAAAAGATATGCCCCATTTTTTTAATTTTCTGGTGAGCAATGTTTTACTTATTAATTAATGGATACGTGGCTTCCATGCATACTGTACTCAAATTTTTATAAACAAGAACAAAGCATATAAACAATGCACGCACAAGAAGTTATATATTGGATCGTTATTATGCACTCCCCCTAGGAGACAAAAAGACCGAGTAAATTGCAATGATATGTAATGCGCGCAAACTAAGTTCAACAAACAGAGTTATGAACCTGCAACTTATTATAACTTGGCAGGGTTTTAAATCTGGGTTTACAACCTCAGTTGTGACCGTGACATTGTAGTTTTGGTAGGTTCTGAAATCGAATCGTGACCGTAATTACGGCTACATCAGCAGGGCCGGTGGTGAGGGAGTGCAACCTGTGTTGTTGCACAGGGCCTCCAATTTGGTCCAAAATTTGGGGCCCCAAAATTTTTGCTCAGCCAGCCAATCAAGCAGAGGGGATAGCCGAGAGGAGAGGGGAAATCCCGAAATTGAAGCTTCACAATCGTGCCATTGATGAGCTGAGGAGATCGAAGAGACGAAGAGCAGCATGAGGAGAGGAGAAATTAATTGAGGAGCTCGAAAATTAAGGGATTCATTCACGTTTTTAGTTTAAATGGCCCTGTTTGTAACCCTAATACCCAAATCCTCTCCCTCTGAGTTTTCTTCTTCGATTTGCTGGGTGTGGGTACTGACCTTCGAGTTCGAGAACGAGACACAACCACCCAGAAGGTTCGGATTCGATCCCGGCGGTACCACTCCGCCGTGCGCCGCCTTCGTCCTTCGTCCAACTCCTTCGCTGTCTTTGTCACTGTGTTTGAATTTGATAAATTCACTGAGAATCCCTCAGTGACTGAGAGTGAGATAAGAGTCAGAGACATAACAGCGGCCGACGGAAGCACCGGCAGGAGCACCACCGCACGGAAGCACCGGCAGCACGGTGGCACCGCACAGCCACAGCCGCACGGCACCGCCTCCCTCTTCTAAACCCAGGTTGCTTCGTTCTTTAATCTTTCTGACTTTAAGGCTTTCTTTTTTTTTTTTTTTCTTGATAATAATTTATCTAGTCTTTTTTACTATGCCTCCTAAGATTAGAAAGTATGAATCTGGATATGAGAAGCGTAAAAAAAAGAAAAGACTTGAAGAGTTAACTCAATCTCAAAGAGGAGCTCTGGATAATTTTTTTAGAAAAGAACCACAGATTCCTGTTGAAAATCAAAATGTTGATAATGTTGATGTTGAAATTCTTGAAACTGTGGTTACTACTGAGAATAATAATATGGAGAATGAAAGTGTTGATCCGGATAATATAGGTGAAGTGCCCATTGAAAATGATAATTTGAATAATCAAAATGTTGATGCTGAAAATGGTGATGGTGTTAATTTGAATAATTCACTTGATAATGAAGATGATAATCCATTAGAGCAAGCAAATCAATTTGAACATTCGTTTGATATATTTGATCCAAGAAATTGGGATGCTCTTGATTCTAAAATGATTGATTTATTAGTTACGAAAGGTCCTAAAAGAGATTTGTCGATTGTGAATGGTCCTAAAGATAAATTTTCTAGACGTTTTACGGCTAATTTGTATACTAGAGTTTTATCAAATGGAGAGAAGTGCGATAGAGATTGGCTTGTTTATTCGAAAGAGCTTGATAGAGTATTTTGTTTTTGTTGTCAAGTTTTTAAAAGAGGGATTGGTAGAGGCCAATTAACAAATAAGGGTTTTAGTGATTGGGCACATATTGGTGAAAGACTTAGAGAGCATGAGACAAGCATGGAACATGTTAAGAGTATCACTACTTGGTATGAGTTGCGTCAAAGGCTGCAAAAGAAGCAGACTATCGATAAAATGAATCAAAGACTAATTGAGAAAGAAAAGGATCACTGGAAAAATGTTTTAAAAGGAATTATTTCAATAGTGAAATTCCTTGCTAAACATAGTTTGGCCTTTCGTGGTTCTAATGAGAGATTGTACCAAAATAGTAATGGCAATTTTTTGGGCTTAATTGAAATGTTAGCAGAATTTGACCCAATTGTCCAAGAACATGGTAGACGTATTACAAATGATAATATTCACTTTCATTATCTTGGGCATAACATCCAAAATGAGTTAATACTTTTGCTTGCTTCTGCAATTAAAATCGAAATCATTAGAAAAATCGAACAAGCAAAATATTTCTCAGTGATACTTGATTGTACTCCTGATGTTAGTCACCAAGAGCAAATGTCTTTGATAATAAGATATGTGGATGTTTCTTCAAATTCTGTTAGCATTGAAGAATCTTTTTTAGGATTTTTGAATGTGAATGATACAACTGGCCAAGGGCTTTTTGATGTTTTACAAAATGAATTGAAAAATCTTGATCTTGACTTATTTGATGTGCAACGACAAGGTTATGATAATGGGTCAAATATGAAAGGAAAACATCAAGGTGTACAAAAGAAATTTTTAAACATAAATCCGAGAGCCTTTTATACTCCTTGTGGTTGTCATAGTCTTAATTTGGCATTGTGTGATATGGCTAACTCTTGTATTAAAGCACAAGATTTTTTTGGAGTTGTTCAACGCATTTATACAATTTTTGCCAATTCTACTAAGAGATGGCAAATTTTGAAAGATAATGTAAAAGGGTTGACTCCAAAATCATTGTCATCCACTCGTTGGGAGAGTCGTGTAGATAGTGTCAAAGCTATAAGAGCTCAAATGTCAGATTTTAGAGAAGCTTTACTTGAAGTGTCGGAAAAGGATCTCGATTCTAAAATAAGAAGTGAAGCTAAATCCTTAGCAACAAATGAGCTTGGTGATTTTGAGTTTTTAATGGCTATAATTATCTGGTTTGAAATATTATCCGCAATTAATTTGGTTAGCAAGCTTTTACAATCAAAGGATATGCTTATTGATGTTGCAATGGAAAAAATAAAGGGGTTGATTCCATTTTTTGAGGGATATAGAGAAACTGGTTTTTATAATGCCTTGGATAATGATAAGGAAATTGCTATTGAATTGAATATCGACCCATTATTTCCTCAAAGGCGTACAATTAGAAGAAAAAGACAGTTTGATGAGAATTTGAATACCCCATCAGTTGAGCTATCTGGAGAGGAATATTTTAGGATTAATTATTTTCTTTATCTTGTTGATCAAGCCGTTGTTTCTCTTAATAAGAGATTTGAGCAATACCAAGAGTATGAAAGTATTTTTGGTTTCTTGTTTACTTCTCACAAGTTACAATCATTGGATGATGCAACTTTGAGGTCTTGTTGTAGTCATTTTGAACAGGCATTGAAACATAATGATCAATCTGATATTGATGGGAATGAATTATTTGTGGAGTTAAAGTTACTAAGAGAAATCTTTCCCGGAGAAAAAATAGGACCTATTCATATATTAAGATTTTTGAAAGACTTAGATTGTTTTCCTAATACAATTATTGCATATAGAATTTTATTAACTATTCCCGTGACAGTTGCTTCTGCAGAAAGAAGTTTTTCAAAATTGAAGTTGTTGAAGTCTTACTTGCGGTCTACCATGTTACAAGAAAGGCTTAATGGATTAGCATTGATAGCAGTTGAGAATGATCTTTTGGAGACAATACAATATGAAGACTTGATTGATGAATTTGCTTCAAAAAGTGTTAGAAGGATGGCTCTTTTTAAGTAGCTATAGCTAGAAGGTTTATATTAACTTGAAGTTGTATTAGTAAGATTTTAATAATCTTCTTTTCATGTGTTGTCCTGAAGTGGGTGTTTAAGATTAGAACAATTACCCTTTTTGAAATAATATTTAAGATTGTCCTTTTTTTGAAATAATATTTTGAAATAATATTTAATTATTAAAATTGTCTTTTTTTATTAGGGGTCCAATTTTTAAGATTAGAACAGGGCCCCCAAAATGTTTAAGACGGCCCTCAGCTACACTTTCTCACAATTCTTCGTAATAACAGAAAACGCAACGCGACCTAGATCGCAATTTAAAACCTTGTTATTTGGTAACGCAGATCTTGATGTGAAAGATAAAAGTGAAATGAACCAAGGCATATATATATATATTGATATTATAATTCTACTTTTTTAGGCCTGTTGACTGCTAAGTTTTTTTTATATGATATTATGGGATTTCCTCTCAATATATTTTTCAAAATTTGAAGGACTATTACTAACCAGTATATGTCAATTTGTAAGAGACCATGTGTTTAGAAACGTCAAAAAGATCCTGTAAAGTGGTTTCTGTATGGTAGGGCTAAATGGCCTAGTCCTCCCATGTGAAAATGTAGCTAGATGAACGAGACCCCATGCCAAATTTGAGAGACTACATATACGTCTGCCGACGAAATGAACAAATCACAATGGTCAAGCTCAGATTTTCCATTGGTTATTTAGAATCTTATACGTACATCTAAAATGGGAAGAAGTTAGTTAGTTAACCATTGCACTTGATAACCAGGCATTTGGGACAATGAGAAATTGAGAATGGCTCCACGACATTTCTATACATGACATGTGCATGAGCTGGCTACTAATACGAACAACACCATTAATTTGTTGGCTTCAAGTTTATGTGGTCTGTAATAAGCATAATAACTAAATAGGTTCTTGGTGTCTGGAGATATTAATAAATTTCACATGTTTGTATTTAATGGCTAAGCAACCTTGCATGCGTGCCAGCCATACATACGTCTTCGAAGATTCTAGATAAATAATCTGTTCTCTTGCGCCATTGCATAGAGGCATATTAGGTGCACTATAGATTTGATCACCTTTGAAATTGATCATGTGTTGGTGGAGGAACTTGCTAAGACGGTGAACCAATAAATATGTGATTGTGGAATTGTCAAGTTTATACGATAATTTTGTGTTAAACCTTGAAAAAAAAAAAGTGGTTTTCAGAGAAATAAAGAGTTTAGGAAAATGTAAACTGACACAAAGTTAAAGTGCATGAAAACAAAAGTAAAGGAAAAAAGATTTTCGACAGAAAGGTAAAAGCAGTGCTGTAAAAACCAAATCGGACCGGCCGGTTCAACCGGAAACCGGCTGTGTCTACGATTCAGTTTGGTAGAAAAAACCGGTAGTCTTGAAAAACCGAAGAAAAACCGGAGAAACCGCTTGAACCGGATTAAAGTCGGAGGAACCGGTGAACCGGATCCGGTTTTGAAAAACCGGCCGGTTACTGTAAACGCACCCAAACCTCCTCCTCCATCCGTCATCGCCCTCGCATCGTCGTTGTTTCAACGCTGTCCAGCCGCGCGTACCACCGCACCTCGCTCAGGCTGCCATCGTCCCCCGCTTCGTCACAGTCATTCAACACTTAAGCGTTTCAGGCTTTCAGCTCAAATACATCCCACACCTTGTCGTCACGTTCTTGCCTGAGATCTTCTTTGTGCAGCGCAGCTCGCAAGTAAGAAAAGAAGGGTTTGCTTCGTTTGTATTGTGAATCATTGATGTCTGCCACTAGGGTTTTCATTTACTAAATTAACAAATGGTAGTTTTGGGTTCATTTACTAGGGCCACTTATCAAATGGTTTTGGACTCATTTACTAAATTAGCAAATGGTTTCTCATTTACTAAATTAAATTAACAAATGGTATTGTGAAAGCACTTCTATTCTAGTGCCATTATTAGTATTTATTTAGTTTAGTACTTGAAGGGTTGGGCTAGACAACGTTTCAGTGAGCAATCTAATGAAGATTTATTACTTTTACTATTATTTGTTTGAGACTTTAACTTCAACTCTATGGTTAGGTGATTTTTATCTTAATAAAATTGAGTTATGATACTTTATATAATATTTATTTGTATATATTTATTTTATAATTTATTTATTTATTTATTTATTAATCATCTGGTTCAACTGTTGGTTGAACCGATTGAACCAATTTAATCATGACCCGAAGGTCTCACCGGTTCAATCTTCGGTTCGGTTCTTAAAAAATTGGGTAAAAGGTGAAGGAAAATATAAAATGCAGAACACTCACTAGTACAGAAAACACTTTTTACATCGGTTAAAAAATACTTTTAACATCGGTTATAGTGGCGACGTTAATTAAAAGGATGTTAAAAGTGTGACTTTTAACATCGGTTGTAAACCGATGTTAAAAGTTTAATTTTAACATCGGTTAATACAAAACCGGATGTTAAAAGTAAACTTTAAACATCGGTTATATAACACCCGATGTTAAAAGTGTGGTCTCAGTCTCTCTGTTCAGTACACTTTTAACATCCATTGTATCTGAAACCGATGTTATAAGTACTTATAACATCGGTTTTAGGAACACACGATGTTAAAAGTTTACTTTTAACATCGGTTATTAGAACAACCGATGTTAAAATTAAATTTTTTTTTTTTAAATGGTCTGTTACATTTATAGTTCTTTCCCACCCTGCATATCAATCAGTATATCATCCACAATTCAGTACACAACATAATGCCAGAAACAGATTCAAACATGTAATTAACTCATCATATAGATTGCTGTTCCGGAATTACAATATATATTACAGTACTAGTTACACAAGTCCAGAATAATTAAACTATATTATAATGACATTACATATATACAGTGTTATAAGTGCAATAACCTAAAGTCCAAAATGTATCACATGCAATACATACAAGTGCAAAAATCATATACAATCTACATTATGTTGCCTAGTATACTCATAAAAGAAATTAGCAAAACGATCCCTCAGGTCTTTCATCTCTTCTTTATCAAGTGGAGTTTGATCGTCAAAAGTTTGCACAAGTTTAAAAAAACTCAACATTAAATCATCAACCAAAACAAAATATAATTTAACTTGTGCATAACTTTATATTTATTACCTGTTGCCATCCGTCAATAATAGTGGCGGAGACCACGTTCAACATATGTTTCATCACGTAGTATCCACACTCCCAGCCGCCAGCTTGTCTACGAGACTACAAGACAATATGAAATTCAATATCAAGTACAGTACTAATATAATAATAATTACTGTTGTAATTTTTTTGTAAGAAATAATAAACTACTTACGAGTGGGATAATCCATTCAGGCTTTCTTTTTGACTTGGATGGCCTACTTTTGCCATCTACACAAGCCATGCTACTTGCAACCATAGCTCTATGATTAAAAATAATAATGTCAATTATGTTCATGTAATAAAGCAAAAGCAATTTGAATTACAAATTAAATTAAAGCTTACATGTCAATCGCGTCCTTCAATTCAGATGTCGGACTATAGTGCAACGAGCATAAGAAGACGACATGATGCTGGCTAGGATGAAGTATGAGCAACTGCCAATGACCACTCCTAAGTATTGGTGCTAGATAAATATCTTTCTTTTTTTGACCAAGTAGCTTCAGGATGTATGTCTTCATCGCATCCCCATTAGTGCAGTAATTTCCCTGAATTACGCTTGGGTCTAAGAATCCATACGTATTCTGGTTGCCTCTTTCCATACATAAGCGATGAAGATACCTAAGATATTAGAATAAAATAATGTTAAATACCTAAGACATTGAAATAAATTATAGAATTATGCATGTCAACAGTGTACTTACGTGCACCACATACTCAGAACAGTATTGGCTAGCCAATTACCCGACAGACATATGTCACCTATATCCTTCCTAGAGAAAAAAAAGGCTGGCAAGTCGCAAGCGCCTTCGTGTTCCAAGAGAATAGCATACTCTTTATCCGGCGCATCCGCAGCAAATGCGGCCAAATGAGCTACATTCGATCTTAGCTTTTTATCAATGTTCTAAGCAATAAAGATAAGGCATTAGTTAAGTAATGTCATTTGTAAATAAATATAACATAAGTAATTAAATGATTAATATGAAATTAATATGCATACCTGGGATAAAGGCATCTCAACTGGCTTATGTGCATCCTCACAGCTCCCAACGGTGCTCACATGCTGAGAAGGTTGGCTCATTGGGCTTGGTTGGGAAATTGTAACCCCCTAGATGACATCTCCTTTATGAATGATTCCATAAGCTCCGGAAACATCTCTCTTTTAAGCTCCTCCTTAATGCTTTCCCGCTCGTGGCTGCTGATTCGGCTTCCAACATGGACTCGTCGTCCGTGATATTGCCGAATGCCCACTAGCCCTCCAACACCCTTTACAAAGCCAGGGTGGTCATCTTTACCTAGGGCAGTGCTCAGGATATCCCTACGTCCATGTTGAACGAATGATCCTTGTGAGCTTTGTTCCACCAGCGATGTCTACAAGGGGAAATTCACAAAATATGTGTAAGATAGTGTTTACTTAACTGTATTAATTACAAGTAGAAGTAATCTATTAATTACTTATAATCTTTTCAGCGACAATGCGTGTGGGCTCGGCTTTAAAAGCTCCCGATTTTGTCTTTCAGGCTTCCATCCATGTTTCATGGCGTTCGGGTGGAGATGGAGGATTAACAACTATTTCTCCATCGGCTTCGGCTTCTCCATCAGCTCCACCTTCTTCTTGCTTCTTTTTGGCCTCTTCTTACTTCTTTTTCATCTTCTCATTCATAATTTTCTGCCGAACCATACGATAGCCACCACGAGACATATAGTGTGGGTGTACATTGTTTTTCTGGATTTCCTTGGCCTTTTTCCTTTTCTCCTGTTACAAATAACACGTACTCAATTCAATTAAATAAATAAATTAGATACGCCTATTATAAAAAATATAACGGGAAACTAACCAGAAAGGCAGGGTCTTGTCGGCTCACAACAAATCTATCCCACGTCTCCTTATCAATGAAAGAGTATGTGTCAAGTGGAGATTTGTCGTCTTTCTTCTCAAAAATATATCTATTGCCCAAATAGGTCTTGAACCCCGTCCACCGCTTCGTAGCAAAAGAAAGCCATTTCTTCTTACATTCAGGAGTATTCGGGACATCAAAGGTCAACTATAGTACAAAACAAAATGGAGGAAATATATTAGAGTATGATAATAATATAAGTAAATACAATTTAGATACAAATAGAGAGGATAAAAGTAAAATACCAAGATTGAAGATCAAATTTGATCCTTCACCATACTCGGTACCTGAGCCCATTCCTCAATCAGAATGCTAACCCTGTTTCGAGCTTCCAGGGCCACAAAACCGGTGAATTTGTCAGCATTCAGCCCTATGGCCCCCCCATATGTATCAAACTCAACCGGAAGCCTCTGATCACCGCAACGACTCAGGGCCAACGATCGTAACTTTGTGGCTGCTCTACCCCTTTTTTTGGGGCGTGCACCACCTGACCCGCTATGTGAAGGAGAAGGAGGAATGCCTGCTGGATCAGTCATGTATGCCTATTTAGACAAAAAGTAATAAATTAGGTCAGTATATAAGAATGGATAAATAAAAAAAAGTCTACTATAACATGGATAAAAAAGCCTACTTTAACATGGATAAATAAAAATAAGTCTAACTTAACATGGAGAAATAAAAATAAGTCTACTTTAACATGGATAAATAAAAAAAGAATACTTTAATTTAAACATAACTTACACTATGGTCAAGTTTAGATCAATATCCCTTCATGATGATCATCATGAGTGGCAAGTACATCGTCCACTACATTTTCCTCGACGAAAATAGACATCTGTGTTGAGAAAGAAGGAGTTTCTGGAATATCAAGAGTTGAATCTTGATTTTCATGGATACCATTATGCATGCTTTTTCCTTGGAGAACAACTGACCACCTTTTGTTAGAAGGATCATTGATATAAAACACTTGTTTTGCTTGTGAAGCCATGATGAAAGGCTCTTCCGTGTGACCTACTTTGTCAAGGTCTACCAATGTAAATCCTAATTCTTCAGTTTATACACCGCTGTTACTGTCAGCCCACTTACACTTAAAAACAGGCACTTGAAATTTAGTGTAATCGACCTCCCAAATCTCTTCAATGACTCCAAAGTAAGATTTCGATGCCATAATGGGATTTGTATCTTTTGAACTAGAGAAGTGCATCGACTCAGATACGATCATAACCCCACTGTTTTGCATGGTACTCTTGTCATCTTGGGACTTTGTATAGAAGGAAAACATATTGATATCATATCCACTCCAACATATCACTTCAAGATGTGGCCCCTGTGCTAGCCATTGTAATGTATCGGAAGCAGTATGATCATTTGTAATTTTTTCTTTAAACCAGGCTACGAAAGTCTTGTTATGATGGTTCAACAACCATTTTTCATTCCTTCTAGGGTTTTCTTCCTTGACCTCTTGTTTGTGAGCACATAAGTAAGGTGCAACCTCATCAGTGTTATTCAAAATGTGCAAATGGGCTTGAAACACTTCCTCCCGAGCCTTGCTATAACCTTTATACCTCGTGTACCCTTACCGGCACATCTTCCCTCATGACGAGGCTTAGGAATCCCTATAGCCTCCACTTCTGAAAGGTAGTCTTGACAAAACTCAATAGCTTCTTCTGCAACGTACCTTTGAACAATAGATGCTTCAGGACGGTGTAGATTCTTCACATACCCTTTCAAGATCTTCATGTATCGCTCAACTGGGTACATCCACCTTAAATAAACGGGGCCACATAATCTAACCTCCCTCACTAGATGAACAATTAAGTGAACCATGATGTCGAAAAATGAAGGAGGAAAATACATCTCCAATTGGCATAAGATTATAGCAGCCTCATCTTCCAACTCATCCAACTTCTGGGGGTCAATGACTTTGCTACATATAGCATTGAAGAATGAGCACAACCTAGTTATGACATGTCTAACATTTTTAGGAGCAATACCACGAATAGCCACTGGTAGTAGTTGTTGCATCAAGACGTGGCAATCATGAGACTTTAAGCCAACCAATTTTAGATCATTTGAGACAAGTCTCTTGACATTTGAAGAGTAACCCTGTGGCACTTTGACGCCCCGTAGACACTCACAAAAACTTGTTCTCTCTTTTTTTGACAAGGTATGACATGCTGGAGGCAAATATGTCCGCTTACCATCCTTTGGTTGTGGAGCTAACTGCTCTCGTATACCCATCGCAACCAGATCTAGACGAGCATTCACACCGTCCTTTGTCTTACCCTGAATGTTGAGAAGCGTTCCAATTAGACTATCACATACATTTTTCTCCACATGCATGACATCAATACAATGTCTGACATCAAGTTTGCACCAGTATGGAAGATCAAAGAAGATCGACCTCTTCTTCCATATGTTTTTCTCAATAGCCTTCTTTTGAGCCTTTCCGAACATAACATTAATGTCCTTCACCCTTTGATAAACTTTCTCTCCATTAAAGGCCGTCGGAGCAATTCCATTCTCTTGGAATCCATTGAAAGCTTTTTTCAGTCTACGATATGGGTGATCACGTCTGAGAAATCTCCGATGCCCAAGGTAAACTGTCTTCCTTCCATGTTGCAATTGTGTGAAACATGTGCCTTCTTCACATATTGGGTATGCTTTATGCCCCTTAACACTATACCCGGACAAGTTCCCGTATGCTGGAAAGTCATTGATGGTGCAAAATAACATGGCACGCATCTTGAAAGTCTCTTTGTAATGGCCATCAAACACATCAACGCCTTCCACCCACAGCTTTCTCAAGTTTTCAATCAAGGGACTTAGATAAACATCTAAGTCATTTCCTGGCTGTTTTGGGCCCGAAATCATCATAGATAACATCATGTATTTGCGCTTCATGCACAACCAAGGAGGTAGATTGTAAATTACGAGGAGAACAGGCCATGAACTATGGATACTACTTAAGGTACCATACGGATTCATTCCATCAGTAGCAAGTCCAAGCCTAAGGTTTCTTGGCTCATTTCCGAAATTCAGAAACAAACTATCAATTCTCTCCCATTGCACAGAATCAGCCGGATGGCGAAGCATTCCATCACGTTTCCTCTCATCTGCATGCCATCTAATGTTCTTTGCGTCATTTACATTAGCGAACAATCGCTTGAACCTTGGAATTATTGGAAGATACCACAACATCTTTGCAGGAGGACCCTTTGTGATCACATCACAACTAGAATCACCATCCTTCACTTTGTACCGCGATACCCCACACTTGGGGCAATCGTGCATCCCTTCATACACACCCCTGTATAGTATGCAATCATTAGGACATGCATGTATCTTCTTATACTCCATACCCATCGGACAGAGTATCTTCTTTGCCTCATAGTTACGATCTGGAAGTGTGTTGCCTTCTAGAAGCATGTTGTTCAACAACTCAAGCAATTCGGTGAAGCTTTTATCACTCCACCCATTTCTCGCCTTCACACTGAACAATTTTAAGACCGCCGACAACCTTGTATAAGTAGTGCACCCCGGATACAAAGGCGTATCCGCATCACTGCACAAAGTATCATACACACGTGCTCGCTGAAATGACTCTTGTCCAATATCACGGATCATGTCCTCTAGTCGATCGTCCTCCATATCTACATCAACTTCTTCACTTTGGGACACACTTGGCATGTTTAACAAGTCTTCACCATGCCATATCCATCTTGTATAACTCTGGCAAATCCCTTCACAAATAAGATGATCACGTATTTGCTTAACTTCACATTTCCTCATATTCAAACATCTAACACAAGGACAATTAAATCTTCCATTACTATCAGGAAGATTTCTTTGAGCAAATTCTAGAAACTCTTCCACTCCCTCCCGATACTCATCACTTGTGCGTTTACTAACCATCCAACTACGGTCCATATCCATGTTCTGTAGATTTACACATATTTATACAATATGAGCACAAGAGGGGAGACTCTCAAAGAGCAGTATTTGAAATTATAGGCCTAAACCTTAAGTCCTATAATAGAAACTAAACCCCTCGACTATTGATCAAACCAATCCAGATGACCTAACTTTTTAAAAGAACCCAAACCCCTTGACTATTGAGATTATAAGCAAAGCCTAAAAGTCTATGCTCAATATGTAACATCAAAGTGTTTAAGTATAAAAAAAACTCAAAATGTATTTCATTATTTCATGAAATATTCAAATCATTAAAACAGAGACAATGCTAAACAGTAACTAACAGAGAAGGATTACCAAGCAGAAGGGGAGTTGGGGCGGTTCAAATGCGGTGGTCAGTTGTAGAAGAGAGGGAGTTGGGGTGATTCAGTTGCGATGGTTCAGTTGTAAATGGTTCTGAGCAAATATTAGCAAAAATGGTATTTAGCAAATGAGGGTTTGAGCAAATAAAAATAGGGAAGAGAGAGTTACGTACCTTTACGAAGAGGAAGTTATGGTGGTGGTTCTACGGTGGCTCACAAACGGAGGAGAAGGAGGTCAGTGAAGAGAAGAGAAAAGTAGGTCGCGGGAGTGAGAACACTGTAACGTTGAAATGTAGGGCGCGAGACAGAGAAGGTTTGAGAAAGTTAACGTTATAAATTTTAATAACTTTTAACATCGGTTGTTAGAAAAAACCGATGTTAAAATTTATTTTAACATCGGTTATATAAAAAACCGATGTTAAAAAGTTACTTTTAACATCGGTTAACAAAGAATAGATGTTAAAAAGTTAGCATCAGTAAATATGGAATGGAGGGAAGAAACCTTTAACATCGGTTTTACCAGAAACGGATGTTAAAAGTACATTTTAACATCAGGTTACTTATAACCGATGTTAAAAGTCTGCTCCATACGCTATTTATTTACAAGTTTGCCACCGCATCTATTTTTAACATCTGTTTTTCTTTAACAGATGTTAAAAGCCTGACGTGAAAAGTCTATTTTCCACTAGTGACTTTAGTGCTGGAAAATTAAAGAGCAGAAAGTTAAATTGATGTGAAAGTAAATAGAATTAAAGTGCCTGAAAGTTAAGGTGAAGAAACGTAAATAAAGCGTTTAAAGCTGGAGAAATTTAAAGAAAGGTTGAAGAGGAGGAGAGAAAAAGAGAGAAGTTGAAGGAAAGTATAGGAAAAGTAAGGCGATTACATTGAAAACAAAGAGCTGGAATGTGACAGTGGAAGGCATACTTGATGGCAATCTGTCAATCTGTTGACGTCCAGGTGACTTAGGACGTGTAGGAGTATGGATCAAGGTAATCGACCCCTTATACATTGTTCTTTCTAGTATTTATAGGCAAACAAGTAAACTACTCATCATCTCCTAATCTACCAACACTTGTCCCACTAACACATTTAAAAACATGCTTATTTAAATGCTCCTAATTAACTACCCATGATCTGCCTTGGGGTTTCCCTCTTTTAATTTTTAATTTAAATCCCTGCATGGTCTTTTGTAACCGCTCCTCTTCAAATTCTTTTAACTGTCATGTGCAACCACTCATTTGACAAATAAGCCATTGATAACGCAAGAGCAAGAATGACTTCGTTTGCTAAGATTCATGTCAAGTTCTTTATCCTATTCTTTACTTGCGACATGCTTATCTCTTTGTCAAAATCTTCTTTGTCGAAAGCTAATGTCGAACAATCTGTCTTGCCTTTAATCATTACATGCTAGACTCCTTTTCTGACACATTGTTGTTGACAACCTCATTGTCAGACTTTTGGTTGTCGAAATCTGTTGGGTTTTCATGAGACAATTCTCTTTTAAAATCATGTCAGTGGAATAAAACCATACCTCTTGAAGTGTGCTTTCAAAACAATCCTTAAGGCGTCCTTCGAATCACTAGTACCGCGACAGGGACATTACCTCTACTCAGTCCACATGAGCAAACGTTCATTGGAGGAATGCGTCTTGTACTAGCTGAGGACTTACAGAGTTTGGCGGAATGTGAAATATGACAAGCGTTAGCGGTGAGAGAGGCGCGCCATCTATTTAAAGAGTGGCGCTCATTCACCATTCATGCCACAACTCTGATGGACTTTTCCACTACAAGCCCAAACTGGAATTAATTAATTAAATCATATTTATTTAATTAACTCATCTTCAACTATTTGCTCTATACGTGTGACCCTATAAGTTCCCACTAAATTGGTAATAATAATATCAAATATTATAATAATATCAAATATTAAATATTATAAAAATATCAAATATTAATTACAATATCAAATATTATAAACAATGAGCGGCATCTAGCAATGCACCATTGCTACCCAATTTATGCGAAAATCGGTGATTCGATTTTAACCTTACTACAACTAATTTACTGTGTAGTAAATGTCCCTTCGTCCATATGTCATAATTGAATACAAGGTGTAAATGTGTCATCCTTATTAAGCCTAATTATATGTTCCTCGATCTCTGAATAGATGTGTAATCACAAACAGACCCAATATCTAATATCGGCCTATTTCCGTGTGGCCACGCATATTTCACATCTGACTCTATCGAGAGGCTCATGACATTACTCCTGTTATGTAGGAAGGACGAATCCTAGCTAC
This sequence comes from Ammopiptanthus mongolicus, assembly GCA_039655645.1. NCBI lineage: Eukaryota > Viridiplantae > Streptophyta > Magnoliopsida > Fabales > Fabaceae > Ammopiptanthus > Ammopiptanthus mongolicus. Next base: position 75,174,709 of record CM077348.1, on the reverse strand, counting down.
ATCACTCACATTCCTCTACATGTTTCATGGCAGGTCCAATAACTACCTTTATGATCATCCTGTTATGGATGACGTTTGATAGCATTAAAGCCTACAACTACACATGTAGGAATCGTAGTGACTTCAATTCGAATAATTACTTCACTATGGTCATATTGAGAAGCGCTTATGATATGTAGCGTTCTCATAGTGGATCAATCCATTATAAATATTACTCTAATAATTATACCTATGTGAAGACTTGATATCTCATATCCATAACCCATGAGATATGGTTATCGGTCTACTGACATAATAGTCTCGATGTATTATTGATGTCCTAAATAACAATAATACCTGACTACGGTTGTTTTAAGAATAGCGTTCTATAGTTTAATGGGGTCTCACGATCAAGTCACAGTTGATGTTCCATTAAACAAACTGCCTATTCTAAGGACTTTATTATGCACAAAAGGATGACATAATAAAATGAATGCCTTATTCATATATCAAATATATTATCAATGTCATGATGCAAATGATGATCTATTCTAAATATATTGGCCACTAGGGCTTACATCAACAATCTCCCACTAGCACTAGAGCCAATCAGGCATCAATCTAACACTCATCGATCTAGCGTAAGTGTCATAATACTACTGAGCAAGAGACTCCATTAGTGGATTGTTCAGTGTTGTCATTCTACACATCTTCACATATCCTCTATCCATCATCTATCGAATGAGATGGAAACACCTGAGTATATGTTCGGATCGCTGGTGAGATCAAGTTTTTAGCTTACACGATTACTCTATCATCATCACAATGAGATAAATGGAGTTCGCTAAGTTAGGAACTAATCCTTGTTGATAAATGAACTTCCTGATCCAAACTCCCTCTAAATCAGCATTTGAGGCAGCAATATACTCAACCTCTATAGTAGAATCAACGATTGTTTCATACTTTGAACTTGTAACGTCCCCAAAAATTAACCTTCATAGATCTGATACCATAACATATAATCAAGCCTTAAATAAATCTGAAGCAATTAAACAAATATTTCAACTTGGAAACATAACATCAGAGCTTCGCCTGGAAGCCATGGCGTAACGCAACAACAATAAGAACAGACGTTCCACTGGCCGTGGTACAACTCTCAAGACTCGACGATACCTCTGGGGTCTTTCTCTCTCTACACGAGAAGTGTTGACGTCAAACTGGTTGTTCACGACGGAGTTTCACCTCGACTCAGCTTCACCTGCTGCAACACTTCCGATAACCAACCAGCACCTCCGCCTTCAGATCACGACCCGAACAACGACATACGTGTAAAGCATAGGGAAGCATGCACAGGAGGTAAGAAACGCTCCAATATCATGCAAAGGGAGATCACGTAGCATATAACACATCAACATGCACAACGGCAAGCACAACCAGCAAGGTTCATCCTCGTTCTTGATGAATATACAAACTATCTTACAACATCATCAAAATGAAGATTCCAGCTTCTGGAAGCTTGCTTTAATCCATAATTGGATCTATGCAATTACACACCTTTCCAGCATCTTTTGGATCGACAAAACCCTCAATTTGTGTCAGGTACACATCCTCGAGAAAATCCCCGTTAAGGAATGTAGTCTTGACATCCGTCATCCAGATCTCATAGTCATAATATGCAACAATAGCAAGTAGGATACGAACAAATTTAAGCATTGCAACTGGGGAGAAGGTCTCGTCATAGTCCACACCATGATTTGCTTGAAACCTTTCATGACCAGTCACGCCTTAAAGGTATTCACCATACCATCCATGTTAGTCTTCTTCTTGAAGAACCACTTGCACCCTTCGGGTTTTACCATTTTGGGTGGCTCAACCAAGTGTTGGCCGTGGCAACCAATACCCAAAAGGGGGGTGAATTGGGTTTTAAATAAAACCGAAAGCCCTTTGGATAAACAAAAAACCCTTTTATAAATAAAACAAAATTTGCAGCTGAAAAACAATTTGATAAAGAAATATAAAAAGATAAGAGAAGAAAAGCAAGACACAAATATTTTATCCTAGTTCAGCTACGCACCACCAGTGGCCTAGTCCAATCTCCACTCCACCTGTGGGATTTTGTTCCACAATAAAAAAAAAAAAAAAAGCTTAACCGGTGCTTTCAACTGTTTTAAAAAACCAAGCTTAACGGGTTCTTATAACCTTCACAAAAATAGAGCAATCCTTACAGACCAGGGGTATCACTTTCCCTAGTGAAAGAGCCTCAAACAACCCAAGCTTAACAGGTGTTTGTAACCTTCAGAGCACTCCTCACAAACCAGGGATATAACCTTCCCAGTGAGAGAGCCACAACCAAACTTAACAAGTTCTGGTAACCTTCAAAGCACATTGGTACTCAAAGGATGGTTTGAGTAGTTTGACTCTTACTTATATATTGCACTCACAATAGTGGGGATAAAATAAATTGAAGATCAATGCACTGCGAAATGTGCAACGAATACACTCAAGTTCTTATGATAATCAAAGTATAACAATGACTCACATGTTTTTCAAAGGAAGAGAAAAGAGGATAAAAGATAGGTTCAAGATTTAGTGTGTTCTCTCTAATCATCTTTTTTTTTCTCAAAGGCTCTCAAAAAGTATTTACAAACTTTTGAAATATATCCATTAGAAATGTAAAAACAAGTTTTATTAAGCAAAACAAATTCCTTTTCTAATAAATCAATTTGAAAAACTAGCTGTTGGAGCCATAAATGTAGCAAATAAAGAAATAGAATATTCTCATTTAAACGCATCATAATTGATTATCTTATGTCCATAATCGATTATGACTTTTCTGCCATAAGTGAGATTTTCAACAAAACATGCATAATCAATTAAGGCTTCTCTGTAAAAATCACTCAGTTTTGTAAATTGTTCATAATTGATTATTTCACAGGCATAATTGATTATACCTTTTCTGTCATACCAAAATATTTTTCACGTTGAAATACAGACTGACCATAATCGATTACAGTAATCGATTATTGTTTCCCAAAACCTTTCTCAAAGACAAAGCCTTTTTCAACCAAAAGGGAAACTAAAGATTTTCTCAAAATTATTTTTGATAAAACACAATTTTAAAGCAATATTTAAAAAGATCTTTTTAGAAAATGAGCCATTATTACCTTCTCATACCATACAAAAATTCTAAGACCTTTCTAAAAGACTATCTTTGAAGCCCATGACTCTTGGTCTCGAATTTTGATCTTCTAGAGAATGTTCCAGGAAATGTCTTGAAGATATTTGACTCTTCAAGCTCTTGACATATCTTCTATCAATCTTCAGGGTCCTGATTGATCTTGAATATTGGCTCTTTGATTCACTTGAATTTATAGCTTTGCTTTCACCTGAACTTTTCTATAATATTTCTCATGGCATATATTAGTTCAAGGTATAGTAGATTTCACATTTAATTTTATGCACAAAGCCAAATATAATATTCTTTTTCATAAAGACATATTTTAAGATAGTATTCTAATTAATATTTCTTATGTCTTTACTCATATATGTTCAAATAATATATTTCACATTTATGCTTATTGATCATCATATTACCACTTAATAAATTTAATATTCCTTTGGCATGTAATGATAATATCAAATATAATTTGTATGCCATTTAGTCTCAAACAGATATCAAGTATTTGTTACATGTGTATTTACTAATAAATCATATTAATCATATAACACACATATATAAATCATTTAAGCTTAATACAATGATATAACAGTTGACAACATGAAAACGTGTTCTCCCCTTAATACTCTATTTGTCAACATCAAAACCTATATGACAATATGGTTCACACCAAGGTCCATACCTGGTTAATGTACATGGACTCCATCTCAGATCCCAAGGCCTCACGCCACTTCTCATATTCTGGGCCAATTACGGTCTTCTGGTAGGTTGCAGGCTCATCTTAATCCATGAGCAGCACATCACCTTCCTGAGTCAGGAGTAGTCCATATCTCTAAATCTGGTGATGTGGCCTGTTAGCCCTATGCAATTCTTGTGTTAGATGAGCCGTTGGTTGAACTACAACGTCTTGTAGAACCGGCTCTTGTTCCATAGTAAATGGATCAATACTTTGTGGTGTTTGGATTTCTCTAAGTTCTATATTCCTCCCACTGGCTCCTATGGAGATGTATTCCTTCTAAAGGAACAATCCAGTCCTAGCAACAAACACTTTGTCCTTGGAAGGATTGTAGAAGTAGTATCCTTTGGTTTCTTCAAGATATCCCACAAAAGTACATTTATCCAATTTGGATCCAAGTTTATTTGTCACTAGACGTTTGACATAAACCTGACAACCCCAAATTCTCATAAATGATAGACTGGACTTTTGGGGTGTCCATATCTCATATTGAGTCTTTTCAACCGCCTTGGATGGAACACGATTAAGAGTGAATACAGCTATAAGTAAAGCGTATCCCTAGAAAGAGTCTGAAAGGTATGAATGACGCATCGTATATCGTACCATGTCCAACAAGGTGTGATTCCTCCTTTCAGACACGCCATTCCATTGTGGTGTCCCGGGAGGTATGAGTTAGGATACTATTCCACACTCTCCTTTAGATAGTCATCAAACTCCTGGCTTAAGTATTCACCACCACGATCTGATGGTATGGAGTTAATACTTTTGCCAAGTTGGTTCTCTACTTCATTCTTGAACTCTTTGAACTTTTCAAAAGTTTCGGACTTGTGTTTCATAAGATACACAAATTCATATCTACCGAAATCATCAATAAATGCAGCGAAGTAAGGAAAACCACCTCTAGCAGATTTGTTTAGGGACCCACATACATCACTATGTATCAAGCCTAAAAGATCACTAGCCCTTTCACCTTGATCGGTGAATGGCGCCTTAGTTATATTTTTGAATAAGCAAAATTTGTATGTCTCAAATGATGCACAATCGAATGAGTCCAAGAGTCCATATTAGTGGAGCTTGGAAATGCATTCCTTACCTATATGGCCTAAACGACATTGCCAAAGGCATGTAGGGTTCAAATCACTTAGTTTGACCCTTTTCACATTTATGTTATAGATGGGCATATCAAGATTAAGGACACAAAGTCCGTTATCCAAAACGTGCTAGCATAGAAAAGATCACGTGACTGATGTTTCAACTATAGGTGGAACATAATAACAATTATTGAGTTCCATAATAAGCCTAGAAGGCAAAGTCAAAAACTCCCACAATTAATGCAGTAACTTTGGCTCCATTTCCACTTATGGTTTGACTTCACCTTTAGTCACCGTCTGACTCCCTTTCAGGTCCTTCACATTTGTACAAATGTGGTATCTACATCCAGTATCCAATACCCATGGTGTGGAGAAGTAGGCAAGTTAACTTCTATAACAAATTGTCTGAAGAGGAAGTCTTACTTACATCCTTCTTTTGCACTCTTTCAGGTATTTCTAGCAATTATCAACATCCTAGCAAGCTTTGGTAGAGATATGTCAAAATCGTTCATAACGAATTAACTGTAACTATCTGACAACATATGTAGGATCAAGTTATTGGTAAACACTTGGCCTGGAAAAAATCCCAGACTATCAGGTTCTCAATGTACTCCATAACATGAAGCACATGATTTCTCATTTTGTCTCCTTCTACTAGCTTGCAGTTGAAAAATGGTTCGGGAAACCTCATACCTTCTCATGCCTTTCCTACTCTTGGTAAAGTATCTTGAGGTTTATGATCATATCATACGCCTCCACAATTGCAAGCATGAGACATCCTACACTAAGGGCATCAAGTTGATATTTCTCGTAAACATCCCTTTCGACCCTAATGGCAGTAGGAGCAGGTCGCTCAGAAATCAGTTGCTCCAAGACATACAGCTTTCTCTCGTGCTTGAGAATTTGACACCCACTACCCCACATACGATAAATATAAAATAAATCATATAAAATAATCCATAAATTGAAACCAAAAAGGGTAACAAGTATCGCATGATCCAAAACATAAAAACATAACTAACAACTACGTAATACATAAACATAAAATAACCCAAATCCCGATGTCACATATCAGAGCTGGTAACCACTATCGATATTATATAGGAAAACAAACTAACATAACTAAACTATATAAAGAGCAAGTGATCTCCTCGAGATCACTCCTCGACGGGCTGCTCACCATCCTCTGCATAACCAAAGGTACATGCAAAATAACAACAACAATAGGGAGTAAGAGACTGTACGTATAAACATAAAAGGTAATAGAGTAGTTTAGCAAGATGATCACACAACATATAAAACATCATAATATAACATATTATAACATATTCCATCATATCACCTTATAAACATGTTATGCGATGCAATACTACTCCGCTACCCCATATGCAATGTGGATCTAATAACTAACTCAGGAAGACGATTGTTGGAGTTACATATCCACATTGGCCAATAAGCACCAACGCCGGCAGTTCACCAAACTTTCGGATGAACACCTTGGATAGCTAATCCACCATACTCTCGGATGGACCACCACAGATGCACTTGATTCACCTAACTCTCAGATGAATCACCGCAGACGGCTAGTTCGCCATACTCTCGAATGAACTCCCCAGGCATCGTAACTTCACCCCAAACTAACAACTCCATGTCATGATGCATGCAATGCTAACATAAGAACAACATGGCAACCACCTCCATTGTCACCATTAACAAGGCTATCAACTTTGACCAATAAGCATCAAAGTGATTTATCAACATCAATTTGACCAATAAGCTTCAAGATTGATTTAACCAACAACATTGGTTACAGTACGTCATTACCAATAATATAATCTGATTGAATAATCTCTTTATTAAATCCTCATTATTACGTCTTACCTTATCATTATCATAGTTCATTAACTATCCTCAAGGTCACGTTTTATAATCTCTTATGGCATACTTTTATCCCAAAAGGTTATTAAATCTCTTTTATTTAAAACTATGAAGTTTCCTCAATTCTGAAAGTGGCACGGCCTGAGCACGGGCGTGCCAACTGTTAAGCACGAGCATGCTCATTGAGAGCACGGGCGTGCTCATTAACGTCACTTTTCTCATTTTTCCGACGCGGGTATGCTGCATAAGAGCACGGGCGTGTTGGCTTCACTGAGCATAGAGCACAGGCATGCTAATATTGAGCACGGGCATGCTCAACGCAGTTGCAGCGTTCTCAGTTCTAGGAACTTAGAGTTTTCTCTAGTTTTCAACACTCTAAATCAATCCTAAGGTTCTTGACTAATCCGTTGGCATTAATCTCACCCCTCATCAACACTCTTGTTTTTTATGCATCTCAATTAGATTAATCCTAGTTTTGGGCTCATCGTTAACATCCCTATGTCTTTTATTAACATAATTTAACCACAGCAGTTTCAACATACCAATTCATATAATCATGGCATACCAATAAACATCATCAACAACATCATATAATTCATGCCATAGTTATATAAACTAATTAAACAATTATTACCATGCATAAACAACAATAACAATTTCATACATCAACTAAGGCATATAGCACACAAACAGGGTCATGGGTTAACCCTCATCTTACGGTACCCTAGAACCTATATGTTCATACTAATCCATTCTCCCCATATCTGCCGTGACGATTCCAACCTATGAGCCAACTAGAGTGAAGTCCACGCTTGACTCCTTCGAACGGGTTCAACAGGTTCAGCGAGCTTTGACCAAAGACATCAAGAAAAGGACAATTAATTCCCCAAACAAGAAAAGGAAGGGAATTAACACAGGGATTACAAACATACCTTGATTAGATCCTTGGAGAACTAATCTGCTAGTTGCTGTTCACAGCATTGGCACACGAACAACGAAGTCTGGTTCGATAGAGAGAGAACGGTTAGCACTAAACTTAAAGGATAAAAGGAAGCGAACGAACAAGGTTGGTTACCTTACCTCATAGTAACACTAAACGAATGGCTTAACTCCAATCGCAATGGAAAACACCACAGGGATGTGTTCTTGACAAGGAACACCCAAACAAGGATTGGAGGTTGAAAAATGCTCAAGGATTCAATGGGAACCTAAGAGAAAAGTTGATGACGGCTGTTTCTAACTTTAGGAATGACGGATATGAGTTTTAGGTCGAGCAAATGAGTTATAAAAAGGATTAGGGAGAAATGGGTCGACCTAAAGCCCAAAACGCATTGTTACATCGCGCGCAGAGCACGAGCGTGCTGACCCTGAGCACGGGCGTGCTGACCAACAAGCACGGGCGTGCTGGATAGGAGCACGGGCATGCTCACCTATCAGAATCACTGATTTGGCTTGTTCTAAGGTTGACTACCCTATAACACGTCCCTAAACATCTAATGCAAGCATAGGAAAACATATAACATATATACAATAAACACATACAAGCATAGAGGTGAAAAGCAGGGTATTACAGAAGACAATCCTCAAATTCTTGTACCAATCCAGAAAATTAATTTCGGGTACCTTGTCCTTCGCAAGGACAATCGCAGTAAAAATTATAGTGTTTTACGTCATGGTAATTCTAACTACATAAACATGCAGACCATAAGTATCATGATTAAAGCATATTTAATAAGGTCTTTTATCAAATACGCTCCCACTATTTTACTCAAATCAATGACCTTCATCATTGACTCGGAAAATCTCGTTGGAAGATTTTCTAATGGGACCAAGATCCATATTTTACCTTGTTCTGACTCAGCTTTGGCTGATCACCCAAAACTTAGTTACTTAGGTAGGAAACTCATTTCCAATTACATCTCATGTAATTCTTCGATTAGTTGGGTAAATAACTCTTATTCCAATTTATGTAATAAATTGATGCCCAACTCCTTTGCTTCCAGGCCTTTCAATCCTATTGAATTTGGCTTAGTTAAGTCAAGCCCAATGGTTGGCAATTGGATATTACTATTATCCCATCGCGCCTCACCAAAATAAACCAAGGTTCTCTACTTTGGCTGACCTACACTTGTTCGATTCTGGCCTTGACAAGTGCCACGTATCAGAAAACATTTAAGACTTAATATTAATTTGAGAAAATTTTAATTAAGTGATCTCACCGGCGTTGTATCTCATACATAACGTCTCTCAGCATATATGGCATACATGTTATCATACATTTAACTAACATATATAACATACAAGACATACATGCATACATACATACATTTCATGCATCTCATACATAAACATACTAAGATAGGTATAACGGTTATGGCCTCCTAACGTGCAAGAATTAAATACTAATTATTACAATTCTTTGACCCTCGAGCAAGCTTCTCAATCTTCTCATATGGTGTTACCTCCTCTTCAACTCGAGCAATTACATCATTTATAAAATGATGTAATTGGACATTGGACATCACGTCCCCCATTGGACATCCCTAAGTATAGCAACCCTCCCTATTAAGTATATCCGAATCCACTCAAACAAGATTATAATTGGCTTGTCCCTAGCGACGAATATTGTGCTATTAAATGCCTCGCTTAAGTTATTCATTAAAACATCACACCTAGGGTTGAAAGAGAAAGCATGTTTGCACCAACAGGCTGTAGGAACCTGTTACATCACCTTGTTTTAACATGAAATTAACAACCTCTAGTTGTGAAACCTTATCATGGTCAAGTCAATGTAAAGGTCAACTTCAACCCCAGTTGCCGTAGCAAAATTAGCCATCTCTAAGGCATGGGTGTCTGAAGTAATTTCCTAAAATTCACTCCCAATTGAACCCCCACTAGGTTTCTAACACATTTTACCAGGTTGTACATATCCTGAATCTTTAAATAGGGATATTGCGTCAAAGTAAGACCACTTGTTAGGGTCTAATTGACCTCCCCTCCTACATGCTTAACTAGAGGTCCATGAACTAAAGCCCCCCTTATGGTGTATAACAACTCTAAAGCTCATCCCTACAATATATGAAAATATTTAAAGCCACAATATTAAATTTGGTACAACAACCAACAATTCAGTAAAACAATATTAAAGAGGAAAATGAAAATACTAGGTACAGGCAATATTAAGTACATACATAAGTGACATAATCAAGACTAATTTAGCAACATAATCTAAATATCACCCAATTAATTAACCTACTACATATATAAAGACCTAATTAAACAATTAAACACAACTAGACCCTAATTAATTAACCTCATTGTCATACACAGACCTAAGTACACCTACAAATGAACTTAGCCTCAAATTACTATATCTAAATGACTCACATAGACCTAATTACACATCAACAAGTTGAAACCCCAAATTAACTACCATACCCAGAAACATTTAGCCTGAACTACACCTAAAATTAATTTTCCCCAAATTTTAAACCCTAATTTTAAACCAAACAGTAAAGCCCCAATTTAAAACCCTAATTCGGTTATGCAAATTAGTTAACCAATTTAAAACCCTAATTTGACTAACCTATATCAGTTACTTTGACATTCCACTAAACCTTACCCTATTTGTCAACAAAAGTAAAAGACATGGTCCATCACCATAAAGCAGCCACTTACAAACTGTGAGACTCATGGACTCCCCAACCATTAAATAATGCAAAAAGAAAAAAGAGGGACATGCCAAGTGGGAATAATATATACCAAAGAATAACAAGAGGGACCACATACTTGTGCCTTGAAGTAAACAACCGTAACGTCTCAGGCTGCTTTCCGGATTGACAACTGTCCCCATAAACCAACACGAGCCTTTTCAGTGTATTTTGTCCTCACTCACGCGCTTCCTAGGAAAACTTCCCAGGAGGTCACCCATCCCAGAATTGCTCCAAGTCAAACATGCTTAACTTTGGAGTTCTTAAGTGATGGTCTCCCAAAAAGAAGATTCATCTTCTTGTTATACGTAGTACCAATCAATTCCTGTAAGCCTTCCTCAACTGTTCAGTCCCATACCTGTACAGTCTCAGGATCCCTCTCGTTCCGACATGAAATCGGTTCATTCATGTGTCTCTTCACCTAAAAGCTAGTCATGAGCCGGTCCTTATTCGTTCTTCCATTTGCACCAACGATCACTCCCCACCCTTGTCAGCCCCGGGTGTCACATGCCCACTAGCTTCCAATTTGCTCGTCCCCGAACCACACCGTACTAGAAAAGGTGCCGCTTTGATAACATTTGTAACGTCCCAGGATCCTTTTTGATTGACGTCTATCCCCACAACAACCACGGGCCTTTTCAGCGTATTTTGTCCTCACTTACATGCTTCCTAGGAAAACTTTTCAGGAGGTCACCCATCCTAGAATTGCTCCAAGTCAAACATGCTTAACTTCGCAGTTCTTAAGTGATGGGCTCTCGAAAAGAAGATGTATCTTGTTGTTATAGGTGGTACCAATCAATTCCTTTAAGTCTTCCTCAATTGTACAGTCTCATACCTGCACAGTCTCGAATCCCTATCGTTCCGGCGTGAAATCGGTTTGTTCATGTGTCCCTTCGCCTAAAAGCCTGCTAGGATCCACTCCTTGTCTGTGCTTCTTTTTGCATCGATGATCACTCCTTGTCCTCGTCAGCCCTGGGTGTCACAACAACGAAGAGTAGAAACGTACACGACCCACCGCATCCCAACAACGATTCCGTTAGGAGGGACCACCAGGCACACGAACCCACGTCGCAAAGAGACGAAGAAGGGAAAAAGAGACAACGATAGAGAAGAAAGGAAGTTAGGGTTTTCTTTGCATACTTTCTAATTGGGTAGGGATATTGGGTTGGGTTGAAAAGGTTTTCAAAATTCAAAGAAAGGTTTAATATTTTAATATTATTAAATTATTTAATAATTCAGAAACCTTAAAAAAATATTAATATTTTCATTTATTTTTATTAAAATTATTTTTTTAAAACACGTGGAATTATAACAAATTATTTTCAGACGTGGAGATGACATGGCGTAACTTACATGGACTGTCGTTTGCCACGTAGGCATTTAACGGGCTTCATTGACGGCAAGGACCTCTTCCAAACTATTTTCCAAATTAAGGGATGAAATCGTAAAAAAAATTGTGGGGACTAAATCCAAAATGAATGTAATTGGCCGGGACCAAAATGTTCTTCAAACCATTTTTTTTATCATTAAGCAAGCTGCAATAAGGACCATGGCCATATTTCATATTGCATCGTACTGTACGTCCTTTGCTAGAGTCCAATTTGCAGAATATATATATATATATATATATATATATATATATATATATATATATATATATATATATATATATATGATGTTAGATACAGAATAGTGCTTTGTCTTGATAAAGAATATTGTTAGGAACCTTAAGCCATATGTAAATGAGAGTAAGTGAAGTAATTACTTTCGATAGAGATGTTGTGACAAGGCTTAATGGAATGAGATAATGGAAGTCCAAAGGTTAAGATATGAGCATTTTAACATGAGTAATTACTATATTTTATGGTCAAAACTTCAAAAGTCATTTAAAGATAAGAAGTCTCGTGTCGAAAAGACTCAATTATGAAAGGACAAATTGTTGATTTTGTTGGTGTAAGCCCTAGTGGCCAATCTATTTAGAATAGATCATCATTTGCATTATGACTTTGATCATATATTTGATATATTAATAAGGCATTCGGTTTGTTATGTCATCCTTTTGTGCATAATAAAGTCCTTAAAATAGGCAGTTTGTTTAATGGAATATCAAGTGTGACTTGATCGTGAAACCCCACTAAACTCTATAACGCTATTCTTAAAACATCCGTAGTCAAGTATTATTGTTATTTAGAACAACAATAATAATTCGAAACTATTATGTGAGAAGACCGATAACCACATCTCACGCGTTATGGATATGGGATACCAAGTCTTCACATTGGTATAAATATTAGAGTAATATTTATACCGGATTGACCCACTATGAGAACGTTGCATAATAGTTATGTAAGTGTCATAAGCGCTTCTCATGGCAACCATACTGAAGTAATTCTTCGACTTGAAGTCACTACGATTCCTACATGTGAAGTTGTAGGCTTTAATGCTATCAAATGTCATTCGTAACAGGATGATCACAAAGGTAGTTATTGGGTCTACCATGAAACATGTTGAGAAATGTGAATGATGTAGATAGGATTCGTCCCTCCTACATAACAGGAGTAACGTCATGGGCCTCTCGATAGAGTGAGATGTGAAATATGCGTGGCCATGCGGAAATAGGCTGATATGAGATATTGGGCTCGTTTGTGATTACACATTTACTTGGAGAACGAGGAACATATAATTGAACTTAACAAGGATGACACATTTATGCCTTGTGTTAAATTATGACATATGGACGAAGGGATATTTACTACACGGTAAATTGGTTGGAGAGGAATTAATCAAATAAATATGATTTAATTGATTAATTCCAGTTTGGGCTTGTAGTGGACAAGCCTATTAAGATTGTGGCATGAAGGGTGAAGGAGCGCCACTCTTTAAATAGATGGTGCGTCTCCGTCACCATTAACGTTTGTCATATTTCACATCGTGCCAAATCCTGTAAGTGGTCAGACAGTACAAGACGCATTCCTCCAACGGACGTTTGCTCGCGTGGAGTGAGTAGAGGTGCTGCCCCTGTCGTGGTACTAGTGATTCGGAGGATGCCTTAAGGATTGTTTTGAAAGAAAACTTCAAAAGGTAAACACAATAGCCTTATATGATTCATGTTTTGTAATGCACGATCCATGGGATATGATTTTCTTCTGTCTTAAGACATGATTTTAAAAGAAGATTGTCTCACGAAAACCCAACAGTGGTATCAGAGCGTATGATCATTATTACCTTGAATCCTAAGTGCTTGTTTGCCTTGGTTAATAACATGATTTATTGCTTTGAATGCGATTCAATTTTATGCATGTTATCATTTTATGAACATATGTATGTTCTAGGCATTCTTAGTATCCTCTTCACGAGCTCATGATTATTCTTTGAGAAAGCTTGTTTTTAATTTATATATGAGATGAGATGATCTGTCGTCCCATTAAAGAACCTAAGATATTAACTAACCTTAATCATTTTATAATCGTTAGCGCGCTTTATTAATATGAAGCGAAGCGGAAAATTAAACGCGGAAGCAAAATGAATTTAAGGCACGCAATGTCTCAGAGTACACAGCTTTTTAAAGTATAAAGAAATATGTATATACATCATTTGCCCCATCAGTAGGGCTATAGTGTTAACGTAATACATATAGAGTATATTAATACAGACCAAAATAAAAATATGAAAGTAGGCCGAGAGACAATTCTCTGGCTAACCACGATCACTTCCCAACCCCTCAAGACAAGGATCCTGGGCTCGTCCACCGGCATTGGGCTCATACAGAATGCCATCCAGTTCCTCAGCAAGCGGTTCCTCCATGGGGTCTTCCCATAAAATAAAAGGACACATAGAGAAAAATGCGGGAGATAAGAAACATGCATCATCAAATATGGAGAGGGGCATCAGTACAGCATATATATATATGCATCACACAACACAGATAAAATATGCAACACAACATTACCCATCTCTGAAGTCATACAGTACAACCATCTCAAAAGTCATTCTCTCATATAAACCTATAAGAGGGATACTAGTCCCTATGTATATGCTGACTTCCCTATATGCATGTCGGCCGATACATCACGTCCCCAGTTGGACATCCCCGTCGGGATAACAGCACGTCCCCAATTGGACATCCTCGTAAGGATTAAAACACATCACGTCCCCCATTGGACATCCCGCCTCGGGATTAAAAACAGCACATCCCCAATTGGACATCCCCCTTTGGGACAAATATAAGAGGCACATCACGCTAGGGAGAAACTAGCAAAGTATTAGGGAGAGGTAAGGCCTAAACCCAGAAAAAGGTTGGGTATAGAGGTTGAGAAGAGTGGGAATTGGTTCCTTACGCAAGCATGAGGTGAGAGGTTTGAGGTGACTCATATGTACCTAGTCGATAGGTTTGTAGTTGATTTAGCTGCCAAAACATGTTCATGCAACTTTTGGGAGTTGGTGGGGATCCCTTGTAGGCATGTGGTTGCTGCAATCTATTTCAAGAATGAAGAACTTGAAGATTACGTTCATTCATACTATAGAAGATAGGCATATGAGCTGACCTATGGACGTACCGTAAGTCCTATAAATGGTGATAACAAGTGGCCTACTATTGATGATGTGGACATCCTACCTCCTAGTTACAAGAGAGGACCCAGAAGACCTAGAAAACTGAGGAGAGAGCCTGGTGAGAGTCAAGATTCTACCAGGATGAGGAGGCAGGAAACAAGAAATAAATGTTGAACTTGCAATGAATTTTGGCATAACATCCTATCATGTCCAGTGAGGAAGGCATGTTGATTTGTCCAATTACTATGATTGTGTATTACACTTTGCCTAACTTCAAATAAGTAATTAACTAATGTTCTTTGCTCTGACTTGACAGAGAATTTTGAGGATGCTAAACCACCAACAGCAAGCTGAAGAAGTTGAGAACCAACAGGACCAACATGACCAAGCTAACCAAGGTGACAACCAGCAAGGAGGGCCAACTGACAACCAACAGTACCAAGCTAAACAACATGACTTTAATGTTACCGAGTCTTTATTTAATGAGCCGTTTGGTTTTCATCAAGAAGCACCCCCCCAGAATTGAATCATATAGGCATGAAGCTGGACCAAGTGTTATTATTGCTCCTTGTAGGACAATAGCCAAGGTAAATACCTTCTCTATGTGTATTTGTAAATATTGTGCTTGTTACCTTGTGTGCTTATAGATACTAAGTTTTTTGTGTTGTTTTGTTACAGAGGAGGCTAAGCAAACAGAACAAAAACCCAGTTGACCAGGTCTCACTGTTGATACTCAGCCAAGGCAGTCAAGGACAGGGGAAAAGAAGGGAAGAATGACAAAGAAGGGAAGGGTGGCAGCAGAAGGCAATAACTTAAGCAAAAATTGTGTTTTTTGATGGATGAAATAGTTTGAATTTTGACCGATATAAATGCCTGTTTAAATAAGGATGTAACTTTTTTGGGATGTTAATATTTTTGTGGATGTAGAACTGTCGATTATGGTTGAAGTAAATGTTTTTTGATGGATGTAAATAGTTGAGGGAATATTGTTCCCAATTTTGTATAAGTTTGGAAGACTTGCAATCAATATTATTGTCTCAGTTATGTAAATTTGTTTGTAATGCTTTGTTATATAATGCAGTCAATTATGCCTCCAAATTTTGGGATCGTTGATACATAAAGTCTTGACCTTAATCAGGTTGTAAAGTTATAGTGACATTAAGCAAATAATTTTTACACTAACTCGCTGCACTCACCAATAAACAACATAATGTCTTTAACACATTAAGCAACTCATTTCCTTCAAGAGTGACAATTTCATAAAACAACTGATAATTTCATTAAGCAACTCAAAATTTCATTACAATAACCTTCATTAAACAACTTAGAATATCATTACATCAACTTAGAAGTTCACGACAAACATAAGTCCCCAAACCCTGAACACATAAAATTGCTCCATCTAGCCCCTGCACTGACACTTCAGTATACAAAACATACCCACTCCAACAACAAACCCAAATAACATAAACATATCCCTGTTAGCAGTTGAGTCTTCTTTCTCTCGATGCATAATTTGGACTCGATCTTCAGTATCTTTCTCTGAAGGTCATCTGAAATGGTTGCTTTAGGCAACAATCTCTTTTCATCTACAGTTGTAGCTTCATCTAACCCCAAATCAGCATATTCAAAGAAATTTCATCCTTGCTTCAACTGTCACAAAAATTAAGGTTAGAAAACTTAGATTAATCAGGTCAGAAAAGTATGGGGAAAATGGAAGATAAATTCGGGGAAACATAACTCACTTTCCAATTGGGGCATGTCCAAAATTGTGTGTCAAGGTTCTTCTTTCTCCTGGAAGTCATGAGCTTCAACCTTTCTCCACAACCACATATCCTAATCTGGGTATTGGAGATTGAAGCAAATGAAGTGCTCTTCTAATCGTTGGGGTGCATCGCGGTGGAGGTGTGGTGTAGGGTGAAACGCGATGAAGAAGGAAGGAAGGAAGGAAGGAAGGAGAAGGTAGGAGCCATTAATGGTGGTCAAGACGAAGGAAGCAAGGAATGGAGAAATAGAGAAGGTGCAAGAAATAAGGAACAATCGAATGGGGAGAAGACGGGCTCCTTTAAAAAAAGGGTTTAATATTTTAATATTATTTTTAAATTATTTAATAAATTAGAAACCCTAAAAAATAAATATTAATATTTTCATTTATTTTTATTAAAATTAGTTTTTTAAAACACATGGAATTATAAAATAAAAAAAAAAAATCAAACGTGGCGTAGCTTACGTGGACTATTGGATAAACCTCAATTTTGTGCATTTTATTGGGGTAATTGAGTTGTATTTTGGTGCATTTGATGATAATTATTATTGTGTTTCACCGTTTTGCCTAAGTTTTTACCGAAGTAATGTTTAAAGGAAGCTTGATGGACAAGTAATAAAAGTTGGTGGTTTTTGAGCTAAAAAGAGGAATTTTCTGAAGAGTGGAGCTCGAAGCACGGCCGTGCACTGTGAAGCATGACCATCCATGCCTATCAGTTCAACCCATCCAAACACGCCCTTACAAAAAGTCTCAAATTGACCTCTGAAGAAGAAGCATGCCCGTGCAGGAAGGAAGCACGCCCTTACTCAATGAAGCAATGTCGTACATAAAAGGAAGCACGCCCGTGCTAGATGAAGAACGGTCGTGCTTAGTCTCTTGCCTTTATGACGCTAATTTACGAAGTTGGTACGCCTATACTGAATTGAGCACAGTCGCGTATGAAGGAAGCACGATTGTGCTGGAGGGAAGCACACCCGTGCTGGAGGGAAGCACACCCGTGCTGGCATCGCTGATAAACTAAATTTAGGGTTTTTTCTCCTATTTTTCTTATAAATAGAGGCCCTCTGTAACACTCTCTTCATCTTGTATCTCCCGTCACTTTTTAGCTTTTAGTAGTTTGTTTTCCTTTTGGTTTAGATTTCTAGAGTAGGATTTGCACTTGGGGGTTAAGTTGGAGACTTCTCTTCTTCTTCTTAATTCGTCAAGATGCGTTTCCCATTGTTGAATTTGGTTTTATCTATGTCTATGGGTAGCTAATTTCATCACTAGAGTTGTGGTGAATCTTATATTAGTAGAAACCCTTTTTGCTATATCTTAGTTTTAATTCAAATTCTATTTGATTTCAAGGTTGCATTTGAATAGCGTTATTCTATTGTTCTTCATCCCATGTTAGTATTGATCACCCTTTGCATGCTAATAATCAATTAGTTGATCAGCGACCGTACTGCAATTAATTGGTGGATCTATAGGATAAACGGGGTTTAAATTATTGCATGACCAAACTTGATTTCTTCCTTTCAATCATTCAACCTTTTTGCTCTTTACACTTTCTAATCATTTAAACTCTTTCCCTAACAAACATTGGGTTCATCTGGGGAAAAGAATATTAATTGCTTGACAAACAATTAAAATTTTTAGTAGAGGGATTGATATTCAGAAAACAACTGCGAAATTGAATAGAACTAGGATTTGGGGGATATCGAATGTACAAGTGAAACCACGACTGTAGACTTTTCACTCTTGATTTCAAAACCATTATTTCTCTTTAATTCATCTTTTTACTATTGCTTACATAATACGTTTCTCACTCTTTAGATTGGTCTAGATAGCATAAGGATTTTTCTATTTCGGTACTCACGCATATATTACTCATTAATCATTTGGGTTCGATATGTGGACTTCCGTCCTATATTACATTTGCGACAGGGTGCACTTGCCCTTAAGTGTGATCAGAACGCAACAAGTTTTTGGCGCCGTTGCTGGGGATTAATTTGTGATATTTGTGATATTGGAAGAAATTCTAGTTACTTTAGACATTTATTTTATTTTTTTGTTATCTCTCTCTTTGTATGCTAACGCGTTCCCAAGTGCGTGAATTGCATTTTGACAGGGAAGTTGATAGAACCTTTCACTAGTTACAGAGGCAAGCAAGAAAGAAGAACACGACGGGGAAAGAAGGACTCTACTCGATTACTTTACCCTATCTGCTAATGTGACAGACAGCATCACCAACCCTACGGTGGATGCCAACAACTTTGAGATCAAGCCTACTTTGGTCTCCATAGTCACTTTTTTGGGGGTTACCTACTAAAGACCCCAATAGTCATTTGAAGAAGTTCTTGAGGATCACAGACTTGATCAATTATAATGGGGCTTCAACAGATGCAATCAGACTCGGACTGTTCTCATTCTCTTTGTCCGATAAGGTCAATCAGTGGCTTTCCTCTTTGCCATCTGGTTCTATCACTACATGGGATCAGTTGACATGCCAATTTTTGGCTAGGTACTTTCCACCTTCTAAATCCGCTAAATTTAGAGATGATATTTCGAATTTTGTGCAATATGACCAGGAATCTCTATATGAGGCGTGAGAGCGATATCAGGATTCAGTCAGAACGTGTCTGCATCATGGTTTCACGGCCCCTATTCTTGTGCAGATGTTCTATAATGGATTCTATCAGCAAAACAGGTCAAGTATATATAGACGCTGCTTGTGGGGGCTCAATTTTGAAGAAGACACCTTTGGAAGCTCAATCCTTGATTGAATAGATGGCATCAAATCATTATCAATGGCCACTCAGAGATAGATAGGTTATCAAGAATCCAGTTGGAGTGTATGAAGTGGATGCCACCATAACAATGGAAGCCAAGATGGATGCTCTTACCAAGCAGGTAGAAACATTGATGTAGGCGCAGCCACAGATCATAACTCAAGCCAATGCACCTGTATCGCCATCCCCTTGTCATCATTGCAGTTTGACAGGTCATGAGAGCAAGGACTGCCAACTGGATAATTCCTTTGCTCAGCTGGCTGAGGAAGCTAAATACGTGGGCAATGCCAACCGGAATCAGAATGACTCTTTTCCAAATTCTTTTAATCCTAGTTGGAGGAGCCATTCCAATTTCTCTTGGGGAGAAGTAGAATGGTCAAGGTTCGAATCAAAATGATTATAGACCACCCCACTTGCAAAATCAAGGTCCTAAACAAGAGGATAGGAAGCTCAATCTCCAAGAAACATTGATGAAGTACCTGGAGAAGAATGACAGCAGATTCCAAGCCTTGGAAACACAGATATCTGCTCTTGCAACATTGATGTATCAAATGGCACAAGGTACATTACCTACCCAAACTGAGCCTATTCCAAGAGAGCATGTTAATACAATCTCTCTTAGGAACACGAAGGAATGGACCAAAGATTACAAGGAAGAGGACCCTGCACCCATGGATGAAGAAGCTCCTACTGAAGAAGACAACTCTGAACACGAGCAAAACCGTGCATCACCTTTAGCATGGCCATGCACCATGCCCAGTGAGCATAAACAGGTGAAAATCATTACTGAACCAGAAAAGGTACAAATTCCTCCACCACCACTTTTGAAATATGGGGATAAAGACAAGCAATTTAAAAGTTTTTTTTTTTTTTTGAAATATACATGAGATTGCATGTTGATACCCCCATTGACAAAGTCATTGCCCAATTGCCCAAGTATGCACAACTTTTAAATGGGTATGGGGCGGTTCAGATTAATGAGGAATGCTCTTCAGTTATTTTGAATAAACTGCTACCTAAAATGAAAGATCCAGGGAGTTTTAGTGTTCCCTATTCAATTGGTAAGTTTTATTTTGAAAGAGCATTATGTGATTTGGGTGCCATTATAAATTTAATATTTTTTTTTGTGTCAAGAAGGATTGGTTTGAAGGAACCTCAAAGCACTAACATCTCATTGCAGCTAGTCGATAGATCCATTACCAACCCATGTGGAATAGTGGAAGATGTGCTGGTAAAGGTGGGGAAGTTCACATTCCCCATGGACTTTGTGATTCTGGATATGAAAGAGGATGAGGAAGTTCCTATCATCTTGGGACGACCGTTCTTAGCCACTAGCAATGCAAACATTGAGGTCAAGAAAGGCACATTGACCTTAAGGTGTGAGAATGAAGAAGTTGTTTTCAAAGTCTCCCCAAGACCACCATGATCAGTACTCCAAATGGGTCGTCAGGCTCATGACGCAAAACAAGCGCTTCGCAGGAGGCAACCTGTATTGCTTTTCCATTTTTGTGTTCCTTGTGTTTCGCGTGGTTGTTTCTTTTTTTTATTTTAAATTAAATCTTGGAAATTGAAATAAGTGTGGGAAGGTATGCATATAAAACAACAACAGTGTTTCCTATTTTAAGCTGCATTTAAATCTAATAAAAATAGGAGAGCATGGTCGTGCACCATGTTAGCACAGTCGTGTTTCAGCGCGTCGGTTCAAATAAAAAAGAGAGGGAGCAGAGCACGAGGTAACCCTAGCCCTTGCTCACCTATCTGCACCGCAAGTCAGCTCTACAGCCTCTCCCTCTTTTAATTTCTCTCATTTCAGGTATGCATTCTCATCTCCCTTCTCTCTCTACTATAATGTGGTTAGGCCTTGGTTGTTGTTCACATCACCCCTTCTCCCTTTTCTATTTCTATTTGTTGTTTTGCTAGTTTAGGATGTTTTCTATGCTAAGATTTACTGGTTATAGTTAGGGCTTTGCATGATTGGGTTGCAATTTCTGTGTTTTGGCGAAGTTCTGCATGAAGCATGGGTCAAAGCACATCGTGTTGTTCCACGAACAGGTCGTGCTGCTCTTCACTCTGAGTTTCTGCTGGATCATGGGCATAAGCATGA
This sequence comes from Ammopiptanthus mongolicus, assembly GCA_039655645.1. NCBI lineage: Eukaryota > Viridiplantae > Streptophyta > Magnoliopsida > Fabales > Fabaceae > Ammopiptanthus > Ammopiptanthus mongolicus. The sequence continues at coordinate 75,152,946 of CM077348.1, read as the reverse complement.
CCGTACTCCTTATAGAACATACTGTGCTGCTTTAATTTCTTGAAATTCAAATGTGCACTAAGCATGATCGTGCTCCCTATAAGCAAGGCCGTGCTCCTCCCTGCTGTTGTTATTTGCTTAAATTTAACTCTGGAGTTCAGTCCCCCTGTTTTGTGCTTATATTAACTAAGAATCATTGCTTACATTCTTCACCCTATTATGATTATTGTTGACACTAATTCTTGATTTTGGTTTATGCAAGAATATGGCTCCTAAGCGTCCCAGGACCTCTCGTGCCTCTTCATCTACCCCACCTGTTCCCCTTGTTCCAGCATAATATCGGGACAGATATTTACAGCTACAAACTTTTGACTGGCATCCGACTCGATTCTTGGTGCTAGTGTATCTTGTTGAGTTTGGGATACAGCAGGAGGTGAACACTTATTTGCAGCGCATTGGGTGGGAGCAGGTTGCGGCGATCAGGTGTCCCACATACAAAGAGCCGACACTTGAGTTTTTGGCCACATGCATGGAGATCAAGGACGATGAGGATATCCTTGACTGAGTTTAATGTTGCTTTGGGGTTTGAGACAGAGGAAGCAACACAAGCAGAGAATTATAACTGGGGCCTGACTGAGATACCCCAAGAGTTTGTAGATGGGGCTTTCTGGCACTCGCTCACTAGTGAGCTGTACTATAACCCCAGTCGGTCCAGGGCTAGCAAGTTGCGTCGTCCAGCTGTCAAAGCAGTACACAGATGGATATCCCAGTCAATAAACGGGCAATCGAAGAGCGAGGGGATAATGTTCATTCATCTCCAGGTTAGCTCAGCATTATGGCTATGCACCCTGCACGAGCACTACTTAGAATACCATGACGGACCTAGGATTACATACTTTGGCTTCCATTGTGTTGTTGCTCCGCGACACTCGTAGCAACTATATTCTAAATTTGGAGGGGCAGCCAGGCAATGAGGAAGCGGCTATGGTAGACGTGGATCAAATTCTTCCAGAGCAGAGGCGATTTTCTGTTCCGCAGGAACTGGTGTTTGGCCAGCCTGCCGAGCAGCCAGCTGCACCTCAGATAGATTTTCATGGGCTGGTTGCACGGATGGACCGCCTTGAGCTGCACATGACCCAACGCACAGCAGGCTAGTATCTAGGCCCAGCACGAGAGCATTCAGGGCCTATATCAGTGCATTGACTATCACGAGGAGCGGCAGCAGGCCTCTCTTGTAACATCCTATTTTCTTGAATAAGGTTTAAGACCTTAGTTAAGTATGTTTGGAGGTTGGATAATGTTCCTTATAGCTTGAGGAAGCTATAGTCCAAATTTGAGGGAATTTGGCCTTGGAACAAGCTCAGAAAATGAAGAAACGTGAAAGAACGAGTTAAATCAACGCCCAATGTTTGGATGTTGAGTGACCCAACGCTCAAACGTTGACCGTGGACGCTCGAGCATGGGGAATTCCCATGTCAAAGTGTGGGGAGTACGTGCGTGGAGGGACACGTGTCAGTACGCATGCACGCACGTCAAAATCGGTGGTGCCTTAGCAGTGAGGAAACGTTCCACGCTCAAGCGTGGAAAGTGGCACGCTTTAGCGTGGATAATTTGGCAGCATATCTTAAGTTTTCTTCTCATTTCACTTTGGGGATAAAAAATTCTAAAGTCTCAGCTGCAAAGAGAAGTTAGAGAGAGAAAGGGAAAGGTTCTAGAGAGAGGAAGTTCATCCTGGGGAAGATTGAGGTATCGGATCATGATTCCAACTACACAGTTGTGATCGAAACTTCGAGTACTACAAGTTCCACCGATTGGTTTCTCGATTCCTCGAAGGTAAGCTCAAATCTCTAAGATGTCGACCTCGGCGTTCTTCATGTTCTTCGAGCTTTTCCTCGAATCTTTCTTAGTTTTGGATTGCCCTAGGGTTAACAATAATGCCTGCGTGTTGTTGCCGTGATTAGGGCAAAGTTCGAGGACGCGGTGGTGCTCGTGGGTGAAGGAGGAGTCACGGTTGAGAGTTGGTTGATGTGGCAGCCGCGTGTTGGTGTTGGTGATGGTGGTAGTGCGCTCGTGGTGGTCGTGGTTGTGTTTGTGGTGCTCGTGAGATCGAGGGTCAAGGCTATCCGTTGGTATAGAAGCATATTATGGCGGATCACCAGGTGAGGAGGAAGAAACCACAAATATCTGGGAAACATAGGTGTAGGATATAACTGTTAATATGTGTAGGGCTCCTCAAACCCTACTAGTGGTTGAGTAACCGACAACACCTAACTCACATTGGGGACTACCAGATTGTGGTACCAATGTAGTTTTAGGCATTGTAGGTTTATCGCCGATAGGATAATCTATGATATTTGTTGATCGAAGATGTATATATTTAAATGGGGTCGTATGTGATAATATGCTAAGTGGTATGTTTGTTATGATAACATGCTTAATTGCTATTTTAATATGTTTGTAAGGATAACATGTTGTTATGCTCTGACATGTTGACATGTTTGTGATTGATATGATTTTGGTTGAATTTGGAGACAGTTGGTATGTTGTTAAGATGATAAAATGATTATTGACGGTATCCGACTAGTAGGATAGTAAGTTGATCTAAGTTGAAGGTGACTCTCATAGTTGGAGAGTGGCATCCTCACAGTTGGAGGATGTGGATCTTTAAAGTGTTGCTTAGACTGTTGTTATAACGTTGTTGAGGTGATGGATGCATAATCATAGCATTTTCATTGTTGTGGTGAAAGGCTGTATGAATAACTGCAACAGCAGTTTGAGTAGTTATCATACAAGCCGGTACCTACACGCAGTTACAACAGCAGTTTGAGTGGTTGTGTACAGCAGGGAGCCATGTGTACAATTGCAACAGCAGTTTAAGCAATTGTCGCAAGAGGTTGAGGTGGAGCCGTGTGAATAGATGCAACAACATTTCGAGCAGTTATCATGCGAGGTCGGGACTTGTGCACAACTGCAACAGCAGTTTGAGTCGTTGTCACAAGGGGCTGTATGATTTGCTGCAACAACAGTTTGAGTGGCTATCATATAAGCTGGTACCTGTATACAGCTGCAACAGCAGTTTGAGTGGTTGTGTACAGGGAGCCATGTGTACAATTGCAACAGCAATTTGAGCAATTGTCATTTGAGGTTGAGGTGGACGTTTCCGGAGTGACCAAGATCGTTGAACTCACAACTGGAGGGACGTAAGTGCTTTCTCATAGTTGGAGATCTTCCTGGGCTTTCTCACAGTTGGAGGGGCTCGGGGAGGCAATGCTTACTCACAGTTGGAGGAACCACTGTTGCACTTTCTTGGGAACAAGGGAAATCAGTAACCTGAACTACCGACTCAATGCCCTTACGGTTGGAGGATAATCTTCCTACCTTGGTAAATGACTACTCTCACAAGTTGGAGGACAGCATTCTCAGGGGTAAGGATGGTGTTGTAGACTCAGTTGTGAATGTAGAGCAAGCAGCGACCTTAGTGGTGATAATCTGGAGGTTGATTGTTGTGGTGGTTTCGAGAGATGGTTGTGTTTGTTATGTGTGCGTGTTGGCATGCTATATTCTGCGTGTTTTCCCTATGAATGATAGTTGTAGAGTTTCTTACCTCTCATATATGTTTTTCATGTTCTTTTATATATGTCTTCGGGTCATGATCCAAAGGCGGAGGTGCTAGTTGGTTGTTGGAAGTGCTGTAGCGAGTGAAGCTGAGTCGAGGTGGGATCCATCTAGTGCGACAGGTTTGACGGCGGTGTTCCTTGAGTAGAAATAGAGACCTCGGAAATGGGTCTCTTGTAAGTTTGTGCCACGGCCAGTATTGTGTCTGTTTCTATATCCTTGTTTTTACGCCATGGCTTCCAGACAGAACTCTGATGTGTAATCTTTAACTGTAATATTTGTTATCTGTTTAAGTTTTAAAATGAACTTTTTCTGGCTGCGTTTTAAGGTGTCAAAGGTAGTGAGGTTAAGTTTTGGGAGCGTCGCATCTCTGGTCACCATCATACAGCTACTTCAGGGTCATCCTCCTCCTCAGCAGTGATTACACCATCTTAATACTTAAGCGCTTACGCTATTGTATCAAGGTGGTCATTGTATTTCAGGACTCTTCTCTTCTCCTTTCTACACTTGTACTTCATTTTATTTTTGTTGCATTGAGGCCCATGTAAACTTTAAGTGTGGGAAGGAAAAATCTATGATTTTCATGCTTATGCTGCATACAAGTAATTGGCTATTTTATTTTTATATGATGATAAAAAATTAGAGGACCCCTTACAAAAAGTTTGTTTTGGATGAATTGTTGTCTCATAAGTGAATTTGAAAAAGTTTGTATTCTGAAAACTGAAAATTAGTAAAAAATTCTTTGTTTGTTAATTTTTCATTAGACTTAGCTTCTAAATATAGGACTTGGGCTTATAAGGGATAGGTTATAATGCTAAACTTGTTGATATTAACCCCTTTTCTTTGATGAGTTTGACTTCTTAGGTTGATACATTCTAGAACTCGTCTTGAGATGATTTTGAGGCGAATGTGATTTGTATGCATGTGGAAATCTGGTTGGGGCACTTTTACGTATTTTTCTGACCTACATTACTTTGATAAACACTTCTCCTAGCTGACCAATTTGAGCCTTTATGAAAATTATTTTCTTTCGTCCCTGTTTTAAAAATTGGAAATTATTTTTGGTGACCTCTTAGAAGTATATTGGAGCAATAGTAGGAACGTGTTGATGTGAATCCCTTTCCAAAAATAAAAGTGTTAAAAATAGGTTGGCAAATAAAAAAGGGCTTCTCTCTTTATATACAAAAAGAAAAGAAGAAAAATATATAAATGGTGAAAATAAAGTTAGAGAAGAAGTAAGAAAATAAAAAGAAAAGAAAAACAAGCCTATAGAAATGGAAGGGAAGGAAAAGAAAGGTTGAAGAAAAAGTGGTAGGTTCTTGAAATGTTTGTGGAAAAAAATATCAATTGCACTTTATGCTCTTATTATGCTTTAAGAGGTTATTACTTACATTTTTGGTTAGCCTTTGTATATCCCTTTTCTTTCTCTATCACACTTGACATCAATACCTTGGCCCCGTTTCAACCCATGAAAGACTCTTTCCTTCTTCTGCATGCATGTGAATCATATTGTGGTCAATGGACAAGCCCATGATAATGTATTTACTTTGAGAATCTTGAGTGCTTGATATCTTTGCCCAATACACTAAGAGATTGTGAGTGGAGTGACCCATGGTCTTTGGAAAGTTTAATTTCAAGGAATTTAATTTTCTAATTGGATCATTTCTTGACTTCTTTTGAAAAATATACTTGTTTGACTATCTATGTCATTCTGAAGATTCTGATTGTTTGGGTCTCCTCATTTAAATCTGAAAATTGTTTTGAAAATTCTTTTAAGCCAGATAATGATTTAAGGGCAAGGAATACTCAAGTGTGGGAAGTTTGATAAACCTCAATTCTGTGCATTTTATGGGGGGTAATTGGGTTGTATTTTGGTGCATTTGATGATAATTATTATTGTATTTCACCCGTTTGCCTAAGTTTTTACAGAATTGATGTTTAAAGGCAGCTTGATGGACAATTAATAAAAGTAGGAGGTTTTTAATTGAGATGAAAAGAGGAATTTTCTAAAGACTGGAGCTCGAAGCACGGCCATGCATGCTTATCAGTTCAACCTATCCAAACACGACCTTACCAAAAGTCTCAAGTTGACCTCTGAAGAAAAAGCACGCCCGTGCTGGAAGAAAGCATGCTCGTCCTGAAAGGAAGCACACCCTTACTCAATGAAGCACGACCGTACATAAATGGAAGCACGCCTATGCTGGATGAAGAACGGTTGTGCTTAGTCATGTGCCTTAATGACGTTGATTTACGAAGTTGGTACGCCCGTACTGAATTGAGCACAGCGGCATATGAAGGAAGCACGGCCATGCTGGAGGGAAGCACGCCCGTGCTAGCGGCGCTGAGAGACCAAACTTAGGGTTTTTCCTCCTGCTTTTCTTATAAATAGAGGCTCTTTGTACCACTCTCTTCATCTCTTATCTCTCATCACTTTTTAGCTTTTAGTAGTTTATTTTCGTTTTGGTTTAGATTTCTAGGGTAGGATTTGCGCTTGAGGGTTAAGTTGGCGACTTCTCTTCTTCTTCTTAATTCTTCAAGATGTGTTTCTCATTGTTGAATTTGGTTTTATCTATGTCTATGGGTAACTAATTTCATCACTAGAGTTGTGGTGAATCTTGTATAAGTAGAAACCCTTTTTGCTATGTCTTAGCTTTAATTCGAATTCTATTTGTTTTCAAGGTTGCAATTTGAATAGCGTTATTCTATTGTTCTTCATCCCTTGTTAGGATTGATCACTCTTTGCTTGCAAATAATCAATTAGTTGATTAGCGGCCATACTGCAATTAATTGGTAGACCTATAAGATAAACGGAGTTTAAATTATTGCATGACCAAGCTTGATTTATTCCTTTCAATCATTCAACCTCTTTGCTCTTTATGTTTTCTAATCATTTAAACTCTTTGCCTGACAAACATTGGATTCATCTGGGGAAAAGAATATAAATTGCCTGACAAACAATTATTAGTTTTAGTAGATAGATTGATATTCAGAAAGCAACTGCGAAATTGAATAGAACTAAGATTTGGGAAGTATCGAACGTATAAGTGAAACCATGACTCTAGGCTTTTCGCTCTTGATTTCAAAACCATTATTTCTCTTTAATTCATCTTTTTACTATTGCTTACATCATACTTTTTCTCACTCTTTCGATTGGTATAAATAACATAAGGATTTCTCTATTCCGATACTCACGCATATATTACTCATTAATCCTTTGAGTTCGATATCTGGACTTTCGTTCTATATTACTTTTACGATAGGGTGCACATGTCCTTAAGTGTGCTCAGAACGCAACACTGTCGTTTGCCATATAGACAGTTAAAGGATGAAATCGTAAAAAAATATTGTAGGGAATAAATCCAAAATAGACATACTTTATAGGGACCAAAATGTTCATTAAATCTAAGAAAGTTATTGAAGCTAATGGAGGATGAGGCTGAAATTTAGGGAAAGAATAGTAGATATTCCAAATATTTGTCTTGGTAATTGAGGAGAGAAGCAAAGGGAAAGATATCGTTGAGGTGATTTGTGATATTGCAATTTATAGTTGACAAATGACCTTCCTCACATGCAATGTATAACTGATTTATTTGATATGCATTGTTAGTGTAAAGATTTTTAATATTATCAATCAATTAGAAATTGTCACATAAGCTAAAATATTTTATTATTATCCTAATTATCTTAAAAGTCATTCATATCATGATTTCTGATTGGTTGACAGTGTAAAAAACTTTACACTATCAATGCATAATAATTAAATTCATTTATAAATACCACTCACAAGAAACGTTATCTTTAGGGGTGTTTCGTAGGTAGTTTTTTTTTTTTTTTAAATAATGATTATTATTCATAATATTAAAAATGTGTTTGATAGATCTTAAACATTTTTGGGAATGTTACTTGAAATATTTGATTCTCATGTTTGATTTAAGGGCATCTTTTTGAGAATATTAGTATTATTTTCAAAAATACTCTTGAATAAAGATTAATCGAGGAGTGAAGGCTCAAATTGTTCCCTAAAGAAATTTTGAGTACCCATTTTTAGTCCCTGAAAAAATAAATTAACCATTTAGTCCCTCAAATTTACAAACGCAGGATACATTAGTCCTTAGATTTAATTTTGACGTCCATTTACTTGCCTACATGTCCCATTAACCATCCTATACTTGGCCCGTTAATGGTCATGTGTGACCTATAACGAATTTCCACTGTGATAAATGAATGAAATGTGAAAAAAAAATGCGTAGTTTTTAGGTATTTGAGTTTTAAAATTGTGTACGTTTTTCACTTTTTATTCGTTTCTTAGAGTAAATTCGTCATAGGTCACGCAAGAGCACTAACGAGTCAGATATGATGGTTAATGGGACACGTAGGCAAGTAAACGGACGTTGGAACTGGACAAAGAGACTAAAGTATCCCGCGTTTGTAAATTTGAGGTACTAAATGATTAATTTATTTTTTTAGGGACTAAAAGCTGGTCCCCGAAATTTTTCAGGGACTAATTTGGATCTTAACTCTTAATTGGAAATAAAAAATGAAAAATATTATAAAAATGTTAAAAATTAAAATAATTTAAAAAATAGTGCAGATCGGAATTTGTTCTTACCTTGATTTTATACATAGGTTCGTTTCTCCCAAAAAAAAATATTTTGACATAATATTAATATTGTTCACGGAAAATTAGAGTATGATAGTCTTTTCAAATAACAAAGACTTTCTCTTATTCATGAGAAATTAGGATTCCCACCCTTCTCATGGCCAAAAACATTCCTGGAAATGCTACTTTCCTAGGAAAATATTTTTTTAAAAATCATATCAAATATGGAATTTAATATTCCCAAATTAGGAATCTTGGGAAACCAAAAAGAATCATTCTATCCAACCCCTTAAATTTAAAGGTTATTATTTTTATTTTTATTTTTATTTTAAATGTCAACATTGAGGATTATTTTTTTAGAGTTTATTTTTTATACACCGTCAATTTTAAGGTTTTCTACATTGTTAACCAATTACAAATCATCATATGTGTGACTTTTAAAGAGTTATGATAAGAGTCAAGCATTTTTAATGATATGACAATTTATGATTGGTTGATAACATAATTTTTTTTACATTAACAATACATACAAATTAAATCCATTATTTTTATTTGAAAGACACTTTTACTCTTTGTTTGGTTTAGGAAAAAAAGTGAAAGGAAAGAAAAGGGAAAGAGAAATAAAAGAGTAGAAAATTAGATGATCGTTTATCTGTTTGGTAGGAGAAACAATGAAAGGAAAGAAAACTAAAATGTTTCTTTCTTCTTGTTTGATTGTGTAAAGATGGAAGGAAAGAAAAAACATATTTGAGAAATCAATCAATACTCTTAAGTAAAAATGAGATCTAATAAGGTCAATGATGTTTGCGTCCTTTTCACTCAAATCTCTTATCTATCCCACTTTTCTTCCCAAATTCAAGGGATTAATTTTTTCACATGGGCCTACAATATTTTTTCTTTAGTTCCTTCTTCATTTCTCAACAAAACGAGGGAACTCGTTTTTTCTCTTCTTTTCCTTCTTTTTTTTTTCTTTCTTTTTATTTTCTTTCAAAATAAACATAGGCTTAATGTTATGAATTTTTTCTTTATTATGTTTTTCGCAAATATTATATGCAGTATTGTTTAGGATGTTACTGATAGTAGGAAAGTAATTAAATTATAATTGACTAATTAATGGGAAAAATAAGTATTGGATATCAGTTTTATGCGGGATCCGGCCTGCTCATAGTAATATATTTAATGGCTTAAATGATGTTATAAGGCATAATAATAAAGTTAATCTTTTTTGAAATCAAGGTATCCCGCGCAAAATAGTGGAGACTAATTTCGCGAGAAAACTGAGATCTATTTAAGGGGTTGTCTTCTCCCAACAGATGTTTTTCCATCCACACCGATTAGGGAACAAACCTCGATCTAACCACATACTTAAGGGACCCGAGTATGTACCACTCGTGCCACACCATGTTGGTATAATAAAGTTAATCTGACAGTACATATTCAGTTCCTATGTCAGGTGTTATATTTAATTAGATTTATATACTTATTACCAGATAACATAAGAATTTGTATCTAATTAGGGTTTGTCATTTTCAAGAAGAAAGATTTTGAAAACATTGTTTCATATGTCATCTCTAGGATAAGAAAGTTTAGGTAAAAGTAAAAAAGGTGGATTCTAGCATGAAGTAGTTAGAAATGTGGTACATGGCTGTACCCCTAATTTAGAGCGGTAGCAAGAGGTTACCGGGTAACCATTGTCTTTTATTAGTTGTGAAATTAAAGGAGAGATTCCAGCCCCAGTTTCACGGTTCTTGATATTCCTTGCAAAATTCACAATGAACTTCTATTTTCTCCTTGCATCTTGCATAGATACGCCCCTGTTGAAATTTATCATTTTTTTAGGAATGTAACAACACACTTAATTAAGTTGATAATTGATTTGCTTTCATAAAATGAAATAAAATGTTGAATAATCACCATTTAAACCTATCCCGCAAGATTAGAGGTATTGATTGATACTAATGTAGAAAGAATCTGATTGGCATATGCGTTGGTTAACGACACTTTCTTTTTCCCCATCGCCACCTTCCTCCGCCGCCGCTGTCGACCATCAACATAGGAAGGCCTGGCTCTTCGGAAAGTCCAAGAAATGCAGGAAGCTCCGCCATATGGCCGACAACGATGCCAAGTCACCTCTGAGGTGGCAATATGCCTCCGACAAAGACGCACTCGCAGCACCGCCTTCTTCCCATTCCCCCACTTCAATTCGCTCCTCTACCTCCTCCTCCTTCACAAGCTCCGCCATCGCCGCTGGATCTCCACTGCGGTTCAGCTTCCTCGCGGGGACCACTGCACGCCATCTCTAAGGCACCACATACACACTCATTCAACCTTTCTCAGCACGATTCTCCAATCTTTCTCCACTGCGACTGTCCCTCAACTGGTACCAATCCCTGGAAAGCTTACATCTTAAAATCGAGCGCACAGTAGGTGAAAGGAAGGACTTTTTTACAATTTCAAAACAAATTTCTTTATCCCTTAACAAGTCTTTTTTTTTTTTGGACAAGAAGATCTAATACGTTCATTAATTAATTAATATATCCTACGGTTAATACTAGTGATTCATGTGGTGTAGCACATTTCTAGCTACTTCATGCTAGAATCCACCATTTTAGAAGAAGGTAATTTTGTTTTCTCCTTAGAGCTGGTGACTTATTTGGACGTATTTTATTGCAGTAGAAGAAGCCGTACAACTTTTGTCTTTCTTTTGCAAGCAACTTTTTTATTTCTTTCTTTCTTTTTTTTTTTTTTTTTTTTTTTTTTTTTGCAGAGATTGCAGGCTACATTCATTGTTCATTAGTATATGGACTTGTATAAGGATATCTCAAAGCTTCACATGGGAATTCCATTTAAATTGTAAGAAAATGCTTTCATATTCCTGTTTAAAAAAAAAAAAAAAAATTAGATTTTCCATTCCCCTTACTCCCTCTCTCACCGTTTTCTGCATTCTCAGGGTCCCAACAGTTCAAATGTGTTAGCCTGTCTGCCAGGTTTGATGTTGACTGACCTCTATTTATTCCCTTCCCAATTCCCCCTCCATTCCCTCAAAATAACTTCTTTCAAGGTTCAGCTTCTTGTAACTAATTCTCTTCCCTTTTCTCTTCCTTTCTTTCTGATTTCTTGCACTTTATAGGAAACTTCTCTAGCTTTGCGTTTGTCTTGCTACAGTCTACACATTGCTGAATTTTTAATACTATCCTCTGCAGCATTTATGCAGGAACATGGCTCTTCTTGGACTTCTTCTGGGAATTTTCTACATAGTGTCACATGTCAATGGGTATGGCTATGGGGGTTGGACTAATGCTCATGCCACATTTTATGGTGGCAGTGATGCTTCTGGTACAATGGGTATGCCTTCACAAATGTAACTAAAAATGTGTTTGCTACAGTTGTAACTTTAGGTTCTTTACTTGCTTAGTAACATCTATTTATCACAAATTGCAGGTGGGGCATGTGGTTATGGAAACCTGTACAGCCAAGGTTATGGGACTAGTACTGCAGCACTTAGCACTGCCCTGTTCAACAATGGCTTGAGCTGTGGTGCATGTTTTGAAATTAAATGTGTGAATGACCCACAATGGTGCCTACCTGGCTCCATTATAGTCACTGCCACCAATTTCTGCCCACCTGGTGGTTGGTGTGACCCTCCGCAACACCATTTTGATCTTTCTCAACCTATTTTCCAGCACATTGCCCAATATAAGGCTGGGATTGTACCTGTAATTTACAAAAGGTAATTTCAAATTAGAGTGAAAACCCAATTCATCCTGAAAAAATTATTAACTCATTTCTAGTCCTTGAAAAATATAAATTAACAATTTAGTTTCTTAAATTTACAAACGTGTGATATATTAGTCCGTAAATTTAGTTACGACGTTCATTTACTTTCTTACGTGCCACATTAACCATCCTATTTGATCCGTCAGTGGTCCTGTGTAATCTATAACGAATTTTCGCTGTGAAAAATCAAAGAAAAGTGAAAAAAAAAATGCATAATTTTGAAGTATTTGAGTTTTAAAATTGTGTATATTTTTCACTTTTTATTCATTTTTCACAAAGAAAATTCGTCATAGACCATATAGAACCACTAACGAGTAAGCTAAGATGATTAATGACACACAGAGACAAGTAAACAGACGTTTGAACGGGACTTGAGAGATTAAAGTGTCCCGCATTTATAAATTTGAGAAACTAAATGATTAATTTATTTTTTCAGAGACTGAAAATGGATTCATAAAATTTTTTAAGGACCAATTTGAGCCTTCAATCTTCAAATTATCATTTCTCTTTATCATAGGGTTCTGGATTGCATCAATTGATATCGCGATAATATGTTATTCGGGTTGTGGTTACCACAACAAGTTGTCACCTTGCAATTGTAGTGTGATCCTTAAGTCACAGAAAGTGCTGCAACTAAATAGTGATGCGGCCGCATTAGGTCCTAATGGACCTTAATAAATTGAAAATAAATCTTTAACCATAACATTTTAATTACGCCATACCAATGGTAATCTCCATTGCAATGACCACAATGCCTACAACTATAGCAGTTGCAATAGCATCCACAATCGCAATTTAAAATTATGTTAATGTTAATGTCGACTCCTATCCATTTTACTATACTTTTGGTCATCAAGCTAATTTTTATTTTATTTTATTTTTGGTTCATGGGTTTTGAAGGGTAAGGTGCCGGAGAAGCGGTGGAATTAGGTTTACCATCAATGGCCATTCTTACTTCAATTTAGTCCTTGTCACCAATGTTGGAGGTGCTGGTGATGTGCATGCTGTAGCCATAAAAGGTTCAAGAACTGGATGGTATGCCATGTCAAGGAACTGGGGCCAAAATTGGCAGAGCAACGCCTACCTGAATGGACAGAGCCTTTCCTTTTTAGTCACAACCAGTAATGGTCACAGTGTGGTCTCATACAATGTTGCCCCAGCTAGTTGGTCCTTTGGGCAGACCTACACTGGAAGGCAATTCAACTACTAACCAACCTTTTAATTAATTGAGCATGTTTTCAATAATGTTCAGCAATAGTGTCTTAAGATTATTAGATTACAGTTTAAAGAATCAAGTTGCAGTTGAGTACTGTAGTTGGGTTCGTATTGGGCTGAATGGAAGATGGTTTAGCCCCTTTCTTCATATATATTTTGATTTTTATATAGCAAGCTTTTGCAGAAGATGCGCTTGCTTAATTTATACTATACCTCAGCAAATGAGATGCTTGCTCTACTGAGAAAGATCAATGTTAAAAAGATTGTTCAATGCACCTCATATTTTAGTTATGCATAACTTTTTTTTAATATTAGAGTGGACAACATACAGTTGTACCGTACAGAAGGAGGTGACTTTCAATATTAAAATGAAATAAAGAGAATATATATATATATATATATATATATATATATCCTTTTAAATTTAATAAATAAATAATTTTTGTAAATTTTTAATTGATGTAATCTCATTATATGATTATTTTATTTATTGATCAATTTAAATACAAGTGACAGAAAACAAAGAGAATAAATGAACCTTCATCTTGCTTAAGTTGGGGAAAAAAGTGAGAGGGGCCATGTGAGAATTGCACTACAATTGCTAAGTGGAAAAGCTATAGGTAGTATTTGATATCAGACATAATTTAAGATTCCTGAGAAAATGAGATAGGAATGAAAGTTTCTCATGTTTGGTGCAAAAGATAAAAAATCATTCTCAGTCATAAAAGATATCTGGAATAAATTTTGTGAATGTAACTTGAAATTTTATTTCCACATGTTGAAAAAGAACATAGGAAACACGAGAAGGGGGTCCATTTGGGTTTACTAAACTTTTTCGGGAACAAAACCCTTTTCACAAAAACAAGTATTAGACGGTTGAAGAAAAACAGACAGATGAATCATTTGGCGTGTTGAGTCTCCAACCGTCTGATAGATTTTTTACCCTAAGTTTTGACGAATCCAAACATGTGAGAAATTATTTAATTGAGCCCTATGAATATTGCTAATGATCTCATTTACGTGTGTAGACCTCTTATCCTTAGTCAGGAACTATTTTTTTTTTAAGTACAAGATGCATGTAAGCTTCAAGCAAAATAAGCATCTGAGTTATTTGTGAGAAGGAGATGACTGTTGAATCAAGCGTCTAATGAAGTCTGATAACCGAACACTATTTTGAAGACAAAAAGGATCAAGCGTCTAATGAGCTGGACAGATTAAGCTACACATGATCCTCTTATGTTAAAAGCATCTAACGAAAAGGACAATTGTGCAAGGACACTTTCTAATATTTTAAATTTAAAGCATGCTGAACAATGTTGCTAGACAAAAGATACCTTGTATCACATTTTAAGGAACCAGCAAAAGCACTTTGTACCTGTTGAACTTGCATATTGCACAAAAGGAGTAATCTGCTTTGTACAAGCACATAAGTATTGAAGTTGTTGTTTTTGCTGCAAACTTTGATCTTACTACTCTTTTGAAAAAGTGAGAACTCCTCTGCCAAAACAAAATTCAACGTTCTCCTCCATTTATTATCTACTCGAAACAACTCTTTGACATTATTGAAGATTCAGAATGTTTGAATTAAAGAACTCATCATCTGAAGAATGTCTCTAACAGATAGAAGTGATTGAATACTATAAATAGAAGACATTGAAAAATTGATGCAAGTAGAGAACACATATTCAAGAACAAGCATTTAATCTGCGCATTTTAATTCTTTCATTCTTTATTTTTCTCTTCCAATCATTCATATTCAGTAAAGAAGTTAATATGCAATCTTTTTAAGACCCTCCCATGACATTACATTTCCCAAAACAATATAAAGCCGAAAATACACACAAATATAATTACTTAGAAAATACAGGTTTGATTTCTTCTTTTTGAGAAATAAAAATGACAGGTGCTTATAAATAAAAACATGACATATATAAACGGAAACATTCATTCATAATTAGAAATTGTTCAACATCCTAATTAAATCCAAATTAGATCCTAAACAACTTGAAAGCAATAACATCAACAGTTTGAAAAGAACCAAGTCTGGACCTTAGGGTCCCTCCTTCAAGAAATCAATCAATGATTGGCAAAAGATGGTGTTCAAAAACAAGCTAAATGAAGAAGGCAAAGTGACCAGCAAAAAGGCAAGGCTAGTGGTTCAAGAGTAAAATCAACAAGAAGGGATTGACTATGATGAAACCTTTGCCCTTGTAACAAAACATGAAGCAACAAGAATCCTACTTGCCTATGTTGATCACAGAGAATTCAAAAGAAGATGAAGAGCTTACTGTGGCTGCTGCTGAGGATGATGAACCATCTGTGGCTTAGAAAGGAAATAAGTTCTCCGAAGCCTCTGAAGAAAAGTAGAAAGCTGATGATACAGGTGAAGAGGAAACTGCCACTGTTGAAATTGCCAATGTGTTGGTAAATCTGGTTGTTGATCACTCTTAGGACCTTCAGAAACCAATATATGACAGCCTTCACCATCTAGAAACCACCATATGGTTGCTATTGAAGATAGGGGTGTTCATAAACCGATCCAAACCAATTCAAACCGCAAAAACCGAACCGAAAAATCGAAAATCGAAAAAATCAAAAACCGCAAAAATCACATTTTTTCATTGGATTAGATCAGATCTCGGATCCCCTAGTGAAAATCGACCCAATCCAAACCGACCTACTATATATATATATACTATTATTTTTGAAATTATAGTACTACTCATACTGAAGCATTGTTTTTCATATTTTTATAAATGAACACCCTCATTCTCTTTAATATTTTTGTTGGAATAGTCAAATAGATGTATTGGATTTTGTAGAGTTATTATGTACCATGGAATCAATAGTTACTCATGTACCTAGAAGATTTCATGTATGTACTTATGAATTAGAACTACATTAATGATATCCGATGAAAAAAATTCTTATATATGGGATGTTGAAAAACATTGTTAGACATTTTGATATACAAGTTTAATGTTCTATTCAATTTAGTCTGTGATATGGTCTTTGACGTAATATAGCTATATCATGATGTATCGGTAAAAACCGAATTATCCAATCCAATCCGAACCTCATTGATTGGATTGGATTGGATCAGATTTTTTTTAAGGATGTAAACCGATCCAATCCAAACCGCAGGTTGTTTCCATCTTTGGATCGAATGACTTTTTGACTCAAAATCGATCCAATCCAATCCGCGAATATCCGTAACTGAAGACTTGCTATCGGAAGGGTCTCAGACTGCTCTTGAGCAAGTGCAGATAGACCTTTCTGAAGAAAAACAAACGGTTGAAGAGGAAGAGGATAGAAAGCCTGAAGAACTCATCCTCTAGAAAGATGAAAGGGATGCTGAACACAAGCAGCAGACCACTGGACCAGAAGTTCAACTACCCAGTTCCACCTTTGACCCTGCCAATTAAGGTAGCTATATTTCTGCAATCTCCTATATTTGACTCATCTACAAGAATCTCTCTTCAACATCCTTTGCTAATCTTCCTAACTTGTCCCAATTTGGTTTTGTGTGAACATTCCTGAAGAAGCCACTACAACAGAAAAGGGAAAAGACAACGTTTATTTTTGCCCTATAATAGTGTAATTAAAAGTGGTTAGAAAAGATAGCGCTTCTAAAGCGCTATAATAGGTAACCTAATATAGCGCTTCCTGACACAATAAGATAGCGCTTCTCCAGGGGAGCGCTATAATAGGTCACCTATTATAGCGCTTCTCCTCGAAAGTGCTATCGTATCGTAGTCCCTATTACAGCGCTTCCCTAGAGAAGCGCTATAATAGGTCCCTTTTTTTTATTTCATTTTTCATACATTCCATATTAAACCTGCATTAAGCAAAAACCAGTACAATAATACTCACAAAAAATATCATTACAAACTGTTGCTTATACATACATATATATATATATATATATATATATATATATATATATATATATATATATATATATATTCCATATATACTTAGTCCCTTTGGATCAAAAAAACATACAAAACTGTTCATGCTCCAAAATCAATATTACACATAATTAATTCCTTTAATTTTGACCAACTATACTTATAAGTCCCTATACAAAACTCAACTAAACTTACAAAGTGTAACTACTATACAAACAAACTCTATAAGTCCCTTTGGACCAAAATCAAACAACCAATACCATATGATGATGCTCCGTCCAAAATCAAATTGTTCAAGTCACCCTTAGTAAGAAAAGAATCTGCATAACATAACCAAAATGACACCATGCGAACTTCAATATTAATTATAACAATCAAAGGCGCAAGAACACGAAAATTGCATTGCAAGAGTATAAAATCGGATTCATATGTACCTTGAATTAATTACTAAATAAATGTCTTCGTGAAATATCGGCACCATTCTTCCACGAGTTCTGCTTGCTAATCCTTAGAGTATGAGTCTCATTTACACTCTGGAAAGTATTGCATAATCAAAATTAGAACTAAAATTAGAATTACATTGAAATGGTCAGATTATATAAACTAGCTAGCTAGATCTGAAATCACATACCGTCGTTGGAATGCTCATTTGGTTTTGTGAGACGACATCTTTCATCACATAATTAATAGCCCCAATCTATGTTGTTTGGTTGTTGAGGGCACTGTAAAATCAAACTTAATAAATTAATTTTTTTTAACTACATAATTTGCTCAAGAAGTTTTATAAATACCTCTATATTAATCCATTTAATCGTGGATGATTTAGATACCATGCGTCCGCTGCATGCATAATAAACTTTGATAGCCCTGATTACAAAATCAACTTCATTAAAGTACATATCTTGAATCAAACCACACATATGTTAAAAATAAATGCATATACTTACTTATCGTACTGCTCCTTCATTTCTTTCCTATTGCTAGATGGATGTTGTAGGGGATCTACACGATGTTTCCAATGGGATTGATAACTATCAATACCCAGTGCCCTCTACAAAAAACTTTGAGTTAGCAAAGCCTATATAGTTCATCATGCACATTTCATAAAATTAAGTATCGTTAGGATAAGTGACTCACCCACCATTGCATGAAGACAAAAACAGGGTCTCATTCTCAGCCCTTGCGAGACTCAAGCAATCAGCTATATATTGTATTTGCCCAGTATTCGTAGCTGTCAGAGCTGTTCTTAATGGGCATAAGAACACAAACCTGTTCGTTCGTTGCTCTGGGACCAAAATGTCCTCATAAAAGTGCCTAAACTTAAAATACATATGCAAATGGATTAACAATAACATCTATTAAAAAATGGATTAACAATAACATTGAAATAGATGTAGTACCTTATATATACGGACAGATGAAGATTACATGTAAGGTCATGATTAAGTATGTCATCCAAGTCGACTCCGCTGATGTATGTATCAAGATGTACGCCAAAAATTTCTACTGGCAATATGACGAATACATGATCCTGCATCTTAGACACCTGGATTTTAAGATAGGAATGATAGGGTAGGAGATTCTGGGAGGATTGAGAAGGCTGGGAGGGCTGGGATTTGGTCGTGCCCTATACTTTGGATGTAATTGACTCCTTTGTGTGCTCCGGACTTTTAATAGTCTCAGGAGTGTGCATCGACAGTTTGCGCTTGCCCCTGTCCTCGCCTTTGGATTTTGAGAGCCCCTAGACATCAGACAATATGTACATCAGTCAATGACCAACTAATTATAATCAGTAGATAAATGCAGTATATGAAAATGGTCGGATCATATTTATTAACATACCAAAATTGGCCATGCAACATAGGTACCACACGCTTCTTATCTCCCTGATGTTTCTCTTTTTATTTTTTTTCAGTTCTTTGCTCGTGTGAAGACGACGAGCCTACTACTTTTGGAGATGAACCCGGGGATGCACTCCTTCATGCCAGCGGCAACAAGGATACCGGTGTTGGGGGAATTGGAGATCATCTATCATGATGATCGGTGATGGCGGGTGGACCCCTCTACGCTCCTCACGGTCTACACAGGGCCGATCAGGCTGCTCTTCAGATGCGGGGCTTCACACCGCTAGGATGTTTTGGGGCCTTACAGAATTGTCCAGTTCCTACCGTTCACCCAGATGTGGCAGCCGCTAAGGCGCCACGCAGAGACCCCTCTACATGTGGTCTGTGCCAGCTACGTCACGCGCTTCCAGCCGTAGAGGGTTTGTGTTGCAAGGTCAGCGGAGGAGGGTCGAGCAGTATCTGAGGACCTACAAGAGGCGTAGGGTGGTGATGTCCAGCTCTTCTTCCTAGTACGAGCCGCTGGTGGTTTATCAGCGTACTCATGAAGAGGGGGCCAGGGTAGTTCAGGGCATCCATACCACTGAAGGTGGGAACCTACCAGTGCTTCTAGGATGCGAGCTAAGCATTTTTTATGTATCTTTTGAGTAATGGGTGGGTAGTGCTGGTGAGCTATGAGAGCTCCTTTTCCTTTGGATGTGTATGTTATTTTTCTTTCTGCTTTTGATGTACAGTTAGTATGTATATGTACATTATTTCAGCGCCCTATTGATGGGGCCAGTTTATGCATGTTTTATGTATATAGTTATTTCATATCTGTGTTTACTCTAATGATTGCTTTTATGCCTTTGCCGTGCGCTTTGTATGTTTACCCATTTTATTTCGCTATGCTTCTTGAATAATGCGCTAACGTTATAATACGGTT
Source organism: Ammopiptanthus mongolicus (assembly GCA_039655645.1). NCBI lineage: Eukaryota > Viridiplantae > Streptophyta > Magnoliopsida > Fabales > Fabaceae > Ammopiptanthus > Ammopiptanthus mongolicus. The sequence continues at coordinate 75,133,083 of CM077348.1, read as the reverse complement.
AAGGTATAATTAATAATATAAGCTTGGGACTAATGGGATTATCCTACGCAAGTGGGGTCGTCTCACTCGAGGAGACGCAAGGACTATAAGACATATGTCTTATTTCCTTGACTTAGATGTTTTGGTGAGTGATCATAAATCATTTTTTTTTTTGTATGAAGAGCATGCATTAGCCAAGTACTGCACACTTAAAGTAGATCATCAGCAAAGTTCATAAGATTCATTTTAATCATATTTATCCTGTTTGTTTTCATCAAAACCTTAACATAACTTTAAGAAAAAACAGAGACTTGACAATAAGGAGGATATTTACTGGTATGGATGAGATGACCCCAAGTGCATGAGGCAATCCCATTAGTCCCACTTAAGTATTAACTATACCTTAAACCGTATTATAATGTTAACGCGTTTATTAAAATGAGCGGATAAAAACAAATAAACGTAAAACATACAAGCGGAAACATAAAAGCATAAACGCGTAAAAAAATAAACCATAACTATATACAAGAACACGCATCACTTGCCCTATCAGTAGAGCTATAGTAAGGTATACATACGCTGTATATAAAAAAGCTAAACTTAAACCAAAGATACATCAAAGGACTCTATACAAAAACTCTCAGAACCTTACCAACACTCAACCCGCACACTCTCAAAAGTACATAAAAAGTAAACTCACATCACATGCCTAGGACGGACTCACTAGCAGTATCCCACCCACCCTTAGTGGTGTGGATACCTTGAACTACCCTCACCCTCGCCATATGTGCGTCGATAAACCCTCCACGACACATAGTCTGATGAGGAGCTCGATACAACGATCCTCCTCCTTCGATAGGTCCGTAGGTATTGCTCGTTGCGTCGTTTACGCCCTCGCTAGACGAAACCTCTCCTGCTGGTCACGTGCGAAGACTCCGGTACGTCCCACATATGAGCATGGGTGCTAGGCCGTGGCCGATGCCACATTTGAGCGAACGATAAGAACTAGATGACGTGGAAAGGTCCTATGATATCTGTCGCAACCACATTGTGACGGAAGCGGCGAACCAAAATTAATTGGTTACAAAATATGGAGTCGCCACCAAAGTTCATTTATTAGGGAAAACTTTGGAAAAACCATTTAAAAAAAAAAAAAGAATAGTCTTCGAAAACAGATTTTGGGTTCGGTAGTCAAATATGTGTAGGGAAGATATTAGTACCGTACAACATCCATTAATAAAAATGGTTACCTATAGTTAATTGTGCAAAATTTTATATTATCTTTTAAAATATTTATTTTATACCCATTTTATTAAAAAAATAATTTTTTTACCTATTTGGTTAAATTATTTTTGGGCTTGTAGGGATGGACCCTTTTCCTACGTATCCTCGGGTGCAATGAGGAACTCAAAGCTACGTATTTCTTTAAAAATATATTTGAAGTATGATTGTTGGTTTGGTTGATTTAATTATTTTTTAAATAAACTTTGATTGAGAAATTTCAGGATCACAAAGTTGTCACAACTTAAGTGTCCTAAAACCAAGTGTTAATAAGATGTCACATTTCACATTACCCTTTTTAATTAAAAGAAGTTAATTTAGTTTTTTTTTTTTTTTAAAGATTAGGATAATCAAGCTGTCACAACTCAGGTGTCCTAAAAAAATAACAAGATGTTACATCTCAGTTAATCCTTTTATTTTAAAAGAAATTAATTTTATTTTGAAGGTTTATGGTCACCAAGTTGTCACAACTCAGGCGTACTAAAACCAGCGGTGTAACACCCCGATTTTAACTACTTTAATATCAGTAAATTATATAATTGATTTTATATTTTTATCTGAGGTTTAGAAAGTGAATTTAAATAAACTAAGACCACATTCATTTTCTACGTCATCGTAGAGAGCTACGATTAAATTTTATGTTGAAAATTCAGACGGAGCCTGATCTGCGTTTTCACTGATAGTAAGATTTTAATGATCAGAAGACCTAATTTTGACTCGTGAACGAAATAGTTAGGCTTAGAATCGAATTTCTAACAACTTTGATATAATCGGTTTTTCGCACTAAAAAGTGAATCAATATATGTTATGCGGATAAAACCTTAAATCGCGTAATTAACGGAGCTGAATACGGATTTACCGGGACTTGCTAATGGATAAACTTGAAGTTACATCAAGTCAAATCACATGGGAAGGCGTGCCAGTATCATGATGACGTTCTAAAATATCTGAATGCGTTCACACTGCAAAAAGACCAAAATGTCCCTGACCTTTTTCTTAATTACATTTTGCCCTATGATGAAAAGACCATTTTGCCCTCATGACTCATCACCTCATCATGACATCCAACAAATATCTAGATATTTTGTTACTTTAAGGGAGAAAAGACCAAAATTCCATTGACCTTTCATTTTAATTCCAATTTTGTCCCTCAGTGAAATGACCATTTTACCCCTAAGTGAACAATTTTTGGACCTTTGAGTCCCTCCCATTCTCACGCATAAGATAGCTTCATGGAGGCCATTTGCACACCTTTCCTATAACTTCAACTTTCTCTCCAATTTTCTCTCATTTCTCTAAGTGTGATCTTGACAAATTTTGGTGAAGAAAGTGTCGATTCCTTGCCATTTTTCATCATCCAAGAGGTAGGATTACTTTCCTTGATCCATAAGCTTCATGATTCTTCAATCTTTTCTTGTTTTCAAGTCATGAATCACTAAGTTCTATTTCTAAGTTCAAACTTAAAAAATCTCTAGAAAATCATAGAAAAATCCTTTTAATGTGAAATCAATTTCTATGATCTAATATCATCATCCTCTATCACTATCCAAGAGCATGCAATCAAATAACATGCCTAGCCTATTTATTTAGAAGTGGCTGAACCCTAAGTTTTTGGGGGAAAATGGGTTTGCTTCAATTTTGTTAAATGATACTTGATTTCATCTCTTTTACTCTTATGATCATTGAATCCAAGTGATTAGAAAACCAAATCAAATCCTAGCTTATTTTTATCAATGATGGCCGAACCCTATCCTTGTTGGTTGAAGGGGTTTTGGTTCAAGCCTTTGACGAATGATTAGGGATTATGCCTTTATCATGCTTAAGGATCATTGATCCAAGAGTTAGTAGAATTTTAACACCTCTAGCCTATTTTTATAAAAAGGGGCCGAACCCTAACTTTTTAGGAACTAGATGAGTTTGATTGGATTTCACTAATTTCTGGTTGTGATTTGTTGTGAAGGATCGGATGGTGCTTGATTAGTCTAAAGCGTGTACGATTGCCAGTTGCGGAGCCGCAGTTGGAGTTGCACGGGGAAGCACGTGGGAAAATATGTTCAGGTGGGGAGAAAGAATCACACATTAGTCGAGAAGGCAAGATTAGAATAGTATATATTGACATGTGTAGGGGAACCCTAAACCCTACTAGAGATTGAGCCCTGACAAAGTACCTAAACCCTCAGTGTAGGTACCTTTGGGCTATCACTGCTAAGAATATACCTAGGCTAGATAACTATTGCTAGATGAATGATTGATATGTTTAGTATAATTGTGAATATGCGCTCTATGTGATTTATGTGTTTATAAGTTTAGAATGGTATGCTTGATGGTATGGTTGTATGATCTTATATGCTTAAGGTGGTATGTTGAGATATTGAATATTATGTTTGCATATTTTATGAATGATGATGATGTTTAGAGTAAATGAAAGTACGACAATGTATGTGTGAGGATAAAGTAATGGATATTATAGTATCGAGAATAAAGTGATATAAAGATTGAGATGTTTATTGAGGTATTGGTGGCATAAGTGATGGTTGACATGCATAGCATAATCATGTGCCAAGTGGCGAGTCGTGTGGTATGGGACACATGAGGTTAGTGTACCTAAGTGCGGGTACAGATTGCGAAGGGGACGATCTTCGTGATCTTGGGGATGTAATCGTGCTCGGGACTTATCACAAGTGACGGATGGGGTTGCTCCTATCGTGTCGTGATGCCTGCTAGTGCCTGGTTATCCCGACTGGACCCTGAGTATTCCACGTCGCGGGTGGACATTCGGAGGCAACCAAGACACCCCTCCCGAGAGTTGGAGTGGGGATCCACTCTTATTGGTCACGGCGAGCGGAAAGGTTACCTGGACAAACTAACTAAGGTTCTCCGAGACTGGGAACGAGTTTGAGATATCGGCCGACATGCACGTAGATTTGAGATACATGTAGCATAGGCAATGAGTATGAGTAATATAATTGGGTGATGGTTTTGTACATACTTATGTGATGTGTGTAATATTAATATATGTTACTCTATGATTACTTTTCTATATATGATGTTGTTGTAGATCCTTATCTCCCTATCTCTCTATGTATGTTTTCTCTTATGGCTCGTGGAGAAGACACCGTAGTTGAGGAGCCTATCCCGGAGGAGGATGGCACTCTCTATGAACCTGATGCTGGTGGGAGAGTCGTGGATGCCAGCGATGAGAGACCTAGAGTAGAGGATAGTTCATGGTCACCATATCATCCTTACTGATATGAGTGTCTGGCCAGTGCGTCTCAGTAGACACAAGAGTTCTGAGTGTTTACATTTTGATATATTTTGGTGAAGTGGGCTGGGACGAGAGATAACCTGTTTTATTTAGTTGTTTTTAGTATGACTTCTTATGTATTCTTCGTTTAGCAATTGTTGTGTAGGCAGTATGCCATTAAGCTGTGTACTCTGACAGAGGTAGTTTATGGATGCATGTACTTAAACCATCAGTGTATGGTATGTATTTACTACATGTATAAAGTTTTAAATTTTTCGCATGTTCTAAGATTAGATAATTAGGTCACTAATGAGGCGGGACGTCTCCAGCGGTGAACAAGATGTCACATATCAGCTAACCCTTTTATTTTAAAAGAAAGGCTTAATTGCACTTTTGGTCCCCCAGGTATCACGATTGTGCAATTTTGGTCCCCCGGATTTTAATTGCGCCAATTGGGTCCTCCAAATATCACGATTGTGCAATTTTGGTTCCCCAAGTTTCAATTGCGCCAATTGGGTCCCTAAGGTATCATGATTGTGCAATTTTGGTCCCCCAATTATCACGATTGTGCAATTTTTAACGTCAGTAGCCTACATAGGACACGTGAGACTGATTTGATACTTAGTGAAGTCAACTTGACAGTTTACAAGACATTCTTATAAGACATCATTGACATCTGACACAATTTAATGATCAAATGCACATCATTAAGTGTCACATAAAAATGACACGTAAGCTACCAAACTAGTCTTATTAAGTGCCAAATCAGTCGCATATGTGCTTCGTAGGCTATTGATATTAAAAGTTGCACAATCGTGATACTTGGAGGACCAAAATTGCACAATCGTGATATTTGGGGATCAAAATTGCACAATCATGATACGTGGGGGACCCAATTGGCGCAGTTGAAACATGGGGGACCAAAATTGCACAATCATGATACTTGGAGGACCCAATTGGCGCAATTAAAACCCAGGGGACCAAAATTGCACAATCGTGAGGGATCAAAAGTGCAATTAAGCCTAAAAGAAATTAATTTTGGTTTTTTTATTTTTTAAAAGCTTAGGATCACCAAGCTGTCCTAAAAAAATGATTAACAAGATATCACATCTCAACTAACCCTTTTATTTAAAAGAAATTAATTTTATTTTGAAGGCTTAAGATTACCAAGCTATCACAACTTAGGTATCCTAAAACCAAAGGTTAACAAGATAATGAATCTCAGTTTACCTTTTTTATTTAAAATATTTAATAATACTCAAATTATTAATGTTAAGAATGTATGTAATTTGATAAAACATATTCTAATTAAGTTGGTATATTGTGGTAAAGAAATGTTTGTATTTTAGAAAATAAGCATATGTGATTAAATAATAGTAGATGTCACAAATCTAAATAAACACTTTAATTATAATAAGTTGGTATATTGTGGTACAGAAATGTTTGAATTTTAGAAAATAAGCATAAGTGATCAAATAATAGTAGATGCCACAAATATAAATAAACACTTTAATTATAATAAATCATTTTCAGTTAATTTTAATTAAATTTCAATAAAATAACATTTTATAAAATAATTTAAGCAAACCCAACCGCACAACCCAAAATCTACTGTTTGCAACTATGTTAAAAACACCACAGGAAACAATCATAAAAGTAAATAAGATAAAACTAAAATAAATAAAAAATAAAAACTAAAGCAAAGGAAGTAAAACGAAATAGGCATTCAGCGGCCTATGTTGCAGAACATAAAATTTTGGCCTTTTTTGAGACTTGAGACTACGACGTGTAGAATGAAGCAGGAAGATAGAGAGGCAAGCAGCAGCGCTAACGCCCCGATTTTTGAAGCCTTATAACATGAATTAAATAGTATTTATGTATTTGTATTTTATTGGAGGATCTAGAGAGTGAAATAAAATAATCTGAAACCATAGTCACGCTCTACGCTATCGTAAGAAGCTATGGTTAAAATTTGGGTCGAAAACTCAGACGGAACCCGGTTTGCGTTTTTCACTGACAGTAGTGTTTTACTACTATTAAGACCTAATTTTGAGTCGCCGACGAGATAGTAAGTCTTAGAATTTAATTCTCTATAAATATGCTAAAATTCGTCCTAACGTTCAAAATTGAAAATAATATATTATATTCGGGCGTATATTCGAACCGGGAGACGATTGTAGCTGTAGAAGAATTTAACGGGACCCGCTAACGGATAATCTTGAAGTCACATCAGGTCAACATCACATTGGGATGCGTGCCATTGTCATGATGATTTTCAAAATATCTGGACGTGAAATGACCAAAATGCCCTTGATCTTTTAATGAAATTCCCAAAATGTCCTTAAGGTATTTACAAGTTTGCCATGGATAAGAAAATATCTATTTCACCTCCTCACCCTTGGCCATTCGGCCATTCACTTCTTTTCTCTCTTCTCTCACTTGTTCTTCAAGTTCTTCATGTTTTCTTTACCAAAAACCAACTTTTGATCTTGAAAAGTTGAAGCTTTTTGTGAAATCAAGTTCCTCTCTCTTAAAACTTTGCATCTAGGAGGTATGAACTCCAACCTTCATCTCTTAATCTCTCTATTTCATCTCTTGAATCTCTTGATTCATGAAGATCAAAGCTTTGATTCATAAACTTCAAAAATTCATAGAAAAGTATAGAAAAATCCTTTTAATATCAAACCAATTTCTATGAGTTAGTTTCATCATTCTCTTTCACAATCCAAGAGCATGAAATCAAATAAGCTTTCTAGCCAATTCTTCTTAAAGTGTCTGAACCACATATGATGAAAAAGGTTGAGTTTTTGATTCAAGTTTTGAGTAATAAGACTTGTTTTAGTGTTAGGTGTACCTAAAGATCATTCATCCAAGAGATAAGAAATTTTGAACATCCCTAGCTAATTTTTACATAGGAGGGCCAAACCCTAAGTGGTTGGAAATAGGGGAGATTTGTGTTGTTAGATGTTAATGTTTGATTGATTGTGTTGTTTGTAGTTGGTGACGAATAACCAGGAGATTCACGAGCCGGTCAACCGACTTTCATCTGGAGGATTACTTCTCCAACAAGTACGGGGGGTGAACCTCATCACACCAAAATTGGTGGAGGTGAAAATGGTTGTTTATGTTTGTGTGGGTGAAACTCTTTGGTTTGGGTTCACTACTTTATTTGTGAAGTTCTCTTGGAGAACAAAACTTGTAATAATGGTTCTATGTTTAGTAGGGGTTTATGATGATGTTGATTGGATGAAAAATATTTTCAAGTATGTTGAAAAACCATACTTTGATCTCTAGATCAAGTAAGGATTTTTATGCTCGATTATGATGCAATGATGTATGATTGTTGTTTGTCATCATATTGTGAGCATTTTGAGCTATGAATTGACAAGTTAGTGAAGCAATATCTTCACATTACCTTATGAGAGCATTCGGCCTTAGTTAAAAAGAAAAGGAAGAACATGAGCTGTTCTTGAACATTCAAAGTTTTTGAAGCAGGAAAAGTGTTTTAATAACATATGTTTCAAAGAAAAACAATAAGTGATTTTGATCCAAAGATCAAATAAATTTTCAACATTTAAGTGTTTTAAAGGAGAAAAAAATGATGAAAGTGATTTCATGGGAGTAAAAGTAATAGGAAAGTTACCTTCGATTTTAAAAAGATACCACCTTTATATTAGAACCAAGATAACATTCCATTTTCAAATATAAAGAGGACCTTGTCCTTAAGTTTGAATTAAATGAATCATAGTTAGAAAATTAATGAGATTATATTTCCTTTACACTAACTTTGAACATGTTTTTACACTAAGCTGGCAAGGAAAAGCCTTTTTCAGATTAGTTAAGGTACTTTATCTTAAGTAAGTAACAAAGTTCTTTCAAATCAGTGAGTTTTCAATAAAAAAGGGTTTTGGTTTACAAAGAGAGTTTTCAACTCTAAATCGTAAAGTTTTACGCATGAAAAACCTAAGTTAAAGTAATAAACTTAGAGTTGAAGACAAGAGATAATTAAGTATAGTATGTGGTGGAACAAGACCATGTACTATATCATTGATGACTTAGTTCATCAATGACTTCATAAGACTTAAGTGAATCAACACTTATTTCATTACTTGAAAATCAAGGAGTTAATATCTTGGAAAGGATCAAAGACTTATCTAAGAGGATTCTCAATCCTTCTTCATAATACTTAGGACTAGAGACATGATTCATAAGACATAAACACAAACATGAAACGTTTTGGGTTTTGAAACAGTAGTTCGATGATGGACCGGTGATTCGGATCTAGGACAATCGTTCAATTATTTCAGTCTTGTGATGACTCGATCCCGGAGGGATCACGAGATTTATCCGGTGGATAAAAGTTTTGTAATACAAAGACACGTATAGTTCTCAAGGAAGAGAACCTTGATGTTTATCCGGTGGATAGACATTGCTTTATCGCATCTGCTTTGTGTAAGCATTGGCATTTCATTGCATGAGTTGTAAGGCCTTGAGCCTAGGAGTTGAGCTTACACCTTGATGCGGGTGCAAATCTTACGGTGACGATCTTAAATGATCTTTGGAGGTATCAAGGTTGGAAGGGCTGACATAGGACCAGTTGGTGATTCTTCTGTGTCATGGCGAATCCGAGCAATACACTGATATCCTCTGCTAGATGTCGTACTTTTCATGTTTGGTCGAGAGTGTTTCCGTAAAGCCAGATACATGCACGTTACGAATGTTGTAGCATCTTGCTCATGGCTGGCAATAACCGGAACATGTCCTCCCATTCACTCTCTCCGACGATTTGTTAGCTCCATGGGGGTCAGAGTTTACCCTTGTGGCATATAGCATTGATTCATGTACATTGCATTACATTGCATGGTTGTTGATGGTTACATTTGTTTGTTGTACATCGCTTTTCTGTTTTCAAGGATGCCTTATATAATGCTACTATTTGTTCAACATGATTTATATTGAGATTTATAGTAAGCATGTTGGGTACGTAGTTACCTGGTGAGTCATCCCGTTTTTATTTCTGCTATTTTGTTGTGTTGATAATCGGGAATCTCACCCATATCTGTATATCTTCTCTGCTGGTATTGTTGTTTCTGCTTGAGCAGATGGACGCGACAACGATACAGTCCAGTATTTACTTTGAGTCCGGAGGGGGACTCCCTTTTGCTGTTTAGTCTTGGCCAGACTGTGTCAGGTGTCGATTGTAACCTTTTAGGGAGCTGTGACTCCTAGTACTTATTATATACTTATTGCCAGTTAGGCATTGGACCTATGTCTGTATACAGTACTATTTTTGTTTCTATATTTTAATTCAGTATGACTTCTAGAAATGCATGGTGAACCTAAGTTCATTTATTATTACTTACCTTTACTAATCCCATTAAATCATTGCGAAAAGGAAAAAAAGAAAACCGTATTTTCCGCATTAATATTATTTTCGGTCTTATAATCGTTCGGGAATGTGACACTCAGGAAAGGGTGTTGCAGTGGCAACGGCGGCTGGATGCGAAAGGGCGGTGGTGTGTGGAGGACGGACTTGTTATGCGTGGTATGGCAGAGCTTCGCAGGTCTGGTTTGCTCTACGGTGATTCTGGTGACAGCATGTTTCTGCTATGATGAAGGCAGGGCGACGTCGCGACGAAAGGAGGTGGCAGTGACTCCACCAGGCGTGGTGATGATAGTCCTCCATAATGGTGACTTGGGTTGCTGCTGTATTTATTTCTGTGATTTTTTTGTTTTGTGGAGAAGAATGAAATTGATAAGGGTATGAAGATGTTTACTGTCACAGTGGTATCTAGGTCATGGTAACAGGAATGAACTGGATGTGAAATGCACAATATCACACTCTTTCTTAAATCTCATAAACTCTTAGGTGAAGACAATTCGCCCCTGGTGAAGAAAAAAGAGTCCCTTTTATGCTAATCACCATCAAATGAATCATCTTCCTCTTTGTAACTGACTTAATCTCACTTAACCAAAAATTTATTAGCAATTAGAGCATGAATTAGTACTATTAACATTGCTTTTAATTTCTTCAGTTTGAAATTTATGATGCATTATGTGAATTAAAAAACATCACAAAATCCCAAAAGTCACATCTTTTTATTTTTCATTTAATCATTTGTTTTTTTATTTTTTTTTATATTTTATCATTTAATTCATTTTTATGATTTCCATTTTTATAAAAAAAAACTAAAAATAAATAGAAGTATTTGAACAAAATGTGGTGTTCACAACATCCCTGAAATGCAATGCTCAAAACCTGAACCTATACTGATTTGTCCTGTGTACACAGTTAGGAAGGTGGCAGAGTCCACCTGTCAGTCATTCGCGTCATGGTAGATAAGCTCCAGATCCCTCAGCAGCGAGATTCGTGGTGCCATCTCCAAGAACATATGCCTTCTCGGGTCCATCCGTTGCAGTCTGCTCGTCATCTTCTCGTTGATGATCAACATAAACACACATAGAAGAGTAGGGAGATAATAATATGCATCATCAAAACAGGGAAGTAGCAGTAATACAAACTATAAACATGTAAACATACAACAGGTAGCAAGTAGTATACAGTCAATCATCTATCGAGTTAAACACAATACATCTCCAAAATACTCTCACCCTCAGATCAATCTCTACTAGGGATACTAACCCCTTTATGCATGTCGGTCGATTCTCTCAAATACTGTATTCCCATCTTAGGAATAGGAGTCAGTTTGTCCAGGAAACCCTTCCACTCGCTGTGACCAGTAAGAGTGCTTCCCTACTCCTCTCTCAAGAGGGGTATCTTGGAAGAGTCGAAATTTCCCCCGTGACTTGGAAACAGCTCAGGGATTAGTCGGGATAACTAGGCTTGATCGGGCATCACGACACGATAGGAGCAACCCTATCCGTCTCTGTAGATCAGTCTCGAGTCCAATTACATCCCCCAAGGCCCATCTCAAACCGCCTATTCCATTTTCCGTACCCGCACTAAGGTATAACTTGAAGGAACCTGTTTGAAACACAAGAAGGAGGGTTGAATTGTGTTTTAGGCGATTTTAAATTCTTTTCGTAAGCAGATAATGATTTTCGCAAGATTGGACGCTTAAAACGATTAAAAGCAAAGAGAGCTCTTCCAAACTCCAAGTTGGACGCTCACTTAGTTTTGACTAAGATAAGAAGACAGCGTAATGAAAGGCAATTCAATCCCAGTTAGTTTGTTAGACAAAACCTAAAGTAAGATAAGGGAGAGAAAAGAACACAACGATATTATCCTGGTTCACTCTTCACCAAAGAGCTACGTCCAGTCCTCTCTACTTGAGAGCTTTATCCACTATAACAAAAACCTTTTGTTACAAAGTATTCAACACCTCTTCAGGCAGTATTCTCAACCTCTTCAGGTTCTCTAAGTATTCTTTTACAGACAAGCCTCTTCAGGCTCAACCAAACTATGGTTTTGAAAAAGATTGTTCTACTAACTCACTAAATGTGAGAATTCGAAACTAAAGCTTAGACTCTTGAAAACAACTCTACACAGAGAGTAATATGAAAGTGAGAATCAGAGTAGCTTTTCTAGCTTTGCAAGCTTTGAGATTTTCTCTTTTATCTCTTGAAGGATTTTGAAATGCTATGTGCAGCTTCACTTGTATTTTGCTCAAGTTCAGTTTCGTTCAGCGTTTCTTAATCTTGCACTTTCAAAAGATGAAGGTATATATAGCTTCTTTTCTTTGAGCAGTCTTCAGTCTTCAACGGATGGAAAAGGATCCGTTCTGATGAGCATTGAATGCATTTGATCCGTTGAGTCTGATAGCTTCTGAAGTTTCTGATCACCAGAAAGGACTATCAGGGAGATAGCTAAAAGTGGTGCTGACATATCCTCTGAGTAGAAGAAAGTTGCCTTTTGTTTATCCAAAACAAGAAGGTCAACTTCTTTAGGTGATAGGGACATTCTGGCTTGTGCTTTTCTTTTGTACGAATCTTACAGAGAATGTTTTGTCCCACTAGTATAAGCCTTTTACATGGAATAATAATTTCAAATGCTTTTACAAAGATATTCGCGCTTGAAATTTAAAAGACATGTATTGGACTAGTTATTACAGAAGGTAACCAAAAGAGTCTTTGGACTCAATGGTTCTATAAGCTATCGTCCAGTCGTAAACCAAGAATGGTGTTGGACGAGATAAAGTCTTTGGACTATGTTGGACGAGATAACGTCTTTGGACTATGGATAGTCTTTGGACTCAATTTAGATTTGTCCATAACCAATCTTTGTTCATCTTAAATTAGCTCTTTGTTAACATCAAAACTTAAGGGATTATCTGGACCATGACCACTTTGGTTCCAACAATCTCCCCCTTTTTGATGATGACAAAACATGCTAATTTTGATTTGAACAAAGAGTCCTAGAGAGCTGAAGGGCTCCCCCTAAGACAAACATTCTAATCATTTAAAACATTTAATCATTTAAAGCATCATTCAACAAATATGAGCACATGTATCATTTAAAGATTCAATCAACAAATTTAAAGATTCAATAAACAAATTTGACTTTAAATAATCAATCAATAATAATCAATCAATCAATAATCAATCAATCAATAATCAATCAATCAATAATCAATCAAAATCCATTTTCTCCCCCTTTTTGTCATCAGACAAAAGAGTGAGAAACACATCATAGTCATTTAATTTGAAAACAAAGAAAAAAAATTTTTAAGAAGAGGGAGGAGGTTTGGGAATGAAATCTTTGAACATGGCCGCAATTTGCTGAAGGAGCACCGCATTGTTAGCTTCTATAGTCCGTTGGACGAACTCTTGAAACTCAGGGGGAATAACTGAGGCAGAGCTCTCAGCAGTGGCCCGGGTTGCGTCCACACCTCTTTGATCAGGAACTACACTCAGAGCCTGAGAAGGAGATGGAGCATCAGGATGGACCATTGAGAGAGGGACCGGTTGAGACTTGGACTGAGCAGAGTCTGCAACTTGTTCCACTTCGTTACCATGAGTTTCAGAGGAGGGTTCCACATAGATGGTTTCGGTGTCCCCAGTCTCTTCAGGAATGGCCGGCTGAGGAGGAAGAGTAGGAGGAGCAAGAGGAACAACAATAGGCTCGGGTGGACGCAGCACCTCAAGTATGATATCAGCATCATCAAACTTGTTTTCACGCCATCTGATAGGAGGCATAGGCAGAACGTCTCTAGGATAAAGAGGTATCCCAAAGATATCGTCTACGATCATGAAGGTTACTTCACGGATTCGATATTGTCTCGGGTAGACTCGAATCTCAGCTTTCTCCTCAACTGATAAACCAGATGATGACGCTTCTTGGGAGCATCTCCAGATGTGATTTTCCCAATATATCCTAGCATCTGGGTCAAATCTGAAGCGAGGATCTTTCTTCCAAATACTTTCGAGAGCCCCAGAGTCATCTCGATGTTTTGTCCAAAACAGGGGATCAAAAGCATGTTGGTAAGGCAGCGTCCATGACTCAAGCTTTTTGCGAAGGTCCTTATCCTTGTTGGGATCTAGGATAGGGAGCCTTGGGCAAGCTCGAGGAGGAACAACTCCTACGCTAGTGCGAGAAGACTTTGACCAAAATCTCTTAGGAAGGTTGTGATGGATCTTAGCTTCTCGAGGCATGTCACACTCCTTCCGCACAGCATAGTAAGGAAGAAAGTCTCGGACATCAGAATACTCCTTCCAAAATGATGGATAGCTTGGAATGAAAGAAAGGTCGGGATCAAGGATGAAGTTACTTAAGCCAAACGTCCTTGCCCTTCTTTCATACTCCGTCTTGCAACCTCTCTTGTCTTCATGGCGAAGGACAATATGCCTCTTTATATTGTAGTGGCACCATTTGAATTCCTTGTCCTTGATAAGGTTGGGATAGACTTTCCTTGGAGGAAACGTCTTCTTCTCAAGGTAAGTAACCAATGGTCCATGGGCATTGTATGTTTCAGAGGGCAGAGGTTTAGGTGAAGTGTATGGGATGGGTTGGTAGGCAAGTTTAGGGGGTGAGGTAGATGATGTGGAGGGTTGTTCAAATTCATATTCGGGTAATGGAAGGGGGCTTTTGGGGTGAGGTTCAGTAGTGGGGGGTGAGTGTTTAAGGAATAGAACAGGAAATTTGCGTTTAACATCAGCCCAAATTGAGCATTTGTTGTTGTAGTCTACTCCAGGGAGGCGTCTATATTTGCTTATGGGAAAGATCGGTCTGGGGTAGGGAGCACCATAGGGTTGGAAGGGGTGATCTCCCCAGGGTGTGAACCAGTCTTCGGGTTCATTTTGTGAGGCTAGAGTTTGAGTTTGTGGTAGGTTAGTGGGTGAGGGAGGTAGGGAAGGTTCAAAGGTTAAGTCTTCTATCTCAGACGATTGGACGATAGGAGAAATAATAACTGAACTGGAGATAGGTTCAGTATTACCTTTCGTCTTTCTTTGAGATGACCTTGCCCTTGTTGACAGAGGTGCAGCAAGTGCGGTTTCCAATCTTGGTCCTTTAACTACCCTGGAGATGGGTAGATTGTCCTCTTCATCTTCATCAATGGGAGCTAGAACCAGCTTCCTTTTTCTTGAAGGTTGGACGATGGGCTTTGGACGAGACGAAGAAATTGAAGGTTGGACGATTGGCTTTGGACGAGACGAAGAAGTCTTAGCTATTGGACGAGCTCGTTCAGCAGAGCGTCCAGCAGAGACACATTGTTCAGACGCTTCTTCTTCTGAGCCTTGCGTCTGAGCTCCTTTTTGTTGGCCTTCAAGTTTGGACTTTTTAAAGCAGTCCAACTGCATCATTACCAAACTTTGCCTGCTAAACTCAGGCTGATGCACCCGTTCAATCCCATGAACTCCGTAGTATTTGAGCTTTCTTTCTGGAGCCAAGTTCTTTAGGTCGTCGTAGACCATGTGCTTCTCAAATATTTTGGAGAGAAGAGCGCCATAGATGAGTGCAGTGTTCTTCTTCCCAGAGCCTTCAATGGCATATTTGAAGAAGGAAAAGAGGAGGTGTGGAAGGTTTATTTGCCTTTCAAGAATCAGATGAACTAGGCAAAACTGATGAGCCTTTGAAACATTATCCTTTGACCCAACTTTATGAAGGATAGCCTTGTTCAAGATTTGGTGAAGAACCCTAGCCTTGTCAGTCATTTTAGAGGCTATGAGCTTGTCACCAGAGTTTTTCAACAAACAATCTCTGATGGTGGAAGCATCACCAATCTCTTCTTCCCAGTCATCTTCAACAGTTATGCCTGATTGAGCGCACCCAGTTGCATTAGAGATAGTCGCTTCAGATACTATGACTTCAGTATCAAGCACCTTGTTGCGAATCTCTCTTGCAGAGACAATGGGGTTAGTCCAGAACTCCCTAACTAGAGCAGGGTAGATTACCGGAGAACCTTCAAAGTAGCTTGACCATCCAGCGGCATGGATGTTAGAGAAGATGTCAATCCCATTATCAGCCAGGAATTGTAGGTTAAACTTGTACTCGACCATGACATCAGCAGTCTGAGTATTAAAGATTTTTCCTTTACCCTTGGAGCCAGCAGCAGAAGAGGTTGCCATAGTTTCAGAGAGGATGTTTGAAGAAAAAGGTTTTTCAGAAAGGGTTTTCCTTTTCGAAGGTGCAAGAAGAAAGGTTAAAGCTTTTTGTAAAGGTTTGATTTTTATCAAAGAGCAAAACTTAGGTTTTAAAAGGAAGAAGAAGAGAGAGCGAAAGCCTTTCGTATTTTCAAAGAGAGAGAGTGAAACGACGTGCATTAAATGTCTGACACACGTTCAGACTTTGAAACCGTAAAAAGCATTTTTGGCAAATAAAGAAAACAAAAAACTGACTCAGTTAAGGGAATGAAGGATAATATTTCATTCGACAAAGATTGAGTTTCATTAATGCATTAGACGAGCATTTAGAAATTACATTGGACGAGCATATATTGGACGTAATGCAAATATTGGACGCATGCATTGGACTCTCAGTTAATCAATGAAATGCATGTTCAGATATTTTCTTATAAATATAAACCTATCTACAGCTAAGGGTTTAGTGAAGATATCTGCCCATTGATGGTCAGTATCAACAAATTGAATATCTATTATTCCTTTTTGCTCATAGTCCCTAATAAAATGATGTTTTATTTCTATATGCTTTGCTCTAGAATGCAGTATGGGGTTCTTTGACAAATTAATAGCAGCAGTGTTATCACACATTATAGGGATGTTGCTTACAAACACGTTGTAGTCTTCCAACTGATGTTTGATCCATAGCAGTTGTGAGCAGCAGCTGGCAGCAGCAATGTACTCAGCTTCAGCAGTTGATAGAGCAATTGTGCTTTGCCTTTTGCTTGACCATGAGACGAGATTAGCACCAATGAAGTGACACCCTCCACTTGTGCTTTTCCTTTCTATTCTGTCTCCAGCATAGTCAGCATCACAGAATCCAACTAATCTGTATTCATCAATTTTCTTATACAAAAGACCCAGATTAGTAGAACCTTTTAAGTATCTAAAGATTCTTTTTACTGCTGAGAGATGAGACTCTCTTGGATCAGATTGAAAACGAGCACATAAGCAAACGCTAAACATGATATCAGGTCTGGACGCAGTTAGATATAAGAGGGAACCAATCATACCTCTATATACCTTTTGGTCTACCTTTTTATCTTTATCATCTTTGTTTAGCACGGACGTTGGATGCATTGGTGTATTCATAGGTTTACAATCGTCCAACTTGAAGCGTTTTAGAAGCTCCTTTGTGTACTTCGTCTGATGAATGTACACTCCGTCTGAAGTTTGCTTTACTTGAAGTCCGAGGAAGAATTTTAGTTCTCCCATCATGCTCATTTCAAACTCCCTTTGCATTAATTCAGAGAATTCTTGGCAAAGAGATTCATCAGTTGCACCAAATATTATATCATCAACGTAAATTTGAGCAACAATAAATTCCTTTTTATTTACTTTTCTAAAAAGAGTTGTGTCCACTTTTCCTCTCGAGAAGCCATTCTCCATTAGGAAAGAGCTGAGTCTCTCATACCAAGCTCTAGGAGCTTGCTTGAGTCCATATAAAGCTTTCTTAAGCTTATATACATGCTCAGGACAATTCTGATCTTCAAAACCGGGTGGTTGGAGAACATATACTTCTTCATTAATTACACCATTTAGAAATGCACTTTTTACATCCATTTGGTAAAGCATGATGTTGTGATGTGCAGCATATGAAAGTAAGATGCGTATAGCTTCTAATCTAGCTACTGGAGCAAAGGTTTCAGTATAATCAATACCTTCCTCTTGTGAGTAGCCTTGGGCAACTAGCCTTGCTTTATTTCTTACCACCTTGCCATCCTCGTCCAGCTTGTTGCGATAGACCCACTTGGTTCCAATTACAGACTTATCCTTAGGCAGGGAGACCAGCGTCCAAACGTCACTACGTTGAAACTGGTTGAGCTCTTCTTGCATAGCGAGGATCCAGCACTCGTCCAATAAGGCTTCGTTCACAGACTTTGGTTCCATCTCAGAGATAAAGGCTGAGTCAGCTTGCTCTCTGAAAGTTGACCTTGTCCGGACGCTATCATTAGGTTTGCCAATGATTTGATCCTCGGGATGATAAGTTCTGAGTTGCCACGAAGGAGGGGTATTTACAGCTTGCTGAAACGATGATGCGTCCATCATAGCGTCTGATGCCTCGTCTTTGTTGGTTGTTGGATGAGCATCTGAATCATTCAGATTCATATCTGCAAAAGAATCATCTAGCTCTGATAATATCTTATCAGGCTGTTTGTCATCAAATTTAACATGAATGGATTCTTCGACAATCAACGTTCTAGAGTTATAGACTCTAAAAGCTTTAGACGTTTCAGAGAATCCTAACAATATTCCATTATCTACTTTGGCATCAAACTTTCCTAGTTGATCCTTAGTATTTAAAATAAAACATTGACATCCAAAGGGGTGGAAATAAGAGATGTTGGGTTTGCGTCCTTTCCACAATTCATAAGGAGTCTTATTCAAGATTGGTCTTATGTATATTCTGTTTTGAATATAGCAGGCAGTATTTACAGCTTCAGCCCAGAAGTGCTTAGGGACAGAATTATCACTGAGCATTGCCCTAGCCATCTCTTGAAGAGATCGGTTCTTCCTCTCAACAACACCGTTTTGTTGTGGAGTTCTAGGAGCAGAGAAATTGTGATGAATACCACTTTCATCACAGAACCTTTGAAAGAGCTCATTTTCAAATTCGCCACCATTATCACTTCTGATCGAGCTGATGAATACGCCTTTTTCATTCTGAACTCGCTTACAGAATATAGAAAAGACCTTGATAGACTCATCCTTGTGAGCAAGGAACTTAACCCATGTCCATCTAGTATAGTCATCTACTATGACAAGTCCATATTTCTTACCACTGACAGAGGCCGTCCTTGTTGGACCAAACAAATCAATATGCAACAATTCCAGTGGTCTAGAAGTACTAACAATGTTTTTGGACTCAAACGAGTTCTTAACTTGTTTTCCTTTTTGACAAGCGTCACAGAGAGCATCTGATCTAAACACAATCTTTGGTAAACCTCTTACAAGGTTATGCTTGTTTAGTTTAGAGATTAATCTCATACTAGCATGACCAAGTCTTTTGTGCCAGATCCATCGCTCATCTTCAACAGACACTAGACATGATACACTTTGAGTTGAAAGTTCCCCCAAATTAATCTTGTACAGATTATTTTGCCTTTTGGCAGTGAATAAGATGGACCCATCAGGGTTCTTGACCATACATTCACCTTTATTGAAGGAAACAACAGACCCACTGTCACATAATTGACTTATGCTAAGCAAGTTGTGTTTTAATCCTTCAACCAGAAGAACATTATCAATAGAGGGAAGATGATGCTTACCAATCTTACCTATTCCTACTATCTTACCCTTCTGGTTGCCTCCAAAGGTGACCCATCCACTAGACTTCTCACGGATTTCTTGGAACATACACCTTTCTCCCGTCATGTGACGTGAGCAACCACTGTCCAAGTACCAGGACTGGGGTCCTTTTTGTGTTGCTAAGCAGATCTGCAACAGGTATTATCATATTCTTAGGTACCCAGATAGACTTGGGTCCTTTTGGGTTAGTTGGTGGTCTTCGTCCATGCATTTTGTTTTTATTTTTGTAAATGCATTTTGAAGAAGTGTGACCACTCTTTCCACAAATCTTACAGTAAGTTCTGGATGCATGCAATTTATTTTCTTTTTGCTTTCCATAGGAATGAAAAGCCTTGTGATTTTTGTTGGACCCTGATATGTTCTGAGACGCAGTTTGTTTCTCAGAGTCATAGCCTAGGCCAGACTTATCATGAGGTGATCTAGTGTACCTCAATATCAGGTCTAGCTTCTCTGATCCTCCAACAAGCTTAGTTACGCTTTTGGTGAGATCAGATACCTCTTGTTTTAGTCTAGTTACCTCATGAGGTTCACTGGACTCAGAGGTGAGTTTGTCAGTTAGACTGACATTCTCAGCTTTAAGCTTATTATTCTCTTCAACAAGCTGCTTATTTAGTTTGTTGGACTCTTCCAACTCCTTATTTACTTTTGACAATTTTTTCTTAAGCACGATGTATTGATGATGCAATATAGAAGAATCATTTAGCAGTTCATCATATGCTTCTTGAAGAGAGTCAGAAACGGATACCTCGTCATCTTCTGATTCAGCGTCCGAAGAGCTTTTGGCCATTAGGCAGAGATTTGAGGTAGACGAGCTCCTTGGTCTGAACAGATGTTCCAGAGCATCCAGCTTCTCCTTAGCTGTTTGGAGTTGCGAGACCATGTCCAATCTTGGACGATCAAGGGCGTTGACAAGACACCAGTTGGCATAGGCATTCTGAGAACATCGTCTGATATCATCACTCGTCCAATCTGTTTCATGTTTGGACGATGTTGAACCGTCCTCATGGGTAATCGTTGGACGATAATCTCCGTTTGTGAAGATGTCCCACAGCTCATAATTTTGAGCTTGGACGTATAATTGGAACATTGATTTCCAATAAGTATAGTCTGTTCCCTTGAATATGGGTGGAACATTCACATTCCTTCCTCTTCCAGAGGTAGACTCCTGACTTCTTTCTCCGGGAACAACAAATTGTTCATCGTCCGAAGAGTCTTCATCTTGTTTGTTGGACCATAGGCATAGATTAGCCTCTTCATTTGTTTCTTCTTCTTCTTCTTCAGAAGAGTTCAAGTCCTCCCAAGTTGCCATGAAGTTCTTTTTCTTCTTTTTGAAGAACTTCTTCTTGTCCTTTAGCGTAGGACAATCAGCTTTGAAGTGTCCTGGTTTGTTACATTCAAAACAGACCAGTTGACTTTTATCCTTGGGTTCAGCATGTCCTTGAAGCTTTTCTTTTGGAATGGCCTTTTCTTCATTCCATTTTTCTTTCTCCACATATTCTGAATCTTTCTGGAGATAAAGGATAGCTCGTCATCGTCTGATACATCATCATCAGACTGATCAGCTTCATCACTGGACTCATCAGCTTTTAAGGCTTTTGAGTTATTGGACCTATGAGCTTTCGGGGCAATCCCCTTGTTCTTCTTTCCGGGATTGTCAAGATCAAGCTCCTGCTCATGAACTTGAAGCGTCCCGACAAGATCATCCAGAGTCAAAGTGGAGAGATCTTTGGCCTGGGTGATTGCAGTGACAAGAGGTCTCCATTTCTTAGGCAAACTCTTAAGAATCTTGGTGACATTCTCCTTGGTAGTGTAGACCTTTCTAAGGGATTTCAGATTGTTGATGATCGTCTGAAAGCGACCCATCATGTCAAGGATGGACTCTCCTTCAGCCATGGTGAACATTTCATACTGGCCAACCAGCATGATGATTTTAGAGTCCTTCACCTTGGTTGTCCCTTCATGGAGATTAGACAAGGTGTCCCATATTTGTTTAGCTGATTCACATGCGTGAATCTTCTGAAATTCGTCAGGACTGAGAGCACACATTAAAGCATATCTTGCTTTATGATTCTGTTCCATTCTGGCCCGTTCAGCATCTGTCCAATCGTCCTCTGCTTTGTCTGTCCCGTCAGAGTTGAGACAAACGTTAGGACCATTTGTGATTCTAGCCCAGAGAACTGAGTTTGTACTGAGGATGAAACCTTTGAATCTCTCCTTCCAGTACAGGTAGTGAGTACCGTTGAAGAACGGCGGTCTGGTCATGGAAGTGCCTTCCATAACTGGTTGACTCCCGCTTGGCATACCTGGTCCAGACATATCTGCAGTAGGATCTTTTCCTCTACACGGCAAAGTGCTCAACCCAGAGGCTGAGCTCTGATACCAATTGAAGGAACCTGTTTGAAACACAAGAAGGGGGGTTGAATTGTGTTTTAGGCGATTTTAAATTCTTTTCGTAAGCAGATAATGATTTTCGCAAGATTGGACGCTTAAAACGATTAAAAGCAAAGAGAGCTCTTCCAAACTCCAAGTTGGACGCTCACTTAGTTTTGACTAAGATAAGAAGACAGCGTAATGAAAGGCAATTCAATCCCAGTTAGTTTGTTAGACAAAAACTAAAGTAAGATAAGGGAGAGAAAAGAACACAACGATATTATCCTGGTTCACTCTTCACCAAAGAGCTACGTCCAGTCCTCTCTACTTGAGAGCTTTATCCACTATAACAAAAACCTTTTGTTACAAAGTATTCAACACCTCTTCAGGCAGTATTCTCAACCTCTTCAGGTTCTCTAAGTATTCTTTTACAGACAAGCCTCTTCAGGCTCAACCAAACTAAGGTTTTGAAAAAGATTGTTCTACTAACTCACTAAATGTGAGAATTCGAAACTAAAGCTTAGACTCTTGAAAACAACTCTACACAGAGAGTAATATGAAAGTGAGAATCAGAGTAGCTTTTCTAGCTTTGCAAGCTTTGAGATTTTCTCTTTTATCTCTTGAAGGATTTTGAAATGCTATGTGCAGCTTCACTTGTATTTTGCTCAAGTTCAGTTTCGTTCAGCGTTTCTTAATCTTGCACTTTCAAAAGATGAAGGTATATATAGCTTCTTTTCTTTGAGCAGTCTTCAGTCTTCAACGGATGGAAAAGGATCCGTTCTGATGAGCATTGAATGCATTTGATCCGTTGAGTCTGATAGCTTCTGAAGTTTCTGATCAGCAGAAAGGACTATCAGGGAGATAGCTAAAAGTGGTGCTGACATATCCTCTGAGTAGAAGAAAGTTGCCTTTTGTTTATCCAAAACAAGAAGGTCAACTTCTTTAGGTGATAGGGACATTCTGGCTTGTGCTTTTCTTTTGTACGAATCTTACAGAGAATGTTTTGTCCCACTAGTATAAGCCTTTTACATGGAATAATAATTTCAAATGCTTTTACAAAGATATTCGCGCTTGAAATTTAAAAGACATGTATTGGACTAGTTATTACAGAAGGTAACCAAAAGAGTCTTTGGACTCAATGGTTCTATAAGCCCATCGTCCAGTCGTAAACCAAGAATGGTGTTGGACGAGATAAAGTCTTTGGACTATGTTGGACGAGATAACGTCTTTGGACTATGGATAGTCTTTGGACTCAATTTAGATTTGTCCTGCACACTTAATATAATACGTTAGTCCATAACCAATCTTTGTTCATCTTAAATTAGCTCTTTGTTAATATCAAAACTTAAGGGATTATCTGGACCATGACCACTTTGGTTCCAACATAACTAACCTCATATGATACTGGCAGCCCATACTACCGTCATATGGCCCCGCCACTTGGCCACTTTGATATGCAACAAACATCTACAACGAGTTAATACCGGAACCTCATACCTAAACACTCGGATACGATCACGATGCCTCAAATCCACATGGCCACAGCCATGACGCCTGGCCACCACAAAGATCATACTTTTTCCATTAGAACCTCAATGCTATCAACTTGGCTCGCTCAACAGCATCTCATAGATCACCCAACCAACTAACAGTTATGATAAACATTAAGCAACATATACAAAATAGTATGCATGCCAATAAAGCAGTAAAGCATATAGTCAGGTAATTCAGCCAGTCAATCAAACAATGTAGCATGCATATATATTCATCCTCAACAATAATCGTCTAACCTAGGGTATCGACTTAGCAGTTATAGCCCAAAGATACTTCCAACTAGGGTGGAGATACTTTGTCTAGGGCTCAACCTCTAGTAGGGTTTAGGATTCCCCTACAAACATTCTATGCTACTCTTGCCTTCCGGGCGATAGCGATTATTTTTCCCCACTACCAGAAACGATGACACGAACACGAACACGATGATCACCTAGCGACCAACACCACCACCACATAGCCACCACTAACACCTTGCAGCTACAGCCTCGCTTTCCAAATGCTAGCTCGAACGCGACCTCGAACTTTGCCCTAATCACGGAAAAAACATACAGGCAACATTGTTAACCCTAGGGTTACTCAAAACCAAGAAAAGATTCGAGGAAAGCTCGAAGAACACGAAGAATATGGAGAACACTAAGATCCACGTATCGACGTGTTAGCAAATCAAGCTTACCTTCGAGGAATCGAGAAAACCAATTGGTTGAAAGTGAAGATAAAGTCATCACGATCAACCCGGTGTAGTCAGAATCTCGTTCCGACACCTCAATTCTCCGCAAACCCGACTTCCTCTCTCGAGGGGTTCTCTAGTTTCTCTCCACTATAAAACTCGAGTTTGAGAAGATGAAAAACGTCTAAGGTGAAATGAGAATGAAATTCACCACCATTGGGTAAATACTTAGCATGCTAAAGCGTGCTGGAGTCCCACGCTAAGGCATGCCCACGCTTGAGCGTGGAGCCTCGTCCACTCCGCCTTCTCTAGGGCTTGACACGTGCCCAACACGCGTCAAAACTCAAAACAGCTGGCGCCAACACTCTGCACGGTTGAGCATGCTCCAAGCCAACGTCAGAGCGTTGGCACGCTTGAGCGTGCACGCTTCCCACGCTGAAGCGTGCTGCTCAGTTGGGTAGACGCTCCCAAACTTCTTATCTCCCTCGTTTCTCGTGTTATGCCTTAGCCACTTCCAACATAATTCAAGCCTAGTCCTAAGCTTCCAACTAAACTTAAAAGTATAATAAAATCAAGCAAACAAACAATCAAGCCCCTAATCGAGATTATCCAACTCGATTCGAGTTACAAAAACTAGGGATGTTATAATGGATAACCTTCAGAAGTCCATAAACCATCTAACATATCTAGTGTACCAACTTGCTGAATGATATTCTGATAAGGCTCATCCAAGAGTTTTGAGACAACCCCCTACTCGGAGGTCCCATTCAGTAACCCGAACTTATATTTTCAACGTTATAGGGTAGCGCGATCATATAAAATGCGGAAATATTAAAAACAACCAACACTGATACCAAAACCATATACATATCATACATATGTATAAGTACTAGTTCCATCAGTAGAGCCTACAACTATACCAACTACAGTCAACAAAGTATGCAACTACTATGACATATACAAATAGAAAGCATGGTAGCAAAATAAATTACATAAGTACACGAGACTTCCTCTCCTCACCCCCAAAGTATATATGCTCACAAAAGAGAAGAGACTCACTAGCCATAGCTACTACGACTACTACCCCTGACATAACTCTAACGGGGATAACGAGGACTCCCCACAAATGCTCACTGTCTCCGACAATAAGTCGGCAACGCCTCGTACTCGATCTCGCTCTCGGATATCACGATCTGGCGGTGATGATACTCCCTCATCCTCGTCTCAGCACGACGACATCGGCCTCGAGCCACATAACCAGTCCTAGAGGATGCGCGAGATCTCCAACCAGCATCTGAGTCATGATGATAGTCCCATGGCCTGTTCCATAGCCTCTCCAACGACAGTCTCTGTGCGATCTGAAAGTTTCCTACCAAGTAGCTCCAAAACGATCCCCAAGCTCTAAAGTATATGGTAGTCGGGCCAGTATACACTACTCGTCGCTGAGAAAAATCAGTCTCCCAGTAATGATCATCGTCCTCGTACAATAACTCAATATCTCCCAACGCTGGGATCCGGGGCTCTCCCGCCAGCATCAGGCTCAGTAGGTGTTCCATCTATCTCCTCAGGCAGCTCCTCAACGGGATCTTCTCGTGCGATCGAGAATAAAATACAACATAGAAGGATACGGAGATAAGAAACAACAATACATTATAAATAGGGAAACAGCTATAAAATAAGCTATACTGATAGCAATATCCAACAACACAACAGAATCAAGCAATCATCTCCCAAGCCATTCTCTCTTAGCTACCGTCTCTCACACTCATGCAACAAACAACTATATGGTCGCGTTCACGACGCGACATCCGCAACAGATCAAGATGCCCCATTCATCAACTCATGGGTACGACATATTCCCTAGCCCGTAGGCCAGGTTAGAATATTCGACCATCAACAACTCAACTCACAGCAACGACATATCCCCCCGCCCACAGGCCAGGTCAGGACATTCTCTTGTCAACAACTGATGGGTACGATCATCTCCCCGCAGGCAAGATCGATCGCCTGTACGCCAACACAGTGATGAACAACAACGATGCAACATGAATCTCACCGACTTATCTCGGGATCGAAAGCTTAGTGCCTCAACCGCAAATTCTACACAACTACGACCAACTTTCCTCGATATAACCGGGTGTCAACTTTATGTCTCAACATAGATATATCAACAGGATCTAGGTTGAGCACTACAACATTTATATATATCCTCAAAATCCTCACCACATCCTAAATTATTAGGAATTACTGCCTATCTCTACTCATACAACAATAATCACAAATATCATATCATAAGCAATCATAATCATGCTACATAATCATATTCATCATATCTACTCATAGGCATATATTCAAGTAACCCTAAACATCTTACTAATCATACAAGCATATCAACAGGTATCATTTCAAGCATACCAACACACAAGCATACAACCAACCTACAATGCCTAAAACTACATTGGTATCACCAACTAGTAGTCGCCAATGTGAGTTAGGTGTTGTCGGTTACTCAACCACTAGTAGGGTTTAGGTCGTCCTATGCATATCAATATATATTATTTTATTCTTGCCTCCCTGACGATATTGTGGTTCATTCTCCCACTTGATAGCAAATGTAGCAACGATCACGACCACACGAGCACTTCTTGCTCCTTTCCAAAGCCTCACAGCCGCAGCCTCCCTCACCAACGGGATCATGATCGCAACTTTCAAACTTTCCCTAATCACGAAAACAACACGTAGACTATAGCATTAACCCTAATACGAAGCTATAACCGTGAATAGAAGCTAGAAATAAAGGCAGACATTGTATAACCACAATGTAGGTTGATACGGAACCTCGGCTTACCCTCGACGAATCATGAAAGTAAACAGGTAGAATAGAAGTAGAAGTCGAGATGATCACGAAAACACCAACGGAATTGGAATCAGAACAACGAATGAATCGCCAACTTGAATCAAAGCTCTGAACTGTCTCTGGACTCTTTCAATATCTCTGGAACTGTTTAAGTTCTGTAAAACTCATCCCACGGAGAAAGTGGCAACTATTTATAGAAGTTACCCTCAACTGACAACGCTTAAGCGTTCTGAATTTCCACTTTTTAGCGTCCCAACGCTTGAGCGTTGGCTTCTGCCACGCTCGAGCGTTGGCTTCTCCCACGCTCGAGCTTTGACGTTTCCTCACCGTCAAGGCACCACCTATCACATGCTAGCTGCGACGCGTAACCGACACATGTCACTTTACGTCCCATCACTGCCATTCAACTGGTCAGAGTGGCCACGCTTGAGCGTCCACCCTGCTCTACACTAGAGCGTTAGCATGCTTGAGCGTTACATCGCTCCATGATTGAGCGTTCTGCTCAGAGTCACA
Organism: Ammopiptanthus mongolicus; assembly: GCA_039655645.1. NCBI lineage: Eukaryota > Viridiplantae > Streptophyta > Magnoliopsida > Fabales > Fabaceae > Ammopiptanthus > Ammopiptanthus mongolicus. The sequence goes on along the minus strand of CM077348.1, from coordinate 75,105,732 downwards.
CACTCTTCATCCTTCTCTAGTCCAATTTAACCTTAACTCTCAACATACTTCCTAAGCATATTATCAAACCAACATACATTTATGCATTTAATTAAGGTGATGAAAATGAGGATGTTACAAGTTTCACCTACTGCTCCTGCCATGCCTCATGTATCTTATTGACAAAATTTTTTGGAAAGATCACTCACATGTTAAGGTCAGATTTTGCCAAACTAGAAATATATGATTTGGTTTCTTAACAATTAAATACCTTACTTGGCATCATCCCAACAATTACAAGACCCACAAGGTAGGCCTAACCTAGATGTTACATACTCTATAAATGTAATTGAACAACTAACTATATGACTATGTTCACACTACTCCATAACTGACAATGTACACCCCAATTAGCTAAGGGTAGCATGCAGTAGGAACCCCTTCAATCTCCTCGAATGTCTTTTGCTTATGATTAGAACAACAGAATTCACATCATTTTGACATCATCATCACTCTTTCGTTAATGGTGGTGGTTAATCTCATTAGTAATATGTTTGGTGCTCAAGTTCTAGAGTTGGCTAGTGGTTATTTGCATAACTTTTACTCATTTGGTGCTACCTCCTTTTCCCACTCTACTACTGCTTGTTCTTCTATACCAAATATATGCAACTTCATAATTGACTAGTGATATCAACCCACCAGTTTTAATTTAGAGGAAGCTATGGAGCAAGAAAAGCCACTTGTTGAGGTACAAACAAGTCCCATATTGTTCAAACAAGGGAAGGTACTTGGGTTTATAAGCACGGGAAATGTCTCCATTGGTATGAGGCCTTTTGGGTGGTGTCCAAAAGCAAATCTATGAGGGTGTAAGTCCAAAGTGGACAATATCATACCATGATATGGAGACATGTGCAGTATAAACAGGATCCCCGGTTCCCAACACCACCCATGAATATTGATGAACAACAAAAGCAAGGTAGACAATGTCGTCAACTTTCTACATGTAATAGACATCCTTCAAGATGTGAGACTGGCTATCATTTAGAATATTAAATTTGGGATACCTTTATATATTGTACTATTATATAAAATTTGCCTGTTAATTAAGTTTGAAGTGAATTTGTATTGTTGCACAATTATAAAATACTATTTATTAATAATTATACTATAATAACAGAAAAAATTGTGTAGTTTACATTTTAAACTGACAAAATACAATTTAATTAGATTTTAAACCATATTGATTTAAAATTATTTAATAAAATTGGATTTAGAAAATTTAACCTTTTATTAGCATAACAACCAGATTTAGTGAAGGTCCAAATAGGTCTGTCAAAATTTTCGGGAATCCATTTTTAGTCCCTGAAAAAAATAAATTAATCATTTAGTTTCTTAAATTTATAAATGCGGGACATATTAGTCCCTAAATTTAGTTCCGAAGTCCATTTACTTGTCTATGTGTCCCATTAACCATCCTACCTGACTCGTTAGTGATCCTGCGTGACCTATGATGAATTTTCTCTGTAGAAAACGAATAAAAGTGAAAAAACATGCACTGTTTTAAACCCCAAAATATCTAAAAATTATGCATTTTTTTCACTTTATATTCATTTTTCATAGTAAAAATTCGTGATAGACCACACATGATCACTAACGGGTCAAGTAGGATGGTTAATGAAACATGCAGGCAAATAAATAGACATCGGAACTAAACCTAAGGACTAATATGTCCCGCATTTATAAATTTGAGGTATTAAATGATTAATTTATTTTTTTTAGGGACTAAAAGTTGATCCCAAAAAATTTCGAGGTATTAATTTGGATTTTCACTATTTTTTAAAATATTCCCAAAATAGTCGCAGAGCGGGACTTTCTTGGTACCTACCGACACACTCACCTACCCACCAAGGGACCAACTCACTTTCGTGCATTCATCTCCAGTGCTCAAAAACACCCACTAAACCAACGACCTCCCACTCCAACATTTGCCAATCCCCCATCCTCCAAAGCCTCCATTGTTGTGGCTCATGAAAAGTGTATCATAATTACCACAAGAGAAACAGGCTCTTTTCATCCAATTTGTTCAAGGAAAACCAGAGACCATCATATGCAACTTCAAAGATGGCTGAAGTAGATCCTCCCCTTCAATTAATTGGCTTTGAGATAGAAGACTTGTCACCACAAAGGGTAGCTGGCCATCTCACTATTACCCACAAGTGCTGCCAGGTCAATCCCACTTCCATTTTCCTCTTACACATACTTCGAAACTATAGTTTGGTTTCTTTTTTCTTTTTTCCTCTCTTGAGAAAAGAAACAAGTAAAATTACTGAATCGATTTTAGTTGTACAATGTGAAGCCATTTAAGGTTTTGCATGGAGGGGTATCTGCATTGATAGCGGAGTCATTGGCAAGTATAGGAGCCCACATAGCTTGTGATTATCAAAGAGTGGCAGGGGTTCAGCTAAGCATCAACCATTTGAGACGTGCTGAGCTGGGCGACTTGGTCTATGCTGAAGCTACTCCTCTAAATGTTGGCAAAACCGTTCAGGTAATCCTCAGAAGTGAGATTATTGGCTCTCTTAAATGCTTATCCACGCTTCTTCCTTGCTAATCAAATTTTGAGTGAGACCCAACCAGAAAAATTTAGCCAACCCACGTTTAGTCTCTCAAAAAATAAGTTAGTCATTTAGTTCCTTAAATTTATAAACGTGAGACACATTAGTTCCTAGATTTAATTTTTACGTCTATTTATTTGTCTATGTGTCTCATTAATCATCCTACTTGATCTATTAGCGGTCATGCATGATCTATGACGAATTTTTGCCGTGAAAAAATATATAATTTTCAGGTATTTGAGTTTTAAAATTATGCACATTTTTAGGTTTTATTTGTTTTTCACTGAGAAAATTCGTCAATGTGACACGTAGATAAGTAAACGAACGTTGGAATTGGACTGAGAGACTAAAGTATTTCATGTTTATAAATTTAAGGGACTAAATAATTAATTTATTTTTTTTGAAGACTAAAAATGGGTTCCCAAAATTTTTCGGGAACCAATTTGGATATCCACTCTTTTTTGTTTTTATTTTTAAAAATCATGAGTAATTAAGAGTAGAGAACATGGAATAGCAATAAAAGCACCCATTTCCCAGATCCCTTCTTTCATCAGATAGAAATTTACTATCTTAAAAAATGCTATTTCAATATCTCTATCAATTAAATATTAAAAATAAATATAAATATTAATAAATTATGTTTTTTTTTTTAAGAATCAAATTATTATTAATGAAAAATAAAAAAGATGACGATAAATTAGGATATAAGATATTCATCCTCTTTCACTCATCTACTCCAATCTTATCTTATATCTGCTGTCCCTTCTAGAATCAGGTTGTGACCAGAATGGTGGCAGAGGAAAATTTGTGGGGTCGATTGGGTACTGAACAGATCCAATCAAGTGTGAAAAGAAAACTGCAGTTTTGTCCCATTATTTTTTTTTTTTTATAAATTTACACTTGAGTGATTTTCACATAATTTATGGATTGATTTTTCAAATCTAATGTGTGTAGTCAAATCTAAAATCATTAAAGATGGTTCGTATTCAGTAAATTAATTAAGAATTGGCAGGTCCAATAATGAATCACCAGTTCTTTTGGCATAAATAATGAATCATTACTTGTTGGTTAAAATTTAAGCAGACTAATAGACGGTTATTCACACGTCAAAAGCACACTCTGTTGATTAGCACATAATAAATTGTTTTCAGCAAGAGAACCACAAAAAAACATTATAACACGTTTTTTGTGGAACAGGTTTGGGAGGTGAGAATCTGGAAGATTGATCCTTCAAATTCACAAAAGGGATCCCTGATATCGTCATCTAGAGTTACTTTACTGTGCAACATGCCTGTCCCAGATAATGCAAAAGATGCTGCCGAAAGGCTTAGGAAGCATGCAAGGCTATGAGTATTCAGTTTCCTTGATAGCATAACTTGTTGTAATCCGAAATACACAATAAGCAAAGGAGTACTGGAAATACACAAAGCAATACTCTAATGTTTTAAAATGTACACCATGGTCATAATTTGTTGCTTAATTAAACGAAAGGTTACAATTCCTTTTGAATGCAAAAACCTTCCAAGACATCATGTATATGGAAAACGAGAACCTATTACCAAAGCTAGGGTGCTCAAGGCATGAGTTTAGTTTGATCTCAACCTAACCCAATATTTTGATAGGGTCATTTAATTGGATTCAAATTTGATCGGATCATACGTCCAGGTCAACCTTACTTGTTGATATATAAATTTTAGATTTAATGATTTTTTTAGTCCTGACAAAATAAACGAGTTTTGGTTTTGATCCTACACTTTTTCTTTCGTTAATTTTGGTGTCTACAAGTTCAAAATATTTGGTTTTAATCTCCGTCATTAATCCCCCATCGTTAAGGGCTGACGTGACTAACAGGGGCATCACGTCAGCACTGAGATGTGTATTCAATTCAGGAGCAGACCCAAGTATACATGAGGGTGTGCAATTAATTTTTTTTTACTAATACTTGTGTTTTTACTATTTTGTCCCTCATAGTTGAGATATTTGCATTCAATGCCATTACCTTCTTCCTCTTTCTTTGACAATTATGATAGAGATGTATTCAATAACATTAACAATAAACTGACTATTTAACGATTTTAAAACACGAAATCACATAGAGAACAATTATGAGATATGTAATAGATCTATTAAATTTTTATGTCTTTAATATTTATGCATTTCTCTTCATATGTATGGTAATAATTATTATTAATTTTTTTGAAAATATATTGCCCCCACTAACTCCGGATCCTATATCTGCCACAGTTCACATTATATGTTAGTGTCACATAAAAATAATCAATTACTTTTTTATATTTTAACTTATTGTTATTTATTTTATTTAATCATTATAATATTTAAATTTTATTATAATATTTATCAACTATTTTTTATAAAATGTGACCAAACATCATAAAATCAGAATCATAACCAATATTAAACCCCCCAAATCCAAATCCTAATATAAAAAAAAAAAAAAAATACCTCATCACCCAACCCCAAAACAGTACCTCTAACATACCACCATCAAACACAAATTAGAGAACTTATTATTAGCACACTTTAACAGCCACCTTCAAAGTTCAAACCCATCAACAATAAACTACAAGAAGACCATCCTTTTTCTGCAATATCCTCACCAATCCTAGCAACCCTAAACACCAACTACCTAAATCTTAACCTCGCTTAGTTTCCCATCCACTACCCAGAAACACCATTTCTTCTTGCACGCCGATCCTCATCGCTGGAAACAGAGAGCAAACAACCCCTACCGCAGCCACGATGTGTCGCCCCACTTCGCCAGAACATCCCCAACGCACCACCCAGCCACCCTCCCTCCGTCCAACTACCACAGATCACCGCACACAACCAATCCAACGCGACTGCGCACTACATCGCGAACCACCGCCACCACATGAGAGTCATCGTGGCAACCACCCTTGCTGCACCGCAGCTCCTGAGCGACCCACTCTGCCAGAGATCTCTGGAATCTCCCGTGTTGCCCCAAACACATGACTCTAGAACCTTTGCTCTCCTTTTTACCTGAAGAAGAAGCAATTGAGTCAAATTTGATAACAAAAAATTAATATTATAATAAAAATTAAATATTATAATGAATAAATAAAATAAATAATATAAGTTAAAAAAATATAAAAAAAATTAATTGATTATTCCTACATGATAGCATAGAAGGAATTAAAATATTATAATTTCATATACATGACAGTGTTAACGTGATATCTCGTTAGTCACGTTAATACCTAACGGTCAAGTACTAATAACAGAAACTAAAATCAAATATTTTGAACTTACAAACGCTAAAACCAATAAAAAAAAATTCTAGGGATCAAAATTAAAACTCGTTGGTCGAGCCTGTCCAAGCTCCCAGAATTAATATTACCTAGGTAATATCTAATATTGCAAATTAGTTAAATAATTGAAGGTTAAGGCTGAATCACTCATCTGGTAAGTGCCCGAAGAGCCAGACGCTTGCACCTGTCTGGTCGTTGTTAAAATAACAGAGTGATATTTCAATTACAGATAAACACAAGAATAACATTTTTTGCAATATAGTGTACCAACAAGGATCGTATCTCACAAGGATCTCTCAGTATGATTCAATCAGTTAAAGATAGTTAAACCAATTTAAACAAAGTTAGTCCAGGTTAAATAGCACTTAGAACAGCGAGGGTTTGAGACAAATAATAACACGGTAAAATGCAGAATAAGTGACGTAAAGATCAAATGATAAAAAACAATCAATCTTAGGGAATGAACACTTCTCTGATTTATTCAATCCTTGATTTCAAAATATATTTTCAAGCAGATCATCAATTTAGTTTTTGGCATGAACCTCACCAGAGACCTCTGATCAGAATTCATGATCCTTAACTAGAGACCTCTATTATATATATATATATATATATATATGACTGAACAAAGTTCACCTGGATCCAATTATAACATCCCGAAAATCTTGTATCTGTTAATAATTAATTTTATTTTTTTATTGGATGCGTTAACACTGCCTTATCACAGTATATGCAAATGCAAAACAAAAATATTATGCGATTATTATTATTGTTTATTGAGAAAAATATTATTTAAATAATATGGTCGAAAGAAATTTATTTTTCAATTTTAATCTATTTAATTTTAGATTTAAATATAAAAACTTTTGGACTTAATCAAAGAATAATTTTGAACCATTGATTCCCGAGATAGATCAATTCAACAATCAATCTCTACTTTGATTCAAAATTTGAAACGGTAGATTTTTCCTTCTTTGTTTTTAGAACCAAGGATCAAGATTATTTCTTTTTCTAAACTCAATCTCAATTGCTTCTTTTCCCACCTACCAAAAATAAAAGAAAAGAAAACTCCCTCTCTTCCCTAGCGCGCACACCCCACCCCTTCTCTTTCTTTTTCCATTTCTTTCTTCTTCTTGTTTGGACGTGTCTCTCCCTCTCTCTAACTCCAAAAATTCTCCCCTCCTTCTCTCTAGATTCCGGCTACCGTCGGCAAAATGGAGACCAAATCCGGACGCCTCTCATCATCCTCTTCCTTTCCCCCCGATTAGTTTTTTATTTGGCCACCATTGCTCTGCCACCATTCATCTCAGTTCACGCCCCTCATCCTTCATGGTAAGGAGATTTCATCTCTTCTCCTCTTCTTCACGGTTTTTCCTAAATTTCCTTTTTGAAACCCTATGTGAACTTAACTCTGTTTTTGTGCAATTAGGTATGTCAACTTCAAATTCCCTATGCTAATTGTTCAATCCCCTTTGAATTCGGATTCCCCCAGTTCCACTCATACCCTAAGTTTTATCTTACTCCAATCATGGAATTAAATTCTGTTTTAGTGCAATTAGAGTTGTTAATTAATGTTACCCTAATAAGTTAATTTCATATTTCTTTGATCAATTTCCCCCAAATTGTGTTGATGAATGTAACACCCCACCCTCGGGTGTCACATTCGTCACCCCAAACATTATAAAGTAAGAAAAAGGATTTGCTGGTTCACTTTCGGAAAAGATTTTCTTTACTCATATCTTACTTATTATGAAAATCGTGATAGAATTTTTCTTTTTATCATATTAAAGAACACATACTCACGATAATATTAGCATAACTCACAACTATACATATGTATACTCATATCTATATAGGTAAACATCATCCATTAAAATCCATCAGTTTACCCCCTGGCTATCAGGAGCCGATACAGATTAATCCGAAAGTAACTACCTCAAAATAAACCTAAGCTGGTCTGACAAAAGAAGCCTATAGATGACAAAGTGTAATATCCCGACACCAGTCGTACCAAAAGGACAGGGTCTCGTCGTCACCAATCCACACCTTTTCGCTGTCAACCTCCAGCACTCAAGCTAGAACGATCCAGAGGGCTGCTAACAAACATCTGTACGTGCATCCAAAAACACAACAGGGTGTCCAACACGTACAGGCAAGGGTGAGACACCAATATATGAACTCAAAATACAACAACTACATACTTAAAGCACAAACAGCAGATGCATATAGGTATATCAAACACAGTTATTAAACATGCCAGACATAGCACAGAACATCATGACAACACACTAAATCCAGGGTCTCATACCCAACAGTCAGCGTCATTTTCAAAACATATGCATGACACTTCCAATATACCATCTAGCATTCGATTCTTAATTTCCGGAAATCTCATCACCAAATGAATGAGTTGATTAGAATCGATTGCCAATCAAGGCACACCATAATTATCATATCACACTGACCAACACTGGGTACAATGCTACACCTTATTTGGATTTCATTACCACACCACATTGTCCAATTCAGGCATAACGCTTCACATTGTATGGATTTATTTACCATGTCACGTTGTCCAACCCAGGCATAACGCTTCACATTACATGGACTTCAGTACCATATCACACTATCCACACAGGGCATAGCGCTTCACTCTACATGGATTTCATTACCATATCATACTGTACAAATGCTTCACATTATATGGATTTTATCCATTGGCCATCAAGGTACAATGACACACAATGACTTAAAGTCATCATAAGGCTCAAGGTCCCCCATCCCATGGCACGTCTGCCAAAAACAAATGCATGAGAAAATCTTTTGCTTTTGTCTGTTTTTCTGTGTTGTATAATTATTTCCTCGTTGAAGCTCAAAGCTATCAACCACCACGTCTTTTAGACTCTCAAGTCTTTTCAATATTTTCCCAAGCGCTAGACACTCAGTCCAAAACTCAAAAAAGACACACAGTCCCCACAGCTCAAACCCAAAAATCCCTAACCGATGCACCAGTTTCGGATTTTGGATTCCAAAGCATAAAAACACGTCCACAAGCCCACAGGACCACAAAGAATGTCCACGAGCTTATAGGACCAACACACTAACACGGATCTTTGATCCTCGTGTTTTACAGAATCCTAGAACCCCGACATCTCGGTTTCTAGTTTCCAAACCAAAACCACATTTCTCTTTTGAAAACTCATAACCAAAACCCAAATCTCCGAAGCATATACATAAAGCCTTCGGGATCGGTTTTTCAAAACAAAACGTCACATGGTTAAAAACCACCTTTTTCCTTATCAAAGGATTTCGGTAAAACACAAAACCTTGAAATACAGTTCGTAATCCAAAAGCACTTTTGCTTGAAATGGTTCCTTTTATCACTTTAAAAACTACTCATGTCTCTAAAACACACTTTTCGCCTCAAAACCTTGTTTCACACAACAGGGGGAACTATTAAGAAGTAGAAAAAAATCCCCATTCCCCCTTGAAGACTGGTGAAGATAATCTCTTAGACCGGGGGTTTTGAGATAGAGGTCCTTTAAGGCGAACTTCTTCCTTACTAGTTGGAAAAACTTAGTCATACAGTAATTTTAAGAAACTAAGAGAGAAGCTTGACGGGGATTGGGCCATTGGACGGACTGCATGGCTTACTGAAGAGAGAAGGACTGCTAGACTGAATCCAAAGCATTGAACCCTGCTTCGAACAATGGAAGGAATGGGAGTTAGTAAAAGACTAAGCACATACCTTACCTTTTTCTGAAAGACGGAATACCCTCGACCTCAAGGAGGATTGATTACCTGAGGGACGCCTTGGAAAGTTACTCAAATCTACACCCTACCTCTTCGCTTCCTAGACTGATCCTTAGGGTTAAGGTGAGGGTAGTCATGAACTTGATTGGCAGTTATGCTTAAAATTAAGACAGAATCCAAAGCCGATAAAGCCCTTAACTGCCGAAAGGCTAAGGTACGGAATGGAAGGCGTACTACATGGACTGGATACAGATTATTAAAGTGTAAGGATTTCAATGGCAATGAAGAAATTCACCTTAGCCCAATAAGAAAATACCGGAAATAGTGATACAACTAAAAGAAGAGGAACTAACTAGACAGAAGGGAGAGGAGATGAAAGGGCTCAACCGGTAGGGAGATGAAGAGGAGGCTCGGCCATTAACAGTTGCGTTAGAATTGCCTCTACATCCGCCGCTGAAGAAAGAGTGATATCCGATTCTGGATTCGTCAAATGTCATTGCGTGGAACTATTTATATGCTCCCATTTTTAATAAGATTCATAGCTAAAGGAATGCTTGTTGCTGGCTAGCAATTTATCTTCGACATCTATCTCACTCTTTCTTTTCCATTCCCATCGGGATGTGCTAAACTTATTTCGGTTTTTTCGCTTTATGCTTTCTAGTTCACTTTCTAGGGCATATAAAGTTCTGTATCATACGATATTTAGTGCAAGGAACAGACTAAGGCAACAAAGAGAACCAAGAAGCCTACCTGAAAATGACAACTAGAGCACTCCCCTGCTAATGAATGAGACCCGTTCCCCTCGCGCTTCTGTAAAGGGAAGCACTTCGTCTCACTACACTTGAAGTACCTTTAGGAAGGGGTGTTTCATTTAAGTTAAAAAAGAAAGTGCAATCCAGAATTCTACCGAAGAGCCTATTCCTATAAGGTCGTTTGTCCCCATGGTTTCTAAAGTTGAATGCATTGAATTACCTTGTTGCATAAGGTAAGCAACATGATCCCTGGCTTGGATAGCTGAGGGCCGGTATCCGTACTACGGCTATATCTTGTTGCTTGATTGGGAATTGGACTCTAGTTCGCAACCGAGAAAAGCAAGGAAGACTGAAAGGGGAGAGCGAGGTCCAATGATCCTGTTTTCAAACCGAATGAAACCAACACCTTACTAAAGAAATAAGTTAGGAACCCAATCAAAGGAGTCCGGCATATCGCACAATTAGAGGAATGGAATCACCGACTGATGTGACAATGACCAGAACCGCTTACATGAAGGAGGAATTGGGCAGATTTAGCAACGGAACCGCAAAATAACAAAAGGGCACACAAAGTAACAAAAAAAAGATTAACCTCATTATTATAAATCAAGTTATTGAATATTTGAAACAAATCTCGAAATTCTAAACTACCCGTTATCCAATAAAAACCTAGAATTCCTAATAATAAACCAAACCGTTCCGAGGTGTGAAGTGGTAGAGAAGGGATTTCATAATTGGGGTTTT